>OX388345.1:21754940-24154940 GCA_947579665.1 Sympetrum striolatum | reverse complement strand
GAGCAACTTTAAGCATAAATTGGGGAATTATTTAGTTTTAGAAATGTTCTCCGAGGCAGACCAATATGTTTAGTGGTTATTCTCAATATATGTTATAGCAAAATTTTTAATTCAATTTCTTATACTCTTTAAATGTGATAAGTAAATTGAAAGCTGAAAACCTAATAAGAAGATGCAAATTTCAAACACGAATTGAATACCATCTACTCCATTGCCATAAGCAATGGCTACCAGCCGGACCTAATTAATAATTTACTTCGAAAAAAACGGAGGGAGATGGCTCTACGCGAAATTTTCCGTCCACCACCAGATCTTAAATCTGGACGCACCTAAATGGTTTAAATTAAATTTTATTGACGAATGCAGTTCAAAATGCGCGAAGTTTCTGACTTCCGAAAAACAACGTCCTGCCTTTTATACCCATAACAATTTGCAGACCTTTGTCTGCAATGCTAAAGATAAAATTGACCCTATGCATAAATCTGGGGTCTACAGATTGGATTGCAATGACTGCCCTGTTACTTACATAGGTCAAACAGGGAGGACTTTCTCTAAACGAGCATCGCAACACAAAAATGCCTTTTTAAATAGATCGGGACAGTCGCACTTTGCCGATCACCTTCTAGAACAGAATCACTCCTCCTCCTTTTCTCCAATTATTTTACATCAGGGTGTCAAAGGGAGGAAACTCAATATCTTAGAGGAATTTAAAATTCACCTCCACAAACGCCATAATTTCCAACTGGCCAACAAGTTTGCGTTCGAAAAAAATCCTTCTCCACTCCTAATGGCACTTCTTCTCCACTCGTCCCCCCCTCCCTCTGCAAAACAATGACTACCCCTTACCATTACCCCATTTTTCTCCTTGTTTCATGACTCTTTCCCTCCAAGTCTTCCTTACTCTCCCCCACTCTTTCTACTATTTAATACTTTGCTCCAGATTTCTTTCCCAGTTCTGAGGATGGCGTAATCACCGCCGAAACCGGTAAACTGTTTGCATATATTTTTTGTGGAATGGTACAATTTTTGTGTTTTTAACGTTATCTAATAAGAAGAATTGAGAAAAATAATAATGTAAAATTACTCCACAAAATGTGTCATGAATAGCCTAGAGCCTACTTTCAAATGAGTAAGAGATGAGAGGAGAGATCAATAATAACATCAAAACTATTATTATTAACTATTGAAATTTAAGAAAGAAACAATACCATTGTGACAGGTGGCTCCATCAGTTTGTCCCCAGGAACATCCATCCAGGTCATTTCCATTGCTCCAGGATAGCCAGGAGAACATGGGAAAAGTAGATCATCCACCATCACATTAGGGTCGCTGTGAGATGGTCCTCTGGTTTTGCAGAAATGGGTTGCAGATTGGACTTTACGGACTGGCTGCATCAAAGCATCTCTAACAACTATGCTTATGTCAGCTCCAGAATAGCTGTAAAGTAATTCACATTATTCTTATTTCTCTCACGGAAACAGGAGCCTCCAATTACATCCGTTTTAAAAAAAACATCTACACACAAATATTTATACAAAAGGATAGATTAACCCTTTCCAACAACTTAGATAGAATTATTAAATGGCGCGATAATTGGCAATTAGAGCTTAATGTAGAAAAAAGTTCAGTGGTTAACATCTTTGAAAGAAAATCTATAATGAAGATTATTCTTGCAGCCTCCGTAGAGTAAACCTAATGACAGTAGAATCGGTGAAGTATCTTGGAGTAACTCTCACAAATAGTCTATCATGGAGTGCCCACATCCGAAATGTACGTGGAAAAGCACTTAAGAAACTCGACTTTATTAAAAGAATAGTTGATAGGAACGAAGAAAAAGTTTGCGAGTGAAGTTACTTCGCGTTAGTTAGGCCTCACCTTGAGTATGCATGTAGTGTATGGGACCCTGCCAAGAAATGTCATAATTGGGATTTAGAAAAAGTACAATGAAAGGCGATATGATTTGTTAAGAATTATTATGAGAAAACAGCAAGTGTTACACAGATGATACAGGGTGCGGGATGGGAATCATTAGAAGATAGAAGACTTATGGAAGTATTTATTAAGGATGAACTTGTTAAATAAGTTCAGAGAAATAACGTTCTCAGATGATGTAACTGATATGATGCAACCCCCATTATATGAGCCGTTTATATACTGCGAGGAAGATTAGGAAAATAGATGATAGAACGAATTGTTTCAAAAATTCATTTTTTCTGCGAACAATACGCGAAAGCAACCATTTAGGAAAATAGAGTCAAGATGCCTGCATCCCCTGCCACACGCCAAAAGGCAGCTTGCTGACCTCTTACATAGACATAGAAACATGACGAACACAAACACCCATGCCTTAGCCGGAAAAATCCAGTTAGCCGGGACTCGAATCCAAAGCCTCAGTGTTGGAAGCCTAAAACCATTCCGCAACTGAGGTCGGTCTGTTCATTATCAGAAATAAGAAATCCTCCCACTACTTAATCATGACAGAAATTAAATTCTCAAACGATTTCACTCCAATGGTATACTTGAGCTCAATTTCTTCTTCAGTGGAAAATAATAATAGTGAGAATTCAATCCTAAGTGTGGCTTGAATGAGTAAAGTAAGTCAAACAAGCTGAGATTTTCATTCCACAGTTGAATTGCAATGGAAAATTATACAGCTCAATGCTGCATTAACACTGAATAGAATGATATAATAAGAACAGTTCTCTTAAGGTTTCTTTAAGTTCTCCTTGCATCTTTCAATTAGCACTTAAATAATTAAAGAATAAAATGTACACAGAATAAATATGAATTTGAAGCATCTTTGAATGTTTGGAAATCTGGCAAGAAGGATACTTATTTATAAAAAGGCATGTATATAACAGTATTTGCTATAATACCAGTTATATTTTCCAAGTAATGCTGGATAATTTCTACCAGCAATATCATAATTAGGAAGCAATAAAGCAATGTATTATGTTTATGAGATATACTGGAGAATCAACTGGAGATTCTGAGGATCTAGACAAGAGAAGATTCATCAACCCCAAAGGAAACTGCTACAGATAGAGATGGGTAAATGAGATAATAAAGAAGCAAGTCAAGCTTATTACTGCAGAGCCGCTATAAAGAGTACTTGCTAGTAAAACTTCACCGACTAGTTAAAATGATGTTGATAGTTTAATAAGACAAAAATCTCTCTTTTGGTTTAAAAAATACAATACAATACACACAAAATAGTAATCTATATGTAAAAAAATAAATTGATAACTTTGATTGTAATTCCATGACCCTTTAACAAACAGCATCAGCTATACAAAAATAGTCATATGGCAGTATCTTCTGATATATTTCAATAAATAAAGTCAACAGATAAACCTTACTATTAAGATATATAGGTACTAGATGAGCTAAAAGTGAGCTGGCACAAGAATTAATAACATTTTAATAAATGGGGTTTTCATTTCAATCTCTTAGTTGATATTGATGCTTATGAAGAAATAGTCACTAAACATACGAGCAAAATTTGCTCAAGGTTCCTTAAGTAATTTTGAGATCTTAATGAGAAGATCTTCATAACTGTCCACCAAAACTTAAAAAAGAATCAGAGATGTTTAAGAGGAATCAACAGAAATTGTCAATTGCCAATCAATCTCCAGTTAAATTTTCAGTAGAACGAATGTACAGTCCTGGCCAAAATTAACGCAGCTCCGGCCGTAAGGATCGCTAGGGAGGTGCTGCATTAATTTTGGCCAGGAGTGTACATAATTAATTAATTAATTACATAAGACGAGCATTAGGATGGTTGGAAGACACTCTAAGACTCACAATATATTCAAGTTTATGGCATAGGCAATGACATTATAACCAGAAAATTATGTACTTTGTCCAATAGGATGGGAACAAAATATCTTTACATTAAAGAAAAGTTATTAATTAAAGAAAAAGTTACCCTTCAGTTTTGTTTGCAAGAGTTCTCAGATCATCCTCAGCTAAAGTGTGTTTTGTGTTTCCAAGATGAAGCTTAAACATGAGAAGTCTTGCATGTTCCTCGGGAAGGGGTATGTAAATTCTCTTCTCAAATCGTCTCCTGATGGCTGAATCTAAAACCCATGGGATATTTGTAGCGCCCAAAACAAGAATGCCATCATTGTCATTTCCAACACCTAAAGGAGAAAAATAAGATAAAGGTAAACATCTCTGAAATGTGTTGATTTCAATGAAATTTTGAGTAAATTAGGATATTGTTTGAAAAAAATTCACAATTAATTTCATCAAATCTAAACGCCTTAAAAGTTTACCAATCCACTAGAACAACAAATCATACCAATATCCAACTGAAAATGAAACTTTTTTCAAATAAATAAGAGATAATAACTAAAACAGATATGATATAAAATAAAGATAAATTAAAAATAATAATTGTCTCCTAAGCATGATGGCTATTCAGCCATTTTACGAAATATAAAAAATTGTATGTATGGTATGAATGAGGGTAACTTTGTAGACTACTTCCTATGGCAAACTAGCTTTGCTTCCAAAAATCATTCTACAGAATATAACCCAAGAACCAGCAAATTATAGCAAAGATGGGAAAAAACTTCGATGTTAGACAGCTAACACATTTATACAATCCTATTCCAGTACCATTCAAGAAATATCTATTTATGAACAAGATGATGTTTACCAATCACTCAGAAATATAAGTAGTGATGAATAATTCCCTTGTAATAGGAAAGAATTAATACTGTCTAATCTTTTGATTATATAAGTTTAAAAAAAGAACTTGATTGACTTGTAATATGAAATTCCATTCATAAAATATTTTAAAAAACACAATACAGATACAATAAAATAGAGGTTTTTGAGAATTGTTAGAGAACACCTTGAGTGTATTGCGTGGATTATCATATTTTATAAAAGTTTTAGATATGATTATTTCTGCTGTAATTATAGTAGCAAAGAGACAAATCTTGAAAGCTAGTCATACCAGCTTGGATTGAAGGAAATGGGTTATAAAATAATATATATGAAATGCTCACTAGTATGACTGTGAAACATGGAATAATATAATAGTACTAGAGATTAAAATGTATACATTAAAATATACAGATTAAAAGAAATAGTGATGTTTTGCCAAAGAAGGGTAAAAAGAATAATAATAATAGTAATTATATATAAAGAAGTTGAATAAAAATAATAATATAAAAGAAATTAAATAAAAAGAATAATAATAAATGGTCAGGCTGAATTTTTTCAATGAGCAGACAGAGCTTCGTAAAAAAATAGAGAGTCAAGAGAAGCTGATTGTAAACACTTTGGATTACAATATTAATAATAATATATACTAAAGAAAAACCAGCAGAAAAATTACAGACTTATACCTTTGATAGAGAGGCAGATGATGGTTGGAGTTAGGTTAGGCATTGTGAAGGAATGAATTTATAGGGGCCAGGATGGCATGGGGAGCTGTAACAAACCTTGGATATTTATTCACCTATGATAATGATGCTGATAAAATCAACTGTCATTGAGCAATCGAACATTTTTTTGTGGAATGATAACAAAAATATCATGTTTCATTCCATACAACACTGAAACTCTTTTTTTCCATCTACAATGTATTTAGCATACTATATCATCGAAGTCTTGCTTTTCACTTAACAAAGTAGTAGTAACTAGAAAATAAACTACTTTAAAAACTACTATGAAAAAGTTCCTTTTCCCATCAAAACAGAACTTGTGTACGATCTACACTACACAAATGAAAATATGAACTAGGTTACTATATCTAATAAATATAGCAGTTAATACAATAATGGCATTACCATTTCTTAAATATGAAATGGCACTAATTTCCTCAGTATCCTTGCTTGAATTTCTAATTTCTTAAAAATCACACAAAGTTTTACAAAAAGAAATATAAATTTAAAAATTTCTATGAAGAAAAAGGATGCTAAAATCATACCTTGCATCTGGACCAAAAATTCAGTTTTTATCCTCCTAGCAGACTCAGATTCCGTATCTGACCGAGATGAACAGAGAGAATCAACTTCATCAATAAATATTATACTGGGTTTGTGTTGTCGAGCCAATTCAAACAAAGACCTAACAAGTTTCTCAGATTCACCAAGCCATTTTGACACCAGATCAGAGGAAGAAACTGAGAAAAACGTGGAGTTGTTAGCCTCTGTTGCTACAGCTTTTGCAAGGTATGATTTACCAGTACCAGGAGGCTGCAAAGTAGATTGCGGAATTACGAATAAAAATATCAGAACAATATTAAAATGCAAAATAATAAACTGTAACTTCCATTTTATATCTAAGTAACATAGAAAAATGATGAAATGGAAAATACCCAAATGTTTCAAGTTTATCCTAGTTTTTAAGAAAAATAACTTAGATTAAAACAACTTTGAAAGGGAAAGCCACAATAAAAACTTATGCCTTTAAATCAGACTTCTTTTGTCAAGAAATTAATACCTCAAAAAAAATTAAAGATACGCTATGGAGAAAATGGATTTAAATGAGTTGCAGCTAAGAGATGGAGAGGAAGTTTGAAAATACTTACACCGAAGAGTAATATACCCTTCCATGGAATTCTTTTGCCAGTAAACAAATGAGGAAATTTTATGGGAAGAATCACAGCCTCTTTTAAGGCTTCTTTTGCTCCTTCCAGACCAGCAACGTCCGACCATTTCACGTCTGGTTTCTCAACTACGATTGCTCCTTCCAATTTTGATAAGAGTTTCTTCTTTTCTGGGTCATCTGAATCGCTGTCACTGTCGCTTTTCTTATCCTCATTCCTGTAATTGAGGAGTAAAAATAAGATAGATGAAATGCCACATAAATACCATAAATAAATATTCCAATGGCACCCAAAAAACTTACTTCGAATTACTTTCTCCATCTTTCACAGGCTTCTTTTTCTTTCCTTTTGTTAAATATTCCTTCAACTTATCGGCTCTATCAAGATACTGGGTACATTTCTCCCTAATACTTTCCTTCGCTCTTTCACTTTGAGTTTCATCTAGGATTAGAAAAACACAGAAGGTATAATTAATGTCAGCAGTTTGACATTCATTCACAGGAATACTTCCGATTTCCAATCAATCTCTCTTTATAAGTCCAGTCTTTACTGACGAAAACTACAACTAAAACAGCTTTAAAAAGATTTTATAGAAGTTTACACAATGACATCTTACAGCTATGTTCTTCTCACACAGTAAAAAGACAAGATAAATAGGTTATTAACAAGGAAACCCTTGCATAGGTTTCTTTAAAAAAATTACAAAACGAAAGGGTCTCATTTTATAATGATATGGGTTGTAAGAGTTTATACTTTTATGTCAAGCATGTAGCATAAGTTCCAGTCAACACTTTGTTAGCAGTAGATAATCTGCTTCGATGAAAATTTAAAAAATTAATAATTTATTAACTTTAGAATTAAGATATTTGAAATAATTATAGTTTCACTTAAACTTAAAATTTGTTTCTTTTACTAAGTGATTTATCTTTTGTAGTAAAAAATTACTGACATATAACAGAATATTTGAATATGACCTATTTCTCGGGAACATGCAATCTTACTGAATATGTTATTGTAGTGCATTTACCCACATGAACCTGCATATATGACATTTGACATGTTAGTGGAAGAATTCAACCCTAAGTTTATTTTCTAGTATAGCTAGTAAGATCTCAGAAAAAAATCATGTGAGCCTTTTAAGGAAGAGACAAATAAGGGGGAAACAGGATTGCTTTGAGAATGACATCATGTTTGCAAGGGGCAGTCAGGATTCTCTTGGGTTTCAGAAATTGTAAGTATACATATAGGACAAAAATCAAACACACCACCGCAGGCCTGCACAAAATGTGAAATTACAAAAATTGATTATTTACAAAAATTGATATTTACCATAATTTCCTATTGATAAGGCACAGCTAGTAGATGCTGTGTAATTAGTAACTTATAATCAAATGGATTTATGTACTTATATAGATGTAGATAATGAGTAATCCTCTGTATAAGGCAGTATTCAGACAAATGGATTATTGGTTAAGGAAGCATGAAGTAACATCAAGAAATTCCTACGATTGCTGAAATAGTTATTTGCATTGGATTTAATTTTTCACTGTTTTAGGAGTCAGAACCATCTTAACATTTCAGAATTAAAATTGAATAACTAACCTAATGATCCCATGTTATTGCGTTATTCTCCCTGTACAACTGCTATGGTTTTGGAGCAAATTAATAGTAGATAAAGAATTGTACTAAAAAAATAATGAGATCGTGAAAATGAGATATTTAAACTTTTTCCATTAGATAATGCACCCTGCTATTTTTTCATTGGCTGAAATCTTTTGTTTATTGTGCTGATGGGAAAATGCAGAGTTTAAACTTGAGAATGAAATGCAGTAACAAAAGTTAGTATCTTGAAGAGAAATTTGAAAAAATATAAATCTCACATAATATGTCCAAATAATGGAAATCACACAACTAAAAAAAAACATTGATGTATAATTAAGCATTAACTGCTGCATTTATAATTCAGAAAACATTATTTGCAATTTACGAGATAAGATTTACTTTCGTTTTCCAAAAGTTCTTCACCTGTGGCTGATACTATTTTGTTGCATCAATGTTGTGCAGACCTGATCTACATCGTTTCTCTAACATAGTAACATTCAATGTGTAAAATTCACATATATATCAAGAGGGCATGGTTCCCTTCAAGCTGAGCATTAACCCAAACCTTATTAAAGATCAGCAAAACAATGATTTTTAAAGGTCTAATTTTTTACAATAAATTTGAGGGCCTTCAGGTCTGGCTTTCTTAAAATCCTTTTCTACATTGCTCTAAGGAAAACATACTCAATTAGCTCTTTGTGACTTTAATAAAAGTGAAACATAGTTAATTATGTACTTTGATTGATGAAGAAGTAAAATTTTCTATTTGAATTTTCTTTGGTAATCAAAGCATGGCTCCATGGTGTAATTTTATCTCAAAAAATGTAATTCCAGATAACTAATATTTACACGAGTTTCACTTCGATACAGAGCTGAATTTTTAACATAAAAGGTTAAGAACTCTGGATCCCCAGCAAATTATGAAACATGCAGTAAGTTAAAAATATTATACATCAGTAGTTTTTTCATACCTTTAGGAAGATTACAATTGTATAAGTCAAGGCAACATTTTTCTTAACTGATAAAATCAAAATGGAACCCTGTATATCTGGACTAAGGAATGAAATGTAGCCATAAAAGGAATCAGAATTGCTTGATTGAAAAAAAAATAACTAAGAATAGAAAATCATATCTTTCTAGTTTTGATGTTCACAGAGGCCATGAGTAGCTGATGATGAATTTTAATGAATTGTGAACAGAAATAAACTAATTTGAAAATTTACAATAAACAGAGAACTCTGACATGGAGCTTCAACTAAAAATTCAGTCATAAATGCAATCAATATATTTCAAAGAATTTCTAAAGGTTTGGATATTCATAGCTCTGAAATTTCACTTTGTCATCTTACTTGTCTAGTATGACAACTTTAAACTTTATTCAGTATGCAATCCCTCGTACTAAATAGTGATTTTCAACAAAATTGTAATCCAAAAATACTAGTGATCACTTTATTGTTTAATATACTTGTCAGTGACTACCGATTTAAAGCTTTACCGCGAATCAAAAATAAAATTTCCTCCTCAATGAAAACTGATTCATATTAGGAGTACATACATACAGCAGTGGTAGTAGTTCACAGTAGAACTTTAAGACTAATTGACAATCTTTTAGAAGATGTAGGACTATTGAACAATGAGACAGACTAAAATTAAGTATTTGAAATTATTAAGGCTTATATATGCAGATTTATTTCTAGTACATGTTGATAATAAGAATATTAATTTATTATGGGTCTTAAACCCCATTTATCCAGTAAAAATAAACAATAAACAAATAGAAAGATGGCGGAAATATAAAAGACTATGAAAATACATAAATTTTTACTTGTAGTTGTAAAATGAAAGAGGTAAGAAGTTAAATTAAAGTCAATGGACTCCTGAATGAAGGTAATGAAATTAACACGTCTACGGCTAATTTAAATTTGGTGGAACAACTTTGGTTTGTTGAACTTATAAGAAATCAACAGATGCTTTAACCACGTCAGATTGGATAGTAAATTTAACTGAGGTTTAAAATAATTTTTCCATTAAATGATCCTTGAAATATTTCTTCTTTTGCGTGCAGCATTAAAATGTTTTACATACTTTCTTATGACTTAAATTAAAAACTTTAAATCAATTATTATATGTATGCAAAGGTCACATATGACAACCCATTACCTTAATCCATTTACTACAAGCACTCCTGATTTTTAATAGAAATGAATATAATTCTGGTGATTCGTACATCATCTTCGAATGACTAAGCTGAATTTCACATGACACTTCTCCTCTATATTGTACCATTAGTTGCAGAAGGACTTAAAAATGACCATATGCATACTGACATGTTGATACTTGTAATTAACTGGCTAATATGTTTACGATCGTGAGTATTCCAAAAATGCCTGTTAACGGTAAAACGAATTATTCATAGAAGTAGTCAAAGCTTGGAGGATGTTCATTTTTAATGATTGCACTTTTGAAAAAGCGCATTCACTAATTCAATAAATATCTAAGAAGATGCATAACAGATATATTATTCCACAAAAACCAGCCGGCTACATGCATAAAAATAATGATGACAACCGTACCAATTCAAAGATAAATGGTCATAACATAAGTAAATCAATGACTTAAGGTGTATTTGAAAGACTTCAGAAAATTATTTGAAGCAAATAAACAATTTGGTATCTTCATGCTTTGGCGTACCTATGAACAATGGTAATAGAAAAAATAGGTTATACAGCAAACACTGTAAATGCCATCACTACACACATGAAAAAAGCAATTATTGAGCATAAAATAAATAATTTCACTATTCCAACATTTTAACCTAAAAGATGAACTCGGTCAACTTTTGACAGATGATAATCAAAATACCACCATTTTATTCCACTTTTACTTTCATCATATTCCATTTATGGCAACTTGAACTTAAGAAAATGTTTTCCATTGTCGTACAATTTTATAATGCTTACATTTTATCGCATGAAGAAAATACTTCACTGCATGTTCATAGAGTTGGAGAGCTTCCTCGTAATTTTTCTTCTTATCTTCTTCTGTGGCTCTGACGACAAGGTCGATGGCTTTCTGAAATTATTACAAGAGACAAACAGAATTAAAAACACTTGTGAAAATCTGTTTTTCTCGATCGAAACATATGACAGAAGCATCAAATTGTAAACTCACTTGGAAGGCGGTTCCATTTGCCATCGCACGGAATTAACGACAAGGCTAGGAAAAATTTCAGGCGTTAAGGCAATGTAAGAATACAAATATACAGAAATACAATATTATCCTTCTTTAAACAAACACGAGAACGAAATGCAAACTTCTTGCACGAACTGCCTGCGAGTTCAGAACGTCACCTGTCAAATCGGATTAAAAGATTCCAGCGCAACTTGAATTACCTCATAACTAAATTACATTCCCTCTTATTTTAAATTTAATAACAATTGTATATAAACTCACCTAAGATACACACAATAACACGCACTCTTTTTAACAAACTTGCAAGATCAACGAAGGTGAGGGGATTGAATGATTATAGTCATACAGGTGATTTAGGATAATATCGTATAATTCTTTTATCTTGAAGATGAAAGTAAACGTTGACGATGTCAGGCAAAGAGTACTATAATATTTATCAATTAAACTTATTGCGAATGTCTTATATCGAAAATTATTTATTTTAACATACAACTACGTACGACATCTGTGCAGATGTCGTGATTTTAGGATAAACAAATGAAATGCGATAATGTCTTACAATGCTGGAAACATTTATGGTGTTTATAGCTAAAGTCTAAAGTTGGGAAAGTCTCGTAACACGATTTGAATAATGTCGAGGAATTGATGTTTTATAGGTCATTGAATAATTTGTAAAATATTGATGGTTAAACTACTTCGGGCATTGGGCTGCCACAAACAAAAACACTTCCAAGTCGTTTAAATGCTAGAATTTAGCGAAAATTTCCCTTGCTGAAACCTAAGTTTACAGCAAAAGGCATATGCAATAAAATGACCATTACTTAGCGTTTAAAGTAGAGCTCTGAATGAATTACATCTCAAGACCATTGCTGAAGTATTTTTTGAATTTTCGCTGTAACATAATGCGCTCAAATAAATTTGAAATGCTCGTAGGCGTGGCATAATGCTTGCACTATGTCAACCAAATTCTTATAGAAGAATATTAACCGTGCGATTATTCATCAGAATTCTTTAAAAAAGCAAACTTCTCCTAAGAATGTTAACTTAAGTAAAGTCTAATTCAAGATTATCCACTACAATAGCAGATAATTCGTAATATATGACGTCATAACAGTCAGCCATATCGGCCATATTCACGTCGTGACGCATGCGTATTTGTTGGAAAACCTGAATAGGGTACCGGGATTAGAATTGAAGCCATTTCTGTGAAGAAAAGTGAATCCGTTTCCTTCCCGAAGTGAAGTATCTAGTCAAAATCCAGTAATGTCCAAGCAAGAACAAATACTAATAATAGAGCCTCAAAATGAGCTCAAATTCGTAGGTGAGTGTTCATACCTAATGGACCTTATTGGCGAATGGGGACAAATCTGCAGGCCACCATCCATGTCCTGGGAATAGGCACAATTGCAAATCCTTATGCAGTGACCTAGCTATCTCATGCCATTTATTAATAATAAAATCTTTATGATAAATTTAAATTGCACAGTTTAATAGCAGTTGGCCGTGAAGTACCTGTGGATGATATTGTAGTTGTTCGTGTAATAGAACGGTGTAATTTTCCAGCATAAAATTAAAGTAAATAAAAGATTTTAATCCACTTTTCGTTTAACAAATATTCATCTTATGATCCTTCATCGGCCATATAATTGTAAATTAGGTATCCTTCGCATTCTTATCGCGGAATCTTTATTTCTGTTATATCAACTGTTCCTTGTAAATTTTATATTGGAGTTTGAACATTTTCATTAAATCCACTGTATATTAGGATTAGATGCCATAGCTGGGTTAAGCGTTTTTCATGGTACATTCTTTTTATTTAGGACCGTTTTCTTCACCTGTGACATCGTTTATGAAGTTAACTAATCCTTCCGAAAACAGCGTATGCTTCAAAATCAAAACAACAGCTCCAAAGAAGTATTGTGTTCGTCCGAATTCTGGTGTTTTGGAACCCAAAAAGACGGTTGAAATAGCAGGTAACTTAGAGTTGCAAAGTATATGGTACGTAGAGCGAGGCAAGAGATTTCATATAAACGTTGTGTTATTTTTCAGTTTGTCTACAGCCGTTTGAATATGATCCTAGTGAAAAGAACAAACATAAATTTATGGTTCAAACGATGATCGCCCCAGATGGTGACTTTAACATGGATTCGTTGGTAAGATTTGTTTTTGTCATAATCTTGACTTTCGGCTGAGGCCAAATATTTACTTATATGTTACTTTACAAACAGTGGAAGGATGTGAGCCCGGAGAAGTTCATGGATTCTAAATTGAAATGTGTATTTGAGCTGCCACCTCCCACAGAAACTCTTCAAGACGCCACAAGTAACAGTAATGAAGAAAAACCTAAAAGGACAGGAACAACGTTTCGGGAAAGTCCTTTCCCCGCCCAAAACGTAAGTTTGACACTATTTTACATTGTCTCAATTTAACTAACCTTAGTTTTAATTTTAATGATTATAACATCGTTATTCCACATATCTTAAAGATTGCTTCATACCAGGGAGAACTGGCAAAAGCCGCTTCAGAAGTTAAATTCCTTAGGGAAGAAGAAAGCTCTCTTCGCCAAGAAAACATTCAGCTTAAGGTACGGAATTTTCAGTGGTTTAAATCTTTGGCTTTTGCGCTAGCCTAGAGTTGCGTTATACTTATTTTGTGATCCATGTTTCTCGTCATTTTAGGAGGAAATTTTGAGACTCCGTCGAGCAGCAGTAAATGCATCATCTGGTACTTCAGCACCTGTAGCATCAATGACCACCGTTGCTGCCTCCCCTGTTACCATCCCTATGTTTTATTTGATTCTTGCTTTGGGGGCTGTGTTCTTTGGAGTCGTCATTGGAAAGTTCATTCTGTGAGCTAAGTTTCTGCCAAAGTGTGAGTTTGTGTGCAGCTACTCTTGTTCCCCAGACCCTTTATTGGGTATAAAAAATATAGGTTATGGAGTCCTGCTCTTGGAGGTTATTCCAAAATACTATGTTTGAGATTTATTTCTTCTTTGTCACTTATACATCTGATAAGACCCCTTGAACCAGTAACATGTAGTCCTTGTGGTGCTGTTGCACATCCCATTTATCTTTTTTGTTATAAAATTATACTTGTGGGGTATTAGAAGAGGAAATTTTCAATGCATACAGCAATGCTAAAAAAAGTACATAATTTCAACAGCAGAGACTGTTCTATTGAAGTTGTCCAAACTGACCGTATGTTCAGACGAATTTGAGTAGGCGACTCACATTGAATGGCTTACCAATGTTTGTAAATAGTGTGTTGTATATGGATAGCAAGCAGGAACAACTTCAATTAGCAAGTGATGTTCAAAGTTATTATTAAAAACATAAAACGGTGCACCATTTGTTATTAGGCCTGTTACTAATATTGAGATTGAACCTGCAAGGCCAGGCATACTTGTTTTAAGCTTATAAGCTGCAATGGTCATTCTTTTGTATAGACATAACTTATGGTCTGTTTCTATTAAATACCTATAAAGAGACTGAATTTGATAGACTAAGCTATCTTGTAATTATTTTGCATTTCCCTACATGCAGTGTTACTCCCAAATTTTAATTGGAAATAATTATAGAACGGTGGAATGTTCATTACAATTCCTACTACCCCAATTGACTTAATTAGAAAGTTGCATAATTGCTTTTTACTGCATTTGTTTGTCAATGAAACCTAATATTTAGAGTCACTGATCATATTTATTTTGTTAATCAGGAATAATACATTTATGTTAACTGTGGCAAGAATAAAAATTAATATTTAATGTGAAAATTGCTTAGTGTGATTATAAATAGCTTATGGCAGAAAATTTTAAAACAATTGATTCGATGAAGTTCATTAGGAATGTCCGAATCATGAGTAGTGTTCAGACGCTTTTTGTATTAATCACTCTTGAGTGGAGTTGTGGTTTTTATTACCAAATGGTGAATGGACTGTTTCCAATAACAAGATTGATGGATGACTAGTGTTGTAAAACAAAAAAGATCACTTTTTGGTGGTTCATTAAGAAGGCCATTATAATGTTACCACAATGATCACCATTTTCTGTAATAAAAATATCAGAAAAATAATTTATCTTTGTAAAGTGATGAGCAAGATGATATTACAATTCACGGCAATTGTCAGCTTAAGAGTCACAAAGAATAAGTTGAAACAATTTTGGCTGCTGCCATTTGATTGATATTTTTAATAAAAGTGAATCTCTTTATCAAAAAACATTCTATATACATTAGGGTGCTTCTACTTAGTTACAGCTTTTATGCATCACTGTGGTCTGTTGTGCAAGATTTAACCATCATAGGTGAATCATTGAAATGGAAATTTACTCTCTACGGTTAAAAACCATCCATTCTTTTACTTGCTGATGCTTAAAGTTTTTTCCTACTATTTTGTGTAATACCAGAATGAAGGTAACACCTCTACCTTTCTCTTAAAAACCTTGTTTACAGTAGACCTTTGTGTGGAAGTCTTTTTTTGTACCATGAGAAGTGAATTCTTCCCAGCTTTTTTTATTCTTCAGAACTTGCATTGTGTGGCTGCATTTTCCACATAGCAATCATAAGAGAGAAGTATGTGGTCCAAGTTTTTAATGCATTAAAATTTATGAGGCATTTTGTAATTTGAGGGATCTGGAAAATTAATTTATAATTTGTAATTGTTGTTTGATATTTCCTATATGCTGTAATGACATAGAATGCCTTGTATGGAATAAATAAATCAATTGGGCACCTGAGTTAAAAATTCATTCTGAATTAATGGTCATTCTTGATGCTCATAAATATGTGAGGGAGTAAAAGAAGAAACTTCAATTTATTTTTATTTTAATATTATTAATAAGTACATAAATACCTACAAAATGTAACTAGCAGATTTGCAGAAAATGGAGTCATAAATAAATGTATTGTTCACAGGCTTATATTGACAAGTAATGAACTTAATGGCTTCTTGAGCAGCACAGCCACCTAAAAGAACAACAAACAATTTTAAGTTAAAACTTGAAACATACTAATATAATTGATAAAGTATAAGCAATGAGCTACAAAATTTGTTACAGCTCTACTGGTTCTCTACTTGAAATTAGAAATGCATTGCATTATAGGATACATTATCATTGTTTTAGAACTTGTCTTCTAGATTTAAACTCTCATTCCAAATGCTGGATGATTAAAGAATTACTTACTTAAATTTTGTTATGAAAGACTGGGTATTGAAAATTATTTTATGGTAGTATAAGTGATTTACTTTGAAATTTTCTAACCATGAAATAATTTTTTGGCTCTTACGCCTAAGAAAGGGATAATTAAAAAATATTATTTTTCCTGCCAAGAAATTTTAACAAAGAGAGCATGAGAAGTATTAGACAGGGCCAAAGCTTTCCAAAACAGAATCAAACTAGAGGAAACAAAACTATCTATTGCATTATTTTGGCCTTATTTGGTAGCACCAAGTTTAAAACCGATTTTGGTTATTTTTGAGGTATCCAAATGAGGAAAAAAAACTTAAATCCATTAATTAGTATTGTCTAAATTGTACATCTCTAAATTTAAATTAATTCTCACTTCTATTTTAAAATTAACCCAATTTGGTATTTTTTTCTCTTATGGCCTTACCTATAAAAGCTGAAATTGAGTGAAATTCACTTCCACCACATCGACAGATTTCATGAACATAGTCATCTTTGGCTAAGGGACCACATCCCCATTCAGTCAGCAATTTTGAAATGCAAGCCTATAAACAAAGCACAACATATTACAGCGTTCATTCTTCTAGAGACTGATACAGCAAGGAAATTTATTATTTTATTAGATATGGCCCAATGGTTAAAGACTTATACACCACCTTACAATATAAACAAAAGCATGTTAAAATCTCTCATTTAAATAAGATAAACTGCAAATTACCATAGTTACTAATATATATCATATTATAAGCTTGATTATAAAATTGTAATGCTTTGATGACAATTTGAGATGCAATAGGTAAACTAATACACATGGGTAGAAGGAAAAGTATGGGGTTTAATTATACCTTCAATTTCACAATATCTGGCTCAACTTGGTCATCTAGTTCACCAGGATATGCATTGTATTCACTGTAAAATCTGTCGACTCCACGAAACATCACATAGTACACCATAATGCTGTCTGGATCCTCTAAATTAGACACTAAAATACAAAATATTGATCAAAAGGAGAAGATAAAAAAATGAACAGAAAATTTCAATAGGTAGAAAATAATGAGTGATGCTTACTTATTTCCTGAACATTAGCTGTTTTAGGATCATACTCATCAGCAATTGGTCTTCCTCTTATCACATAGAGGTTTCTGGCCTCCTTACAGAAAAGTTTAACATCCTTTTCTAAGATGGTATCAGATTGCTGATTCAGCTGATGGAGTAATTGCTGAACTCGGCGATAAACTATCTCAACATCCTTCAAAGCTTGCTCTTGATATCTGAAATACAAAACAGAGCATTAAAGGACAAATTCTCAAAGAAACACTTCAAGGTTACTGACATAAAATTTTGGGAAAATTCAAAACTTATCGGATAAATTATTTATGGAAACAAACACGAAAATGCCATTAACTGCTGATCAGCAAAAGCAAGATGGCTTTTTCTTGAAATTTTAATTCGTAATTAAATTGAAAACAGTACTCTGGCATAACAGGAAAAATAATGAATTGAAAAACAATTAATTTATTAGTCGGCATGTATGTACGAAATTTTATACTACCATCTAGGGAAGTTTGAGCCAAAAGTATCATGTAACTGGCTTTAAAAAATTACTTCTAAAAAGGATCCTTAGCTACCGAAGAAATGGTAAAACTGATCCCATTACTTAAGAGGTTCAAAAGACAGGAAAATGACAAAAAAGGAAATGTTCAAATAAAATATCTGTAGGTAAAATAAACATGCATAATAATAACAAAAATTAATGAGTATAAGTAAATTCATTGAACAATTCAGTCAAAATTAGGACTGAGAATAACAATAACAAAATAAACCTGACCACTGATGGATATTGTTGTTTCTCAGTATATGACATAAGTGTAATGCAGGATTTCCTCAGCCAGTTTTTTATTTCATACTCTACGTTTGAAACATCAACTGCAAAACACAATCTGCTGGAAATCCAGTGAAAATTTACACTCTTATATAACATTATCAGACAAACTCACCCTGCGTTTCTGTTCATTTTCTATAAAATAATTCATCGGAGGTCACTAAGGAAATCGTAGTATTAGTTCTGTAGTTAAAAGTGCTTTGACAGCTTAGCCTATGGGTTTCCACCAGGAATCAAACCTAACATTGCTTTCGCTGAAGCCGAAATTTGGGAACTTTTGTCCGATTAAATTAAAATTTTGCTTATTTACTGATATCTTAAAAACAAAACTAAAAAAACATGGTGTCTTTGTCTTTGAAAAAGGTATTTCCCTTCCAAAACGTTTTCTTAACAAAGAAATTGAGATTGATGCACTTAGAATGATAAAAATATTTAAATGTCATTAGAAATCAATATGGTCCATTTATACTTTACAGTTAATCTTTAAAGTTATGGATAAAAGAGATCATATAACTAAAAATGCTTTTAATTTGACTTCTTATGAGGATCTAGAATTAAAAGGAAGGCTGTTTATGCAATGCATGAGAAGATTAGCATATTGGCAGAAAGTGCTCAGTAATTATTAGGAAACGTTCTCAGCTCATTTGTTTGCGAATAGTATCTTATTTGAATCGATTTACGAGCGCAATTCTTGCCAGAGACATCCAATAGTAAACTTAACAATTCAGAACATAAGCTTAGGAGCCATTAGCAATCCCAAAGGAAAAAAAATCATAATATCAATAAATTAGATTTGGATGTCCAGATGGTAATGATTTTTCTATATCTGATTGGCTAATTTTCAATTTTAACCCCTTCTTTGATTAGATGCAAAGAAAATTTTATATGATGTTGATGATTTGTATGAAGAAGTGATTAACATTATACTAACCTTCACAAATGTTAATGACTTCTTCAATACATTCATTATCCTTGTGTTCAAGCTTCCAAAAATGAATTTAAAAGTAAAACATGTTCTTACAAAACTAAATTACAGACATAAACATAATGTCTCATTTTAAATTAAGTATGGTTTTCTTGCATATTAAAATATAGATTTTCTTTCAATGGTTATAATATTAATAAAACATAACACATTTTTCTCATGAATTTGAGAGAATAAAATTCGTCAACGGAAAATGTTTATTCAAAATCTTAAAAATTACTCGATGTAAGAGCAAAATGGCTTTGCAGGTGCGGCATTCAATGTTTTAACTTTACATAGGTAAGTATTTTTTATTAAAGTAAAAACTTCATTGACTGAGTTCAAGTAGATTATGAGAAACAGGCGTAAAAAATGTAATATCCTTCATTTTATTTCTCGAGATCATGTTACACCTACGGTATCCACAGACCTATCGTTTAAAACTGGGACATTTACTACTTAGACGAAAAATCCGGGACAATTGAGACAATCAGAAATTTATCTGAACAATATTTTAGCGCAGACATTAATCGTCGTAATGAGTAATAGAATACAACTAACAGTCCTTGCTTTCGTTTTATGTTAATTCTAACAAAATGGGCTTTCAATGTATTGATTTTGATAAAAATATTTCATTTTTAATTAAAAACAATGAAAATATTTTATATCTATTTACATTTAAGAATGCGAGGCGGCTATCTAGCTACATTTTAGTGGGTGATTTTACTTTTTGTATGGCGTCTAGAGTAAGCTGTTACAATTTACCAGCCATATGCAACATGTCCGTTGGGCACAAAGAAATTCTTTTCAATATTGTACTTCGGCTAAAATTCCTCATTTAAATATTCAAATGAGTCACTCTTGCTCTCGTATCACGTTTATCGAAGAATAAATAGTTCAGCGATCAAAAATACCTCAGTTGATTAATAGTATAAAATTCCAAAATAACCAGAACATTTGTTCAAACAATTATTTTTCGGGACATCGGGTTAAAGGATTTGAATCTGAGGTAAATACCCAAAGATCTGGACACCCTAGATATATTCCAGTGTTTATCATCAGGACAGCGTGTATATTGTAAATGTGTATGGCTAAGTTTACTTTAGATTTTCCTCATCAACTACGACAAGCGGCTTACTGAGCTCGCCAAAGAAATTTTGAAAGAACAGTACCTCTATGAATATTCGAGGAAGCAAAGCATGACACAAAGAGAATATTCTAGCTAACTAAGTTAACACTACTGACCACAAAATACGGAGACTTGTTGTAACTAATTTGTAATAGCTAGGTCACGGAATAACATGCGAACCGAAGGGGTAAAGGGCACGAGCCCCGCCCCCTAAAGAAAAACAATGAGTCACAATGTATTCCTGGGTCAGTAAGAATCACAATTCTATTAAAATTTTAATCTTATTCAACTTAAATTACAGTCCGACGATATTTTGTGAAATTCGTGTAAAGTAATATATTGAAACGAAAATTTAAATTTGGTTCGAAGGCTTTCGCTGCACGTAGTATATTGCATGTTGGTTCTCGGGAACGCAGCGGTGGTCATTTCATATGACGACGTTTCGCCGGCGGTACTGCTGGCTTCTTCAGGTCGGTAGTCGTCCTGCGAAAAAGTCGTCATATGAAATGAACACCGCTGCGTTCCCGAGAACCAACATGGAAGAACATTTAAATTATTTCGTATTTGACTTAGCCTTAATCAAGCATGTGATTTTAGAAAAAATCTGTCACTTAAAGAAAAGATTCAATCGGTAGTAACAGCCGCGAAATTATAGATGAATGTGGAAAAGAGTTGGATGAGTGTCAACTTTAAGATTAAAATGAAAGACTACCCCAAAAAATAATCTTTTGTTTGCGTAATTATTTCTGATAATTATCGTTGAAATCGTTCAGTGTATTTACTGAAAAAACTTCCCTGGGACAAATAAATACGGCGGATAAGAAAAACTGAAAGAAAGCTTATTTGTCCATAAACTCACATAAAGTGGGCCGTAGACGTCGAGGAGAGCCTATTAGAAATTAATTTAACAGAAGGAAAAATAAGATACAGAAATAAATTAAGGAAGACACAACTTTTAGGGTTTTCGGAAGATGATAAAAGGAAAGGATGACAAACAGGGCAACAAAGAACGGACCAACAGAAAGGACGAAAATATACGAAAAAGATTGGACATATTACTATTCTACTAAATCCATAGATATCCAAAATCGAAAGACGAAAATAGTGTCTTCACTTCCTTCGACAATTACTCGTTACCACGCATGACGTCATGTGCTAAACTGCTTCCAAATTACGAGATCAGATAAAATTTGAAGGAAAAGCTAAAGGAAAACCACATAAGAGGAAAGAGCCTTGAAGAGGAAATGTGTTACACCAGAAATACTTTGATTGCGCTAGATTATGGATCATAAGACTTGATTCACGTCGAATGCCTCGATATAACGCAATTTTAGATTAAAAAACATCCATTATTACGTACTAGGAGGTTATTTCGCACTTTTTACAATTCAGTCTTTCACCACAATTACCAAAACGATAATCGATTTCTGTATTTACATCGCTTATGTTCTGCATACATGAAACGAATCTTATTTCATGCCCTAAGGTAACAGCGAATAGGTTCGCGATTCTGGAACGTGCTAAAATTTATATCTTCGTAAAAACACCTGAAGACTTAGATACTGAAAGAGGTTACCACATTTGAACAGTAAGTTAGATTTATTGCCGAAACTCAAATTCACGTGCTAACTGTGAGTAATTGTTATCTGTAATATTGACGCCGACCCGCCAACTTCTTGGAAAATATAAACCGGAACGTGGCTGCAGCGAAGGAGAGATTTTTAAGGGCACCATTCATACTTTATCATTCCTTAAAATATCGATGAGTAATGATGCACGGAATACATAAGACAGAGAACGTGCTTTCCAGCCATGAACCAACATAGGATGTTGGTAACATGAATAGTTTCTGATACCACGATTAGAGGAAAGATTTAATAAATGTGGGTTATGATTTCTATAGTTCCGGTAACATTCCGGAAATTATGAATAATTGAAGATTCGTATTCAATGCCGGAAAAGGTATTGTGAAACTTAAAATATAAAACATATTTTCGTAATTTTAAAGTTACGGAAAACGCCAAGATAAAATTCGTAAAAGCTAACCTGACAAACGAATAAAAAATCAAAATATCATCTTGTTACGTGGTAGTTTTCTACTGCTTTTTTCAGCCGTCTTGGACAAATTTTTAGAACTAGCGTAATATTTCGTTACACTTCATAGAATAAATTTTAATTTAATTCAGGAGAAACCACTATGTTTCTGTTACGAAAATTAGGATCTTTCATCTTTGTGCATGGCCAAAAAGAGTAATCAAGTCTATTACGAATCCTTAGGAAATTCAAATTTTAGTCATCTGAGAAATACGAAGATAAAATGATATTTTGTAATTACGGAAAACGTAATGTGCTCCAGTTGTGACCGAATTCATGTTGAACAAAAAATCACAATTCCAACATTTTGACAACCGAGAAAGTGTCCAAAGCTAGCTTGGGCCCAACTAAGGAGGTGAAGACCGTTGTTGAATTGACTACACTCAGTGCCCAAAACGTTATCAGTCCTGACTTCCCTGAAAGGCTCGCCCGGAAATATCAAAAATAAACTTCCTAATTAGGGAAGAACCAATCTTCAACGTCAGGGGATCCCAAGCTAATGCGTTCAGTGGGCTGCTTTGTAAAGATTTCGTGGGCCGCACACAACCTACTTTCCTTTAAATCACAAAATTTTATTGCCATTTTTGGGGATTATTCACAAATTTTAAACTAATAATCTGCATTAGAACCGGTTGCCTCTATTTATGCTTGGCATGGGAATAATAACTTCAAACCGATTGTACACAAAAAATGTGTGTGAAGTCAAGGGAAAGATTCGATTTATTGGAGTAAAGACTAATACAAACTTAATGAAAGTACAGCCCTTAGAGGCTTAAATGATAACGGAGAGATATCTCAAAACATTCCCTTCTTCACATAATCTTTTGAAAAGTATGAAAATAGTATCAAGTAAATCTAAGACGGAGAGAATAATACTCAGATTCTTATCTTAGGTTGTTCATTCTTAGGAGAAAAATAAGCAGCTAGCTTTTGCATTATAAGATGAATACATGTTCGCAGAAGACGTAATAAGTTATTACGCGACCAGCCCGCAACATCGGCCTATCTGACTAACAGCGTTAATTAAGAGAAAAAGACGTTAAGACAATCGATTTAAAAACTCATTCTTCCCGTAAACGGCCCACGATAGTAATAAACGATGGAAATGGGTATTTAAACTTCAACTTCGTTTGAAACCCTTCCACACGCAGATAAGAGGCTTGGAGGGAACGAATTTGGATAAAGATATATATTATGACAATAACTTCTTTGTGGTATAAATGAAACATTTTTGAAATTCAAGACGATTAGTGATCTCTTTAAATTTCAGAAAGAACTGATTTTTCATAAATTAATGTAGGAACAGGTGTGATATTGAAGGAGTAGTTCTTGGGATGACAACCGGGTTGCTGCACAGAGCGAGGGCGACGTTTCGGCTGCTGCAATCTTCGGGTGTGATATTGCTCACCACAACCAAAACATTTTCTACTCACTGAGTACAAAATGTTTACTGAAAATCATTTACATATCCAACCCAACCAAAAGTATGACAAATATCTCTTAAATTATAATATTTTAGGCAACATCTTTCTTTCATTTCTAAATTTCATTTTGCTTGTTGCAATTGGTCATAAAACATAACGTGCGGCGCTGAAGTCGTGGTTGAATAATGACCTAAGTCTAAATGCCAATTAACGACTTCCATGATAATTTTAACATTTACACGAATTTTGGCCCATTGATGCTAAAGGTAAATGTATTCCTAAAGCACGTCATTTTTGTTTTACTTAATGAAGATGGTTTATCTATCCACTAGAGGGAAGTGTTTCTGGAATAATCCCTTCGCTTGATAACAATACCACATCCTCATCTTGCGGAGGTTGATTTCACTTTCCGTTGAACGTGGAACAATTCCCTTCAACGACAAAGAGTTAATACTGCTATTTTGCCACGATTTTAGGATTTCTCTCCAACAATACCACTTCTATCAATTATTTATGTACGCCGAATTATTTCCATTCAATGAAACGACTGATCTAATCATGAATGTAATAAGTTCAAAAAACTTCTGTAAAAGTTATATAGGCAGCAAAATACAGAATCGTCAAACGGTATACATTATTCTCGATGATAGTTCTGATAAAGAGTAGTCAGAGAAAAACTTAATGTGAATACGAAACAGACTTATCAAGGAAAAAAAAGAAACACGGCTCTACTAACACGAATATTTTTCTAAATTGCATTAATCATAAAAATAGAAATAATTTATTTCCTTTGCGTGATTTAAACACAGAAATCATTTGCATTTGGGGCATTCCTCTCTGAATCTAACACAATGGGACTTATGCAAGAATCCGAGGAATTTAACGGAGTGAGCGAACATGTCTGAGGTGAAACTACTATACTTTGCATGGAAGCGTACGCATGGAAATCTCTTGCAAACAAACGAGGCTGATGACTAGCTTTCCCCAAAAGGGAAATTTTGTACAAAAATATAGAATGTAAGTAAAAGGTCTTCATAGGAAGAAAGATAACGAAATGATGAAATGGAACGGAAACTACCAATTTCGGTGCTGGAGGCAAGCTTCCGGCAAACGAAATTTGAATAATTACAATGACGTAGCTAACTAAATTAAGACAATTTATTTCGAATGATTTCAAGCTGTATATAATATCTACTGGTAATAGGGTCTTTTCATAGAGTAGATATCAAATCCTGCTTGATATACTGCGGAAAATAACACGGGTCCCAGTTTGTAAAGAGCCTGATTCAAAAACGGCATATTTTTTTCTTATGAGGTAAACTATAAATCTATGCATAACTGCCAAACATCAAGCTTTATTGGTAAGCAATTCATTTTAACAAGGGAGGAAGATGCGGATAAAGGAACCCCATTTGCTATTCCTTCCTGGTAAAATCGCGGTACAACTTCTGCAATCTACGACATGAAGAGAGCGTATAAAATACATTAGACTCCATCGACCATGAAGCAAAAGAGAAGTAATAGTAAAAAGCGTCACTAAAAACGGTCCGAAAACGCTTGTAATACTGATTCGGACTTGAAGAAACAACCTGCGGAATCGAACCCTAAAATCTTATTCATCAAGTCTCTATAAATGGAAGAGAACCTGCATTGTGAAGAAGACAAATCAGAACAACCGTAGTGTAGCCGAATCGAAGAGACGACGTTCTCTTTCTTCTTCCAGTATCTTCACTGACCTCGAACTATCCATTTAGAGTAATTTCAACATTACTTCTCAATCGCCCTCGATCGATTCCACATCGAGACAACATATTTACTGCCACAGCGGACGATGTCTTTTCTGCTCTGCAATTGCTTTGATATCTGAAGAGATCGCAGGGGTTGAAGGCCTCATTGACTTTCTCACGGAGATAACTGATTCACTGCACGCATGATATTCTTTATTAATATAGCAAGCGAAAAAAATCATTTCTATGGTCACGGATAAGACAGACCTCTACTATTTGCTCCCTCTAAAAATAATTCGTGAAAAATCGTACCGATTAGAGACAAAATCGAAAGTTAGGGAAGTCCCCGATCACCTTATTGATTCGAAATCTACGTTTTATCTGAAAAAGGAAAGTTACATAGGGCCGAAAATGTATCCCTTCAAATACAATTATTTTTATTGAATAGCGCGCCGCAGTAATCCATTTTTCTGCACGATTTGGATGGCCCTGATAAATTAGGATCGAACATTCTTTTGGAAGCCATGAAAAACCTTGTAAAAACCGAAAGGGTGAAAGATATTTTGGATTATCAGAGGCGAATGGGTGGGAGGGAATCGGATTTCCAGAAATCGATAATATCCTTATGTGGATAAGACGAGATACACGAGTGAAGATAAGGCACAAATAAATTCCGCCTTGCGTAGAGAGAAATGAACGCTTTGCCGAAGGTAATTAACTATAACATCCGTGACGGAAAGTGAAAAATTTAATTGTACGCCTCGAAACTATTATAAGGTCGAAAATTAGGCATCAACTGTTTCTGCTACCACATTCTTACGGATGGCATTTGGTATAGGATATAGAAGAAAAAGTTCTTTCTTTACTTGTCTCATAGTATTGATCATGGCCGCGATGACTTGATAGCTACTGAGGTTTGAGTATGCTGAATAGTATAACTAATTAAGGTTAATGGATACATGGATTGCTAACAAACGTTACTGTTACTCATACTGTCATTATGCTTCACTAACATGGACTTGTTTAGTTCATAGCATTCTGGCTAGGTGAGATAAGTACAAACTACCTCACTCCTCATTCGGCCTATATAGTAAGCCTCGTTCTCCCTAATACCTCTTGGTAGCTACGATTAGAGAGAGTGAGGCACTGGCTGGATTTCGGAATGAAGGAATCGACAGACATCAGCTGGCCAGCGGAAAATCACGAAATCACTAATGAAACGCACCGACGGAGCAGTGATTCACAAAAGGACGGCCTTTGTGAGAATGCGAGAGCGTCCGAAGTTAAACGGGACAGTCCGTATTTGACATCGATTAACCCAGAAGTTCCACGAGCGTGGACCACAGACTCCCGGGGATCCACGGAGAGACAGAGCATTGTTTAGAATACGTCACAGTGGGTCAAAAGATCAAGACGGCTCCACCTTAAGATGCGCTTTAGTGCGGAGGATTCATCGACGAAACGATGAATTTATGAGCACCTTTGAATTCCGGTGGCATTGGTCACGATATTATGGACGGTTGGTTCACATGAAGAAAACTAACAGAAAGAAATGCTACGAATAGGAATACGTAAATGATTTCTTTTATGTTTCCGAAATCGTAAATACTACTTCGATGTTAAAATTATGACATGAATAATTGAAAATATGAAGAATTGAAAAGATAGGCTTTTATCCGTACCACTGGAACAATTTATTTTACTTAAAAAAAAGCGGTTGAAGTTTTATCTTTAACTTTATGGAGTCCTACCACAAATTCGTGCCTGAAGCAATTAATAGTATGAATAATTGTAGGATATAGTTCCTAAAAAATCTATTTCATAAACAGCAGCAAAACTTTTATATATTTTGCTCTAACGGGCTTAAATTCTCATATCAGGACGGATTCCTCCAAATATTTATTCCTTTTAAGTAGTAGGCGAGGTATGCATATCCATAAAACTTGAGCTCACCCTGAATATACAAAAAGATAAATTAGGAATTATCATTAAAGTTAACCCCAATAAAATTACACTGAAAGAGAACACTACGACATTCTTGACAACAAAGTATTGACTTGGCCTAAATAAAGAAAGCACGTGATTAAACACACACTTGAATGGCTTACATCGATGCGTTTAACAATAACATCTAGCAGAATGAAAATACTTCGTACTTTTCCACAGAAAATTTATTTTGCGACCGGTTTCATAAGCGAGCTTACATCTTCAGGCCTGAAGATGAAAGCTCGCTTATGAAACCGGTCGCGAAATAAATTTTCTGTGGAAAAGTACGAAGTGTTTTCATTCTGCAAATGGCTTTCCACGAAGTCACGCCTTCTCATATCGATTATACAATAACGTCTATTTTTTTAATCCTACATTAATCTAGACTTCGTTAATAACCGATTCCGCGTCTACCGTAAAAATATAGCAACGAAGACGCGTATTTTATCATCCGTAATTCCGGACATTAGAGAAGACATTTTGAGAATCGTTTACACAACCCTTCATCTTTCAAGTCTAAAATTATTCAGAAGACCCGCCACCCTTGCCCTTCGAGACAAGATATCTTTCCTGTAGCTATTTAAATCCCAACTACTTTCATTTCTCTACAATCGTAGCCCTATTTAAATGCGTCAAAAAAGTATCAGCAGCGTGTGAATATGCATGGTTACTATCGCAGATGCTAATGGATTGGATACACAAGCCGCGAATTAGAAAATTGACAATTAAGACGAATTATTCGCGAATTCCATGTTCCGTTCAAATTCTTCGGTTCATGCAAGTACCTACAATTGCCATTAGCTGAAGAAACGCACGAGCAGGCGTGCGCCTATCTGCTTGAAGAGCTATATGCCGCCCCGTCTAAGGGGAATGTCCAAAAAAAGACGGCGTCACTCGACGGCTGCGACGGCCAACACGGGCGCAAGAAACCGACGGCGGGTTCACGGAAGCGAAAAGAAAAATAAACAACTGCCGCGTATTAACTCCCGAGTCCCGAATTCAAGAATTTTCATATTTGCGAGCAAACGATTTTGTCCAGCGACTAATGGAGCGGCGAGTATGCCGAGAGATCGGGTGAAATTGTCGTTTTTTTAAGCTTGACGGAGAGTGCCTCCAACTTTCATACATACTAATTCTTTGATAATAATTAATTGCATCTGGCGATATTTGGTGGACCTTGTCTATGATTATCACCCATCAGGCTGATGAAGAGGAAGAATACTCGAAACCGGTCGCATTTTCTTTTCGTGAATACATTTTTCGTGGACGTAGTTATAGTGTGTCTTACTTGTACTAATTAGTTCTTTAAAGATATATTAGCAAATAATAAAAAAAATTAAGTCATCTTTTTACAGGTACAACCAGATTATCTGCCAGGAGGGGAATAGAATGACAAATCTCATTGTCAATAAAACATGAGTTCCCTCGTTAACATTAATTCTCATGCATTTATTTTTAATGAATTGTGATGATTTAATTCAAATGTTTTTTTTTGTTTTTGAAGATGTTCTAGTTTCTTAAAGGAAATTGATGAGTGATAAAATTTAAATATTATATTTTAATTTTAAATATTAAACACTGTTTCTCATAAAGTTTAACGTCTATCTCACGATTCAATATCTTAATTTTTCGTCCGATGATCACACAGTACGTATGCACTTGCAATTGGGCTTTTCTCGGCGCCAACTCTCTCAAACGACCCACACAGATTCTAACGAACCCAAGGAAAACAGTAGAAATCAGAACCTGAGACTAATTAAACCTCGAGTAGTATGATTATTCAATCATCACAGATAAAGAAAAATTCACTTAGAAGAGTCCAAAAAATAATTTTTAATAAAAACGTCCTAGGTTTCTTTACAGCGTAACATCATCAGGTGGAAAATAATTATTAAAAGATAATTATTCAAGACTAATACGTAGAGCACTATTCGTTACGTCCTTATCACAATACAAGCAAATCCAAGCTCAATTCAGTCCGAATAGAAAATGAAGAGAAAAATTGTTCGAATGCACTGCAGAAACGAATCTCAATTGGGTGCCCAGATTAAAATAACAATTCTTTCAATTGTTATTAAAAGTTAGCCCTAATAACATACACTGACCATCTTCTCATCTTCACGACAGCATCTTTAAAACCAATAATAATAACCGCGGTTAACTCCAGAACCATCATTTAATAATCAAGTTAAAACTGATTGCCGTATCGTCTCTCGGCATTTTTATCCCCCTTAAATTCCACCACCCAAGCACCTTCACGCCGCACAATTTCCTTCATCGCCGCACTTTCCTCAATTTTACGAAGCCAATTTACTTCATGCAGCGGTTTTCTTTCTCGAATACCTGCGCGAGGAGATGGCCGAAACAACATCACCTTCCGCAGTGGCTGAGGTAAAAAGCGCTTATGAAAGATCGCTTTGGGGAGAAAAAAACTCCGATACATCCAAGATAATAACGCTCAATCTTCCAGAATGGATGTCGGGGCAAAAAAAGAGGCCGAGTAATGTAAACATTTGCTTTACGAAATACCACCGACGACTCTACTAAGAAACCTGGGAATCCTCTTGATTTCACATCAAAGCGGCTGAATATTATGAGATGGAAGCGTGCCAATGGCAGGAGGGGAAAAAGCGAGCGCTTGACCTTCACGGATTCGTGAGTTTTTAGACGCGACCGTTCTTCCCATGTGCAGAAAGTGACACCACGGAGGATGCCCCCGACGCAGTCACCCGCGATGTCCCCCCTTCAGATGCAATGGTAAAACCGCTGCACTATGCGAATAGCCTTCCGTGAATGACTTACGCAAGGGCCCCTTGACGACGCAGTGATAACACCTGAAGAAAGGTGACATTACAAAGGTATCCTCCGCTTGCGAAATTTAAGTCTACTGTCAACAAAATTGTGCAAAGATTTGGATACTCTTTATGACGGCAGGAAATAGACGAAACTTACTGACATTTTAATCAATAACACTTTTCCAAGGAGAGAGAAATTTTTATTGAATCGAAAAATCTTCCTGTTCACAATGACGAATGTGAAATTATCATATCTACGTTCAAAAATATTGAAGATATAAATAATTCCGCTCCTTCGAATTACTATTGAGTACACCATGAGTAAACTACCTCATTCTTTATCTCGCCTACCAAGCCTCATTCCATCCTCAAAGCCTCTGGTAGCTAATGGTGATGTTGAGGATCAAGTTCTAGCTGAGGTATTTACAGGATTATTTAATAAACGGGTTCAAATCGAGCCGAATAAAACTCCGCAGAATAAAAACCTGCTTTCGATGTTAGCGAAGTACGTGCGTAGTTCCGTTTGATTTTCAAGGAGGATAGGCTACAGAAGTCGTGTTTTTACGATTATTTAGTGAATGAATGAAACACTATTGCTCATTCCATCTTTGATTTGGAGTAATTACGGAAAAATCGACGTATAGTAGTATAAGCGAAATTTTTTGGAATTCAAAACCTGAAAGAATTTTTCGGCGTATACTAAAAAAATAGTGTTTTTAAATAGTTTTTCTGTCGATTTCTTAAGGCTGAATTTGAACGGTCAACTTTAATGGGATGGTACTTTTACAAGGATTTATAATCTGGGTCTACATTTTAACTAGTAAAAGTCTAATTTATAAATAAATCACCACAGAAAAAATACGAAGATAGATGGAGATTTACGTAACATTGAATACATCAAAACATCCGGCTAAAAAAATCACTGACAACTCACTACTATGGCCGATTTGCTCTTATAAATATTGTAGCATCTCTTTTACGAGACAAAATTTTTCAAATACCACTCAGAACATTAAAAAATTCTATACTTAGATGCACGTATGTTACGACAAACCAAAAGTTCGGGTCGACTTTTGTCGGAGGCAAGTGAAAAAGGCATGAATTAATCTGGGGAGGTCAACTTTTAATTAAGATCGAACATTACTTGGGTTTAAACGGTGCTTACGTCTGCATATTTCCAACTGTATTTCACCAAACATAGACGAAAATATACAGAGATAAGGGCGAAAATAGTTTTACATAACCCCTTTGGGATATGATTTTATAAGAATCAAATTTTCATACAAATTGTACTATCCAACTATTCAGCAACTTTTATGCACGAGATTTTTGGCAACTTTGCACGTACTACACGTGACCTAGAATTCATTTTTGGCAAAGGTCGGTTAGAGTATAAATTCAAAATAAAATTCCCGGTCGCGAGTAATAATTTCTCAATTCAAGACTGCGTTTCGGTGCAAAAATTGCCCCGAATACATAAACGTGCACCGGAGTACGATGCCAAGTTTTACAAAGACCACTCAACAATGAAATGTGCAGTTACGTTCATTAGTATAACGGGGCAAATATTTTACCGCTCCTTGACATGGGTGAATGGAATGCATGGCTTCATGTGGAATCTTGACGATTTCGAAAACGAAGAATATTTTTTTATCGGTGAACATAATGAATCTTTCGGAATGAAAGACATTTCTTTGAAAAATAAAATTGTGATAAATCATCCAGAGCAAAAAGTTAAATAACTTTGAGCACTAGTATTCTATGAACTAAATACATGTATAATAGATATATAAGCAGTAAATGGGGAACTTATTCAATAAATTCTCTGAAAGTTATCTAATTCTCGTCAGCCCGGAAAGAACAAAGTGAAAGTCTCCGAAAACTTTGAGAGAGCCGTATGCCGTTCGGAGAAACTATTTTCTAAGTCAATGCCAACAAAACTGGTTGAAGAGAAAGACAGCGAAGCTTCTCCGCGAGGTTGTAATGACCTATTTTTTAAACTATTTCATCAATTTCAAAACTTCGAAAAGCCATTCGAAAACGTGTGTATGGGACGCACTTTCGACGGAATAATAACAACTGCGAGATTGCGATGCGTTGCGACATACTGCTAAGGTAGAAAAGCTCGAGGAAAGTCTCAAATTACAAATATAATGAGCGTAGCAAAAAGTATGGGAATTTCCTCGCTATGTGCGATTGGTTGTGTTGAAATGAGTCATATCATTCCCTTCAAAGGATACTTAGTTCGTTTACATCCAATGGCGACTGATATTTACGTAACTCACATTTGAATTATAAATTCTGATGCATGGATCGAAAATTTGATCTGGTGCGCATGATTTGCTTCTATACTAAATGAAATAATTAAATTTTTTCCTGAAAAATATTCTTACTATAAGAATTAATTACAGGTATAATTTTAATTAAGGCGAATGATTAAAATATCAATCGATTAAATACTACGATTATAAGTACTCGCTATAAGGGGAAAATACCCCTTATAAATAAGTAAAAATACCGGGATTCTCCTTGTTAAGGCAGGACAATGTGGTTTCGACTATTGTTGCTGTTTACTTCTACCATTGTAACTGTTAAATAAATGGATGTTTGTGGAGGCGTTGGGAAATTAATATGCATATAGAAGAATAACGCGAATTATAAAAAGTGTAGGATTAATGAACATTTAAACCCGCAAAATTCTTTGATTATTACCATTGTATTAGTTGACTTAAATACTCCACTATTCAAAGAATTTAAGTCTACTACAAATCTAATCTATCGGATCTCATTTCATGGTACCTTCAAATTTCTAAAGCAGAAAAATGTTGTGGCTTTCGGTAGACGCAAAAGCATTACTGAAAAGTGAACAACAACGCAACGTCATGATCAGCTCACGGCTCACAAACATGTTCCACGAACTAAATACGACGCTGTTGTAGTTACACTATATAGAAGCATTTCGAAGATTACGTGGAAACTGTAAAATCTTCGAATCTAAAAACGATAAATTTTAATCGATTATTCAAAATGTGGCGAATATTTCACCCACACGGAATCCACGTTCTGCTTCAACAGGCAAACGAGATAACCAAATAAACCAAGTTACAATGTCGCAACCTTCACCTTAACACTCGAAAACATTAATGATTCTTCCGTCCGGAGGTAATTTCTTCACTTGAAATACATCTCGCGGAGCTAGTTGGATTCAAAAACAAAATTTGCGATATTTACTAACTCTTCCGCTTGACGGAATGCCTTTGCTGGCCTCGATCCAGAATAGAGAAAACACTCTAGGGTCGTTTCCCTTGGGTTTTTCGTCGTGTAAGGTACCAGATGGGGGTTTATATTCGTCCAATGAAGTAACTACTTGCATCCTGAACGAGACTATCTCAGTAGTTTTCAATAGGAATCTTCCGGATCTTACGTCAAGCCGTCAACGTAGCCTAGTTTAGAATACTAGATATCGCAGAAATAACTGCCTCGATGAATTAAAGCAATTACACATTTAACTCCAACGAAAGGGAAAGACTCGCTCGAAAATACAGTAATGACAAATATACAGTACAGTACATATACAGTACTGACAAATACTATACAGTAATGACAAATAACTTAATCTTATTAAGCACGCGTTTAAATCAAATAAGCACGTGGGGTAACATTTGACAATTCGACGAGCGAAAATTTGGCGAGACTAACGTAAACATAGAAATGATTCTTAAGACTACCCTTGATATGCAATAAAAAGCAAACGCTGGACCATAGACGCAAAAAGGAGTCTTAGACAACGTCTGGGAGTCAAGGGAACCGAAATGTCGAGTCACGGTTTTACATTTCTAACAATAGACCTTCACGGGTAAAGGTTGGCAAGCTATGACTTTCATTCTAGGGGTAATGAACATAAAAAATACCAACATGGTTATCGCCTTTGGATTGCAGTGTCATAACCGAAGCAACCGATTCCACGACATTATACTGACTAGAGATTAAAAATATTAAAACCACGAGGTTATATAAATTAAATATTAAAACACATTAGAATTCGTACATTCTTCCAACTTTATAAAGATTTTCGGTGAATGACCAGCAAAAATTCCCGCTATACATTATATTTATAAACACAAACAATAGATGAGTGAGTTGTCACTCAATCACTTTCAGGAAAAAACAAAGCCCGTAATCGGTACAGATCTCAATTAGATCATACCTCCACGTAACTAAGAAAATTTTCCGGGAGTGAGATAAGAATAAACCACCTTCGGGATTTCCAGCTCTTTTTGTCCTTTGACAGGAATGATAACGGCTTGACAACACAAGCAAGCCTTTCCTTGAAGCACGCGGCACCTGAAAGTGAATTCGAACTAACTAAACAAAAGGGAATATCGATAATGCCAACACCTTTTCACCCTTCCTTATTTTCTCTTCAATCGAAATCTCACGATTTGTATTATCTAAGACTTTCATAATCATTCACCTAAAAACGTGGTTTCAGGAAAAATTTGATTTTTGTATTTCCTATAAATCCTATAAATTCATCAGAACGAAAATGGTTGGAAAATTTTAATTTATATCATGTCTCGATTTTAAAAGAATTATCAACGCAGTAAGTTTGAGAAAACAAAACGGAAGAAAATAATTCAGCACTTCATGAATATGTAACAACATCCTTAATTATGAATCGCAAAACATCGGGTCCGGTGACGCCAATGAATACAATGCTGAGCTATAAAGGAATAATTTGGCGTTGCAGAAAATATTTCACGAAAGAAATAAACCGTTTCTCTCGAGACATTGATGGAAATATGTATTCTTATTTCTCGGTCTGATTAACATTGCCACCTGGCATAGCATGGCATGCGTATATTAAGGAGAGATAAAAAGTTTTCAGATCGAATTCTTTCATGAACACAAAATAATAGCTAAACAATACGTAGGAGCTGGATAGCAGCCGTAATCGATTTTTCCCATTTCGTCCAACCATTGCTACCAAATAAAATTAATGCTATAAGCGAGAAAATATTCATCGTCCATACTGGCACTTCTAGCCAATTGCTCCATGTCAAAATGTGAGGAAACGAATGAAAAAGCTAGGTAAAATGGCTGCTCGGAAACTTTCAAGGAACGAATAATCAGAAAAGAACACAATCTAATCCTGAAATTTCTCCTTTGTTTTCCTTGAGATTTGTATTCCCCTTTCTTTAACTACATTCTTCATGGGAGATATTTTTAAGAGTGAGTTGAACTAAAGAATGTATTTACCCTACTTACGAGAGCAAAATATCAGCTATCTCTTTCCGAGAGCTTTATCTTTACTTATCAGTAGATAGCGTCTTAAATAGGAACCAATCCCTCGATGGCTTACTAAACCCCACGCTTCGGAAATAACCTCTAATGAATAATGACAGAAACATAACTTTCGCGCATTTTCGTACTGACTGTACGTCCGTAAAGTAATCAGGAGTGGTTGGATCCTCAATCCTTCCACAGTTAACAACAGAGAGATGGTTTGACCTAGCTCCCTTCTCTGAACTCAGGTGCAAATTGTAAGAGCGGTATACGTCCACGAACGTGTAGCACACTGACCTTATGATTAACACTTCCAATGGCATTCTACGAGGAGAAACCAAAATGAAGGCAACCATTTGACGTCACTCATGTACGTATTCGGTAACTTTCATATAATCACAGTCATTAGGAAGACTGAGATGAAACTAAGAGAATACTTTTTGTTCTATTCTGCACCAAACAAATGCTCCATTCACCGAGATAAAATGGCGGGAAGTATACAATCTAGTACCCAATTTAATTCATATTCTTCCATCTTAACTAACTTATTACGTTTTAGACACGTCAACAAATCATAAGATCTCCTCCATTTGATTCCTCGGACTACCTGAAGCACCTACTCTTTTGGGTCTAATCCCATCCTACGAGTTTGAATTAAGTCGGGAGGAAAATTGAAAAAACACACCGTTATCGAGGACAGGGACATAATTATCCTAAAGAGCTCCAACGTTGACAGCGTGGCACTTCTCTGCATAAGAGGCGAAGGAGAAATATTAAAACCACCCATTTATCGATGCACTTTCTCGGCACGCTCTTTCGTGACACACGACTTCAGCTCATACGAATACGCGAACGCGTCGGTTTCGTGACTCCGTGAATTTCCTCTTTAAAACTGTTTAAAGAGCCCATTGTTTACGCCAACGTTGGCTAATCTCTTGCAGGTTTCTCTCTAAGTTATTTTACATAAAAAAATGAGTCTATAACCTTGAAGAAAAGTATTACGGAATCTAAAGTACCAGTGCATGGATTACTCTCACACTGATTCCCAAATTTTCTTCCTTCTATTTCGATGGAGTAAATCCGGGGCGTGTTTTCTGAGAGAACGGAATTAAAACCAGAGCATTAATAAATGAAACTAGCAGCCGAAACGTCGGTGTTTCACCGAGAAACCACCCGGTTCGCAAACCGTGAAGACATGCTTCAATAATAAATAGTTTAATGCCTTGAGCAACTCAGCCCTGCTACTTCTGCTTACTAAAACACAGGTGGAAATGATTTCCATCGAAAACCATTGATAATTTTATTCAATTTCAACTAAATTCATCAACTCAGCAAATCAAAACTCCGGTACATGTTTCCTGTATTCTGTCTTTCGTTAGTACAATAAATCACCTTCGGTTTATTCCGATCTTCGGCCAGGAAATGTTGGCAAGAAGATGTTAGAGAATAAAACCTTGACTTGCTGGGTCAACTGAATCTATCATCGGATTGGTAAACAACGTCTGGATACTAAGGAACAAAGCTTTCAAAAGCATTCCTAAACACGGCCAAGAGTAGGCTACAAAATCACCGTGATTAAATCAGCTTCGAACTTTAAAACTAGTTAGGGATCGGTCTAATTTAAGGTATTGAACAGGAGTTAAAACAGGAAAACCCAAAAGAGGAAAAGGTTTTAGATCGATTGAACAAGAAAGAATTCTGAAATGAAACAAGTCACTCTTTGATGGAGGTTGAGAACCTGCAAATTTTCAGGCGAAAAATGTGACCTGTTAGTTTTCTTAATGCACGAGGACGCATGAAAGAATAATTGAATCCAAAAATCGGTCATACGCTAAGCGAAAATAAAATGAAAATCATTATTCTTTGCTGAAATTAGTAACAAAATTCTTTTCCTTCCAGCAATGTCAATTATCTATTCAATCAACTATTTGAATCTCAGCGAAGCACCAATAGTATACGACTATATGGTTTAGAAGGGGTCTCAAATATTCTTTCTATCCTTTGACTCACCCTTTTTTTGCAAAGGTTACGACATAGTAGAGCAATTTCGTAAACAATAAGTCATCAAAATCTACCATCTGAAATGATACGATAGTATGCTTACGATCTTTAAGATTATCGCCTGTTCAGATCTCTCCTCATGATACTAAATAAAGCCCCTTATATCTACACAAAATCTTAATCTTTTCCATTGGACCTCAAAATGTCGTTCCGATAATTTTTTCGCAAATCGAACAAAGATCTAAGTTACTTAAAACCATAAAAAATCGCGAGAGCTTATTATGAAAATTATTACGAAAAACTCGGGTAAGTCTCGGGTAATGAGAGCATTTAATTACACACTGTTTTAGAGATACCGCCTTGGCATACATTTCAGGTAATTCTCATCTATGTCGAAAGCATTCCTCTCAAAACCCACAAAGGTTCTTAAAGATTTTTCGTAACGTCGATACACCAGTCTAGATCGATATGCGTTAGAGCTATGAAACCCAAAAATTACACTGGCGATTTATCTTTCACAGCAGTTCCGAAACTCATTTCTAACTGGCGGCGAAACACTAATAAGATATATCGGTAAAATATAAATGCATAGCAACACGCGCTTAGCTGCGAAAACAATAAAATTTCCGATATTTTATTAATCGCGACCTAACGCCCCAATTACCTGCATCTTCTGAAATCTCACTTGCTTCATTATCATACATTTACCTCACTTTTAATAAAAGCAAAACGCTTTCCAAAAATTGTCGATTTACTAATGAAATGCAAACGAGGCACGTCGACAAGGTCGTCATGAAAAAAATAGTGCTTCCAGTGACCAAGTAATGTGAAGAATTACGATGATAATAAATCTAAAAACATCGTCGCTATCCTTGCATTATGCACCAACTTCTTCAAGGACTGGGAGGGAAATACATCCTGAGCAAGCTCGTACATGAGGGCATTTACGCAATGCGCGTTTCCCGTGAATTATTTCAAGGATCGATCCAATAATAACACACGAAAGCCATCACGAGGAATAATCGGTGAGGCTGAATGTGAAGGAAATCGGCAATCCAGTGTTCAGGGTCGTCATATCCCGATATGGTTTCCCCATTTCTAACACAAGGAGCAAGGAACCAGAAATGTTACGCAGTGTCTTTCATCCGTCAAGCGAACATTATTTCGGTAAATGATGCATCGGAGGTATAATTATGAAAGTTCGATGCAGAGGTTCCGGACAGAAACGAAGAATAAGGAAAGTGAACCTGTCATTAAAAACAATGAGAAGGTACAGCTAACCTCCTCCAGCAAATTCGCGACCGCGAGCATGATTTTTAAACAAAAAACTGTTTTTTGAGAGGCTTCGCCGATCCTTGTAACATCGCGATTTTTCAGCCAACTTCCAATTTTTTCACCTCGCGTATTTCAAACCTTTGAAAGACAATCGAGCAGGGGACCTTCGTGACGTAACACAGAATTTTGACGTGGCGATGACCTTATCGTGGACTTTTAGTCGCAACCATTGCACCATTCGCTTTAGTTCCAAAATAAATATCAGAGAGTTTTCATTGTTCGCTAAAGCATCCTAATTATACCATTCGGAGGGAATCTTCACTCGCATAAGACAGAAAAAACAGTTAGAAATGCGTAGTAAATGTCCTACTGAATGTTTTCAACCGCATCGAAAATCTCTCAATCGCTTCGTTAAAATAGATATTGAAAGGCGTGACTTCTTGGAAAGCTATTAAGAGAAGAATGATAACACTTCGTATTTTTCCTCAATATACTTTAATAAGGCGATAGATTTCATAAGCGAACTTACATCTTCAGGCCTTCATTGTGGAAAAATACGAAGTATTACCATTCCGCTTTTAGGTAAAATACTTCGATCTCGAAAATTTTTATCTAATATTATTCATCGAACGCCTTATTCAATTGAACCGACAACTATTTAACCGCACTTGTCCACAATAAATTTATTTTCCGGTAGACTGATTGGCTTTCTAATATGTTTGCAATTCTAACTCAGCGACATACTTAGATACATGACTACGAACATATACGTGCTTGTTATCGTAAGCATCAACGTGAAAACACTGAGGGATCGATCGATACGAATTGCGGGGTTTACTGATCTAAGATATGCCTGCTGGCCTACGTGGATGATGAAGTTCCTAATAAGGCCCTCGGGCTAAAGAGGTTGCACAACCCTGTTATACGTGAAATGGATGCCTTTGAACCATTTAACATCGATTGGAAGAGCTAAAAAGTTACCCAGGCGGGTGACACTGCGAGAATTTTGCTCAACTTACTGAGTAACCCAGATTAAAAAGCCAATATCGAGTCAACGAAAGTTACAAAAGTAAATTTGATAAAATTTCCAAAAAATAAGAATATATAATAAGAAGAGAGTAATTTGATTTTTATCATCAAGGAATAAACTTTCAAAATTTCACGATTCAATCCTACGCATCCAACGAATCTACTCTAAGCTACTACAAGTTTAATTCAATAATTAAGATTCGGTAATATTTCAAATATGTATCCACGTAAATGAAAATCACGCGCTTCAAATGCATTTCATATGAATTAAAGAAGTATTTCGATCGGGTGAAGTGAGAAACGAAACGGAAGGTTTGAAAAATTTACCAAACGAATTTGGATTTTTTGTTTGGAAGATCCAAACAAAAATTGTGACTATCGATTCGCTATTCGCCAAGGCTCGCTAAGGAAGCCCATTTCTTGCGAGTGTCAAACCATGCTCGCGACGAAATTGGATTTAAGAACTTCCACAGCGAATGCCATTGAGGCGAGTGTAGGAAAGCAAGCAAAATAAGGTGAGGTGGCGAGTCTTGCCACGGAGATAGAGCTATCGACTCAGGCCGCAGATTGGCCCTACGGTAATTCCAGATACGAGAGCCGCTGTCCTAAGAATCCTTAGCAAGGTACAACTCGAAAGAAAAATGGGACGATTATAAATGAATAACGAGGAGTAACACTTGTTTTCTTAAACTTCTTACTTGGGAACTTTTTTCCATCCTAACTCTATCTATAAGGAATTCGAATTTTTTCTGCATTGAAAAATATACTTCAGGAACGATAGAGTTTTAACTCGGATATAATTCCGCTCAATGAATTTCGCTCAAATAACGGAATTTTTCCACAACGAGAATCATTGAATACCAAATTGATTTTTTACTCAAATATGTAAGTATTTTTAGGCTGTCTACAGTTGACCTTTGACTGAATAGACTGCAGTCTTTAAGGGTCACTTTCATAATTATCTAACAACGGTCTTATGCACATGCTATAAACTAGCACTAGTTAATCAATGAACACAATATCTTTCAGCGTTTACAATTAGCATTTCTGCTTAATTTGGTGGTCTAAACATTTTACACAATGTGACACAATAAGGAGAAGTTTCCCCAGGTTCACTTTTACTATACTCTCTTTTTAAAGTGACTTATTTTTATCTTGTATTACCATAAAAAATATACTTATGCTAATGAAAATTCCACCAGAAAACAATTTCAGCCAAATTAGGCCACAAGAGAAATTTGTCACAAAGCACTTATCAATTTGAAACAAAAAGAAGTTCTCAATTTCTATCTATTACCAAATTAAAATTAACTAAGTTTTCTGAACACCCTCCCTGCCTTTACTAGATATTAAAGAAAGAGAAACAATGATAAGCACCACAATAAATATTATTTTTTGTTATTGACCATTTTTAGGAAGAGAAAGAAGAATTTACATTTTATAGAGTGAAAAATAATTTTACAATACCTGCGTCTCTCATATAAGACACTTTTTAGTATCAATCTCGCCCATAATAAAGACCCCTAATAATAATAATAATATGATCCAGTACACAACAAATATAATTCCAAATTTTGTGACAAAAACTTTTAATGTACAACTAATAGCAAATTACGAATCCTGCCTTTGGCATATGTTATATCATCATAAAAATGCTACACTCGACTTAAATGATTAAATAAATATGAAAAAGGACTAGTTTTAAAGAAAAGTTTGTTAAACAACAAGTAAATTAAGATAATAATTCCTTGCAATACATTTCGATAGTGATACTAAGCTGCAATACTTCACTCTTAGAAAATTAGTAAGTGTATTCACAGTGATTGAATCAAACTGTAAAGAATAGAGAATGGTATAATAATTCTGGAACTTGAGGTTAATCAAGATTTATCATATTTTTAAGATTTTAAATAATACACATACATTTTTAATTCCTTAACATTTTTTAAACTAAAAACACATTTGGTCAAAATGTATGTGAAGATAGAAACACTGTTATCAATTCTGACACTGTGGTAGATGATAATATAACGTCGATCTCTTGTTATCAAAATAAATCTCAAAATATTAAAGTTTAGCATGTAAAATTTCATTTAATCATAGAGACCAGACGAATATTGTTAAGTGATTTTTTAGATATGCACAATTACACTCAAACATTCTCTGAATGAAATAGTAAACCAAATGTTTTGTATTGTATGTATTACATATCAAACGCACACTAGAGAACATTGTAGAAACTTGATATGGGTTGGGAAAATACCATTGAATTTATTCAGTAAAAGCACATTATAAAAATTGTTAATTAATTTTGCTGTTTACTTTATGCAATACCGCTCAGAAATCCAGAAGTGCAAATATAAGTTCATCATTTACAGGAAAGGATCCAAATAGTTAAGAACCGCAGTCCATAGCAGAATGGGAAAATTCTCATCTACTCGACCAATCCTGTCTCTTCGCCTCAGTTATCTTTTGCCTATTTTCCTCGAGTCAAAGTTGCAGAGGAGAAGTTAATCCAATCTTTTCCCTCATAATTATAATAATAAAAAATCTGATGTGGCCAGCACATGACTTTCTCCATATATAAGATGTAAATATTTATCTACGACAGTAATTTCGAACTCTATATTCCATCTAAACTTGGAAGATGGGTGATTAATATATATATTATTATCTTTGACGTCACAAACATTATAATTAATGTTTTTCGGGACATGATCGATGAAAAACGATGGAATTGGCCTTTCGCCCATAGAGCCCACAAAATACATAATCAGCAACTTCCGGTTTATCAGTATTTCATGAATACCTCCTAAACAATCAGTGATACAAAAATATGTTTCAAACAAAAATTATAGTAAATTACATTTTCTAAAACTTTTGTGAGTAATAATATATACCTAAATATTATATTAATGGAGATATTTTGAAAACCGGAAATGAGCTTTGAAGAATGAAGCTCAACTTGATTTACTCCAAAAACTAATCAACTCTACCGACACTAACCAAAATACTATATATGAAATTTGGTGTTGATACATTAGATGGTTTTCATGTTAGAGCGCCCACAAAGTACATAACAGCTACTTCCGGTTTATCGGTATTTCACGAATAACTCCTAATCAACCGGTGATACAAAAATATGTTAAATACAAAAGTTATAGTAAATTACATTATCTAAAACTTTTATAAGTAATACAATACACGTATATATCATATTTAGGGAGATATTTTGAAAACCGGAAATGAGCTTTAATGAATGAAGCTCGACTTCCGGTTAACCGATTTACTCCAAAAACTAATCAACTCTGACAGCACACACCACAGTACTATATATGAAGTTTGGTATTGATACGACCACTAGTTTTCACGTTAGAGCGCCCACTAGCACACACACACACACACACACACATACTCAAATCATCATTCCATTCCATTCCATCATTACACAGACATCATTCCGAAAATGGTCAAAACGTGTTCTAGGGACCCCAAAACGTGTATTTCCGTTGAAATCTCGAAGTCGAATTTTTTCATGAAAACAATACTTTCTCTATACTTCGTATATGGAGAAAGTAATAATAATAATAATAAATTTATTCCATCTTAAGATAATACAAACAAAATAAAATAAAATTATACTACATTGCGATGGAATTAGGTACCCCATACGTAAAACCTGTTTTGGGGTTACCATCAAACTAAAGTAAACGGATTGCTGGTGCTGATACATACAAAAAGCATAAAAAAGTAAGTGGTTTAACAAAAAAGAAAGAATATATTTGTGTGTTCTTTACACTTGTTCTTAAAGAAAAAAAAAGTAATACCTGTAAATTATACAAAAAAGGGAGAAAAAAACCAGATACATGTATATAACAATAACAAGAATAATAATACTATTACTATGAGAATAATAAAATTATAATAACCAAAAAATCAATTTTAAAAAAATCTATCAACATTTTCATTCAAGCATAAAGGTATTAATAACTTTTAATTTCTTATGTTTGACTGTTTGGTGACTCTTCTTTGATAGTGAAAATGACACTTTATGCATTATTTGACACTTCTTTCTCGGAAAATATCATTGAGAATTTTTTCAGAGAAAATATAATATAACGCATAATTCAATAATGATGGTCATATCTGCTCTACAACATTTACAAGCTACTCCTTGGAAAAAATTAATTTGGTAAGCAAGGTAAGTAGTAGGTGTAATGAAGTTATAGAAAAAATTTAACACTGTAAACTTGCACATTATTGGACTTTATTCACGATCGTTTCGGGGCAAAGACCTGATCATGCCCTTTGCGCCGAAACCGGTCCTGAATAAAGTCCAATAGTGTGGAAGTTTACAGTGTTAATTTTTTTCTATAACTTCAAAATGTCCTTCCACAAAGTTCGGCCGAATATGATAGAATTTAGTAGTGTAATGGTTCTTCATATGCAGGAAAGACTACATTTTATGCAAGATCTTCATTTTTATTCCCTGCGCTGACTGCTTTTGTCTGATGACTTAATTTTAGTTTCCATTAATTAAAATAAATAAAATTGTGCGATGGCTGAAAGATTTAATTTACAAATCAACGCACTGCAAGGCTGGAAATTGTTTTTATATTTCCTATGCCATTTTCACAAATTTTTGATGGGTGAAAATGAAGAGAATATTTATGTTGTTTACTGATGAAACTATATGGTTTTCTCAAAGATTGCCAAAATTAATGACGAAGCATTAATCTGTGTTACCTATCAAGCATATTTAATGTTTCCGGGTTTTAATTTATTTGCACGGCAGTTTGATAATATTAATATGACTATTCAAAACTAGGAATGTTTTAAGTAACAAGGAATTTGTGTAGAAATATATCATCAATCAGAAGGCAGCAATGGTAGAATGGAGGTTTTACGAAGTAAATGAATAAAATAGCACAACAAAGGAGAATTTCTTAAGACATAAATGCCACAAACGAGGAAATAGAATAACATCAGGCAACAAAATGGGAAGTATTAAAAAAGCAATGCTTAGTTTGGGTTCAATTGAGCTGTGGCTGAGGAATTGTTGAAAATATTGTGCTCTTCATCTTCTGAATCTGCTTATCAGTGATATTTCATGCTTGCTGTATTTAAACTTGTTTAATTTTGATTTGCTTTATGTTGTGTAATGTCCAAAAAATCAATTCCACAAAACGAAGGTAATTAATCCTCGAGTACTCGCATCCCAAATGTTCACGTCAGTACTCGCGTCGGGTGGAATCAACCTGACATCTTCCAAAGGGGATAATTGTCTCAAAATGTAGTGAATAAATTTTGAATTCATTAGTGATGATTTCATATTAATGGTTAACCTGGTTATTTAAATAAAATCAAATAAATATTTAAAAATTGCAAAAATATTCTGTAAAAATTCGATATCTCTGACACCGAGTATATGGCTGATGAATTTGGAATATTTCGTATAAACAGTAAACTGTTTAAAAATAAAATAAAATTTAATATATTAATAATAATTGTTAATTATATGAAATTTATATAACATCTCTAAAAATTAAGGTGGAAACGAGGTCAAAAATGCAATATTTTACGTAAAGGTCTTTCATCTACCTGGCTAAGGAAAATTTGTTTAAATAATTAAATTTCCATTTCCGACCTGGCGTAAATCCATGTCTGGTTCAGAACATTCTAAAACTCAGCTACTATGAGAAAGAAGAAGTAAAAATGCACTAATAAAAAGATATGGAGTTTTAAAATTCACATGGGCCAATTCGACCCAGACACCAGTACTCGAGGTTTAAAATTTAAAAATTAAAATCATGCTTAAAAATAACTAGTCAGTACTCCTGCACTGCTAGGTGAACTTACACCTGCTGAAGGGATACATATCTTGAAGTTTGAGCTGTCATATCTGGCAAGGTTCCACAGAGTGGTAGACATCCACCTCCTTCATTTTCGACAAAATCTCTCACAGCCTTGGCCATTATCCAAAATGGTTTGCTCTGAAGATGGATGACATGCAAAAGAAGAAAAATGCACAATAAAATGATTCAAACTCTTGCGCAAAAGTAACATCTTTAGAGAAGAGGTAGAAGGTACTTTAAAAAATGATCAACAAAGTATGTCCATACCTTGGCAGTTAAATTAATACAGGCTTCGTCATCGAGAATTTCTTGCACATTGGGAGGTACAACCGCGTGGCATATGGCATAATTTACTGCCTTAGCTGCCTCATCATGGTTTGCTTCCACAAGTTTCCCACCATCCTCACCATCACCACAACCTTAAACATTAAATCTTCCATTAATCACCAATGCAATTCATAGTATGATATTACAAAATGGAATTGTCATAAAAAAATTATATAATGGGGATTATTTACAACTCACTAAAGAAATTGGATAATCTCAGAGAAAATAATTTTTCATAAAAGAAGAGAACAAATTCTTATTTAAATTGGATGATTATAACTTGCCATATATTAATCTTAAATTACTACATTTCAATAATACATGAATTGATTTTTGCAGAATATTTCTGATATTAAAAACTCATGCTCCGCATCTCTGGTAATTCAAAGACTGAAATACAGCTATTGCAGAGAAAAGAACTTTTGAAAACAAAAGTTGGCTTTCCAATTATTTATACTTTAAATTAGAGCTAAAAATATTTCAACTAATTAAAACTAAATCAGGGCTATTTATTTATTACAAACAAAAGGTGTTCTATTTCAAAGAGTGAAACCTCAAATAAATTTAAGAACAAATAACACAAAAAGGCATTAATGAATAAGTTATTTCTACATCACTGTTTCACTTAACAGTAGATAAACAGTATACAAAATTTTGAAACAAATCTAAACAGAGATGACATACAAAAATATTTAATTTAGCATAAGAAAGAAAGATCAAATTAATATTTAACATTGTTTACTTTATTCAAGATTAGATGTACGCAAGTACCTCTTACACCCAACCTCTGATTTAACTAAATACCACAATCAAATAAATAATAATAGCAACTACAAAAAGCGATTCATGGCACATAAATTTATGTACCTTTCAACAACTAATTTTAAGGATTTGCAAACTATAAATTAATTTTATAGAAATATTCAAATAAAAGTAGGTTGAAATAAATATTAATTTGCATAGGATGATACTTCTCAATAGAACCAAATAAGTGGCTATTTAAAATTATTGTTTAAATACAACAACCATGAAAAACATATTTTTAAATTATTAAAACGGCAAACAATTTAAAAGTTATTAATTAATTTTTTCAGTTTTCCATGGGGCTTATTAGGATATCACATTGATAGGAAGGAAGACATTGTTTCATTACCTGCTTCAATCATTTCTCTAAATTCTCTTTTCTCCAAGTAAGTTGATGGGAGGTTTCCTGAATGAGATTCCTTCCATTTTTTGAGATAATGAAGCAAAATAATAACAAAAGGGACATGTGCCTTGTCCTTCTGATCCAGAGATTCAAAGTCAACAGATTCAAAATGTGCTTGTAAACCAGGAAATGGTCGGTCTATTCTTAGGTCTGGCACAATGTTATCAGGATGTGACTCGGCTACAGTATGTTCTGGCACTTGTACTCTTATAGAGCATGCCATGCCGTAACTACGGCAAAATAGTAGTGGTACACCAACATCCCAAAGCTTTTTAGCTAGGGGAAGCAACTTCCTGTAAGAAATAGGAATTATTTAGATCAAGGGTCACATCTAATGTTTGAGGAACACTTGTAAGAGAGAAAGAAATAGGTAAGGATGATATTCACAATTACCTTTCAGGTAAAGAAGTTGCTATGACTACTGAGAAATTGTTGAAAAAATCAGGACTATTTTCTAAGAGGTGCTCAACATCCTCATCGACATAATCCCCTTTAACGTCTGGATTCAGCTCAAGAAGCAACTGAGTTGCTGCTTCTGCACGAGGCTTACCAATGCTCTCAGGGTCCACAAAAAAACTGTAAACATACAATTCATAAGACAACTTTGGAGTGAATATTACAAAGCATATGCGAGACAATCCCTTAATCGCATCATCCGCTTCTTAATTTACTTCAAAGACAGCTGACATCCAATCCGAATGACTCATCCAATAATAAATAGGAGTACGTACTTTGTGCAACAGTCCTCTTCCGTAACTTTGGCACCATCAATTATCGTGAATGAACCAACTCCGGGGAGAACTATAGACTTGAGTATTTCCGTACCGAGACCGGTCGCATTTATTAAACAGACTTGCCCAGCTTCTAGGGCAGCCTGTCCGTGATCACCCCATAATCTGATGAAAAAATTAGATCAAGATGAAAATCAACATTTTGCGTTCAAACAAGCAACAGTTCCAAGCAAAAACAGCTGCTCTCACGGGAATAGCGCGGAGAAACATAAAATACAAGTTTGAAATAAAAGTGAAAATCATTGGTCGGAACGATTGTTTAACCAAAGATATCCTTCCAAAATTTTCTATTTCGCAAGATTAACAATCAAATAATCTAATTAAAAAATAATTCCGTACGAACCTCAACTGCCTGTCATATTTCTTTGCTTTCTCAGATTGTTCAGGTGATTTTGGAGCCGGAGACGCCATATTTTAATTTTTTAATTGTTGACAATAGCGAAACGTATATGTTTTGCGGAGCCTTCGTAATCGCACAGAACTGGCGGAACTATCAAACGCACGTCCTTTCCGATAAGTTGGACATTTAGGTTAGGTATTATCAAGATACGTGACATCAGTCAATTTTATTTTTAAAATTTTGCAATTCTCTATTTTTTAGATTTTTGTTAGTATTATACAACAATTAGGGTGTTTATAAATGAAATTAATTTATTTATAATCACATCATCTTTACAAACAAGATAGAAAAGATTACTCAGAAGAATAATTTACAAATTATTATATTTATTCAGAACATTCCATTTACTTATGTCAAACTTCTGGCAAAGATTATTACTTGTGTAATGGGCTACTCATCAACGAAGAAATGAATAAAAGAGAGCCGTTCTTGGTCAAAATATGTTTCTTTCATATATAATTCTAAAATGTATAACAAAATTATTTACCAAAAAATAAGACGAATCAAAATTATTCAACAAACCAAATCAAATTTTATAAGATGGATCCTCCTTTAATCTATTAAAAAGTCAAACAAATACACTTTCACAATCATCACATAATTTCGCCAGGAGAGATATCTACCTTCACTATCATGACTCATAAAGCATAAAACACTGAGACTACTTCTAGAATACGTGAGCTTGAACCCTTAAAAGATAATTCATCTAAATTTTCATTCTCTCTGCCCAAAACATGCAATCTGGCTGTATTCATAAAATTCATCAAGACTAATTAAAATATTCAACTATGTATGATTTTGCACAGTTTCCTATGGTCTCCTATGAAGAATACTACTTTAATTAACTGGATTATGAATATATCTCATAGAGGTGAGTATAATATTAATCTTAATGTCAGTTGTAGTGCCATGCATAATCATTCTTTATACCAAGCATTACCAGAAAGTTAACCATAGTTTTTAGTGACACTTGGGTAATTTATTTGAGGATTATCTTACACTTCAAAACGTACAGCAACAGAGATTAGCTTTGGAAGGTAAAAATGTTTCTTGTTTGTGCTTCAATCTGTTTCATTGACTTTAATTGTTTAATGAAAGTTGGGGAAATTTCATTATTATTTTTTGAGTGTAGAAGTCAAGAGCAATTTTTACAAATAATTTTAATATCTTAGGGCAGTTTTGTTGGTTAAATAATTTTGGTTGCTGGGATACCCAAGGATTAGCTAATTAATAGATTAACGAAGACTTCAATTATCTATTATTGGGAGAGAAAGCAAATGAAATTATGCATGGATAGAAAAATGTCAAACAAAATTTTACTTGTAACAAATACTGTAATTTCAGATTAACCAGAAACAGGCTAAATTTAGCCAGTTAATAAGTGAAGAAATTGGACAGAGGAATAGTATGGCCAATTATCATTAGTGGCTTGAATAGCATGAGCCTTTCATTCCCTTAGCTTCTCCTCTCAAATCAGTAATCAGGGTCTATTATCTAGATATAATCATAGAAAGTAATATAAATATTATGTAAACTGGATGTTTCAGTTGTTATAGAACTAATAAATATAGTAATAAAGCTTCACTTGAAATTCTGAAGTCTGGACCTAACTCGATACGAAATTTTAAATGTTAAGAAATTTACTGAAGTTCTTTGTGCATTAAGGAATATAGACAGCAAGGTAATAGTTATGACTGGAAAAAGGTGTATAGGCATACCGAGGGGGGGGGGGAGGCAGCTGCCCCCCCAGGACAGCCACCACTGGACCCTTCGATCTAGCTCCCATACATTTAGCTGGCTAATTATGTGCATGTGCAGAAGTACTGTTGAATTTATGAAATTGTAGGTAAAGTAAAACTTATAGGCAAGTATGTTTTGATTCAAAATGCAGAATTGAATTATCCAAACATTAAAATAGCCCTACATATTTTATTGACTATGCCTTATTCTACAGCTACCATTGAAAGATCATTTAGTACTCTTAGATGCGTAAAAACCTGGCTGAGATCCACAATGGTGGAAGAAAGATTAAACGGGCTTTGCTTGCTCAGTGCACATAAAAAAGTAATTTGTTTGGGTGATTTTTTCAAAGAAGCTGTTTTAAACCGTTTTGCAGAAGGTACAAGAAGATTGCTTTTCAAATAATTATGTGAAACCAATCTAATAAGTGCAAATTTATATTTATGTTGAATTTTTTATTTCTGTTTCTGATTTGCCCCCCCCCCCCCCCCAGGCCCTACTGCATTTCTGATTTCCCCCCCCCCCCCCTAGGCCTTACGCCCATGGTTAACACTATGAGCACATGAAATTATCATATAAGATCAAACTCGAGTTTCAATAAAAGGTAATTTTGATTCCATTTAGCATTTATCATAAGCTAGGAGTTCATTTTGATCCCTATTGCAGAATTTATTACCACTATCTTTAATAAAGGTGAGCTTTAAGGTTCTTTCCTTCCAACTGGATTGGAAAATAGTCATCTATCATATAAGTTAAAAACCCTGCTTCAAAGAAAGAATAACTATCATCAGCTCTACATAAATTGCAACAACTGATAGAAATCTACTAAATTCGTATTTGAAAGATGTTTTATCCAAGTGCAAAATTTATCTTCTATGATTTTTGTTGAGACCGTTAGCAAATTAAAGCCATTTTAAACAACATTATCAACACAGTAAGAAACAAAGCAAAATTAAAGTCAAATAACTCAGTTCCTGCAATCTTGATTAAAGAAGTCTTATAATCAGATAATTTTATGACAAGAACTTCTTAAATTTTAACTTCTTTAATTTTATCTTGACAATAAAAGTAGAAAAAATGAGATGTGGTCTACACATGTCTTTGTCCAAACTCATTACCCTTTAATCTATTGGGAACAAACAACAACTTGTATTTTATTTTTCCTTGTATATAATAACCAACAACAAAAAAAATAAATTAAAGCTGAAATATCTTTAAGCAACTTTCTTTTCTTATGGAAGCTTTTGTATCAGAAAGAGAGAAAGAAAAGAGTGTATATTCTGTACTAGGTAAATTATCAGATTTCAATTGTTACATTATTAAAAAAACATAATCTATCTAATGCCCAATTCTTGTCTTAAAAACATTGCTAAGATTTACTACCAAACAAGCCTTAAAGTGAAACTTAACAAGTGAAAGTGGGACCCAACAATCCCAATAAATCGCATTGATAAGATATCTGACTTCTCATGAATTTTTCACTAAGTAATTATCTAAAGTAAAAGAATAAAAAGTTCTGAGCTTATCATATAGTTGAAGAACCGTTATAAAATATGCTTCTATTTAATGTAATACAGCAATGAAACTTTTGGTGTATGTGGTAGATTTTGGAGTGGATGACATGGCCTCATCATAATAATTAAAAATAAGTATTTCAAGAATATCTTATGAAATAAAATTTTAGTTTATATTAAGTCATTACTGGGGAAATATTACAGATACATATATATGTATCGTATCTGCTATTATATTTTCAGATTTAATAGCAAGAAAAAATTACTCAAAGCAACCAATTGATCATAAAAGAATAGCAGTAGGTGCAAAGGCTGAATGAATTGGCACAAAAAGGAAGATTGCGCTATTTTTGAGTTTGAAAAGTAAAAACTGACATTCTGATAACAAGTTTTTGCTTTTGCTAATAAAAAGAAAAATTGGTAGAAAAGATAAAGGGATTTATGATTTTTCTTTTGTATATAGTTTGATCAGATAAGATTATGAAGTAACACGAAAATCCCACACTTGGAAAATATCTATTTATATCAAGATAAGGACATCACAATTGCTATCAGTAAGATTAGCAGCATCATATATAAGCCTGAGCTAGATTTGGTTGGCATTCCAGAGGGAATAGCAGGAGTAAACAGTAAGCACACACTGAATAATTATTTAAAATTCAGGCATAAAATTGCAGTATTTCATGTAAGAATATAAGCTAATTTTAAAAATTTGTTTGATTCAATTTACAGGAATGTTTAAATTCCTGGCCTTATTGGCCATATTGGCCACCACGTTGGCATTGCCAACTCAAAACACGGAGAGTGTGAAAGCTCGCTATGACAATTACAAAGTCTATCGAGTGATTCCTACCACTAAGGAGCAAGTCAAAAGATTGTACGAAATTGAAGAAAGTGGTGTTGGGGTAAGTACAATATCAGTAAATCACTTTTGCATCATTCTATTTATCTTTCAAGGTATTTTATGTGGATTTTTTGTTTCCTATATCTCTTTTTAATTATTGTTCCAGCTCTCATTTTGGAGAGACCCATCGCATGCAGGCAGACCAGCTGACATTCTGGTTCCACCACATCTAATCCCTCAGGCCCACAATGCAATGGAATCTTTGGGGCTGGAATATGAGATCATCATTCAGGATGTGCAAAAGTAAGTGAAATTGATACCTCAGCATCAATCTACCCAGAATAAACCCAATAAGTCATTATTTTTTGAAGATTATTAAAAAAGGTGCATTATTTACCATGAAGATACTTTATGTGTGACAATTGTCATTTTGCTACTTTAAAACATAGATATTTGTCTAAACTAAAACTGAGTGAAGTCATACTTAAATATAAACTAATACTTCAGTGCAATAGCCACTGAATATAAGAAATCTAGAGATTACTTCTCTATATTTTATAAACTGCATAATCATTTTATCTTCATTGAATTAAGTATCTGTAGAGTAGTACTGCTAAATTGTTAGGTTTGATTATTAACTGGAGAAATGTTGATTGTCTAAAAATATTATCCCAAAAACTGAAAATTTTTCTGCTTAACCACTTGCCTGACTTGCCCGTGTCAGACATGGACAGCCACTCCTTGTCTAAATTGACTTATAACATTTATAGACTTATAATTTATGAACTTAAAATTTTAAATAAAAAATGAAAAAGTTTTTTGGCGATTGATTATTTTTCCCAGTCACAACAATGTGAAAAGATTAAAGAAATAGAAAAACTGGCATTTTATGAGAGGATAGAAAATAAAAACCGATCAGGCAAGTGGTTAAGTTCGATGCATATGTTCATTATTTAAAAAATGCCAAGGAGAATTTAACTGTCATCTTGTATCTTAGGCGATGATTCCTTAAATTTTTCTCGTGTTACCATAATAAATGTTAATTCCTGATTAACACATTTTTATTGTTTAAACCTATAAACTATTCAAGGCTGATTGATGAGGTACACCCAAAAACACGTGAAGCATCAGGAAAGATGGACTGGAATGAGTATCACCGACTTGATGAGGTAAGAAAAGATATTGAGAATAGGATATATTTATATATGATGATGATAGGAGTAGGTAATAATTTAATTAATAAAAAATGTATTTAGAGAATAATCCTTTCGAAAAGTAAATTGAACTTCAACCAATTTCATAGAAGTTATCAAAAAGTTACTAGTTTTTAGGGAGTGATACAGTAAAAAAATCAGGACTTTGATAACAATAGCAATCTCATCAAGATATATTAAATCTGAATTGTAACACTAAGTTAAGGCATCAATCTATAGATATAAAAGACAAAAAAAAACATTATAAACAGAATGACAAAATTATCCAACTAAATCTTCTCTTTCTTTCAAATTTTTCCTATTTTCCCTCATAGATTTATGCTTGGCTGGATGACCTGGTTGCACAAAACCCAGATCGTGTGTCTTCTGTCATTGGAGGCAGCACTTACGAAGGAAGGGATATCAAAGGAGTCAAATATTCAACTGGTGGACAGAAACCAGTCATTTTCATGGATGCTGGTAAGTTTTTATTTTCCAAATTAAGCCATCAAATGGATGTCATTCGAAGATGACAAATGCCTTCTAATGTGTTCTCTTAATTAAAGGTATCCATGCCCGAGAATGGATTTCTCCTGCTACACAGACATTCATCCTAAATCAAGTAATCAACAGCCAGGATGCCACTGTAAGAGAACTTGTTGATGCCTTTGATTGGTACTTCTTCCCAGTCATCAATCCAGATGGCTATGAATACTCTCATGAAAGCGTAAGTAGAAGCATTAGTATACAACAAAGAAATAAATTCTCAAAATCTTTTTGCTGAAGAAAGCTAATGACATATACTGACGAAAAAAAATTAATCTTTTAAGGACCGAATGTGGAGGAAAACTAGAGGCCCAGGAAATCTGTTCTGCAAAGGAACTGATGCTAACAGGAACTGGGGATTCCAATGGAGCAGTATGTATTTCTTCACAAGATCTTGTTTCTTCGTGATTATATAAAAGAAATGAGTTTGCTCATTTCCATTTGCTACTTCCTTGATGTAGTAATACTGAAGTATATAGGCCTTTTTTTAGCTTTATACAAATTTTAATGATTGTAAATTACATAAATTCTGCCTTTGTAGGTGCTGGAGCCAGTGACAACCCTTGCTCTGAAACATACCATGGATCTGGACCATTCTCTGAAACTGAAACTAAAACCTTGTCAAATTTCATTAGTGGCTTAGGAAATGATTTGGTAATGTACATCAGCCTTCACAGCTTCAGTCAACTGATCCTTTTCCCCTATGGATATACTGATCAGCATCTGCCAGACTATGACAATATGGTAAGCAATGCCTTAAAATTATTTAAAATGAAATTTATGCATAGTTTCTTTGACAATTTTCCACAATTAAGATATATATTTTATAACAACATTTCCTGATCGCAATTTTCCATCAAAGAAATGATGGCGAGGGACATGAATACATTATGTAATTGAACCTAAATTTCTCTTTATCCACAGCTTTCTGTGGGAACAAGGGCTGCTGAGGCTTTGGCTTCTCGCTATGGTACACAATTTGTATGTGGAAACATCGTAGATACTCTATGTGAGTAACTTAATTTAATTGAAAGATTCTTCTGAAAATAATGAATGGAATGAGTTTAAATGATCAAGTACTACTTATATATATTTAAAGGCTGGGATAAAATTATAATCATAAATATGGGTATTTTTAGTTAAGCTGTGAAATCGGGAAATAATTCATATTTGGCACAATGTATCCAAAATATAATTTCCCTTATTTCTGTTAACAGACGTAGCCAGTGGCAGCAATCTTGACTGGGTCAAAGGAAATTACAACACTCCTCTAACCTACGTTTTTGAGCTCCGTGATCAAGGCAATTATGGATTCATCTTGCCTCCTGATCAAATCATTCCCTCTGGAGAAGAAATGATGGATGCCATGATGTCTTTATTGAAAGATGCTAAAACCTACCGCAGAGTCTAATTTACAAAGATTCAAAGTTATTCAACTGAAATATAAATGTACAAAATTGTAAAAACTTTTGATATAAAAATTTTATAAACCATGCTATATTTTTATTTATATACATATAATATATTTTAACCTATTATAGATGGTACTGCTACCATATCTTGATGGATAGAGTAGGTTGCATTTGTCTCTTGGTTCAGGATGGTGAAAAAAGGTACCTTTCATTAACATCTATCTGATTCTGGTTCATGGTTGTGATGGCATGAAAGCTATCAAGGTATGAGTGATGCTGAATACAGTGGCGGATCCAGGGGGGGGGAAAAGGGGGAAATTTCCCCCCCCCAAATCCAAGAGAATATATTTTCCGAGGCCAATAATGCAATACTTATAAACTGAGCATCGTCTATGGATGACGCGTGACGGTTGTCAAAGTAATGTTGCCGCATGCTCTTGGCCCTTTACACGAGGACATTCTGTGCTGCTTCCAAGTCGCGCCACTCATAGCTGAACTTTGTTTCAAATAGAGGAGTTCACACAAGTAGCGGGCACAAAATCAGACGCGCCACTGGATGCGGCCGTAGCCGCCATTCAGTCGCATGGGGTGGCGATGCCGACCGTGAGACAACATTGTAACGCCTGGTTGTAAGGAAGAAACACAATGTTTGAAATCGGCGACTGCTTTGCACTCGTAGTTCTACTTTGTCTACTCCTCTTCTCCCTCGAACGACTGAAGCTAAAGTTCCCCCCCACTCGCTATGGCCGTTCCTGGAAGTTCCCCCCCCAAAATTTACGCCTGGATCCGCCCCTGGCTGAATAAAGGCATTGATTAAGATCCCTCATCTTAGAATACTTTGAAAAGTGTTACCCATAGAGTAGCTGTGTTTCACTAATGTGAACTTGATCCACTTATACCATTCCGCCTCTGAAATGAAAATAAGGGCAATCTACGTCTTCCTCTCCCTACCAACTAGTATTAAGCTAAGTTTCTCTCATATAGCTCTATGTAATAGCTAATGTTAGAGGGGATGAGGTTCTAGTAAGCCTTTAGGTTGGATACTTACTGACAGACTTATTCCAAGGCTATTAATTCATTGATGTTTCAAATAATTCAGTGTAATTATCGCAAAAGCAACCTAATCGTCCTTGGTTCTGTAGCAGTTAAGGTGCTTTCCTTTTACACAGAGGGCTGGGAGTCAATCCACAGCTACAGAAATTTATCTTCCCTCATTTTTCTGGTGAGGCTACAAATCAAGGCAGCCTCAGCCATGGCTCACCTCAATCCATCATATTTTGATTACAAGAAATAAAACTCTCAATAAAGACGGGTGGTGGAAGAGTAACCACCCTTGGCTTCATATCTGAACCTTAGGTAAAGTATTAGTTTCCTTTAACTTCTAATTCATGGAGGAATAGATACACAATGAAAGGGTGACTATTATTACTATATGACTAATTGCAGAGGTCTACTTAATCTGAAATGTTCTGAGCCTTTGGCAACAAATGTAATTTTGGTCATTTTAATGCAGCCAAAAATTAAGTAGAGCTTCATGAGTTAACAAACATTAAAATAATGCTTGTAGGGGACAAACTTATTCAACTCTTCTATAATCTTTCTCTTACTCAAGGATGTAAAAAGAGTTTTACCTTGGCAAGGAAGGCCTACAAAACTTTTGGAACACAGGGCATTCAGCTCAAGTCAAATTTAAATATTTCTCCATATATATTAAATGGTGTGGTTCCACCCACGGAGAAAAGATGAGGATGTTTTAGAAAAGTGAATAACCAAATCAAATATTTCCCAAATGTGATATTTTAGATCACATGCTCAAATATAATACAGGCCAAGAAACCGAGGGAACCATTATTATTTGAGGGAGGACTTAGGCTCTCTTTCAGTTGTACTAGTCGTAATGAATTCATCAAATTCATCTAAATTTATGCACTCTAAATTAAAAACATCTATGAATACTTACAGATTTGTCCTGGATGAATTTGGCACTATCAATAACAGCTAGATTCTCTCATTTCCAGCTTAGTCACAAATGATGGCTCATTCTTCTTTATTGCATAGCAGTAAAAACAGATTAAATTTAGACTCTATACTTGTGAATGAAATATGATGAAATTATACAGAACAAATATATGAGTAACGTTTAAGAGATATTTAATTCATGGTAGTTGTATCAAATATTAATTTGAAGATATTGGCTATATACTATCTAAAACTCCTTAGCATTCATGTAAAAGTCCACCTTACCATCTGCTGATTTTTGCTGTTGCCTTCAGAGATAAGCTTTTGAGTAGGTATTGTTATCTTTCCTTCAACACCCTACATATTTAGAGGACTATTTATGATGACATAAGAAAAATTTGTTAAAGTTGATGCAGCTCATCATGACATAACAAACATATCAATTCAAAATCGATGAGAATCCTTTTATTTTATTGTTTATGATTTTCAGCTTATATGCTATTATTCTACTTGTTGTCATCAAAAGATAAAACATTAAAAAAACTGAATATTTGCTCAACAATATATTTTTGAACAAATAATTTTTGATAACCATATCAAAGGTATACCTTTGATATGGTTATCAATTAAAAATAAATGGTGTCAGAAACACAGGCAGAAGTCTCTATTCTATAATTCATGTTAATCTACCATGATCAGTTTCCAAAGTTGATCTTAAACATTTAAATAACCTAATATTAGTTCAGAGGATACCAAAACACTGTCAATGGTATACTTTTACCCATAATTAAAAATCTAAACCTTGAAAAGTATTAAATCACCGGATTTAGGAGTTTCAAATGAAAAATATGTCAAGAGAATAAAATAATAAATGTTTTAATAGAATTTTTCAAATAACATTAATAACATAAATATTCAGAAAGAATAACCAAAATATGTGCACATATACAATATTTGTTCACTTAGAATTGTTATGGATATCTTGCCAATAAGGTGGCTAAAGATACAAATTATGACCCTTTTACCATCAAACTTACAAGAAGGGATACACTACATGTTTAATGTCTTCATCTCTTCACTGGCATACACTAAAATACTATTGGAATCCCTTGTAAAATATACTCGATAGAAATACAGATGAAATTATAACTAAATTAACTGTATTTAATGTCTCCATTAATCTCATATTTAATTTTTATAATTTGTGATTTTATGGCACTGTGAACTATGGAATGGATATTTTGTTTCTTTGATAGACACCTTCATCAGCAATGTTAATTCCAACCCTATCAACAGGGAGGGGGGGTGTTTGGGTGCTAATTTCTTTTCGACCCATTCGTTGCTTCCTATGCCAACAAAAAAGGTGGTCATAAATAAATAATGATATTTGGCATAATGAAGTTTATCGCTCAAAAACAGTGACAAAGTAAAATAGTTAACCTCTTAAAATGAGGCTCCTTCAACAAGAGGCCCCATTGCTTGGCATTCACCGAATGTTGTTTTTTGTTTTACCCAGCTATGGATAATTGGATTTCTCTATGCATTATATTTGTATATGGGGAAGATAATTTCCATCCAGAATTTCCTTTAAAACAGCAACCAAACGTTCTGTTACGGGTTCTCCTCCTAAGTCAGTTATGAAGTTTTCGTATCCGGGTGCTTGTGATTCCCACAGACGTGTACATTCATCCCGCTCATCATCATCAGCCAGCATTACCGGAAGGAAAAATGCGGTGATAAAGTATCCGTATACGGCATGTCTTGCAAAATCATCTTTGAATGCTTGCAGAGTAAAAATCTTTTCACGTTTAGAAATTAAATCGGTTTCCTCCGTCCCAGTTAATTCTTTCAGTTCTCTCATTATAGTTTCGTAATAGAAGGTGAATAAACGGTCGAATTCTGCCGCTCTCAAATCGGGAGTGGTGTTCATATAAATGATAAAGGAAAGATCTATAGCCGGTGATGCATATCGAACTGTTTGGAAATCAATAAGTATAGACTCAAGAATAGACTCTCCATTCATTACCCTCTCCGAAAAAAGTATGTTATTGCGACAGAAATCACCATGGCAAATTGTAGCAAGAGGACCTTCAGGGCGAACAAGGGCGCGCATCAGGTTGCATGGTTCGGCCGTGATCGCCTTGAATTTTTGAACTCGCTCTGTATACTCAGGATCTTTTTCTAGTGCACTGTATACTCGTTTATTCGCTAGTTTCAACATCGGTTCCATAAGGTCGTTGATGGTGGTTTCCTGATAAAGAGATAACAATAAATAAAAACCATATCCCAAAATGTAACAAAAAATTTCTAACATAAGATTAATCTAACCTTGAAGCTGGAGGCAACTTCCAAGAATTTCTTTTCATCCGTTTCCTTCCACCTGTAAGCCAGGGCGTGTGAACGGGCAACTGCTTCCAATGCTTTCTCCACATGCTTAACACCTAACGCGATGCGGTCGCCTAAGACGAAGTTCCGGGGGCGTAGATCCTCCAAAGCCACCACAGCGTCATTATCATCGTAGTGAGAATAATAGCACTTGGGAAATAAGTTGAGCGGTCTTGCTCTACTTTCTGACCCTTCTATTAAGCACTGAAACTTGGGAACCACCTCGGAATACCACAAAATCTCATTGAAAAACTGTTTATCCGACTGAAGACTTTCTCTGACTATGGGGTTGTCAACAATTAACTTGAGGAACAACGGATGAGATTCAGTTCTTATATCTCCATCCTTGGGTATTTTTAAATGTAGAGTCACAGAAAAAGTGGTGGAAGCAAAATTGTCCTTCTTTCCTTCTATGAATTCAATTTCACTTTTGATTAATTCAGCACCTTTCCATGGAGCGTATGATTCCAAAATTTGTTTCACTACATCATCTCTGATCCAGTCCTTGCGATCCATCCTTGCCTCGCTGTCGCTTAGAAATGCTATCTAACTATGTAACATAGACCACTTGTGCGCTTCTCCTTTCAGCCTCTCAGTCACTTGAATTCCAAGGCCACCGAGTGAATTGAGGGAAGCGACTGGTAAACGAACAACACGTCATTCAGCATAGCCGCAGACTATTGAACCTTTGTCTTGTGTTATCTATTTCCAAACGCATATTCTGTAGCTTAATTCAAAAGTGGTTGATAGAGTAATGTAAACGGATCTTACTTACGAATCAAAAGTTTAATTTTTCTCGACGAAGATTAAGCCCAAATGAGCTAAGCATGTGAAAAATGAATGTCACTCTGACGAGGCGTCTTCAGAATGATAAATTCAATTATGATTCTATCGCTAATAGCAGATAGAAGGTATGTTTGTATAAGAGAGATAAAGGGCATGGAGAAATGTGCGTCATCATGAATTTCCTAGTGGAAGACCGGTATTTATTTTCAAAGTTTCATCTCCCATATTCTATCTCTATTTACAATCACTGGTTTAAACATAGCTTAGAATGCTCGCATTTACTTTACATCCACCGGTAGTAAAAAATATCCAGAGAACTCGATGCTCGAATTGAAGAGGTTTTTGTTCCGCACGATCTGGCTCAAATTGCAAAGGGGGGGGAGAAGAAATTCGGAGAATATATAGAACTTGGAACCTTATGTAAAACGCATATGGATGACATTCATTTATTTCATACCACAGGAATACGCATTGTTACATATCTCTGAAAGATACGGTATGATGAAGATAATACCCAAGTACGAGATATGTCTCTGGTTGTGTAACAGTCAACACGTTGCATATTTTTATTCCTTTTCTTATAAAAAATGTTTTCCTTTAACTCATCGATATTTGAATTTAAATGAATGACCTATGACTTAGTTTAGTGGTTCTCAAAGGTTTTTTTTAATTGCGGGCCGATTTTTTATTATAAAAATGATATGTTGAAGCGTGACTTCGTGGAATGGAATAGACATTTCAAAAAATGAAAAAACTTTGTATCTTCCACAAAGATTTATTCAAACACGACCGGTTTCGTCACCGTGGTGACATCTTCTGGTCGAAACCGGTCGTTTTGAATAAATCACTGAGGAAGATACAAAGTTTTTTTTATTTTTTGAAATGAAGATTTTTTATTTCTTAAACATGTTCGCGATCCCCTTTTCTCATCCACCATATTTGGCCAATAGAACAAAAATAGGTTTCGAAAAAATATATTTTAGGACTTAACAACGGTAATGATATTGGTAAAATTTCGGATGAGGACGGCGAGGGGTTTTCAAAATTTTACCATGATGGTAAAATATCAAGGGAGACACAGAATTTCTCCCTCGCCGTCCTCATCCAAAATTTTACCATGATATTTTATAAAGTAATAATTATTAATGATTGAGCTTGCTTCTGCTTAACTAGGGTAACAATTCTTCAATAGACTACCCCCAAAAAAGCCAAGACCACCCCCTCTTCGGTCCCGGCCCGCCGGTTGGGAACCAGTGCCTTAGTTCATGATAATCGGCTCATTTAAAAACTTTGGCTGTTCAAAATGTTGAATGAAAGAAATAAATATCCTTCTTTACATTTATAGAATCAACTGGACATTTTTTCGTAATTAAACCTCTTGAATCCTGCAAGATATTTTTATGTATATATTTCTCTTTTTTGTAGATGTTTTAGCGACTGCCACCTTCGGTAAACCCGGTTTTTTGCACGTACAGCTGGTGGATGCATATATGGAGGAGAATATTGCGAGGATAAATGCACGTAAGTAGAGCAGTGCTATTTTCCGTACTCTCCTTCATGCCTTTGTCGACGCAATCAACTGTTGTACACGATTTAACTTTTACTGCGCATGTGAGTCCATGGATCTAAGTTCGCAATTAATTGCATCGTTTAAAACGGTCTTAACGATTCAATAAATACAGTGGCTGTATAAAGCAAATTTTTATCGATAGGAAGGATTCTTATTACACTACAGATACGAATTGTAAAGTCCAATACATTTTAGGGCCAAGACAATAAAAAAGGAAGGAAATGGAAAGAAATGATCATTGTCAACCATTATCTCAATAAATCCAAATACTTGAGTATTAATAAGTTAGAGCAAAATAGAGTAGTGGCACAGATTAAATTTGTACGATAATTATAATCTAATGATTAGTACCTTAGTTCGAGTCACTGAAATTATACAACCATGGAAAAAGGAATCCTCCTTCTTCCATGATACAACTACCTAATTGACTCAATAACTCACCAAGAACTGAAATATTACGATTTTCGGTTCTCTATGAAATTTCGGCATAACGTCGGTTATGACTTAAACGTTGTCCTACATTAGTCCTGTAACCAAGCAAACTTTCTATTAGTCATAATAGTGACTTTTTCTGAGGTTTCATAATTCGAGCTACAAACGCATGTTTTAGCCAGTATTAGCTGCTTTTAACCTTCGCGCTCTTGTTGTCGGAATATTGAGCATAGCATTCCGCATTTTTCAGTATTCAAGTAGTATTCCAGTGAAGGTTTCACAAGAGGTATGATAAATATACATTAGGCAATGGAGAAGTCAGAAAAACTAGAAAATATAAATCCAAAACTATTCAGAAAATGTGATGACCGTGTGATATCTTCTGAAGAGCAAGATGAAAATATAAGTGATGAATTTGACAACAGAGAGATATTTGGTTCGTATCAATGGAGAGCAAGTTTCAAATTGGTTTAATGCGCATAGTAATGAATTAATTTGATTGTTTCAGATTTGATAAGAAGTATTAACGATCCTGAGCATCCTTTAACCTTAGAGGAGCTACACGTGTTGGAAATAAACAATATAAATGTGAGTATATAGTATTGTTTTAAGAGTTTTCTCGTAATTTATATATTCAGTCGTGCGGCTATTCTGTCTCTCCGAAAGCAATACAATTTACGTCGCTTATAATGAAGACTGCATGTCAACTTATAGCCTAAAACTCTCTAGTGCAGCTGTTTAAAAAAATAATTTGAACATTGGCATGCAACTTCTCCATTTAGATTAGTACAATATTGTAAATTCAATTTCGAATTTCAACTCAAGTATTAATTTATTTACTTTGAAGATTTCTAATGATCGTTGTAACGGTTTCATTACCGAAAAAAATCCAGAATTGCATCAAGAAAAGAAAAATCAGTGTAAGGTGTAGTTTCTTGAGCTACCAAGTAAAAATTCAGAAAATTAACAGTGAAACAGAAGTATTTATAATATTTTATGAAAGGCAAGCCTTTTCAGCAAGGCAGCGTGGAAAAGAATCAACAGCATGTAGCAAATACAGGGTTTTTTATTATCCGTCAATCTTTAATTATCTCACAAAATGCCAGAATTATAAGTTTTTCTCAGTATAGATTTTACAGCATTATATTTGCTGGCGAATTCCAGTTTCTTAATTCAACGCTATGTATATTGATTCAATACCCACCGCTTTTACTCCCCCTATCTATTTTATACAAAAAATGGTTTTGTTTTCAACATTAAAATGTGTGTACACGCTTGTTGAAATGCCTAATGATTTCGGAGAATCAACTTATGTAAGCAACCCAATATATCACAATTTACTGAGGATATAATAGAGCTGTTGCATTTGAATTTCTTGTTGACATTGTATTATCAAAACGCGGTTTTAACGTTTACTTAGCCTTTAGTTTGAGGTATAAAAATGTAATTTTTTCTCTTGCTTTCACCGTACTTGTTTTTAGGCACCTCTGATATTTTTATTACTCAATGATTTTAATTGATCAGAATACAAATTCCATAATGTGGTTGTGATAATTTATAAATTGATAAAGGTGATTCATCTTTTCTCTTAGTTGGATTCAATTTTTCAGGGTAAGAGAAAAGCACAGATCTGGTATATTTTAAATATTCTACCATGACTCTTTATTATTTATTTAATTATAACTATACCTTCGAAAATTGTATATATTTTATAAAATCATGATTTTAGATGGATGAATTTTTAATGCATGCCATCTTAAAGGAGAGTTATACCCAGTCTTAGCTGTTTTACTTCTTATCCGTCCCTACAAACAAGAAGGTAATTAATGTGAAGTTGAAAGAACTGGGATAAAGTGTGAATAGGTCTTATATGTTTTTAAATAAACTATAGTCAATGCAGAACAGTATATTTTGATTCTCTTTCATCATATATTTTCTCTATCATTATGATGTCTTCAGCAACATCCCCGCTATGACTTGGCAAGGTTTTTAATGTTATATTATTGAGGTATGATCCACAGAAAACTAATTCATGTAGACCTCCCCTTTGGATTTATAATGGAACTCAAGGTGCTGGAGGTTTGCCAAAGTAAATAAGTTAGGTTATAGATTACAGTTGGAAATAATCAAAGAAGTCCAGTTTAAAATAGATATATCAATGAATCTTGATAATGTTTATGAATGTGCTTTGATATCAGATGTCATTTGTCATCATTGCTCCCTTCTAGTATTTGATCTCACAACTTTATTATGTCTACAAAGAATTGGGCTCCTCTCTGAGTGCATTACTCTTTACATGTAATCTTTGCATTTTTTTATTAGTTCCCAGAATTAATAAGTTTTCATGCCAATTATAATTGCAATATTACGCAACTGAACAAAATTGTAATGTGATTTGTGAATATTCATCATACTTTAGTAATTATATTTTATGAATGCTTTCAATTTAAAGGATTTTTCTCTGAAATTTTCAGGTAGACAACCAAAACAATGAGATTAACGTTCGATTTACTCCAACGATACCTCATTGCAGCATGGCTACTCTCATTGGGCTATCGATTCAAGTCCAGTTGCTGAGAGCACTTCCTACTAGATTTAAAGTGAGTGTTCAAGTTTCTCCAGGCTCTCATGCTTCAGAAAGCGCAGTGAATAAACAATTAGCGGATAAGGAAAGGGTTGCTGCAGCCCTAGAAAATAGCTATCTGCTAGAAGTGATAAATCAGTGTTTATCTATGAAGCAAGGTGCATGATTGGTCAAAGTTGTATTCAGGAATAAATATCTATTTATCTATTTTATTATAAAGAAGTTTGTCTCATATGTAACACTTTGTGAAAATAAAATGTTGTCGTAGCACATAATAAAATCTGCTGACTTTGTTTTTTAACATAACCTATCATTACAACAGAAACTAAGTCTTTTTATCTTTCACGGATTTTGTTCCAGAAGGAGGTGCCGCACTAACTTTGGTTGGATCATTCTTAAAGGTTTTCTGAATAGGACCTCTTCCTGCTTTCAAAAATTGTACTTCATCAAATCTTTGCCTCTCCTCCAATTCTCTTGTAATCTTCATATTCTGCCAGGCTGGAAATGAAACAAACATTGTTTGTTAAATAATAATTTCAAACAAAAGATCTAAAAACAATGAGGAAAACATAATGTCATTGTTATAGTTACAATCTTTGAATCCTTTTACGAATCCCTTCTGTTTCATTGGTAAGGTGTCCTTTTTATGGGTGACCAACTTTTCTATTTTGAAATAATCCCTAACGCTAGGAATCCTAAGAATTGCAACTTGTCCCAGAGAGATGAAATTGGAACAAACCCAGTAGCATAGAATTGCCTGAAAAATGAATTTGTAAGATATTTACTTGAAGGCAAATGTTTTTGACACTTAAAGCATCTCATATTATAACTTACCCCAGGAAAGTTCACTGTAAAAGGCAGAATTACCACGGGCATTGCTCGTAAGACGTACTTCATCAAGTGCATGTTACTTGATGCTAACTTGGCAGAATCTGTACCAACCTGAAAAGCAATTGAAGGTTTCAATCAATTATACATTTATCTAAGAGAGGAACCAAAAGATTTTTTAAAATACTCCATAGGTAACAACCTCTATTGTGAGCCATAATGTAGCACTAGTAACAACAGGCAATATGAAATACTGATCAGGAACAGTTAGATCTGTGAACCAGAACAAGCCTCCTTCCTTCAAACTGTCTACAGGACACGCAGCCATTCTTCTTAGGGAAAGGAAGAATGAAATAAATAAAGGTGCCTGAAAAAGTAAACAAAAGTTTAAGCACTTATAAAATTTCATGAAAAGATAGCACCTAGCTAGGATTTCATTTCACCTGAGCCAAAGGGACGACCATATTCTTCAAAGGGTTTAGGTCCTTCTCTTTCATAAAAGTAACCATTTCTTGTGCATATCTAGCAGCTGAAATATAAAGATAAAGTATCCATTGAAAATTAAACATTATAACAAAATACCTTGATGATAAGTATTGAAGTGCCTTATATTTCTAAAATTATACTTTATAATGATAGACATTACAAATCTACATCTCTAAGTTTAAATTTTCAAAATAGCACTTGAACCATTCAATTTGATCCAATGGTTGCAAATGTATATGGGGCTTAACTTAGCTTTGCCTTATATTTTCTAGATCCTTAAAGAATGTTATAGTTTAAAATTAAACTTACACAAGAGATGAAAATAGGTTTCATAAATAGATAAATCCCTAAACCAAAACGCACAGAGTTAAATGAGCATTAGAATACATAACTAAAATATGAAAGGTAAAAGTTATTTTTTTTCGTTACTACATCAACTTATAATACAGGCAAAATCTTAAAGACTTAAAAAAAAGACACGATAAAAAGTTACAATATCTACAGAAGTGCTAAACATCAGATTTAATAGTCTCATTTTATTCATTCGCATTTGTTTTGTTAAAAAATTAATGATTTTTTCACAATAAAAAAAGGTAACATTACCCTCAAGTTGGTTTCCTGTTTGCCTAGCTTCTGTCATTTTCATCTGTAATACTTGCATTTGTGGAAGGTAGTTATTCATTTTTGCTGCATTTCTTTGGGCGATAATCACTAGAGGAAATATCAAAATTCGTACGACGACGGTACCTAGAGATCACAGAATACAATATTGATATTCATTTTCATATATAATTCCACCATCACTCATTTTAAAACAATACCAACCAATGGCAATAGATGCCCACCAAGGCAAGGAACAATCAATGTGTAAGAACTCCATAGCGTTTTGAATCATTCCAACAGGAGTGTATCCTCCAAGTCCAAGACTTGCAAAGGTAGGCTCACCAGCGAATTGTTTAACGGACTCTATTACTTCCGTAACAGGTAACTCAGGAGGTTCAGGTATAATTTCTGAGGAGATTTCTGGTACTTTTGTAGACTCTGCTAACGATTCGACGTTCGATGCATTTAATGTATGCCCTTGTTGTTGACTAGCTTCTAAAACAGGGCTTGAGTGTGATGGTGGAGAGTTAGTAGTTGTTTCTGTATTTAATATATTGATTGAAGATGATTTATCCTTAATATCAGCACCGGTACTGAGAAACCGGCTGAGCCCAACTGTCACTTGATCATGTACTCTAGGCTGTAGGAATGGTGAACCATAACCGATTTCCAAGCAGGAACGCTTCGTTTTATGGGACACATGATAGCACCTTTTATATACCGGAACATTCTTTTCATTCTGAAATAAAATAAGTAGCAGAGACTTTACTTTTGCAAATATACTCTACATCCAAACACCATCATCACATAACAATTATAAATGAAGAATAAAATATAGATCACTCTACTTTTGAGATACTTCTATTTTACCTTTAAGAGAATAATAAATAAGGAAGACGAAGAATTCCTAAATGTTTTCGCACACCTATACGACGTTATGAGCGATGCCATTTTAACAAATACGAAATGAAATTTCTGTTCAAGGGTGGTATGAAAAATTCCACTTTCAAGTACATTTCATGGATTAATGAGAAAATTTAAATAGTTTAAAAAAAGATTGAGTGACTCGACAGAATACGTGACATATCTCGAGTTACAATAAATTCAAAAATTAATGTTAAATTATTAGTTAAAATTTCCGGTTGTGGGAGTTTTTTTGTATTTTAAGACGTCATTCCGTTCAATAATATATATCTTCTCGTTAAATATTCATAGATGGTTTTGAAAATCAGTTAAATTTTTATTCAAATTATCATAAGGAAATTTTACCGGAAGAGGTAAATTTAGGGATATTTTGCTGACCAACTTGTTATTGAGTGGTCGGAGTGGTCTCCTCTCTTCCGGTGAAGTCACCGCCAAAGTAGACGTGCAGTTTCTCGTTATACCTGACTTGTCTTTGGCAGATAAAAGAGCTATCGAATTTTCGTCTGTGTTCACTCCAAATCCGAAGGTAATAACTGTTGCCAGGAAAGATCAACAGTAAGAAAATGAGTGACAAACATCTGGGAAAAGGTAATGTTAATTTATGTAACTGTTTTGCTACGGTATACTTCATTCTTTTCTATCTTTTAAACAACATGATTTGGGGTGCAGCTGCTTAATCTTGGACTCATTTGTTCGCATTTTTCTATTTTGGTGTTTTACTTTAGTTTTCTTAGTCCTATCGTTTTATTATTCTTAAACATGGAGGATTTTTTCACTTGATTGTGGAATAAGTGCATGATATGATTATAATTATTGGAAAACTTAGATATAATTTTTTTTCCTACTTTTAAATAGTAAATATTGTCAATGTGAGTCACTGTAGAGGTACGATCGTCTCCGACGTCGCGAGCTCAATCGGAATGCAGCTAGTGGTCAATATACTTGTTTATATGGTACTTTAATTCTCTAGTGGAATAGTCACTCTTTTCTAAGTATTTAAATCTGCTCTTTCTATTGAGTAAGCGAAATTATCCTAGTTACTTCTTCCTTTTCAACTTAAAGACGTTTATTTTCGTGAGTATATTTTAAGTAGCGGTTTACCTATTTTGTGTACGAATTGCTTGTTCTCTGTGGGTCCGATTTATTTCGTTGAATATTTAAAAAAATATTTTGGTTTATAATCCTGTAGTGCTTTACGGTGACTGTAAATTGAGATTATTTTTATGCTGTTTTCCACCTCATTGGATGTGAATGGCAATACCAGTTGATAATCCTATGTCGCTAGTTTTGACGTATCAAGTCTTTCTCGCTTTACATTGATCTTAAGTTTTCTCAGATACTTTTTTCGCGCTGACTGAGCTTCTTCCACTTTAGCTTCCTTACGAGTCATAAAGGAAATAAGCACTGTTTTAGGTTTCTTTTCTATATCTTTATTTCATATTTTAACATTTTTCACTGCTGTTTTCGTTGTAAGTTCTAATTATTCTAAAAATAACTTCTTGTTTCGTCGCACTCGCTCCTTCCAGCCACATTACGCTTCAGAGCTTTGTAGAATTCATCCTAGACTCGGTGAAGGTGTACAAATTTTGACGATACCTTTCTATTTTTGTCTTTTATCTTATGATGTTGTGTAGGAGCAGGTCCATTGGGAGCTTGTGGAATAAGAGACAGTCTTTCCCGTCCCCCCCTTCATAGATGCTCCTACTCTGGTCTCAGTAAATCCAGTAAATATTCACACAAAGGTAAATTCCGTTAACAGCTTTTGTGTGATTAATAAGAGATTTTACTAATCATTCCTCTGATTATATTTAAAAAGATATTAAACATCATGTTGGAAGAAGTCAATAATAGTAAACTTAGTTTCAGGCTGCTACAATAATTAGTTTGATTTTATACCAAAATAATAACCATCACAGTTTCATTATTTGTGACAATGATTTTGAAGTCGATATCTATACTTAAATATTTTCAGTAAATAAAATTAGGTTAAAATAAGTCATAACCTTAATCCATATTAGCTACAGATTAATTTGCTGGATGTTTTTTAATTATTACAAATAAATTAATTTTATATAAAATGATTTGTAGGTAGGTATGGTGGTGAAAAATTAAATTGTTTATTCTTAATTACTTTCCCTTTCTCGAACATCTTATCTTGATAGACTGAGATCTTTAAATTGAAAGTCAGCTTTCATTTCATAGCTTATTTTTTATATTGAAATGAAAAATCAATTTCATTCTCAGAGATAGACAAAATTTGCCATGTCATTTATTAGAACAGATTTCAAAATCTTTTTTCTTATCATCTTATCACATACAAACAGTTATTTCTAGATAGGTTTACTCCTTTCTCCAAACAGGCATCTCCGTTTTTATCTCACTTTTGATATATTTAGCAATAGCCTTTCACTATGACAGAGCTGATATATCCTGATTCCTTCCCAAGGAAAACCTTCCACTCTCTTCCCTTTGTAATTTCGAGGAAAAAAAAATTGTATTTTAAGCTTCTCCATTTTCTAGTATCCCAAGTTCATTAATTCCTTTCTTTGTCTTGAGGTTACTTTTTCAAAAGGTGGTATTCTAGATATCCTGCAAATATCATTGTCCTATAAGTTCCTATTTCTGACTTATTGAAGTCTTCTGTTTAAATTTTGGACTTGATATCCTTAAATTCAATTTTAGTTAGTCATATACCATTTATAATGGCTATAGTTGCATGGCCATAGAGTAATTCTCTATGAGAAGTCCATTAAATTCTTGATAATGGGAAGATTAATAAGATTGGCATGTTTTCAACTAATACATTGTTAGAGCAGTTTCATCATGAAGTTTAGGTCATTTACATAACTTGAGATGACAAAATATGTATCTTTACTATAGCTGTTACATTGATACATTTTTGTAACATTGTTGAAGTTGCATACGATATCCTAATTTTCCATACATAATTGCATTAAATTATCTTCTAATTTTCAACTTGATTTGATATCATAAACAAAATTTTTGATACATTGATGGGATTTAAAACCATAAATGCTCTTTACGTTTGCTTACCTTGTTGCACAGCACTTGATTGTTTATTATGCTGTAAGCCTTATTATTATTATGACACCTCTTTTAAAGAGTTTTTCAAAATATAATTGCTCCTAAGAAGATATTAATTCTAGAATGATGAATAGCAGATTGCATTTATAGAACTTCATGAAAGATCATATTTCTTCATGCTATTTTTATTTTCTTCCATTCAATTGCTGATTGTAGTTTCATTTCTTTGAAGAAACATAGAGGCTATGAAATGGTCTTATATTTGAAATCATCATGTATTATTAACTTTAAATGTATTAAGTTTATCTTTCTGTATTCCTGTATTTCTGTTTAGATTCCTCACAATAATCAGAGAATTTTGCTGTTGTTATTTAAATGTTGTTTTCCTAGTTTCAAGTTTGTCCTCCTCTCCCCCAATTTCAGTAATCTCTGGAAGTATCTGTGAAGTTGATTGCATCACTTCAAACATTTCATGATAATTAAAAGACCTACCTATACTTGTGTATGTATTCTTTGTTCTTGTTTTCATCTGTTATTTTTCTTTACTATTCTAAATAAAAAGTAGGTGAAAACAACTTGACTCCTTAAAAAATTAGGATTCATGAGAAGAAAATGTGGAATTATGAAACTGAAGTTAACCCAAAATAATTTAATTAGAGATTTTAAACCTCTAATTCATTAACAGCCGTTTTCCAAATTTTCTTTCATTACAACAAAGTAATTTATGTGTTTTTTGTGCTGCCATCATGTTTTGTGATCATGACATTTGAATTATGCAAGCTCAATGAATTAGGAGATGCATCATTTTTATGACCATCTGAATGTCGTGTTTAAGGAGTACAGATAGTATTCAGAGTATTAGTAATTATTTTTACAGTTTATTCAAAATTAAATTGTGTGAGAAATCACCTTCTTTGTATTTGTAAATGTGAAAATACATTAATCCTACTTCATAAGACTTGATGTTTTAACTCCTTGTTAAATACTTTCGTGCTATGTTTATTATTGAATGTGGTAACTCGTATTGGTGATTGTCATTGTAATGTGTTCTGTCGAATTTCATCTAGGAATGTAGCAATTGTTTCATAAATCTATATGTATAGAGCTTATAAATCAAAATATGTAATGCATAAAGAAAATGTGTTTACTTTACAATTAGAATATTGTACATCTGGAAAATTTATTAAAAATATACTTTTAAAATCAGTCTCCACGCTTTGACAATGTATAAGTGTTTCTCATGTTATGTCATATAGTTTAATTTTGGAGAGGGTGCTAAGATACTTGCAGCTGTAATTTAGAATATTTGATAATGGTGAATATTTTCTTTATGAATCTCTGCTTGTTTGGCTATGTCCCCTGCTTGCTCTATGCTTGCATTGACTTTACTTTCCCAAGCTAAGCACATATTAATAATAGGGAACTCTGTAAGGGATGAAATCAGTTCTCTCATTGATTATTTGCAGGTGTTTCTCATTTACTTCCAATAAATATGTCACTGGCTGTGAGGAAGGCACTACAAATTGTTCAAAATTTTAGGAAATTTCATTTGAAATATCTCTTTGCATTCAAAAAAATGCAATGTATATTGAATTCTTTTTCCCAAGGTTCTTATCATACATCTGTGCTGTAGGATAGTGGTCACCAACCTTTTTTAACCAACCGCCCACCTTTGTACTCTTGATAACGCTATAATTTCTCTGGTGCCCATCAGAATCATAGTAACTTAATTTAGGGCTTATGAATGTAGTTTTGTAAAAAAAGGATTATTAATAAGAATTATAATAATGTTTAATCACTCAATAAAAAAGTAAACATTTACAAATTATAGCCAAACACATTTCTATAAATTGATACCTCCGTAGAGTAAAATATGAAATAGTGATGACTTTTGTAGGAATTGCAGAAATTTTTGCAAAATTGCTGAAAAACCTCTTGATAAATACAAAACCAAAGCAAGTGTAACATATTTAACCGATCACTGCTGAGGAATTTCACAAAAATTTGTAATTTTCCAAATGATGTAACAAGCTTAATTTTTTAACTAAAAATGTTGAGCAGTGTCCAACAACTGTTGTAAAGTAAGAGAGTGCTGGCAACAGTTGATGGTGTACACTCTATGGAGCCTGTCATTGTCATCGTATAGTACAGGGCATTCATAAGTTACTGCTGCCTAAACTACCGTTTTTGTTTTTGGGAGGTTTAGAAATTTTTCATTTGGAATGAAATTCTTTCCTATTGATTTGATTTCCTTACCTATGAATTTCAACCTGTCAGCTGATTATATAATCAATCGTGTGTAATCTTAAAATACCAAATAGTATATAATACAGACCACGTTGGTGACCTCTGCTGTTGTAGACACTTGAAGTTATTCAGATACTCTATAGTAGTGCGTGTGAGTGTGTATGAATTAATATAATATTAATGTATTTTATGTACATCCACATGTCCTTTATTTCAGAGACAATGCATTATTTTGATATCCTGTCCTTTAGATTATATATTTTGTTCTCAATATTTTGCTAATGGAACATCTTTCAATAGGTTATTTCTTTTAGTTGGTTGGTATATGAATATTGGTATGAATGTCATCAATGAGATCTAGTGGAAAACTGAATCGTTAATTTTTATATTGAATTTCTCTAATGTTGATCTAAAAATTCCTTGCAAATAATTTGATGGATATGATGATATCTTACTCTGTAATATAGGACAATAATTTTAAAAAGTATTAATTTACCTTATGTAGGCATACCATTGTATGAAAGAGATTTCAAAGAGTGCTCAAAAAGGAAGCATTGTTGATCAGAGAAGTAAGGAGTCAGACTAGCATAATGTATGAATTAGGAAAGAGAATGAAATAATGGAAGAAGTTGACCTTGAGACGGAGGCATATCAGAGGTAGCTGCTGTGAATAAGGATGAACACAAGGTCTTGCATTCTGATCTCTGTTAAAAATAACTGCATTTAAGAAGCAGTCGTAGGAAATGGATGTTGATTGGGTCACTGAGGCAGTTATATTGTAACTTAAAAGGAGTGAGAAATTTTTCATTAGCAAATACAATGTTTGCGATAGGATAGCTGCTGGGAAATTTCTACAAATTCTATTGATTGTTAATATCATAAGTAACATGTGTATATCTCTGTAGAATCTCTTACTATCTATGTTTTCATAATCTGCCACAAATTTCCGATTATCAGTTTAAAAAGTGTCTGTTACAAAACTATATACGTTATTAATATTGCATAAGTCTTTGGCATCAGTATCCAAATATTCTATTTCCTTTCAAAATCAAGCCCAGAGAGTTGTTGGTGTTTTGGAAATTTATTTTTAATTTTGAAGGATTGAATAAAAAGTAATACGTACAGATTAGTATCTAGTCTATGTTTTTATGTTTTATGATATAATGGCATTCAAATATTATCGTTAGTTCTTTCTAAATGTTTGTATTATTGTGATCAGTGCCTGCAGGACAAAATCTGAAGTACCTCTTCTTATTTTATGCCTTCAAAAGGGAAAAAAATTATCTTAATTTTACTTTCTTTATTCTTGGTATTCATTTAGAAGAATTATATTTTAGGAACAAAATGTCCCCCAGTTCAGAAAGGAAAGCTGCGGTTGTACAGCATGCATTTTTGCCCATATGCTCAACGATGTCGTCTTGTTTTGGATGCCAAAAAGATTCCGTAAGTTTCCTGCTTTGATTTAGTGGCATAATTTCTCAAGCAAAGTACATTTTTGTGGATAATGTTTGTTTTATTTAGGTATGATATAGTCAATATCAACCTCACTGAAAAACCTGAATGGCTTCTGGAGAAGAGTCCTCTTGGAAAGGTTCCAGCCTTGGAAATAGATGGGCAAACAATCTATGAGAGCCTTATTGTAACAGAGTTTCTTGATGAGAAGTATCCTCAAAGGCCTTTGCTACCTAAGGATCCCATGCAGAAAGCTAAAGATAAGATATTGGTGGAGCAGTTCAATATGGTAAGTGTTGTCTCATATCAAGGATATTGATCCAAGTTCATTTTAGACTGATGTAGATTTTCAGTGTGGTTTTATCACTCAAAGCCCAGTTCAGATATCAATGCCAGTATGAATTTACTTTAAATTGCTGTAATTTTGAACATACCAGATAATTCTGATCTATAAATTTAACGCACTTTTTGCTTGCAGTGACATTTTTCATAATCATATCATGTAGATATTACTTAAGTACTTGTGTTTCAGTTTTTTTATTCTAATACTGAGTTTTTAAATTTTGTAATTTAATTAACTAATTTATCTCATGACTTGATCATTATTTTTATAGTGCAACAAAAAGATTCTTCAAAAATAAATTTTATTAAAAGTAATGTATTAAGTTTTATGCATTGATAAACTTTCAGATGATAATATTTTACTGTTGAAAAAGGTGCGAAACTCACTTATCCCTAGTTTAATCGAGAAGAAAAGCCAAAACTGAACCTAAATTTTGGATTTCCATTGAGGCATGTTTAAAAGTAGTTTAATATCCTAATACCATCAGTGAATTAGAATGAAATTGAAATAATGTTTGTGCGATTTTTTTAGGTACCTTTTGTAATGGTTTTTATTTTGTTTTATGTATTTATTAACAAGGCATCAAATTTGGTTTAAATGTAAATAAAAAAATATTGCAGGAAATTTTTATCTAGTTTTTGCATGTTTGTATATAAGGCATTAAATATACTCCACAGATTGTTTTGTTTCTTTTGCCTCAATCATCAATATACTGAATTAATAATTAGGAAAGTTATATTTGAATAAGATATAAAAATTATTTCTGAACAACTTTCAGGTGATCTCAGCAATGTTTAAGCTTTTCTACAGTTATAATCACAGAATCGATCCAGAGTTCCACTCTGAAATAGTAGGAGTTTTGGAATTATTTGAGAAAGAGTTGGCAAGCAGGGGAACACCTTTCTTTGGAGGTAACATATTTGTGGCAGAGATTTATCTTTACAGTTTATTCATATCAGTTATGAAAAACAAAGTAAATAGATTAATATTTTTGTTTCAGCTTAAAAATGTTTTGTTTTGTAGAAAATTATAGCAAAGCAGTTTCATTCAACATACGGTTTTTACCCATTGATAACCTTTACCTTGTAATCCAGCAGTTCTCTTCTTATTTCTTCAGAAACTAATTTCCTTGCCTTCTGTAAACAATCAGTGCAATTAGTTACATTAAAATAAAGTTACATTAAAAATTGTTTATATTTTATGTTGTAATATTTTTTAATATTGTTATAATTTTATTCTATAGCTACTTTACCTGCCTAATCTTGCTTTTACTTAATCAAATAATGTAATGGTTACTTAGAATCTCTCTTCCTCTGACTCAGATAATTTTCAATTTAAAAAATTTATTTTCTCATAAAATTTTGTAGATCTGTATCGTATTCGTTTTTATGTAAGCTAATTAATATGTTTCATTACAGGTGATAAACCTGGAATGTTGGATTACATGATATGGCCTTGGTGTGAGCGATCAGATTTGCTTAACATTTTTGGAGGAGACCAGTTCAAGTTACCCAAAGATAAGCTCATGAGATTGGTAAGGATTCCTAACAGGAGATTAATATTTATTTTGTATTTTCTAAGCTTAATATTCCTATGTAACTTTCTTTTTAATCCCTTACATAGCAGTCAACTTCCTTTTCCTCTAAAATCTCCCACACTTTCTCTCTCTGTCTCATTCATGTAAGGGTATTTTGCATTTCTTTGCTTAAGAAATGCATGTTTTCAACTACTGCCTGTAATTCTTTTGCAATTTATGTTCTTATGTATTGTTCACAATTCCATCCATTTTAATGACACATTCTTGATTTTTACTCTTCTCCTACCATATGCAGTGGTTCATAAATTCATTAACTGCTCTACACTGCTGGCTTTTAGTGATATATATTTTTCTAAAATATTTGGCTAGTTTTTGATTAAATATATCAGTAGCCTTGTCATATGTATATGTTATGTCACCTTTGATCTTTGGCTTATGAAATTTATATAGTTATTAACCTGTTAAGCGAATTGGTGCAAAAAATGTGTATGCGAAGGAAGAATTTGGTGTATTTTAATAACATAATCCATAATGTAACCATCAATCTATGTATTGCCCATATTAAATGAGGGACCAAAGGAATTGAAGTGAAACAAGAAGAAAATCCCCATAGAAATAAAAGAAATCATGGTAAACGTGAGAGAGGAATTTGATAATTTGATTTGTGTATGCACTATAACTTGTCCAAATCCACCATATCTACAACTGTCAATAAACATATTCAAACAAGAAACTCTGTGTCTCCATAAATATATCAATTGTTTCATTTCAGACGTGATATGACAGCATAATTGAAAACTTTATTACATGTCTGGATCAAATCCTGAAATGTAAATTAAAGGAAATAATACATTTCAAAACAAGATCTGGTCAAAATCTCAAGCTATTTCAGAAATATTACTCAAAAAGTTGCCATCCACTCACAGGTTTAAAGTATCTATGAAGAATTTGATAAAAAAATGTAGAATGTGAATTGCAGTGCTTTAATCCTAAAACAGAATCGAAATATCGTACAACGCTGGAGGAATTAAATGGTGATGAACTGGTGTCATCAAAACCAAGACTTAATCCGTAGAGCGGCAAATATTTTTAATTGGAATGTAATTAATTACAATTGGAGAGTGCTGTAAAAGCTGCAAACTCAATCAGTGCTGGACAGCTTCTCCAAACCATTTTCATTAGAAAGACAAAAGGAAATATTGTTGAAAGCAATTTCATGGATTTTTTTAAAATTTTTAAACTCTACAAAACCAAAAATCTCATTAATAAAATGAATTTTTGTAACAAAAATGATAATTGCTGCAAATGCTTTCAGATGTCTCAAATAAAGGGAATTGATTCATTTATCTTATGAGATAAAGAAAAACCGGGTTTTGTGATACAAACTTCAGCTTAGAGTGAATTAAGTTCATAAATCAAATTATCGATTTGCTGTCTCTTTTGTTCTGTTTCGTTCAACCTCCCCATTTTCCCAAGAATATGAAACCCTTTTCGTATTAGTCATGTAGACTCCCTGATCCACTTCAATTCATTATTGCCTGAGCTTCATTCTTTAATAATTTTAATTGCAGCTGTATGATTATTAAGCTGGGTTTCCACACGCTGTGATTATTGGCAGTGATGGGAAAAGTACTGAAAAAATGTAATTGGGCTGAATTATAATTACTCTGTCAAATTTGTAATCAGTTATAATTACAAATTACTTTTTGAAAAAGTAATCAGTAGGAATTTGATTACAATTACAATTAATTTTTATTTTGCTCCTGTAGATTATGCAATCTCAGTCAACATTATTTTTCAAACGGAGTACCAGCATGCAATCTAACATTTGAATTTAATGCCATAGTATTAAATTTTAATTCAAATTACGATTATTACAGTAATGACAGTGACTAACTATTTATGTTTTACTAAAATTTACACCTGTGGATGAAGATGGATTCTAAAATCAACGGCATGCAAATAAATAGAAAGCTCTCAAAATATCAGAAATGCATTTAAGAAAATTGTAAGGGCAACAACTAATGGCTGCATTACCTGGGTATGATAATATTTTCGGTTAGCTTAGCCTGGAGACTGCTCAAATACTGTAGTTATTCTTCTGAAGAAGGACCTACCACGTTCAGTCCTCGTAGGAAATTCATTGATACCTCCAGCACAGCACAAATATTTCAACAATACTTTGTAGCAGAGTCAACAGCCATCCCTCCTTTCCTTCGCCCCTTCCCTCCCAAGAGAAGAAAAGTTCGGTTTCGGGGTGAACAATGTAGTTAGAACTGCATCTCGATGCGATCAGTGAGTGAGGAATTCAAATGTTCACTTTCAATTACTCAAATGTAACAATTACTCAGATGTAACGATTACTCGCACGTCTTTTGAAGTAGATTACAAGTAAAAATTACCAAAAATGTAATCGTTACAAGTACTCCGATTACTTTTACTTCGTTACATCCCATCACTGATTATTGGTGCCAATCAACTATAAAATTTAAATTAAAGTTTAAATTGCCTCAAAATCGGTTTATTGAAGCAACTAGTTTCAACTCATAGAGTCAGGATCAGGTATAAAATCAGAGTTAACCCAAAGAAGAATAATTTTCCCTTATAATTAATATTGGCCCGTATTGACATTGACACAAACGTGCCAAGAATCTCAGTTGATGCCATGTTTAATACGGTGCTATTAAAAATTCTTGAAATCTGTGGAATTGTAAACTGGTAGCAATTAACTTGCAAAGTCTTGATGACAGTAATAATTGCATGTGGAAACCCAGCTTTATTGTATGAATCATGATATAGTGTAGAAGAATTGTGATGAGAGTTTTAATATAATTTGTATTCTCATCTTCTAGAAAATGATTCAATGATGTTTTTTCTATTTCTAGTTTTCCTCTTTATTAGTAACTTCTCTCTTAATTTCAACAGATGGAGTGGAAAAAAGCTATGAAAGAAGATGATGGTGTGAAGGGCAGTTATTTGGAGCCTGAGGTGCATGCAAAGTTCCTTAAGAGCCGAATGGCAGGAACGCCAGATTATGACCTCTTAGTTTCCAGTCTTTAGAACCGTTAACTCACCAATCATATTCTCTTTTTGGTTAAATCAATTGCTTGAATTGAATGTGAATTAAGAAAGTGGTGCTCCAAGCATTCATTTGCTTAATAAATTTCAAATTGCATAGTGTTTATTTTATGTTAATGAAAAATGTGTTCAACTAGCCCTTGGTTCTTAGTATGATCAAATCTGTTTTGTATATTTATCCATAGTATTTCATTGTTGTCCTATGGCAAATATGATATGAAAACCAATATGTTTTCAGTGCATGTAGATTATTCATTCCATTATTTAATACATAATTAATGAATTACTTTTTTACTTTTTGTATTTTGATTACAAGAGGTATTTTTCATTATGAATTTGAAAAGTAGATTATTTGGAAACTTGATGTGGTGAACAGACTTGAGAATATATTCCATTTTAATCCATGTGGCTAAGATATTTCTATGATTGTGATAATTTTATGATAAAAGACCTCATTGCAACAACAATTAATACTATTTCTATATTTGACTGTGAACTACTTATTTTGTTGAGAAAAATCTATGAATGTTGTGAGGAATGATTTGGTGCTTTTGTCAACGATTTCAAATCTCTAACCCTGCAGTAGGTTTCCTTTAAATTGCCTAACACTAATTATATGATGTGCAATATTAGTAGAGTCGTACTTTAACTTTTTAGTGGTTATTGACTAGACCATTATTGTTGAGGTGAAATTGAATTTAGCCTAGAAATAAAATCAACTCAATCTTTTTGGAATTAGTGTAAACACCGAGAAAACAAAATCATTATCTTCTTTTAGTTGTAACAAAATATTGCTAATTTTGCCCAATCTTATTGATATTTATGTTTGCACGTTCTATTGTGTACTTAATTTTGTTCATTAACTACTAGATAATTTACATATACTTAAGTATGAGAATTATTCTATCTATTAAACTTGTTTAACTAATGTAGGTTAAGGAGAAAAGTGACTGTCGTTACTGAGGGTGCACACATTTTGTGAGGTGCTATGTTTGTTATTGGGCCAAGAGAATTATGTTAATGTATCACTAAACACCGCCTACGAATGAAGCCATCACCATTCAAATGTTTTTTAAATACAGGTTAAGGATATATTATTGTCCAGTTTAAGGCTTTTCATTACCGTCTCTAGTCTACTATTTTGGAATATGCATTTACGCTATGAATTCTAGATTTATAGTGGTACATTTCCTACAATTATGTCATTTGTTTGTTTAGATGTTTTTTTACCATAATGGCATGTCATTGGAGTTGTTCTTTGCTGCTTCAGAATTATTTATACACTTTTTTATCAAATCTTTATCACAATTTAATAAATTATACTAATTTTTGAATGTTTCAGATATATATATATTTTAATGTAAGTTCTTTATAAAATAAAAATTTGCCCAAGGTATACATGAATGTCATGGTGTTTTCATTGCACTTTGTTTCCCATTCTCTTGTCTTACTACTGTATTGATCCGCATAAATCTAGAAAAAGTGTCTTGGAATAAGTACTTCCATGTAAAATAAATATAATTCACAAGATCTCATTTCTTCTGTCATAATTTGGTGAGTAGAAGAATCTGCTGAGATAATTTCACGGTAGGTACTTTTGGAACCTAAAATGAAGGGGTTTAGTTGAAGATATCCGAGGGTACAGGGAGATACCAAATATGCAACAGAAACCAGTTAACATACAAGCAGATAACGCTAAGTACCCATAAATAAGAAGAGCAGGATTGGTTCAGCCTGTCTCTTACAACTTTCAATTTTTATAAATTTGTGAAATGGAAAATGGTTAACATGAAAACATTTTATGGTGTGTAGGGAAATGTTCCTCTAAAATTTTTTTGATGACCAGTAATTCCATTGGTAGTGGGTTTCCAAAACTGAGGAAGGATACAATTCTTATTGAAGAGGAAAAAAAGGATATTAGGTGAAAGATAACAAAGACCAGGAAAGGGTTCACAGAAGGTATATGCTGAGAATTAAAATCTAATCTTTTGTAAGGTAAGGATGAATTACAAAAACACATTCAGGAATGCAAGAGAAGAATTTAAGCTTTAGCTAGAATGTATGCAATAGTATATAATGAAAGTACTAGACAGAAATAGTAGTTATAATATTTAGAAAAAGAATTTGGACATCCAGGATATTTGTAACAATTGAATTGCTGGCAAGAAATGAGAGGAAGAATAATATAGATTTGACAAAGATGAGATTCTATTCTTAGAGCCATACTCAGTGCTGCAGGGCAGGCCATAGGTCAATGAAATTTCTTTTGGAATTATGGAACACTTAATAAAAATTGTTTCAACTTGGGAACATATTGATGTGTGATATTGATAGTCTGTGATAAACATAACCATGTAGGTGTAAATTTTAAAGGAATATGATCTTCCCAGTACTAAAAAAAGATACGGGCAGATAAGTATGAAGATTAAAAATAAATCAGCCTGACTTCTCATGCATCTATCTTTCAATAGATGGAAGGAATAGTATAATTATTTTAGAGAGATCAACTGGATTCAGGAGAGATTGAAGAAAGACGCTGTTCTTACCTTAATGGTAGAGAATAGAACTTCTTAACTTAATGGTAAAGAATAGAATTAAGGAAGATTAATTTACTATTATTAACTTTATAGAAATAGAGGAAGCCTCTAAACATTTTGTCTTAAAAAGAATGCATGGGTTAATGAATCTGTGGCGTAGCGTACCTTGGCGGGGCCCCGTATAAAAATTTGTTTGGGAGCCCTTCAGAAGGGTAAAGATTTCTCACAAAAGAAAAAAAAATGTTTGCATAAAATTAAAAGAAATATTCATTCATCATAATTATCTATCTGTTACTTTTTCCAAAATTTTTACAAACAATTCAAATTAAATATTCACCTTCCTTGATTTTTTTCGGCAAACTGATTTATTAAATCATTTATAGCTGATGATGACTTGAGTTTTTCTAAAGTTTCTGCCTCTATAGACAAATTTGGGAATTTTTTATTAATTTTTGCTTATGCACGTTGGGGGCCCCCGTGGCCCGGAAGCCCCGTATAATTGATACGCCAGATACGGCTGTAGCTACACCCCTGTAATTAATGTATTTTTAAAGAAATTAAATAAAATTATTTCAACTAAAGATTGATCCCTCCCTTTTATAAGGAGTAAAAACAACTAAAAAGTGAAAAAATTATTGAAGATATAAGGAAAGAGTGACTTAGAGTTACTGCTCATCATCACTATTATAATGAAATTATTTATAAAAGATTCTTCATTTACTATTCCAGTGATATCTCACCATTGTTCGAAAAAACATTATTCTTGTTATTATCACACATTTTAATTACCTAGAGTGCTTAATACTAATGTGTTTGTATGGGTCTCTAAATCTATACCATGTTGTGGTTTTTTCCGAAAAAAATAAATAATCTTGCCCAGCGAATGAAAGTTTCTACCCACAAATGTACGGAGATAAATTACACTGTTCCTGGAACTAACACTGATATTTCTGAAAGGATTTTTTTTATATAAAGAATCAATATTTTGATATAATTGCAGCAATCATCAAGTAAATTATGAATCATTTTAGTCCAAAATTATGGGTATTGCTCGTTTTTATTCTCAAATCATCTAAATGTGCGCATTGGATACATAATATCGTAAAGTTCCGACAAAAAACTTGAATGATTTAATGGTGAGGTATTAAATTGTTCTTATGTTGAAAAAAAGGCAAATGTATAATAATTAATTGTGCTTTTGCTCTAAGAAATTTTTTTAAAACAAAAAGTTAAAAGGAAAAAATATATATCCCTGTACAGAATAATAGAAGTTATTAGAATGAATAATCTCAGAAGTTTCAGTTTTTTGGCACCTCAGAGACTGTAAAAACTTAAGATTACTTTTCTTTCATTGAAGTATTTTGGATATTAAAATTAATTTCTTTTACCCATATTAAAAGTTGAAGCAAAAACTAATATAATCATCTCTTCTCTTAAAAAATAATCTGGTAATATACCATCTTTATCGTGAGAAATATAGAAATTTGACAGAAAATGCACACCTTACCAAAGTCAAAATACCGCCGAATCAAGTCCTTGTATTTCATGTGGATAGTTACAATCAGAGGCGCATTATGAGAAGTAGTTCCCGAGCGGAAGAATACAGTAATACAAATCGTGGCATAGTATATCGGGCTAATGGGAGCAAACACGATTGGTTAAGTCGGGAGAATTGTCGTGTGAGAGTATGGCATTGATATTTTTTTAATTCAAGCTCAGCAATTTCCACCAGAATGTTTGAACTTAAGAAATCATAAGAAAATAATGCGCATCGTCAAGTAAAACAATATCAAGCAAGATGAAAATGTCTTCCCGAAATATAAACTTTTTATCTATATTTACTGTTTACGCGAAACTTGTAAATGTTGTTGGTGAGTACCTTGCGGATTACTTCCAACCGCATTGCTCGTTACTTCTAATTGCAGTAGATCCATAATATTCAGCGGCACATATTTGTCAAAGAATTGTTTTCGGGCGTATTTTCATAATAACAATCCATGATGTAACATGTTATGTCTAGCACCTTATATTTTATATGTGTTATTGTGACAGTGAAAGAAGAATTCCATAAATATTTTCATATATGTTCAGTTCCATTCCTGAAAGTTTTGTCTAATTGAAAATCCAACTCTTTTATCTTGTCAACAGGACTTCTGTGCCATTGTGACATATGCCCTGATACTAACAACACCTGCAAAACCGATGGATACTGTTTCACATCTCTTTCCAAGCATATGGACTCCATTCGGCGTGCCTACAGGTATCATAAATTTGTCATTGATATTCCTTAGGTGTTAGTGTCGGGGAGATTCTATTCTTGATCTTTACGGTTTAGGGAAATTCCAAGGCTATTGTCAAAATGTGTCCTCCACTCTGTCTGAGGCAGACATTTCATAAATGACCATGAAATTTTAATTCCATTTAGTCTTACTGTCTTAATTACCTCTTTTCATATCCCTTTTATCTTGTCTGCATGTTGGTGACGTTAAATTCTAAAACCGCAATGAAATCCATACTCAACTTCTGACTGTAAAAATCCATTTAAATTAGTTAAACTACTGCATTTTACCGTGTGACTAGCGTTATTTTTCGTATTTTATTTGGGAAAGCAGTTCTTATCTTTCCTTCCTAGGTGCCAATTAACCCGACTTCGACTTGTACTTATCATACTATTTCAATATATCTTTATCATTGAATTACTGTCCCAGTTCTCTCTCAAATTTGTATTTGTTGTATTTAACATTTAATGAACCTGCTTACCCCTAGCAACATAGGTCCATATACCTTTCATCTCCAAAAATATTTCTATTTGTTACCCTAAATATTATTTGATATATATTGTAGATTCATAAATTTGGCAATTGAACATTTAAAAATTGAATTACATTATCTGTTTATTTTTGTAAAAAATTATGTCTGGTTCTATTGTATTCTGTAATATATAATCATCATTATAGTTATGTTTATTTAAATTCTTTACTACATTTAATGTGAAATGTGCTTTTTTCTCTTAAATGTTACCCCTTGATTCATATGAGATTGTCAGTGTATTTTTAGAATTCCTCATCTTATCATTTACTTGAAAGATTGTTTCATTAACCCATCAGTGCTATAATCTATGGCTTGTGCATTTTAAGTTCTTAAAATCTCTTATTAAATCAGGAGCTAATTATTGTATTAGTAAGTGCTGAAGTTAACTATTTTAGAGTATAACTTCAAATTTATTTTTCTGTTAATTTCTAATTTCAATCCTTAAAGATAAGGTTTGAGATGAACAATTTTGGTTTTATGTCTTCTAAATCTAGATGCCATACAATGGCTACTTATATTTCTATTTTGACTTGATCTTAATTTCAGAATTAGGTTTTATTGTGGTATTGGTTTGAATTGAGTAATGCAATCTCCATAATTCCTTTTCAGCATATATTGCTTTGAAAAATTTGTTTACCTGACTGTAATATTTACTTCATTGTAATTCATTGCATATGAAATTCTCATCTCTTGTTTAGATTGTCTAGAAATTTTGTAAAATTTTTCATTTTACCTCGGTATTTGAAAAATCTTCGGAAATCATTTACTGGTCTAATTTACGTGACTGGAAAACGTCGGTTTATTTTACCCAACTGGCAGAACAAAGAAATTTTTATAGATTTGAAGGCAGAAAATTGTATTTTTTCAGCATCACTGCTACACGCACAATTTCATTATCACAGAAATTTCATTATTAATCTCTTAAAGGAATCCTAAAACATATATTTATAATCCTGAGAAATATAGTTTGTGGTCTCACATGATCCAATGTATACGAAAATTTATTTGAATGGCTCTTTAAACTTTATATAGAATCAAGAAAATAAGTTGCAAGGCTCTGTATTGAAATGATATCATACAAAATTATTTAGGTTTGATTTTTGTCAATGATAAGCCTATGAACATTTTTTATTTACTTTGAAATTGAATCTTGTATACCTTTTTCAAAATTTGGTGGGTTTTCACACGGTCATTTTTTCTGATTTAAATTTGTTACAAAAATCATCAAATAATCTATTGTGCATGTTACTTTCAGGTTCATTATACATTCATCATTGTTTTACTCAAATCTCTCCACTCTCTAGAGTTACGGCCAGTTACTTATATTTTAATCCTGTTGTCTATTTTTTCCTCAATCTTGTGTAATTTAGTAGATAGTACATAGAGGTGGTTCATTTGATACTTTCACATTACTTTGATCAAAATTTCTTTTACTCTTATTTGGAATTCACTAATGTTGGCTTTTTTCAACTGTCCAGATTTCTGACCTATACTGATAATTTCCTTAAGTTTAAACACTTCTCTTTTATATGTACTGAAAGTTACATGTAGATTTATTCATTTCCGAAAACAATTACTGTTTTTGAATTCCAGGATATTTAGCATAAGTTGATCTTTGGATCCAAATCTGTCAATGTTAATTTCATTTGATGGTGTTATTTTGATATTTTTATAACTGTATTTAGCTTTCTTCTGAGTATATACCAAAGCACTAAATTTCTATGTATAAGAAGTGGTTATCTCTACTGATTGGTTGTCATCTAAATTCTTTCTACAAAATTGGCTCTATTTTTAGGATTCTCTATGGTTTCCATACTAGTGATTTACAATTCCTTACTCCTCACTGTGTAATTTTTCCACCCAGGATACTTACAGATTTGAGGAAAATTTACTATCTCCATCAGTTAAATATTAATTTCTCTTCAAATTTTATTGTACTCTTTAAATCAGTTTTTGGCATTTTTCCTTCATTGCCTTACAATATAAAGTTAATCGAGTTTAAACCCCCATAGGAATCAAGATATACGGAAAACCAGAAGCTCAAAACATTATACAAATATTGTTTGGGCATGAATAAATCTGGAAGAGAAAGTGTTATGAATATATATTTATGTAAATCTTATTCCTTTACTGTTATTTCAATAGAAGTCAGTATTAATTGGAATTAACAAAGACTTAGTTACCGTATTTGACGGCATATAAGACGCACCCTCATTAAGTTGGCCACTCACAAGGAAAAAAAGTTTTAATTGTCCGTGCAAAAGCGCGGTACCACAATAACTTAAAATGTAGTTTCTTTTAGTTGTCACGTTGCGTAAAAGCTAAATATTAACACAATCATTGAATGCAATTATGAAATAGGTAGTATAGACCATCTGGGCTTAAAATGGAATTCAGTATTGAAAGTTAACCTGTGGAGGTTGAATTTACATATAAGACGCAGGGAAATTTTTTGAGACATAATTTAGGAAAAAAGGTGCGTCTTATATGCCGTCAGATATGGTACTTTGTTAATTTTTAGTCATTATTTATCAACTTGTTAGATTATCATCTATTTTATACTGTCACTTGTTATCCTACATTTTGCTCTGATTTCAGAAGTATTTCATCTTCATTAATTTATTGACTTAAACCTTTCTTCAGGCTTAAGGTTAGAAAATTTAAACTCGTAGTTATGTGACTTGTAATCTTCTTTATCCTATTCTATATACTTAAATTCTAAATATTCTTACTTAAATCATAAAATGTTGTTTTATTCCTCTGAGGATCACTGCGATAGTTTTGTGTGAGAATGCATTTCAACTGTATAAATAAGAATAAATTAGAATAAATATTTCAAGTTAAAACTCGTTAGTAGAATTAGAGCATTTACATTTGCTAGACCTGATGGCAGTGGATACAGTTCCTGCATGTTGTTGCAATGAAATAAAAATAAAGATAAACAATTGTGAGTCATAAAAGAACAACATTAAACAAAAAACCTTCAAAAAAAAGGAGAGTAAAAAAATGAGTCTAAGAAATCAGAAATTTTTGTTTTTTCTTCTTTTCTCTACAATTTTTTAGAAATGGCTATTCTTGAGCCATATCAGTACTTTCCAATATCTTTTTTCCTTAGTTTAGTGCAAACCTTGTAGGGATGGTCATTTTTTTGTAAGTTATTGACTGGAAGAGTTTAATTCTAGGCCATTCTGTGGTACCTGTATGTATTTTCATCTCTAATGACTCTGTATAATACATTCATCTACAAACAATCAAATTTTTTACTATATTATCGAGGGTAAATCATTAAATTAAATGCCAAGAACAGCAGGGGCTTTATTGCACTCACCTGAGTAATGACTAATATTATTTGGATTTAATTTAAGATGAAATTTCTCATTTTGGCTTTCTGTGCCTTGTCTCTTAGAAAATCAATTATCTATCTTACCACTCTTATCCAAACCCAGATTTTGAATATTTAATTATCTAATCGTTGTGAGTGCCAATATCATATGGAATCATCTTCATCAGATTCAACTCTATACATCTCACAATTTTGTGTGAGGTTTATATCAAATTTAAAGTATTGTAGTAAAATTTAGAGAAATAATTGAGTTGTCTGTTTCAAAGATAATTATTAAAGGCTTTTTAACCATCATGTACATCAAATACTCTCCCGAATGTTGATAAACCTGAATCAATGTCGAAAATCACCTTCAGAGAAGACGGCATCATTAAACTATTGCAACAGATTAAACCGAATAAAGCTCCGGGTCCTGAAGACATACCGGCTCGAGTATTCAAGGAAGTTGCGGAGAGCGTAGCACCTTTTCTTAAAGTTATATTTGACAAGAGTATGAGCGAAGGAAAGGTCCCGAAAGATTGGAAAATTGCGAATGTCACGCCAATATTTAAAAGTGGCTCTAAGGACGATCCAGCTAATTACAGGCCTATATCTTTAACATCACTGAGCGGTAAAATTATGGAACATATAATAGCTAGCTCTTTAATGGGTTTTCTTGAAACGTCCAATTTCATAATTAGGAATCAACACGGTTTTCGTAAGACTCGTTCTTGTGAGTCTCAGCTGGCTTTATTAGTACACGATGTTCTCAACTCTGCTGAAAAACATAAGCAAGTCGATGCGATATTTTTAGATTTTCGGAAGGCTTTCGATAAGGTACCTCATCATAAATTGCTGTACAAATTAGAAGTTGCGGGTATCAATGCACAAGTTATTAACTGGATAAAAGACTTTCTCACCGATAGAGAGCAACGAGTAGTACTCGATGGTATTAGTTCCAACTTGGTTAAGGTGACCTCGGGCGTCCCTCAGGGCAGTGTAATTGGACCGTTGTTATTTTTAGTATACATCAACGACCTCAGCAATCACATTGAAAGCAATGTTAGGATATTCGCAGACGACACAGTCATTTACAGGGAAATAGTTAGTTCAGAGGATAGATTAGCCCTTTCGAACGACTTAGATAGAATTATGAATTGGTGCGATGATTGGCAATTAGAGCTTAATGTAGAAAAGTGTTCGGTAGTTAACTTCTTCGAAAGTAAATCTATAATAAATGATTGTTCTTATAGTCTCCGAGGGGTAAACCTAATGTCAGTAGAATCGGTAAAGTATCTTGGAGTAACTCTCACGAATAATCTATCATGGAGTGCCCACATCCGAAATATATGTGGAAAAGCACTTAAGAAACTCGGCTTCGTTAAAAGAATAGTCGGTAGGAGCGAAGAAAAGGTTCGCGAGCGATGCTACTTAGCGTTAGTTAGGCCTCACCTTGAGTATGCATGTAGTGTATGGGACCCCGCCGAGAAATGTCATATTCGGGATTTAGAAAAAGTACAACGGAAAGCGATACGATTTGTAAAGAATTGGTACGATAAAACAGCGAGTGTCACTCAGATGTTACAGGAGGCGGGATGGGAATCATTAGAAGATAGAAGAAAAATTCAAAGGATAAATTTATTAAATAAGTTCAGAGAAACTACGTTTTCAGATGATGTAACCGATATAATGCGACCCCCCTGTTATATGGGCCGTGCTGATACTGCCCGAAAGATTAGGGAAATAGATGCTAAAACGAATCGTTTCAAAAATTCATTTTTTCCGCGAAGTATACGCGAAAGCAACCGTTTAGGAAAATAGAGTCAAGGTGCTTGCACCCCCTGCCACACGCCGAAAGGCGGCTTGCAGGGTTCTTACATAGACATAGACATGTAATGGGACTTTTAACTGGTGTCAAATTCCTAATATTGATCTATTTAATTTCTGAAATTTAAGAGGCAAGTCAAGGCTTACAACTTCTCATGTGGAAATTCACTGTTAATTTCTGCTGGAATTCTTCTAGAATAAATCTGTACTCTCAAAACTTAGAATTTTGTCAGGAGAAAATGCTACCTTCAATTTCTCTTTGGCTCACATTCTTATATTCTTAAAATCATTTTAGCTCAGGATTAAGTGGAAATATATTCTCATGATATTTAATAATAAAACAACCAATTCACAAGATGCTAATTACGTCTGTTACATTTGTTTATTTTCAAGCAAAGAAAGTTTTAAACTCATTTCAGCATTAAAAAAAACCTTTTGACAAGCAAGGAAGACATAAGATGAACTTCCACCAATATATGACGACTTCCGTTAGCATAATGGAAAATGGCTCCTGTGACTAGAACTTTTATGGATAGAACTTAAATTTACTGGCCATAGTTCATAGTAGATTGTAATGTTCCTAATCTTTCAGTATTAGCTAATAATGTTATTTACCTTTTTATAAAGGATGACCATTGCTTTAATGTTTAAGGGTTGTGATCCATGTGTAATAAAACCAAACATGAAAGTTTATACATATATTAATTGTCTCATTAATTTTTTGAAATGAGACCATATGAGACTTTTCAGATAATGTACAGATATACTTTACCATTTAAACACTCATTTCAGAGAAAACCGTTAACATGACAATATTTACAGATAATTGACTGTTTACTGTGCCCACAATGTTGTAATCAAGTAATTTTTAAACAACCAACTCAACTCTTTCTGTTATCATTATTGTATATTTTATCATTCAAGATAAAATTTCACTTAGGTGGATGTTTTTTAATGCAGTGACCCTTAATTTTAGCAAATCTTTTCTATTTGGGATCTTCACAAATATAACTGAATATTCGTGTATTTTTAGTTACTTAAATGGTTAAGTTCATTTTAGAAATGTTTATTTTCTACTTTAGTAAATTATGTTGTTCTTATGTCATGTCTTTATTTGTAAGTTGTCTAGTTACTATTTAATTGGAAGCTTGTGTTTATTATTTTTTTTAGAATTATGTTATCTTAGGAATTTTGGTCAGCTATTATATCAACATTAAAAGTGTTCTTTCTTGAAAAGTTGAGAAAAGAAATGATTATTTATTTCAGTGAAAGAATAATGTTAAGTTTGGGGTTATTAATAAATAGCTACATAAACCAATTGTTTTCAAGTGGAACTCTAGTTTAATCATTGTGTCAACTTTCATCTTGAATTTATGAATTTGTCAGTTGTTATTATCCCAATGCCTGTCAATTGAGTTTTCCTTTCTTTGCTCAAGGTTTTCACTCCATCATATCATAGTCATTTTCATGTAATGATAGTTCTTTGAAGGTTAACATGTTTGGGAAGATACTGTTCATAACACTTCAAGATCTGCTAAGTCTATTAATTCATGACACTGAGTGGTGTCAATGTATGTCAAAGTGTCATGAGCATAAGAACTTTCTTTCTACAGTATATTCTGGGTACGGTTACTGTAATGACCCAGTATGTGGGTGATTTTTTAAAATGATCCTGAATGTAAACTAACTCAATTACTTGTAAAAACCCTTCTCTTGATTTGGATTATTTATTTTATTAGTAAATAAAATGGAAAATTTAGAATGGAAGAAATTTGCTATGTTTAGAAGAAAGAGGATTTATTTCTGGTTTGTAGTAGTATTTTTGCAACCTGAGATCATTTTGCAGACGTAAGATCCCTCCCAGAATCAAAGTAAAACTGCTTTAACTAAAGGCTGAGATTCTACTCTTTCAGCTATGCAGAATCTTAATTCCATTCTTCTTGCTTTCATTTTGTATTTATAATTTCGTAAGTCTGTTTTTCATCTACTCGAAGGAATGTTAATGATAAAAAATAACATTGTATACAACCAATGTAATCCCAACTAAATGGAATAAATACTCAACGCTCATATTCTCAAATTAGTTAGAAGACATTTTATCAAATGGGTACCAATTTGTGGCGGGACAAACATCTACATGAATTAACAATGTTGCCTTAGTTATTAAATGTTAATCAAGGTACTTGTAAATAGAAGAATGAAAAAAGTTTTAGTCAAACAGGTATTATCATACAATTTCAAATTGAAGAATGTTCTCAATCTCAAGAATCAACAAACATACTGTTTAAAATTTATGTATTTTTAAGTATACTAGTTTCTGTTTAGTTTTTTATACTTCTTCAAGTATTAAAAAAATAGTTTTTGTCTGAATTTTTCTGATTGCTTATCTTATATGGAATTTATGCTTTTGTTTTATTGTTTTTATGAATGTTAATTTTACACCATTTAAATAGTACATAATTTGAATTTAATTTATTTGCTCTCTTTAGATCTTACTTTTATGCCTAGAGAATTGCAAAAATCTCTTAGTCCCTTTTACTTTATTTCTTTGTCTCAGAACTTAAAAAGTTTTACATTAAATTTTTTTAGGGAATAGTTAGGAAGCTTTTTGTATAGATTTTAGAAGGAAAATTTCTCTAGAACTTCAAAGCTAAATCAGATAATTATTTATTGTTTTATTAATTCTCATGCTGATTTACCTACAGTTCTAGAATCTTGTAGTTTTACTTCCGTGTGTTGATTTGGAAAGTTTTTTAACTACTGAACATTGCTGGGTGTATATCATGACTTCCATTAAGAATCAAGGTTGGGGCTATTTTTCCCAATGGAATATGGACTATTGGCCTTCTGTGGGTCAATAGTTACTCATGCCATCAGTTGTTTATGTTGGTGACAATTATTTTTAAAGGTAATATTTCATTTTGCCCATGATTTTCACCAAAATAAACATTTATTTCCCATTGCTAATTGTGAAAATAATCCAGCATGTATATGTTTCATCGCAGCTGTAAATAATCATGAAGTTTAGCTCAATAGGTCGATGTTTCATTTATTATTATTTTTATCATTCATAACTAAATTAAACTTCAGTTATCATAGCTATTTATATGCATAATTTTTATAGCCAGTGATAGAGAGATGAATTGTTACCAAAGTGGTATCCTTTCATTTTTTCTTTTCTCGATCCAAGAGAGGTTTATTTATTGCGTTAGTTACACATCGCCAGTGAAGGTTCACTGAATATGCTCTTCTGTGTCTTAAGGTGTCTTCCCAAGACTAATTATTTTCCGCCGGAGAAACCAGTGTTCTGTGACCGTGATCTAACCCCGGATGAACATGTTGCGATGTGCTGCGATGAATATGATCACTGCAACTTGCACCTTCATCCAACTCTGGCCACCCCAATCTCCCTTGCAGGTAAGAGCAGTGGAACCAAGCGAGGTCAACCATCTAGTGCGAGAGAGGGTGCCGATGCAGCTGCGGTACATTCGTTGATGGCTTGCTAATTCATTCACAAAAAATGAAATGAAAACTAATGACCCTTTACTTATGCTTTATTTTTTACCCTTTCTTACAGTTTCTCTGAGTACTAGATGTGGTTGGTGTGTGTTGAAGTGGCAGAGATTGACTCACTAACCAGTATAAATGAAGCCTTGGTGACTTATAACTGAGCTGTAATGTCTGTAGAGTTTTGCTAGGTATTTCTCCCAGTATCACCCCACAATTTTCTATCACCTTGATATCTGTAACCTCTGTAGTCGATTTCCTTTTATTTTCAGTCATTGATTTTTATCACTTTCCCCACATCACATTCAGCCCTGTTGTCCACCCGATAATACTTTTCATAGTGTGTGTAGCTATACTTTCCTCATCTAACTCCATATTTTTATTTTTTCCCTCTATGTCCATTCACCTGTTTTTGAACCCTTTTTAATGAGCATAGAGAGTGAAATCGAGAAGCTTCTCAAGGAGAACTGAGAGAGGGGCTGGCTATTTTTTCCCACCCTGGCTGTTTTGTTTGCATGTAGCATTGTTCCTAATCTGCCTCATGTCTGTGTGTTTGTGTGACAGGTGCCTGGATATGGCGATATTGTATCCACCTGAGAACCCAGTCTGGTGTCATAACTCCAATAATCTTAATGACACTTTTGTCATAGGGTGTTGCAAGAACTATGACATGTGTAATAAAGACTTGAAACCAATACTTCATGTTAAGAAAGACAAAGGTAGGTGAATTTTTTTTCAGCGTTGCTTTTCATTGGTTCTTCCTTAGTTGGTGAGCATGATGATTCATTACTTCTGATATTCTTCTTTCTTATTTTGCTGCTTATATTTTATCATGCTTTGTTTTAATGAGAATTATTTTTCAGAATCTATCACCTTGTTTAGCTGCACGGATTGCCTTGTATTGCCTGGAACATTATCTCCTAAGTAGTTAGAAATTTTTAACGTAGTTTGACTGGCGAGTTACCCATTAACTCTTCCCCTGCCTGTACAATCCTGCACAATCATCTTTATTTGGCCTCTCACTGTTCCATATTTTATGCCGTAGGTGTTTTAATAAGGATAAACTATTTCCACCTGATTTACCTCTGTGGTGTTTTAAGCCTAAGAATGGTACAGGTAGCAATAACAAGGCAGCCATCATGTGCTGTCAGGACTACGACTATTGTAACCTCGATTTGAAACCATCCCTCGATGAAGGTGAGAGCGGCTCTTAAGCTTGAGACGTCCGTATACTTTTGGGATATTCTGTGAACGTTTTTCATGTGAGTCAGGGAACGTGACCAAAACGTGGCTTTCTTCATTAAAATTTAGTCTGAACCTGGATAGTGCGCGACTTTTAAAATGCTGTCAGTGATGCTCTTTAGCATGACTCAACTTTGATGTGTGCTTCAACTGGGGAATTGTTGTGAAGAGTGTCCTGTATGGAAATACTTAATCAAGGCTTGCAGCAGTTGTAATTGATACTCTTTGTTAAAGGCATTTTCATCCAGTTTCGTTATTTGGATTATGTGTTTCACTACTTTCATTCGGATTTGTTTTTGTCTTGGAAAGAAAATTAGAATACTGGTTGCGTCAAGCCCAAGGGATTTCCATGTAACTATTAATTTTTCTCTTGAATTTTTTCTCATCTATATATAGTTAGCATGAGTACAATACTAGATATCCTACTTAGCTTTCTTTATTTTCATTCAGTTGGAAGAGATTTTGAATCAAGTTCAGTTTCTGTTCTTTATTAACCTTTGGGTTCTTTTTCAACCTGTACTTGTCTAGTTGAGTTTTAATGCTAGCTAAAATTGAAAGTGTCCTCTCATTTTACTAAAATATTATTTGTTCATAGTGAAGTATTGTTTTTGTAAAGTATTGTTTTGTCTTTAGATTCAAAACCATGCATATGAGATTTTTCATATATATGTATTTGTATTGAAAGAGAAGATCTGGATGTCATCAGAATAGGAAAATAAGGATCTAGTTAATAAATAGTCAATACTTCCTTAACCTAGCCTGATTCTTTAATGAGTTCTGAAGTATTATTAGTAATAATAGATATTTTGTTAGAAGTGCTTCATTATTTTTTATTCTATTGGCCACTTCAGCTTGTGTACGGTTTTTGCATAGTTTGATAATGATATAAATTTGTTTTTTCATATCTTACTGTTGAAGTTAGGAGGAGTATATGAGCTAGGTTATGTTATACACACAATGTGTAGTTAAAATCATTTTCAGAAAGTCACAAGAATTATTTTTAAAAGCACCTTGTTTAATATAATCTCAAAAATCAAAAGATTGAGTTTGCTAGGTCTAATTCATTTTGCCTTTATAGCTTTTGATTCGTCCAACCAAAAGTGTTGATGCTTCTGAGGTTTACAATTCCAAAGCATCAAATGGACATCTTTGATTTGGGGATTGCAAGGAAAACAGCAGAATTTATATTGAAAAAGTTGGAAGAATTAATTTCTTCCTTTATTGGGTAATAAATCTCTTTAAAGAAAAGTAGATAGTAAGTTTTGGGTGTATGATTTGATGATTATTAGTTGTGAAGGTATTTTTCTGCAAAAGGCTGAGCAGTATCAGTGGTTTGTGTGTCATAAGATGGAAAAGAGTAACTCAAAAGTAGTGGCAGGTTACTTCATAGAATTATGAGTCAGACGCATGAGATCAAGGATGAAATTTAGTTTAATCAAAATTATCGTTTATATGTACTGTAATGCTCGGTAGGGAAGACAATTTAGCAACTGCCAAAAGATAGTCATGGAAAACTTATTTCGACTTGACTACTTTGAAATATTTCTCTAGGATTTAAATGCAAGCATGATATTATTGGAAGATATGAATCTATTTGTTGTGATGAGTTTAGAAAGCAGGTCAGTGTTGCTTTTGTAGTTCAGATTTATGCTACCTAGTATGATGCAGATTATGGGAGGACTTCAAGGAAAGGGGAATGCATAGTTAAAATCTGACCAAAGCAGAGCACCGTGTTTAAGTCAGTGTTTAATATTACTGTACTGATACAGTGTATCAATTTGCAAGTGGATAAAATCCTGACAAATGACTTCATGATGAAAATGTCTTCATACTTGATTGAAGACATAAAGAGTCTCAAAGCTATGAAAAAGTTCAGGTAGTAGAATGAGGAAGCTTATAGACTATAGCTTGAGAAAATATAGAAGACTGAAGGGTTGTGATGAGTAATTGAGTTATGAAAATTCAGGACAAAATAAATGTCCGATATCTCAATGAAGTGGGATAGTAATTTATTTCGTTTTCCATTCACATGGTATTTTTTGAAATCAGTAAATTATCCTCAGCAAGTTCATATATCCCTTATATATGTATTCATATTTAATGGTAATGTAGCCTTGTTAATTTAAAAAAATAGGCATCAGTTACAGTGGTGTAGTGGTCCAGGTACGAGTTATATTTATTTATCTCTAGAAATATTTGTGAAAAATGGGTTTCCTTGTAATTGCTATCTCCATATTTTATGCAAGGGCTTTGCTTTGTGAATATTCTTACTGATCTTGTAATATGATCATTGGATGTTCTTATCAAGGAAAAACTTTGTCTGTGCCTTATTTCCTTCAAATGTTTTGCTCATAACATACTTAGGAGAAGATCCTACTAACCTAGTTTTGCTAATTGCTAGATAGTAAAGCTGATGGCTATGAAGATGATAAATTTGGAACAACTCACGGGAGTGCATGCTTGGTAACATTTTAATTTACCTCTACTCCTCTTTTTTATCTCTTATAAACTAATCTTATTAGAAATATTTTCATTTACTTTTTTTCAATATCCTTGTTTTTTTAAGACTTTAATTTGTGTTTACTGCTTTTGGTGTTTTTGTTGCTACTAACCTGTTTCTGTTCACTTAATCCATTTCTTTAGCTCTATGAACTTTGCCTTTCTGGTCGGAAAGCAAACAAAGACGCCTTTTCTATGGCTTCTTTTTGATGGGAACTAAAATCTTAGTTAAGTTTTTGCTCATTTGACTTCACTTGTGTTTTTTCATGTAAGACGGATGCTTTTCTTAATTAACATGATGTAGAGAAATGAAAAATATAAAAAAAATGTCATAGCCATTCACCTTAAAGCTTTCAAATAAAATAGAAAAGTAGTTACTAATTGGGGAAAATATGGTGCGTCTCTCGTCAATAAATTCATAAGGTTAGTAAATTCAATTTTTTTTCTTTTATGTTTGGTGTGTATTTTTACTTCAATACTTGTTGATCCTCCTTTTTTGCATGTTATGTAACTAATAATGAGCATGCTTTGTTTATTGTATTTTAGTTTTAAATAAGATGTGAAAATTAAAGAAGTTTTATTAAGAATAGAGAATAATGGTGTTATGTTGTTAGCACTTTCATTCATTAATTAAATGATTTCAGTTCAATCAAATTGAATATTGTAAAAAATCTATAGAACATTATTTATGACTTAGTTTTTTGAATGCCATTAAATCTTACCTTTATTTGACTTACTCCTTCAAATGTGATATATCAGTAAATAACAGTTTTGTTTTCTTTTGTCATGAAGATTCATCTAATAGTATGGGCAGAAACCCTCTTGGGAAATGGGAGCTGGCATTTATAATAGCTGGGCCTATCTGCATGTTGTTTATTGTGATAGTGATTGCATACAGTGTGTGCCAGCAACGTAATAAAAAACGATTGCTACGCTGGAGGGCAGAGGATCTGATGGAGGCTCCAGAACACCCAATCTTGGGTCATTCTATAAGAGATATGATAGAGATGACTACCAGTGGATCTGGATCTGGTAATTTGACTTTAATATTTTAACCAATTTGAAGATTACTTATGAAATATAAAGAAATTAAGATCATACATTAATAGGCTTGCCATACATCCTGTTTTTGCCATTTCTGTGCTGTTACTGGCCCTTCCATTAACCCAGTACCCAGGAGCGGAGGCCACCCATCGGCGGCCCATTTTTAAATCATTCTCTAATTGTTCAAATTGTTCAAATTTTTTTCTTTGTTGATATTCACTATAAAGTATATAAATCTACTAGAAAACAGAAAAATTAGATTCCGTTTCTGACGAAAGTATTAAAATTGCTAGCCGATCTGAATGGGTTAAGGCCTTTGCCAAAATTTGCCATTGTTTCTTGATATTTCTGTTGTAAAATAAGAAAGCTACAATTTTTGGTTACAGCTAAACTGAAGCCTGAATTGTATGGTAAAAGTTATATAATTAAATAATGAAATTTTTTCATTGTTAATTTTATTATTCTATGGTTTGGTAATTTATAAAAAAACACTGTTGAGGTTGCAATGAAAAATGTTGCCAACGTAATGGATAACTTCTGCCTTCACTTTGTGGAACATTCTAATATTATTCATGGTGAACAGAAAGTCAGAAATATTTTGATTTCCACAGGAAAAGTTTTATTTAACCGACGACTAGTTTTGGCACTTGGATGCAATTCTCAAGTCACTTGATGCTATAGAGTCAAAATTAGTTGTCAATTTAATAAAAAAATTTCTTCATTGCTCTTTAAGGTGTAATTTCCATTTATAAAATTACCAAGAAAATTATAACTATAGTATCTTCATTTAAGCAAAGAAAATATCCTGTTGTTTTGATGGAAAATGTCCTAATTTCGGTTATTCGATATGATCATTTGTCACCTTGATGAGGTGCATACATTTCTAGAAAAATGGACTGTCCAGACTGAAAAATCCCTTCTTTCCAATAACCATATGCTTTCTTTTTCACTGCACATTGCTTTCATATGGGAAAAGTACCTTAAAACTATTTGTAGATAATTCTGAATTACTTTTTAATTACGGAACTAAACTGTATACAGTACAACTGGTACTTGTTTTTATCATTTATTGATTTGTATCAAATTACCTTTTTCAGGACTACCTCTTTTGGTTCAGCGAAGTATTGCCAGACAGATTCAGCTAGTTGATATAATTGGCAAGGGACGGTTTGGAGAGGTTTGGAAGGGTAGATGGCGAGGTGAAAATGTTGCTGTCAAAATTTTCTCTTCTCGTGAAGAGAGATCTTGGTTTAGGGAGGCCGAGATTTATCAGACTGTCATGCTTCGTCATGATAACATTCTTGGGTTCATTGCAGCTGACAATAAAGGTGAGGAGCAATACTTTAAAAATGTTTTGTTTGCATGTCTTTGTTTTTTCCATCATTTTAGTATCTACTATTCCAAGATGAAGCCAATGAATTTTTATTTTTTTTGGCTTTGGTTAATCTTTATTTGTACACTCCTGGCCCAAATTAACGCAGCACCTCCCTAGCGATTCTTACGGCTGGTGCTGCGTTAATTTTGGTCAGGACTGTACATGATCTCTAGCAATTGAATATATTTGTTATGAGAGAATCCCAACATTTCCTTTAATTAAGAAATACCTCTTTTCTTAAATGTTATTATTGCCCCAAAATGAAAGACTTTATGACTAATGCTATTGAGTATAAATTTAGGGTAATTAGTTGTCTTATATTAGAAACTTTTCTTGTTTCTATTGTAAAGAACCATAATATCATTAAAGTTTAAAATAACTCATTGTTAAGTAAAATGTGGGAGTAAAGTTCTAATAATGTATTATGCAATCTTGATTATTTTTATTAATATTGGTTGGTATTTTATTATTTTTCTATTATGTCTCGTTTATCACTTATATTTTGATTTTTGTGGAAATATTAGCTATGGAGGAGAAATTATGATTCTTATATTTGTTTAACTTTTCTAGATAATGGAACATGGACTCAGTTGTGGCTGATCACTGATTACCATGAAAATGGTTCTCTTTTTGATTACCTAAATAGGACTACTGTTGATACTTCTGGTATGATTACCATGTCTCTCTCCATTGCAACAGGATTAGCTCATCTTCATATGGAAATCGTCGGTACTCAAGGTAACTTCCATTGCTAACTTCAATCGATGTAAACAAATATTTGCTTAATTTTGATCTATATTTGGATGTAACTTAAAGTGGCTATTTTTTCTGCAGGCAAACCTGCCATTGCTCACAGAGACCTTAAATCTAAGAATATTCTAGTTAAACTGAATGGGACTTGTGCAATTGGTGATCTTGGTCTAGCTGTGAGGCATGATGTTGCCACCGATACTGTAGATATTCCGTTGAACAATCGAGTAGGAACAAAGCGTTACATGGCTCCTGAGGTAACTAGGCCTTTGTAGATTTTTTACCACGTTTGTGTAGTGATGTAGTTTTAAAATTGATGTTAGTACACATTTATGTGTATTTTACACTTTCCATTTCATAGAAATACAAAATATGAATGTATAATATTTGACTCAGTTACAATGAATTGACAAAAATCTTATTGGTTACAAAGGGTATCGTATTGTAGAATAATTAAAAATCATTTCCATATCGTTATTTTTGCTTAGTTTCTCTTTTGTAATAACCTGTTACTGATTTACAAAATCCTCTGTTCTCTTGTTTCTGAAATACTTTCGAATTTTTGAAATGCATGGCTATGATTAGTACAATTGTTTTCTGTTTACAGGTACTAGAGGAAACTATTAATATGAACCACTTTGACTCATTTAAACGAGCTGATGTGTATGCATTGGGATTAATATTCTGGGAAATTGCTAGAAGATGTAACATTGGTGGTAAGTTTGTTATAACTTTCAGTAAAAAGGTATTTTACATTTGAACCAAATTGGTATCTGATAAAATGATTTGTCATCTTTTACTATTAACTCTGAGGAATGTTTTCATTCTGAAGCATTTTGAAGGAAAATTTGTTGATAAATTTTCCTGTCCTTAGGTATTCACGAGGAATACCAGTTGCCTTTCTATGATATGGTGCAATCAGATCCGACAATTGAAGAAATGAGGAAGGTTGTTTGCCTTGATCGCCAGCGTCCGTCAATTCCTAACAGATGGCAATCCTTTGAGGTAAGTTGCTGTTATAATATTTATTTATATCTCTCTGCCAGATGTTTGCCTTCAAATAAAAAAAGTTGTAATGGGATATCTGCCTCTGATTGATAGGTAGTAAAGGTCGTTTGAAGGAGTTTCACTAAAAAAACATAATTTTTCATTCAATATCCAATCTTTGCATCGTAGTTATTGCTATAAAAGCATACGAATTTCACGATGTTGTTGATAATGTCATTATTGTTCAAATATCATCAGAAATACAGTTGAAATCAACGTATGTAATCTACAAAACTTGGTTTTATCCATTCAACTCTGCATCTGTGCATAAAGACGGGCATTTGGTTTTCCATTTTGCTCATAAAGCAATACTTACAGGAATTTTAGAATGCACAACAGTACCTAATAAAGAGCTCTATGGACATAGTTTTTAAATGCTTCGTATATGTATTTAGATCATGTTGAAGAAGAGATATACTAGCATTTGCAGTTGTTATAGTTATACATTTTATCAATATCCACACCTACGTACATGAAGTAATACATTCATGGAATTTTTCTTGTTTTAAGAAAAATTACGTCCCAGAATTACGTATTTGCTTACTTGGTCTGGCAAAATTAACATACACTACAATAGAAATGCTTCTCTAACATTTTACAAAATATGACAATACTTTCAACATTTTTCAAATTGTAAAGTGGAAAAATAAATCTCTGAATTATAAAATAACCTAAACATTTGGGAATTATGAGGATTCTGTGCATTTAGGCTGCATTAATAAGATGCATGAATGATAACCTGTTACATATTTGGAAATTAAGTGTCTCTTGATTTTCTTTGTCGTACATGATAGGGATTCTATGATTATTTTGAAGAGAGAACTGTGTATTAGAAAAGTTTACTTTTGAATTAGTATTTTTCTAGTTAAGGAAGGTTGAAGTTGTTATCAAATGATGTGATTTATTTTATTTTTAAGTCGTAAATTACCAGCTGTCTTATATGTTTTGTGCTACTACTAAATTAATGTTAATTTGACATACACATGTTGTTAGAGCTTCTAAATTATTAGAAATAATGAGAAAATGTTGAAATCGAATGGAATACTTTTGCCTTAGTATGCGTTTGTTTTAAATCTTTTGTAAATTTAACATCTTTTGATGAACCTTGCCATTTGTTTTCAGGCGCTTCATGTGATGTCAAAAGTGATGAAGGAATGCTGGTATCAGAATGCAGCTGCTCGTCTTACGGCGCTTAGAATAAAGAAGACTCTTGCAAATCTAGGTGCTTCGGAAGACATAAAGATGTGATGCTAAATTTGTTTGTTATTGTCTTTTAAATTGTGATTGTGTTTTGGCCATGAAGATAGCTTAGAAACTTGAGTCACAAGCATTCACTAATTCCATATATACATCTTTGCAGTCTACTTGTATTAATTTGAGCTTGCTCAATTTTTAACTTAATGCATTTTGGTGCATTGTTATTTTAATGGTTTATTTGGCAACCATCTGATTTAGTTTCCTTGTGTGAAGCTCATGGTGAGAGTTTTCTATTTAGGAAACGTTGTAGTGAAGGACAGTTTAGATCAGCTTTCCTCTATCCCATTGTGCATCAGAAGTTAAGCTGTCTATTGTGGAACACAGCAGAATGAAAATCCAAAGATAAGACTCGAGAAAGCGATTAATTGTAAATATGTATATTATAGGAGGTTGTAGCTCGCATGGAGCTGCTACATTTGTGTGATATTAATGCACACTGCACTACTGTGTTGGGTTTTGTTTTGACCCATGAACTTTATATAAAGTTCATACGTAGGATTTATGTTACGAGTTTTTTGCAGCTGAAATCCTCATTTATTCACAGAAGGCTCAAGCAAGACATTTATTGATTCCAATACATTTCCTACCAATATTTTTTTCCATAATTTTTACCATAATGCAGACTGATAGAGAAAAAGATGCCATAGTCATGCCTAAACGTATAGGTTGTGTGATGTGAGTGATTATAGCTGATTTTTTTCATATCTAAGGGTTTTACGCCTGGACATTATTGATACATTTCACCGGTACACATTTAAAATGATTAGTACAAATCCCTTCCCATTCATCATTGATCACTTTGTATTTAAGTGAAAGTCTTTTTGACATTTCCCCCCCAAGTGCAGATGCATTACTGTGTGCTTGATTGTATGAATGTTCTTATAGGCAACTTTAAAAGCCAGAAGATAGTTCTTTTTTACAATATTGAAATGAAATAGTGAAACAGTTAGTAGTATAATACGATGTTTGGCTGCCAACACTAGTTATATCAATCATCATTCCTGCCTTTCACTTCATTAGTATGATTAACTCTGCAAAAGTGATTTTACCGCAATTAGTGGAATAATGATGGGTGTTTTGCAAGGAATCTGGACAGTTTAATCACTGCAAGTGCTTCATGATGTGTCATATAAATATGTGGTTGGATGTGGAGCCCTTATCAGTTTTTGTGTCTCAAAATGGCATCTGTATCGATTAACCTTCATTCAAGCTTATGAAGTACAAGTGTGCAAGACATCAGCAGCCACGTTCCATGTGTACATTGCTCACTATATAGTAAAACTCAAGCTTAGTTTACTATTAAGTATAACAATAGTCTTATAAGGTATTGTAATTTTCCATTTTTATCCAGGTGGTCTCTAGTCTTGGGGACCAATATAGTTCAACTATCATCTCAAAGTCAAAGTGTTCAAATGTCATCTGAAAAGCTCTCTATGGATGACAAGATGAATTGCCAAAATGTTGTTCCACTTTTAAGGAAAGACTTCATCATTATTCCTATGTATTTTTCCATTGGATAACTGTAGGGGTGTTCAGCCATGTCTTTAAGATGCATGCCAGTTACCACCCCATTTTTTAAATCCGACTATGTTTCCAATACTTTAGAAATGGAGTACTTATTACTCGATTTGCTGTTACTTTTATTCTCAGGATTTTATAGTTGCAGGTTTTTACATTCAGGTTATATAATAGTGTAAGTAATATTTTCCTATTTAATTTGAAGTTGTGTGTACTATAGAATAATGAGTATTCTGTATTGTATTTCTTCTTCTTCATCTTGTATGGATTGTTTTTCAGTCAAAGACTCATTAATTGCAGCTTTCATATCAAAGTCTATAGGGTAAATTTTTACGAACTATTCTTACTCCACAAGCTTGAGAAATGGTTTCAGCTGCTGATAATTTGGCTTAATTTGCAATTTCATTGATGTATCATTGGCAGTGCGAAGCAATGATTCAATGCTAGTGATGGACAAGTGAATATTAGACTACATACTCTTTAGGATTGTCTGTGATCTACGCTTGATATTAAAAAAAGCTGAGGTAATTAAAGGTTAATACTGTGCTCTTCATTTAGGTATGTTCAGCGAAAGGCTTCTATGACTAAAAAATGTTTTTATTTCTTCGTGTAGATATTTTAAGAAATGAAAATGGTAATCGACGTTTTGGTGCTATCATGTCAACTTTTGAATAGAATGTAAATTTCTTGAAAAAAGCCAACATATATCTTTGATTATTTAAGTACCGTTTTGGTTAATTTTTCATTGATCTTTTTATATGAAATAGATAAATGAAGCTCTTAAAAGTTGGTAAAAAGAAAAATGCTTATAAAGTAATTGGAAAGATATCAAAATAATATTATTATGAAATTGGTGATTAAATTTTCAAACTAAGAAAATTAAATTGAATTTGTTTGGCGGAAATAGTAGTGTTGCATTTAAGACTGATACCCCAATAAAATATATTATTCCTAGAAATTATAGCTTTGCTTACAGTTATACATGTGTTTTTGTGTATGTTTGTGTGAATATTTATTTATACAGTGCCTCGGATGGAAGAAATATTTCATATATTTATAACTTTCCTTTAAAAAAGTTATAGTTTACAAATTTCTGCCCATGTTAGAAGGGTAGTTGTAGGTTGTTTTTGGGTTTGACTTTGGTTTATCTACTCTTATGGACTCAATGCAGTTTGTTTAGCTATATTCTGGTTCTCTGCTATGAACTAAGCTATTCTTGTTAAAAAATTTGGAAAACTCTGCCTTTTGCCCTCAGATGCACTGTATGGATATTCATGCTTAAATGTGCACATAATGACACCCATGCACACAACTATTTACAAATCTGTTTATCCATAGGAAATTTCTTAGAAATGTGCAAGCTGTGAACATTTGGGAGCATTTATTATCTCTCTGGACTCATAAAGTAGGGAGTTGTGTAATGTGTGTATTAATTATATACTATAAATTTGTTTGAAAGTTTTGGTATTATTTAATGTTTTTGATTTCCAATAAATAATTAAAAAAGCTGTAGAGTGCCATAGTTAGGAAAGAGTGATCAGGTTTAAGAATACTGTTGGCCAAAGCTAGTCGCTCATGTGGCATGATTCATTGCCCAGGTTTATGTTATTATTGTTCCTGTATTATGCTGCAGTCCTATTGCTTGTCAATGTTTGGTCCGAAGGTACTTCTCAGATAATTGGCAGTATTTGAGTTAGTTATTTTCAAATTTGAGGTAGCTAAATAAAAATTCTTGCATTTACGTAGGGTATGTTATGATGAGATTGCTGCGGATCCTTTGCTCCTTTCTATGGCACATTTTGTAGAATTATTTGCTTGCATATATTTTGATAATATTTGCACTCACATAGGCATTTTTAGTTCTGAAACCATTTAGACTGCACACGATCTTCATGTAAACTGGTATACTATCTCTTCTAATTTTCCATGCTAAAGTTAATAATGAGGTGACATAATTGCAAAATTGATAATGTTAAACAGGTTTTAATTTCGTAAATCTTTCACTGCTGTTATTCATTGAGTTAAATAAGTTTTTAGTAATTCTAAGCATTTTATGTGGACCACATCAGTCTCTTGTGTATTGTATGGATAAATAGGAATATTAAAATCTTTGGGGTGTAACGTTCATTCTGAAATTTTTGTGAATATTTTATTTTGATGTTTGGAATCATGTATGATAGGTAATACTCAAAAGACTATTTGAAAATGTGCAACTATTTTGTTTAATTGACTTGTTGATGTGAAATATAAATTATATTCCTCTGAAAAAGTATGAAATAACAATGATGTACTTTATGCAGTACATTACAAGCATGGCATTGAATTTTGTATTTAAATAAATAATATAAAATTATTGCGAAAATATTATTTATATTAATTTAAAGGAAACCATATATTTTATTGAATTGTTATCTTGTGGTAATCTCATTTGCATTTTCTGGGCTAATTTGTTATGGAAACTGATTTTATTCAGAAACTTTGACTAATAGGTTTAAAATTTTCATTATTGATTTCTTAAAGATTTATTTTATCTTCCATGTTTTATTTTGGTTTAGTAATTCAATAAGTGGTCATTTGTTACCAGTTAAATTTAAATCACTTTCTTGAGTCCACAATGTATCTTTTCTGTGTGCTGTGTTCTCCTCAAAAGGAGAATTTTATTTCTGTGAGCATATTATCGAGTCCTATCAAGTAACTGAAGCCATTTTTGGTTGAAGAAATTTTAGAGTAAAACCATAAATTAGACTGAAGTTTTATGTAAGTTTGATTTTATGAATTATTTTTAGTTCTCAAAATTAGTAGAATGTTTAAATTTTTTGACAACACGTAATGGCAAGTATTTTTAAGTGAGGGAAGGGATATATGAAATGTAATTTCTCTATGCAATTGGTAATTAAATTTCAATTTGCTCTCTTCAAACAGTGCACATAATTTGTATGTAAAACATGGTTAAACGAAAAAAATAACTACTGAAAATTTAGCTTTGCTTTGTGATATCACTTATCATCTTAATTTCATTTTTTAATTGAAGTGTTTGCTTCATAACTTGTATCATGGTCCTTTTAGTGCCCCTAAAGGTCTACTTTCGTCGTATTCTGAATATTGGTAAGTTCGTAGAATTAGGCCCTGTTTGTACTTTACAAACAGTGGATCAAGATTGATGTAAATTTCTACTCAAGCTAGTTCTTTTATTAACGTACAAATAGTTTGTAGATGGCTTGTTATTGTTATTTATATGTCTTTTTTGCTGTGAATGCTATAATCTGGTTAATTAGGAATAATTGGACTTTATTTTTAATATTTACCTAAGTACACCTTAATTTTCATGAAATTTTATACCAGAGAGAATCATTTCAAAATGGTTGGCTCATTATGAACTGAGAAATTGTTTTTACGATAAAATAATTAACCAGCGTACTTGGAATATGTTGAAATTCGATGTGAGACAGGCTCTCTCTTAAGCTGCAATCTTTCAAGTTTTTAACACAGTTGTCTAATTTTAAAATTAGAAACATTGATATAGGCAATTTATTGTTTAAATCATGTGAAGGGTATTGGTGAATCGGCACGAATGTTTCAAGTTTGGTTTGGCTGCTTTGAGTTTTAGCTTTTAGAAGATAAATAGCTGACTTTTAGCGACATAAACAATCCTTTGGGTGCTTTTCATTTGAATTTGCTTAAAATATTACAGCCATTGGTTGTTGAAATGTATTATCTGAGTAAAGCAAACAAAAGGTATTTAAAAGACGAATTTTTGAATTCGTCGTGATTTTAATACTTAACCGATTTCTTTCTGAATTACCATCGAAAATCAAATTCTTAGGTTAGGGTTTACTTGAATTCGTCGTTATAAGGTGATATTATACTATTTAACCAACGGGCAGAACTATTTTGGTTCAAATCGTTTTCAAGCGGCGTTCATTTTGCCGGGAGAACTTTACACATCATGGGAAGGGAATGTCTGCCTCCTCGTGACATCATGTGTTGAAAAACCGAAACATCGGCAAAAGCAAGATGGCTTCAGTCTATGGTGGTGATGAGTGTGTGATGTGAGGAATTGAGTGCAAGAACTTCGTGAACTGCATGGCCTGACCATGGCTGATTTCAACATCGACATATCTAAGCTTCCTGAAGACGTGAGGGACAAATTAGCAGAATTGGATTTGGAACTTTCTGAAGGCAAGTGATTTCTTTTTATCCACTACTCAGCGTAATCCATAGTAAAAATTAGTCTGCTTTTCCAGTGGAGCTTTCCAAGAATTCCAGTCAAGCAAGAGGAAAATATTCAACTTTATGTTTATTGTTATGATAGATTTTCACTATAGACGTAGTATTTTCATTGAAAATCCAGTCTTGCTTCAGGTACTGTTTTCCTAGGTAAACAAACCGCTGATCTGTCATTTCAATGCTGTTTTTTTGAAAACGGATCGCAGAAGAAGCTAATGAATATAATCCGCAGTTTTCTTCATGAATATTGAATTTAGCGCACGTAAGCCTTGTTTCTTGTAAATTTTTCATACTTAATTTAACAATTCCCTGTACATGCCAGAAGAAATTTTTCCTTTAAATAAAACAATGTTATCATTGTCTTTAGAATTTCATTTTCAAATCCATTGACCCTGTTATAGTTTTCTGCAACCACTGAATAATGTCATTTAGATAATATTTATTCGATTTAATCGTTAGATAAGCTGGACGCTAGTTGACTTTGATGCCGGAAGATCATACAACGATATTATGTATTTCTAAGGAACTTTTCGATTTCATATTTAGTTAAAATTTTGTATGTGATTATCCAAGGTTAATATATCGTTTAACCAAAAAATATGTATCGTTTTTTTCGTATAATGATTTCCTGTTTGCAAGAGTTTATTTGTTTGAACTTCAATTGTTTCATTCGTTTCATTAAAATTACATCGAGTATCCATGGTAACATGGTTGTTATAAATTCCGTTATACTTCAAAAATATGTTTCAAGTTCTTATCACATTATACATTTCTCTACAATTCTATTATATCAGTAGTGAGACATTTACTTATTATTAATCTGGCAATCGTACCAATTTTATTCTATCCACACTTTCATTAGCTTGAATTTGTTATGATAATTAAATTCAAATTATTTACACCGCTATTAATTGTTAGGATTTCGTTTCGAAAAAAATACCTGTTATCTAATTTCGCATCGAAAAGAGATATTTGTGAATCTAATTTTTGCAGTCTTCAATAGTTTTTGTTTTAATTTTAATTCAGATTTCTTTTGGTCAATCCTAATCAACATGCAAAATATCTAGAGGGCTTCAATCGAGGAATGCATGATTTTACTGATGGCCAAATTCAATGTTATGTATTGAAGGTGTGTTAATGATCGTGTTGTCAAACATAAGTTTCTATCTCAAAGAAAAACAAAATTTACTTCATTCTGGCTGATTTTCCCATGTATTGAAGTACTCACTTCACTTAAATTACTTTCAGAAAAAACCATGGTAATAAACGATTTAGGGAAGCATTTTCTAATTTGCTGACTGGAAGAGATCTCATTTGTTTCATTTTCAGCTCATTTTCATATAATTAAATTAATTAAAATATTATAAGGTATTAAAAATTATAAAGTAATTCGTCCAGGGCCATACTTATGTATAAAAATGCGTATTTACGATTTTTAAGTTATCTAGGATTATTTACACTTAATATTTTGTTCATAGTTTCCATCGCCTGAGAATTAACTTTCCTGCGAGAGAGAAGTTGCAGGAAAGAAAATGTTTTGTTTAATGTATATGTACAAGGCTTTAGTATTTTATTAACTGTGATTTTCCGCAAAAATGTTATAACCTTCTTATCGAAGGCCTCATTTGTAATCCTTAAAGTTTCATCTTTAATTCAGTGCATGTTAGCATGTTTAGGATATCTCGCGTTCCTTTAACGTTTTCCAAACTCATGTAAAATATGTTAAATATTTTTTCAAAAGGTATTATGAACATTTTGCTCTTTTGGCATAATTGAATTTAAAAGACTTCACTAACTTCTGTAAAAAAATGATAGTATTGTTCGGGTAATCGCACATTTAAGCTTCTACGATATTATGATTGCTTTCAATTTTTAAAATTTATAGGAATATCTCATTGAACAATTAAGCATTTGTTACGTTAAACACATTTTTTGAGGGTAACAGAAGTACTTTCGAAGGGAGTTTCTGTCGTCTTTAAAAACGGGTCGTTTGTCCCCAAAATTTTTATCTCTCATATTGTCAATGGCTCTGTTTTTACGCGACTAATCTAAGCGATTGGTACTGTATGAAGTCATTTAACAATTGCTCTGAAGGAATGGCATAATGAATTTTCTCTGCAAATATGGCATTGCAATGGAAGTACACTTTTCCTGTTTCGCCTCGTTTTTAGCCGGAATCGGATCTCGCCTCGGTCCTGATTCTGGCGTAATTCTAACAAAGGGAAGATTGATGCTGTCTTCGGAAAGGAATTGCGTTTGCCATCCACGTACCCCAAATCGTATCCAGGGTGTGGATGAATGGTTACGCAGACGAAATGCATTCATGTTCCTAAAAGTCTCCTGGGGGGATTGATTCCGTAATGCCGCATTTCCCAATGGAATCAACCCAAAATAGTAGTCGGCTTCTACTGAAGTATCGGCATTCTCTCTCTTCGGCTAGGCAGTCACGTGTCTATGGGAAAGGTGCGAACTCCCCTGTGTGTGGGGGACTCCCGACGGTGTTTTTCGTTTTCAAGTCCGTGCAATTTCTCACCAAACGGCATCTCCTCGCATCGTCCCGCCTTACAAAAACGCAGCGTTTTTAAAGAGTGGCCGGGGCGTGGAGGGAAGTGGAGTACGGAAGAGAGGAACGGTGGAGGAGAGGAAGAAGGCGTTTGCGCCGTGTGTGTGTGAACGGGTCGATATAGAGGCAGAACGCGACCAACTTTCGCCCTGCTCCATCGTTCGCCATCCGAATCTGGGTGGAAGTCATATCTGCATCACTCGGCTGTTCCACGGCTTTTTTCTATCCCTTAATGGCTCCTTGCCGGGATTCGTGTCGCGGGTTGAGGCGGCGGGAATCGCGAACGGGTGGGAGTGGTTGCGAAGAGGCGAATTTCTTCGTCTATGGGACTATTTCTACAGCTCATCCGTCTCTGTTCGTTATTTTTGTGCCGCCGCGGATGTCTCCCTCGTGTAATTGTTGTCTATTATATCCCATAAGCTCGGTAATTGCAATGAGAGGTCCGTTCATTGGTTTCCGGGTACGCGATTTCCTCATCGCTCTTTAAATGCGTTGGGCTTAATCACAGTTGTACAACCCGAGGCCCGCGGGCCGAACGCAGTCCAAAACAGTTTATTATGCGGCCCGCGGTTCCTCTAGTGCATAGGTTCCTTAGGTTTTTTTTCCTGTGGATCCATTTCAATTTTCAAATCTCCATCCAACATTCAATTTTCCATTGACCGTCTAACCTGCCTTATATTGAATTTTCTGAGTACAAAGCCATATCTGGTTTCCATTAGATTATATTATCTATGAAAATGGGTCTTTGGCTTGTAAATATGTACTCTAAAACGCTCTCAAAAATTGAAAAAGTCTTGGACCCCCCATTTTTTTCTATCTGACATGGACCGCATCTAAATCTTTATGGGCTCCTGGGACTCATATAGACCACTTTGAGAACCTATGCTCTAGTGCTTATGAGGAATCCCCCTCCCAAAGATTCACACTCCTCGCACAAATTGAAATTTAATGTCTAAAATATATGCAGGAATGCTTCGATCGCATTATGAGCTATGCAGACCGTGGGTATCAAATTAACAGATAAGAAGAAGTAACTTATAGCGAAATCTCTGTTTAACTTTTTTTACCGGGCCAAGGGAAATCGACTGCGAAAAAACGTTAGATGCGGAAAGCAGTGGGTGTAGTTGCTGTAGTTGGGATCTCAAAATTCCAACCTAAAAGCCGGGAAAACGTTAGGTACGAGAACGTTGGATCAGGATTCCTCTGTATTTGAAGATTATGTCTCTGCCAATTTTTCAAATGTTTGCGGAATTAAGTGATTTTTGTTTAATTTAACGAAAGATATATTTCCGTTTCCTTGTTACACTGCGTTTCTATCGTAGTATTAAAAGATTCAGATCTAAGAAGTCATTTATGTCTTAGTTGTATTCTAAGTGCGGCCCGCATGCTTGAAAAACATTTTTTCTTGGCCTCGAGATTGGTAAATGTTGTGCACCGCTGGGCTTTACCAGAAGGTTCCGGAATGTGGCTACATTTAAGTTTCATTACAGCGGAGATTGAATTCGTTCTGGTTTTTATCATCTGTTTATAGTTCGATGATTCCGCTCATGGCTCACTCAATTTAATGGCTGGTTGAAACGTTAGTCCATCGGGCCATTATATCGGCAAAATAGTTTTAATTGAAATTGAAGCCAGTTGCTATAAATCCGCTGTCTAAATGTGCCGCGGAAGAGTTAAATATCTACGTTTCTCGAATGGCAGTTATCGTCTTAGGAATAGACTCCCAACCGATGTCCGAGAGGTAGCTCTTGATAAAAGTACAGTGGTACCTTGGTTAACGACGCTAATCCGTTCCAGGATAGTCGTCGTTAACCAAAACCGTCGTTATCCAAGGCGCGATTTTCCACAGGTATAATAATGGTAATGGATTACCGTATTTCCCGGCGTCGAGGACGCACCCCAGTTATTGGAAGCAAAACTTATAACATTTACCGATTTAACTCCGGTGAGACAACATGTGCCTATGTGAATTAGCTACAATTTAGCATTGAACTATTTTTAATATTCTCCGCTAGCTGCTATTCAGTATGTTTTTATGATGTAACATCGTAACGTACACCAAATATTAGTTTATAATATAATGATTATAAATAGACGTGCTGAAACACGTGAAACTCCGGAAAGACCAATCGACGAGGCGTCGTAAGCCAAATCCTACGTCGTTACCCAAGATATTTTTTGGTCACAGCAACTCGTCGTTAACCAAGTCCGTCGTTAACTAAGGCCGTCGTTAACCAAGATACCACTGTATAACATCTAAGAGTAAATTTTTTTATTTTTCATTTTGTATGTTTTTTTCGCTTAATTATTGGTCTCTTCAATATGAATCACTAAATTATAATAGCTCCACTCTAGGTGCTTTCCCAATTGGAATTTAGAAAAACTCACAAGCGTGTGGTCAACAGTGCCGCCAAATGCTAATAAATACGTAACTGTGCAGTGCCAGGTTGGTTATTTGGGATTCATTGCTCCAGGAGACGTAAGTGGAGCTTGACTTGGGGAATTAGTCAGAAATGAGTCTGAGAGTGTAATATTGAATTATTCGGACAGATATTCATCTTCGTATAGTTTGTGGTTCTTTATTTCTAAAGTATTAGAGAATCGAAAATTAACCTACTCTCGAAATTCTTATGATTAACTAGTGTTTTTGCACTTCGAAATTCATCATTCTTGTAATTACCACAAAAGGAAGGGTTGAGAAGCAGTAAGAACATCTTTAAAACGTCATCCTTTGCAGAAATTTGGATAACATGCCTCATCTTTTGCGTTCAGAGCGAATTAAAGTTGATTTCCTAATGTAACGAAAGGTAGGGAATGATGAGCCTAAGTAATTGGTTAGAATAATCTATAAATATGTATTGTAGTTGTAAATAAAAATGCTTGAGTGTATGTATCATTTTATGGGTTTAGAAAAACGAAAATAATTCTTGTAAATGCTGTTGAGTCTCAGTGGGGAAGTCTTCGTGATTTTGTTTGATAAACGTCTGAAAATGAGCGATGTTTATTTATAAACTAGCTGAAGCGCCCGTTGATTCTCTACGGGGAATATAGAAGTAGATTAAATTCAAGTTGCCAGTCGTGCAATGCGTAAATTATCTTTAGAATAGTCTTAAATTCCAAGCTATTTTTACTGTACAGGAAAATTCATGAGCTCGGCTCAACAATCGCATAGATCGTGAGGAGGATTGGCTGTTTACAACAGGAGGACTGTTTACAACCTCAACAATTTTGGAAAATTCACGCGTATTTTGTCGAAATTCTCGAAATTTCGATGCGGAAACAATATTCCACAATCAAAATTAGAATATTCATGTAATTACCGTTCTTTTGCTTCTTGTCTCGACTCTGCACGACTATTTTCTATTTTAATTCTTCAAAAGAAATATAGCCTGCTACCGATAAAAGTGAAGATTAGATTTATTCTTTATGGAAACACATCTGAGCGATCTTGGTTCAAACCCAGAAAAATTATCGAATAAAATTGAGACAGTACATCCTTCCTGGTCCCAGAAAACACGTACGCAAAGTTTTGACGCGAATTTGGCAAACGGTTTGTACTAAAATCGAAGATACACAACATACAAACAAACGTACTAACCCACAGAATATTTGCTTTATATCATACAAGGCATCTAACTTCCCTCATTCATGAGCTGGTAATCTCCTCAATGCAATTACGTACCTGCAATTGCTGGTTACCTTCTTACAGAAAATTTCTCGTTATCCATGTAATATGTCGTCCTCTTCAATCATCAGCTTTATGAGCCTAAAGTCCACGAGTATTTTTACGGGATAAAACATGAGCTCGGATTCAACAATGGGATCGGTCGTCAGGGGGATGAGTTGTTTATAGCCTCGAATTTTCACGAAAGTTTAGTATATTTTACCAATATTCTCGCAAATTCTAATCGAAAGTAAGATTCCACGACTAAAATAAGAATTTTTATTCAATTTTCTTTCTTTTGGTGTTTGTCTCTACTCTGTACGACTATTCCTTCTAATTTAATTCTTCAAAAGAAATAAAGTCTGCAACCGATAAAAGTGAAGCTTACGTGTATTCCTTATGAAAATCTATCTGAGCGATCCTGGTTCGAATCCAGCAAAATTCTTAAATAAAAATGCGACAGTACTTCCTTCCTGATGTCAGAGGACACGCATGCAAAGTTTGAGACAAATCGGGCAAACGGTGTGGACTCCAATCCAAGACAAACAAACAAACCCACAAACACACAAACCCACAAACACACAAACCCACAGAATTTCTGCTTTATATATATAGATAACCAAAAAGGTCTTCATGGGAATATTTATGCTAAATTCAGGAAACCAAAATCATAAATAGAATACAATGGCCGATGGCGAAATGTCAGTCTTTGTTCGAAAGCTTATGTACGTAATCAAAGAAAGGTTGGATTCTCTCATTTATTTCAGTTTTCCACATTTTTTCGTGCGAGAAAGGAATATTGATGTTATGGATAACGATGGGCTCTACATGTTACTTTACATCCCCATGGTCACTGTTAAGGCTCTAGTGAATGAAGAATGGCAGATTTTCTCTGAGAGACGCGGTGGCAAGTGAAAGAGGGAGTTGTTTGTATGCGAAGTCTACGTGTTGTACATCACGTGTAACCCATCCATCTTCGTAAGTGATGTTTTCATATAACTGTGCAAGTGCTCCGGAAAATTGTTTCCGGACTCGCAGGTGTCCAAGTCATTTTTTTCAGAGAGACGCATTCCATCGTAGGTGAATTATGATCAGAGCTGTCTGCTCAAAATCATTTTTTCTTTACGTTGACGTTTCAGCTCCATCTTCGCAGTGTGCTCGTAAATTTTTCGTTTATTTGAAAACTGCTGTAATTACTCCAACATCTTTGTATGAGATTACGACTTTGAAGTAATGGATTACTTTAATTGTATCGCAAGAAATAGTCTAACATTGGTCCTATTTTTTGTCAGGTTCATTTTCTAGGAAACGTGTATGGTCTAGTTACCACTATCATATTGTATTTGCGTGCATAAATTGACCAGAACCGGAGTTGATTGTAAATATGCGAATTGTAAAGTCGTAAATTTAACGCTAAATCCGTTTGTGGAGGAAAATTTAGCCTTTTCAATTTTTTATTGTGTGTAGAAGTACTATTCTGCAATTCTCTTCCAACCGTTGTTCGAGTTCCATTAAGTGTTCCTAGAATTGTATTCACCATCAGCGGCTTACCGTAATTTATTACTTAGTTTCCATAGTAAAAGAATATCCCGGGTAAGAACATAGATTGCTTTAACCATCACGAGGCGTGAATTCATTCAATTTTGGTTGGGCTTAAAGAGTAAGGGGATATTTGAGTTTGAATGGGGTTATTGCGATCGTGAAGCATTTAGAATTCATTTGGAAAGATAGTTTAGTTCAGTTAGACCCTTTATTGGCGAGGTATAGATAAAGAGCAGATGGTTTGAATTTCTTGAATTGGACCCTGGGAAAGTGTTTTCCAGGAATTGCGATAATAGTTTATTAATCCACCTCTCTCCCCGAATCATCGATACATATCGCTAGAAAGTTCGCTCAGCGTTAAAATTAACATATTTCCGATTGGATACTTGTTCTCTATAAATAAGATGTAGGTTATGTGCTGTTGTAAAGATCATTACTCGAGTAGAAATATTTTGAATTCCGTTGTGGAACTTCTAATGGCGGGGTTATCTATTGTACTCTCGCTTTGTCTCTGAATCAAATCATCGAGGCGATGGAAGGTTGATTGTTAGTTCGGTCGTTGCAGAGATGTGAAAAGTCAGTGGAGTGGGGGTGGTTAAGACCGGAAACTGTTTCTTTGTCGCGTGCTTCCAGGGGGTGGATGAAAGGGTGAAGGAGTTTGGGGACACTCTTTGTCGTCAGAGGAGAGTTGATGCGTGTTTTTGACATTCGATTGAGCGGAAGCTCTATAGTTTGGTGTCGCTTATGAGCCCGGAAAGGATTATAACCAAAGGGCGTCAATAAGTTCTGAAAAATTTTCCACCCCTCGGCCTATCAAGTTTTAGAATTTTACCCTCCGAAGTAATGTTAAAGTATTCTCCCTCGAAAACGAAGAAATTTCAAGCAGAAGTTATCAATGGTGAAATGTAGCCGATCTTCGATTCTTCGATGTTTTTTGGGCGATGGTAACATTAATTCGATGGCCTTTGCAGCATAGGATTGCACGTTGACATTATTTTAATTGAATTTTGACATTTCTGGTGAAAAAGATAGTAGTAAATACTGTTGGCGCATTTTTTCCTCTTATTCGTTATGACTTCAATTTCTTTATTTTCTTGAAGCGACGGAAGTGGTTCATTACAAATAATTAACTCACTGTAAATGGGTTCTTTTAATTCATCAGAACGTTAAAAAGAGTACTTCTCTATCATTCCTGTCACCATTCATTACAGAGATACAATTTATGTTTTTATTTAAGCTGTTTATTAGCAAATATCTTTCGAATGATACTGAGTTTCGAAATATTTGTTATACGTTTTTATTGTATGGATTTTGACGCTTATATTTATTTTTATCAACCTTTCTGTTGCTTTGTCGAATTGTTGAGTTGAAAATTTACTTCATTAAATGTTCGACCAGACATGATCTCTTTCAAAGGTTTATTCTATTACGTAACGCTTACAATATGTTTTTATTCAAGCTATTGATGAATAAATATATTTCTAATGATTATGAGTTGGAAATTATTACGTTATGTGTTTCTATTGTGTAGAATTGTCTCTCTGGCGCTTGCATCATAAAAGAAAATTAATTTTTTATATCGCCTTTTGTGTTACTTTATTAACAAACGATACAGATTTAGTTGCTATGGATTTTTTACTTTATTGAATTGCCCAGTTGAAAATTTATTTCATAAAATTGTTCATTCTAGCATGATTTCCTCGAAAGATTTATTCTATGCGTGTTTGATGAGTACAATGGTTGTTTGTACATTCCTTTACATCGTTGAAAACAAGGATTCCTGGTACAGGTTCCTTTTTTCCCGATAACTTTGAACCAGTCGATGTAGTTACAGCAATCGCTACGTTCCAGTCAGTGAGTTTCCCAAAACAAAGCGCTGGAAAGCGAATGTGACGCAGTCCCCAAATCCATTTCGTCTCGCCGATCCGTTTAGCAGTACGTCTGATTTTCTCATTGAGATGGTCCTCAGCCAGAGAATGTATTCGATAAGATCGTCTTATGAAAGCCTTCGGGCGGCGAGAGATACCATTCGGAGAAGAGGATACAAAGGCGCAGCATCAGTATGGAGCTCGTCTAGTAGCATTGCCCCCGCAATTAAATCTCATCTCCGAGGGGACGTGCCATGAAAGCGAACGCGGACGATTCGCCGGAGAAGTGGTCTCACGTTTACGAGTCACTCGCTTTTTTCTTCGTTCCTTCTCGCGGGGGGATGCCGGCGGGTAATTACGTTCGATGTCATCTACTTGTTCTCTTGTTGGCCGCGTTCCTTGTCGTTCTCGATGAGGAGTGTCGCGCTAAGCTACCGCACCCGGTGTGGGAACGGTGATACGCTCAGACGAGCCGCGGAATTCTCGCAGGGTTCCCACGCGTCTCGGCTGAAGTTTTTCGCGAAAAGCGAGCTAGCAGGTGGAAGACTGGTTGTAATTGGCGTTCGCGAAGTGCTTTAAATTTCGGGATCACGAGAACCGCTCGTCTGGCAAAAATTGGGGATTCCGGACGCTTCGGTGCGTTTGAAATGGTTTGTTGACTTTCGAGTCGCATGTTTGACATACATAGGGCCAGATTAGTTTCTCCTGATAGGAAGAGGTGTTTCTACATTTGTTGGTTACGTAATTCTTTGAAGGTGACAGTGGAATCTGCTCCAAAATGAAGAAGAAGAGCTAATATGAAGAAAAATACATTATTTTCTCAAAAACTCGAAAGTTTTTTTCAAGGGCAATTTGGAGAAAAATTGCCGGCGATTGCTTGTTTCGGTGCCTTTTACAAAATATCTCGATTTTTTTCATCAATTTCTACATGTATTAATCATTTGCCTCAAAAACCTTTCTTTTTCTGCGAAAGTCGTAACACTAACGGAAAGAGAAAATGAAAGCAAAATTTGATGTTAGAAATCCTTTCCTGAATTAGGGAATTAAAGACATTCGTTACATTAAAAGAACAAAACCCTCCATTTCTTTGAAATATAACTTTTTTGTTTGTTGCGAATCTGTTATAAATTAACGTAAACTAAATCAGTGCTATGTGTGGCATAAAATTCACTCATTAAAACATCATCATAGTCTCCTTTAACCAAGCCTCAGGCCAAAGCATTTATTTCAAGACAGCTAGAAAATTTTTCTCTCTATTCTTGATCGAGAAAGCTTTTAATTAATCGATAATGCATTAATCAGACCAACTTGATACCCTTCCTCATAACTCGGTCTTTTAATTTCGTTCGAGTTCGTAGTTTCCCGCAAATTGTACGCCTGAACACCGCGGGCTATAAACGATGCTAATAGCAGCAACGAGGAAAGGTTTGCTTTTGAGGATTTTTCGAAGTCTCCACTGGCGATTAATTGGCAATTACCCTATTTTCGGAATTCCATAGCCTTTGAAATCCATCCGCCTACCAGCTTCATTTAGCTGTATCCTCATCCTCGTAGCCACTCTATATTCCATTTTGTTTTTCTTCTCTGCACGTGAAACACCCCCTGCGAACGGCTTTGTCGTGGTCACATCTTTTAAACAAAGGGCCATCTACGGTGTGTTCGTGCGAAGGCGCGACTGGGTTTAGGTGGACACTACGGCGTACGCCATCTGGTACTCTTTCGATGGGGTGCAGCGCCCCTAAGCCTGTGTTTTATGGCTTTTAATAGAGTTAGTGATGGAAAATGATCTGGGGATGAACTATTGATCGATAGGAGGCCGCTTCCAGTGGTTCCTCTTCAAAACTCCCTCCAGTGCAGTCTGGATATGCTAAGCTACGGAAAAATTGAGAGTATCATTGGACTTCGGTGGAATAATGGGATGGCAATATATTTATTAAAATATTCAATAATATTTAATAATATAATAATAATTATAATATAATAATAATTATAATATAATAATAATTATAATTTAAAACATATTTATTAATAACTTCATTTTGGAACGAGCTATAGTCTACCTCCTTCAATCAGGAAATTCTGTCACAGCATCATTTGATGGCAATCTATTCTAAATAATTAGCTAAAAGTAACATTCAAACTTTTACATTGCCTAAGTAATCTTTTTTGCTAGTTGTAAAAAAGTTCTAAGTACGATTTCTTCTTCCATATTTGATTTACAGTCCAAAATAATATAATTACATAATATCCTTATCAATAAAATGAGGATCCTTCTGAACGTTTAAGTAATTTCATGCTTCAAATGTTATGTAAAATAAATAAGATACTTGTATTTGACAAGGAAGAAACATGTAGAATGGAGAATGTGTGTTTAGTACAAATATTTAAGCCGTATTTATTAGGAGAAGCTCTAAGGAATATCTTCCTAGACAATATTTTTTGTTATTCTTTTTGCTGCATTGAAAAGTTAGTGAAATATCTTTCGAGGTGGATTTTTTTTACGACTAGAGGTCCTAATTGGGATGATGTGTTAGCGATGGGTGTTTATAGCGATGAAGCTCTATATATATTGTGTATGGGGTTGAAGAGCAGGGAGAATACTCTAACGCAAGAATGGTTACATTTTGGTCACCACAAAAGTGCTTCTCCTTTCCACTCTGCTCGTTACCACCTCGTTATTATCCGAGGTTTGTTTTGGTTGTGGGTGCAGGAATGTAAACAACATTGCGCACTAAACACGCTTTTTGTTTTTCTCGCTCTACTCTCCATATACTGATAAGCGAAGCGGGCTTTTACGTTGAATATTCAGCTTCGAAAATGATGTTCGCATTTCAACGCGACCACAGCGAAGTTCTGGCGTGTGGAGACTTGTCTATCGTAGCAGGCTTGTATTTTTACCTAATCTAGCTCTTATCGTAGGGTAATGCTAAGCTTATTTGTTTGATTTTCGCCCTGTTTTCTATGCTTTGGCTTTCGATGAATTTGGCGTTTGCTTCAATGGAGTAACAGAATATTAGTTAGTTGATGTGTTATAGAAATTCCATACTAATAGTCATATCAATTTGCGTCTCTCTGAATCTTTCTGTTTATTGATCTCATTAATCGTTCTGCTCTTAATAGCGTAAGAAGTTTTTCAATAAAAATCAAGTTTCTTTGTTTGCTTTTCCGTCTTAATGAATTAAAAAAAAGCATTTCAACGACAAACTGATTCTCTGAACTGACTGAAATACTGAGAACTAGGTATCGTGTGTATATCTTTACGGGAAATTACATCTTCTATTTTTTTATCACACAAGGAAAGTTGAAGATGTACGAATAGGACCTCAAAGTGAAGAGAATGGAGATAACATCTGAATGTTGACACACGCTCACGTTAAATATTTCAGGAGAATATACACTTTCTGATCTTCTGAGCTTGTCAATATTTTTGAGAAATTGAATGACTCCTTATGTGTAGTGGAGAACTTTGATAACTTAAATCATTTAATATTTGATTGTATATTTTTATTTTATATTATCTTTAGTTATTGAAATACCTGTATAATCGCTGGAATCTTCTGAAACTCAGATTTTTCTTCGACGACATTGAGTAACATGACAATAATGGAAATTGCATTCAATATCTGAATGGTTTTGTAGCAAGAAATTTCAAAGTAACTCTAAATTCTCCTCAATTCAATTCACTCTGCTTGCCCCTCTCTTCGCCCTTCATTTACTCCATTCCCACGGTCTAAAAAAGTCACCTCTCAAGGGTAACTCATTAATTGAATCATTGAACGATCCGATACCCGCACTTTACTTTCGAGGAGTAGCAAATGCGAAGAAAAGTCCTTTGCCCAGCCCCCACTCCCAACCGTACGAGAGCTTTTTTTCCGACAAAGGAAACCACTCAAAGAAAGTTCTCTTTTTCGACGACGCTTGCGTTCCGCGGTTCAATGCCGTCCCACCGCTCTTTTTATTGCTCCTTTGGGAAAAAAAAGTTCTTATGCAGGCGAAGAGTAATGACATGAAGAGATGGGGGTCGGCAGATTATTTGCAGCCTCTTAAGGAGGACTCGCATGCAGTTTTACGGACCCATCTTCGGGAGGGCAGCTGCGTGCGTGCTAGCATCCACTCCTCCGTTTTTATCGCACCGAGAAAAAAGTAGCACCAATACCCTCTTTCTTTCGGCACTTCGCAAAGAAGAACCAGTGAAATATGGCATCTTATCCGGATTATACCGTTGATGTGTGGCAGGACGTTTAGGATCGCAAATCGCCTCGTCTGGAGGTCTACTGAACGGCGGTCGGTCTGCATTTTTTGGATTTCAGGCCATGAATGGTCTGTATTTGAGGTTTTGCTACGCAGAGGTTGCTCAAAGCTATTTTAAATGTGGATTTAATTCCATGAATTGCGAGTAACTCGTACGGTTTATATGTATTTGGAAATAAGGCGATACTGGGAAATCTCTCGATGTTTCATTGCCCAAGTAATAATAATAATGATAAACGTCTTTTATTGGGGCGAGATTGAGACTTATAAGTCTCTTCTTACATCTAACCCTTCGTCATATAAATTTTATAGAAACAGATTGCTTGGAAAAAAGTAGACAGAAGAAAACTACATAGTGGGTTTAAAAACCGAAGGTTTAGCTCAGGAAAAAATATAAATCGCGGCAGGAAAACACCCGTAAGAAGGAGGTTGTGAAAAACTTACGACACCTACTGATGGTTAAGAAAATTCTTTAGGAAAAGCAGGTTAAGAGAGATCTGAAAGGCAAATAAGACAATACTGATACATATTATATAAGAAGGAAATAAAAGTATTTTTAATATTGTCTTAATTCCCGTGCTCTACGGATTGAAGTGAAGGCAAGTTTCAGGAAACAAAGTTCCCTTTGATTTACATTTGAATATTGTTTGCCTTAAGAAGTTTCTCATACTTAAAATGTGTATGTGTAGTGAGGCCTAGGAAAAAATAATATACAGTATGAAGAATATACGATAGAGTTGGGGATTCACCAGTTGATTTAGTGCTTCATTATCGTGATAAACACTTTGTTCGGATAACATAAGTTTCGACGTGTTTCATCACATTACATTTAGTCACCCACTAAATAGTGGGTGACTAAAGTCTTCTTTAAAAACTTTACCAGTTATCCTTCCGCAATTTCTCCTATGCGAAGGAATGTTTTCTTTTTGGAGTTTTCGATAAAGCGTTCTAAATTTATAATATTATCTAATCCGGAAGTTAACTTCTATGTTGGTTAATCAAATATTGATTTATTGAAATACCATTATAATCCATTGATTCTATGCAACATAATTAGAATGAAAGACAAGTATTGATTAAATTTATATTCGAATCAACACAAGTGTTGATGTTATTAAATGTATTTAATCCGTCGTAATACACGTTAAATATGTATTAATTGTATGTGTTGAAAACGACATTCACTAGGCTGATTAGGCAAAGTTTTGTTTGTGAAATCTGAAACAATTCGGGTATTATAAGGTTCTGCGGTAATGTGAATGCAATTTTACGTTATTTTATGCGCACGTTGACCCTTAAACGTAGTAAATAAAATGTTGTGTAGATCCTCACCAAGTACTCGAAAAATAAAAAAAGCCAACGTTTGATAATTTCTCAACATTTCGCTTGTCTACTTTCGTTCAATTTGAAATCTGAAATAATTACATGGAGAGATAAATTTTTCACGAGACGATTTTTCTGAGCAAGACGGAGAAAAATTCCTTTTCGGAGGTATCCAAATAAGGTAGTTAAAAGGTATAGGTTTGTGATGGCACGTGGATCTCCGCAAGTAGGAGGAGAATTGAATTTTCCTACGTGGATAACGGTTGTTTTACGTTTGTTGTTTTTTTTTCGCGAATGTTCAGCCGCAAGGTGCTGTTAAGGCCCTGTCACGTTTTTGTGTTCTCCGCATCCGTCTCTCCCCTCTGCCATTCAAACTCGCAGCGGCGTAATCGTCGTGCCTGCGGAACGGGCATGTGAGTGGCGCGTGCCTATGACCAGGTGTGGACCGATGCAACTTGTTACAGCCATCCGGAACCGTGTGTAGTCGTCGCCTAAAGTAATCAGGGACTGGAAAATTACCCCTTCATCTGCTTAGTATTCCTAGATTCTTCCATGTTATGTATCTAAAATCATGATTTAGAACCCACCTAAGCTTATGTTTGCTTCGCTTTGGTGGTTTTTAGCGGTAGAGTTTCCAGATATCTTATAATAGCGATCAGGACAGATGTGAAGGTTTACGTATTTTTGTGTTTAAATTTAAAAAGTATAGACTAATATTTTGATTCTTGTTTTATGTAGAGGAATTTCCGATCCCTGTTCTACAAATATTGTTTAATGATTAGCTTTGTGACCCCCTGGTTTCAGTAATGTTGATCATCTTGTCACCTTTGTTTGCTCATTTATTCGTTGATAGCATTATGGAAGTTGGTGTTATTATTCCTGACACTTTACTGATTTTATTTTTTCAACCTTTTGGGTTATTATGAAAGGTTGACCGATTTTGGAACAGCTTAAAATTCGATTTAATGATTTTATTAAATTTTTAAATTAGTGCTTCAAACATGACGTCTCGAACGTGAAGTATTTTGCTATAATTATCTTAAATCGCCGTCTTCGTTGTATAGTGCCTAATCTACGAGCAAAAATAATACGGCGGTATTTTAGAATAAGATTCTGACATCTTATCGGTGGCGGACAGACGAGTAATATTTAGGGCTTACAAAGCGTAGAGATTATTTTTTGAAAGTTATCGAACGATATGAGAAACTTTGTCAGTAAATTGGAGCCATCGCAAGCTATAAGGTATTTGTAGGTACTTAGATTTTTTGGCAGATTTATAGGTATTATAAGTAAGGGAGGGGAAGATAAAGCGTGATTGGAGACAATCGGTAGAGATATCGGAGAAGAAAGGAAATACAGTTTTTCATGATTGAAGGGGCGGAAGTCGCAGAATAGAGGGTGACGCGGTCTGGTACTCGTTGCAAGGGCACACCTGCACACAAGTGAAACTATCATGTCCGGAGCAGAAGTTTTCATTTCTTGTGGCCGGTGCAATTAAGTGAAACCTCATCTGAAAAAAAATGTTCTCGCTTGATTCATCGGGATGATAGGTTTGTCAGTTATATTATATCGAAGAACTTAATTCGGCTCATCCTTGATACTTATTTGGAAGTACGATTTTAATAATAAAACTTCGGAGTCTTTTGAATATTTTCAGTTTATAGTATTCTTTGTGATCTATCATTCTTTTCAGCGTAAGTGAGATACCGAACGATGCTGATTGAGCTAATTTAATTATCTTTAATTCGGATGGATTATAATGTCATACACTCATCTAAATGATGGAAACGCCGTTTATCCAGTAGCGAATGATACCGCTGAACTGCTCTCGTTATTTTCTCTAGCGAAGATTAGAGTTCCAGAGCTGAACACATTTTACGAAAACTGCGTCCTCTATGTTTCTCTGAATCTTAAACATTTTGGAGATTTTGCTGGATACCTTCATAGGAATTCTCGGATAATGAATGACAAAATCTACCGTTATGATTCCACACGCGATATATTCATGCAATGAATAATAATTTTATGTTAAAATTGGTGTATTGATGATGATTTTAATTCAAAAAAGGTTTTAGAATGTAAAGTCAAGTTTTAGTTCTTTTTTTTCATTAGTGTCAAGTCTGAAATAAGGGCAAACAACCTTGCTCTTTTCCAAATTTCACTGTGGGATATCCAAGTTTTAGAGAGATGTTCTTTTCTAAAATTTAATATTATCTGAAATAAGAGCTTGCCTTAAATCATGTTTTTATCAGTCCTTAATGAAGAATGGTCGATTTCCTGAGATCTGAAAATAGCAATGTTGTGTTGACAAATTATTTTCTACTTTTGCATTGAATCATATACACCTCATTTGATTGCTTTAATTTCTAAGAGATTTTTAAGAGGCTATTTTAGTTTTTCTTCAACTTTCTAGCTATATATGCTCAATAATTCCTGTTTTAGTTGCATTTAGTTATTTTTATTTACTTACATTCCGTCGTTTTACAACCACTGAAGTCGGGTTAAAACATAAAAATGAGCGTATGCATAAATGCAATGAATTTTTAAGTACATCCGACGGTGAATTATATCATAATTACGTAGTTATAAGGTAAAGCATGCAAGCTTTTTCAGGGTTTATAGATATGTGTTTTCATCAATCGTCAATTCAAAAGAGCCAATTTAATTGATTCTCAAGATTCGAGATTCCGTTTGTTTAAGTCGACTCCCCTTTCTATATATCGGTATATCTCTCTTAACGCTCAGCTTTCTTTAAATCTGAGAAATGGCTTTCGGTTGCAACTGGAAAAGGCTTCCTGCCGATTCACCTCATTCCCTCCTACACATCGTTTATGCGGAGATGTTAAACCGTTCAACGATGCAGCTTCTTCGGCATGGATGGTATTCAGACTCTGAATGGAAGCACTTTACCATTTTTCCATCCTCTTTCTCTTCTCTTTCGGTAACTTCGCTGGAAGGACTCTTTTATGCAGATGCCTTCGACAGAATCACGTTTTCCTCACTTGAAACTCGAACCTTCGCGGTAGCGACACTTTTTAAGGCTTTCGGAATAGGCGTTGGACGTAGTTTTCTCGACTGCGGAATGTCTTACGGAAAGGATAAAGGTTCTCGATGCGTAAAATAAATCTCGTGAGACGCCGTTGAGAAGTCGGCGCTATGGAGAAAGTGGGTTTTCAAGGTGTGCCGTAAGACGGAATGGCGAAAACATTTTTAGCTGAATTTCTTCCTTCGCCGATCGTGTGGATATTGAAAAATCTTTACTGGGCATTCTAGCGTCAGCTTTCATTTGGGTTGAAGAAATTGCGGATGCTTAATGGATGCTTTGCAGATCCAATGATGCTTTATACTTGAGTATCTGTTCCTTAATTAAATAATTCCTCTATTATATAGTGGATTCGCCCATCCATATCGTATTATACTTCGATCATTGGTTTTCAGCCATGAGAGAATAGAATTTTGATTGCGAGTGTTAAAATCATCTGGGACGATCTTATCGAAATCGAACGGCTGACCCTCTAAGACTATTAAATTATAATTTCTTCATCAATTGTCAATTTTCGATTTATCTTGTGGTCTCCGGTAGCAAAATGATCTACTGAAGCCATAATTTCTGTGCAGAAAACTGAATACCTTTTTAAATTATCTATAAGCTTTCGAAAAATACGTTACAGGTAATTTGTTAATTATTTTATTATTATGTAATTCCTATTACTAGATATCTTATCCGAATTCTCCTAAACATTACATAATTTTAATGAAAATATTTTTTTGTCAGAATTATCTGACATTCGTTTCAGTAGCCGTCAGACGATTTTTCATCACTACTTTGATGGCTATTTATTCAGTTATACTATGAGATAACAAGGTAGCAAGGCAATGGAAAGCAATATTAATAGGAAGTATTGAACAAAAGAGAGATTACTTGTTCAGGTTTTAAATTTCAAGTCCTCAGGAAGGAGAAGAATATATATTAAGAAGGTATATAATTAGCAAACTTTGTTTAAATTTTCAACCATGTAATTAATTAAAGTGTAATTCTTAATTGACGTCTATAATCCTAAAACAATGAACATAGCGTTATTTTACTCTGTTCTGTTAAAGTTACTCGAATATTTGATTTAAAAATATAAAAAAATATGTAATTATTAAGAGAACTACGAATCCTAGACGAAAAGTACTGAATAACGAAGTTAGAAGGTAAATACACGAAACAAGGATAAATAAGTAATAAAATGGACTTGTCCTTTTACGAAGCTCTTTCACGAATCGATTATTCACATAATTAAAACTGTAATTTTTCCTTACTCGACTAATTATCGATTAATGCTGATTATTTGGCCCATTATCTTCCGTTCGAAGCGAATCAAAGAACCTGTGGGAATTCGGTGAGGGGCAGGTGTTCCCTTAGAGGCCCACCCTGGACTCCCGCAAAAACTCACCTGCCATCAAATCCTCCTTTTTTCTTCTCATTTTGTTTTGCCCCGAAGTCCCGTCACTGTAAACGCGAATAGCACACGAGGAGGCGTCTGCCGACCACCTGCTCTCTCTAGCGCCCCATTCATCCCTCGGCTGCGGATGGCACCTACATCTTCTTCCCAAGGCCTAAGATTAGGCTGCCTCTAGTTAATTCGGTGAGGATACATCAGAGAGGTCCACTTCCTGCGGTTTTGGGTCAGTGGACCTGTTTTTGTGAAGCGGCTTTATCGAGGAATTACTCTCAGTTGCTGTCGTATCATGATGGACAGAATCTCTTTCGTTTAATTTTGGTACAGGATAGAAGAAAATGTGTCTTTTATGTACTCGAGTCTCAGTCCTAGTCATGTTTGTGATTTAATGAAGGCTACGAAAGAGGTAATGGTGCTGATTAGTAACATTCATCCAGCTGCTTCTTATTGAATTCTCTAGAATGTGTTATTAATTAGTGACGGGACGGTATCAAAATTATTATTCATTTTAATTCGTGGATTAACGTATTTTTTATTTAAGCCCACAAAATATTTTCCTCTTTTGCTTTTAATTTTGATCTTTCCCTGAAATCTTTTTCATTAAATATTTAATGAAATAATATAAGATGAGACTTGTGTAAATCTCGCTATTTAATTGAGTCGTTTATTAGTATTAAGATTCTTGATTTAGATTCCGATTCCTGCTATGAACGAAAAGTTAAGTACCGTTTTTTTAAACTAATCCTTGATGAATAAAGTATGTTTATGTATTAAGAAAATATATTGTAATAATATTTGCGATTCTGATTAATTTTTATGATAGTTGTGGCAGATGGTTGTATTGCATCAAATCAACCTTCATGATGACTTTACAGAATCAGATGTTACGATTAGTTACGATTACATAGTTAACAGTCTCAACAAACAAGCCTTCTGCGTTATAGTTTCGTTAAGATGTCTTTTCAATGGTTTGATTGCGTGGAGCTAAGAAGCAGCTAATTTCACCGTTTCACTCATCCCTTCGCTATTCTTGAGACGGTGATTTTTATGATAATTGGTGCTGAACCGTCTGAATGGTTCATCTTTTACTGCTTAATAAGAGCCCCGAGGTTTTATTAGTGGGTGGATGTGTATCCTCAAGATTGTCATTTGAACATCCTCACCAATGCTTTTTTTGGCAATATTTGAAAAATCAGCATCGTTGAAATTTCATGAAATTTGAGAAAAAATATTTTTCAACAGTTGATCAGTTTTGGGAATGTTTAGGCGCATCGATTATTACCGTATGATAAACTGAATAGATCTGAAGATGTTGCAATCTGGAAAGGATGCCGGACGTTAAAAACCAGTATTTATTTTGTATCTCGGCAAATAAGTAAGTTTTGTTGACTCTTTTAACAAAAAATGCCTTTCTCATTTTATTTTCCGTTGTATTAAGTCTCGATAGCCTTGCTATCATTCATTTCATAATTTTATTTCAATGTATTTCAGAATGGCGATTTTAGCATTGAAATATACCTGAGAATGATGAGAGAAAAGGCAAATATTAATTTGATCTGAAATACTCATTTCATTCTATGCGATATTCGAGCTAATTTTCCCCTTCCTAGTAAAGCTACATGTTGATCTTTTAGTTTCGTCGATCGCAGTATGGATAACATCAATACAGTTCTCTGTATTTTGTTACCTATAATAATAACTTCTGTAATGGAAACGGTTAGAAACACACCAACTAGATCCATTGTAATAATAATTATTTTTATTTAAAATACACATCCAATCCCTAGCCAAAAAAATCATTCCTTAGTTAAAATAACCATTCCCTAACTGTTAAAAATATACATCTGATGTATCTCATGAAATATTTAACGTAGCCATCTATTTACGCTATATATTAGTATAGTAAAGTTTATCCACAATCTGATGATTATATTTTGATTATTCGCTACTATTACGTATTCAAATTCCCGTATGAATGTTTTGACAATCAATTTATGCGCGGTTAAAGTTTGTTTATCAGTTACGGAAAGGATAGACCAGGTTTGCGCAGCAGGCTACGAGGAAGGAAGTCCATCCTCCTTTGATTACAATTTTCTAATTTTAATTCTTCGTTGTTTTGGCTTCACTTGATAATTGGAATCGGTCCGGATTATTCCTGCACGACGACGAGGGATTGTTTTGAGATTTCACCAAACCACTATTGAATGGGAAGGATTTTTTTCCCTTTGTAGGGTTCCTAGGGGTGGCGAGGAGGAGCCATTTGTGCCAGGGTTTGTTCGTATGCGTGTGCAGAATAGGGTTTCGGTCGCGTGTCGCCCGTCACTTGTTTCTTTAAGGGCGTGAGGTGACACGAGTGAAATCCGGGGTGACGTCATTCTCGATCTCGCTTCATATCGTTGAATCATTCCCTCTTAAAGTCGAGAGTATATCGGCGTTTGGTCCGAGAACGAGGAAAGGGCTTTGCCATTCGCTCTGAGTTGGCAGAAATTCTCGTTCGCCGAAGGACAGTCATTGCGAAAGATCGTGCGCGAACATCCCTTGGCGTAGGTTGGGAGGAAGTCATTTTCTGATGTAAAGGTGTGATTTGGAATCCAATTTATGGACATTTTTATGAAGTTGCTTCTCTGACGTTGGTGTAACTTTTGATAGCATTTTGGCGAGTTATCCCTTCTTAATGTTATCGTAATGATTTTCTGGTCCTATGATTTTGTTGCTGATTATTCTGGATCGTGCTGAAATATTAGGCCATTGATGACCTCTATTAGACTATTATTATTATTAGTCTATTTATTTGACTCTCTATCTCTACTTTTTCAGTTGCCATCTACAATTCTTGCTTTTCATTGTGAAGCATATAAGTTGTATATAACATTTAAAAGCATCACACAATATTCTCTTCACAATACTCTCTTCCTTTTGTGATAGATTTTTTATTAGTTATATTTTTTAATTAATATTTTCAAACCAATCTTTAATTCGCTTATGCAAGAAATGAAGAATCATCAAGATTTCGTTTAAAATAATTAAGTAATTCTTTATAATCCTATATAGGTAAAAGGTCCCCTTTATAACGTTTTGCTTAACGATATATTTATTCTTTCCGATAGAATCCGAGTTAATTAAAAATGTAAATCTACAAACACTAACAATTACAGATTAAATATTTGCAATGAAGCAAATCATCATTTTGGTCCTCCTAGCCAGTAATGGCTGAAAGGGAGATGCCAAGTTCGATTAATTAGAGCCTACAGTTAATTACAGCATTTTATTAAAAAAAAAGGTGTGCATGTGTTTGGACGTTTTCACTTTTTTGTATGAAATTATTAGCATTGGTAGTATTAATTGTTATACATTTATTTGGTAAACCGTATCCGAATTTTTATTGTTTTTTATCACGTGATTAAATATGCGGATATGGGAAATTTTGATCGCCTTATTTCACTCTTTTACCCATGTTTAAATTCATTTCCTTAGCTCAGTTCAAATTTAGAACTCCCGCTCTGGTTGCCAGATCCGCTATTCGTCCGTCAAATTCGCCTCCGTCGATGAAGTTGGTCGATAAAATTATACAAACGCGTCCGCACCAGTAAATGCATCGTCAGTAGGAAGTCATTGATCTCTAGCTTGTGATCCTTGATGATGGCTTTGCGATTATGTGAACGCGTTAGGGTTTTCGTCGAGATTGCTATCCATCTGTCGCCGAAAATAGGGCCATTGAGTTGGTGTAAATGGCGCGTTGGATATCTCTGTCGATGATGTTTAATCGTTAAGAATGATATTTTCGGATATTTAATGTTATATCAAATAATCAAGCTGTATAACTTTTGAACTTTCACCATTCTTTTTCTTTTCATGATTATAGATAGGAAAAACGTTTAAGATATTTCTGTTGTTGGTCTTAATGAATTTTTCTCCTTCGTGATTTTTGAAAATCAAAGGAAGAATTTTAGTATAACTAAGAGGTATATTCATATCTTTGTTGATCACAGTTTCACAAATGAAACTTAAAGGAATTTAATTTGAATTAATTGGTTGTTTTGTCTGCAATTAGTTGTTTGGCAGAAAATTAGATATCCTCAAGTAAGGTCTCTCGTTTATTTTGCGGTTAATTACCATTCCGCGATGAAATTACCGCGATGATTTTACCGGCCTTGGTGGCCGAGTGGATAGCATGCCATCTAAGCTATCGCTCCTACCCCAAGGTCCCGGGTTCGAATCCCGGCTGATCGGATTTTTCCGATTCAGGGAATGGTTGTGTGTGTTCGTTGTTGCTGTTGCCTCGGTGAAGAACCTCCTGAAAAGTTCATCAGAGCTTAGGAGGACTTCACCGGTAAAGGGCAACAGTAGCTAGGCATAAAAAAAAAAAAAAAAAAAAAATACCTTTCTCATTGCATCATATTTGAAATACATTCGGTGTCATTTAAATTGTTCGACTCTATTCACAAATAAGATTTTTTTCATAAATCATTAGATTATTTTATGATATTTAACTTTGAGAATAATTTGTTGCTTGTGTAAATGTTATTTTTAAAATCTTTAACAATTAACCCAACTCACGATCTTTAAAGCATTTTATATGATATTTTTTCATATGATATTCCGGCTGCGGTTAATTTCCAAGGCCTTCGAAATGCGTATTATTTTTTAATTTATCTCGAAATTCCTCTTGTTATATGATTGTGGAATCTTTAACTCTTTCGCTCTTGACCTTTATGCTGTAGCATTGAATGTCGGCCTTAGAATGTAGGTCTGGGGCGATGTCATTCACATTTTTATTCTCTGTCTCGGATTAATGCTCTAGATGTATGTTGCGTAATTTATGCTGTGATGAAGTTGGAGATTCTTTTAATTTTGTAAGATTTACCATACGTGTTTTTAACTGTATTTACATACCGTATTTGAAATTAAATTCTCAAATTAAACGAAGTAGTTCTAAATTATTTAGTGAGTGTGTATGGAATAAAGATGTACGTAAACGAATAAACATGAATGTATAACGTATTTTACTCGAGCGTTAATGCGACTTTAAAATGATATCTTTTATAAACCCCATCGTCATCGTAAAAAAATCCATAAAGAAGAAAACTTTTCGCATGAGATAGCGTAAGTAAATATTGAGGAACGTTTTTATATGAAATTCAGTTACAATACAAGAGATCTGAAATCGCATAACTTGCTGAAATATTAATAATTTAACGCATCTTTGTTCATTTTACGACTTTATGAAATGTTATACTACTTCGTTTAAAAAGTTCTTAAACTTATTTTTTCCCGGCAGAAACGCCGAGCTGGAGATATGTAAAATTCCTGTGGTAAATTGGAGCACATATTGTTAGCACAGCCACCTATCATCTACTTATCTACCACCAAAATTTTACATTTCTCCTGCTCGGCGTTTTCGCGGGAAAAAATAAGTTCGAGAAATTTATGAACGTAGTTGTAATGCTTGTTCTAATGCTTGCATGCTCAATTTACAGCTTGATGTAATAATCGGAATGATCAGAGGATAATTTTTCCACTATTTATGTAATGATTCCGATTTCGAATACCAGGATCGGAACAGAGCTTTAAAAATACGGCAAGGGTCTGCCTAAGGTGCCAAATTTTAACGCTCTTCCATGTAATTGAGTAGCAGCTAATAAAGGCAGCTGTCCTTATCCCAGTGCGGTCGTTGCTATTCCTCGGGCTATTCTCACCCAGTCTCGATCCATCTTCAAGAAAATATCACTCCGCGATCTCGTCCGGAAAGATCCCCTCCCGGCGAATTCGCGGGACATTCTTTTTTTCCATTTGGGACTCTCTTAATGAGGAACTCTTTCTTGGACTCCCTTTTGTATTCGTCGCTCGCAGCGAGGCCGGGGTCGCGACCCCTTCGGTGACGTAGCCGGTCACGTGATTGTCCTCCCCACCCTTCAAATCTCTGGTGGTTAATAGACGGTATTGAGAGACACGGAATGAAAGCGGAAGAAATTAAGTCTCTTCTTCGCTATCCCCAAATGTCTCCGTGGAACTGCCCCTGCTGCCTTGCTCGATAAATTTGGTTCCAGGCTTATGAGTAGTAGATAATTTATCTTTTTATTCAAAATTACGTTGCCTGATGGTGAGTAATGTAATTAGGTATTATTTAATCTCAGTCTGACGTTATTTACTGCGTGAATTTCCTGTCCAATATGAGATGAATCCTCCGAAAAACATCCCAGACGATTTAAAATTCTGAGTTTTGGGACATTTACCTCTTGGTTGGGTGAACGAATTTTGGTTCGTTCTTTCATTCTTCAAAACTTGTCGTGTTCAATATGTTATCGGATATTTTTATTTCTTGGTCTGTTTCTGTTTATATGCTCTTGTATTATTCAGAGTTGACTTTTTATGTAACGTATGAGTTATGTAAATGCAAAGGCCGATTTCTGCATGAAACTCGAGAGATTTAAGCTGTTTAAATTTTAACCCACTGATAAGACTAGGTAAAATTGTTATCATTGAATTCTGTATTATTTTGAAGATGGGAGTTCTTATATCGAAAAGTCAGATAATCTAGATTATTGTTGATATTATGTATGATAACGATGTAGTATGCTTACATTGTGTAAAATAATTACTCATTATCATATTTTGTAGAGTCCCATGAAAGAAATGTATTGTAATGCCAGGCTTTATGAAATTTAGAAAGCTTATATCATAGTGGAGTGGATCGTTTGAATATAAATCCAAACGCGGCTTTTGTAGATAATGTAATGCAGATGCAATTCTCAGTGTGTTTATTTGACATGTTGCTCTTCTTTGTTATTGACACTTATCATATCTCTCTCATCGATGGCTGTTTGTAAATTTTGTTCCTAGCCTTCTCCTCTACTAATTGTTACCCTAATGTCATCTATTATAACGAGTCAACGATTCAGCTGTCGTAAACATCGTTGATTTTAATTACTCTATCTTATCGATGTTAGAGCTGTAGCTTGGGCGAAGATAATTGTCAATTCTCCGGAATGATGTATTTATTCTCATAAACTGTTGCCGTTCTAAATTTTATTGCTTCATTACTCGGTTTTAATGGGAAGAAGAGTTTTCTCCATTGCTAACATCGAAAGATCTTTTATCGCTAGAGCTTTCTGTGGATGATATAGATTTGGATTTTTCTGTAGTTCCGAGATGTGGCCTTCCCAATAGCGCGGGAATAGCCCGAAGCAAATCGCGGTTACAGACAGTCGGATAAACAAGAACATGGAGTCTATTTTCGCTTGGTCCAATAAGAGGGGAGAGCAGTCCTTCCGTGTTCGGATGTGAAAGGATCCAATTCATCCATCAATTCTCTTTTCGACGACTTTCTTCCGTCACAGCGTACACAGCGGTTTTTATTTTCGTTGACGGAATTCGCGTCTTTGAAAGCGGCAGGTGGGCGAACCGAATTCCGTCATTTTAAGAAGATGCATTCGTTGGAGGTCGTTGGCCGTCCCGTATTCAGGTGGCCTGCGATGGAACAAGGCACGTCCGCTGCTCGTTTTACAGACACAATAAGTGCTGTCCCACTGCAGACAGAGCTTAAAGAGTATTTAATGAGTCTCGTCTTGCTTGGAGCTTTCCCAATCGGTTGCTGTGAATGGCGCCTGAAAGATTGGTGGATAAATAAATATACTGTATACAATCGTATATAAGACGAGTTTTTTTTAGCTCATTTTTATGCTAGAAAGCCCCGCTGGGATTATATTCGAGTGATGGTCCCACTTACCTGTTCTCCGGTGAAATAGTCTGCGGTAGTCGGGTTTTGGCTTGTAAATTCCTCTCTTGCACAATTAACAGTTTTTTTAGATTTAACTTACTGCTGCCTCAAATACTGTGATTGTATTGGTATATATTTTTATTTTGAAATGTCCCAATAGCTGCTGCATTTCCTTCCCATTCCTTCCTTATACTCGAGTCAGTTATAAAACTATATATAAATATATATATGAAGTTTTTCCCAGTCTTTTTGTGATAAAGTTAGGTGCCTCGGCTTATATTTGAGGGCCTCGGCCTATACTCTAGTATATGCGGTAAGCAGATGACGTCTTTATTTTTGGGCGAAATTGAGATTTTATAGTATCCTCTTCCATTTAACCAATGTTTTTTTAAAAATAGAACTAATTTATAAATATTAGTGAAGGCTAATAAATTAATTTATCACTCGCTCCATTTTGATTGTCGTCTGGTGACAGCCGTAACCATCGTCTAACAACTCTTAGACACAACCGACTGCCTATATTTTATACTCTAGACTTTATCTTCGCTCTAAAAATTGCCTTTTCAAAATGATTATAATTAGTTAGTTTTGATGATGTTCTTAAAATTATTTTTAGCTAGATCATCTGTTAAAAAATATGTAATTTCTTAAAAATCCAACCACAACCAATGATATCAGAATAAAAACAACTTTGTAATTTCCACAGTACTGTTACAAATTTACAAAGTTCAATTTAAACTACAAAGTTGTTTTTATTCTAATAAGGTGGAGAAGTTCCACAAAATAACGCCGGAAACCATCACTTTCACAACCAGTGAGCTGGTGTGGGATTTTAAGAACTTATTTTGTCATGTCTTCATTTGGATTGGAAATTGAAATAGTCAAAGAAGCATACGGAAGCCTTTACTGTAATTTTTATTCTTGGATTCAATCGAGCCATCTCCTGAAGAAATACTTAGCATTATAACCATGATTTTCTTCGATATTATGCTAGCGATTTCTTTTTTTTCCTAGAGACCCCATTTGTCAAATTTTAGAAGCTTTTTTTCGGTAAAATAAATGATGCTTCTAGCAAAAAGTGAATTCTAACGGAACATCTGAAGATGGAAATCTCCCAAATTAGCGTCTCATATTAAAGAAATTAAAGTTATTTTATACGTATAGAAATACAGAAAAGTATCTGAAGTTTTGAAAATTACTCAATTTCCTTCGACTTCGACAGAAATAACTTGTCTGTCTCCGTAAATTCGTATGAAATACGGACCGAGGCGAGCTAGTTAGTGAAATAAATCGACTATCTCGACTTCTCGAGGGGCTGCGATAAGCTTTCTCATCAAGGATAATCTTTCCCCATTGTCGACCTCCTCTCGCAACACAGAAGTTACGTTTCCAACCCATAAATTCATTCTCGGAGGAAAGAAACTCGCACCAGCTGATACAAATAGGCCTCGGAAGATGCCCTAGAGAGTTTTTAATAAAAGTCTCGGTGGGATGCTAATGCCGTACCGTGGATTGGGGGAGTATTTGGTCGTGTTAAGGGGAGCGTGCTATATTCGAAATTGGTATGGGGAGCAGCGGGGGTACGGTGGCCATAGGATAGGTCAGGACGCGGGGGGGGGAGGTCATTGCGGGGGTCATTAATCCGTGAGTAATGGCTCGGTGGGATAGAAGGGAGGAATGGGGTAGAAGATTGTGTAATGGATTCTATGGGTAGAGAAAGACGCCACCAGTGTATTTCGGATGGCGTGCTCTGCAACCCGAACCGATAGCAGACAGGGAATCGTAAACATAACTTCGTTTCATCGATCTGCTCACAAAGTTACGATTCCGTCCTATCTTGCGGAAAGGAGAGCCTTACAAGTATTTCGATTCCGAGCGATTGAAGGTTTGACGTCGTTTATCCTATTGTGGATGTGCGACAACGCGGGTTCTTAACTGGAGATACGAGCTCCCGGAGATACGGGGAGACTTTTTAGTCTCAATCTCGCCTAATAAAGACCCTAATAATAATAATAATACGGGGAGATTTTTCCAGCGGCAGGTCTTTCAAATGATTTGTTGTATCACATAGCTGCGAAAAACATTAAGGAAACGTGTGTTTAATCTAATGCATAGTTTTAGAATTAAATTACTCTTGTAATGCTGAAAATATTTTCATATATACCGATATAAGGATAATATAATTTTCTAAAGTAGTAAAGTATTGTTAAACTTTGTAATTATTTACTCAAATATTAACTATCCATATAGGTAAATAAATTTTTATCATGCACATGTTAATTGTAAACTGTTTTAAAATAAGTTAGAAATTCTGTAGTTGTCTTGATACATCCAGAATATGTAATAGGTGTATAGAATTTTCTCTTGCGAAGTCAGCCTAGTAAATATCTCGGGAAAACGACGTTTCGGCCGCTGACTAAGTTGTCATCTTTGGGGTTGTGTCATTGGAAATTGCTTGTACATATCATCTTTTAAGCTTTCGATAAAGAATGAATTTCTGATTTGCTATTCTTCTGTTCTGTTCTTAATCAGTAAACTCGGGTTACATGTATAATAATATCCCTCAAGAAGGAAATGTGGATGATATGAGCTAAATATTTTTGTTTTTATACTGGATTAGAATATGTAGCTTGGTTAAGTCAAAGAATTTATTAATTTCGTTTCGGAGACGGCAAAGTATGCCTTTGGAGTATATTTCTGAAGTGAATGCGAAGAAAAGATACCATGTAGTGTATGTACATCGATAAAAAGACATTGAAAGTCTTTTTAGAACAATTGAATTGATTGAAGAAAAGCCTCTTTAGGAAAAAATCTTTGATGAAGATCATTTTATTTGATCATCCAATACCGTGAAAATTTCCTCTGTAATTAATCTAATATGTGGCTAATGCGTCCCCGGATATGCATAGTATATTACGATTATTATTTTAGCGTCAAAATATCCTCTCACAAGCTTCTCAGCGGGTGTTTTTACCTCCTGACCGTTGTTTGAATTTGTTCCTACTAAAACACACATCATCGTAACTTCATTAGTGGGATAGTGCCATCCCCGAGGGAAATATAAGCGTGACGGAACTTTGGTCCCTTGTTAGCTTGACTTTGAAAGCTGGGTCACAGTCACGCATAACAACGAAAATAGGCGAGGCGTCGCTTAGAAGTTACTCTATGACCCACTAGGAAGCAACGAGCCCTCCTTTTTCGGAGATATTAATTAAAGAGTTAATTTCAGGATGTTTATCAGTGTGTTGCTTTCAGTTGTTCATTGAAACTGTTAGAGATAAAGAAGTTCGCCAAGGGTGTTATTAATTTCTCTTTTGTTGCATTAAAGACCCTTTTTATCTTTCTTGGCTCTTAAAAAGTCCATAATAAAGATACAGAGATAGTGATGTCGGGTAAATTACAGCTTTTGAAAGTAAGTGAGGTGCTCTAAATGTATTTTATAGGCTGTGATTTATCTTTTTCCATGGCGGTTTTGTTGTATGAAATGATTAATGGAATGATTCGTGATAATATAAGATAAATAATAACAGAAATAAGCGTAAGCTTATATCTGCTAAATATAGCGTTGACTTATTTATGAAAAAAGGGGACTTTAGAGTCGAATTTTGGTAGCATAAAATGTTATATATATGAAGGCTCGATTCTTAAGAATTTATACGGCGGAAATTCCTTCTTCATTGCAAGTATCTTAAGTTTCGCGATATTTAAAATGGGAATAACGTTCTAAGCGTGTTAAAATAGTTGTTTTGTGACTCCAATTTAATAATAATAATTCATTCCGTAAATGCCACTGTGGCCAACGGAGTTTTTTATACTTAGATATCTATTTCGTTTGCAATTGAATGCGAAACTTAAATAAGTGATTTATATTATTGCAAAATAGACTGGTATTCCGGCTCTCCAGTGTTACCCAAAAACGTAATTATTTCTTGTAATAACGTTGTCGAAATGTGGTTAATAAGTGATATTGGAGAGAATAGAATATTTATTGATGAATAACGATAGTATCATTAACAAAAAAGCAAGAAACTGTTTTCAAGTTGGTATCTCGTCTGTTGCTACCCCTTTACAAATTATTATTATTATATTAAAACTAATACATTGCAAAAAGTAAATCATAAAATTAACGTTACAATAATTACATTGCAGCTTTTGTTTCAGAATTAATTTTTAAAGGGAAAGTTAACGTAATATAGGTAGTACATAAAAGTAGAGTCATAGCATAAAATGGATATGATACTGTTTTATAAGGTACTACCCAACCAAACAGGCATTAACGTCATATCGTATGTTTATATCGACATATTGTAAGAACTCCCTTTCGTAATAATAATATCTATTCATCGACAAGGTTTTAAAAATGTTTCATGTATAACACAGATGAGATCCTGGTAACGTTTTATTCCTTGGTTGAATGCCGCTAACTCGATGCATTAAGGTTGCTCAACTGACTGCATTGCCTAAACTGACGTGACACAAGAAAGGGTGGGCCGAGTTCCCTGAAATAGAACGAAATTACTTTTCCAGTTAGAACGCCCCGTATTTTTTTCCTTAAACTCGCGCACGCCAACGTATTTGTGGACCAAAGTTTTCCGAGAGACTCCGAAACATGGATTTCGCGGAAATTTTACGCCTCGGATAATTAGGCATTACGATGTATTAGTCTTCCCTCGCAGATTTCATATACAGCTGCGCGTGTAAGTTTGAAATTTACACCACTAGGGGTATGTTTCATATGTGCCGGATGCATTAGGATATTACCTGCACCGACCTCAACCCCTAAACTGACATTAAGTGGTCTGCAGTGAACGGCGCGACCCTTCCTCACCTCGATTCCTGTTCTTTATGGTTTCCCCTCCTCGATCTTTCATGCACCACTCGATTTCCTCCTCCGACGTTTAGGGACCCTCCCGAAGGCGCGAGGGGACTCAATTGCCGAAAATAAGGGTTGCTCGGAAGAAGTAACGGTTGCACCCCTTTTATGACTTAGGAACTTGCAACACGTCAGCGTTTCAATGTGGGAAAGAGGGTTAAGTAGAAGCCTGCTTTATCTCCTCGTGGTGCAGCCTTTTTTTTACATGACGCAATTTTTCGTCTCTTGTATCCGTCATTGACGTGTTGATTACTCATTTCAGGCTATCGGACATGAAAGCTTATTGTTTAGAAAATTCATTCGGAATAATGATTATCTTTACAATGAGCTTTCATGTTTTTTTTTCAGAGCGCAGTTTGCTAAAGATGGCTTTATCTGATAGTGAGCGATTCTGATAGTGTCGGAATGGGCATTCATGATGCACTTCTCCGAAATGTGGCGATGTTGGGAAAGAAATCCTTGTGATGGTGATAAATCTCTCGTTGCATTTATTTTGTTATCTTACCTGGTATTTCTCACGTTTATCTTCAAAAGGAGTTATGGTTTAATATAACTGATAACGAAGTAGGGCAGAATAATGCTTGTTTGCAATGAGGAGTAACTGATATTTTATTAATGGAAATAAGATGGAAGAGCTAAGTGATTCTGAGAAATAGTGATCAAATTTATAATTTTAATTTATTCTTGTGTATATGTAGTTAATTCGTTCAAATTTACTACAGGTGACATCAGGAAAGATTTTCAATGTCTGAAACAGTCATATACTGTCAGTTTAAGGTTCGTTGTGATTATCAAAATTGCGTTGACGAGACGATCCGTATATTTGAAGGCTTGCGGATAGCCTAGTGGGCAGCGCGCATGCTTTTTAGAAAGCGGTCCCCGTTCGATTCCCGGTGGGAGACCATGTGCGAAATGACCTAAGGTACTGAGGATTTTTTTAACAATACTTATACTAGTGCTCGTATTTTTTAATAAATTGTAATTTATTGTTACTTGGCTAAGTAGTGTTAAATATTATGGTGATTTTGAGGGCGTCTTTTAGATTTGGCATCTTGTGATACCGTGTCTAGAATGTAGAAAGAGTGGAAGTTCATATCAAAAAGATAAAGAAGAAGATTATTCCTCCTTATTCAACAAATAACTAAATAAAATAGGAAAAACTGCCCAGAAGGTATTATATACACGAATATAAATCACTTTACATCGTGTATAATGTTTGTTTCCGAAAAGATTTCGATCAGAGTTCCGTATTTATTTTTAAGGGCTTAACTCGCAATTTTATGTACCTTGCTTGAGTACGCTCACCGCAACGTGCTCGGAGTTCGTCTGCGAAACAAACAGCTCCCCTTCACTTTCGACAAATCAACCGAGACATCGGTTTCTTTGAACCTCTAACTCACATCTGGTGCTGTGCTTACAACTCAGTCGCATGTTCAAGAGTCGAATCACTCAGATATCGAAAATCGATCTTTTCTCTTTAGTTTCGGATTTAAAATCATTCGGTCCCTCCGGATGCAAAGATACGAAGGGGTTTTGCCTTTTTCGGATACGTTCGTTTTTCGTCCCTTAATTTCCTCTTTCGGCAGGGATTTGCTGCCGGTTGGAGACCCTGGTTGCTCAGTTTGTTTACTGCTCCCAAATGTGATTGATTCGTTCCTCAGAGATATGTTTTCTTTCATCCTTCCTCCATCAGTGTGTTTTTCCCTGTTTTCCCTTTCCGATCCTCAGTGATGTTCGTGTACGTCATATATTTCGGATTTTTGGTGCACTTGAGGAGAAGAAACATTTCTATATGCGATGGATATGCTCTTTTAGAGGTTATTAGCCATCAAAGTGATCATTTTCCTCATCTATTCTGGTGGTTTCGTCTTCACTTACGAAGGTACAGTTTAATAAAGAGGCATTTATGGTTGTTCTGTACGCCTTTTTTTGCAACTTTTGAAATAAATATCCGCATTTAAATAACTTTTCTCCCAGTCTTGGAAGTTCAGGCGCAAAACGTAATGGAAGAAATTTTCTTTAAGCTTACTCTGCGAATAAAATGATTTAAATAAATGTTGTGTCTCGTTTCTAATTTCGATGTGTAATTACTTGATTTTTGACATTACGGAAGTCAATATTCTCTCCCAGTATACGTTGGATCGGGATTCCTCAAAGAATATGTCTGGCGCTCTTGGAGATTTGATTTCGAGTAGTAGTACCAGAGAAATTAGGAAAAAAACTTAAAATTAGACTTTTTATTCAAAAGAAAAATATTTAAATTTTTTTGGATACGAGGATAAATAAATTCTGCAAAACATCGCTGGGGTTAATTATTAAAATAATAAAAATTACTTCTTTGAAAAGGATGTGAGTTAAACCAAATTCATTAGCAAATAAAATTCAAAGTTTGATGCTAAAATATCACAATTAAGATTTCCTTAAACCCCTAGGGATTCTATCAGCGTTGAAACGTTAAGCGCCCCTGATGTATTTTATGCCATGTTTTTTATCTAATAAGTTAAATATTTATAAAATAAATGCTTTGACGTACGTGACGTGATGTTCGTAGATTGAAATGGAAATGTCATTCTTTTCCCCGCATGCTATATCATTCCATATATTTATTCAATATTTCTCTCTTCATTATTTTCACGGATCCTTTTAAACTGGCTCGTTTGCTATTCTTTAGGCAGTGATGGAAGACCGGAACCATTTATTGATTGATGGGGTCAATAGTCATCTTTCAACCTTTGTTTTGTTATGCATCTCGCTTCCCTGGCTTATCGGATATTCTGCGTTATTTAGTATTATTTTTATAGCCTTTGCGTCGCCTCTTTCTGGCATCTGTTTTATTTGTAATGCATTCTTTATGTCAGTTATAACTCGCTCATGTTTTTCTGCAGCTTTTTCTTCCTTTCAAGCGTTAATCGTCTTCATTTTTAATACGTATGTTTGGGGCTTGGAAAAAAGAAAATTTTATTTCTGGAAGGTTTAATACATTTCCATCAATTTTAATGAGTAATGGCAGCAGGAGCTCGCCATCATAGTGAGATATTTAACTGTACAATGTCCTTGTTTGTCTCTATAAATAATTATTATTCATTTCTTGGCTTTTTACACTGCACTTTTTATCAGTCTGTCTGAGAAATATATGAGCGACATGGTGTAGGTTTGGGGCCTCTATTTTAAATTGTGTTACTGTTTTGAATGTAAATACAAGTTAATACGCCCCAAAATAAGGTACTTGCCTGGAAAATTTGATTCGAATAAATACGTTTCTTCTTTTCCATTATCTTCGTAAAATCGTAAAATTGATTGTTAGAGTTCTCTTTTTTACTCATTAACTATGGTATTTAAATTACTTAAGAGAGGAAGAAACTTGTGTTGCAAAGACTAAAAGTTACAGTAGTCTAGATCTGTTGAATGTTATCTCTGAATTCACGTGTAATTGTTTAATTGTTACCCAAATTTTAGTTGGATCATTTCTTGGACTTCGTAATGCTAATTCATTTGATGCGAACAGCAAAGACGGTTATTTCAGTCCATTTTATCGTCTCTAAAAAAATTGAACTCAAAATGTTCAGAAGTTACTTCGTGGAAGGCCATAATAATAATGATGGAAATCACTCGTACTTGTAAGTGCGATGTCATATCGAGACAATGATACTAAAAACCATACCTTATCGATCACGAGATTTTCCTCTTATGAAATTATTTTCTTGCATTTTTGCACCGATAACATCTTTTTGAGAATATAAGATGAAAATCATCTCACCTTCCAGGCATTCTTTACCTTTTGGTTAGCATTTATTCTGCTACACATGGTGCCGCACAGTGGGCAAGAATCGAAAACCGCTGGACAAAATAGAAAAATTTTTTTTTTTTAGTGCGGACGTAGAAACTTCGCACGGTTACTGCTGGATAAATTTAGCATACAACCATGCTTCTTGACCGAACTGCTTGTTATTATTCATCATCCTATAAAAGTATATTTCCATTTTTCGGTCTGAAGAGTACCCCCCGCTTATAGAGATTGCGAACTTTTAAATAAAAACATATCGGTTTCAACTCGCGGAGACGCATCTGGTCCGTTAAATTCGCGGCGAAGACCCCTTCTTTCCCCCAGCCTGCTCACAAAGGCCTTCCACGAGACGAGTATCTATGGGATGAAAGAGGGAGAGGGTTATTTTTTCGGAATTGGAGAGGGGTTTTGTCTTCAAGGGTAAGAGGGAAGTGTGAGTGGTTAGTTGGGGTCGTCGTCTGCATGGAAAGTCGTGTGTGCGTATGGCCAGGGGCGACGTGGTGTTTGGGCGTCCTCCGGTTCGACATTTTACACCGAAAGGAGAAAGATCGTTATGGATGCAGTTGAGAGACGTGTGCCAAACATCTTTGTTTTGGACCGTTCAAAATGCGTCGTTTCGTGTTTAGATAAATTCCACCGTTCAGGTTTGCTTGAAATCAGTATGAAATTTTATTTATGTATATAATATTGAAACATATTTAACATATTCATCAATCCTTCGATTTATTTCATCGTTGAAATCGCTATTGGTGATATTTTTTGTTGTAATGCATACTTAGCCTCTTTATGACAGAAATAGAAGACTTTTCGTATTCATTTCTCATTCGCTTTAGCATCTCGAACTTCAAACTGAATTTGAAACCCATTTACAGTGCATTGCAATCTTTCTTCTGTATTTTCCATCCAACATATGTATTTAAGGTATGCCAAACGGAGTTAGCTTTTGATAACTTGATTAAATATAGAAATATACCCGTGCAGCTTCGAGCTTATCACGAAGGATATTTTGATGTATAAAATGATTTATTTTAGTATGAATAATAAATCCAGTAGTAAATCCCACACAAAAATATTTTAATCGCTGACCGGAATTGTCATTTTACGACAATGAATTACTCAATGCATGCATTTGAGAGAATGTAACCAAAGGAAATACTCATTCACGCATATATAGATTAAACTAAAGGACTAAAAAATTTGATGATTGAATTATTTAAATATGGGATTTCCTACTGGTTTTAATATCAATATTACAATGAAGGAATTTTGAAAAGTTATGCCTGAGACAGTCAATTTCATAATTTTGCTATTTTTTCTGGCGGTGCTAAAGTAAAGAAATTCATTGTTGTTTGTTAAAGTTACTCTTCATCATTTGTTAAAAATTTCCGTTTTCATTCATCTGAGTTATGGTTAGGAAATAGTGTCTAATTGTACGCTTTATCTCAACCTCTTATTCGTTTGTGTCACTCAAATGCATCAACTTGTTTTCTGTTGTGTTGAACTCCGTACACTTGAAAATGAGGGAAATATATCTTTCAGAATCCGTGGCGATGAATCTTTCGAGTAGTGATTTTCGCGTGTGATATTTCTTACTGGCTGTCAGATTAGTCCTTGCGAATCACGGTTTATTAATTATCATCCGGAAACCGTTCTCATTATCATAATAAGTTACCAGAATTTAATGCTGGGAAAATAAATCCAGTACGTGCTGTTCCAATTTATCAATGTTTAAGTATGAATTTAGGCAGCTATATTTCATGTACACACTTCCTCATTTGTTTTAGAAGTAGTGATCCAATCTCTGCCTTCTTATCTTATCAGTTTTGCTTTAGGAAATATGAGAATAGATCGATGATCTGAATAATGAGTCGTGCTCATCGGATGTTCGGTTTACAAACACGCGTCGCGGTATGCAGGGCGAAGACGTGCCTGTCCCTGCACTTTCCCCCAAGGGTCAAATTTGGCATTCGGACACGATATGGCGCCACTTATTCACACCACTTCATCTGGTTGACCCTTTAGCGACACAGAGCGCGGAAGCAAGTGTGCCACGTGAACGGGTGAACGGCCGGCTATGACCCACAAATGACTCTCATAGATGAAGAAAAAACCTTGAAATATGAATCGCCTCCTCTTTGCACCATCCACTCATAGACGGAGATTTCGTTAACGTCCTTTATTGTTTTTCATACCACCCTAGGAAAGAATACGCCTTATTTGCTGGCCTGGAAATGTATGCATAATGAACCGTCTGGGCGTGTTTGGAAGTGTCCCCAAACAATGACGTATCATGTCGTAACTATTCAACGGAAGTTATTTCCATTACTTTCTGTGCAAATAAAATTATTTAGGCTATCTATGCATATTTTATAAGTTATTGACTTTTTTAGCGAATAGTATGACTTCGATGTATTTTTCATCAAGTCATTGTCAAGAGGTTTGATGAAAAATTTCTTTTGGGATTAAATTATTGCAAAAAACTGACATCCAAGGAAGAAGTAGTTCTTTCGTATCCTCCTTTTTATTTTTTGTATTTATCTTTTTACCCAAACCATTTATTTTTCTCATAACATATCCATATATAATTCTCATGAGGCGTGTTATCTATGGCTGTCATTCCTTATTTTAATTGGATTAAAACGAAGAAAGAATTAAATTTAAAATTATAATATCCCTTATATTATTAAATTGTTAATTGAAAGGGTAAAGGCCTGATTGTAATATTATATAATTAAGTCTTTTCCAATTAGTAGTTAGTCAGAAGTCATTCAAAATATTTTATATTAAGGTAATTGCTACAGTGGTCGTATTTATTGTTCAAATTTTATTTCGCGTATTATTTTTGGTCTGTCTGTTAAACGAAAATTCTTGGAAATATCGATTTTTAAATCCTATTTCTTTATTTTCAAATATGTTCAGTAATTCATTTGGAAGATCAACTATTTAACCTTGATCTCTTCACTTAGCACAATACATCCGAATTTCCTCTATATTGTTATTGTTTCTAATGAAAAGTATTCTCTATATAATAAAAACAGGTAATGGGTAATTAATATATACCAGTGTAAGTTTTTATATCCACTTTCGTATACGTGATGATGCCCGGTGTTCAATAATTTGTTCCCAACCCTCATTCACACCATGCATCAATATCAGGTAAACAATAAACATCATCTTCGTCAGTTATTGCGACTTAATATCCCACGCCATATCAACTCCTTTGTGCTGCTTCATTTCCTCTGAAGAATTGTCTTCGCGGCGGTGTCTTTCATGGCCAGAAGAACTGGACGTCCTTGTTTCCTTAGTTACGGAGAAGGGCCGTGACGTCATGTAACTCGGTGTTCTCCGTTTGTCCAGCGCTTCGATACCATGTCTTCGGTGAATGCTTAATCGGATTTGAAACAGATTTGATCCTTCGAAGGCGCTGCCTCAGTAAATTGTACGCGATCATAAAAGCATGAGAATTATGTTGGTGAATGGCATTATGTTCCATGTGATAAAGCGTTCTCGCAAGGTTTAGTTGTCCCTTCGTGACTTCCAAGGTGAAGAATTATTTTCTTGTGTCTTAATGGATTATCGAAGAGGAATTAATCGCGACTGCATTACCGTTAACTAGTAATCGTGTCCTTAGGAGAGATTTCAAGTTCGATAGTAGCGTTAAGGCTATGATAGAAACCCACGGGTTGTAGCATTCGCTCCAGGCGAGAAGATCTGAACACCGATGGCAATTTTTCAAAAAATTCATCGATTCGGAAATTTTCGACGAAGTAAATAAAATTTTAGTTTCAGTAAAAAAGGAACTGTAACTCAGAGAAGCATCGCTAAAACGTTACAAGTAAGTAATCGCAAAAACAGATACCGTGTATACTCTTGAATAAGCAAAGTTTTTTAGCTCTTTTTTATGCCGGAAAAGACCTCCTCGGCTTATATTCGAGTATGAGTCGCACTCAATGTTCTCCGGTGGAAAAAGTCTGCCGTAGCCGGAAATCAGCTTGTAAAGTCATCACCTGATCAATTAACGATTCTTTGTCAATTTTCTCCTATTAAATTACTAATGCCTCAATTACTGTAATTATGTTAGCATCTATTTTTATTTTGAAATTTAACATTAGTTGCTGCATTTCTTACCTAGGCTGATACTCCTGTCAATTATTTTACCTAGTTTTTCTGTCAAATTCAGTCCCTCGGCTCATATTAGGGTCGTCTCATTCTTGAGTATATGCGGTAAATGAAATTTTAGTGCCAGTAAAGAACGAACGCGATATCCTAAAAGCATCGACGAAACGTAATCAAGGACAAAGAAGTAATCACAAAAATTGATAATTACTTTTGGAAGTTCTTTCCTCAGTCTATTAGAGAAGCTAATAGGGTATATCAAGAAGGGATGATGATGTCACTACACCCCCTGCCATACCTAACTGGTAGCTCGCTGGATATAAATTTAAATATAAACTAGAAATTCGATTTATTGATTTTTGGATTCCGCCATTCTGAAGTCCCTGGTTCAAATCCACGTGGCATCTGTTTCGGAGACTCGAAGGGCAGACGTCCCCTAAAGAGTTATCTATCGCTCATCGCAAAAGGCTTCCTCGGCGGCGTCGGGTTTCGCTTGTTTTTAATGTGCGAATGAATGTCGGCCGATGAGAGGCAATGACCGTATCGCACCCATCTAATGGCAGAAAAATTTATAAGCGCCATCTGCACCGTGTTAAAAGGCCTCGGGGGTGATTCCATCAGCAGTTCGACTGAAAGGGGGCTTTCACCACTCCTTCCCCAAGACTTGCGTCGGAGGATCGAAATGCTATTTTGTTATCGCTTTGTGTTTTTAATTACTTTTGCTTCGACCTCTGAAACTTGTCGGAAATTTTGTTACGCTCATAGCTTGTCGTGTTCCATAGTGTTCACTTATCGGTTGTTGATGCCTACGATCACAAGCCCCTATTTAGCGTAAAGTGAGATTAAAATGCGAAGAGATGTTCTTCATTTGTGCATCGGAGTATATCTTTAAGATCGGAACAAAATAACCCAAATGGGAAGGTTTTTTATTTTATATTTTTTTATTAGCTCCCCTTCTATTGCAATTTTTGCATACACTACCTTGAACTACCCCAAACCGATCAATTATGTGGAAGTTAACATGATCTGTTTTTGGTGTTGTAATGAAAATATTCCTGTTTTTATTAATGGAATAGATTCTAGGACCTAATTAACATTTAATCGCCTCTTCGTTTTCTCAAGATTCCTGATTGGTTTTTGTAAGGGAGTTATATTTGCAATATTTGCCCATCATTTTTGGAATTGTTTCCATATTGTTTCTTGTATTCAAATTTTAAGTTAGCTTTTCGACACTTCCAGCAAAGAATATCTACGCCTATAAACTTTACCATTATACGAGAATCAGAGAATCGAATATTGCTGGTTTTTAAATGCTATCTCCGAGTTTCTTTAGGAGTCAAATTTCAAGTGGCTTGAACGTGAAGAATTGTTCTTAGATTTTCTCCTTGATAATTGACCTTTGAAGATTCTTAGGTAATTAATTACTCATATATCGACACCGCAAATTTCCCCATCTTTTGCAATGAATTCCAAGTTTTTCAAGGTCTCCAGAACTGCGTTGATCAGTGGGTTGTCAAGAGTATAGAGACTTCCTTTCGGCAAATACTTCCGAACGTCACATTTTGTGCGCGAATTGCTTTAATCAAGCATTATGCAGTTAAAGAAAATTTTCGACCTTCATTACAAATGGTTCTGAGCTGTAATTTGCTTTCCTTTTACCTCTTTAAGAAAATGTAATGAAGATTTCTTTGTGGATGCCAAAATAACGGGGAATTAGTCGACGAGGATATCATAATTTTGGTCTCCTAAGGGCCCTTATTTCATACATCAAATTACATTCAAATTATTTATTGATTCTTTGCTGTGTATACATTTTTCTTACATTGAAAAAGTCTCTTCCGTATCAGATAAGTTATCAATAAATTGTATTCTTTGAATCGAGTTGGCTAGTTGAAGATTCTGGAAATCTATCTTTAATGAATACATAATTGCTCGAACACTTTGGCATCTTACAGATAGCAACGGAAAAATAATGAAATTCTCCTGAATGGGTTTGGAACCATGTGCCACAGTATGTTGGGTAGGTGTCTAACTCATGGCTACATACAAATACCCAGTACCAATATTTAGTAATTTTCTGAAAAACTCGGACATATATTAATTTAATCTCGGTAACTGAAGGAAAAGAGGCAAATTTAGGTCGAAATTTACTCCAAATCGTGAAAAATTACTCTTCCAGAATATCATATGACAAAAATCTCAACGGTTTTCATTCTCGATAATTAAACATAGGGCGAAGAGGGTCCCCGAATTCTGAATTAGAGCGGGGTCTACAATATGGAATTAATATCATTGTCACTCACGATCTTAATGGAGCATCTGTTTTGTCGTAATTGGAACCGAATATTTCAGCTACAATTACAACAAAATTAGCTCCTGTTTTCATGCATTCTTCCCCTTTCTTTAAAAACCTCGTTGTACCGTTGGTCTGTACCGATCAGTCCTCGTCAGAATCACACACTCAGGCGTTTCACCTCCAAAGGAAAGGACTTGGCGCGTTCTTTCGCGGAACACTTCCCGTTTCGTCCATCGCTCAAAACAATCGCCGTAATTTGCTTTGAACGTTCACTCGCTCCCGGAAGAGAGACCCGAAATAAGGGTTTGACAGGATATCTCCCGCGCATCGACAAAGGCGCGTTTTGCCAGGAGCGCCGAGGGAACCCGTCTGCATTCGGCCATCCTCCGTAAACGCGTATCTGCAGCGTTGGCTGTGTTCCACATCTCTTCGTTTGCCCTCCCTTTTCCGGTCCCTCCGCAGTCTCCCTCTTCCACTCCGCAAACTCGGGAGAGCAAAATCGATGACAGGGCTACGACCCCCTCTCTTCCTCTTTATCCTCTTCCGCGAAATGTGGGACGTCCGCCGCTCTCTGGACCTCCGAATGCATCGTGGTACAGCGCCAAGTTTTTTTTCCGTCGTTTTTCTTTCAATCAGAGCTTTCGGAGTATATGATTTGGCATGCCGGACGTTTATTCGCGTCTAGCTCTGGTGATTTTTTGCTCGGTTTTATATCCCCTGCCTCTGATATCTAATGCATAGATGGCTCTTTTCGACTTGTGGCACCAGAGGGAAGCTTAGGGCCGAGTTTTGGGGCAAATTTGGCGGGCTAAACTGCTCGTTCATGTTCCGGGTCTCTTTTTAGTGAAGAATAGAGACGGGAGATCCTATTTGTGTTTGGAATAGATCGTTGTCTTGTTTGCATTGAGGTCGCGATTCCTTTTATCCAGCAGAAGTGGGAAATATCGTGACTGGGACTCGAATCCAGTCCCAATCCCAGGTCTTTAACCTCCAGGGTATGGATTTTACAACTACCAAACTAACATAGAATGTCTGTATTGTCTTTTCGTAAAGAGCAAATAACTTTACCCTGATCCTATTTTGTTTAACTACTAATTTTGAGCTTTTGAAGTCACTGAGAAGTCATTATATTCCGAATGTATAGAAAACAGAAATAAACATAAACAACGGGACTAGATGGATTTGTGATTGTTAATGAATGCGAAACTATGTGAAATGTTTATTTTTATATCTTATCCGAAATGTGGAGAAATATATAAATTTTGGGATACACCAGCTTGTGATGAGCGATTCGTGAAGACTCACGAGTAAAATATTCCTAATTTTAAGTTTAACCGAAACAACTTTGGTCGGTAACAAAAATTCTTGAAAGTACGCTTTCATAATTCATTATTACGATTTCGTTGCATCGTTGGTTGGATGAAATTTTAATGTATGCATTTGTGATGTGATAATTGGGGCTTCGTGTTTACATAAATAGCGTATTTTGTTTGCTTACTGTAATGGATCCATGCGTTGCATTATGATTTTAGATGTAGATTAAATGCAGTGCTATGCAACATCACAGAGGAGTGCTGTAATGAATATCGATTGATCTGCCTGCCGCTATTGTTTTTCTGTTCATTACAGAATTGAGGTCACATCTATCCCAACGATTTTTAATATTTTTTCGTAAATAAATGCCACAAAAACAGTGGGATGGGCATTTCATAAAACACGTGGAAATATATTCACTCTTCTTTCGGTGGTTAAAATTTTTCCGTTACTATGGGAATTAGTCTTGTTGAAGGAGCTATTACACTTACTACACTTCACATATTTTTATACCTTCAATCAGAGCTTTTATACCCCTTAATTTCACGGATATATTAGTTTCCATTTAACCTTATGTATGCACTTAAATTTAATGGATAATTATTATTCAAAGGCAAGTAGTTTCCTCTTTTTGAAACATTTTCCATTTCATACTTGATCAGGACTGTCCATTTCACGTTCATACATTTACTCATATTTTGCCTTCTTAAGACAGCATTTACTAGCATTAATTCTTCTTTGATAGCAAATATTGTAATTTGATGTATTTTTCTTATCGACTATTGCTTTGAAACCTTTATTTTGAATGGAGAATCGAAGTCAGAGGGCCGCATGAGATTAGTTGTCCGCGTAAATATTCTTATTTCTGATTGATGTCAATTCAAGCCGATAATAACCTACATGTGGTTTCTTGTTAGCTTGGAGAAAGGGCAGGAAACATGATCTTTCGTTGGTGAAAAGAATACTAATTCATAGGGAAGTTTTTTCAAAACTATTTATCGCTTGGTTTCAGAATTCCTTACCAACCTGGAATTAGCAAAATTGGACCTGGAAGTGCAAAAAATAAAGAATATAATGGTATATGAAACGGACATTCTTCAACCAAAATCATTGTTTTCCACGTATTCGATTTATTGAGAACATAAACTCTAAGTAAATCCAAAAAAATACATAAATGATGCTCAAGACATCTTTTAGAATACCTCTTTGTAGCGCTCTTTCCCTCATTTTTTTAATTTTTCATGTAGTTTTCACTTATAGAATCGATGAATTTCAAAGATATTTTATGGATTTCATATCATTTCGAAATTTCGAATTTACCTGCCATAGTCGCGTAGAGGCTAGCTTGCTAGTGCGCCAGGTCCCGGGTTCGAGTCCCGGCTGGTCAGATTTTCTGATTAGGGAATGGGTATGTTCGTTATTGTTCACTTCTACCACTTTAATTGTCTTATAACTGGATGTTTGTGTAGTCCTCGCAATAAATATATAAATATCGTTTATTATCTTCATGGAATTGCACAATGTGTCCACTAAACACACTGTATAAACTTTACATCCAAAGCTTACGTACTTTCTCATTGCAATCATCGGTGGTGTCTCTGATTTCCACCATAAGAATGTTTCACGAGGAATGTCTATGAAGGGGCGTCGCATTAAACGCCGATTGTCTCGCAGGATACAGCAGCAGAAGGAGTCTGCGATGGCGCTCTCAATCAGTCCTCCCCTTCATCGGTGACGTTCAGGTTCATCTTCGTACGTGGGTGGCATCACCACCCGTCCTTGGAATCTCCGATGCGACCTATGCCGTACCTAAGATACTGTGACGCGCTCATATTTTTCTGGTGACGTGCTCAGATTTTTCCGGCTATAACTTAAACTTTTGCCACGAGACGCTTCTATTGGTTTGCTATCAGCTCATATTTTCTCCAACTTTACTTTCACTTGGAGCGGATTTTATTTTTAGCAATAGTGCTATTTTGTGCCTCCTTTAATGTGACTAATTTTCATGAAGAAGGATATCGTTGTTTTTTCAAGCGTGACGCACGAGTTACTTTTAGTTTAAATGCCTTATTGACTTTGTCGGTGCAGACTGTTTATTTTCATTTGTGCGTCATGCGCTTCTTGGTGGCATAGATTAGCGTGTCTAGCATACGCAATACGAGTGAGTTCTCGGCTATTTGCGCTTCTAGATGAGTTAATGGATATCTAAACAAAAATCGTCCATCCATAAACCTATTTTTGGACATCCATTGTAAATATGAGGAAAACGCAATAAAGGATAAAGACAGAGAAATTCAATGTCTATTATTTATTCGTTCATTACCGCTTATATTTGGAACTCGGAGACATGTTAAATTTCCTCGTAATTTTCTTGGTCGAAAAGACTGGAAAAGATAACTATGGCAAAATATTCTTTAGAAATATTTATAAGTTTCTGTTTACAAATTTCGGTGTTTTTTAAGACAAATTTCGGTTCTCCCTCTTTCTCAAACTCTTGCCTCCTATAATTTGTAATTGCCTTTCTTACTGAGGATAATGCTTTAATATCAAGTCAAGGAAATGAATTATATATATTGTGATCGAAAATCATTTTATTTCCTTTAATTTCTTATTAGTTAATATAATTTAAAGAGTGAACAGGTACAAAATTTGGATTTCGTTACCAAAATTTATTTAAATCTTCAATGATGGCTCATAATCACGTTAAATTAAAGGAAAATTGATATTCAATGCAAGTCGTGAATAATATTGCAAATAAATCATTAAAGACTGAATTGTCTTCTCCAACAATTTAAAATTAGAACTTAATAATGAATAATCAGATAAAACAAAAAAAAAATAAATACATGATGAGATAAACGAAAAAAGATAAGGTTGTCCGGTTAGGTGAAAAAAATTTTATGGAAAGGGCATTCAACGAAATATGAGTTAATTTCATCTTAAACTTGTAGCTAGTGGAAGCAAATGACTTGAGATAAATTTCTTTAAAAATAAAACCTTAAAAAGAATTATTCTGCTGAAGAAAAAATTCTGGAGGCGCCGGGTATCGATCCCGGTACCTCTCACATGCTAAGCGAGCGCTCTACCATCTGAGCTACGCCCCCAGTTGGAGAAAGAGAGATTGTTTGAGGGACTAGTTCTCCAGCCACTGCGACTCCGGTGGCGTTCCGGCTTCCTGAACTTCGAACGCATCACTAACCACTAACCACGTGTTACGTTGTTATTTCTATATTTAAATAAAAAATTACTATTTATAGCCAATCATATTGAACAATGACAACGATTGAAACAAACAATAAACAAGAAAAATATATATTAGCAAAGAAAAATAAAACAAGAATTAAGGTTATGTGTTATATGTATATGTTTCATGTATTTCACATACTATCATAATGTGCCTTAATTAAAAATTTCGTGCCTTTATTATTTTAGGATTTAGTTCTCCTCGCATCGATGTAATCTTACTCAGTAACTGTTGAATTAAAAATTATAGTGGGTGTATTTTAAATGAATAAGCATGAGGGTCTCGGGAAAAGATAACGACAGGTAGTAGTTTGTTACATCTTTATCCTCACTAGATGTGCCTTCATGCGAAAATGAAAAGCCTTGTAAAGCTAAACAAGCAATGCCCACTTGCTATCCTTCATCGTACATATATTTTCAAGACTTCTTCAGCTTGTGCCGTAGATTCACTCCCATAGCGCTGACATTCACGCATGGAAGGTAAATGAGCGGTGATCTATCTGAAAAGATACCCAGAGAGACACTCTGTGCGGAGTACAAATTGCTATGGAGGTAAGCATTGTAGCTGTTGTTCCCATAATTTTTTAATACGACCAAGATATATTACCTAAAAATGATTCTGAATTAATCATTGTTATATTAAGAACTATGTAAGATTCCCGATACTAGGTTAAGAAATGGATTATAAAAAGAAAAAGTATTTTTTTCTTACTTAAAAAGAGAATTACCTTTCGTAATGCATTCTCGCTCTTTGATTGTGAATTTATTTATTGACCTTTTAAATTGCTTTCAATCATGAGTACTGATTTCACATAAACGGGAAATTGTTAATCGTATGATGTATAGGCGATCATTCGTTCACCGTCCCTTTTAAGGGGGTAGTAGATCACATTTCGGGAATGAATTTCACAATTAATGATCAGTTTATCTTTTGCGAGCTGTTATTAATTGGGTGTATACTATTTACATTTTGGGAAGTAATAAAAATAATTACTTAATCACTTAGCTTTTGTGATCAGCGATTAATTAACCACTTCGAAATAATAATTATGATATGAGGATGGATTTAATTGATGACAATTCGATTTTTATTATTATCACATTGTTTTGCACATCTCATATGATGCATATTTAATCTCTTACGACGTATATATTATCCCTTTTGTATATGTATATTAACTTGAAAATAAACATTATCATCTAATGATACTTTAAAGTTTATATCATAGACTTAAAAGTTCTGTTTTTGAATAGCCTTTTCCTTATTCAAATAATTTTATTATTTTATGGGGAATATGTGAAAGTTTAGTAGTTAAAATAAGTTGCTCCATTTTCTTCTTAGATTATAGGTTCTTCTAATTCTTCTGCGAGTTTTTTAAACAGAAAGTTTTTATTCCGAGCAAATTAAAATTTTACAATGTCTTTTCAAGCCTTTGATCACCCTTTTTATTCTGTTAAGATTCTTTCATTTTCAACATTTTCGAGCTCATTGACCGTTTGTAGTATCATCTACGAAATAGTTGATTAAATTCAAAAACGAATCAGTCTTGTTCGCGACCACACAGACATGTTATTTTGCCACCCACCTCACAGTTCATGTATAGAATCATCGTTTGAGGCGATTTTTCTAAAACATGGGCGGGTTTCCTGCATTCCATAGAGGCGTGTCCTAACCATTTACACCTACGGTTCATTGGTCCGTAATCATGCATATTTAAGAATGTCGTGGGCTATGTAACGTGAATTTGGTTTTATTCGTTAGTCCTAATATATTTTTCTCTTATCTTATTTTCAGGTGAGTACTTGGTGTGCTGTGGATTCCCTTCTTTCCTTCGAAAACAGTGACCTGTGATAAGTGCGCCGTTCTCAGTAAACGCCCTGTTTCCGCTGCTGTTTTGCAAGGTTGTCGCGCTGGAGAAAGTAATTACGGTCGCCGTTCACATTCCAAGAATAACTACGCCTGTGTTTGGTAGCGCCAGAAAGGTTAGCTATGAAAGAGTCGTGAGTTCGGACATCCATGTTTCTCCAGCCAGGTAGTAAATTAACGTTGTTTCCTAGGTGACACTGAGTTTACATTTTGATTGGTCATTACCTTATTGAAAGTGAATAGTTTGTATTGGAACTTGGTATTGATACGAGTGGTTTCATTGGGTATTTAGGCGTTCATCGTTCACCGATGATGTCAACATGGATCTATGGCAAGATCACTTTTACGTAGTGCTTGCGGTTTGTCGTTCTGATTTCGACAGAGAAATCTTGAGAGCAGATATGTCGATTTCGATATCATGGTTTGAATATTGGGGAGATTGTATAGATTTGCTACTTTTTAATAACTTTCTTTTTAATGACGATATTTATCAGATCAATTCCAAAGTTGTGTTTAAATCCGTTAATTTCTACGTCAATCATTCTCTTATATTAATAACCTCCTCAATTCAAGCCATTATTGTCGCTTCAAAGTAAGTTCAAAGTAATTCCTCTTACGAAATAACTAATCAAAATTAATCCTTCGTAAATTAGCTCTCGCCATCACTTCTCTCACTCGTATTGACTTTTGGCTAATACATACATTATTTTCTCTTCGTTCGATCAGATTCATTGGTTATTTTTTCAATTACCATATTAATTTTAATCCTGACGTGCTTTATGTATAATTTTTCAGTTTCATTTAAATGTTTATTTTTCCTATATCGAAGAAGGTAATGAAGGAAAAATATTTTCTGTCTATCAAAACGTAAATCTGGAATTCGATCTCTTCTGAATCGACTAGCGCTGTCTATTCGGTGTGTTTATTGATTATTCATCTTTCTGCCCCGTAAGCTTTTAGCTCCCCGTAAAAATTTCCAAATATCGCATCGAAAAAATCGTCGAGTCAGGAGCAATTAGCGTATAAAGGAAGTCTCGTTACGCTCTCCTTCCGCCATTTCCCACCGTCGGAAGCGGAAAAAAGGACCTTGACCTTGAGAACCTGCGCGCGGTGATTTATCTCCAATGGCTCCATTCGACGATTATTTCAGAAAAATACGAACGCGCTGAAATAGAAGATATCTCGCCAGATCAGGCATAAAAGCCAGGATCGCCTTTTCAGGAGAGAAAGGAAAAAATAAACACAGAGCTCGGGACGATAAGAAGGTCGGCACTTGTCGGAAGAGGCTGAAAACAAGCGGAAAGTATATCTGTTGGAAACGGCATTTCAGGGAACCATTACTCGTTTTTGTGGAGCTTGGATATTTGAGCATTCATATTCTGACCTATTTACTGCACGTTACGAATATATTTCAACCAGAGCATCTTTAATCGCAGGCTTATACGTTAATGCTTCGCTATTAATCTGGATATAAACAATTCTACGTTTCGAAATATGCAGGCAAGCTATTAATCTGGATTTAAAGAATTCTATTAAAAAAATAACTGGCTCATATTTCATCCTAACATTGATTGTCTTGTGCCACTCTTTATCTTAATGAATGGTAGATTAAATTTTGTACATTCATGTGCAATAGATATTGTCAAAATTAGTTTAAAGCATGTTATGTTACGTTTGTATCAGAAACTATATTTTTAGTGATGATGATGATATGCTGAACAATGAATTACTGTTTAGTTCCCTGTGCTTTTAACTGAATAAAGACATCTTTTGTATTCTTACACTTTGGCTGAATTATAAGTCAGTTGCATTTGTGGAAATGACCTCTGTGTTTTTAAACGATTTTGAAAAGTATTTATTTATTGTTAGTTATATTATTTATAATCAATCATAATATAGAGTTGTAATGCTAAAGATAATTGGTTAGATTAGGATTGGCAGAGAGAGCAAATAGTATGCTGATAATGCTTATTGTGATATTAAGTTCAGAATGTTTAATTTCTGGCTGAAATTTTAGATATAAACCATACACTCCGTTGTAGATGGGTTTATTTAAAAGATATTAAACTCAAAAAATGTATTTGCTCTTCATATATATTTACATGTTACGAAAATGACGTACCCAACATCTTATGCAACAACTTAAGACTTATAAACAATAAATAAGGCTCGTATCTGGCGTTGAATCGTCTAATGTTGCTGTATTGATCGTGATTTTTATTGGAGGATTTCACTAATTTGAAATTAGAGCCTTGAATACTATAATGCCATTTTAGTTTTCCGTTTAATTCGAGCATTACTACTATTAACTTATCATCCTCCGCCTTTAATTAATCTTCTAATAACTCTGCGTAATTAGTATTTTGATTATACTCAGTTTCGGTAGGGTATAAGCATGTTTTCTTTACATGGCTTGAGTAAAACTTTTTCAACTCAATTCGTAAAATTGTCTGAGTTTAGCATTGGGCGTTAAGGGGCGTTAACCTCGTCAGTATCAGCTTTTGAACGAGTTGTTAGCTTTCCATGCGAAGGTCCGCTCGACCTATACGCCTATCGCTTCATTTTTTGTTGTCTTCCTCGAAGGTCAGACGTCATTCCTTCCACGACGAACAATAGGCCGGAAGGAAAAAGTAAATCCTTATCGCCTTGGGTAACCTGCGAATGGGAAAGCGACTCTAATTAGAATAAAACAGCTTTCACGTATCATAATTAATACACTGCTATATGATTGCTTCCCCGATGAAAATGAAAGTGACCAAAAATCAAATAATAGGATTCGGCAAAACTCATTTCCTATGTCCTTTTCTCTAATCTCGTAGAAGTCCAGTATTCCGTTAGATTCATTGATTGTCGCTGGTATTTGCTCGGTCAATACTCTTGAAATTAAATACATGTAGTAATACAAATACAAGTACTATATGTACGTGAATCGCTATTATGTATATTCGAACTGCATTGAGTCTTGGGTGTGGTCATTTTTTTTCAATTTACAATATAGAGAAAGCAATTGGGAGCTAATCTTAAGTTCCCAGTAAGTAAGATAACTAGTGAAACAATCGACGTGCATAAACTTGATCTAATATGTCCATGCTCGACTTTGTGGATGGGAGCCATATTAAAGAACACTTAGTAATTTCCATAGAATATATATGGATTATAAAGGTGACTAGTTTTGACTGCAATTAGATATCTTCTGTGATGTCTGAAAATGTATATTCGTAGACAATACTAGCCTTTATAAAAAATATATTCTGTGGAAGTTACTAAGTATTTTACTTCTTTAGTATTACATAAACCCAATGCTTACGTTGGTGTTCTTATCATTATGATTCTTCATTTATCGCTACTTACAGAGATAATGATTTTATTCCGATTTAAATAATAATTTTATCCGTTGAAAGCGCTTAACCATTTGTATTCAATTGTATAGAAAGATCTTTTCTGGTCTCTTTTTATAGTCCTATCTTCAATTAAACTCGGATTAGTAGGTTTCTACGTTAGGCACAATTGAATATTTAAGAGAACCATAGAAGTTCAAATTCTGCTTTATTATTCCTAATTTGAAGTCACATCAGCTCCTCAGTTATATTCTGTTAGTGAAATTAGTTAAAGCTTCTGTTTGTGTGCTGATGGTTCCATATTATAAATAATTCAACATCGGTAATAAGATGTTTAAGACTTATTCAGATATTATATGTACGAATGTGAATTGTAGTAAAATATGCAGAAACAGTAATGAAAACGACTATGTTGCGTAGAAAATAGAATCTTAAAGATTTCATGCGACTTAAGATTGGCTTGAATTCATTAGGTTATTAACTATCTCGCTCACGTTCTTTTGCTAGTGATATTGTATCGCGTTCTCCGTTTCAAAGTACCGTCTTTCTTACGTCACCAATACCATATGGTAATAATAATTAACTCGCCTTCTGATCGAATTAGCATTCGCAAACGTATCTATTGATTTACATAATGTCCGCTTGGTTTGTATCTTTCGTTTGTACCTCTGCTCTTTCCAGTCGTCTTCCTTCCGCGTGTTCTTCGTTGGCTTGGCTTCATTTAGCATCCATTTTACTCTTTGCTAGATGTTGTAACGGTATCAAGAAGTATGCTTGATTGGAAATTCATGTTTGAGTTGCCCATTCGAGGATTTTATCACCCCATATATCTGTCGAACGGGATGGAAGATATTTCGTCTCAATTACTGCGCAAATTCCGCTATTGGAAGTCTATTCTTTCTTTGTTTCTTCATTTTCGGAATTTTAAATTTAGTATTTGAAATTCAGCCTTGATAGAGATCTATGTATATTCTCGATTAACTGATGTAAAGATCTTATGGATGAACTTTCATAACATCTGTTCTATGTATCGTCGGTTGCGCATTTCTTCTTATATGCTTATGCCATATGCATCTATTGAGTATACTGTTTTTCGTGTCAATGGAGAGGTTATATCAGTACCTGAAAATTGCCATTGATTGAGCGTTTTATTGCTAATCTCAGTAAGTATAATTTGAATCTGAAGATTATGGTAATACCCAACGCATTCATGTGTTGCAAGTTGAGGAAGAGAGAAACTAATCTTGATATCTCCGTATAGCAATACTTAGACTGGCTTTTTATGTTAAGATCCTTCACATTTTTTATTTACCGCTTCAAAGTTTGAAAATTAATTTAGAAAATTGTTCCAACATTTTAATGTTGTAGAGCAGTATTTTTATTTATCCAAAATAATGCAATATTTGTTCAAATTTTTTAATCAGAGGTAAGATTAGGGCTTTGTGTAGTTTATGTAAGTACTGCGAAAAGTTAGTGTTAATACATGCTCAGTGATTAATATTTTGTAAGAGAATAATGCCTGGATATAATTGCTTAGGAATTGGTAATTAGAAAGAAGGAATACTGGTATACCACAATTTGTCTCAAAGAAAAGTGGCGTAATCAACTAATTATCCCCCTAATTCGGTTATTCCGCGAATTTCCTTCTCACAGGTCTCACAAGTTGCGCCCAGAAAGAGTCCTTAATTCTTTGGATTGCATCAGTAACGAGAGTAAAAAGTCGATTCCATTATATTTCAATCCTCGAACCGTGTTCTCACTCCCTCCGGCTTAGCTCTTTTCGGCTGTCACGCCGTTCTTCTCAAGGGAAAGCTTTCTCCAAATGGAAATGTTTTTTCCGTCGTCTGAGACCGCCTTTCGGTATGTGCGGTTTTTGGGACCGAAGGCCGTCTCTACCGCACGGAATTGCAAACAAACGGACAAGTTTCTACCTGCTTTTTCCGAACGTTTAATCCCGTTGAGGTTAGTGGCCCAGTGAGAGAAATAGCTCCGAAGTTAATCATCTTTACACGCATTTCATTTTAGCCTCTATTTTTAAGCTCCGTTAGCTTCTTTTGTCCATTCAAGAGCCTCTCGATTCTTCTTATTTGGCCTGCGTTCGAGTCATCCTGGGGTTGATGGGGAAGTTTCAAAAATCATGGGGGCGTGGTTTTTGCCCCATTGTTGTCAGCGGAATCAATTCATTATTCCCTTAATTTTATTGAAACATATTTAATGCTAATATGAAGTATAAATGGGTGGAAAACTTTGCCATATAACGTAATTCACTTCGCTGCGAAATGGATATTTTCAACGCGTGAATTATATTTTAAATTAAGTTTAACTTTAACGTGTTAAGTTTTGCACAGCTTATTTTGACACCCATAGGCTTTTGTCGCTCTTTGATGAATTGGAGTCTCGAAACCCGGGTCTTTTACAATTGCGTTCTTGTGCTAAAGTATACTTTATGTATTAAATACATTGTTGTTCGGGTTGTTTGTTTTATCTGACAATATTTTGAAACTTCTGTATATTGAATTTGATGCTTATCTACACTACGTCTCTAAATAGACTTCGGAAGAAAGTATTCTTTAATTTTTATCAGATGAACTGAAATATGGAAAATAAAAATTCGCTGTTTTTATGTGCCTTATTCCCCTCTTGTGGTGATTAGCATACTTTAGTCCATACTGATAAATAAGCTCGTAGTTAAACATTAATTATTTCTTCATTCCTCAACACTCCATAAGCTATTTCCTTGGAAGTTCTTAATGGCTCATAACGGAACATATTCCTACTGTATCTACTGCAAATGTAAATCCGAATCGGAAACTGAAGGTTTCATTTATACCAATGACAGTCTCCTTTCCCACAACAAAACGAGCTATTTATTAGTCTCTTTTCCGTCCCGCAGTATATTTAATTTTGATAGCCTTCGAGTCACTATCTATATTTAATATGTCCCTCCGAGTATCTGTAAGCTCTCCCTGTTATCTTTTGGCTACTATCACTTCAATAAAGCTCGGCACTTTTTATTTCATATCCGCCTTCCGTAGGAGAGATTCGGTCCATGTAAGGCGAAGACGTCATCCTCTCTCTTCACGCTCATCTGCAAACTCACTGTCATTCGACTCGCGCACTCTTTTGAATGCGAATGACGTGGCAAACGCAATGCGTGGCGTGATTCCATCACTCCCAACTTCCCTCTTATTTATTCTCAATGTTGTCCATTTTTTGTCCTTTCCTTTTTTTACGAAGTTATAACTGCGACATAAATCTTGAATGCAATTAAAGGTTTGGCAGTGAGTTTAATCACTTAATTTCTCTCTTTCTGTCGAAATAATCGTATTCGGAAATATAAGGTATGGAGGCCGATAAAAAAGAAATATATTTTCATGTTTCGCAAAGAAAAAACTAAACTATATAGTCGAATTGGTGCATTTTATTCTCCTGTAATCGAATCTCGTGGCTATTACAATTGTGTGTTAGCTATGAACAACTTCTGTCAGTTTCCATGTTGTTCCATAAATCATTCATTTGATGAATTTATGCATTTATGTAATCTGATATTACCTTTTCGGAAAAGTTATGTCAATATCCATCTGATATTAAAATGGAAATAGCTTCTGCTTTCCTCTCATATAACCAATCAGTAAATGTGAAATTGGATAGTTGATTGAATGATGGAATGATAGGAAATTTCCCATTTGATCGTCTAATTGTCTTTTTAATTAGCTCATTGCGTATTTTTTATCATTTCGAATTGATGTTAATAAAATTGGATATTGGTGTTATTGGTGTTACGCAAGCTATGTTTACGCTAACCAAACACAGTAGAGAATAGAATCTGATGCTGCTAGAATTCCTTGAAGGTCAATTCTGTTATAATTCACAAGTCAACTCAATATTCACCTTGTATTAAAGTTAAAATGGCTTAATTTTTACTCTTATAACATTCAAGAGAAATACTAGAGGATTTCCTAAAGCCAAAACATTTATCTTATCGTTAAAATTCGAATGTGCCGTAGATTAAGACTAATTTTGGTGCAGTTAATGTTTTCAACGATGTTCATCTTTGTAAATTTATCGAAAAAACTTGACATTTTAGCCAATTTTGAAAATCTATTTTTAATATAATTCTTAGATGAAGACATCGGGCTTTCATGAATATATTTTATCATGTAAAATTTGTCTTTGATGAACTTTTATATTTTATTCCACTTTTGGCACATATTCCAGCAGTCCGTTTAATTTTCGAATTTTTTATGCTATTTCTGTAGATATCTTCTCGCATCCGTTGCCTTCGACTCTGAATGTATTGCTGTGATGCAATCATCTCGTCACATCCTCTCTCGAGATATATTTGCCTCACTTTCTGACCGTAATATGTATATATTTTTTACATAACGCTTTTCTTTGTATATTTTCTTATCGCCTCTCATCCGAAGATCATGACTCGCCCGCTTCCTGAGTGTCGCTTATTTACTACCCCTCGTCGATCTTTATGGGAGTCACGTAATCACGGACTCGTGAAGGGAATAGCTCAGCCAGCTGTATCCCTCTCGCATATCCTATTCTTCATACGGATTGAGACTTAATAGTACGAAAGCGATTCCTGATGCTGATTTCCCGCTCAATAATGGCGATAAGACCGTAATGGTCTTAGTGAATCAGTCGCATAATGTCTTTAATTTGACTCATTTTTGTTCATGGCCTGATGAGGTGGAATCTGCTTGTGATTCAAGCATCGAGTCAGTTGCAGTATGAAATACATTAATATTTGCATACTCATTTCCTTGACCGTCTTCTTTTATGATAATTTCTGAGAATTTTCTAGCTAGGAATTTTAGTGTACATTATTTTAACGAATAAGAGGTCCACTTAGTCTAATTCGTGCCCCCTACAAGTCTGGGTTCGATTCCAGTGAGAGATAAATTCTAATTCTTGATGAGGATATGTGGTAGGATGGCATTCAGCCATTAATTTTCATTTTTAATAAATTGACTCTCCTAATATGCATCAGCCTATCCCTTATTGGTATTATGGGCATAAAAGTCGAAGGGTCAAGCACTGGTATTTATTCCGAAAAAGTCATTCTCATAGATTACAGTATATTTGTTTATATCAGCCTCATTAAATTGATATGTAATGGTAACATATATGCTATTGTCAACATTAAAATTGTGATCCAACTTGAATTTTGAGTGTGAAAGTTAATTTAAACTGCATTTTTAGCTCTGAAATTTTGTCTACTACCAAGGCCCTTCATGTTTGTTATCTAATCAGTGTATGCACTGTAATCAACTATAAGACCGAATGAATTAATTTATTCGAATGGTTTTTTTAAGTGTTTTTCTGGAAAATTCCTTCCTTGATAAATTTGTATAGGAACTTATCTTCCATCTATTACTTTTTTTGCGATTTCTGAAGAAGAAATCATATATTGGTTGATAATTTCTCCGGCTTTGTTTTGGAAAAGGTCATTATATTTCTTATAGAGTTCTTCTGTATCTTGTACAAGCATTTTAACAGAGAATGTATGCATTTCGTCCTTCTCTATCTCAGCCAAATCGCATTCTTCGAGTTATCTATTTTAAGTTTATTAAGGATTGAAAGAATGAGTTGAAAACGTGAAAATAAATTTGGAGCTTGTAGACAGGGCTACTGGAGGTTAATATTTTCTAAAGTTCCTTACTTAACGCAACTGAACATGGCCATAATGACGGTGTTCTTTTGAGATTTGCGAAATCTGTTAAACGTGCGGGAAATTAGTTTAATGGTCGAGGAAGCGGGACGTATGACGAAATTTTGCGATTATCTGTTCAATTTTGGGACGATTAGTCATTCTATTGTAAGTGGAATTGGTTGGACTGGTTTTTCCAGCTTACTAAGCTTATTCATACCTCCTAATTCGTACCACGACATTTTCCGTCCAGTGATCAGTGATATTATTGCGACAGTGTTGAGAAGAGGCCAGTAAACGTCCTCAATTCCTCGGAGCAGTACTTTGTATAATGTTATTATATTATGTTATAATTGTTAATGCTTAAAATATCTTCCATTTTCCTTTATTTTGACGAATGTACACATTTGAACGGATTACAAGAATCCAATCACCAATACATAAGCATGTTTTGATTAATTTATGTTTTAGTAAACTTCTAAAGCTTATTGGATTTTAATTTGGTCAAAAAATAACGACCCTTATTTATTTAATTATCGTATTTATTTAATTTATCGGGAAAATCTGTCTCGTCTTGAATGTGCATATAAATTTTAAAATACTCCCTGCCAGGGTTAAGTATATCAGTAACGGTATGTTCAAGAATTCTGCAGTAAATATAATTGGGTCTGTACATTGAAGAAGATTTTAATGAAGCGTTTTTCTTCGTGGAGAAGGGCCGGGCTCGAATCTAGGAGTAATTGATGAGTTTCCGTTAGGCTACAGACGATTTTAAACTATCCAAAATGCTGGGCTTTATTCTTATATTCATTGGAAACAAATTTCCATCGCTTTTGTTTTACTATTCGGCTAAAACTGTCTTATTCGAACGATGTTTTTGCGTTTTGCAATCGATAATTAGAATGATATCTCTTAAACATTTCGTTTCCATGGGTAGAAACTAGGGTTACCTCCACTTGATACCTAAAATGGAACTGCTTTCAGTGGACAGTAAAAAAAGAGGTCTTCCAAGGGATGAAATTGGCTTTCCGGAACTAGTTAAGCGCGACACACGAAACAAGTTATGGTCTCATGAATCAATAGGAGACCGCCCAAGATAGTATAGATTAGATTACCTGGCTCGGGAACTAGGTTAATGGCCTTTGTCCAGACGTTGCCGTTTTCCATTCTTCCGTATTTTTCTGCGCGCTTTATCATCGCCGAACACGAGAACGTTTTTGGAGCAGTATTTTATGATCGCCGATTTCAGTATGTGAACTCGCTCTAATTGACCCAATTTAAATTATCGATAACCACCACTATGTACTCATTGATGATCATTTTTACATTTAGCCCTAATGATTCCATAATTATTCTTACAGCTGACCTCACGAAACGTACGTCCCCAGCCAGACTTTGTACCCGTAAATTTAAGCGGGAAATATAGATGAAGCGTTTCATCGCTAAATGGAATATCGAAATTTTATTATTGGATACTTTTTATTCAGTTTCAATGTCGCGTTCTTTTGTAAGGCATGTTAAACAATCACGTTTTATGAAGGTAGCTCGTACTTTCAGAAAGTTTAAGGAATATTAATATTTCAATGTGAATATCGAATCAATGATTATAGTAATATAACGACTAATGTCTACGAATAATGACGACTTAGGATAATTTAAGTAATTTTAAGAGAAATCGCTTATAATAAACCTTTCAGTTATGAACGTTAACAATCCACCTGATGAAATTCGAACCCGTTACCCCAGTGATACAAAACTATCACTCTAACCACTAAGCTACTGAGGCCTTGCATAACATAAAATGATAGATATGTTAAAAATTCTTTGGAGCAATCTACTAATTGTTGTAGGCTCAGTTTGTTAGTAAGATTTTGTATGCGCGTACATAATTTTCGTATTTATAAATATTTATGAGTTTTATGTTTATAAAATCTTCTTTTGCGTACTATGTCTTCTCTGATTCGGAACACATTTTAAACCTAAGTGGTGACACATTTACTTTTTCAGTTGTTTTTCTTTATAATTGGACATATAGCGGTTCTATCGCATCCCTTAATTTTCGAAGGAGCTATTATTGCCTATATATCCTTCAATACAGCCTCTTTTTTATCTTAATTTTATACTCTTCTGTTTTGTTAATTATTCTGGATTTCATTTCGAAAATGATACTATGCTTTTTTTGGAGCGTTTGCGAAGTGTTTCTCAGATAACCCAAAGGTTATTGCGATATGACGGTTTAATGGTCTTTTCATACACCAGTAGCTGCGAGTCACAGAATTGTAACCACAACCACATTAAAATGATTGGAAAGCTGATTTTTTGTCACTGGATTTTTTAAATAATTCGTATTGCTGTATTGCGGAATAAAGTCTGTGCAATTGTTATCGCTTGTTTTGCGCAGCTCTCTAAATGCTTATCTCACTTATATCAAAATATTAAAATGTTATAATCCATCATGTGATTTGTATTTATCAATTTAACCTTCGTAAAACTGCCGTATGTAAAATGTTATATTTTTGTAGAAATTTTGTATGTTTGGAAATTGAAACATTTTTTTTCAGTTTAAAACACTTTGGAATTGATATCTGATGGGTAACCTACTTTAAAGTACCTTTAGTTATTCCTGAAACCAAATATGCTATGTGTTTTAAATACAATTAGGAAGTATTTTGTTTCGAAATTCACTGCGTTTTTGTGCGAAATAGTTCTAATTTTCTGTATTTAATACGTACTTACTAATAGATTGTGTTATTTTTAATTCCAAAAATAGATTTTTTCAAGAAAACATTATTTTCGTCGTAGAGATAAAATCAACTATTCATTCAGTTGGTGGTTTTCTTTCATTGCCATTGCTTGTTTTTTTTTTAACAGGAAGTATCTAGTTGGGACAGAAGCCGTGTAAGAATCTGTAGGTATTTGTTTTTTTGAGGCTTCGTTCATTGTGTCAGCTGTCAAAAACTCAATATTTTCTTGGATGCAATTGTTGGGAGAGACGTTCCTAGATGAGTGGAGTTTTTTTCTTTTACAGCTATTTTATCAAATATATCCTTCTTAGACCTTTGAGACTTCGTAGTATATTTTACTATTCAGTATGCTGCAAAGCAAAATAATAAACAAAGTTCGCATGTTACTTTGTTTATTGAGGCACCTTTCACCTTATTTTACGCTTGCGATGAATAAAGTTTTGCTCCATTTCACTATAATAACATATATTTCTTCACTTTAAATTTCCAAGTTTTCCTTTATTTAGGGAACGGGGTGCCTAGGTTTGTATATCTTGAAATTTCCACGTTTTTCTTCTTTATGCTTATTGAAAGCTGCGCTTTTCAGTTTCAAAAAGTTCTCGGAAACATTTTTATGACAGGTTGTTCTGGGAAAAAGCTTGCTTTCGAGACAGCTCATAAAAGCCGGCTCCTGCTTTTAACCGGAACAGCTATCTCTTCTTCTTGTTATATAGCTCCCACCTTTGCTCTGAGTGTACATTTTGCAATATTTCAATCCCCGCGCGTAAACGTTTACCGGTTTTTGTCAGGTAATTGCATGAACGTGTGAGTAATATATTATCCAGCTGCGATATTCATATCAGAATTCGAACTACACGTTATACACGGCGGTTCGTGGAAATTTAGAATCGTATTGGTGTGGACTTTTTGATCAATAATGCATTGCTTTTTTATTCCCTCTCCCTCAGCGTGTTTTAGTAGGCAAATGTGAATGGAAATTCGAAATGCTAATTTTATAATTAAGATTAATTGGTTTCATTAAAGATCTCTCTCATCATAATTCGTTATACTAATGGATTGTAATGAAATGGTCGTTTGCACGTGACTGATTCTGAATTAGCAAACTGGTTTTATAAAAATGTATCTTATTTTTACGTGAAGATAATTCTCCGAAGATAATTTAACTTTTACTTGGGATGTATTAAATGACATAATTGTCGTGTATTTCCAGAAGGATTTTAATGGATTACTTTATTAGAGGATGCGTAATTGCTGGACTATTTAGACGAAAAAACCTGATGACAAAAGCAAAGTTTGTTGTTGACTATTGTAGTAGGAATCAAGGTCATCTGAACGGTTTGTATAAAATGAATTGCTAGGGCTGCCGTTGCTGTCGTGCATCGAATTGTAAGATACCCTTTCCGGATTGCCAAATTGGTGGCGGGAACAGGCTCCATTACCGATCCAAGTAGACGCGTAATTAGTAATCATAGACTCCTAAAATGTATCTTTGTCAGGGTATATGCCAGTGACGCGACCTTCAGAAGGGTGGAGGTGAGATGTATCGAGTTTATCTCAAAGTCGGCGCACAACCTTCTCGATTATCTTAATGGTCCTCAGTGAATTAAAACGTAAAATACCTTCCACTCCTACGGTCGAGTTTTATATTTAACTGTAGTTTTTTCATGTGTTTACTACCGATTATTATTATAGTAAAATGCATCGGTAGCTCTAATGCTGTAAATATGTCATCATTTTTAAATTTAAGGTTGCGACAATATAGTATTTTAGAATAGTATAAAACCTGAAAATTAAAAAAAGTGTAACGTTTAGGTGGAAATTATTTTGAGGCTTTAAAATCATGTAAGAGGATGTAAAATTATCTTGTTAATAAATTTTAGCCCGGAAAACTTCAGGGGGTACAGAAAACCTACGAAAATTATCTATATAGTTATTAGATTGTGATGAAAATTTGTAATAAATTAGAAAGAACCGTTTTCTAAACAATTCCGCGAAATCTTTCTTTTCTAAAAAAAACGACGTAAACTCATTTATCTTAACTTTCATAATTAACGCAATGGAGAAAGGCAGATGCTGGATATTGTTGTTGTTTTTTCTGTAAAAGTTCTTCGACAACTTAGGTCATTTCGCACAAATGCTTCCACCAGGAATCGAACCCGGGAACGCTTTCACTGATGCAGAAAGCGCTGCCCACTTTGTTATCCGGGAGCCAGAAGATAATATAGAATCAGAAGTCGGTGATAGAGCGATTAAAAGGAAGCGAGATTTTTCGTCGGTGAATCACGCGGTGACTTTTTACCGGGAACCAGATCTCGATATCTTTTCCTCACGGGGGCACTGTGTTCTTAGAGGGAAAGGCATTCAAAATCGAGCCATCCTCCCATAACTCATGGGCTTCGCCGCCACCTGACTGCATTCCTCAGTCATTGGTGCGGCTGGGAGTGAGTGGGTGGGGTTTGACGGAGGATGACTCAGTGCTGGCATTGCTCACTCAACCTTTGAGGCGACCCACACCTCTCCTAAAAGGAGACCGCCTTTGTTCGCCTTCTCCAAATCTGTCTCCACATTCATTTTCGCATTTCCAATGGGTTTTTAGGAAAAGGGACCTCAGGAATTTTGAATGAAAAGGTGGTTTTCTCTCCTTTTGCAGCTGGAGTGTATCGTTAACTGCTTTAGCTACCCTGGGGAGAAAGGGCTTCCTTTCGGATGTTAATGCTAGTGTGGCAATACGACGCTTAATCCCTAAGACGGCGTTGACGTAATGTCACCGAGAGGAGAGTGTTACCTTGGAAATTCACTCGTTCTGTTTTCTTCCAAGTTTTTTAATTCCGCTTTTCCGCCGTAGAAACGAGGCTCTTTTTGTGTCTGAAAATTCGCTTTCTTTTGGAATGAAATGCTGCTCGGGTTTGTCGAGGATTTTTTGATGTTTTCTTTACGGAGCTTTGAATTGTGTTCCGTTTCCAATTCATCCGGAATAATTGCTGTCTCTGAGTATCGGGGCAAGCTTTATTACGCCGCAAACGAATGGAGTTTAATAATTAGATACTTTGTCTTTTCGCTATATTATTATACTTCTCCGTAGTATTGGAAAATAATCACTTGTACACTCCCATAGAATTTATTGATGCGACGTGTTTCGTTAGGGGACTAGCAAAAGAATAGATTCTGTGGGAGTTTACGAGCAATTCTTTCATTGTTATGGACTCTCACGAAGTAGCGTCTTCGTATATTGTGTTAATTTATCGTAATATTATTATAGAAGCGAATTTGTAGTTTTTTCCGTTATACCTGTTTTTATGCTGTGACTATCGCCCGTGAATCTTAGTCGATATTTTTTCAAACATTAGATGATTAACTTCATGCACAAGCATATCTTATATTAGAGATGAGTAGTTATCATAAGGCGAAGCGGAACGCTTATTTTTATTTTTTGAAAGCGGTCCCGGGATCGATTCTTGGTGGGGACTTATGTATCCGGAATGGCCTTTGCTGTCGATGAACTTTCAACAGTGTTACTACTGATTATAGATTTTTAATCCAAGAATATTCTAATGTATATTATAGATAAATTATTCCCTTTTCAGCTTGCTTCTGTTGTCAAGGGTTACCACCAAGTAAAGACTCAAACAGTCGATTTTATTTCTATTTTAATTTGGAATCATGGATACCGGAGAATACCGTCCGTAGAGAAATAAAAGTATCCCCAACGCGTTAATGTTAGCGTGGGTGAAATAGTACATTTCAGATTATTCTTTCAGCATTCTCAATTCTCTTGCCAACACGATTACTTCATTTCAGTGAACTTTTGTGATTCATATGCCTTTGCATGATTTCAAGGGCAGGCGACTCGTCATCCGGTTAACCTCCCCTGCGCCAATCGCTGCCTCCAATTATCTTTTTGTTTGTCGCTCGAATGTTTTATGTGCTTTTAGACGGAAAGTATTTTCGTATTTTTTAAATTTTACGTCACGCTGTAGTCGGCTAGTTGCGAAAATACGTGCCTGGGCTGACTTTCAGAAGCCTCGTAAAGATTATGTTTAATCACTGCAGACTGCGCGAGGGTGTAAAACAGAAGGAAAAGTTATAGTCCTCCAAGTTTTTTTTTGTTTTGTCTCCCGCAACGCTCTAAGGGAGATCTCGGCAGTGGCGAGGTGTTGGTGACGTCACTTTTCAAAGTTCAAACTTCTCTTCAGCAGTCTTATGTGTTGAAGTCTTATTTTATTTCGTTAACACTGATACCCTGAAATCTTTCATACTCTATTATTTTCACAACATTTTTTATCTGTTATCCTTTTTTCTCCTGATACATTTCTCTTATTTATGATATTGAGGTATGCTACACACCCCGTGGAAAACATTTTCTTCTTACTCCGACATTATTTTCGTAATGCGACCCTATTCATATCTCTAGACTGGTTGTTTCAGCCATACTTTTGTTATCGGTGGTAGAAGAATAATGTTTTCAGATTGTTTGTGTTTCTTAATAGTGCTTCGACAGGTCATTTCGCGCACATTGGCCCCCACCAGAAATGAAACCAGGGATCGGTTTCATAAAAACCTAATGCACGGCTCTTTTGCACTATCTGGGAGCCCCGTTTTTTTAATTATCTCATTTACTAAAGCGTATTTCTACACGGATTTTATAAATATACCATGAAAATCTTATGTGACTAGTAACAATGCCAATTAAATTCTATATTTATGCTATATTAGCTTTAACGAAGTTTTAACTATAAAAGATGTACGTTTATGATATTATTTACCATGAATTAGATGAATTAAATTAGTATTCAAATTAATTATTTACTATTATAGTTAGAATTAATATTTTTTCTTTTAATTTGTTATTATTTTAAGTCATCAATGTATAAGTCGTTGATAAATTATGTTACTAATTGACTAGATAGGTCTACCTATGCAAAACTAAACGGAAATAGTAATGATAATAGTTACGCTAATACATATTATTAATTGTTATATATAATTATTATATAAATTATTTATCGCTATGTATAATCAAATTAATGATTATTATATATTAACTAGGAATATTATAATTATTATGTTATTATTATTATTATTATTTTAGTATTAATTGAATGAGTATCAATCAGAGAATCAAAGGTTTTACAGTTGAAATAGCAGAATTTTGAATAGTTCTCTACGAAATTATAAGAAAACCTGAATCAAATTATCATCATATTCATCAAAATTTATCTGTTCTGGGGCAGGTTACAGCTGAACATTTCCAAACTTCTCTGTACTGCGTCTGCTCCTTCAATTGCTTGTAGCTCCGTTTTCCCTTCAAGAGCATATAAATGTAATGATGTGACCATGAAATCCCAGCAACGAAGTCAATCTCAGATAATATTGTCGTCATTGACTTACCTAAAACAAGATCTTTCCGCGATAACCAAGATTTTCCCCTTTTTCCTACCACGTGGATGGGAAACAAATTTTCAGCCATGGTTCATCTGAAGGAGAATGAGCCGCTTTCAGTAGCCGTTCTCGGACCACAAGAACGTTGATGTTCCATTGGGAGGCTATTTAGATGGAGGGCAGATGTGTTGTCCCTTTCATCGTCGAATCCGTTTTCTTCCTCCGTTTGGCCACTGTCTGCTTCCTGTGACTGTTTCGAGTGCAGGAAATGTGGGGAGTGTGCACTGCTCGCGGTTTAGGCCGTTCGCGAATAACGTCCTGTATGAGCGCTTTTATCTTTCCAACTTGTTGGGAGCGCCAAAAACCACTCCACTTCCTCAATTCGTAACAACCGCTAACCTCGGAGATTTATTACAAGTACGAGGCTCAATTCTGCCATTTTTAAAACTACAATTGTAACTTTGACTGTTACTGTCATTATTCCTGATCCAAAGTAGACCCTTATATATTTCCGGTTCATATATTAATTAGTTATTCTTACTCTCTTTATCATGTTTATTTTTATTTATTTACTAGCAGAAGTGCCCGTTGATTCTCAACGGGGATATTAAATTTCATAAATACCAATGTAACAACCTTGATTATAATAAATACTTCATAATTGTTGATAGATAGGAAATATCAGACATTCTAATTCAATATACCAAAAATATAAGTTACAATGAAGTCTACAAAGCCGCAGCAACTCAATATTCAATCTCATATACTCTGAATGAAAAATATCTCCAACTGAGACAATATAAATATATAATCTAAGATCACATTAGGATTAGCAGGACCACGTTTAAAGTAAAATCTTCAAACAGGAAAAAGGGGACAAATGAATCAAGCATTAAACGTAAATGACAGAAATAAATTACATTTCAATCAAATAACCAACGATGTATATTCTATACGGAAAGTAAATGTAGTACGGAGCTGACTCGTATCTCAATCTTAAAATGTGCAACATAAACACGAACCACAAAAGTAATCGCAATGTCAAAATAGAAACAAAAATTAAACACCAATAACAGAAGGATAGCAAATGAATATGGAGTGGAAGCACTTAAAAACAACGAATAATTCAATTTTTAAAACGAAAAAAACGAACTTTGCATGCATTTCTAAGAAAAAACTGTTTTACTCGTCTGGGCTCGAACCGTGGACTTTATGCAAATTTAAAGTACACTCCTGGCCAAAATTAACGCAGCACCTCCCTAGCGATCCTTACGGCCGGTGCTGCGTTAATTTTGGCAAGGAGTGTACAACATGTTCATCCCCGGAAAGACGTTTAATGATGTTAAAAGTTATTACATCGTGCGACTGCTAGTTTTCGAGATTATCTGGAACATACATACATACAAACAAACATACAGGCATTTTATAGATATACTAGCAGAAGTACCCGTTGATTCTCAACGGGGATGTTACATTTCATAAACACCATGATCGTAACACATACTTCACAAATTTTGATAGATAGCATATACCAAACTTTTCAATCCAAAATACCAATAAATTTAAGGTACAATGAAGTCTAAAAGCCGCACCAACTCAATATTCATTCTCAAATACTCTGAATGAAAAATATCTCCAACTGAGGCAATATAAAGATATATTGTAATATCACGTTAAGATAATAGGTACCACGTTTAAAGAGAAATTTTCAGACAGGTACAGGAGTACTAATGAATCAAACATAAATGACAGAAATAAATTATATATCTCTCTGATAAGCACCGATGATAAACTTTGCGAAAGGTAAGTGTTTTATGTAGCTGACTTGCTTCTCAATCTTAATACGTGCAACATATACAAGGAAGACCAATAACACAAACGTTGTTGCAATATCAAAATAGGAACAAAAATTAAACACCAATAACAGAAGAATAGTAAATGAATATGGAGAGGAAGCACTTAAAAGCAACGAATAAATCAATTTTTACATTCTGCATATAACAAAATAAAATTTCTTTACCTTTTTGATCTATATTACGATGTTGGAGGTTTGCTACAACTTTACAACTCGCCGTTCAACTCTTCAAAGATTACAAACACCGAATCTGGAAAATCTTTACGTTCTTCGCTAACTCCATTTCCGTAGATCACTAAATATACATTATTGCAAATAGATTAGATTTAATACTTAATTTAGAAGAATATATATTCAATATATCCGCAACTTACCAGGATATTTTTACGCAGCCCGTTGAATTGATCGATAAAAATCAATTTTTGGTAAACCACAAATATAAAACTCATTTATTTTACGAAAATGACGGTAAACAATTATGTAGATATAAACAAAACTTGGTCGCTACAGACTCGTCAACAAAATTCGAAATTTTAAAAATTTTCCACGTCTTCTTATGGAATTACGCTTGAGCTCGGAATCAACAAACGCCTTGATCGTCAAGAGAATGAGTTGTTTACTACATGGAAATTCAGACAAAAGGTTTGTATATTTTATAAACACTCGAAATTTCGTATCGCAAACGATATTTCACGACCAAAATAAAAATCTTTATTCTATTTCCCTTCTTTTGTTGCTGGTTTCGACTTCCTACGACTGTTCTTTCTAATTTAGTTTTGCAAAAGAAATGAACCATGCAACGAAAAATATGAACTTTACGTGTATTTCTTATGCAAACTTTTTTACTCGTCTGGGTTCGAACCGTGGACTTTAGGCAAAGTTAAAGTACCATTTGTTCATCCCCGGGAAGACATTTAATGATGTTAAAAGTTAGAACATTGTGCGTCGTCTAGTTTTTGAGATTATCTGGAATATACATATATACATACATACAAACACATATATATATACAGCCATTTTTATATATATACTAGCAGAATTGCCTTTTGATTCTCAACGGGGATGTTAAATTTCCTAAATACCAACAACCTTGATTGTAACATATGCTTCATATTTGTTGATGGATTGGATGGAGCAAATACCAGACTTTCCATACCAATATAGCATAAACTGTAACATACTATTAAGTCTACTAAGCTGTATCAACCCAATATTCAATCTCATATACTTTGAATGAAAAATATATTCAACTGAGGTGTAAATAAACATATATTCCAAGATCACTTTTGGATAGGCAGAATCACCTTTAAAGTTACTTTTTCATACAGGTACATGGAGACAAAGTAATCAAATATTAAACATAAATGACATAAATAAATTATATATCGTTCTAATAAGCACCGATGAATATACTTTGCGGAAGGTAAGTGTATTATGGAGCTGACTTGCTTCTCAATCTTAATACTTGCAACATATACTCTGAAGACAAATAACACAAAAGTTATCGCAATATCAAAATAGGAACAAAAATTAAACACCAATAACAGAAGGATAGTAAATGAATATGGAGAGGAAGCACTTAAAAGCAACGAATAAATCAATTTTTACATTCTGCATATAACAAAATAAAATTTCTTTACCTTTTTGGTCTATTATACGATGCACGAGGTTTGCTACAAATTTACAACTCGCCGTTCAACTCTCCAAAGATTACAAACACCGAATCTGGGAAATATTTACGTTCGTCGCTAACTCCATTTCCGTAAATCGCTAAATATACATCATTGCAATTAGATTAGATTTAATACTTAATTCATAAGAATATATAATCAATACATCCTCAACTTACCACGATATTTATACGCAGCTCGTTGAATTATTCGAGAAAAATCAATTTTTGGTTAACCACAAATTTAAATCTCATTTATTTTACGAAAAAGACAGTAATCAATTATGTTGCTATAAATAAAACTTGGTTGCTACAGACTCGTCAACAAAATTCGAAATTTTAAAAATTTTCCACCTCTTCTTATAGAATTACGCTTGAGCTCGGAATCAACAATCGCCTTGATCGTCAAGGGAATGAGTTGTTTACTACATGGAAATTTAGACAAAATTTTCGTATTTTTTATCAAAATTCTCGCAATTTCGTATCGCAAACGATATTTCACGACCAAAATAAAAATCTTTCATCTATTCCCCTTCTTTTCATGCTGGTTTCGACTTCCTACGACTGTTCTTTCTAATTTAGTTTTGCAAAAGAAATGAACCCTACAACGAAAAATATGAACTTCACGTGTATTTCTTATGAAAAAACTGTTTTACATGTCTGGGTCGAACCGTGGACTTTAGGCAAATTTAAAGTACCACATGTTCATCCCTGGGAAGACATTTAATGATGTTAAAAGTTTGAACATTGTGCGACATCTGATGTTTGAGATCTGGTGGAATATACATACACATATACAAGCATTTTTATAGATATACTAGCAGAAGTGCCCGTTGATTCTCAACGGGGATGTTAAATTTCATAAATACCAATGCAACAACATCCTTGATCCTAACACATGTTTAACATTTGTTGATATATAGCAAATACCAGACTTTCCAATCCAATATACCAATAAATTTAAGTCACAATAAAGTCTACAAAGCCGCACCAACTCAATATTCAATCTCATATACTCCGAATGTAAAAATTCTCCAACAGTGGTAATAAAAAAATATTTTCTAAGATCACATTAAGATAAAAGGTACCACGTTTAAAGAGAAATTTTTATACAGATACAGGGGGGCAAAGTAATAAAATATTATCAAATAAATAAATAAGCATGTTAAATATTGACATTTGGGTTAGCTGTTTTCAATATCAGAGTTTTATTTCGACATGGCACTCCGTCCAGTAAACACCTAGGTAAATCATACTATATATTCATAACAAAATGCATAAATCAGTAAGTTGATCACGATGCTCGTTATTATAATTAAATGTTGATATTGCTACTGCAACTATAATTTACGCAGCATTAGATATTTCTGTACGGTTTTTTGGTCTACCATACGATGCTCGAGGTTTGCTACAACTTTACAACTCGCCGTTCAACTCTTCAAAGATTAAAAACACCGAATCTGGAAAATCTTTACGTTCTTCGCTAACTCCATTTCCGTAAATCACTAAATATACATTATTGAAAATAGATTAGATTTAACACTTAATTCAGAAGAATATATATTCAATACATCCGCAACTTAACAGGATATTTATACGCAGCCCGTTGAATTGATCGATAAAAATCAATTTTGTTAAACCACAAATATAAATCTCATTTATTTTACGAAAAAGTCAGTAAACAATGATGTTGTTATAAATACAACTTGGTTGCTACAGACTCGTCAACAAAATTCGAAATTTTAAAAATTTTCCACGTCTTATGGAATTACGCTTGAGCTCGGAATCAACAATCGCCTTGATCGTCAAGGGAATGAGTTGTTTACTACATGGAAATTCAGACAAAAGGTTTGTATATTTTATAAAAATTCTCGCAATTTCAAGTCGCAAACGATATTTCACGACAAAATAAAAATCTTTATTCTATTTCCCTTCTTTTGATGCTGGTTTCGACTTCCTACAACTGTTCTTTCTAATTTAGTTTTGCAAAATAAATGAATCATGCACGAAAAAAATGAACTTTACGTCTATTTCTTATGCAAACCTTTTTACTCGTCTGGGTTCAAACCGTGGACTTAAGGCAAATTTAAAGTACCTCTTGATCATCGCCGGAAAAACTTTTAATGCTGTTAAAAGTTAGAACATTTTGTGACATCTAGTTTTTGAGATTTTCTGGAACATACATACATACGAACAAACATACAGCCATTTACATATATATATATATAAGATAAGATAAGATTAATACTTAAATATTACATATTGGTACAAAACCAGGGGAGCTGGTAGTCTGTCCTGTGGGGGGGATAAAATACGCTGCCTGGTATTCATTCTTTTCGGAAGGAAAACCTCCCGAAGGCAATACGTCAAAAAATAAAATTACAATATTTACAAAATTGTTACAATATTTAAAAATTATTAAATTTTGTCATTATAATAAATATTTATAATTTAAAAAATCTTCGTACATTTTAAAATATTTTACCCAAGAAAGCTTTTTATAATTTAGCAAACACCTCAAGTTTGACTCGGTAGTTAATACTTTAATCTGTGAATATTGAAATTTTCTGGCCTGGTAGCCTAGATGGTTAAGGCAGTCTCCCGGATAGAGGAAGATCCCGGGTTCGATTCCCGGCCCCGTCAGACTTTTTCAAGTCCGTATTTCCTTGGGATTTTTCCTGGGTGAACTCCCTTATGTGCAATGAACCCTTAACCCTTTCCTTAAAAATTACCCCAAGTTTCCATTGGTTGTGCTAGTAGTTTTGCTAAACGTGATTCGATAGCTTAGTTTATATCTCACTTGTGTGACCATCGGGAACTAAACCCTGGATTGCTTTCACCAAAGCCCAATTGGCTATTCGGGAGCCTCCATAGAATGTACATAATTTGTAATGTAGAATTGAATCGAGGGCCTAAATTATCGAATCTGTGACATTCCTATTGTTTTGTTAATGCATTAATTAGTTTATTTTTGATATGTGTAGGTATTTTAACAATGCGATGCGATACAGAGATAGGTTTGTCGTAACCTTAGGAAAGATGTAGACTTAAAAATAAATCATAGATCTTGATTTATCACAATAATAATGTGTCATGCCCATTTTTTTGGCTCTTTAATATAGTAGATTAAACGAAAGTGTTGTACAGAGGAATTGGACGAAGTAACCATTCGCAGGGGACAGAGTTTGTTGTGTTGTTTCTGCAGACATGATGACGGGAGTTGCCAAATCGGCCCTCGAGAAAAGCAGCGCCAAATTGACTCGCACTTTCCCGCAATTTTCTCCATCGAATCGTTCCGGCGAAGAAGAATGAATGTCTCAGCCTTTTTCAACTCCTTTTCCACCTTTTTTTCGTTTATTCCCCGCGGCAATGCGAAATGTCTTCCACTCATGCGAAAACAATTTAACGAGGGTCGCGAGCGTTGCTTTCCTTCTTGCGAATTCTTCGCGCTCACAAAGCGATCTTTGCTTTCATCTCTCCATCGCGGATTCTGGAGCTCCTGGCCCGCCTTGTTTCTTCCCACGAACAACAGCTGCAAAGAGCTAGAATCAGTGTTCTTTAAGTGAATAATTAAATGCTCGACGTGGGATTAGTGTGCACTTTTCCCATTTATTCTTACGCAGTAACGCTCGTTGAAATTACTTTTTCATGGAAAGCTTACGTAATCTGAGGGATTTCCTTGGGCGTACTGCGGAACAGGCGTGGGTACCATTTTCTTCCGCTCGATGGCGACTATTTTAATACGAAAAACCTCATCTGAGCGAGATGGCGTCATTCGCGTTCATTGCCCGCTTCTTCGCGTGCCAAATTTATTAACGTTTGATGAAAGGAGGGAATCATGCGACCGGCGATAGGATGAATTCGTTGCTAAGAGACCGGGACGCATCGGAAGGCACGTGTGGAGATTATTCTCCTACTGTGACTTCCGTTATCTGTAGATAGGGTAAACGTTATTTGGAAAATGTGGGGGTATTAAAGTGTAGGTCATGCGCAGTAATTTTACGATCAAGGAACAGTGATAGCTTTCAATATTGGGTTTACCTAACACAGAAATTATTTGGTCAAGTTATTCTTTCAAACTCGATATTATGAGTGAATTTTCATGCTGATACAGTACTAAAACAATTCATAGGATTCACAAATACGTGCATTAATTGTTCCCCAATTGTCCTCCCTTGCATGGAAACGCTCCAACACCAAGGCCCCGGGTTCGAATCCCGGCTAACCGGATTTTTTCCGCTTAGGGAATGATCGTATGTGTTCGTCAATTGTTGAGTGTTTGTTCTATATTAAAACGGATATAATTGGGGGAACTGTTTCCATTTTATAATTAATCAATCAATCAATCAATCAAATGTTTCCCCAGAAGGTTTCTTGATCGAAGATGAATAAAAACACTTCTACTCGAAAGATATACGAATGTACTGTACAGGAATTTTTATTAACGTTTCCAGTTTCCTTTAACTTTTAAATTATATTTTTTACTTATAATTATCTAATTAAGAACACTTTTCATAAGTCCTCTATTTCTCTCAGTTTTTGCCCCTACTCCTGTGGTAGTGCGTTAAAAGACACTCTTTTCAATATGGAAAAGTTTTTATTTTTTATTCCATTAATAGAAAGAGAAGATATGATCCAAAGCTTCTTTTTCACATTTATTCAGTCTAAACTTTTCATTCCTTTTTCTCACTCATAGAGGACGTTCATTAAAGTAAACTTTTGATTTATTCATTTGATTAGTCTTTTATTTATAAAATTTCGGCTTTTCCTCTACTTGTTCTTATTACTGTGGCGTCTCTTCAGTTCTTCGCGTAGGTTTATACTCTATGAATGGACTTGATTATTTGCTCGTATGTCTCCGAAGAAGACAGAAAAATCGGTTTCAATCGAATTGAGTTCCTATATTTCCTCAATCATCATAATGCTTTTCCTCGTATCCGTACGAGCGTATGCATCGAAAGCCATGTGTTTCTATGTCCATCCGACCATCTCTATTGCTAATATCTTGGCCTCCTCTTTGTATTCTATTTATATCCATTGGGAACGGATGTTCTCCTGGTAAATTTACCGTACTCCGCCGCTCTTCATCTCCATTCAGAGCTACCTTTTATTCCGTCTTTCCAGCTTTCCGTACCCATTTTCCTGACGTCACAGGACATCTCTCCGTAATTCAAACCCTCTATGGTTTCTAGGGCGGAAAGATTTTGCCAACCCTTCGCGGTATCGTCTGAGTGAAGCGATTGTTGGAAGCGCATACCTGTTTTGCACACTCAGACTACTTCTGGGAATGAAAACCCGGTTAATGACTTAGGCAGGACTGGTTTCTCTGTGTTACTCCTCAGTTTACGTAAATGGCTCTTGGAAGGTCTGCCTTTCCTTAAATTTGTGAGTGGAGGATTAACAGAAGAAATAAAAACTCTTGTGGTTACAACGTTTTGTTTCTCTCGATGTATGCAATACGAAAACAATTAGAAGAATTCGCAGAAGTATCTTTTCTTGCTCGGAAATTCCTGAGAATGAATTTTCATATTTAAAAAATTATTATCTGTTTAGTTCTAAGGAAAAATAAAAAATAACTTTCATTTAATCGTACCTGAAATTTCCAGCTGAGGAAGTAATTGCTTGGAATTGAAAGTGGAATTGATCCTTTAACACAAGTATTTAACAAAGTATTCTTTTCGATTCTCTATAGTTTTCGCTCTGGATTTAGAATCTCTCAGATTTTTTCTATGCGATAGTTTTTAAATAAGTTCCCATGCTTAGCAAGATTGAGCTTTTATCATATCCCTTATTTTTTCTGTGTGTTGTATTATAAAAGTTTATCAGTAACGCAGATAACAATATTCAAATTCTTAAAACGCAATAATATAAAAGCTGTATCGATCTTTTCCTGCCGACGAAGATATATATAGATTCCACATCGTCATGCTCTAACGTTTTTCCCACAATTACGTAATACTTGACCGTGAAACATTCTGGGATATTTTTCGGTGTAATGGATGTATTATACTGAAGGTTTTGCGAAATATTTACTTAAGAAATGATAGTTTATTATTTCAAATAATAGCGAATAATTTAATATCAATAAAAAATGTATATAAATATTACATTTCTTTCTAAAAAATCTTGATACCTTTATCTCTTAATGTGCAAATTTTCATTTTGAGTAATCCACTTAAACTCGAAATATGCGTTGTGTATATGCAGTTAGTTAATCCTTGTCCTACCGTTGTATGTATCTTCCTCCTTCCGTGAAAGGCGGGCGTCTGCAAAGGCTGATCGGTTTCCTCCAAACGTCCTGTGGTCTCTTATAAGGATTTGACGATGACGTGGTGCATCCGCTTTCGCCTCATCTGTTGCTCCAAACGAATCGTCGGCTCTTTTAGTGTCACGATGAATGAAATGTATGCCTTCTATCGAGGTCGACAACTCTTTCCAATACTGATTTTGCGTGGTCATTCCCTCAGGTCATTAGGTTCGCCTTTTCATTGGCAAATTGTGTTGTCTCTATAATCCAGCTCTATAATCGAAGACAAATGATGTAATTTGTCTTCGAATTGGTATTCATAGCATGTCCTACAAATTTGTATTTGTAATATATATTCATGAGGGTAGAGTTATATGACTTCTCCAATACACAATTGAAAGGTTTCGTTTAATAAAAAAGCTTTCATATCCATTATTTTTATTTAATTTATGTATTTCATTTAAATTTTAAGTACTTTTGTATTTTTCAGTATATTTCAATTACAAATTATCTCAAAATTTTTTTATCCATGCTATCTGGAATTCCGCTAAGTAATGGCTAGATGGATCGATTATTTTGTCTTTTGCAAAGCTTTCCATTTATTCCCATGCAGAATGTCTTCATTTATTTATTTTCCTCTAAAGAATATTTTTGTCTTCTTTTGTAGTTAGTACTTCTTTAAGTGTCTGTGTAGGAGGTAGTCTTGAAGATTATTTTTTCGTTTTTTAAGTTCCAAATAGAACGGGAATATTTTTATATTCCGGAATGTTTTAAGTTTTTATTTTCGGTATCTAATTAAAGAAATGTTGGTACCAACTGTCGTTTAAACATATCGGGAACATATCCCGAATACGTCTCAATTTATTTATATATTTTAATTTATCTCATAATCCAAACCAATTATTATAAAAAAACACTTGTACAGTAATATAAAGGAAAATGTACAATTCCAATGCAATAAATTGTTTTGAATGATGGAATCAGTTTAATTGCTGAAATATTGTTTTATTTAAAGTTCAAGTTGAATAAAAAATTCAAAATTTTCCCGCTACTTGCAACGAGCCGAGAGGCGTCTCAGAGAATTGATCACATGGCGTTGGGAAGTCGATGACTCTCCTTGGACCCACAAAAGAATCGCTCCGCTTTAAGCGCTGTATTGATAGCGATATTCGATGTAAAAATTCCTCATCGAATCATCGCTACCCCAACAACATCCACGCTTTCCGATTCGAAACATTGTCTCTAAGCCCTTGGCACATTTTCGGGAGAGTTTCATCACTCAAGATTGTTTCAGTTACCACGACGACGTCTATCTCTCTCTCTGGTCATCTATAAATATTTTCGCCTCAGGCATTCTTTTTTCTCTCCTCCTGTACCCTTCACCCACAAACGTATCGAGAAAAAAACCCGTTCGACGAGATTCGAGGTATACTCCTCGTCCACATCCTCTTCCGCTGTGCAGTGGTCCGCGATGGCCTCCGTTACCCTTCCTCAGGATCGATCGCTGTCGTCTGCATGCATCGCCGTCTTTTTTCTCTTCGCCGCGATGCTTTTATTTCTGCGAGATGAGATTCTTCCACGTCTTCTTTGTCTCCGCTATGATTTGGCCTTGGCCGAAAAAAAAAACGTTCATTTCCATCCGCCGCGAAAGAGTGTCTTTTAGACTAAAAGATTACTGCGCATTTTCGGTCTCTGTACCTTTATCTCTCTACCCCTTTACCTCTGCAGTAGGAGTTGAAAAAGTCCTTCCCGACGGAAAAGATCTGTTGTAATTGCTTTTAAGTCGGGAGGGATTCGCGATTGAAAAACTCGGTGGCACAAACGTGCTCGGCTGGAGTTGATAAGCGGTCGTGAAGGAAACCTTTTGTGTGTGTAATAGGGAAGGCTTTTGCCCGAGACGATCTAAAAAATTGAGAATTCAAGACTTCATTTTGGTCGGGATCTTGGCCGTTGTTTCGTTTGGAAGCTGAAATTACATTTCGGTCGAGGAATTTTTTTCAACGGGCTCTAGTTATGAGGAATGTATAGTAGGCGAAGCCAATTAAGATTTCGTTGGTGTCAAATGTTAAACGTAATATCTGATAGATTGGTAATTAAGAATTTTTATTGATTATTTTTGTGTCTCTTAATTTATTCAGTTCCTAAAACTCTTACTTCAAAGATTTAATGACATAGGGTTGGATTTAAGAAGAGACAAGAAATGAAATAATATCCTTTTATTTATATCTTTATAAATGTTATCTATTTGAACATTAAAAGTCGATGGGAATCTAAAATATCAAGATGTTTCTTTCTATTTCTAAGCATTGAAATTTTTCTCTTTGTCTTATTATGGTAGTCATAGAAGTGACTACCTACTTACTAAGATTAGAGTGCCAAACTATTCGAATATCTCTAATGTATCGAAAAAAAGAATTATCCAGAAATGTAAATTTCTAAATCCATTGAAGCACATTTTCTTTAATACTTATTCACTGTTTTCATATTCGTATACTTTTATCAAGATAACGCTGACGTCTCACACAATTCCGTTTTTCTATTTACCCAGCATTTACCAAATATTGGGTTGACATTCATCGTGTTTATCTTTGACTCACATCCACGGATATTGTACTGACATTTTCATGAAATATATCACTCACGGATTAGTTTTTCGGCGTTTAGCTCGTTGAATTCTACCGCAGTGGGACGAACAGATCATATTTAATTAAACTCGTCAAAGGCTTCGTGTCCGGAAGTCGCCGTCAAAGCGTTTTGGCTATCTCCACGCTAATCAAGCGCGTCGCGGAATTTAAGCATACATAGGGAATCGAGCGTTGTTATACTCATTTGGTTCCTTGTCGGTCTCGCTTATTTCCCGGCTCTCCATTTGTGCCGGTGACTCACGGGTTGAACGACCCACCCCAATAGCCCGAAATATCATCAACTTCCTCTGCAAAGACTCGCGGAAACCTCGTGTACATACCGTATGTTTATTAAAAAGGGAAATAATCAAAGCTGCCTTTTCTTTCACCTTGCCTCTTTATCGTTCTTTTATTCCTTTTGTCAAGCGGAACACGAAATATTTGCGAAGCTGATTCACATTCATGCGCGAAGTTTTAATATGTCCGCAGGTACCCGTTATTTCTCTAATTTGGGTGGCGTTTACAAAAGTTTTTCTACTTACAGAGGATACAGCTTGACGATGTACCTGGATTCTTTTCTTTAATTTCTCGGAGTTTGACAAATATCGATTAAGTTCTTCTCGTATTTCTTTTGTGGGAGACGAGAGTGCGCCTACCTTTCTAGCATGGTTGCGCAAGTTTATTTTTTCTGTGCATCTCTTATTGTGTTTTTTTGGGCGAATGAGTTGTCACATGGCGTAGAATTATAGCTTTCCTTAAGTAAATAAATCCTTTCCTCTCGTTAATACTTATTATTCGTAGTTGTCTTATGTACTCAAGCTTATTCCTAAAATCCAATCCAGTTTGTTGTTACAAAATTATTTAAATTTACTGATGTACCTCAAATAATTGATAAACTTTCTTCATTTATTCTTGCTCAACGTTAATAATTATCTGTATAAAAACCCACGCAGTTTTTGCTCGCTTAATAGATTTCTATTTTCATATACAATAAAAGTAAGAATTCTGAGGAGAAAGTCTCATCTCATACTTATCCTACGATGATAAAATGTATTTTTACAAGTAAAAATAAAATAGTTACTAGTACACATCCACAAGTTAACTTGTATATGTTATATATATCATTTTTATATTATATTATTGTTATATTATTGTTATTATATTGTTATTATATTATTTTTAACATGTATATGTTATAACTTGTGGATGTTTACTAGTAAACTTTTTTAATTTTACTTGTAAAAATAAATTTTATCATAGAAATGAACTTCCACTCTGTGAGGCCTGAAGTTATTGAGCTTATCCTACGACTTGTAAAATGTAAAAAATATAATATGTTATCATATATAAGATATCATGATATAAAATATTAAATTATACACACTTAAAATATATTATACATGATATAATTTAAGGCTAAGTCTTAGCTTTAAGGAAGAATGTGAAATGAAAAAAGAAAAGTTTGGTTTCGTCGTATGAAAAGAGTCATGAAAATCTCAGAGAAAGATTTAATTTTCGATGATGTGTGAGCGTCATCTCAGAGAAAGTACTTCAATTTCTAAAGATATTCAGAAAGGGATTGAAAAAAAAACCTAACCACCCAATACTAACAATTATAACACGACAACGATTTATGCACAATCTTTTGCTCAAACTAAGTGGTCATATTCGAAGATTTAAAGCTGCTTCATTCCCTTTAAGGAAAAAAGTATAGGAATTGCTATATATAGCAAGTTACTCTAAGAATCTTTTTAAGAACCACTCTGATAATACGTTTTCTTTACCTTTATTAATATCCACTGGAGGATCATATTGTAATTCTAAAAGAAATCCTCGCCTACTTTTCCGTGAAGATTATCTTAGAATCTATTAAAGTCAGCTTAAGCCATTGCACTATCCCTTTCCACGAGTGAGGTATCAGATGTTAATTATAGGTCGCATCGGGTAAGGCTTCGGCTGTTTTTACCACGCCCACACAGTCGCTCTTCATCGGAGAAAATAGATTCAGGGGCACCTGTTGATGACGGCCAATTTCTTTCGGAATATCCTACACATCATTCGGCCCTGTTAGCATTTTGTTTTTTTTTTTCAAGTTGATGATGGAGAGAAGAGGATGCTTCACTTTGATTAAAGAGGTTTATTGAATTTAGCTCTCACCGTATTTTCATCGACTTCAGTTGATTCGAGGGTTTTTTTTCTGCGGCGTTTATCCAATATTATTATCCTACACCCGAAATATAATTTAGAATTTGTTTCTTTCACGCTTCTGGATCAAAAACGAGTTAAGTTTAAAAATATCTCGTCTACTCAGACATTTGTTTTATTAACATCCAATAAATGCTTTCATTATCATATAGATATCTCTATACCCGTGTTAATCAAACACTAAATAAAACTACGCCATAAATTAATATCTTATTCCGCTGTTTTCATTTAGATACAAAAGCATACCTCGTGTTTCGATGGAAATATAGATCAGATTTTTCTTCTGACATCATTCATTCAACGTTCCGATTTAAGTATTATTTCTGACTATTTTCATTCCTTCTCTTTATTATAATCGTACATGATGGGGATAATTTTATTACTAATATTTCAAAAACTTTTGGCACTACAGTGCACTGTATTACATATTTCTATACAGTAGTGTGATTTATTTTAAGGAATTTATTATTATTAATAACAAATATAATCTGTAGGTAGGTATACACCAGGTGGCAGAGTTTAAAATTAAAAAAGCCATCATGCAATGACGGCCATAAACAAAAATACACAAATAAATACTCAATACCAACAAGAAAAAGGCAATTTGTCAAATAAAATGCATTATTGAAAACCAAGACTTAATCGATAGTTAAAATAATCGTTGAATTCGTGAAATATTTCAAATGGAGTTGGCCTTCGAAGTTAGGAACTTATTTACTTTATGTCGCATTTGGGAATTTGGAGACCGTGATGTGCATCCCATGTGTCATGCCAATGTCACTGTTGTCAACGGTTGGTATTGTTAAATGCCAATGACACATGGTGCATGACAACAGGATGGCAATGATTTATTTTGCTTTTCTTTGCTTCGCATTTTTCCGCTTCCGCCTCAACTTTTAATGTGTTTTTATCGCTCTGGATGTTCACTAAATTCAGAATCGGGTCAAGGATTTATCTTCTCAGTGTTTTAACTTTTCGATGCTTTAATCAACGGTTCCACCATCGAATGAAGCTACTGTAGTCGTCTAATGATCGATTCTTCGCCATCCGTTGTTAATACGGATGATATTTTCGAAAAGCAAACATTTCGCGGCTGTCGTATTTATGAGATTAGTCAAATCTGGCTTTGTGGCTGTTTCGGTATTGGAATCCTCTGACAGATCTTTCTCGTAAATGAAGTATTTTTCTTTGTCCTCTAATCCATGAGCGATTGGTGGAAAGTCATTAGTAGAAGTATTGCTTTCTTATTCTTACTCCGTGTATTTTATTTCACTCCATTGTATTAATCCTTCAAATGCCGTAAGAGAATAATGAAATAGAAAGCAAGCAAATTTTAATAAGCATATAGTATATTAGGAAAAGTCATTAGGAAATAATTTTCCATGTTCACGATGACTTAATCTACTTCTACTATATGAATATAATGAAATAAATGTTCATTTTTCATTGGGCGTCAAAGAAATTTCACAGGTTTGTGAAAATTACTGGTTTTTATACTTCGTATGGTAATATTGTTTAGAGCGCGGAGAGTCTATAATGTTGGATACTGTTAGTCAAGCGTTGATATTTACATTTCTGACCGTTAATTGCGTAACGGCTGATCCTTATGATTTAAATTACCCGTTGAAATAGACTAGGTTAATCTGCTTGTTGATTAATAAGCAATGAAGACGAGACGTTTCTATAATCTTATGATAGTTTTCGTAGATCCGGAATTATTTGTTTATCTTACAATATCTCAGCGGTGGTTGGAAGGAAATATATCGATCTGATCTTATTGTGAACATTTCTTGTTTTAGTTTATAACCTGCACTACAAAATTTGTTTTTTGAATATCGTCTAATTGTCAGTAGAAAAGGTTTGAAAACTTCGCTATTCTCATTGCTACGTTTGCTAATTCCGGATTCCTCCCTCAATTAATCATGAACTTTGCTGAATGCATCATCCCTCATCTATCCTTATCGCTTTCCTTCCTAATTCCGATCCTGGAAGTTAGTTTTTATTCCGTATTTTCTCAAAGCAGATCTTTCTGACTCATTGATATTCCCCGAACCCATGTTGGTACAGGATCTCCGTATTCCAGTTTCCGTTCACGCATGTAAAGCAGTTCACTAAGTGGTAAATTCCAAGCTACAGCGGAAATGATGCCTTCGTCACATGCTTAATGTATATATTAGGGCAATTTGCGACACTGGGGGAAACGTAACGAAGTAATTTAGTGGTTTTTGTTTATCTCTGTCCATGTGAATTGGAAAAGTTTCTATTTTAGTTCGGTTGATTATTGTTCATTCATCTCTGTATGGGGAGGTCAAAATGTGTTTGATTAACAGCTGGGGTAAATCCAAAGACGATGATAACCATCCAATGTAATTTTTTTATTACAAAAAGTTATATATTCACAAATTTATCCTTTCCTCCCCCATAATACAAGTTTTTTCAGGGTTCCCAGTAGGCCTTCACGGCCACCGTAGCGGTCCCGGGGACAAGTCCCCACCGTACATCACACTACCAGGCAATCCCATACTCCACCTGTTCTCGTCAACGTCACTCGTCCTTAATATTTTTACCCAATCTTTTTACAAACTCCCTATGATGTTTTGGGAAGGGCTCCAAGACTCCTGCAGGCGAATCATTCCAATCCGTAGCAGCACGATTTAGAAAAGAGAATTTACTAATGTTTGTTCCCTGTTTTATTAATTTAACTTTATGTCTATGGTCTTTTCTGCCATGAAATTTTGCCATATTGTGTTTTCTGACACTGACTAACTGTCTGAACTGATTGATATTGAACCATGTACCTGTTGAATTAATAATGTTTAAATGTTGCAAATAATTTTTGAGGAAATACGCAAATGAATGAGCATCCCGATTCTTACACCTTGGTAATTAAAGGTTGTTGAAACACGTTTTCTAGCGTTCGCCTGTGAATAGTATAGTTACTAAGAATTATTTAAGATCTGACATTGTTTTTCTACTACATTTTTCTTTCTCTAAAGCACATTTTCTATGCCAAAACGAAAGGCGTTGATAGCTCGAATCAAATTGCCCTCTCATTTTACGTTTTGCATGTTTTATGGATCCTCATCGCCGAAGCCCATTCTCCGGTAATAAAAAGCGCTGTTTATTCGCCCTCCGTAGTCTAGCTCTCTCACGGATTCCGGTCACGGCATCCGAGCGCGTTCGTTTTTACTGCTATCGGAGTGTCTGAAATGGATTTTGGCCCGCGTTGTTTGAGAGCAACCCATTTGCGGAATTATAGATGAAATCCGAAGGGAATTTATGCAATGGGAAGGAGAAAAATTCCTCACCCCTTTTCCGTAGTGCCGATATTAAAAGGAGCCGATCGAACCTAAGGAAGATTTATTCCTCTTCTTCTCATTCGTCTTGGTTTTCTGTTGGTTTGCCCTCAACATCACAAATGGATCACATCCCAAAATACCCTGTTAAAGTCGAGGGGAACTTTTTTCTTTGCATGGAAGTGTAAAGTATTTCTTGTGTGTTCTGAAAGGGAGTATTGGTAGTTTCATGTGGACTCATGGTATGGAAAGACACTAAAAATTAAAACAAGAATTGAGGATATTATTTATAAATTAAAGTTTAAAATTTCACTTTGAAGTTCGATTTGAATTTACCTATTCAATAGAACCTTTTGAGTATACGTTTGAACTTACAAATTCGTGAAAAGGTGTCTGTCTGTATGGTCTTCAGCCCCAAGGCTAGTATGAAGCTCATCCCCTTCACCATTAGCATAAAAAAGCTTATGAGGCTTATTAGGCGACTAGGGAAAGTGGAGTGAGGTAGTTTGCCATTGTTTTCCCCAATGAGCTAAAATGTTATTCTATTTGGGAAAGGTAATTTCAAGGTAGCCAATAAATTTATCATCCCTAGCTATTATTCGAAGATTGGCTTACTGCACCTCTGAGCACGTTCATCTCCCTTTTTGGCTCGATTATTATAAATTATTTTCTCCTTTTCAGTCGTAATCTTTTACCTCTCATTATCATATCGCTGTGTCCGTCAACCTCTGCTGGGAGTGTTCTCAGGTTCGCTCCTCGCAGAGAGAGACCTAATTTCCCCGATACAAGTTGAAGACTCAGATAAATAAATATGCCAAACCAAAAATCATCCCCTCGCTTATCATCTACAAATTCATCAGCTAACCCATAACTATTGGGAAAACTCCTGTACAAAATAACATTAATTTTCACTGAAAATAAAAATTAATCTTACTATTTTCCTTTAGAATTACTTACTCGAAGTTTCGTCAGAAGTCTCCAATTTCGGATTTGTTAAACATTGAATGCATTCATTTTTTTATGAAAACATCAACATCGTAACTATTATTAATCAAAGATGGAGTAAAAATTCAGGTATGCGCGGTGTAATTTTGAGAAGGGCCGATTGTTTAAACACTGTAATCGCCTTATAAATTTGTAACCTTGCGTGCTCTCCTAACTAATCTCTCAAGTGACTTACCATAGGAGAGGTTAGTGACTCCTGCCTTAGAGCAAATAAGTTTGTCTAGACTAGTCTCCAAAGATTTGTCCTTGCAAAGCTTCTCCATGTCAATCTCACTCCTAGTATAGTTCATTAGAATTCGTGGTCTGTTTCGAAAAGTAACATCGATCGATTTTACAGACGCTGTTGTATTTTGAGTAGGTCTGTTTCTAACGTGGTTTATTGAGGAATATACCGTATATACTCATGAATAAACTGAGTTTTTTTTAGCATATTTGTTTACACGCCTTGTGCTTACGCTTACGTGTGAGGGTTTCACTCATAAGTTCTCCGGTGGAAAAAGTCTGCCGTAGTCGGAAATTGGCTTGTAAATTCCTCACTTGCTCAATTTCCAATTATTTTTCAATTTTCTCCGTAATCGCGTCTTCCCTTAAATTACTGTAATCTTATTAGTAGGTATCAAATTTTATTTTGAAATTTACCAGTTACTACTACATTTCCCCTCCTAGGCTTGTACTCGAGTCGATTATTGTTCCTAGTTTTTTGTGATAAAATTAGGTGCATCGTCTTATACTCTTCGGATTAGCGGTTCGGTGGCCGAGTGGTTAGCGTGCTCGCACGTTATCGCTCCAACTCCACGGTCCCGGGTTCGAATCCCGGCTAGTCGGATTTTCTGGCTAGGGAATGGTTGTGTGTGTTGTCCATTGCTGCTATTGTCTTGATGGAAACTCCTCCTGATGAGCTCTGTTGAGCTCAGGAAGACTTCACCAGATGTGGGCAATAGCAGCAGAGTAGCAAAAAAAATAATAAATTATACTCGAGTATATACGGTACAAATTGAGATTCTTTGGGTTTGATGAGATTGTGTCTTTATTTTAGCTAAACGTTTGACTAAAAATAGTCGGGAGTTGTCGAATAAGACAAAAAAATTTGATCGGACGCTGCTGCATTTCCCACCATAGAGTTCTAGTCCACAGAGTCGAGTCAATTAGTTTTCCAAGTTTTTTGTCTAATAATTAGGTTCCTCGGCTTGTATTCGGGTCGGCTTATACTCGAGTATATACGGTACGTACATCGCCGTTAAAGTTTTGATAAGAGGAATCAATAAAGTCGGAGATATTAGTGTTGAATTATGAAGGAAGCTCTCCCTTGCCTCCCCTGCTGGTAATGTTTCTCATCATCAGATTCATATCTGGTTTTCCTAATGCTCCATGGCATAAGCACGTCACTTTTTCATTTTAAAAGCTCGCTTTCCGCTTCTTTCGCACGAACGCCCATCCCATCGCTTTATCTCAGCCTTCCCTCGCATCTTGCGGAAATTTTCAACCCCTGTCTTTAGGTTTCGGGCTGTTTGTCTTTGGACCAGTCGGGAAGATAGCGGGGGACAGATTCGCTAGTTCCTCTCGAGTGCCCTCCACGTCGCCCTGTTCTCCACCTCTCCCTATATTTTCCCCTTTCTTCTCTCCATAACCCCGTCATTCTTCTCGAAAACTCTATCTCTTTAGGGCCCGAGGGCAGACGAGGCCCCGCTTCTCGCCCCAAGTTTTCGGAGGACCACTCGGGAAAAAGTTGTGTGAGAACGGGGCGCTATAAAACCATTTCTTTCCTCCTTCTCTCTCCTTTAAAAACTCCGAATTGCTTCCAGAAGCGCGTGTATGACCCTTCCTCACCGGAAGGTCGTCGCGGAGTATTTCTGAAGCATCGTTCGCGAGCGCCCTTCCTTTGTTAGCGCGGAACTGACTTTTCGCTCTCTAATTTTTCGTCTTTCCGCTCGTCTTCGGAATGGTGTTTATCTCTTGGAGAGAGATCAAGAAAAATGAAACATCCGCATCACTCATTTCCGAATACGAGAGTGTTTGTTCTGCGAGAGTCGAGCGTTTCCATCGCTGTCATCTCCCTGATTTCTTAATGAATATTTTCCGGAGAGAGGAGTCGTTATCAGGTAGTCAAGAGCCGAATTTAAGCTCTGAAGATAAAGGTTGCGAGTCTTTAGGTAGCAATCAGTGGCTGTTTTCCAAAGTGTGGGCGGAAACTGAGATTCTAGGTTTCTTTTTTGAGTTGCCGAGGACGTTGAGTCAGTGCTGCATTAACTTGAAGAAGTAAATGTATGTGAGTGGAAGGCCATGTATAGGAATTAATGTAATATATGGGTGTAATAAATGGAAAGAAATTTATAACGGGGTATAAGAGTACGTGATGATGTTACAAGCATGGTTATTGAAACGTACATGGAATTAATTTTAGAACTACATAATAATCTTCCAGTGAACACTACTTAGGCTAAAAAACATATTATCGGGGTGATACTCAAATAGTTGCAGTAATTTGCCTTCTGGTATTTATATTCCTCATAATGATTGCATCGACATTGAAATGTAAATTAAGTGTTTCTTAGAAGGTCGGAAATCCGAGCCTTACTGTTGTTTGCGAATACTGGTGGAAAGGAGGTGTATATAGCTGACAAAGAAGGCAATTGGAGCTTTTAAACCTCTAATTCATTAACAACCGTGATCCAATTTTGCTTTCCTTACATGGGAACGAATGTGATGTTTGTGTAATTAAGTGTTTAAACCATTAACTATCCTGCTGCTGCTGTAAATTATAATAACACTCTAATTGTGCTACAAACCTTAAAGAGTTACATCTTATCTTGGTGTTGTAGTAGTATTAGTTTTAGCACTTGAAGTTAGTTGAAGTAATTTTACTCGTGTAGACCCCCCAGGGAGTCGAAACCGGAGCTGCTTTCACCAGTGGTGAACGCATTTCCCACTTGACTATCAGGGCCTATTTCGGTGTCTCTTTGTAAATTCATGGGAACGTCAGTTCATCTTTCGTTGTAATAGCATTTTTGTTAAAAGTGCTTCATCTTTCATATCAAATAATTGATTTCTAGACATTTTTCGCAATTAAAATTTGACTCATTAGTTAATCTATATAGTGGTATTTGGGAGTAACGAAAGATCTTTACTGGTCGAATCATGACATTTTTTGTCGAACTATTTCATGAAAACAAGGAATTGTTAGTGCTTTAATAGATTTGCACTTTTTATTGCTGAATTTGGTCTACGAAGAAAAATGGATGCAATTAATTGGTACCTTTTCGTTGCAAAATTACGGCCATAGAAGAGAATACACGTATCTTTCTCACCAGTTTTATTTGAAAAATTTAAGAAAATCAGGCTTCGTCCGTGTTTTATTCACAAACTGATCTTTGGAAATCGATTTTATTGGCATACGCTTTCCATGCGATATTTCCCTTTCGTAAAGAGACCCACATCCCCTCAAGTTTTGTGGGTGCCGATGTTTGGCTTAAAAAATCGGTCACCGCTCCATTCTCAAGCAGGCAGCCGTTCCGCTTTAAGGTTTTTTTTTCGAGGAAATTCTTATTTTTATTGTTTTCTTCTTTGTGGTCCACACTCGGCGTATTTCGAGTGTCAACGAAGCGAGTCTCGTTGGACTTCAAAAATAGTTTGGGGGAAGAATTTTCGTCTCCCCGGAAACAAGGTGGGATTCTTTCCGTGATAAAGCGCCTTTGATGTCACGAAAAACATCCCTCTTGTCGCTCGACCAAGAGAAAGGAGTACCGATGAATATATTTTGGGCTTCCCCTCAACGCCGTAACGTGGGTTAAGATTTTTATGGAGGCATCAGTCTTTATGGCTTCAAATTAAGACGTGCTAAAGTGGAAGCAGTTCGTAAATCTTTGCTCGACAATTAGGGTGATTTCTTCATAAATGTCTTGCTGAAGTTGGTGTAAAATTTCGTTAGCTCTTCATGAATGGTTCTATTATGTCCATGCTTTTGGATTTCTCTGTTTGGAGATGTTTCAAGCTCTATTAAAGGCGAAATATTTTTGGTGGATCTTGAAACCATCTTGAAAGAAAAAAATTGTAACTTACGTGTGAACTTACTACGATATTCCACCACATTAGGATTAATCAAATTGATTTTATGGTAGATTTTGTATGAATTTTTTGAAACTATCAAAAACATAGGCTAGCCACTCAAACGCAAATTAATGCTTGGTGTTGTTATACCTTTATCTTTACCTGCGCTTAACTGCTTTTAAAATGATCTTTGGTAAATCCATTTATTTCATTTGGTGATAGAACTGCTTACTTGTATCTTGGGTACGTACCAAACCAGGAAAAGTTTACGTGGAATTGATTTCGTGAAAAGTAGCACATACTTTATCATTCGGTGCTTTCGAAAATGTTGTTTAATTCGTGTATTCCAAAGTCTTTCGGCAACAAATTATGCTTTTATTGTGTTCCTCGTCAGAATACGCTCCAAGAAGTCTCTTCATAGGTCACGAACTCTTTGTAAATAATCCGCGGCATAACCGAGGGCCATGGGAGGAGTTATTTTGGAAGTTGCCCCAGGCTCTAATTGGATGGGAGCCCCAAGTCTTAGAGACGTGTTTGTATTCTTCTCAGCTTTAAGTATTTACACATTAATAATCTGCATTTGTGTTACTATTTCTTAATGATTTGAGTAATTCAGAAATAAAAATATTTCATATGCAGCTATCTTATATGTGTTATGATGCTGTCGAATTATATATTCTTGCATTGTGTTAACCAGGATCGAGTGAAGAAAAATACCAGATGCCCTTTAAAGATAGACGGTAGATATTTTTAACTCTTACGTGTTTGGTTTACCTACGTAATCACCCAAATGAAACTCTGCCAACTCGGCGAATCGTCATCAAGCAACGCCGGTATTTCTCTGTAAATGCTCCGTATCCTTCCCAGTGCGTTTTGTGGATACTTGCCCGGGAAACAACGAAAGGTCTCAACAAAAGTGCTCTTTTATGTGTTGAGATGCATCCCATTCTGCTCCACAGAAGATATTTGTTGCTTCGTTATGTTGTATAAAGGCACACATTCTAAATGGAGTAATTTTGATCTCCCTTATCCATCTTGTACTTCTGGAGCACGAACAGATGCGCCAAACCTGTTTTTCTTGCTCATTTGTCACTGTGGCTACCTGTTTCTTTAATCTCTTTGTGATCTGGTTGGTTTTATCTGTTAGTGATGCTCTGTGAGCGGAATTTCCTTGGGATAGCATCTTCATGACTACAATATAATCATTTGTTCGGTAAAGAACTTTTTAGCGAAAGCGTTTCTTAATATAACTCGGGTTAGGATGATAAACGAAAATTTTAAGAGTTCGCTTGCTTTTTTCCCAAACTCTTAATTATAGCATTTATCAAGAATTTTTTAGAGTATTTCAAATTAGAATCCCGAAAAATTGAAAAGAAAAGTGCCCCACCCAACTTTCTTTTTATGCGTGCTGGTTTCCTAAAATATGCCTTTTTTCAAGAAGTTGAATTATTGTAAGTTTGTTATGTTTTTAATTGGATTATGGTCCAGTAGTTTAATTTTTAAAGGCGCTGCAATAACTGAGGTAATTTCGCACGTATCTGCTTACACAGAGGACGATCCCGGGACAGCTTGACTGAGTTGTTTCCATTGATGAGATAGTGGTTTAGCATTTTTTTAGTATTGGGTTTTACCGCATCCTACGTTTAGTTCGTATTTAGCGTAAATAAATATAATCCACAATTTAAATGGCTGTTTTGAACACGTTTTTTATCGCTTGGTGAAGAATTTGATCTTGAAAGTCTTTCAGTAGTGGCTCAGTATACCTTATCATCTTCACCGGCATCTTTTTATTTTTTATATATTATAATCAATCGATTCGGCCGAGATGTTGTGGAAAGACATAATTGAAAATAGATTTTTACTTTTCCACTAAGGTTTTTATTTAGGAGCTACCGGTTTCGGTACATTACCATCGTCAGGTTCACACACAACTGAATCATCAAACTGCCGAAGCATACATTGTAATTTGAGTGATGGCAGATAAAATACAATGTAGAAGTTGGAAATAGACATACATACGAGTACAATGACAACCAATCAGGAAGTAGGAAGGGGAGTGGGATGGGAAATTTACAGATGACTAAAGGATGGGGGAGAGGGCGGAATCCAAGATGGGGGAGGGAGAATGAAAAAGATACTCGTTAATAAGGGAACAATGGGGGTAGGAGAGGTGACGTTTAATTTCAAGCTGTTCTAGGGCATTCAGTTGAGGACTTTTACTTTGAAAGTGAAGGATTTCTGGGGAAAAATCACTTGAATGACTGTTTTCGAAAAGGTGTTTAGCAAAGTGGGAGGAGGGAGATTTAGGGAGGAAAGCTCTATGGTGTTCTTGTGTTCTGACATTAAAATTGCGGGTTGTCATCCCAATGTAAATTCCATCACAATCCTTACAATTTAATTTATATATTCCCGGTCTGTCTAAAGCTTTGAATTTATCTTTCAGTTTGATGATTCAGTTGTGTGTGAACCTGACGATGGTAATGTACCGAAACCGGTAGTTCCTAAATAAAAACCTTTGTGGAAAAGTAAAAATCTATTTTCAATTTCTATATATTGTTTATGTTGAGTCATCTACAGTGAATCTTTCTGGGTTTGTTTACTCTCTTTCCACGACATCTATTGTTCTCTGAGATGAGATTCTAGTTTGAAACTTTTATCTCTTTGTGATATTATAAATCTGCGTAGAAGCAGATCTCTTTATAGTGAGTTACGCATCATCACCTGCTCTTTATCGCTGCTTCCCATTCCTCTGCAACCTTTTATCCAAGGCGACGGTGACGCCTCTATTCTTCTTTTGTTTGGCCGAAGGACCCTCTCCAGCGCTGCATAAACGTTGCTCATCGCTGGGATAATTGTCGTCGTGTCTTCAAGGCCGTTGATTATTCGCTGGAATCGGAGGTCAATGTCGTAGGAAGGAGAGTTCCGCCCTCTTTAACAGATGCGTTAAACGATGCCGGTGTAACTTTTTCTCTCGTAAGAACTTGACGCCTTGCGTAACTTGCGAAGAACAGCTGGAGTCTTTACGTCGACGAAGAATCATTTGCTTTGTTCGTGATTCATATTTCTTTCCAATCGGAGGCTTGCTATAAGTGCTAATTCCATCTCTATGCTTATAAAAAGGATTCCTTATTAGGTTAAAAGGTATAATTTTGTAGTAATATCGTTTAATGATTTGGATGCCATACATTGGGAGGACAAGGAATACTTCTGAACTTAAGTAAATTGAAAAAATACATAAATTTGTTTCACTTGGTAGTTAACGCTTACACAATTGATAAATTTTGGGGAGGAGACTGCTTATCATACATTTGCGTGTTATTGAAGTAATTACTAGATAGAGGAGAGTGAGATCCAGAATGTATTGATCAAGTAATATAGTCTTCACGTGTATCTTAATGTCAGTTTCTCGCAGAAAAGTGGCTGATTATGAATATTGTTATTTATTCATTACTATTCATAATTTTGGTGGTAGCATCATGGCTATGGTAATGTTTTTCCAATTAGTTCTAATGTTCTTCACTTTACCGTCTGTGGCGCTCGTGAGTTTGCGGTCAAATTTTTCATATCATTTTCATAATTACTTTTACACAACCGACCGGCAATTGGGAGACCCGGGTTCGATCCCCGACTACAGCAGACTTTTTCTCTTTCATTTTCATCGCGTATACTTTTGCTGTGATTTATTCATGGACGAGTAGCAAGGTATTTCTCCTATTTCCTGAGGAAACTATCACTGGCGAGGTTTGGGCTAGGATACCAATGCTGAAACTGTTTGAAGCAATCAGTACTGCGACATTATGTTTTTCGGATCCTCATGCATTTCAGTATTTTATCATCGCAAAAACATTTCCCCGAGATTAAAACTTCCGGGCATAGATTTTTGAGCGAGTAAGAGTTACGCAAATGAAATCGGCGAGTTCAGGCGGATTTCCTTTGCAAAAACTGAAAGAAAATCCTTATTTCGAAGCGGATGTTCGTTCATTTTCCTAATTGAAGTGGAGTCCGCTTTGAAATTTTGATCTCAGGATTCAAGGAATAGTATCCCGAGTGAGATATGCATTTTCCCTATTTTTTTTCGTCCCTTTTCTCATCTTTTCCTATCTGCTCCCGCGTTTGCTTGCTCCAACAGCTCGATAATGAACGTGAGCCAAAAGATTAGCTAGGAATACGTGTTCACGTTCAGGTGATTTATCTCGAACGCCCATTTCTTTCTCTCTGCAGCTGTTTTTATCGCCTTTGTTTTGATTTATGGAGTGGGAGAAAAATGGTAATATTTTGATGTCGTTCTAGTCTGATGTTTTTGATATGGTTGCACTCCATAATCTAAGCTTGCGAGCATTTGTTTTCAAAGGCAGAGTATGTCGCGACCTGTTTTCTTTCTGTTACAGTTTTCATATTTCCTGTCTTATTTGTTAACTATATAACTCATGCTCTTGGATTGCAAAGAATGGCTCGAAGATGAAATTTAGTTTGTCACTGATGTAAACAAAAATGATTACGCCCTCTTCAGAGATGTATATTTTCAGGTATATTGAGTAATACGATTAGACTAGATATAGGGCTTTTGTGAGTTAAGACAGCGGTTAGATATATTTTTCCAGTCATTTAATAAGGTGATCATAGCAGGCTGATTAAAAATTTTGAAATATATTGCAGCTATTTGGTTCATTCTTCACCTCTTACGAGGAAAAGATGCGTTGCCCCAAACAATTATTTTATTTATATGATAAGAGCATCGCTTCAAAATTTCAGGGTGTTAAATGGCGAAATTATTGTTTGATCGTTTAATTAGAATCAAAATTTCGTATCAGTCAAAATTAAATACCATGTAATTGGTCTAAAAACGTACTCTCACATTGATGATTTCCTTTACAAGAGTGATTTAATCCCTGCATTTATTGAAAATTGAGTATAAGGGTTACGCGTGATCACAGATTTATCATTATGGAAGAGTCCTGATTCATACATTCAGAGAAATCAAGTATAGTAAACAATTCAAAATGAGAGAATATGTATGTAGATGATAATAGTGTATGAATATGTAAAGTAGATATTTTAGATGTATGAGATTCCTGTTTTTACGTAAAACACATGTAAAATAAAATAACTATGTAAAAATCCCACTGAGATATATTTATTAAAACGACCGGTTTCGAACAAATTAGTTCATCATCAGGAAATTTTTTCGAAATCGGTCGTCTTAATAAATGAATCACAGTGGAATTTTTACATAGTTATATTATTTTACCTGTGAAATGGAGTTCCACGTAGTAAAGGCTTCCTCTATCGATTTTATTTTACGTAAAACGTTATCCCATTTTATTTTAATTCAAGATATATATGCCTCTTTCTTACTTTTGTCCTTTTTGCAATATCTATGCCTTAATGACAGAATCGATGTGGGAACGGGTAACTTCGTAAGAAGCCATGATAAAAAAAGAAGTACCCTGGAATTTCCACTAATTTATTCAGACGAATTACTAGGAAATTACAGTGCGCTTCCTTTCCTACCCTTGCCTCTAACTTGCCTAACGATTTAGTGTTAGAGTAAGACAAGTAATGCCATAACCCCTTCACTTCTAAGTCTATGATTTATTCGATGTCTATACGCCCTCTTTCCCTAGCTCAGGGATTAACTATCGACAGGAGAATGAATATCACGAAAGGGGCGTAGGAGATATATCAAGCGATGAAAGCGATCCTCTTAAAACCCTCTCTTTTTGATAACTTGCTGCGAAGGATTACGAATGGATAACTATATTTTCGAGATCCCCCATTTATTTTTCAGTGCTCCTCCGCAGCACGAGAAAACCTTTTTGCCCGTGCGTAACCCGGCGGAAAGAACGGTCTAACCATTTTTATTTACGTTCGCACACCCGCAGTCTAAAACGGGAAGCGTAGAGGGCACGCATGCGCTGTGTGCCGTCGAGGGGGTGTGTGCCAGTGCGTGGGGTTTTCCGACTTTTTTCCCTCTTAATTTCGGACCCACAGCGCCGTGCCAAATACGCTTCATCTGCTACTCGCTTTCTCGTCTACTCGTAGAATGTCTGTTTTGTAAGGGTTAAACGCGTTACGCGAGCAGAGGACGTGATTTCACGCTAAACAGTCTTGAGGTCACGCTTCATCGGAGCTTTTGCCAGGCATCATCGATGCTGATTGTTTTTGTGAGACGGTTTTCATAATAATTATAATCTCCTTTTCGTAGTCTATGCAGATACAAAGGTATGGCATGATGGGATTGTGGCCGGCACCAAGCTTCCTATTATTTATTTATTTTTGAGTACTACAATTAGGCACCAGGCCTGGTGGTAGTCACTCCTGTGGGGGGAGGAAAAAATAAAATAATTTGCCTGGTATTAACCCTAGTTGGAAGGAAAACCCCCCAAAACCTCCCAAAGGCAGTACGTCTTACATATAATTACAAAAATATTTCAAATTTTATTTCAACCATACAGTATTTAAATTAACATTATTTAAAAAATTGCAACAATATTAAAATACTTAAAAAATAACAGCAATATTACAACAAAATCACGAAACCCTTTCAATTTTATTGATGAATACATTTTAAGAAGTGGAAAAGGTTCTGAAACTTATCGTGCCAAATTTTTCCATTCTACTATTCTCACTACTACTATTCTGTGGTAAATACTGTATCGGAAAGAACCAGAGATATATCCTTGCTTCGTTACGTATGCATTGAAAAGTAAACCAAATCTTAGCGGGGGTTTTAGAAACTTTTTGGTAACTTTGAATGTCAGTTTTATTTCTTATTCAATTTAAATAAGTCTCGTCGATTATTTTGTTAGATTCTTATTATTTTTTTATCTAAACAATCTCGCAATTTTTGAATTGCTACTTGTTCTTTCTAATATTCAGGATATTTCCCATACTAATTATTATCATGTTTATTTTCTTACTTAGGCTAGTAAATAAGCGTAACTCCTAAAAATTCTTTTGCAATTTTTATTAAGGGTACCGAGAGCTATGGCAACACGATAGATATTTTTGTCGATAACTATGAGGAAATAACCATATATTTAGCTGTAATGTGGGATTCCACTTTAAGTTGAGTTGTTAGAACGCCAAGTTGTTCTTTCAGTTTTTTCATGCCTAGAATCAGTATGTAGTTTAAAATTTTGCCCAAAAATGTGTAAACAAGCTAGTGTTAGAAAAATTCTCACAATTTTCGTGTATCTCTTGTTTAAATATACGAGATACAGCTGAGGTCCTTCGCGTAGGTTAAATTTGTAGTATTTAGTCACAAGGGACGACTTGACTCTTTGTGAGTTCAGGTGAAGTGCTGTTTGCTTTTTATGATTTGGTAGCCGTATTCCCTTATCTTTATGGAAACAGTCGTAAAATTTTCGGCCCCGTATATCTGCCTCAAGAAGCGATGGGTCTTATTGTCAGATGCTTAATTTATCGAGAAACTCATTCCGTTTTCTGCGGAGTGCAGCAGCTGTAGGGGGCCGAGAGCCATTTGTGCCTTCCGAGATGAAATACTTCATCGAGATGGCGTATTCGACTTCTAACGGAAATGACGTAATTCTTTTGTTCCAACGATGCAGCCACTTAAATCCATATGAGATGGACCTCTTTCGGGGAAGACTCATATTAGAGGATTCCTGACCTTACGCTGTTTTCCAGCACATACACAACTGCCGTTATGTTTTTCCGAGATTTTTCTGGGAAGTTTTTGGTGTCAAGAAGAAGGAATCGAGATAACGAAATAACGTTACTGGGAACTCAATTTATTACGTGAAACGCGAATTTTATGTGAAAAAATATGCTACTTTAAAGTAATCAGTGTCACCCGATCAAATCAAAGAAGTCTAATGAAGAATATCTATTGATTGAATGTTGGAGGAAACCAAAATTATTGATTTACCACGCGCCGAAATTTAACCCTAAGAGTATATCTCGTGACTAATGAATATACCTTACCTTATCTATACCTTATACTTTTAAATACCTTACTTCCTCAGTTTTAATTTGACAGTCAAGAATTTTAAATCGTATCGACCTTCTACTGGCTGAATCATGGCAATAGAATTTGTTATCATTAACTGATTGTCATTTGTTAATCTACGAAGTCTTCCTTTTGCCACCTCTTGGTGATTGGAATTTTCTTTTATCTTTTGGTACGAGGTAGTTGACAATACAAAGAAAAATTAAATCATTCATATACGTTTGTCTCAATCAAGTTATTGGGTGTGATGATATATAAGCTGTAAAAGATATGAATGATGCTGAAAAATTGACTCGTTTTTCAGATGAACGCATATTTTAGAAGATATTTAACAAAATCTGAAAAAGAGCACAAATTCCACTGATAATTGAGCATTGCTCAGCCCGTATAGGTTTTTCGAAGCTGCAAAATTAGTCACAAACTACTGGTACAACTCCAAACAACACATAAAACAAAATCAGCCAATCCCGACCTTTTGCAATGTTGGGCCCTTTTTTATTTCTAATTTGACTGGGCTATTTAGAATTGGCATGAAAACGTCATTCGTATGGTCAATGTGCTGCAATTTAATGGATGTTTAATGCTGATAGCATTCTGGTCCAACTAGGAAAAGAATGCACACTGACAACTCACCCTCATCTTGCTTAGTAAGCCTCATTCCATCTCCAGAGGTTTTTATAACCCACGATTAAGAATCCAATATGCCCTTGGGCATAACCGTACAGACTGAGTTTAAGACGTTTTAATTGCTCATTTTATGACTGTCCTAAATCGTGAATTAATGTTTTAAATTTTCTATCTAAAAAAATCCATTTTTGGATTAGTTAACATTTTCGCAGTCATATGGTACCTACATGCCATACTGTGGTAACTCGATATGTGTCCTGTGTACTTGGAGGTCTTCCTAACCCGTCCTCAAGGATTGGACGGGCCTTCGTCCGAACCAAACCTTTTATCCACAATCTTAAGACCGTCCGCTCTCACTTCTTCACACCTATCCGTGAGGAAGTCCTATACGCGCCGTAGGTTTTTCCAGCTAACCCAAGCATCGATGTTCTCGAAAGATTTAGAAGGTCTCGGTGGTTTAATCTTCGCTTTAAAAATTTAACGATCGGTACCTACTCCCAGTTGTTCAGTTGACGTGAAAGAATCTGCCTCCCGTCTGGCTGTGATCTTTTCACACGGAGTTCCCATAATATTCTCATGGAATTCCCCCAGTAGCTTTTGTTTATCAATCATTTTTTATTTCTACATTGAAAGGTTTTAAATGCCATGTACATGATAATTATTTTATTGCGTAATCCCAAGTTTTCCTTGAAAAGCTTTCGATATATATTTCTTTATTTTCGGAGTTTCAAATGCATCACTTTTAAAATCTCATCAACCTGCGATCATCGTCAAGCATTTTCAAGAATGAGAAAGTAAATGAAAAATTCATGATTCCGTCCACAAGCGTTTGAGCTTCCTACAAAGCTAAGATTTTCATTGCTCCATAGAGAAGGAAGCGGATTTCGAAGATGACTATAAAAAAGTAATATCTCTCTCCGAGATTTGAACTTCGTATTTCAGGTATTCTTTGCTATTGGAGTGAGTGCTTTAATACTCTTTACGTCTTTGATCCTATTCGCTCGATTTCCTTTTTGCAAAGGTCAGAACCGGAAATGAAACTTCTTCCGTATCTCTTCAAAGGCGTAGGGAACTCTCTGCTTGAATAGCTTATTAAGTAAGATCTTGAGATTCAATCTTTCCCGAATCGTCGAAATAATTCTGTAATTGGATGAAAATGCTTGTACCGTTCAGTGAGTATGTGGTCCCTTGACCTAGTATTGGTTTTAAGTTTGCTTTTAATTCTGTTGGATTCCTTAATTGATTTCTTTTCCTTCTCAAACATCGTCTCGTCTTATCCTTGATCTTTGAATAGTCCGCGTTTTATTAATATCAGTCATTTTAATGCTTTTCAATCTCGAAATATTACTCTAAATCATTTTTAAAGGAACTTTGAAAGCTTTTTGAAACGTAATTGATGGCATTAGTGTGATAGGTGACTTTGTTGGAGCATTCATTACTTCTTATTAACAGCTCGGCAAATGTTCGTCATCTTAGATTTAGGAATTAATATACAGTGGTACCTCGAGATACGAGCAGCCTAACATACGAGTTTTTTGAGATACGAGCTGGAGCTTGGGCCATATTTTCGTTCAAGATACGAGCCCAAATCCGAGATACGAGCCTTGTTTCCAAGCCAAGTGCAGCCAAGAAGGCAAAAACAAGTGATAATTAAATTTTCGTAAATGTTATGCTTAGTTTAAGTTTAAAGTTAAGTGCATTTTTTTAAGTTTTTTCTTTCATTTGAAATGAGGAAAGTGTAGTTTTAGTTTTAAAGTTACGAAAATAGTTTTAAGTTCTAAAAAAGTGCTGTTTACGTACGTGTCTAGAGTGCCTGCATCCCTTCCCCCCTCCCTCCTCCTCGCCGTTCACCTTCGTTAGCCGCACTCGCCTGTCTCCAAAGTAAGACTATTATGCTAAATAACTCTTTTATTTCTTTATTTCATATTTTTTATGTATTTGTAAATTATACATGTTTATTTGATATTTAAAAACATATCTTTATTCATAATTTACAATGGTTTGGGGATTTTTCATAGGTCCGGAACGGATTAAATCGAATTCAGTTATTTTAAATGGGAGAAATTCGTTTGAGATACGAGCCGATTGACTTACGAGCTCGGTTCTGGAACGAATTAAACTCGTATCTCGAGGTACCACTGTATATTATAATATAACATGGAAATAACATTTTTAATAACAAAAGCGACTAACCTTTTAAAACTTAAAAGTGTGTGTATAAACCTCGTTATCTTGTAAAAGCGTTGAAGTATATTGGGAACCTTGTATACGTAGTTGAGATGTATGAATTATTTAGTGGGTCACTGTTTGGAATTCAAGGGCTCAAATAATCAGTCAAGAAGTGACGTATTTACGCGGCAAATTCCCTTGCTTCTTAATTCTTTTCATCCCCGAGCATTTGCCTATTCATTAGATAACACCGCGCAGAGTAAACATTAGCATTTAGAAATCGAGAGGTCTCAGCTGTAGCATAAAGAAGTGGATGTAATAGGTTTACTCAACAGAGCTTCCTCATATTTTTATCATTTATAATACTGCCTTGAGGTGACCCCTTTAGAGGGCTTCCCATCGCGTACATGTGCGTGTTTGGGAGATTAGAAGAGGGTCAACGTGGAGGGTCATTCGGGGACCTTCTCTTAGCTTAAGTGGTGCGGATGGCCGTGAGATATTGAAGGTGTCATTGATTGACGTTTTCCCAATACGGAGCTCGGATGTGCCGATCATTTCGTATGAGCGTTAAACGGACGATTATGTATGACATATGGCATTGTGTAAGGCCTGTCTAAAATTAGGGGGATTTGAACATTTTTTGTTTACTCGTACGCGTGAATTCTGTATTTTTGGATGTTATGAAAACTACTTTTTTCGTTTTCTCTAAAGCATATAATGAGCCAAGACTGGTTTCCAAATCATTGTGCTCAATATGCTTCCTGCCGCTCACCGGCGACTGGCAGGGTATCATTGCAGATCTAGATGTAGACATTGACGTTGGCGTGCCCTTGTTTGGTATAATACATATCTCTGAATTATTCTCCTTGAAAAACTCCTTCATACTATGTTGAATTTTTATCTTGTAATTTATCTCTGAGTTTTCTTGAAATTTATGTATCTATCGTACCATTTGATTTTCCAATTTTATGTTTAGTTTATATTAATTTTAATATCATAACCTTTTTTGGATTTGAACAGCGTGGGAATTTGTGAAAGACATTATTTTAGGAGGGGTTTAATTCATTGTATTCCTCATATGTTAATTAGGGGGCCGATACTTTAATTTCGAAGAGGTACTTTACCCTAATTAGAAAGAATCTTTCCAAATGGAATCTCATCCTAATTTCAGTTCCATTTTATGAAGATCAATCCCTGATTCTCTTAAGTCTTCATGGTACTTATTTTATTGATACAAAGGATAGGAAATTTACGGACAGTATCGATGAAGTTCTAAATGAGTTATTGAAAATAATTCATCTGAAATGGTCAATTTCTTCAAGGTAAATTTGACTAATCTATACCAATTGCAGGGTAATCAGATGGCAGCTCTTTAAGTATTAATTCTTACTATTAATTGTAAAAACTATTCAAAAAATCTGCATGCGAAAATCTTTATGGCCGAGAATACGCTATCCCCTGCTACTTATGCTCACGCCAAGGGATTGGGTTCCTTGGATATACCCTGTTTTGTGACCGACCAAAGTTAGTAGTGAACTTCTGCGAGGATTCTAGGTTATGGCGAAGTACCAAACAAAGGACTTGATTATTGGTAGTGCATTGTTTCTCAGCTGATGTGTCTGTTATCCCATTGTTCCTTATCCCACATGGCTTCTATTTGAAATAGGAGTCATCCATCCAAGAGGCACACTTCGTTGCTCCTTATAGTAGATCTGCTCAATATCACCAACCTTCGTCTGTGGCGAGCACCAATTGCCTTCGGCATCCGAAGATAAATTAGCCATCCGCCATTAGCGGCCAGTTATGGCCTGATTTAATTTACCGCCACTTCCGTGGAATTGCTGCTTGATTGGATAGAGGGAAATGGCCTGCGCTCGCCGTCGGACTGTATTTTTTTATTACCACCGTATGAACTGGGAACGCTTCTAAAACGAATCAGAGGAGGATAACGGTCCAGACTGCGTTCTTTTTGAGGATTTCTTGTTTTAACGTAATTGTGAGCCATTTTGATGGTAAAAAGAACTAAAGATCATACGTTTCATCTTATAACTGAAATTAATGGAAGACTATAATGTTTTTTTAGGCTCCCTAGATGATTTTTTCAAACTCTCTTTCTGTTTATTACGATGGTGATATTTTATTTCTGGATCCATCCCTAGCTTTCAAACCTCTGTTATATCCGCGAAGTCATTTCCGGTTAGGATTTGTAAACTGGTAGCTTCGATTGATTTATATCTTCCTATTTCTGAGACAAGGATATGATTCCACAAAGAGGATAATTGATTCAAGTTAGGCTTTACTCTCTCTATTGTGGATTTATTAGTTTCTTCATGTTCCATATTGGTGGGAAATGCGAATGCACAGCTTTCTTTAGAACAGCGGAACATAGCATCGGAAACGGAATCGTTTATAGTATAGTCCTGGCCAAAATTAACGCAGCGCTGGCCGTAAGGATCGCTTGGGAGGTGCTGCGTCAATTTTGGCCAGGAGTGTACAATTTGTTTTCTTGCTTTATTTTCTGAATTACTGGAGTTATTATTTGGACGACTCTTGATCACGTCTAAAAGTCACTTTGCTATTTTTTGTTTACCAGTTTTATTATCGCTGCCCTAATGCCATATTCACTTGCTTTTACCGCCATTTATATGAACAGTCCTGTCTAATAATTGGGTGAATCTCTTGTACTATCATCTGCTTAAATTTACAAGGTTAGTTTATTTCTTAGGTCAAAAATATTAAATGTTTTGGGTCAAAGTATAACCTCTAGCAAGTTAAGGTTAATGTTTTGTTTAAGGTGAGATTTTATGCTGCAATTTTCGTTTGCTTTCGTATCTTCACCCAAGTATGTCTTCCATGATTAATCTTGGAAATATTTGACCCAGCTCTGCGTCTCCATTAATGTTACGTGGCCCTCATTACCACGCTCAAGCATCTTGGCAATATTTCGCCTTCGTTAAAATTCCATAGTAGAGTTGCTTTCGTAAGTGGTATTTGCTCTTCTCGTGGCGCTAGTGCACTACCCTCTCGCATTCATTACCGCCGAAACATTTGTGTCCCAATCATGGCGTTCGCGTTTAGTACGGGGAGAGTAGCGAGTAAAATCTGTCTACGGAATGGAAAAAGGCGCGAGCAAACAACGATGTTTTCGTTGCGATAAGAGCGCAGCATCCCCGTGGTCCAGAGTGGGGGGGAAGAGTCGCTTTTGTGCAGTTTAAATACAGCGACCGGGAGATGGGTGTGATTGCGTGGGAGTTGGTGTGGGTCGGTGGCCTCGCATGCGTTGCCGTAGTGATTCTGGCACGGGAGCTAAAGGGGAAAATGGGGATGGAACAGGAAGGAGGGGCGAAGACGATTATGAATGGATGAGGTGGATGTCAAAGGTTAGATGAGGGCAATAAAGGAGAGAGATGATACTGAATGGCAGAAATATTAGTATTATAAAATGCAAACGTTCTCACTTAAGTTGTATTTTCTTATTCGCACGAATGGAGAGTCGAGTGGCGAGGCGAATGGCGAGGCGAGTGGCGAGGCAAATATGTAGTCGGTTCACTTGTCATTCGCCTCGTTTCTCGAATTGCCTTCGGTAGTGGTTCGGGATGCTCAAAGGCATAAAGACACGTTTATATTGAGTTGGAAAACGATTATTCGTGTTGTGGTTACGATGATGCGAATGCCAAGCGCGAATGTCGGCGAGTAACGAGGCGAAACACGAGCGTGTATATGTTAATGCCGTATTAAAGTTAATAGGCTCGAGAAGTTATGTATAATAATAATTATGATTACGGCTTCAATTGGCGAATCTAATTAGGCTACTCTCATTAGTAGCTGTTATCGATTCATACAAATAAACATTCTTTAACGAGGATTCGAACCCGGGGAGTTGTTAGACGGGCACGCCCTTACGACACATACAGCCGGCAATACATGGAGAACATATTTTTATATCTTTTATGCCGGGAATATAAGTTTTTCACTCCCCTAATTACCTGACATAATTTTTAACAGTGACGTCAGAATCCTTGATTATCTCCTGCCTTTGCTGTGTTGCAATTGAAGTAATGTCCTTTACCTGATCTACTATCGTTGAGCGCGGTATGAATTTCCTGAAACCTTTGAAGGATCCTCGGGTCAATTGCCTTTCAATTTCAAGGAGAGCGTTAGCCTTTCGCAATTGCAGTGCAGTTCACTTCAGTCGTGTGCGTCGCCCTCATGATTTTATTGCTGAAAGGGAGTCACTTGGCTGATGATTCGTCCCTGATCAATCACTAATCTGCCCTAATATTTGAAGTGATGAAATTAATTTTCTTGGGTGAAATCTGGTGGAACTCCATTTTCACAATCAATTGTTATTATTGATATCCAATTCACTAATAGAAGCCTGGTCGTGTTTAATAAATATAGCAGAAAAAGTGCAACTTTCCATTCTAATTAATCATTGTAATTTTAAGTTATTTGTATACGCATGAGGTATTACATTAAAAAATTACAGATTTTAAGAATCTACTTCAAAGTATTTGTTCATAAGGCTTAAGAGTAACGTTCCCCACCGAAATTCAATCATATATTTAGATCTGGGCTTGCTTGACTGTAGCTAGTAATACAAATAAATGGATACAAATACGTACGGAAGACATAAGAGCTAATTTACAGAGGATAGAAAGATATTGAAGTGGGAAGAGAGAAGTAGGTGGACAAATGGAATCAGCTTCTTTCATATGAATCCTATCGATTTACTTCTTGGGTTATGAACAATTTTCGTACTTTTTGTCATTCATGAAACCCAATTGCGACTAAACATCGGTTGCTTGATCTGAGTCGCCATATAGTTTCATCTATAGCGCGAGGAAGAATTTAACCAGAAGCGATTATAAACAGAAATAAGTTGCAATTGATCACATTTCAATGTAGCAGTATTTCGAATTTCCAGATCTTACCATTCGTTTATCCGGCCCGGTTAGTATCGGTTCATCGGAACCCTTCTTTGAATGTGACAGCGAGACTGGTGTGCAGAGAGAGAGGAACAATTTCTCAGAGGATGTTGGTGCTGTTTAGACGTGCCAATTGAGTGAGGCGAGGGTGGGAAGTGGTCGGCGTTTAAGAGATTCGCCAATTTAGCGCGACGCACATGCGGTGTATGCGTACAGAATCCGATCGAGTCCTTCGGCCGCCCCTCCGAAGAATGTCTGATGCATTGATCCTTCGCCATCACTTAGTCGATTTGTTTTCCTTTATTGGAGGCCGTCCTCCATTTGTGCGCTCTGCGCTCCCTCTGTTGTTTGGCTCTCCGTAATTACTTCTTGAATGGCTCGCGCTCCTCGATAATTGTCGTTCGTGTAAGATTGAGCGAGTCTCGATCGAAACCGAGGAACGTGGAGCGTAAATTGAGACGCGAAAAGGGGTAACTATGCGGCATAATGCATAAACAATCGAATCCTGTTTCTGAGCATTTGCGCTATAATCTTATTTGTGTGTTACAGGCGGAGTGCAAAGTTAGTCAAACGCGATTTTACGTCTGGTTAATGAAATATATCTTTGGTAGCAGTTTGTATCTCTCATCCATTTTCGTCCCCGTCTTGTTAATGGCTGTGATGACATGAAATCTACTGAGGTATGAGTGATGTTGAATAATGGCCCTGATTAAAGTCTCTCCTTATGGAATGCTTGGGAAAATTTTCTCGTAGGGTCATTCTGCTTTACGTGCGTAGACATGTTTCGCTTATGATGTTTGGCTTGCTGAGGAAAGCAAGGGCAAACTACTTCACTCCTCATCCTGCTTAGCAGGTCTCATTCCCCATAATAGCTCTTGATAGCTATTGTTATATGAGGTGAAGTACCACCGGTCTTCTGGCTAAATATTTTACAGATAAACTCAAATCTTTTAATTGTATTTGTCATTCAGCTCTTCGTCTCGATAGTAATTTGTTCTACTCGGATTTATTTATGCTTCTTTGGAAGAAAATTGAGATTTATGGAGCTAAAAAAATATAAATCTTTTAAGGGATAGCTAAGAGGAATTTGTAGTGCTCTCGTCGTTCTGCGAAATTAGAGCTACCTCATCAGTATAGTTATACATCTTGTGTATAAAACTTTGTATAGGGTAGTAACGTTTTCAAGAAAGACATTTCTTCATTATACTGTAATCAACGAAATGCTTCATCCGAGGAAATATTTTCCGAAGTTCACAAATGATCATACAATACAAAATATAATTCAAATTTTTCGCATTTATTTACTACATGTCTTGTTTTAGCGAGTAATAACCATTGATGGATAAAGAGTGCGTTACGGAGAGGGATATCAATATGACAGTTAAATACGACATGTGGACGAGGGAAGTCCAGAAAGTAGGTTTAACATAATTCTCACAAATGATAAATTGTGAAGCGATGAAAAGATTTGTCCACAAGAGTGCCTTATTTTCAAGATACTATTTTCCATGGAACCATAAGTAATATACACCATTATTTCTAATTCTCGAAAACCAGATGTCGTACAATGTTCATACTTTTTACATAATTGAAAGTCTTCCCGGCAATGATCAAGTGGTACTTTTAATTTGCCTAAAGTCCACGGTTCTAACCCAGACGAGTAAAATAGTTTGCATAAGAAATACACGTAAAGTTCATTTTTTTCGTTGCATGGTTTATTTCTTTTGCAAAACTAAATTAGAAAGAACAGCCTTAGGAAGTCGAAACTAGCATCAAAATAATTCGGATCGGAAAATAAAATAAACTCGGAAAAAGGTGTCATTTTTTTGGGTACCTCGGTTTAGATTTGTTCTCGTAGTAAATTAAGCTCTTAATCTGCGGTAGCGGAAAAAATTTCACTTAAAGAAAATAAGATTATGCAACTTATTCAATTTTTACTTACGAGATTTCTAGTTGATCGTGTTTATCCCCGTCCAAGTAACGGTGGTTAATTGTTCTATCATTCAATCAGCTCTCAGTTACTACTTTTGATCCGTGTTTAACCTGTTTCCTCGAAATCATAATTTATCCCCCGACATTTCCTTGCCAATTGAGATCGTGTGTTGTTGATACTAAGCTAAGCATGTATACGTTATTCATTGTTCGAACAAAATAATCATTCATGTTTCTTCTTTTGCAGGTGAGTTGGCAACGTTCAAAGTATTTCGATTCGTTCCTCCATTCACTCTCGAGACTGCTCCACCCAAGAGCGGTCGTCGATTAAGGAAGTGAAATGGGTATGGTATGTATTGAACGATTGCCTTATTGGCCTTATTTAAAGTATCCGGGTTAAGGAACAGCTGTTGGGTAATTCCTAGTGGAACATTACGCCGTTGAATTCCTTAAAGGCCTCTTTTTTGTATCAGCCAGTCTATGAGGAAATAGTTCAAAGGCGTCAACGTTGATTCATTCACTTAATAATTAAAATTACTTCTTGTTCAAGTTGTCAAGTTCTTGAATGTTTTTATTAGTTTCCTTCTGTTTGAAAGCAATTTGGTGCTTGCATAATATCGTCAAGAGGGTGTATTCTTTGATTATTTCGGGGGCTTGATTCTGTTCTGAGAGCCATTGCTCTAGGAATTGATAGGATATGGGGAATGCTAGGAAAGAGGGATTTAACATCGAAAGATACTAATATCTCATTTTTCTTTAATGCTACGTTCCTTTATGGTACGACTTATTTTGTTGTGTGTCGTTCAAGTTGTCAAGTTTTTGAATCTTATGATTCGTGAATTTCACAAGGCGTATTCTATATCGTAGGCAATTACGTGACTACGTAGATATATCAGCGAGATATTAGTTAAATTTGTATATCTATTATATATACATTTACTTATTAGTGTTGTGTATGGGATTTTGATGCATTTTTCTCTTATTATATTAATTAGCTGTTTGAGCTTTGAATTGACGTTGTCTGTAAAATTTTGATTTAAAAGGAAGGGGTGACCAAGTGGTGTTCTGTAGTCTTACATTTAGATATTTGTAGCATTTTTTGTATTGATTGCAGTGTAAGTTAGTGCCGCCACCTGACCTAGTGTCTAAAAGCAGCGGTATGGTATAATAAATGATTAAATTAGGTACTTTTATTTACCGCCCGTATCAGTGGACAAACTTTGTGGAATTTAGAGTTTTTCATAGTTTTTGTCAGCAATAGGAGATTTATGTTTTCAATTTTCTGCATTTGCTGGGCTAATATCTAATTACTTACCCGGCAGACTTCAAATTTAGGATTGTAATTGTCTGGAAGATCGATTATTTCATTCTTGTTGCTGCTGAAGTGGAACCTGTATTCTGAACTATTTGATTGTCATATTTGAATGTACTTAATTGGCTGTGATTGACAAGAACAAAGAGGGAATTTAAATTAAATTCACTATAACAATTTTTCACTCATCTGGCCGTTTAACTTTGATTCCTTTTCAACATTGTAGTGATGCATGTCTCTACTCTTCCAAGTTTGCAAATCTTGTCGAGATCTTTGTTTAAAATATCTAATTTATGGTTTGCGGTATTTTATGAATGTATTTTATACCCTTCTACTGTATAACGTTGACTCGGGTTGAGGGAGAGGTATGGGTAGCTTATAAGTATGACATTTTCCTGTCGCACGTTCCACTTTTATCTCCGTGTTATCCAGTTTCTTTCCACCACAAGGTGCTAATTGAAAACGCTAGTTTAATTGCCCATTGCTAACCAGTTTTTTGTTTCAATCTTCCTTTAATAATCCTTGCGGTAAAGTTAGCATCTGAAATAGAATTTCATAGTAACATAATATGGCGGGATTTGAGGTTTGTGGTTTGATCGGGAAGTTTTGACAGTATGATTTACTGCGTTGGCTAGAAAATTAAAATAGAGTGGGCTACTTACCAAGAAAAGAAGTAATTTTGCAGCGCTGGTCAACTATATTTGTCTTCGTCAGTATTCTGTATATTTTCGTGTAAATGATTCTTATCTTATAATGTATAATGTCTCGTGTGTATAAATTACCCAACTATTGAACCTCGTTCTAGAGTATTTATTATTCGAAAGACAAATCCAGAACGAAGATAACAGCTTGGAATTATTTTTAAAGATTTTAAGAGATCTTCGCCATGGTTCAAATATTGGAGAAGAGCTCAATGTTTACGATCAGTATAACACGTACATTTTTTAAGCTTCGTGATTAGGTTTACAACATACTATGCAATCGATGTCATTTTTCATTATTGCGTCTTTGAAACAACCAGTATGACTCTTATTTGATTATTAGAATTAATTTATGCTTAAAAATATTTTCTTTGGGCTACTCAGTGATAGACTATTATTCAATTGAAGGATAGAGTATCTGGATTTATTATTTTGTAAAGTTACGTAATTTCAGTTGGTGATATGTATAATTCTCAATGCATTGAATTATTTATGCATATCTTTTCCGCAATATCAATCAGGCTCAGTTGTAAGTTACATTAGAAATGTTTCCGTGTGCTTTTAGCAAGTGTGAATCATTTGCTCCCCCTTAAATCCTGGACTTAAGTATTTGATATAAAAAGTTATATAAATGGAAAACAAAATAGCTGCAATATTCCATATGTGTATCTATAAATTTCGATAAGAAACATTTACTCCTCATAAGTGCGTTACTAAAATACTTTTAATGATGGCCAACGAGGGATTCTTGTTATTTCTCGAAATACATTGTTGTTTTTGTGCTTCAATTAGTTAAATCACTCACAGTTGCAGGCTTTGAATTTGTCTACTGTCTGTTAATTAAGATTTTGAGTTAACTCTTTTTTTGTGTTGGATTTAGACCCTGATAAGTAAAAAGTATCCAAGTACAAATTTTGGAAGGAAAAGATACTTTTATTCATATCCATCGTGGTATTCTTGTTATTTATTGAAATATATTTCTGTCTTTGTGCTTTTATTACTTATATCACAATTGCTGGCTTTAAATACTTATCCTGCCTGTTAAATAATGTTTTAAGTTAGCTCTTTTCTGTGTTAGATTTAGACTCTGATTCTGCTATAAGTAGATCAGTAAGATAAGTGAAAAGTATATTCCCACTCTGCTAGATAAGTAAAAGGTATGTGTCCAGTCCAAACTTGAGGTTAAGAGGGTGTGAAAATGTCTGAATCGGTTCGGCCATTGCACCTGGATCGAAATCGGAACTCGAATGGAATCCGCCGCGACAAGAGGACCGAAAAGAAACTTTGGGTTCGATTCCCGGCTTAGTATAGCCCCTCACCCTTTAGTCTGGAGGCATCGAAGGGTTTTAAAGTGAGGACCACAATGGACCCATCAAAACGGATCAGCGCCCGTTTAGAATTTCAGACCTAGTTTGACGGAAAGAGGGAATGAAAAATTATACGGTTGGCGGAGTAAGAGGCTTGCGAAATAAGACGGATGAAGGGGCGTACGTAGGATTTTAAGTGCAGAAAAGAGGGGCGGATGGAAAGAGTGCGTCTCGGCGCCACTGCCATCGATCACCCTCCCCGTGCAGACACGCGTTCCCCTCCGACGCTGCGAACCCCCCCCCCTCCTCTCCCTCCCCTGTAGCACACGCGTTTTTTAAAAAGGGCCTTTTTAAGCGAGTCGACTGCATGCCGTTGCATAAGGAAGATTCCCTCCTCACCGCAATCTCCTCATTTGATTCTTCGCCACTTCTCACTCCACCGCTACGCCCTTTTCTCGTCTCGCGAGGTTATTTTTGCCTACGTGGCTGCAAGGTTAAGGTCTCACCTCAGGGTTGCTTTTAATCGTTAAAGGATTTCGTGGAATCGGTATTTACCGCTCGGTGGTTATCGATAGCCGTGGATAAGGTCTTTTGTTTTAGAAGTATAGATGAATACGAAGTACAGCGATGCTAAATAAAGACTTGCTGTTGAATTATTAAATATCAAAACTATGTACAAGACGACATTTATTTGAATAATAATCAAATTTCATAACTGAATATAGCTGGGATGAAATTTTTAATTATAAGAAAAGGAAATTGTGTACGCTTTGCTCTGTAGGGCGTGAGCCCAGTAAGTCTTAAATATATTTACATGTTCATTTAAAGAAATACATGCACTGATATTAATCTAATTCTTAGTTCGTACTCTTTGGGTGCAGAATTAGGGATATTATTAATCAGATAATTTGTTTGATTGAATTAAATTTGTTAGTGGCTAGCTACGTAATCAATATTTCATTTTAGTTCTAATTTCTAGTAACCTGGTCCAAGAAACTCATGATTTAATGCCAAGAGGATATTAAAATGTTCCACAGAATAACGTCTGGTTCTATAAAATGCCTTTACGTCAGCTACGACATTTGGAACAATCACATTTGCATTTAGAGAAGAAAGTACGTTAATATAATTAAATAATAATTGAATATTTCATATAAAAATAATTGTTCTGTCAATATATCTCCGGTGTATTTTGAATGAAAACCATTACTTTACGCTAATTGGAGGTTTCAGCACAGAATACGTGGAATCTATACTCTTTGTATCTTGAATGTAGGAAGCTAATTTATTGTTACCTCCTTCAAAAGAGCAAATAAATTCGATATTTTACAAATTTCACTGAGCTAACGAGAACGATACGGATGAAGGTATAGTTATATTTGTTCATTCATTCATTTGTTCCTTAGAAACTCTCAACGTAATTGCGTTAGCGCAAGTAGGAGGCATCCATAGGAAGATTCTCCTTCTATCGTTTTCTTCTCTTTTTATATCGTAGGCCGTGTTTTCCTCTTGTTCCTCCCCTTCGGCCAAGTACGCCGCCCTTTTGCCGTGGAGATTGTTGCTACGGTTACCTTTTGATCTTTTTACGCGTGCCTTTTATTCGAGCGATTCCTTTGATGCGTTGCTCGTTTTGCCTTCCGAAGTTTCTCGCGAGAGTTTTATTGCAATGAACTCGTGTCATCTCTTAGTAAACAACGGACTGTTTTCGGCGTTCACTCTCAAGAGGGTTACGTTTGACTTGTCCCGTCCGTTCGAAGGTGAACTCCTCTTTCTATATTCATTGCTGATACAAAAAACAGTTTTTCGATCCGAGAGCGATTTGCAGAATTTTCGCCAATTAAGATACTGGTTGTCGACTCATGTTTGCCATTTAAATTTTGAATATTTCCTTAACCGTGTGCGGTTTAGGTGTGAGTTGGTCGATGCAGGATATTATGTCGTGTAGTTTTTATCACTGAAGATTAACGTCTGCGGTTATCTCTCTCTTAAATTTGTTTCCTCATCGGTGATACGCAGAAGCATGTGAATAACGATATGGTATCGATACCAAGAAATCCCCGGTCAATTGTTGAATGTATGTCACTTTATTGCCATTATTTTTTTCTTCGATTGCTGTGTCGTTGCCCTTTATTGCATTCTAATGGCTTAATCATTTTGTTATCTTACATTTTTTAAGATTTGAATCATCATTGAGATAAACGGATTTTCTTGTGTGAAAGTGGAGAAACAAGCTGTAGGGTTTCACTACGTCTTTATTTTATTACTTCGCGATGCCTTATATACTGCACCACAAATAAGGAGAAAGTATCAAATGAGGTTTGAAAGGAAAGTATGTTGCATATCGAATCGTACTAATAACTCATAACGTTTTAGAGGTTGGGAAAGTTGGTAGGCTAATATTTGTTTCGAAGAAAATTAATCGGTTCATTATTTGGAATCGTAAAAGAAAACAAATTTGTCTATATATAATATTTTCAGGTAATCAATTCTGATAATTCGTAATGGAAATTTATAAATTTATGTTAATAAAAGTAGGCATGCTAAATCTAATTGATTTTACAAGAATTTTCGGAGTGTTTAGAGAAGATAAGTTTACAGTTAAATTGCTGCTACTGCCGTGACTGCTGATTGCGCAGAATTTGCCTACCAAATTACTTATTACTTTCAACTAGTGGCACAATTTGTAATGAAGAACCTCCACTAATCATCATAAATTCAACATATTAGATGAATCACATTCCAAACCAGATGGGTAAAAATAACAATCCAATGTTTGTGAAATAAATAGGATTTTGTTTCATATTTCAACGTAATTATGCCCAAAGAACATTGGATATACACTTAAACCTTTACCACTGAATTTGTTTTAATGCACGGCCATGGTTACGGCCCTTGGGGCCATCATCAGGTAATGGCCAACCATATGAAGACCCAAAGGGTCGTCCAATAAAACATAATCTGTGATAAAAGTAGAAGTGTTCTTTTCGTTATTCTTTAGAGAATGGAGGGCAAAGATAAAGTTGAGGTTGAATTCCTTGGTATAATGATGCCATTTAGAGAATTTGTTTTCTGGAGAGAAAATTATGTTGTGCAATTATAAAAACCTGCATCTATTCTCGTCAGTATTGTCTGTAGGAATGGGGATGGGAGCAGATGCGGAATTTTCCCCATGCATGGCCCATTCTCATATCTTAGCGGTACTGCACGTTCACTTCTTTTACTTGAAAGGGGCGAAGTAAACCAGCGCAGGATTTATCCGCAGAGGCATGCATTGTCGCAAATGGCTAGCAATCGATTCTTTTGATGTCACTTTCTCTTTTTTTCCGCATGATGCAAAATAGCAGAGAATAAAGAATCGTCATAAAGGGGCAGAGAGTGATTTTTACTTTTGGCATTTGTTTGAAGACTTTCCCTCATTTTTTCTTCGGATAAAAAGAGGACACTACCGTTGCCCGCTTTTCCTTTCTCTCCCCGAAATTCCCGCCCCGCAAATTACCCACATATATCTCTCCCGTTCTCATCGCCGTAAAGAGCTTTCCATTATGCGACTCCTAAAGTCGGATCGCGGGGTTTTGCGGTCGATTGTTTTTGATCGAACAAGAGAGAGACACTGTGTGCGGTTTGCCTTGGTAACCTCAACAGGAGGACTTTTTTAACGCTACATTTACTCTTAAGGCTCTCGAATGTCTCGATTGAAAGACGCCGCGATGGGACTGACGTTTGTTTGTGACGCGGGGGAGGAGGATTCTCGGGTTCGTGGTTTCGATGCGGGGGTTCAACGTCGCCCAAAAGATGCGGATGAATGTTAGATATGTCCTATCCGCGTGTTCTATTATACCAATGTTTGGAATTATTTATGTTTTTGGCATGTACTGCGGATGCTTATAACTTTGCCGTATAACCTCTAAACGATACCGATTCAGAGTTAATTTTGTGGTACTTATTAACTTGTAAAAAATTAATGGTAAACAAACTTCTAACCTCTAACTTTGTACCCCAGTGGCGAAATGGTTTCCTCGCCATTTCCAGGTTTGATTCCTTGCTCAAGACCAGAGACCTTATCCAAGGAATCACTACCGATTTCGGGGAGGAGATAGCTGATATTGTTATCCCAGTTATAAACTTGCGCGATCTTCGGGAGAAAACAAAAAGCGATGCAGGGAATTAGTTACCAGGACAGATAGTTACTATTGGTCGTTTTTCCCGCGAAGTCTTAGAGAAGCTAATAACTCTCAAGGTTAGATATGGATTTCGGTGTTTTACACCCCCTGCCACGCGCCACTGGCGGATTGCAGGGTTTAAATGTAAATATAGGAGCAGAAGGATATCTGGACGTGAAAAAGTATATCATAAAACTTATCAGAAATTTTGTTGCCCTAATCTCAACTTAACAAAATTTGAAATGATGTAAGAAGGAAACTTCCCAATCAATGAACTCAATAAGCGAAGGTGTTACCTCTTGGAAGGCCATGATATGGTTACGATCTATTTCGTGAACTCCCTCAGAATTTATTGGTACGACATGTTTCACTGGTGGATTTGCATCTTCAGGCAACATTTTCTTTGTTGTACGTCAATTTATACATGTATGAATTGATGTACTGAGGATGCTAGTCCGCTAGAGAAGCATGTCGCACCAATAAATTCTGAGGCAGTTTACCAAATAATTCTTCTCAGTATCCTAATCAATGTACTACGTTACTTCATTTGACCGTTGTGGTCTCGTTTTAAATTTTATAATGCAAATTCCATCGATTTTAATTACTCGCTGAAAAACTTTAATCGCGGTAAATTACGTCTGGATTTTGGGTAGATAACATACTTTTTAACATATTTTGTTTTTGGAATTTCACGAAGAGACGAAACTTTTTTATCCCCGGGGCGAAACTTCCTTATTATGAAAGGGATCGACTCGGATCTTCCATTTGAGAAAATTTAAAAAGTTCGATGCTTGAGCAATAAAAGGTCCCTTTCATTGCAGAATTCTTCCCCTTGGGTATTCAGCGGCATCAGAAATATTCAATGCAATGGAAGTGGAGGCCCAAAGTGGTAGAGGAATTCACTTTATGATTCCTTTGTTAAAGAAAAAGCTTAGCCGAATGTGGATGATAATTTTAAATATAAACAAGGACATTCTGACAATCAACTAATTAGCATTAACCTAACTATATATCCGTCCTTTGCAGATGAATACAGACAAACATGTATTTCCTTTATCTACACTCGGAGGGCTACGTAAATAGGTTTTAATTTTGATGGGATTTCAGTGAAAGCGAATTTTTTAAAAGAAATTATTTCTTTCTCAGATCGACCGTGGATAGAATAATATGGTGCTACGTCCACAATTTACGCGAGATGTAAATAGCCCTTTTCTTCTTCTTGTGAACCAGATCGTAAAAAAATATTAAGTATAAAAATAGGCGAAGGCAATTTCTTTCTCAACTTCTCAATTTCGTGATTTTCACGGGATTTCCCAAAGAAATCTAATTCTGAATCCCGCGGTGGCGCTAGATCCTCGTCAATCCGGCTAGTCGCAACTTCTCCATATGATTATGCATTTCCATAAATATTACGATATATCAGCAACGAAAAACTGTGTGCGTAAGAAACCTTATCGGTGAAAGTAAGTGGGAACTTCGAATACCGCTATCCGATGGACATGGTAGAGTATATATCCTCTTATCAAGTTAGGGTCTGGTTGATTTTAAAAATGTACGCGGCGATGGAGCACATATTTTTCATCTCGGTGCACCCGAAAATGTCGTCCTCTCTCTTCATCCTTGCCTCAATCGTCCCTCTCTCGTTGCATTCCTCTGTCGTGGCATCGATCCCTCGCCTTTGCGCATCACTTCCTCCTATGGCTTTCTGCAGATTCGTAACGAGTGGGTATTCACTTTCAACGGACCTTGGCTCACAAATAAAACATCGCCACCCCATTAAGACGTCGCTAATTAGTCGTAGCATTTTCTTGACAAAACTACGGCAGCGTTTTACATGTCGTCTCGTCTCTTTCTTTGTTGCTTTTTCGTCTCCCTTGGCCCGTTTTGTTTTTTATTCCGTCTCCCTTCGCATTCCTCTTCCCTCTCGCTAATTCTTCGTTTTGTGAAAATTTCGTCCGATGTCAAAAGTATTTATTTTTGGTTCGCGGAGGATCATGGGAGCTGCTGGCTGGAGTCTTTGGAACTTTCTCGAAAACCAATTCTCACGATTACTGATTTTCCTGTTAGTTACTACTCAATGTTTTGGGCAGTTTAATAAGCAGTACTCTATCAACTCAGTACTTTATATTTTTATTGAAGGAATTACTTTTAACCTCGGTGTATAGTTGTAAGAAAATGGTGAAGGAATATTGATTCCACCTTAAAAATTGTCGCAAGATAGGATTTCCGCTCAGTAAAAACTGTAATTAATTTCGTTCACAGTTTCATAGAGTATTTTCATAGAGTAAAGCTTTCCACATTTAATTTCATTTACGATGTTCCGTTTTCTCTTTAATATCTCTGAGCGAACTTCATTACGATTTTTTGTATTTTATTCTTCTTGCAGGGTATACTTAGCTTGATTTTGTGTTTACCTTCTCCTTTTAATCATATCCAAATACTCAATTCGGATCTCAGAGGCATTCTTGGCGTGCTAAAGCAAGGTATCCGGGAATCTTGGAACCTTTTTGGTGATGAAGGGCTTGGTGGATGCGAGAGAAAATGTGAAAGAAACAGCATCTAGGAATAAAAGAATATTTAGTTAATTTTATTGCTGAATAGCAGCAAGGATAGTTGCAGTACAAAAGCATATTACAGCGTTAATGTAAAATGTTCAAAGGGTGACTTTTGCAATGTTTCTTCGTAATGCATACAGCTATGCAGTTACTTAAAATGAAGATTTCATTCCATCAATAATAATTTATGATGTTTATTAAGTATTCTTGTAGTTTTGTCTGAGTTTAGCAAAGTGTTGTAGTTTTTTTGCATCCATCCCACAGTAAGGAGTATTCGGTATGGAGAATTGTGTCCGATTCATTTTCCTTGATTCGCTCGGTCAGTTACTCATCACGTCCAATTTATTTTTCATGCGCTTCTTCTCCGGCTTCCCTCCTCCACTTTTTATTTTCTCTGCAGTTTCATCTATTCCCCTCATCCGAGTCCTCTTGTTTTATTTATAACGCCCACTCTCTTTTATTCTGACCATTTCCCAACACTCTAAATCCCTTTCCCGCCTCTTAATATATATGCTCCCTATCTCATTTCGTCCTCCCCATTTCTCTTTTTTTGTAGCTCTCTTCCATTCTCTCTTCTTACACTTTCACATCCCCTTTCACATTGACCCTAATTTCGGTCCAAGTTAGCCGCATCAATTATTTTTGCGTGTATAGTTTCGCTTATTTTCTTTCTAGTTTTGTTGTGCAGCTCGCACGTTTCTCATTTGTATCTTTTTCATAAATTAGGACGATTTTTTTATCGTTATTATTTTTGGTTTTCCCCCCTTTTCGTGTCGTGGAGCTCCTTCGGTTTATTTTTATGTACTTAGTTTCACGTATCTTTTCTGTTTTATTTGCACACGTCTAATTAGGACCCCGTTACGGCGTATTTCCCACTCGTAAGGTCGATTTTCGTCGTTATCTTTCGTTTTGTTTTCGAAAATATCCTTTGCTCTTCTAAATTTGCCACTGATTTTTCTTTATTCTCCCATTTTATTCGGCTTAATGGGTTTTTCTTTCCTCCTGTTTTTTATTTTCCCTATTCATTCGAAACGAGCGAAGAAATTAAAAGCGGTAACGGTTTGTATGTTCGTCTTCCTTTGTGTATGCCTACACCTATGTAGAACTTACCTTTTACATATTCCAGGGTCATAATACTTAAGTTGTAGAATCATTTCTCCCTTTCTTGGCACATGAAACTCGGTTTCGTCTATAAGTATTTTGTAATTGTGTAGTAAATAAAAATATATGTACAGTGAGTATTTGAAATTTATTGCTGCTTCTCGCATCCCATACGTTATCATTTTTTATCTTCTAATTGTAATCCTCTTCTTCTTCTTTCCATCTCCATATTTCCAATTCATTTTTTCTCGGTCTTCCTCGTTTATTACTATTGGCTAGATTCCATTTCCAAACCTTTGATTATCGTAAATTTATTTAAAATGTCAATCTAAATTATTTGTTGCTAGCTGATGGTCCAGGAAGCTGTTGTCAACTTTTTTTAAAGTTTTTTTTTTAAACTTTTTTGTTAGTTGTCATTATTTTAGAGGGATTAGTATTTTCTCATTTTAAAGGCGTTAGTTTTATGGGCGGTTATTTCGTTCTTTGATTCTTACCGCATTATCTATTTAGGCAAGCGTAAAGATTTCGTTGCACATTTAATTTGTCGTTTTTTACTTTCAGTACGAATTAATTGTAGTTGAAAGGAGACAATGAATGTGGTGTGGCAGCTTATTTCATCTCATAAGAACTATTTAAGTATGAAGTATCGCAGTTACAGATACATGCATCTATGTGCTTCTATTAGTGTCCGATACATGAACATTAGTGGTTTTGGCTTGGTTAATGCATTCCTTAATCACTAAATGAAGGCTAGTATGTTAATTTCTGTTAATTAGATGCTGGTGGAGATCAACATAAGTGACGAAGGTGGATGAGGTCCATCGTATGCAGCAGGGAGACGTTTCATGATTCACGATGACGGTGTTAATAACTGATTCATAAGCGCACGATGATGAGAAAGAAATTGGTTGTTTTGCAAAGCCCAAGGTCTCGCTTTTCCAAAAAGGAAGGTGTGTGATTGGTGCGTATGTACCATCTCTTCCTTGCATCATCCCTCCCATTAGCATCCCTCACCTTTCTCCCTCCACTCAGTTGCAAGTCGAGGACCTTCGCAGCCTGAACTGACGCCAAGTGCATCAACTCTCCGCCGTGCCTTTCTCTCTCATCTTTACCTCTTTTTCCCTTTTCTCCCTCTCATCAATGCTGGAAGCATTCCCGAAGTAGCTTCTCTTCTCTTACGTGTTCTCGCTAGTAATACTCCTCATGTCTATCTATACTCGGTGCAACCTGAATTGGGGCTCGAGGAGGAGAAGCAGGCGGTGGTAGACTTGAAGAATTAAGGAGGAAGGAATTTTATGCGAGATTATGAGAGAGCGTGTCGTGGAACGTCTTAATGGCAACTACTCACGTTACCCCGTACGCATAACTTGGAGAATTTAAAGATAAGGCGCCACTGTGATTAAAACTGCGTTTAATTTTGTTTAATTTGTATTTATATTTGTTTGAAACTCCCCACATACATCCATTTATGGGCAATTACAGTGGTTGACGTAAAAAAATGACAAAGGACGAACACACCCAACCATTCCCTAACCAAAAACATCCGAATAGCCGGGACTCGAACCCGGGACCTGAGGTATTTCTTGTATGTTTTTCTATCAATATAATTGAAGTTTATGGTGAAGGATTGTCCCATGTGAAGGAGACTACTTTACTTAGTTGCTCCAGCTGTTACGTAGATTAGTCGGGTCATGGAAATGATACCCTTTGGCTGTGACCAGCTCTGCCAATACGACAGATGGTCTTGCTTAGACGGATTGCTCCAATCAATTGGGAATTTGAAGTTCAGCGTGATTATTGCGGACGGAAATAGCTGTCAGAATGATGATAATTACTCCATTTTCTCATTGGTGTTATAATAAAAATAAAGCGTCTTTCGTTAAGGCGAGATTGAGGCTATTAAGGTTCTTATTACATCCAACCCTCTGTCATGTAAGATTTAAGGAAAGAGATAACTTGAAAGAAAATGACCTTGCAGGGAAAAATATTACATCTTAGATGTAAATTACCCAAAGATAAGGTGTTTGAAAAACTTGCTATACCAACGGTTAGTTAAATAAATTTTTATGCAGAAAGCAGGTTAAAAAACATGTGAAAGGCAAACAAAAGAATGTAGATATGGTTAGACTTACATACATCAATATAAATGTTTGCATAACAGTAAAAAAAATCGGAAAGGTTATAATTAGAGTTCAGAAAAAATAACTACATAACTAAAATGAAAATATAATAATAATATTGGATATTAAAGAGTTAGACAGTATATTTGGGGAATTCAATTGCATTCTTCCTTTTCGTTTACATGTACTTGACCTTCCTCCTTTCACTACTCTCTTAGTAGCAATACCGTATTTCTTAACGGAGGTTTGTTTCTTAATTCCACGAGTGATGATATAGTAAATAGGTGAGACAGGTTGTTGAGTTTTCCTTCGACGTTTCCACCCACCGCGTGTTTTTGCTTCTCGCCGTTTAATTTATCCTAGCAAATCTCTCTTCCCTCTAATTCCACCCCTCGTTTCCCCGTCGCATCTCCGCTACACTTTCCTCAATTTATTCTTCGCTTGTTTTTGTTGCTCTTCCTTTCTATTTACGCGTCCCTCTCGCTACCTCTTATAAAAACTCTTCTCCAGCCTCTTCCCCCGCCAGTCGTCACGGATTTCGCTCCTGGACATTTTCGCCCTTACATTTTCCGCGTTTTAGTCTCCCCACCTTTAGCAGTTACGCTTTATTATTTGTTACTATTCACATCATTTCTTTTATAAATGGGTTTTAAAAATTAGTATTATATCGTGCCCAAGAACTTTTTCTCTTGTTCGAAAATTCTCTTGGCATCACCCTCACAAACACGCTTTCGTGGAATCCATTAGTCTCCGAAATTTCGAATAAGGTTAATAAAATATTACATCAGCGAAAACTAAACAAGAACAATCTACCTCATGCAACCCGTAAAATGCTAGTCTCCACTCTCGTTCTTCCGGAATTTGACTACTGTTCCCTAGTGTACGACGATGTAACAGCTGAGCTAGACCTTAAATTACTTCGTCTTCTTAATAACTGCATCCCATTCATTTTTGACCTTCGGAAAGATGTTCATATCTCCAATTACCGCCGTCAGTTGAAGTGGTTAAGACATCAGGAGAAAATACATGCTTGGTTCATTTTTGTTTAAAGTTTTTCATGATCTTCAACCACAGTATATCTATGACATGTATACCTAAAAATATTCTGTTTCCTTCTATGCCCAATCCCTCGGACTAACACATACCTAAAATCCTTTTTAATTTCGTCATCTAATTTCTGGAACAACCTGCCTTTACACATTAAAAATTCCACCTCCGCACAATCGTTTAAAGAAAAACTGTTTAATTACCTTTTTGTTTCTACAGAATTACTCTTATTACCATAATATTGGCATATTTTTTTCGCTTTATTCTTTTTTGTATTATTTTTTGTAAGCTGTCTATATTTTGTATTCGACCTATTGTTTATAATTTGTATTAGGTATTTATTTTTATGTGAGCAGATAGAATTTGTATATTTTTTTCTGCTCTTATGGGACTCATAATCCCAGAGCAAAATAAATTTAATATTATTATTATAAAATTTTGATTCGCGAATAGGTAAACATGTCCAAATGTCGATGATTATAGTTAGCTAGCCGAGGAAATGGAGATAGCGGGCTAGAAACCTTTTGGGTACTACTATGGGCAGTGTTAAATACTGATGGTCTTCTACGATCGCTCTTTGAATTACCAAAGAATCACCAAAAAGGCATTCATTATGAATTGATGTCATAATTCTAGTAATTAGTATCAATATAAGATGTTATTTAAGTGGAAAAGATAAGATTAATCTGTGACGGCTGCACTTCGAGGAACGCCACAATTAAGATGTTAAAGAAATAAAACTTTGTTGGTCCCAATATATACAAGTAATCTAATTGTCTCCGTCGATGGTTGAAACCGGTCGAAATAAAAGTTTCATCTTTGAACCTACAACATTTTATTTCTATTAAGCGTTAATTATGGCGTTCCACGAAGTACAACCGTCGTTCATAATCAATTTTATATTTGCGATTTAAATTACATCTTGTATTGATATTAATTTTTACAGTTATAACAACGCCAATTTACAATGAATGCTCCTAGAATAATTCTTTGAGTTGAAGTGTTTTCGAATTTTAAAACATGTTTATTACCAATAATTAATATTATTTATTATTCTTTTGCCAATTCTTTGTTACCATGTGAGAATGTTGTGATTGTAATGATTAAAAAACGGATTAAAGGGTTTATTTTAAAAATTTCAAAATACATTTCCTAAAATTGTTTTAAATTTAATTTTAGTAAGCCGGCTAAACGAACAAAATATCCTAGGCTTACTTTAGCACTTATATTTTCAATATCAGCTGTGCAAAAATAAAAAAAATTGAGGTTTACGACAAGGTAAACTATTATTTTTATGAAATTAAGTTCTTGATGAATTAGTGACACAGTCTACTGCCGAAATCAGCGGTGGCCTTGTTATAGGGTGATAGCACAATGAACGCGGCAAACAGTCTTCCGGTACAGGTGTTGCTCTCGTTGGAATCGGAATAGGCAGGGAATTATCAATGTACTAGTCACGGTCATCGAGTGTTTGGTTGCTTCATTTCCAGTGAATTTTAAAGAATCAAAAAAGAAATGTTTGATCATATTTAGGGACAATTATTAAGAAAATAAATCAGAACATTTTGTGTACTTCGAAGTAGATTTACTGGAACGGTAATGTCAAATTTCTGCAGTATCTTTTTAACTTCTTGAATCATAGTTTTCGTAAATATGCCATTTGGAAATTGGAATGACGAAAACCATGTCGTCGATTAAATAAGGATTTACCTTGATATCCTGAGGAACAATCCCTGCGAAAGGGTGCTCATTCCGATGTAATGTTTCGTGAATCACTCATTCATAGTGAGGTCCGTGAATGACCTACCTTTGGAGCCACCTCGTCACGAGCCATCTGCCCCTGAGGAATTACGGATACGCTGCCAGATGGCTCACCTGCCCATTATTGAGCTTTTTATTTTGTTGGGGTTACCTGGGCGCCGGCAACATCTGTCCTCGTGCTAAGCAATAGCTTTTGACTTACGGTGTTTACGTCGGAAACGAAATATCCTTTGTATCGGACTCTTTTTTCGTTGGGTCTACGATAACATATGTCATTTTCTCTGGCTGTTGAAATAGGCGCCGCTCTCTGTTTCTTTTAGAGTGAGATTAAATATGAATGGGACGAAATCGAGTTATGATATCCGCGGTTCCTCAGAATCCTGTTTATATTCCTTCCCAACTAGTTTATCATGGTTTCTAGGGTAAACAGAGGCGTTTCCCTCTTTCTCTATATCAGAGGATATACTTAAGACCTTAATTTGATGATTTGTGTGGTCAGCCGTTATTCATTTCACCGCGCGGTAGACTTTAGTAATGGTAAAAACAACAGAAACAACCGTTTAGAGCCAAAGGTTTTGGCTTTGAGGAGTTTGGGTGTTTTATTAAGCAAATATCTGTTAGCCCTAATCTCTTTGTTTATTCTTACATATTTATTCGCCGTAATTATGGTTTTAATAAAATTTGGAAAATATTTGAAGGGTACTCTGGATGCTTTTTCTTCAATATTACTTAAAGAAGGAACTTATTTGGTCCGTATGATACTTACGAAATAAATAATAAATCCATTAAAATGGTTCCTATGTTCACTTTCTTAAGGAGTACCTTTGTACTCAGAGATTCAATATCTCAGCTTTTATTAAACTACTTGATGATAGTGTTATATAGCGGTTAGCAAAAGCTGTTATAATACTATTATATAGTGGATAAGTAAAAGCTGTGATAATGAATCTCTGCGTTTCTAGCTACCTCAAAGTTAAGCCTGAACTATTCAGTAGTACCTTTGCAGTTAAAGATCATTTATTTTCTTAACTTACAACCGTGCCAGTTAAAACTAACCGTATTATCTTTTTTCCTGCATTGTAATTTGTCTTTAGCTGGCCTGTTTATCAATAAATGCTCAACATACCTCTCTTACAATTAGATGCAAATCATTCTAGGAATATTATGTTAGTTAACCCTTTTATCAGTTCTCTTCAACAAAATGTTGAAGATATAGTTCAAATTTGCGTTACAATCTCACGGTTTCCCTGCATTCAAATTCATGTCGAATGTCTACTCGAAAGGAAGACTATATCGCCCGCGATGTTCGTTTGCCAAGATTTCCGCTCCGCCGTTTTATTTTCGTCTCGGAAATCCACGCAATTAATCTATATCCGGTGCATCATATCTCGCAGCCACAGCGGCCAAATTGCGGCGAAAATCATTTTCGTTTGTCGGATATTGATTTCCTCGTTTCCCAGAGGCCGCGATAAACACATCAAATTTATAATTCACGGAAGAATGATTCAAAAGTGCTGATTGCTTCTGAACTTGAATTATTTCCCGCTTTTGTCAACTTGTGCCTTTCACGACGACGATTGTCATCTTGTGATTGCTGTAAATAATGCTCTCTTAAGGAAATTATTCCCCTGTATTTAAATCTTAAAGTGCTAATATTTATTAGAATGTTACGTAGTTGTACTGAGAATAAATAAATGTGATATAATAAATACATTTTATGAATTCAATCTCATTATAAAATAAATAAAATAGATCTTTTGCGTATTTTCTTAGTAATGTTTACGAGGTTACGGTAGCTACGTTGTTTTTGGGCTGATGCTTGGATTTTTCTTAAACAGAAATTTATTAGATCTTACGTTTTTGAAATTCTGTGACTTATTCATTAAATGTTTAAATGTTTCGCCTTCGTGCATAACTTTGCCTTCTCAACATAAATGGAGCTCGAAGGTTGGAATCTATATTTTGTGTCCTTGGCGTTGTTTCCTTGATTTTTTTCTGTATGTTTAGCTATTAGACTCATTTGGTGAAGATTAAACAGTATGACCTCGTATTTTCTCGACATTTGCGCGAATCATAGTTCCTGTGGCTGTTTAACTGGATAGCTTATGTAATTTAACATGAGGATATAAACATTTTCACAAGTTTGCTTACTTCAGGCGCTTCTAATGCTACAGCTGTGGAAATATTTCCGTTTATTCAAAAAGAATGAATATACTGTTTATGTACTTACTACTAAAATATCAACTCGAACAACATGTTATATTTTCACAGGCGTGATTAACATGTCGTGGGTGTACTTATTCGTAACTTATATTAGATACACGGAAAAAAGATATTTTTTCAATTTTATTTTGGGCTTTAATTGTGTTTATATAGTCATTCAAGTAGCGGTGTGTACTCGGTTGGCAAATTACGTTTGGTGCTTATTATAAGGAAGTATTTACAAGAAACGGAAGATACCGATGGAATTCTAGCGTATGCCGGGTTTGCCCTGAAATTCCATAAATTTCCATCTTCTTAATTCTAAGCTAAAATTGTTCTTCATATTAATCTGTTATTCTTGTCCACCTCTCCGAGTGGTAGGCTTCCTGAGGTATTAAATTGCCTTTATGTATATGCAATGGATGATTTAATTGACCTAATTTTCAGGTTCGTCGGTTTTAATTTATCTTTGGTCTACCTAAGTGGCGATCTGATTATTCTGTCCCATTGGTGATCGGCAGTTTCTGATTTGGTTGCTTTTGCTATAAATATTTTACCTGCTCTTGCTATGCACAAAAGTAACATAACTAAAGTAAAACCTATCGAAAGTTTTTAACGGTAATTAATTTAGAAAATTCTTCAATCTGGCGACTCCTAGCTTAGGACGATAGTTTTACAGCTTCGTCCAATTTAAGAAAAAACATCTTTGATCTCCGATTCAGTCTGCCGCCGGAAACAGGTGCTTGATTTGCGTCCGTCCGAAGAGGACCTTGATCGCCTCAGGAGCTAATCAACGTATCCATGCCTTCGTGGGTCGGATATGACATTGAAATTGGAGGATTTTTGTTGCTGAAATTTTCTCCTCCAAGTTTATATTGCTAGGAATATATATTCTTAATCATAGATATTTTCTTTCAACTGTTCTATTATACTCACTTGAACTTAAGGTGTAAAAATAATAAACATTGAGTATTAACTAGAGCGAAATCTTGTGAGATTATATTAAGGGTTGGAGATAATTCCAAGATATTATTGCAATTTTTCTTGATTTTATTTTTGATTATTTATGTAATTTCTTTGTAGTATGCGTTTGTTATGCATCGCTTTCTTTCACATCTTTTACCTCGTACTATCAGTAGGTTTTCGCAGGCTTTCCACATCTCTTTGTGTGTGTTTTCCTGCAGTGGATCTTTCTTTCCTAAGACATCACCTAAGGATTTTTTCATACGCTCCTTCTTAAATTTGCCTCACTATCTCTATTTACCTACACATTGCTTCTGTTTTTAGATCACTGACGACGGGTTAGATGGAAAAAGAGACTTATCAGTCTCAATCTCGCCTTAATAAAGACCTTAATAAATTTCTTGCTGCTGTCTGTTACTCGCCTCTGGTCTTCCCCTTTTTCGTTGATGAAATTCGAATTTGATCGCAGATTGAAACGGAAATGCCTTTAACCTTGACTCCAAGCAACGTTCTAGCGGTAGTTATCCATGTATCGGATTGTTTATTGGCTCAGAAATTGGAGGTTTTCCTTGGAAACCTTTGCAAATTTCGGAAAATATCGTTGAGCGAAGTCACAAAAAACAGAGATGGGATTGCTTTATTCCCTGGGTTTCGTCGCATGGATTCCTTTCTTCGTGGCGCCAACTCCGACCGTTATCTCCCTCCAAATCTCTCAGCAGATATTTTTCCTCTTCCCCGATTGATCACACATCTCTATTTCCGATCCATCCCGTCGCCGCCCTCGTACGCACTCTCTGTTTACTCGAGAGTTCTGCCAGTCCCCATATGTCGCCACACTGCCTTCTCTCGTCCCCTACCATCCACATCCCGATTTCCTCTCCTCCCAATTTGTCTCGGCATTCCCCCATCCATGGTCATGCGTATATTTTGGCTCATTGTAGCGGATGTAATCTCGCCGTACGTTTCGTGTATCGTAATTATTAACCGTTTAGGAATGGGTACAAAATGTTCATTTACGCCTTCGGACGTATCATTACGTCTGGCGTCTACACTTCCCCATCACACGGATGCTTTATTTTCGTATAATGTAATATAATGTACACGTATTCTTATTAGGGACCGTACACAAATCACGGAACGCAATTTGGGTGGAGGGAGAGGGGTCGAAAATGGGAGAATTTTGCGTTATGTAATTTTTGTACGACCCCTTAAGGGACATTTTTCTTTGCATATATGCTAGATTTGTATTTTTGTTGTATATATTATATCAGCCTAAAGGTTAAGAACATTTTTCCATAATTTTTTACTCGTGGTCACTATTTCACTACTAATACTCTCTATCAATCCAATATAACTTTCTGTTTTTTTCCCGCAGTTGCTCTTTCTATCATTGGCACGAATAAAAAGAACATGCTCTTTAGTTTCATCCGTCAAAACTTAGCAAAATATTGTATAAGTGGAGCGTAACCCTTGAGGAATTTGTTCTCTCGTGTTACTCTCATATTTACATGATTTACTTGCTCATTGCCACTACCCAACTCGAAGAGGGTTTTAGTCTCGTCTACCGGCGATTATTAGTGTGCGATATCGAAGATTCAATCTTACGTCGCAATTTGTTCATAGATGTTAATATCATAATGTACAGTCCTGGCCAAAATTAACGCAGCACCGGCCGTAAGGATCGCTAGGGAGGTGCTGCGTTAATTTTGGCCAGGAGTGTACTTCAAGAAATTTGGGGACACCTTAAAGCTCGGGGTTTTTGCTAAATTTCCCTTCCGGTCCCATTTTGTGATTCCTTCAAGGATAATAATTTTTCAATAAAATTTTTCGCATTTTATGTTACGTAAATTATGAGTGAAGTTTTCATGTGTCTTATTTTAATTAATTTACGGGTGGCAAAAGTCATAATGTACCCCTTTGAGAGCATAAATGGTTTGTAATAATAAAATGACTTGATCAGCTTATGTAGGTATGACGAAAATATTCGGGTCTTCAGTTTTAATCAACATATATGTAATTTCATTCAAAACCTCCACTATCACTGATGTTACTGTTTCGGTAGATTGCCTATCCTAATATCCATTAGCATATCGTTATTCTTCCGTTTACCCTCCTTCTTCATGAGATTTGATATTACATTTTGGCCTGCCACAGCTGCTCAAATGAATTATTTCGGTATTAAAATGTAAATAATTATCTTTAAGCGACATATTTCAAATGTAATAGGATTTTTTCTAATTATAGCAAACACAGTTTAAATTTCTTTGTTATTTTTTACAAATTCTGATGCATTCCTAGGTTTTTATATTTTCTTCCTGTATATCTTCCTAACAATTGTTTATATTATTTTATATTCACATTAATAATATTCTAAGGTCTTCGGGTTAGCTGAATACCCTTAAATATTTAAATTTTCAATTGGTCGTGCAAGATATTCATTAAGAATGGTGCGTCTTTATCAAGGAAACCTTTTATTCCAATCTCCTTTATATCCATGCATATTCAATTTATCATTTGACGCAGTTACTCATTTACTTATCGAGTTCTACTTACTGTGTAATTGCATGTTATCATGTGTATCAGCAAGAAGTCTTCCTGTTTCGGAGGATAATTTATATTGACCCCAATTCGCCATCCTTCCCTTGGCTTACCTCCATCCTGGTCATAAATCAGTTCAATTGCGCGTTAAATCCAGTAGAGGTGATTAATTATGTTTTTTCATGGTTTGTATTACTTATGCTGTTGTAACAGGGTGCCTTAAGTTATCAACTTCTAAACGTGATTTGGTTCAGCTGCAAATTGTAGAAGACACTAATTTGATTAAAATCCAAGGATTTTTTTATAATGTGTAACTTTGATGCTGCGAAATCACTTTAATGACAAGAAAGTATTGTTTCTTTTTGACAACTCTGCGCTTGTAGAGGATTACTAAGAATTTATTCGGGAAAGGACAACTCCGAATTAAAAGGTTAGAGAAGCAGATATGAAGTGTCTCGAACCTCCTGCTTTTGCTCAAACGAAAGATGGCTTTATTTTTATAGCTCGCGGAATGGAAATAGCCCGCTTTTCTTAAGAGTAGAGACTGAAATAGGAGTCCTAGCAAAACTAGACCTTGTTGGTTTCAACTTTAAATTTTGAGTAATTAGAACGACATATATCTTGAAAACGAAAGCTAATTAGTGATATAAAACTTCACCTCGCCACGAAGTCCTACTAAAGCAGCTTGAAATAAGTAGTACCTGTAAGGAACGATCCATCGGACTGAGCAGACGGCTATTTTTGAAAATGTACTTCTTAAATTAGTTCAAAACATTTATAGCTGGAAACTTACGCGATTTCTTTTTTGTTTACCTACGTCTACTCATTTAAGCCATATCTTATAATTTAATCCACTAATTATTTACAAGTATGCAATATTTCTTTCTTGTATTTTATCGAAAATACGTTTTTGACAGTAATGTTTATAGTTTCCGCTGTGAATTAACGATATTAACTCTTTTATTCCTGCTATATGTGTATGAATATGAAATAAATATCACTTTTGAAATTTTTTGCTAGTCTATTATTTAAAAAATACGTCGTTGATGAAAATATTCATGATTTCCGATATTTCAGTATTAACGGTATTTATTATTCTCTTTTATTTTTGCCGTGCAAAAATATGATAAATGATATAATATGGTAAAAAATACGCTTTCGAAATTTTGTACCAGTGTTGCAGTTACATTTTACCCTTGGTCCATTCTTTGTCCTAATATCGAGAAGTCGTCGACCCCAAGGATTTCTGTTTAGCATTACTACTTTCTGTGCGGTGCTAAAATACGAGATGTGATGGAATATGTTCGGTTTTATTGGCTCTCAGAGAGCTTGCCGCCTTCCCTCTTGGGCTGTGTCCAATTATTCCTCCTCCACATAGTATAATCCTGCTCTTGTCTAGGAGAGTAATTTAGTGCTTGGTTTCGCGTACGAGTCGGAAACCTCAGAGGAATTGCTTTACTTTCGCCCTTCAGTTGCAAAAGACACCTTCCCCGCGCTTTTTTAAGTCGCCATGGACAATGGAAATGTAAATCACGGATGAAGTATTGTTTCATCCCGTAACTGATTTGAGTTTTCGTTCCTGAATTGTGGAGCGGGGTCGTTTCAGGCTCTTTTTTCAGTTCCTTCCAGCTTTATTTTTGAATCTCCAATTCAGGATTTCAAAACTTTCATCCGCGGTTTTTCACGGAGCTAGTTGATGTATATTATCTCTCGTAAATACCGTTTGTCTCGCAAATTGCTTCGAATTGGTCGTTCTTTTGAACGCAGAATTGTGTACTTTCTGTTTCCGCACTCAGCGGTTGAGTCATTCCCCAATCCTTCCTTTCTTTAAGATACATATTTTAGCTTTTCCCCTACCATTTGGAAGATCGGAGTCAGTAACTGTAAATAATTAGAAACTCACAACTATTAATAATAATAATATTTATTTATCACAAACAGGTTAAACACAACAACAACACAACAAAATTAAACAAAAAAGGAGACAAAGAGATTCAGAAAAGAAATAAAGAAAAAGAAGAAAAACACAAACATCGATAGGAAAGTCTGGAGTACAATTTACACTTTAACGAATACAAAGAATCATTAAATCATTAAATTTACTAATCGTATGTTATGCTACTTATGAGTTTTGCCGTTGATGTGAACGGTTTTTGGGAGAGAAGAAGAAGAAAGGGAAGGGCTACTTTGTGTGGCAGTTACGTATTTCTTCTGTTGCAAAGAAAAGGTTTGATCTAACATGTTTTCCGTATGTAGACTTTCTACGAATTTTTCAGTTTCCCTCGTTTCTCCATATTTTAATTCCCGCAGAACCACGAAATTCCTATCAATAGATCGAAGTCATTATTTTATAAACTTTTGTAATGTTATTGTATAAATGATTCTGGCCTAACTTTTGAGAAACGCCATTTAAATTAAAAACAATAAAAATGTGTTATTTTCCACCAGAATTGTTGTTAAATGTGTGTGAAAAAGTGAGCAAAATTCTGGTGGAGAATACTTTTCTTGCTTTCAACTTATGTTATTAATTTAAATTACATATGCCTAAACATTTTGGTGGCGTTCTGTGCTTTCCCCTTCTGGGTACGGTTCAATTTCCTATAGTCACTGCTTTGAAATCTCTTATCACTGAAACCAGTAATTTTGCTTTATCATCTATGCTTATTGGAGTACATTAAGGTTGACCTTATGAGAATCCTGGCACATTTCCGAGCTGGTATTATTCGGGGAAGAAATTATATGGTTCGTTTGTAGTTGATTCGACGAACGGTGCATCTCACTGGAGTCACATTTCTCCGTGAGAAGTGATTCTCCACAGATGCGTCAGGTGACTGGGAATGCGTGCGTCATACGACTCCGCTGAGTGATTGTTACCGGGAACCGCATTGGCTCCAGGGTCCCTTGACGGAAAGAAAGATTTACCACTCTTTTCTTACCTGTAAACTATTATGTTAGACGGCATGTAGTTTCGGCCTTCTGGCACGTAGAGAGAGACTGATTCCGCATCTTCTTGTTAACTCCCGAAACGTAAAATTCGGTATGTCTTTGAGATGTATTTTCTTTAAGACGGATTTCTCCGCAATATTTGTGATGAAAACTAGCTGGAAAGCGTGATAATTATGATTACAAATGTTTTTCTCTTATTTTTCCTTTTACGCCATATGCAGTTTTTATCAAGCCTTCTTCTTTCTATGGTTTCCTGCAGTGGAAATCTTTTTTTCTATGATCAAATAATATGAAATTTACTCTGAATAAGCGATTCTTTCTTATACGATTTATTATATTTTAGGTCCTCCGTGCCTCCCCAGGTATCATCTGAATTTTCTTATATTATTTTAGTATTAATTTGTGTTTCGAGCCAAAATAGGTCGTGAGTGAATGATACAAGGTGTAGGCTATGATCAAGTTAATGGTCGGTTGATACATTTTTACTTTCTCCATATACGAAGTATAGAGAAAGCATTGTTTTCATGAAAAAATTCGACTTCGAGATTTCAACGGATATACATGTTTTGGGGTCCCTAGAACACGTTTTGACCATTTTCGGAATGATGTCTGTGTGTATGTGTGTGTGTGTGTGTGTGTGTGTGATAGTGGGCGCTCTAACGTGAAAACTATTAGTCGTATCAATACCAAACTTCATATATAGTACTGTGGTGTGTGCTGTCAGAGTTGATTAGTTTTTGGAGTAAATCGGTCCACCGGAAGTCGAGCTTTATTCAATAAAGCTCATTTCCGGTTTTCAAAATATCTCCATAAATATGATATATACGTATATTGTATTACTAATAAAAGTTTTAGATAAAGTAATTTACTATAACTTTTGTATTTAACATATTTTTGTATCACCGGTTGATTAGGAGTTATTCTCGAAATACTGATAAACCGGAAGAAGATGATTATGTACTTTGTGGGCGCTCTAACAGGAAAACTATTTGTTAAATCAACACCAAATTTCATATATAGTACTTTGGTTGGTGTCGTTAGAGTTGATTAGTTTTTGGAGTAAATCGGTCAACCGGAAGTTGAGCTTCATTCTTCAAAGCTCATTTCCGGTTTTCAAAATATCTCCATAAATATGATATTTAGGTATATAGTATTATTTATAAATGTTTTAGAAAATTTAATTTACTATAACTTTTGTATGAAACATATTTTTGTATCACTGATTCTTTAGGAGTTATTCATGAATTACTGATAAACCGGAAGTTGCTGATTATGTACTTTGTGGGCGCTCTGAGCTCTATGGGCAAAAGGCCAAATTCATCGTTTTTTATCGAGCATGTCCCGAAAAACATTATTTATAATGTTTGTGACGTAAAAGATAATAATATGTAAATTAATCACTCATCTTCCAAGTTTAGATGGAATATAGAGTTCGAAATTACTGTCGTAGATAAATATTTACCTCTTATATATGGAGAAAGTCATGTGCTGGCCACATCAGATTTTTATATTTATTTATATAATACATTATTGTGTAATAAATTATTATTATCTATAATTATATTTCTTTAAAAAATGGAATCATCAATCGTAATAGTTTTCATCTGGTTCTTTGAAAAATTGAATCCAGTTTTCGCTTTTGCTACCGCAATATTCCCGTAAATATTTTAATTCAAATTGTACAGCCATACGCCTAAGAGCAGCTAATAGGATATATTTTTAGATATATTATAATTTTATGTGCCATGCTTTATTTTTTTCTAAAATAGAATAGTACAGATACAACCTGAAATAACCAAACCTAAAATATGTGATAATCGTGTATTATACGTATGTGTTATATGTGGTACTCATAAAACTATTCAAGAATATAGAAGGCTGTTCATGGCACATATCAACCGTAATGCGGTCATTACCCCCAATCCTTTGACTTCCATTCTAAAGAAACATGAACTTTTGCTCGCTCGATGCACCTCTATCGATTCAATAATTAGCTGATGAGGATGCATTCCATTATAGGTCATCGGCATTGGTTAGCTTACCGTTCGAATTATACTCATCGATATGGAAGCTCTGAAGTCATTTAATAGTCGGTCGTTTACTGGCGAGGTTTATAGGATTGAATTTTTTTTAACTTAAGACGAATATATGGTGAGGATATTGGATTTTACAGTTTAGGGAGAATTTCTGAAGTGTTTATTGCCAACGGAGGTAATCCAATCAGAAATTAGAAAATTTTTCACTGTTTTCTGTATTGTTTCAACAATTTACTTTAAATAAAACTTAATTTTTGCCATGATGGTGGCATTATTCCCCAGTAAAAGCTATTTATAGCAATGGTTAATATAGAAAATGAGAATCTTTTTATAAACTTCACAGAATTATGTAAGGTATTGTGGAAATCCATAACGAAAAGACTAAAGCAAATAGTACTTTTTACACAAGTTTTATATTAGTTTAACTGAAAACTATACCTCTTTTTGTGACCTTGCTGCTAGTTAGCATTTAAATATTGTATCCGTCGTGATTTTTTGTTCCTGTTAAAGAAAAATAAACTCGTGAAAAAAGTAAGTACTATTTGCTCAGAGTCCTTTTGCTCCTTGTAGGTACTTTTGCTCCTTGAGAATTTTATATATACTTATTACATACTATTTTTTATTTTATTCTACCTTTGAATGGCATTATATTGACAATGATTTCTTTTCGACATTCTGTATCACCAATTGCTTCAAAAAACAATTTGACAGTCACGTTCTTCGTCCTTAAAAGGTGTCTTAAAGAGTGAGTTTTGTGTTGGCACCCCTGCTACACTCAAGCCTCCCTCATCACAAGTAGTCGCTTCCGCCAATGTCTCTCTCCACTCACGTAACTGAATGTAAAACAAAGGACGTTGCGGATAAGTGATCTTCTTTGGCGTCTTCCCGAGGATTCCAGGTTTTTCACCTCTCCTCCCCTCCTCAAATCGAAGCCTATGAAAGCCCCTCCGTTCACGATTGAGTCTTTTCTTGCGATCTCTTCCGTCATGGAAGAATTTCATTCCTATATATTAAATGTTCTTCCGTTATGGATATGTACGTGTATAATTTTATTGTGCTAGAAAATGTTTAAGAATACATAACTATCCCATAACGAGTATCTGATATTTCTTGAGACATCCGTTTGCTTTTAATCGTTTATTTCATGTGTGCTTAATTCGCGAAATAATATAACGCGTGTCAGAATTTCATAATACTTGTGGTTAATATTTTATCACACATTCCAAGTTTAAATTTTGATCTCGTCGAATGCGATGGAAAAAAATTAATGTTTTCAAGTACTGAGAAGTTTCAGGTAATGCGCTTTTAATTTTATATATTTTTATTTTTCTCGTTTACTTGAAGCATCGAGGTATATGGAAATCAATACCGAAACTATTTAGAAAGCACATAGAGATATTACTATGAAAATTCTGTAAATTGTCTTTCTATAAATTCTATTTGATATACGGTTTTCTGTTCTGTATTGTTTTTAAAACGTGTTCTTGTTTTCCAGGAAATAAAAGTGATTGGTCGTAAATAGAGTTGCCTCTCTTGATGAAGGTTTCTTAAAAAATTCTAAAGAGCATTTTTGTGGTATATTTTCTCGATTTATATGCTTTGATGGGGTCGGATTCATTTCTTAGTCGGAGGGGATGTCATAATGCACGTAGCAGGTGGTCAGAAATGTGCACGTCATGCTTTCATGAAAATTAAGTGCTTGCATTCACTCACTACTAATCATCTCTCTCCTCTTCCTTCGCCAATCTTGTTCATCATATACCATTCTCCCTTTCTTCTGTACCATTTCATCTCCATACCCAGATTCCAATCTCACTCACTCACTTCACTCACTTATGGATCTTATTTATGAAAAAAATTAAATTATATTTTTTCATAACCACTCAGTGCGTTATTAATATTCTATTTTATATTTTAGTCATACCTTACCCCTTTTTTCCATGTTTTCACGCCGACCTTTCAATCTAGCCCCTGTATTCCTCAAATATCGAATCCTTCATCTGTTTTGGGAATTTCCACTTTGCCTGAGATCCTTGAGTATCACTTCTCGGATTGTTTTACTGTCGAATATTTTTTCCATCTTATTTCAGGTTATTTATCAATTTGTTTTTCAAGGGTTTATAATTTTCAGGGAAACTATCAGAAGAACTTCGAGACTCCCTGAACTTAACTTTCGTTTTCTTTGAAGTAATTTGACTTTTCAAAGATGACACTCTAAATTTAGAGTAGATACTTAGGATCTTCATTTTTATTTTCCTTAAACTATCATTGTAATCAGTGTCAGTGACCGAAGTATTTGTATTATGCAGAACGCTGCCAATTTTAAAACGTGTTTAATTTATTGATAACGATAATAAAATAATTAATATAATAATAAAATAAATGTAAATATAACTTGCGAATAATAATGAATAATAGTTATAAATAAATGATAATAATTGTTTATTTAATATTGCATTTACTACTTCTAATTCACTTCAAAGTATTTTGAAAAATTTAATCACTGAGAAGACTCATGTAATGAGTAAGTATATTGAACCAATAATGATGAATAATAATTGTAAATAATTTATTTTTGTCTCTCAATTAATTTTGAATTTACTATTTCTAATTTACTTCAAAGTATCTCGATAAATTAAATCTCTAAGCAGACTCAAGTAATGAGTATATTGAACTCAAGAAAATTACGCGGCACGGCCAAACCTTTTTCCCTTGCCTTTGGTGAAAGCGGTCCCGGATTCGAATCCCGGTGGGAGCCAATGTGCGAAATGACCAAAGCTGTCGAAGCACTTTTAACAATCCAGCAACAACAACAACAAACCTTTTTCCCTTCCCACCGATTCAGAAATGCTCCAATGTCACCACTCTTGTTCTATTAATCTCTTTCCGTATTTAAATATTCATCCCAATATTTTTCTTTCCTTGAGAATTCCTGGTCAACCGCGAGATCTGGAAGACATAATTCGGGGCCAAGTCGTTCGCACCCCGTCTGTTTGCTTTCCTTCCGTGTTTTTCCGTCCCCTTCCGACCGTGTGTGGTGAGTCGTGATAGTGCTTGATGAGCGACTCCTCGTCACCGTGTAATTACAGATCCCGGTGACGCGTTCCCGTAATTTACATGTGGGCTTAAGCCACCCCCACTCCTCACTCCCTCTCTTCCCACGCCGCCTCATCCCCCCCAAATCCCCTAGCGCCCGCTTGAGTGATGTCTAGACGCCGTCGTGCCATTCAAAATGTCAGCATCTCCTTTATTTTCCTTCTCTTCCCTCCCTCTGCTTCATCTCCGCGTATTTTTTGCTTCCTCGAGGTCACGTTCCTTATGCACGCTAGTGTCTTCTCCGAACAGGTTTCGAGAATGCCAATAACCCTCGCTTCCAATCATCTGCGGCATAATTATCCGGTGAAGAAAAAGGTCCTTGAATCGCCCAGCCGTGGCAGTCCCACGTTTAGGATTTTCTCCGCGTTTCATTCAGGTCGGATTCGTAGAGTTATCGCCGTCCGTCGATGTTACGCGGTCGGTGCACGATTTCCTTCGGGCTTACCGTTGCGTTTTCACGCTAATTAATTTTTCTGAGTTCGCGCCTGTATATTTTTAATGGTGCTAATTACTCGTTATAAGGTTGATTCCTATTCTAGCGTGAACGTGTGCAAGAAAAAGGGTTCTTGTGATTTGGAATGGGATTCCTTAATCACCGGATTTTGTTGGGTACACAATTTGCGGAACGCATTTATGGAATTATTTTATTTAGCGGGTAACTGTTTATCAGGCGTTAATGCCTGATACTATTTGCGTGGAAATCTAAAATTTGTATTTTTGCCCATGTAAGCCTCGGATAGTCTTCAATGTTCCTCAAGCACTTCAAGGTAGCTGAGTACTTGCTCCTGATATTTAAGACATCACTCATCATATCGAAGCCCCTTCTATTTTAAACGTTTGCATTTTAACAAGATTTATAATATAAAAGACACTCTACTATATTTGTGTGATTGCCGCTTACTTCGCTTCTGTAAAACACTTCTCCTTTTACTTGGTCGATTTAAATTTATAATCATGCGATTTTGTGATTCGAAACGTATATTTTTAGTTTTCAACAGAATCGTTGATAAATTATTCGTTTAGTTTGCATGCAGTTAGTTTCTACATCTTTTTAAATGTTAAACAAGTTTCTTTTACGCTGTAAGGATTAAATAGTCATGAGATTCCCCGCACTTATGTAAATTCCTTACGGGATTTCGAAAGTGCATTGCATTGCAAATATGCATTCATGCATTGCTTGGCAGTTATAAGTATCTTCAAACGTGATAATAGAAGACCTTTGTTAAATTGTGCTTGATAATAGAGACTTCTTTGTATTCGTGGAAGTTCTAATCCCATTTCATTACTCTTCCAATAAGTAATTATCGGTTTGTGTACATAATATAGGATGTAGGATGTACCCAACTACTTCAGAAAACTTTAGGAGAAAGAGGGTAAAGAATAATGATCCGTGTTAAAGAAATCTTCTCTAAAATTAATCATGATTTTCTTTTTCCTTTCAGGTAAGAACATCACACATCTTATACAGAATCTAGTGGATATGAACTGTGAGTAAACAGCAATCTACGGCTGATGCTTAAAATTTTATGCAAGGAAAAATTTATAAAAGGACCGTGTTAACTGTGAAATTGAATAGATTTTCTAAGAATAAAGTTTCAACAAATCTATTTCGAGATGCGTCTTTGTTTATTAAAATACGCGTGGTTTCTTCCACTGGTATTTCCTCGTAACATATTCTCTTTATCTGTGATTCTTCCCTCCTCTCAATCTCATCGAGAATGACTGGTTTATTTTAATCTTTCAAGAGGCCATGCAAGTATCTACTTTTTCTTTCATGTACTGATTAATGTAATTTGAAAAGAAAAGGCTTCTCGAAGCTTTGCTGGATGCAGGGGCCCTCCCGTTCGATGCCCTTGTAGTGCCATAAATAAGCCTAGAATCTTACAAAGAGTTGAATAAAAATGATATCGTGCAGTTTTTCCACGATCCCTGTATATCTATTAAATTTATCACGACAACATGGCATTTTAAAATCAATTGGAGATAGGTTTATGAAGAAATCGTATCAAATCGCTTATCCCCTCCGTTTGGCAAGTTTCTAGATCCACCCCTGTCTCTAGGCTATTCTTCTATCATTTCGAGTCATGTAAGCCTGAGAAATGTTAATTAATTCGAGTTAATTTATAAATACATACCATATAATAAACAATTACTTTATTCCACAAATTATTTTATTTAATTTCAAAAGTTTAAGATGAAGTTCCACCAAATGAAGGCCGAAGTGATTGAATAAATTTATAAATCTTTAAATATAAATTCACGTTAGACAATCCTATAAATTTTATGTATAAAAATTTTACATCATGCAAGTTTCTTCTACTTTCCCTTGGTCAGAATTCCTTTGGTTGCAATAAATTTTTGCTAGGGATTTGAAACGACCGTTCACGATAATGTCACCAATTGCAAAAGCAATAGTATTCGAGGGATAAAGTTAATTTGCGTGTGTATTGCATAAATCCGGAAAGGTGAAATTATTCAGTGTTCTCCAAAGCTTCCGTCGAAGCGTTACGGTCGGATTTAGGGTCCGCTCACTTACCTCCACGTACGTGGGGAAAGTAAGGTCGACTTCCGCCCACTTAAGCGCTGCATCGCTGAGCAGTGTGTACATTGGGCGATTTAATGCAGCGATGAAGGGGGAGACAAAGGCTGAAAATCCCTCTCCACTTACCCAAAATGCAACCGGGAAATCGGACATCGTCGAGGTTGTTATCCGTGGATGCGTCCGAAGGGGGAAAAGGTAGCGGCGCTTCGTAATCAAACCGAATCGGAAACTCGCCATTAGAAGTCCCAGTGTAACTGCCACAATCCCCGCAGGAGCGGACCCTCTGCCGCGACGAAATAGGGACAGATCGCCCTAACTTCCCTTTACCCCTTCCTTTGTGGAAGTCCTTCGTTCCTCCTTGGTTCTCTTCTGCCTATGTTGACTTCTGCCCTTCCACGGCATGTAATCCGCGAAGAAGGAACATTTAGAACACGGCTGTTAATGAATATTGATATTGTTGAGAAAATTCAGCAACGCTTCGTCAAGTGGATCTGTTTTAGATCAAACTGGGATTATTCGGAAGATAAATATCCTCAGTTGTGTGAGAATCTCAATCTTCCCCTTCTTGAGTCTAGGAGAAAGGCTGCAGATGTCCTTTTCTTAAAAAAACTCTTTACAGACAGGACTGACTGCCCCCAGCTAACCAATCTCTGTGGTGTGTCCGTGCCACAACGCAGGTTAAGGAGTACACCTGTGTTCTACGAACCTCAGTGCAGAGTTAACCCCTTCAAGTTTTCCCCTATCCCACGAATCGTGAGGGAAGCAAACTTATTTGTCTCCAAAACGAACGCAGACTTTTTCTGCGATTCAATATCACAAATCCCCAGGAATCACACAAAATCATTACCCTAATTTCAAGTTATTTTCTCCTCCCTCTATTTTGTTCTTTCACCCGTTTCCTACTTCTCCAACATTTCATCTTCTTTATCATTATGTTCTTCTCATCTATTTTTCACATTCACTCACTGTTTATAGTGCGTATTATTTATTTATTGTTCTTATAATACAACACATATATGTGGGAATTTAACCTGTATGTGTTAAATAAATTATTATTATTATTATTATATCCTTCCTGCTTTCTCCGAATACCTGTGAAGGAGGTGAGGAACGCCTACAAAGACGGCTATTGGAGGTTTTAAACCTCTAATTCATTAACAGCTGTGTTCCAAATTTTCTTTCTTTACATATTATATGCTGTGGAATGAGCGAGGAATGGCAGAGGACAACACAGGTGGAAGAGAACCAGCGAAGAGAGAAGGACAGTTAATGAATTAGAGGTTTAAACTCTCCAATAGCCGTCTTTTTCGGCGTTCCTTACCCCCTTCACCGATGCTCGAAGAAAGTATGATGGAATGCCGTTCTTTTAAGAACATCAAATGTACTTATAATGTACCCGATATTTCATACTTTATTGTCCAAGAGGAAGATAGCATCGATATTGAAATGTCCATTGGGTGTTCCCGATTTCCGGTGGAAGCCCAAGTGCGGAAGGACATAAGCTGTCGAAGCACTTTTTACAATACTGCTACAATGCGAAGGAAAGCTATGTTGTGCTTTTAATTTGGTTTCATTCTATTCGGTATTATCTAGAAACGCTGCAATATGTTGGTGGATATTGAGATATAAATTATAGTAACGCTTTCGAAATTTTAATGTAATATTCAGCCACTAGATCATCATAATCGCTTACAGGCCCGAAGGATCAAAATCCTCATGCCCATAAAGAAGTGATTTCTTGTTTAGAAAAACGTCAAAAGGGTGAAAGGAGTGCGAGTTAATGATAATGGAGAATTTCTGCAGGTTTTGCTTATTTTCACATGATGAGATGATCATTTTATCCTTCTAAAATGATGGATTTTTTAATATCGTGAAGGCCCTTTGGGTACGCGAAATCCTCTCCGTCGTATTTCATCACGTAAATAACCCTGTTTTTGCTAGCCGTAATCTGCCTGTTTTTACTCGAGACTACGCGACCTTCTCTAGCAAAATTAGGGCCGAGAATTACCCTCTTTTAAGTGTCGCGATCGTTTAGTGAGCGGGCGGTGTTCGGGAAGTTGTCGTCGTGGCAGCAGAGGTAATGAGAGTGCGGATTTTAATGCATCATTCAGCTCGAGTAATTGGCACCACAACCTTCGACGTGATTCTGCCGCTTTGCACTCTCCCGAATGCAGTCGTCTCTTATTTCTTTCACGCACATCTTCTAGCCTTCAGAGATACCAATAAAAGAATTTTAATTGATGCAATCGTTGCTCCTTCGATCATATTTGTTAGGCTATGCGAAAACATTTGATATATTCCGATTTAGTGTTTGCTTAATATTATCGGCAACATTCAGCAATCCCCGTACTGAGATCTGGAATTTATTTGAAATGTCGAGTATTTGTAATCGAGGTGTATTTTCCTTTAGTTTCGGCAGTGGGGGAATATTTTTACTCTGTTCTGTTTTATTGCGTCAGGTAACTTAAAATTTTTTCCCCCAAATTATTTTTAATATGAATTACTCTCTTTCAGGTTGAACAAAATAGACTTTCTAGGGTTCATATCCAGGAATAATGTTATTTATTGCTGTTATTGTAAAATACGATATTTTGTCTCGTTAAACCACGAGTTGGACGCAGTTTTTTCGTTTCACCAGTTTTTGTTGTTCTTGGACATCTTAAAGCATTTTAACACAATTTTCGATGAAACAAACATTTCTTTTTCGCTGAATGATGGATTTTTTCTTTTATGACTCGAGTATATTCCTCATTCTCTAAGAGAATACTGTTGAACATAATTGTATCAATATTTTTGACGATTTTCCATCCCTGTTAAAATTAGTATACACTAGAGTTGAGGAATGTGCTCCGTTTTCCGTACTTTGAATCTTCTGGAAAGTTCTTGTTAAATGATGTTATTCTAATTTCTTAAAGTCATAGAAATGTTTATTCAACTACTATACATTCAAGATCCTTTAAATCAACTACATTGCAATACTGACTACGGTTAATAATACTCTGTTCAATTAAGATTTAATTTTTATAATTATAAAATAGCGATGGAATTTTTCTCAATAATACATAAATTATTAAATATATCCCATTAAATCGTTTGAATTTCTTCGAGATAAGTTTCATAAATTATAGAATATTCCATTAAATTATTCTCACGTAATATTCAGACGCGAAGTCTTCATAAAAAATGTTGTTTTAAGTGACCGGAATTTCTGCCTGCGGCCGATGTCGTAATTGAAATTTCTCTCAAAAACGTCCTAAGCATATCGCTTACCCATAATTACTGGGCTGAACATTTTCGGTGTCCATACTCGGAAAGTTTTAATGACATTAGTCCGGCGTCGGCTCTAACCTACTTATTTCACCCCTGTTAATTGTTGAAGTGAAGAGGGTATTGGGGAGGAAAGGGGAAGGCGGTGCTCCACTCGGGAGGCTGAACCCTGTCGGCATGGCGACAGAGTGGAAACAGAAATGAGGGGGCGGCAGGAGAAGGGATCTAATTTTATTTCCTCCTATCTACTCCTCTCCCTCAGTTTCTTCCCCCTTTGAATCTTATTTGCCTTCATTCTATCCTCCACTCAATGTTTCTTTTATCGTCAGGAAGATAAGCTATCTATTTGATAATAGAAACTTATTTGCTGCGTGTTTAACAGGTTAGGGAGAATAGTTCCGTCCTCGCCTTTCGTTTTGTTATTCGTCAGTAGAGTCACTAACATTATGGTAAATATCCCGTGACAGTAGTTTGGATTATTTAATTTATTATTTTATAGGGGAGCGTTAATGGCCGTTGTGACAGCCTTAGAAAAATACGCGTTTTCTATTTCACCGATTCTGACGTATTTTCTCTAAATAATATTATTACCCTCGTATTTTATTACTTAAAAGTTTGATCGGAAATTAATTTTACGTACATTATATCCAGTAATTTTCCTCTTCCCATTAGCATAGGGGCTTAGTTTTACGAAATTACGCAATGACCGCTGAATTAAGATTCAGCTTTGAGATTTTAATTCTTTCATATAGTATTGGCAATGGATTCCGCGCTACGATTTCACGATGTTGTATTATACTCATGATAAAAAGTGTTCATGGTAAATATCCCTGTCGATTCTATCCAATCTTCGAAAGAAACGGGTGTACAAATCTCCGTGGGTCGTCCGTTATCATAATATTGCGTTGCTCTCTTGAATCCTAGCTCGATGGAAACCCCAAACACCTCCTTAATTGAATAAACGAGAATAGAAATTAATGCATCTACTGTATTTCGTTATTTAATTTTCTTGAAATTTAAATTGACTGCTTTGATACTGCTTATTGGTAACACTAAATGAAAGAATAATAAAAATTTAAACTTTATCGTAGCTCACTAATATGTGTTATACTTTTACCACACATACTTTTTGGTATTTCATGTTGTAAGGTGAAGGTTGGCCTTTTCTATCTTCCTCCTCATCTTAAAGGAAATAAATGTATTTAATTTACATTAAACTGAGATGGTACACGAAAGGATGTATTTTGTAATATAACGAAGATTTTTCCGTGTACGATTCAGGTTATAAATATTTGAGCTTTTAATAATGTCTTTCTCGTATGATAATGTTTAATGTTTCCCTAAATTTACTAAGGACACTTTAAGTGATTGGCATAAAATAAGCTCTTAGTAATTGCTACTGGAAACATGCTTTGGAAAGGTGAAGTCTTACAGCATAGCATCACTTTTCACGATTCCAGCTCTTGCGGTATTATCCCCCGCTAACCACAAGATAACAGAATCCTTCCACGGTTTGGTCTCTATTAGATTTCTTCTCCGTAAACAAGGGATTTAACCTTCGCGACAGATATCTAGGTTAATCGTTGCTTTAGTGTATCGATTTTTTATGCAGCATAGATGTAAACACGATGTAAGGCTCTATAGTGATACTAAACACGATTCGATATCTCATCCCCACTTCTATTTTCCTTTTCCAATATCTGATGTGACTTTTCCTCTAGGTTCCGCATCCATTAATCGAGTTTATTTTTCACCCGCTTCGGGAAGCGTTTTTTTCTTCGTTTTCCGTTTCCTCCGACTCTTGATTCATTTACGGATTTTCTCTTCTCTCTCTCACCGCTTCGCTACCCCTCCGAATGTCTACATCCTCTCCCTAACTCTTTTAGTTTTTCTTTCGACCTCTTGTTTCCTTTTGCGGGGCTCATCTTGTAGGTTTTATTCCATTTCCACGTGCTGTCCAATAAAGACATCGTGCTCCCAATAAATATGGTCATCTTTTCTCTTTTTTCTCACTCTTGTTAACACTTTGAAGATGAATGTCGGTAGGGAGGGTTCCGGGGTTGAAATTAGCTTTATACAAATAATATCCTAGAGCTTTGTAAACTTTTCTTTAGATTTGAATGGTTCTCTTTGAGTTTTCATGTGGATGGATGCTTTGTTTAAAGACGAGGTACGAGAAACCAACTAGACTAAGTTATAATAAATGACATATCCTTGAGTTGCTGTTGTCTTTAATCATTTTAGATCGTAAATTTCTACCGATATTGTTTGTACTGTCATCAAGTGGATCTCAGGGGATCGTCCACCATTCCACTATAAGGCACAAAAAATGTTGGTTGAGGGGATGAGGCTATCGAGATGGCAAGATGAGGAGTGAGGCATTTTACATTTTTTTTCCTCCCCAAACCAGATTTTTACAAATTTCAAACGCCCTAAAAGTACCCATAAGTTAAGCACGAGGACCTAATGAATTCCACTCGCATAGCATTCTATTAGGATTGACCTTTACAATAATCTTTAATAGCAACACATTTACTAGACAAGATTCTTCTTTAATGAAATTCCACCAAGTATTGCTCAATGATATTCATTAGATTGACCTTTATTCAGAATTATTCACCCCTCAATAGCTATCTTATTATCACAGTCTGGGACAAATTTAGTAAAATAAATATTTTAATCTATATGGTTGGAAGAAACATCAATATACTTCCATTAATTCATTGCCTTTTTGGCGATTCGTGATTAAATGCCATTCTCCTCCATGCGATTTTGTTCTAGTTTTTAATTTGCAATTTTCATTCGACCTTCGCAGTGAGTTTTTGAATGCAAATTATTTTTAATTTGTTTAATGGACGAATATTTTAAAGCACGTTGAATATTTTTCCGTACCCCGCATATGTCGCATTTTTAATTCTCAATCTAAAAACGGGAAATTCTCATTAATTCCGTTTGCATCTGTTTCGTTTCTCACGACTGCCGCAGCATATTGAAAATGTGTTTGTTTTTTCCGGAAAAATCTGTAAGCCCTTAGAACAATTTACGCTGGTCCTACCGCTTGGAAATGAATAACAATTTAACTACGAAATTAACTTGCGCGATTTATAAAATAATAATTTGGCCGATTTTGTACTTGCCATTCAATTCCCATAACAGTTTTTCTTATTAATTTATTTTTGATGCTCATTTCTCATACGAAGTGGTAAGTTGATGTACGATATTTCAGAGATAAATCTAAAGTTGGAAAGTATATTTACTTGTGTTGGGAAGGGATGTAATCAAAGAAATATTTTGGCTATGTTGGATGGAATGCAGTGAGGTTCATTCCAATTGTCGAATGTGTGTCTTACGCTGGCAAATCTGATGTTGTCAATTTCTCGGAAATTTTAAGTCGACGAATGTTCTTTCTTGTAATTAAGAAAACCAGAATTTTACCCATGAATTCGGTTTTCTCGCCCCGGTTTATTTATCCGGGCTCTGCTTTCTGTTCTTTGTTTGCGTGTTTAATTCTTTGCAGAGAAACGTTATATATTCTCCTCAGAAGGCATTTTCCCGGTCTTGGGAGTTTCCTTATCCATTATAGTGGCTCGCGCTTATGCTACTCTTAAATTTCCCAGGAAATTCCCCTTTGAAAGTCGGTTCCCTTCTTCGTTTTTCTTTCTTCTTTTCACTTAATCTTCTTATACCGACTTATTCTTTGATTCTTCTCCTTGCTCTTTTCCAGCCTATTTTGTCTACCGACGATTAAGTCTTTGGGACCACTTTATCAAGTTTCATTATTTCGCATTCATTTAATCTGAATTAGAAAAGAATTTTTTTGTAAACTTGCTCTCTTAGCCAGTGCCGGATTTAGAAATGTTGATGCTCTCAAACGTTATTAAGTTCTTTAAGTAGTATCCTCTGTTGATAGTTCCGTTTGCATTCTAAATTTATGGGTTCGGTCTTACAATTAGTAACGTGACGCTATCTTAATCAGAACAGTAATCTGTCTCTTGATATTTATCCACTCTGGTGAAGCGGTATCGTTGTAAATCTCAAATCGTGCAATAAGGATTTAGTATCTCGTCATTGCTGCGTTTATTGAACCGGTCTAAATATTCGATATAATATATAATTTGAGATTTCCTCCATTCATCACGCAATAAACCTCCATTAATGGCACACTGGGGAGGCCCATCCGTCTTCTCAGTGTTTGTAGCCGGATCTGCTCCTTGTTGGAACTAGTATTATTTAATTTGGATAGTAATTTACACCATTTAATGTATCAGCATACCCCTTTTAATGTAAATATATTGTCTGTAAGGTATTCAGCCCAAGGTCCGGCTGGTACCTCATTCCCTCTGCCATAAGCTACTAAGAACTTGCAGAGAGGAATGAGGTGCACTAGGCAGGATGAGGAGTGAGGTAGTTTGCCATAGCTTTCCTCACTGAGCCAGAATGCTATAAGCGGAACATGTCCACGCAAGTGAAGCACAATTACTCGACGAGTAACACTTTTCTTGGCATTCCGTAAGGAGAGACCGTGATTAGTGCAATTATTCACTCATACCTCGGTACTTTCATTTCATCACAGCCATGATCAAGACTGGGACAAAAGAAAATGAAAGATACATTTTTCTCTATCCCGAACCACATGACAAATGAAAATAGTCCATTCATTTTAGTATGGTAGCAGGAACGTAGATATATTACGCAAAGCGTATTCACTTGTGAGATTTACGAATAATCGAATAAAGGAGCGGACTATTTCCTCGCATATTTACTTCCTCCTTTATAGGAAATTCTTACCTTTTTATCCTTAATTTCGTTTATATTTGGTAAATGTATCATAAGTTATATCCCCAGCGAAGGCAAGAGGTGCGTTTTGAGATGAATGAGGCAAGAGATCAGGAAAGACGAATAGTAGATCAAAGAAAGTGAAAGCGAAGGATTTCTAAGGAGATTACGGGACGAGGTATTCATCTCTCGGCCAAAGAAATCCCAAATTTGATCTCAGAAGATAAGAACCCTCCGAATGAAGACTCGGAATGGTTTTTATTAAAAATCGACGGGGAGGCTTGAATGAAACTGACAAAAGATGGATGGGGAAGATACCCTTCGTAAGGGTGTACAATCCAACAAAGCAAAGGGGTGGGTTTTAATTATGTGCGTGTAAAGAATTTGCATTAATGCTTGCGCACTTCCTTTGCGGGTTATTTCTAAGGCTAAGTACCGGACTCGCATCGAACGAAATCGCAGACGTACATGAATATTCACGTAATGGGATATATTTGCGTGCAGCCGCCCCCTATCGGAGACTCGATTCCGGATTCGGATTAACCGGCATTGCTTTTCTGCCTCATTCGCAGCTATCGCCAAATCGGGAGATGATAATTTCAGGAGGTGTGCCGATGCTTAAGCCCCTCTCTCATCCATCCGATGGAGGGTTTTAAGCCTTCTTCCTCCCCTGTTCTCCGTGGGGGTTCGAACGCAGGGGAGCCGATAGCAGAAGCCTACCGTATCGATCCCAACCCACTCCTTCCTCAACGGCCTTCCCAACCCTCTACCCATCCTTCATACGCACGCAGTCTTCCCCTTCTGTCTTCATCCTCGGTGAAAATCGACCCAACTTAACTCACCCCTGTCGAGGGTTGATACAGAGGGTTTGTTGGGGTGGTGGAGGAAAGATGGTGATAAAAGTTTTTTCCGGGGGTTTGCTTTGGTCTTTAAAAGGGTTTTGTGTGCGGAGGGTGTGCCGGTTGCCGCGCGTCTTGTGTCCGATGAGCGACTCCTTTCCCCTGCCCGCGGGGGTTGTTGTTTTCGGGTATCGCGGATTACCGCGCCAGATTCCGCCCCCTTTTCTGCTTTCTTTCCCCCACTGTTATCCGGCGACGCTAATCTGTTTTGTTACGTGCCGTTTTGGCGTGTTGGTCTGCGGGGAGTGTCTTCAGGGGAGGAGGTCTTTAGCGGAGTCGCTTTAATGTTCTCTTAAAGATTTCGCTCGTCGAGGTCTTTTTTTTCCTTTGATGGGGATGCTTTGGTAACCCGCGTTGAGCGTACTTTGCCGGAGAATGAGCGGGGAGATCGGTGGCCTGCGTTAGGGAGCTGCTGCGGGAATCTCGATTTTCGGCTTTGTTTATAGATGCCGTTTTTTGATCGATTTTTTGGGAGTTCTGTCGATGTTTCGTAGAATTCACTTTTATCATAGTAGTGATTGAAAATTTGCTTGTCCATCTTTTTACGATACTCAGAATGCTTTGGTATTTACTTGGGTCTGTATTCCGAATTTTATTTTTATAATGCATTGCTTGTCTGTTTGAATTAAGTGTAAAATTTTATTCGTATTAATCGAATGTTTTTCAATTCTTTCTTAGTAATGGATAACTAGTTTCTCAAGGTTATTGTGTATAATAGATCCGACAATAAATAAAGTGCAATAGATTTTGTTGGCTGAATATTATTAACAGTAAGCAAATCCGTTTCGTTGGAGGTTAAAAATAAATATTTACAGCAGAGGAAAAGAAATGCCCTCCGTCGAATCAATTAATAATCAATTTTAAGCCATTGCAGTTTTCATCTACGCATTCATGTACTGAACTGTATTTATTTTTATAACTTAACTTAAATATTGTAATTTAAATTTATTCCTACAGGGTTTTGGATATTATTTTCTTCCAATATCATTGAAATGTGTCAATTGTTTTTCAAACAATCCGCCCGAGTAATATCTATCTATATTTATCGTACATGTTTTCGTTTGCTCATATTTTCTTCCATTGGCTAGAATTATATTTTATCACATATACTATCTTTCAAGGAAATGGAATAAATCACCTGTTTTTGTATCTTCGTTGAAATGAAAGGTATACAATCTGAGAAGGATAAAGCTCAAACGACTTCGAGTTGGTTGTCGAGCAAATGCTTTTCTTTGCAATACAATCTCAAGTTGGTTTTCCTTATCGATTTTTTAATGTATAAATACCGTATGTATCATAACTTTACGTAATTGTATTGCGATTCCTTTTCTTTTCCCCCGTCCTTGACCGTCCGCATTATTTTACCAAGTAAAAAAGTCTCTTCTGCTCTAATAGGGCGCCGCAGCTTCCCCAATCTTCTACACACGTCTCTCTTAATTATCCCTTGGGTCACTCCGCCCATTTGTCTCCACCCCCTCCTTACCCACGCACTCTCTCCTTCCTCACCCTTCTTCCCGTGATGGATGACCGCTACTCTGTTCCGGATACGCCGAGGATTACGCCTTTTTTCTTATTCGCCGACGAAAAAAATCCCGCATCCTCTCGCTTCTATCCTGTGCGATCGGCGAGATGAGTCGAAGGGAAAAAAGGAGGACTGAGTGAATTAGGGGGATGTCTGGGATGGGCTCAGTCAGTCGCGGCTTAGTATCTTTCATTAGGGAAGATGTTTTAATTAGTCACTTGGTCTGCAAAGGGTGTGTCAGTCACACGCGATAGTGAATGGATTTGCGGTTCGAGATTTATGATTGTTGAAGTATGATAATGGAATGCAGAATTTAGCCCCTGTCGGATTTTGGAGGGAGCAAAAGTAGCATTATCAGGCAACGCGATCGGCCGATTTAAACTTTATCAGTTTTCTCTGTATATTCTTGGATTGCTGATAAGTGCATTGGTATAAACGGTCTCGTAAGCTTTCCCTGGCGCTTTCTTGGAATACTTATAGTACAGGATAAAGAAAAATATATGTATTATAATATCTTTTATCTACGTTTGTCATAGCCTTGTCAATGCTGAGGACAGTATTATTACCCGTAGAGTCCATTGTTCTTCACTTACATGTTCCGCTTATATAGATATATTTTCTGTATTGGTGAGGAAAACAGGAGCAAATTACCTCACTCCTCATCCTGCTCAGAAAGCCTTTCTTCTATCTCTTGGTGGCTATAGTTAAAGAGGTGAAGTTTCAACCGGTCTGAGTACTTTACATACTTACATGAAAAATTAGCAATTCCTTTGCTTTTTGGTCAAGGAGTAGATCCAATCATATCAAATTAAAGCACTAACACTTTCAAGAAATCGTTCATCGCTATATTACCTGGTTTCTTGTTATATTTTAGAAATGATTTTGGAAGAACCTTAATACGTTTTAGATTTTCGTAGGTAGTGTAAATACAGCATGTAAATTAGTTTCAGAATTCAGTCTAATATTAGAAATAGCTATTATAGTGATCATTAGAAGATGTTTTGATATTTATTTAAGCCAGAGAGGCACGGGTATAAAGGGTTATGGTAGTTTTCTTAAGTGTCCTTCACTCTTCGCGCAGTCGTGGATGCAGCTAGTGATAAGAAATGCGGGAAAGAAACAGCTGCTTGCACATTGACGTCGATAAAAGATTTATCTTCCCCATGTATTCGCTGGTTATTTTTACTGATATCGTCTGGAATTCTCCTTTGTGTGGTGCATGGAGCTTCCTATCTCTTACACGGTTTCATCACTCCTTTTCGATATCTTAGAATTGACATTGTGTTACACGTTGAGGTAATATTTGCGAAATTATTGATAGTACTTCCGTGTTTAGACGTAGGAGACTCGCTCCTTACTCGAGTAAGGGAAGAAGAGGAACTTTGGATAGACAAAGAGAGAAAGAATGATAATAAATATTGTTTTTGTTAAAGCCTTTTTGCAGAAAGCCGCCTAAGGACAAACTTAAGATTTACAAAAATACGAAAACAATTGCAGCGAAACACAAACAACTCTATAACACAATTTTAAAGGTGTATGATATGCATGAAACCAAATCACAACGTTAAGATTCTCATAAAATGTACATCTGAATTGGTACAACCTGTGTAGTATCCTTAAACTGCTAGGCTAAGAATTCTGTTGACTGATGGCAGAAATAGTGTTATGGAATAACGAGGGAGAATTCTTCATCCACTCAAAGCCATCAGACATACAATTATGTTCGGCGTTATTATTTTCTTTTTTAACATATGTAAGTTTTATCTTCTTATAGTTTTATATAATATGCATATATTGTCATTAAGGAAGAGTAGTTCTTTGCATATATGCGAGTGTTGTATTTTTTGCTATGTATATTATATCAGCTCTAAGGTTAAAAACATTTATCCAAAATTGTTCACCCGCGATTATTTTTAAAACTGCTAATACTCTCTACCAATCCAATATAATTTTTTTCCCCTCAGTTCCTCTATTTATTATTATCACAAATACAAACCATAGGCTATTTAGTTTAGGAAACCAAAACTTAGGAGAATATTGTTTTAACGGAGTGTAATCCCAGAGATATTTATTCGTTAATGCCTTACGCATTTTTATTTCTCGCGTGAAAAAAACATCAGTGAACAGTTTCACAACAGTGAAATTAAGATAAATGTTGAAAATTTCATTTATTGTTGGTTTTAGGATGTTTTCCTTGGGTGGAACTTTGGTTATTTCTTTTTATCCGCCGCGACGAAACAGCGGCTACGAATAAAACTCATCGGGTCTTGAGGGGCTAATATGTTTCCTCCCTTTCATGTCCTGCTCTTCCCTCCTGCAATTGTCGGGTATCATGTCTTCCGTCCCACTTGCCGCCTTTCGTCACTCCTTTCAAACTTTCCTTATCACTCATCGCGATGACTCATGGTTCATTATTAGTCTCTTTCTTATTCTCACCCAACTTCTCTCCACTTTTTTCTTCGCATTTACCTCCTCCAAGTTTTTGCCGTTGTTTTCCCCGATTTCTTTATTGCCGTCTTTTGTCCTCCTTTCGCCACCAACCTCCATTTTTCATCCCGCTGCTTCTTTATGCTCCCAATCTCTTCCTCTCATTTCTTCCCTCCTTTATCCATCTCCTTTCCCTGGCTTGTTCAGGTTGGGCTGGATGGAGAACCGGAAGCATGGGAGTGGCCTTCATCCGGCATCGGATTGTGAAGAATAGGTTTTTTTACGCGTATCTGTTTACGTATGTTCTGCGATGTGTAGGCGGTTGCGTATATCCTTCAAGTTTTTGCATAGCTTGGATGGATTAGCTTTTTTCTCTAGCCTCTGATAGTATATATGTATTTGGATGATTATGTGTAGGAATGCGTGAAAGAATGCTGCTGCTTTATGAAATGCCGAATAGTAATCCATTTTCCGGCTTTATAACTCTTAGTTTTTTCGTTGTTTAACTTTTTCCTTGTATTTTGGTGTTTTCAGTCGTGATTTGTTGCCGTGACCTTCTACTAATTAGTTTTTGCTCTAATTTATTCAATGATCACACCCAGACATTTCTATATTCCATTTATGCTTATATTAATTAAAATGAGTATAATTATTTATAATTAATATTCATTAAGTTGATATACCTAAATTATATGAAAGTTAATTTGTAGATCGGACATATTTACTTTTGAATTTGTTGTCAATACTGATTTAATTCTTGCCCTTGAAAAAAAAATCAATTATTTAATTTGATAATAGCAATATTGAATTTGCTGTAGCATTATTGTGTGGGACAGTTTGTGAAATTATTACCCACTAATAGAAGATTTATAGATATTCGAAGTACGGCTCGCTTCAGAAATTTGGATTTATCTTCTCATTACTTTCACTATGATTTTCTTACGCCCTGGACATCATGGCAATTGAAAATAATGTGAAATAACACGTTTTATAGTGGATTAAGTAAACGGTTATTTTCGTCAGTATCTTTCGCTTACTGCCTCTCTGATTTATTTTCTCCTTCAACATTTATGGAACTGCAACTGTCTGGCACAATTTTCGTTTTTTTCGCCTCATATGACCTGCTCAGAGTGATTCAAGTTTTACCACCCGTGATTTTTCAAGATTCAAGGATCTAAAACCGTGAAAATCTCACAACCAGATCACTACTATCTTATCTTTCTCCCCTTTGCTTCCTCTATCTTCTTTTGTTTTTACGATTTTTTCCGCTCACACATCTCTTGGATTCGTGATTATAGATAAGTGATTTATCAGATGAAAACAAGAATTACATATGTTACTTGCGTTAGCTAATAGTGAATCCGTCAGCACTGGGAATTTTGCATCGTACAAATTTTAAAATATTTTACGTTAGGAAGAGAATTTCTGGAATTTTTTTAATCACTAGCTCTTGAATGGTGACCTTTTCTCTTGACATTTTACGGTGAATGTTTTCTCCTATAATAAAACATTCTTTTTTATACCGTAGAATAATCAAAAGGTATTTTCACTGAGATTCTCATTAATTTATGATTGAAAGACAGAATGTCATTCTTAAGGTCGTACTTATCTTACTTTCATTAAAATTATGTATCCAATTCCGGAGCTACGCTTACTTACGGAACGTCATCTACAAGTACTTAACTAAGTGTTTGAAGTCTTGAAGATTCTTGAAATTCCCGTATTCAATGCTCTCAGCGTCTCTCATTTTAAAGGGAAATTCTTTTGAGGCGCCGTAACACTGGTAAAACAATTTCCTTTTCCTACGAAAATAATCTTCCTTTGGTTATTTATCATGCATGGCTCTTATCACGTGCACCATACAAAAAACTATGCCTCCATGAATAAAAAATGGAAGGCTGCATGCACTTCTATACACGAGAATGATCTGAGTTATTCAGAGCGCCCTCATTTCATATTCGTGTTTACCTCGAGATCTCAAGCAGAGGCATGTAACTGAAAAGACTTGTGCGCCAACTCCTTCTCTCTAAAAAAAAGCGATGTAGTACATACGTTTTTAGGCGTTAATAGCAAACCTCCGCAGCGTGGTACTCGAACCCTTGGCTGTCTACGGAGCGAAGTAGAGGCACCAACTCCTCGAAAAGCAGTCCAAGGACAGGGCGGAGATGCTGCTCCTGCCGGCGCAACTTCTTTTTAAACCATCCTTTTTTCCTCTCGAGCATTCCCTCAAAGAACTATATTTAGAATTTTAATGCCCACTTTAGGGAGGAAAAAAGTCAATCCGAGCTCAATTTAGAGGGATATTCGAGTAAGAGGAGATTCATGCGCCGAGTGCAGCGAGAGTTATTCCTTTCCACTTTTTATTTTACGCGAAGGATACGATTCCGAGAAGTATTCCAGCGGAGTTCTTTTCGAATGGGGGGCGGTACTGCGTTAAAATGTTTTTTTTTCGCTGTTTCTATATTTGTTGGGAAAACATTACACAAACGGTTCGAGAACTGGGGGAATGAAAAGGTCGCTGTGTAAAGGTTCGTGACGGAGACGGAGTAAGCCTGTGGGTGATTTTTATGCCACTCTTTAGGGGAATAAAATACCCATATTAATAAGAAAGTTAAGAGGAAGTAACGATGTATTTATTTAATGATTTTTGACCATTGATATAATGAAACCAATTGGGTGTTACGGCAATTATGAAACAAAAATTGGCTCCCGGATAGTCATGTGGACAGCGCATTTGCCTTTGGTGAAAGCGGTCCCGGGTTCGAATCCCGGTGGGTGCCAATGTGCGAAATGACCTAAGCTGTCGAAGCACTTTTAACAATACTACTACTACTACTACTGAAACAAAAATTGCTTGAATTCTTTCTCATTGTCAGTGATCGTGAATTAAATAGTTGTCGAAAGATTACTTTTTCAAATAGGATTATAAATTAACATTTATTCTCGGGCCTTATTACCGATCTTACAATTATTAATATAATAAATCTTAAGAAAACATGGTGTAATTTAACTATTTGTTAAAATGCTTCGGAACGTAACGGAAGTTGATTACTACATCGGAAGAATCAATTTCATTTCATCCTCGGTTTTACGAATAAAATTAAGTCTATTACTCCTTTGAATGGAGAAAAATTTTATTCCCTGACAATGTATTCTTGTTTTCTACCTATGTATTCCTTATTAGACACGTCTTTCTCTGTCTAAGAAAGAGTACTACCCAATTTTCATAGAATTTTGTTAATGATGATTACATCAAAACTGTCACGAGAGTACATACCAGTAAGATGGAAATGAATTCATCATGGTTTCTTAGAATGATCTTTTTCAAAATAATATAGGCTACGATAAAATAAAGCTTTTTCAGTGTTGATCTTTGTTAGTAATCTATTTAAAATTACTCGCCCTTTCTTATATAAGATTAAAGTATTGGTTGTTTGCATAAGTTTCTTATCGATGGGACGGTCTAATTAGCATCTTCCTCACCTAATTGATCGTGCCTAATGCGAAGCGTTCCGGCTTATTGCTTCCGATATTTTTTCCGCCTTCGCAGTATTTTTTTATTCGGGGTTTGGGGTGGCGCTCTTAAGGTCTCCCTGAGCTAATTTTCCCGTGGGATTAAAACGACCCGGGAAATGAAACATGCTGTATTGATTGATTGCCCACTTTCCGGTCTTCGAATGGTGTGCTTATTTATCATCTGGCGTGCTTTCACGATGGCAAACTGCTATTGGCCGTGAAGAATTATTACCTTTTGGTTTATTCGCTGAGGAATTATTTTCAGCTTATTTTAGACATTTTAATGAAACTTATTTTCAAATATTATTTCCTTCTCGTAGTAATTAATTAATTCCATATCGAGCTGCCGATGCAGGACGTGAGTTTTTAAGGAAATCTTCATTAAGTCATGCTAATTATAGTTGATGTATTTTTCAAATTGATTCTTTCCAGTCTTAATTTAATAAGTGATTCTTAAAGACTCCAGAAATTTAAGAAATACATATTCTCGTTTCATTTGTTATTTTGTTTCACCCACGAATGCTAAGCACTTCAGCGATTGATATTTCCCTTTGTATCGGTTATAAATATTCTAGGAAATGTATTATTCTGAGGTGCTAAAGTTTCTCTGCGTTTATTCATTTATGAGTATTATTTTAAGTAATCCTAAACTCGTAATCTCGGAGACATGAAATTTTCAGTTGCATTTCCTGTAGGAAATCCAGTGATATAAAAGTGTGAGAAAAATATGAATTTGTTCTTCATGATTCATTTATGGATTTGTACATTTATTTCGTAGACCTTCTGGAATATTATTGATTTATTTTTGTCGATATTTTGTGATTACTTTTTTATTTAGCGGTCGATCATTTTCGATTATTCAGTAGGTATCTTGGAAAATTTAATGATAATTTCTCTTTTGCGATAAAAAATTTCATAAGTCCTACATTTTGGAATTCGGAAAGTCTTAATCGGATAAATTTTCTAAAAGCTTTGAACGGAATATTCTCGTCACTCCTCGATGAGCGACTTGCCTTGTTTGAATTTAGATGAGTTTAGAACTGAAAAAAGACATAATTTTATGTAGCAATGCTGATCTATGCTTCTCTAGTTCAGTGTTGGTGGTCTAGCCGCGATTTTAGGTGATGTTCATCTTTTAAGAGTCGATTTAAGTTACATAGGGTAGGTAGATAGATTACATAAGGTTTCTTGTGCCTGCATTCGAATCTTAAAATAATTTAAAACTTTGCTTTTACATATTTTTCTTCTTCTATTTTCTGTCTTAATTCAGAGCTGCCTGAAAACTTTAAATCTCACGCTAAGGGGAAATACGCAAGTAATGTGAATCGTAAAAAAGAAGCTCAGGGAATTATATTTGGGAATTTTTCGAAAAATATCAGAAGGCTCAAATCTAAGTAAAACCTTTCAATATCTAAACCAAGATTATGGTTGTAATGTACCTACGTACGAGCCTGAATATGGTACTTTAAATGTTTGAGCAATACTAATGTGAAAGATACAATTGAAGGTTTTAACTTATGCTAGCCATTATGAAATTATAGTCTTACCTATTGGTATACTAGCTATCTATTGAGAGCTTTCAGTGTTATGAATTCATTTTCTGTCTATTATACTTGGAAAATTCAAGTCCATATATCTCGTGGATTTATACATTTATCTTCCCTTACTAACTTTTTCATCCGAAACGTGGTCTAAACTGTTCTCAAATAAGGAAAAGCAGAACCCACGCTATTTTGTCATCTTTTATAAATCAAGGGAAGATGGAAATTTTTTCATGGTCTCCTTTTTCTCCATCGAATTTTTATTCCCGTTTTTTATGTGTTATTTTCCATTTGTTTTTATTCCGGATACAGTTCGAAAGACGACCTCGCTTAGGGAGACACAGTTGCGTTGTTCTCATGCGCTTCCCCACATTTCCCGTATGCGGGTGGAATATTTTTAGTGAGACGACCTTCCTCCAGAGGAGCAAAACATCCGGTGCTTTAAAGTTCCGATTAATCGGGGCATTCAGGAAGAGGGGAATTAAAGCCGCCTCTTGAATGGCCGTTTTAATCTCTTTTAATGATATGCATACCTGCGAGAGCACCAAAGAGGATTACGGAGTTTCCGCTCGTACGTGCCACCAGACGGAGGAGATGAAACACACACCGGGAAGTCATTTCTCCGAGCATCAGTGTCCGCCCATCCAGATCATGCTTACGTCACCGCCCAGCCACCCGTGTCTCTTCTTTGGAGATCGCGGATATCGGGGATTAGACGTCCACCAGTCAGTGAATCCAGGGAGGAAATCGAGTGAAACGGACTCGCGGGGAACATGTGTTCGTTTTAATTGTACGTAGACGTGTACGCATAGCTTCCGATCGCGTATTTTCTTCGCCCGTCGCAAGTTGATGTTATTTCAAATTTTTGCCAACTGAGGAAATTCTGGGAAAGTTTGCTTACCGTCTCAAAATCGTGTTTACTTTACGGAGTCAGCGATCGGCAGTACTTCAACCTCTCGATGCCCGTGGAAGGAGATCATTTCAAGTGTGCCTTTCTTGAAATTTTTACGCATCACTCAATTAAATTAGTTAATGATAAATTCGCTAATCGTTTAAATCCAACAAATATTCATAGTAATTACAAAAATATAATAGGTAAATTATAGATGTAAATATGTTTAAAATATTTTTATCGACCATAGTTGATTGAAAATTACAAATTAACAAATTTATTTATTGATTATTGTTTTTTTTTAAGTTTTTGAATGGCATCCGAAGATAGTGATTTTTGAATGTAATGAATGTCATGGATCGTAATGAATATGTCCAGAGGTGTTTAGAAAGAAGGATTTGTCTGATTCTAGCTGATATTCAGTAATAATTATTTTACTTGTCGGTCCTCGTTGAGGTAAAGAAATATGTTTCGTTTGATTATATTTTTAGATTCAAATTAGTAATATTATAAAACTTTAATGAACGTTCTGAGTAAAGTATTCAGAAAAATTACGTTGTCATATTTCATTACTGATAGGAATAAATGAAGAAAATATATCTGTTAAAAATGGGAGGCGTAGAATATCCTCTCAAAAATTTCTTTTCTTCTAAAAAAAATCCTTTCTTTAAAGTTCATCTCGCTTTTCGTGGCTTCTTTTAATTAGTTTGTCACTTATGCCTCAACTTTTGGGCTTGCGTGAAGTTTTTCACACTCGTTATATTTGGTTTTAACATATTTTTTTAATCACCTTAGCGCTATATTGCCTAGTTTCGCAATCTTTCCGGCTTTATGGCCCTCTTCAAAAAGTATTACGTTCAAATTTGCATTAATCGCGACCTACTCAAGGAAATTTACGGTGCGCAAATAACAACCCCAACTTTCCTACGAATGGGAAAGCTCGAGAGTGGGAAATCTCATCGTAAATAATTTTCCAAACCAATCTCTTTTAAAGGGAAAGCTGAATTAGCTCGTATTGGAGCTCGAAAAAATCGACTCCGGGGCCGTTCCATCCCGTTTATCTGGAAAGGGAAGGTGTTAAGTGATTTATCTCGGAAAAATCCCTGTTAGCCGGCGGTGCATCTCTGCGCCATCTACCGCCGTGAGATCGCAGTTAAACGTGCATCGATATGCAAAAACTCGTTTTACTTCTTTTATTCGCCGCTCTCCTTCCTCCCCCTTCATCTGCATCTTCCCCTCTTCTGGGCGCTGCACCCGCATTCCAGTGTTTTCTCGGATACGTCGTCCTTCATTCGTTTCAAACGCGCTTTCGAGTTCTTTCCCCTTTTTGTACGTATGAACTCCTGCCGTCGGTAATCGATCATTCACTATACATTCGCTCGTACCTCAACCGGTATGTCATGACGGTAATTGCTGACTATGAAATATTATCGTCTCGATCCTCTTACAATGTAGGATTTCATGGAGGAGTTAGCTTTTCGTTTTACAAAAGATCGGGGTTTGTGATTTTTTTCGCGAAATTTCTGAGAAAATCTTAGAGCAAGGTTGTTAGAAAGCTAGAGAGATGGTTACATTCTACTTGAAGTTTTTAAGATCGCTGGCCGAATAGTTGCGTTAACAACCCTGTTACATAAACAAAGCGACGAAACCGGTTTTTACCTCCTTCACGGAGTTACCCTATTCCTTTTAAAATTTAGTCGGTCGATTTTCCTAAAGTACTCTCAGATACCTGATCTTTTGACTTTAAAGGAAGTATCATCAATAGAGGAAGTTTTGACTGAGTGGAACTCCTTCAAGTGATGGAAAAATACTTGCAGTATGGAATAGAGACTTAGTCATTTTTCTCACCGCCCTTCAAAGAAAGTATATAGTTCAGGTGGGTGCATTTGCGTTGGTTACGTATTTAATGCAAGGAAAACGATTCTACACCTGGACCAATTAGTAATTGGTTAAAAGTGTTTGTGAGACTTATAAATTGAAACAAAAATATTTTTGTTTCCTTGAGATTAGTGTAGCGTTATTATTCTATTGTAAAACTATACTGAAATTCATTTCGGTTAGATCTCTCAAGAGTAGATTGATTGGAATTTCTATATTTTGAAGAATCCATCTTATGCTCGTAATTGTGCGCTTGCATTTGAATCTACAAGATTGAATAGAGTAAAACTGTGAGTTGCGTTAGTAAGTGATTAACAATTAGTTGATGGAAGCAGGGTCTCTTGAGACGTTTAAGATTAGCTATATCTTTAGATACTCAAATTAAATTATATAATCCAAATTCTAATTTTAAACATTTTCTTATGCTGTGGTCAAATTGCTATATCTGAAACATACATTTTACCTTTCTGGAATTCGATAGCACTCATCTTTTCAATCTTTGTTGAATTCTACCCTGAGTGAAGGAGATTTTTCACACTATTCTTTTGTGTATAAAATAATCGTGTGAAATCGATAAAATCTCCTACATTAAAAAAATTTAATTGTACAAAAAAGATGGAAATATTACTGTCTGATATGATGGTTATATATTTTCGTAAAAGTTAATATCGTGCAGATTCAAAATCAACGTAAGGAAATTGAAAACTATGTCCGGTTGGGGTGCCGAAGGCGTTATGGGCGGTGACCCGCACAATCGTCTTAATCTGTGCATGAAATTCCTTCCTTTTACATTCTTAGCTCCCAATATGGTTGCTCCAAGGTCACTCATTTATTTATCTCTACTTCTCCATCGCCCAGTTTCCTTAGCTCCACTCTTCAGATCGACTCTCTTTTACAACTTATAGACTCCGAATGAATTCACTCGGTTCTCCCAATTCAAAATCCTTATTTTTACGATTTTTCAATGCTTCCTCTCGAGCTGAAATCCTGAATCATGTTTCGTGCGTTTTGTATTCATAATGCGCTCGAAATACATCGCATGTGTACCTGGTTATTTACTCTCCATTTATAAAGTCTTTTAGTACGATTCAAAATATTTATATTTATTCATTTTTCGTGGGAATTTCCTGTTCAATATTCATTCGGTTCCGCTGTGTTCGCTCCATGGAATTTCAATGAATTCATGGACTTCCATTTTTAACTGAGGGCGTGTTAATCAAGGTTTTCTTTTTTGTTCCTCTACTTTCGAAGTACAATGGGGAATTGGTTTATTTTTCTTATCTATGTTGTAAATCACTGATTTTGAGTTATGAAAAATGTCATGATTTGTAGTATAACGTAATGATAATATGACTGCTTTCCCTTACGACATTTTTGGATGAAAACGTAAATGATATCCTCATCGTTTCTATTATCATTACAAAATATTTGGTCAGCTGTCATGTCACCAATTTTGGATTTGGAACGGAGAAATTCATAATTTAAAGAATTAAGGGTCTGTTTAATTTTTGCAGCAACTACTTTGAGAAAATCGGATCAAAAGCCGTTTGTTTGATTTTTATCTGTAACGTAATATTTCTCTGCCCAAATGTGAAGTAGAAATCTAGAAAAATGTAGTTATTGGGTGAATATTTAGTGACAGCTAGAAGATAGTTGAACGAATTTTAGTGATGTTCTTGCGGCTTTCAGTAAGAATCGTATTGCTGCAGAATGTAATACGTGCGAAAATGTGTCACGATGATCAGTAAATACGACTTTAAATAATGTTATTAGGTGCATCTTCGTACCAAATGTAAACCTGATGCAAAGGAAAAGTATATCTCGCACGTTTATCACCATTTTTAGTATTTTATAAAACTGTGTATATGGCATTATGACATATTCATTGAAAATATACCAAAATTTAACATGCTATATTCGATTATCCGCATTTAGTATATCCAATTTAGTATGATGAAATGCTAAACAATGGGAAACCCATGGAATATGCGAGGAAATTATCAAGCTACGCTTACAGTAGGCGATAGGGTCAGTGCATCGGCTCTCATGCCGCCATCCTGACAGCATTGGAAACGCTTCATATTAATTGGGGGGTTCTATCTGGGATTCAAACCAAGGACCGCTTTCACCGGAGTGGAACTCGTTGTCCATTTGGCTGTTCGTTGGCTATGAAGGAAACATTAGAAAGTATCGCATATTCAAATGAGTGGAAACAGGTGTATAAAGTCAGTAAAGGAAAAAATAGCCGACCCAGATTAATTTATCAAATGCGAATGCAATTAATAGACGCATCCGTGTGCCACATATGAGCAGGAATTGCATCTCTCTTTCGCCGATTCATCCTCTGTGACGGTCATTTCGCCTCGGGAGACGTCTTCAAACTCGCTTTCATTCTCCATAGAGCCGATTGACCTTGGGTCAACGGCCACGGCCGAATGTGACCACGTCACCTTTTATTTCCTTTCAAGATGCAGGACGGAGAATGGTGTTTCTTCTACTCGACGCTGGGGTCACGATTGGCGCTGTCGTACGCTAGGGATTGAATCAGCACGGGGTGTTTTTTATTCTTTGTCGCGGCGAAATTGTCTGTGACAGCCTCTGGTTGGAGGAGAGCCCTTCTTCTTCGTCCCCCTTTTGTCTCTTCGCCAAATTCTCCTCCATTTTCCTCCAATCATGCTGATAAAACGCTTTCGCCGATAATCGCATCGCAAGGAGTTCCCCTTCTTACCGAATGTTTCGTTGCTGCTCTCACCGAGGGGTCATTCTTTTCGTTTCACGGCCGATTTATGGCCTCTTTTTTCGCAAGATGTCATCGTTCCGCATTTTTAGGGGGCCCGTTTTACTTTTCCACGGAGCAGAAATGGCACTGGTGAAAGCAGCGCCGTTTTGCCGTTTTCGATTGGAATTTCATTGATGTTCCCTTTCGGTCGGACTTGGGGGTTTTTCCTGCGTTCTTCGAGGAAATACAAATGAATCAGTGAAAGTGGAATCTCTGTTTTCCACGAAATGTTACCGCTAGCAGTAGGTTTCTACAGGATTTGATTGCTAGGTTTTCTTAGGAATTGTTTTATCATGTTAGGGAATTATTCTGGTAATTGGCACAGCGTTGTTTTTTATTTTGGATTGTTTTGTGCGAGATGATACTTCCTTTTTTCCTCAAATCTTCGAGGAGATATGAATGAATCAGATTCGTAGATATGGTATTTCTATTTTCCAAGAAATTTTACCACTAACCATAAGATTTTACTGGATTTGATAGTTAAGTTATTTGTGAATCGATGTATTAATATAGGGAGTTATTTTCCATGATTGACGCAGTGTTGCGACCTCGGACGCCAAGGTAATTAGTGAAATGATTGTGCAAGAAATACTTAATTAAATATTTGTCGGAAGTACTTTAATAATTGTTTTCATCGTGACTTCTTGGAGTCTTGGGTTACTCTTCTTTAGAGATTTTTGCCATTTTCTTCTCGGAAATACAGTTTTCGAATAATATTTCGTAGAAATATCCTATTATTACGGTGAGGTTAAGTAAATTAGCGAAATGATTGTGCAAGAAATACTTAATTAAATATTTGTCGGAAGTACTTAGTAATTGTTTTCATCGTGACTTCTTGGAGTCTTGGGTAACTCTTCTTTAGAGATTTTTGCCATTTTCTTCTTGGAAATACAGTTTTCGAATAATATTTCGTAGAAATATCCTATTATTACGTTGAGGTTACGTAATTAAGCCTTAAAGTAATCTCTTTTTAACGAATTTAATGAATACTAAATTCTAGAAATACGGATTTTAATATTTTTAAAATGTTGTTGCGCATGTGCCATGCATTAGAGTCGATATATGCGGAGACGCACGACTGCTGTTACTGTAGGGATGGGAAGTTTTTTTGGCACTCAAGCATTGGAGAAGAAGGACAAGGTTATATCCACTAGGGAGGTGTATCCAAGGATGGGACACTTAGGGTGAATAAGGGTCGCGGGGGCGTCCAGCCGAAGACCAAAAACTCGGACAGAAAACTCTATTTAGGGAGTAACCTCATGTGTGATATGAGGATACAGTATATAAACCCTCTGCAAACGTAAGCAGTTGCAGACGATTTTGAGGAGCATGGAAATTACGGCAAATTATGGCTATAAAGTTATGCATAGGTCCAGTCAGGCTGCTAAGGGAATCAATGAGGTTAAATATTACCATTTCGAAATAACGTAAATCTAAGATGCCAATGCGTCTAAACTGCAGTTCTAAATCAAGAGTGGAAGATATGCAACTCTCGAAGGGATTCTCTGCTCAAGTAAGTGCTCAAGAGACCATTTCAGCGCCCTTGTTTATCTGTATATTTCCCTTCGGTTTTCCAATGGGTGGTTGTAACTTCAAAGTTGAGCGCCGATAACACACTATTTCGCGTGCTGCCTTAAAACCCCTCAATCGTCCTTAGGGTCGGCCCGTCTGTTTTTTTTATCTCCATCGCCCGTGTCCGCCCACGCGTCCCTCAAGATCGCATACATCCCCGTTGCGTCTCCTCCCCTAAAACAATTTTCGGCCGTCCATCCCCTCTGCCGCTCTTCCCTCGAAGAAACTCGTTTCTTCGCTTCGTCCTCTCTAAACTGCTAATAGCCGATCCCTCACGTTTATTTTTGTTATGATCCTAAAATAACTTTACCAACTACTTAGAGTCTCTGAAGCGTGGTCGATTATTTACTTTTGGAGCTTCCTTCGTTTTGATGGCATTCCCAGTAGTCTTTCTTACTGATTTGCTCAGGAGTTCTGCTTTGGGAGGTTGTTGATCTGTGATTTCTTTGCGTTCACACACGTTCTGGAATTGTGGTTCTCTCATTAATTTGGAATCAATTTATCAGCTGTTAAATCCTTCGTATTTTTTCTTCAAGATTCACACCAACCATTCATCGTCGTATTGATACTTGTGAACTGATCGATAGGATCATCAGAGGCTTACCGCTGACAGCAAAATTATAACAATGAGTCACAAACACCTTAAACTGTCTTTCTTTGATAGTTTAAGGTGTTCGTGACTCATTTTTATGATCGATAGGAGAATAGGATGTTTATATAATGATACGTGTATTATGTAGAAGCTGTATTCGAAATCATGATAGCACATAACTATTTATTATTATAGTATTATAAACATTAACTATGTAGAGAATATTATTGGAAGACTCGAGGAAAAAATAATCCCTCAAAAATCGGATACTTCTTCTAAGCATTGGTAACTTGATTGTTTACTAAAATAAACTTTCAAAGCGTTTACTTTTTTACATTTAGTAAATTTATCTGAATTCATAAGTCAATATCTTTTCTTATGTAGTTCTATATAAGTCGTACGAAAATATAAATAGCTTCTATAGTATAGAATGTTCATATTCCTGTATGTTGGTCACTGCTAATTGACATAAAATTGTATAAGAATTTTCTAAAGGAAAATGTGTCATTACAACATTTTTGGGCAATCAAATAGCCAATGAATGCCTTCGGTTATTCTTCCAATCATCGCGTTATTAGCAGTATTTATTACCATTATCTATGAGACTCTTACGCTGGGGAAGATCCGGCTTAACGTTTTATGTTTCCGTCTCATCATATCTCATTTGAAAGCCTCATCTCCGACTCGCCTCTTAAAACTTTCTTCAAATGGAAGACCATTACGTGACGCAGGGGCAATTTCGACGGTTCCTTCTGCCCTCTCTCAAATCGGCTTCTGGGACGTGATTTCTTGTGACACTTAGGCCACTCGTGAAGAGTTGCGTCCCCATTCCCTAACGTGACACCCAAAGCATCCGTTAGCCCCTCCTTTCTCACCTCTGAGGATGCACTCGCACGCACTGACGACTTCATTGCCGCGCGTGCGTCTTTATAGCGCCTTCTTTTCCACGTCCTCCGTGCATACGAAGATGAGGTCGACGAGCAGTGCATACGGATATCGCCTAAACGTGTTTCTTTTTTGGCGGTTCCACGTACCACCTCGGCCTTGGCTGTATGCGTGGTTATCTATTGGCTTTATTTTTCGTTTTCTCACCCACATGCCTTCCGAAATAGAAAGTACTGTTTAGGATGGGGAAAGTGCGTTTTAATATTTTAGGAATTCGCCTCGCGTGTCTGAGCCTTTGCCTCTAATATTTATATTTTTTTTTATTTAGAAAATTCCGCCACAGACGAAAGTCTGGTGACAGCTACTTCCTTCATTGTCAATATACATGCCAATTCGTCATTCAAATATAGAATCAGTTAATACGTATAATCTAGGAATAGAGGAAAAGAGTTGAACTATTAAACAATTTAATTTATACATTACCACAAAATAAATATACACTCACGATCAAGGTTTCGATACATGACATCTTCAGGTTCTATAATTCTGGAAGTATTCCCTTTCTCCCCTTATCCTCTAAATAGAAATGTTTTCTTTGTTTGTAGAAGTTGCTTCAATAGAGGTTTTTAATAATTATTTATTTTATCATGAATTTCTACATCGCTGTAATCTTTAGGTGAGAAGCTGATGTTGTCGATGAAACTTTGGTTTTATATCAGAGGAGTTGGTATGTTTTCTCATACAATCTAATTAAGTTGCTCAATTATTTGTACAAATATTTTCCATAAAGCTTTTTCTTTCATTTATTTTGATTCAGACGTCGAATTCTATCAAAGAACGGTTTAAAAGGGAAATAGTATATACGGATGGAAAAAGTTTTTTTACTTTTCCTAGTGCTTCTTTCCTACATTTAAGTATTAATCCAAGAAAGAGAATTTGAATTTATAATATCGTTTGTGAACAAAACTATCTAATGCAGAATATATAAAGTTCGTCTATGACATTAGTTATTCAATGTTTTTAAGTAATGAATGAAAATAAGTCAGGAGTATTAGTAGCGCAAAGGTAAACTCGAGTTGAGGAGTATAATATCAAACCCTCCTATTCATCTCGGGTGCCAATCTTCTAAGTGGGCGCATTATCACAACCTGCAATCTGCATTAAAATAAAGGTATAGTAGTTCATTTCAGGTGAGGTAGATAGGGCTTGAAGAATGATGAAATCGCCGCGTAAATAAAGTAGAGATATCGTTCCCCCCTCAGGTCTCCAAAACGGCTCGGAAGGCATTAAAATAATCGAGGGGGAATCAGGAAGTGTCGAGAATGATTTTGATAACAGTTTAGGGCCGAATCACTCAACTAGAGCCGTTTTTGGGGCGTGAAGTCCACCGAAAAAATAACGGCAAAAGCTTCACTAAAATCGGTTTAGTTCTTAGCTGTTTGTTTTCCTCGCGCAAAAGCTGCAAAGAAAAGGTTGAAGGAATAAAATATTTAGCCTCGTTCCGTTCGATCGCTTTTATGACCAAAACGATAACTCCGTTTGTTCACCCTCGCTGACCGTAGCCGCTTCCCAATCGATGAATAATTCGTGCACGCGCATCGATAACCCTCAATTGTTTTATCCGCCATTTCTTTGGCCCAGTCCCGAACTTCCGCGTCGAAGATTCCGCGAATCGAGTCCTCCTTTCCGGGAATCATTCATTTATTTAAGACGATATTCGGTTGGCTGTTACGCAAGGGGTCGAAGGTCGAGGTGGGGGTCCCCGCCCACTTTGCGGTTTACTGTCGTCTGACTCTCTCTTCGTTATTGATTCCGGTGTGGCGTGTAGGGCTCTCTCTCCACGTGTTTCCGATCCGCCCGCTCTTCGGGGACTTGCGAGGGGGGAGTGGGTCGAACTATGAAGACTTTTTCAGAGAGAGAAATGAGGAAAGCCCATCGACTCACCGCCAGTACCTCCGGAGTCCTCGATATTTTGCTATCCGGGTACTAGAGTTTCCCGGAGCCTCTCACCCGGCTTCTTCTAGGAGTATCTCTTCGGGAAACTTTAAGTAAATGAATATAATGCCAAAAATAATGCTATCTATATCGTTATTTATAACCGTTTTTATTTTAAGTTTCGATGGTATAATTGTCTGTTCATGTAAACTTTAGTACCATTAAGAAATTTTGGTGTGAAAGTGTGAATTAGATATTATGGTTTCGACTTCATTATTATTATATTATCATAAAAAGGTAGTACGAATTATAATAAGATATAGGAATATATATCAAAACAAAACTTCGCTGTCTTGTGGCAGCCAGACATTTATGAAATATTATCTGGCTATCCATAGTCACAATTGAAATTTTCGTACTCAAGTGCGGGACAAGAAAAAAGAAAATAAAAGAAAAATGATATACATAGAAAGAAAATATAAGACAGGTTACATATTATTACATAAAAGGCATTTATTTCTAAAAATTGTAGATTGTACAATTTTTATAAAGCATACATGAAATTTACATTAAAATAACTCACTTTTGAAATATAACGATTTCAGTACGATTAGAAAAAAGAAAGACAGACTCTACAAATTATTCTCGTTGTTTTCTTAGTATCTCTGCCGATATTTATTTAGAACAATGTTAACTCAGCTCTTAAGGTGCTTTCATTCTTAAGATTGGTAATCGATTAATGGAGATAGTTCATTGATTAGTGAAGGTCTTCAGAATACCCTTCTGTAATTCTTTGTGCTCATTCTAAATATCTTGCTCGAATTTCCTTTTGCCCGAGTTTGACCAAATCACTGTTTTCTGAATAGAATGTATTAGAAAGGAAAAGTGAATTTCTGAGGCTGATCAAGTCTGTCTCAATTTCGGGTGTTTTAGTAAGTGATAAGTCGTTATTTTAATTACAATCCATGATTCAAATATCTCAGGAGTGATTTAATCTCATGCTGTGTCTCCAATCTATTTTTAGACTAGTACTAGTCTATTCTAGTTTTCTGTTCTATAATGCTGTATATAGATCCGAATGAGCATAAAATCTTCAAATTAGTGACTATTTTCGTAGGTTTGCTTTTCAAGGAATTCTAGAAAGACATAGATACGGGGACAAAATTACCTTAACACTCTTCTACTTCAAGAAACTTATTTCTTGTGTGCCCGATAACTGATATGTTTAAAGTGCTCAACAGGACGTGAGCGTGGCTGAAGTTGGGGAGAATCGATTGGGGGAAAAACCTTTAATTTGAGAGTTGTCGCCTTTTATGCGCGCTGATATTTTTTTCGTTTTGGGGAGGCGGGGATGAATTATGCGTTGGGACCTACGCAATCTATTGATTTCCAGGAAACGTTCCTTCCTCGCTGGAAACAATCTCGTTGAATTCCTGTTGAATTTATGTCTATCCAGATGACGAGACTTTCTTCATCGGCTGTCCTCGTTGAAGATGCTGTAAAGATCGCAGTTAGGAAATTGGCTCCATTGAAGATCCATACGCAGTAAATCTATATTATTCATTTTTCTTTAGTGTCTAATTTTGTCGCGATTGAGGTGGATTATCACCTCCACAATGAGTGCGTCTGACAGGAGTAACGTAAGGCTAATCACACCCATTAATCAAACTCATATGCATTTAAGCACGATTTATCAATTTTGAGTTTTATTTTCAAAGGAAAGGGTTAAAGTATCCCTTCACACAAGGGAAATATGCACCCAGGAACATTTCCAAGGAAAATCGGACTTGAAAAAAATCTGACAGGGTGGGAATCAAACCCGGGATCTTTCTCTATCTTTACCCTTGTATATAAAGTCCCCGAAAAGGCTTGTTAAAGTGATCTAGTCGGGTAGCTTAGATGGTTAAAGCAGTCTCCCGGTTAGAGGAAGATCCCGGGTTCGATTCCCGGCCCCGTCAGACTTGTTTCAAGTCCTGTTTTCCTTTGTATTCAGAATTACTATCTATGTAAAATAAATTCCTATATTGTTTTCAGGAAACAGAATGTTTTAATTACTATTTTTCCGGCTCCAGTTTCAAAGATGTGTACAGTACATGGTTTTCCGTGAGTTGACTTAACGTTATATTTAAGGCGGCCGTGTTTCCAATCTGTTAAACCAGGACAAATTGGCAGTTCCCCTGGAGCATAGGCAATGATCCATACATGTTCCTCTGATGTCACGCACGACCAAGGGAATTTACGCACAGTTGCGTAAAACTCCTCTGTTAAATCCCTTTGTTCTCTCATTTCCATGGATAATGATATTAAAACTCTGGTAGCTTCAGTCAGATGACATATCAGTGTTTTCGTTAGTATTTCGGGACATAGAACCGTATATATACATAGGTACCGTAACACCGTTACATAAGGTCACCTCAGCTATGTTGTTCATATTAATTTATAGTTACTATTAACGAAGATTTAGAGTAACCATCCAGGAAGTGAATAATGCAAGCTCTTTTTACGTATGACTTTTTCACTTTCGTTTATTGCTTGGTTTTCTCATGCGAACGCCTCTATGCTAAGTTAGTTCCTAAATCACTTCTATTAGCAAATAAATTTATTATTGTGGCTACGTTTATGGCGCTATAATAATAACAACTTTAATTCAAGATTTTCTCGAAAATAACTTTCATTTTTCAGCTACAAGGAATGATTATTAAATTTCAATTCCACCTAGATGTATTTTTCCAACGATGTTTTTAAAGTGTTGCCTGTACCGAATACTTAAAATAGGTCACAATTTAAGTAGTCTTCCTTTACTCATACTTAAATTAGAAAGTTATTTTTAATTCCAACATCTGCATTATAATTATTATAATTGTAGTCCTTCATCAAGCTGCTATCCTGCAACCCAATCCACTTTTTGACCTCATTTCCATTAGCTAATGTAATTTCTTTCTCGCGGCGAGGGCTAGAAATTATGAGGCAATTAAATAGTATAAATGAAACGAAAGAGAAGTAAGACCTTTCAATTTACTTAAACGAGTTGAGCCAGCTTAGGCGAGGTGTCTTGTTTATTTTTTCATCCCCTGATCACAACTTTTGCAATTTCCCTCGTAATCGGAAAGGGACGAGACCACCTCGATATCGCTAATCAAACTCGAGGCAAAGTTTTCTCTCATCATTATTTCGTCGTGAAAGCCCTGGAAAGTTGGTGTTTATTGGTAGGCGCGGTGATGACTCCTAAAAATTAAAATAATATGAGCTTGTGAAGTCAATACCTGGTTTTCTTCCTCGAAAGCAATTAGAGGGTTGAGGACAAGTAATTTGGTCGGGATTAGCAATGGCAAATGCAATTCTTTTGAATGAGTCGCCTCAAAGCACACAGCTCAATAAAAAGAGTCGCTCTCGAAAACGACTCTCCGGGAGTCGCTTTCCGAAGGAATAAGTAAGAACCTACATATATTGTACCTCTTGAAGGAATGTTCATTAAATACAGAGTTCAATTGATAAAGCATGACGACATATTAAAAAATATTTAAATTTAAAAATGTCAAACCAAAAATTAATATAGGTATCCCTATGTACGAGTACTTTCTTCTTCCTTGTGAATTACTTACAAAGTACGAATAAATATATAGAAGACAGAAGGAGGGAAAGTGTAGTCGTGTACAAAAAAAGAGCCTTGTGCACAGAGTGGCGTGAGCGAAGAAAGAGTTGTGAGCGGAGAAAGAGTCAAGAGAGAAGAAAGAGTCTTGTGCATCTAGAGAGGCGTGAGGGGAGGGAGTCGTTTAAAGGGAAGAAGTCGAGACTCACCGAATACGACTCCCTCACAGCTCAGTTTGCCGAGTCGCTCATTTGAACAGACTCGCTCACACATTGCCCATCACCAGTCGGGATGGATTGACTCTAATTATGCTCCCGCACGACCTTTCTTCATTTTTTTATCCGTCCACGAGAGGGAGTTCCTAGCGGTTGAATAGAAGGGAGGCCAACAACCTCGTCTACCGAATATCACTCGAGCAGCCGGTCAAAGGCGCGAGAGATGGAAAGCGACGAATGCTCGTTGTTTCGCGATCTTTCGAACCCAGTTCACTCTCCGCGGCTAATTATCCTCCGCCCCCTAAAGAGCGGGGACGAGAGCGAAGGAGCTGGGTCGAATATAATTTCGTTCATTTTTTCCTAAATTCCGCTCTTTCGGATTTGCCGCGCTTTTTTCTTTTTTCTCCCGCTCGGGTGCGGCAATGGCGCGGTGGAAATTAAATTAAGCGGAACAAAGGGAGCGTTCGCCATTGTTGTCTTGGGCGGATAAGTAAAATATCGCGGGAGGAAAGCTCTTCGTGCGGTTCGGAAACAAAGAGGATTTCGTGAAGTTTTGTTCTCCCGGGATTTATTTTTCCGTCGTGCAATAGGTGAATGGAATAGTAATTTTCTACCTTTTCGTAGATTTCTGTCTAGGAAAGATTCGCTCCGGAGTTAAAACATCTGCGTTTCTTCGTAGCATTAGTTGTTGTTTTTTGCAGAATTTAAGGATATGCGTTGATGGTAATTAACTTAGTAGAGCGTGTATGATATTCACTAATAATTAATTTTGAATCCGCTGAAAGAAGCTATACCCTAACGTTTTTATTTGTTTATTCGTTTACCAATTTTTTTATTTGGAGAGCCATCAGATATTAGTATGCAAACATTTTGAATAAGAATTATGAGTGTTTGCAAAGACATTTCACGAAGATATTTATTTCTTTAGGCCGCCTTGAGGAAAATATATTTCGTATTGGAAACAACCGAACCTATATTTATTCAATACTAAATCGGATATATCCAAGCTCAAGTTTGTGAAAGGGAATTATACTAAAGGAGTAAAACACGCTTAGTAATTTCCACAGAATATATTTTGTAATAAGGCGACTAGTCCCACATACAAATAGACATCTTTAGGCATGAAGATGTTTATTTGTAGACTGATTACTAAGTGTGTATTTTTTCTTTAATACTAAATACTTGTTAGAAATTTATATTTTTATCTAAACCTTTTATAAATGAATACATTTGATGCTGTCTTGCTTCCTGAGTTTTTTTATTCGAAGTCTTTAGTTACTCTTAATTTTTCTTTTCTCTGAAAATTTAGATATTTTCATTCTTTTTCACATGCTCCGCTTTTAAAATCGTCTTTTGAAATGTACACGCTCTTCTAGTAATTAAATTGATAGTCTCACCCCTTTCTTTTTCAACTTACGCCTAAAAGTGTTACATGTTCGCTGTTGCATAACCTATTATGCTTTACTGAGGTGCCACCCCACGGGAGGTGGGCGTGCCCTTTTTCCGTGGTAAGAGAATAACGCACCCACTGCGTGCCTTTGAGGTGCCAGGTGTGCTCGTGGTACCCTATGAACGTTGGTCAGGAGTGCTCCCTTTGAAGGCACCTTTGCGTAGATTGAGGACGATAAATTAGGCCGACTGAGAGCAGATTAGGATGCTGCTTCGTGAAAGCCTCGAGATAAGCCCTTTTTCCTCTACAGTAGTTAAACAAACGGAGCGATTAAAAGTTTCGAGGATATGTTACAGTATTCTGGTGTTGTTGTTGCCTCGCAGTTACCTTGCGATGTATTTTTCTCATATGGGTTTTAGTTTAAGTCGAAAAGTAGCTACAGAGCTAATATTTTATGGATATTGTAAGATTTAAGAAATCTTTTTCTAAGACGGTAATGTTTTTCCGCAAAAATGGCTCTTGTCGGAACATGATTCACGAGAGTGTCAATGATATTAACAGATGAAGAAAATTTTTGTCCTATACGTGCTCAAAGAATAAGTTTATTTTAACTATTTTTGGGTTATTATTAATGATATAATAATTTTAAGATATCCTCTTATTACCTTTTTAAGATATCTTCTTATTACCTTTTAAAGATATCCTCTTATAACCTTGTGCCTTGTTTATTTATTGAAATATTTATCAAAATATGATATGGTAAGCTTCGAAGTTTGGGGCAGAACTTAAGTGTGCCGTCTAAGTTTAAGATGTAGTGTTCTCATTGAAAAAGGCATGTTTTTGTAGGTATTTATTTTTTCGAATGTAGTTGCTGTTTGTAATCCTAAATTGATAAATTCAAATAAGCAAAACTGCACGTCGAATAATGGAAGCAAATTTTTTTTCGAGTTTCATTGAGCTCGATCTTTTTGGTGGAGCTTGGTGCTTAGTCCAAGAAAGAAAGCTGATTCTTACTTTCTCGGATCTAAGATTCTCGGATATTTTTCATGTTTGTTGCTAAATAATTATCCAATAAATTATTATTACCTTCATTACTCGTATTATAAGACTTGTGTACAGTTTTATTTAATTATTGCCGTTCTTCTTTGTTTGAATTCAGTAATAACACGAAAGAGATGTTTTACCTGAGTGATTATATAAATTTTCATCCGTTTTAATGCAGTAATATTATTATTTTTTCCAAATGAAGTATATTTTCTGCGGTTTTTGTTTTGATTCGTGTTTCTTACCTTTATAAAAATGGCTTAGTTACCGATTGCTACGTAGGTATATATTCAGAATTAAACTGATGTATTTGTGGCTTTACCATTAATAACGAAGGATGCTTGTAACATGAAACTAGTTCAGACATGGATCGACAAGTAATTAGCTTCACCCAATTTCCTTAGTCGGTCAACACCAGTTCGCTAGACATTGCTCTCCAACCCGTGTCGTGGAAGGAAAGCGTCAAGGAAGGTGGAAAGAACACTTCTAAGAAGGTGATGTTGTTGGGTGAGGCGTAACAGCCTAAACATTGGACAATGAAACCCTCAACGCTTCGAGTAAACAGTAGTTCCTTGTTAGGGTCCCTGTGCTCTTCCTCAGTCGCTCTATTTTCTCGAACCCCATCGCTCTCGCGTTAGGGCGTAGCTGCGTGCTGTGGGTGTGAAGGGGGAGAGAAAAAAGTAGCGAGGTTCGGGTAAGGGAAAGGAGTAGACTCCTTCATTTGATACTTAAAAAAAGCATGCATATTTCTGTCGAACTCCATTTATGATTTGTCAAAGTAGTCAAAGTCAAATTGATTCGTAATTTACAGATTCATCCTTGATGTAATTAAAGATATGCGCTAGATATCTTTGAGATCAATTTACGATTTTTGGTCTGAAATCTTTGTTTTTTGCGTGAAACTGTGATTTATTCTGATTTTTTTGCTGTCCTATATTTATGCAACTTTTAGTATCAAATAAGTCATTAGAGGTTTAAAATCTCCAATAGCCGTCTCCCAATTTTATTTAAAATAAGTGGATTTTTGAGATTTAGAATATTTTCACGAGCTACGCATTTCTGTTATTTTATTTCCTGCTTGTGATGTTAATCACTATTTTATTCACTCGCTTCACAATTTATTTACGTTTTTCACATTATTTCCTTCAAGTTTTTGTCAGCTTCGGTTGTCTTCATATGGACATCTAAATGTGAACTAATTGAGCTAGGTTGGGTTGATTGCTTTTGGCAGGCAACAAAATCGTTCATCAATTCGGTGCTATCTTTTTTTCATCCGCAATTATTCTCGGTGAAAATCTCTCTCGAAGGATCATTTATTTTTTCGAATTATAGCCATGACTCATTATTTATTAAAAACAGCATTTTTCGAAAATGGTGGGACATATTGAAATGCGTAGAGATTTCTGTAGGTTGAAATTTCGTCGTCTACGTCAGTATTATGTTGGATATTGTGTACTGTTACATAAGATTCATTAAAATTATTTGTTCTTTTTGTAGTACCTGAGATTTGTCGATTTGGTTATTTCTACTTGGCAAAGGTACTTCAGTGAAAGCCTCATTTGTTCCTTCATCCCTTCGTTAGTGAGATTAAACAACATGCAAAAATTAATTGGTATTAATTGCCCATTCTTGATGCCTAATATTGGAAGGGTATTATTTGACGTAATATAAGATTCAGCTAGCAGTCTGAGTGGTACCTACGTATTCCCTTGCACATTTTAGATGGATGCATACTTCTTATGTTTGCTTTGTTGCACCATTTGGTTCTCTTGGCATACGGTCGTCACACATCACGGAGCTCACAGCTGCAACTGCAAGGCCCGCCTTGATTTCATGTATGGCCTCATGTTGCGTGATTGCTCTTTCTTTGCTCTCTTGGGTTACTCAGGTTTTAAAGCCAGGTGGAGCCCATCGATTCGAGTTTCATTTCAAACATTCTTTCCGTCGGCACAAATGAACGGTACTTGAATGTATCATTTCCTCGAAAACTGGGGAAAAGTTGTAGGTAGATATTTGCTCAAAGCTTATCCTTTTGAACAATTTTAATTCTTTTTATTATTTTTATAGGCAGTAGATCACAATGAGACTGTTCAATAAGTGAATTTTTACTTTCTCCATGTACGAAGTATAGAGAAAGTATTGTTGTCATGAAAAAATTCGACTTCGAGATTTTAACGGAAATACATGTTTTGGGGTCCCTAGAACACGTTTTGACCATTTTCGGAATGATGTCTGTGTGTATGTGTGTGTGTGATAGTGGGCGCTCTAACGTGAAAACTATTTGTCGGATCAACACCAAATTTCATATATAGTCGTTTTATTACAGTCGTCAGAGTTGATTAGTTTTTGGAGTAAATCGGTCAACCGGAAGTCGAGCTTTAATCATTAAAGCTCATTTCCGGTTTTCAAAACATATCCATAAATACGATATATACGTATATTGTATTACTCATAAAAGTTTTAGATAATGTGATTTACTATAACTTTTGTATTTAACATATTTTTGTATCACCGGTTGATTAGGAGTTATTTGTGAAATACCGATAAACCGGAAGAAGATGATTATGTACTTTGTGGGCGCTCTAACATGAAAACTATTTGTCGGATCAACACCAAATTTCATATATAGTCGTTTTATTACAGTCGTCAGAGTTGATTAGTTTTTGGAGTAAATCGGTCAACCGGAAGTCGAGCTTCATTCTTCAAAGCTCATTTCCGGTTTTCAAAATATCTCCATAAATATGATATTTAGGTATATACTATTATTAATAAATATTTTAGAAAATGTAAATTACTATAACTTTTGTATGAAACATATTTATGTATCACTGATTGTTTAGGAGTTATTCATGAAATACTGATAAACCGGAAGTTGCTGAATATGTACTTTGTGGGCGCTCTGGGCACTGCGGGCGAAAGGCCAATTTCATCGTTTTTTATCGAGCACGTCCCGAAAAACATTATTTATAATGTTTGTGACGTAAAAGATAATAATATATATATTAATCACTCATCTTCCAAGTTTAGATGGAGTATAGAGTTCGAAATTACTGTCGTAGATAAATATTTACATCTTATATACGGAGAAAGTCATGTGCTGGCCACATCAGATTTTTTATTTAGGGATTCCCATCACTTAGATAGCGCAGCTATGTTTTAAGGTTTCTAAAATTACGGAGAATATTCAAAGAAACAAAATATAAGTAAACATATTTGTGTGTAAAATATGTGTATATAAATGTATGGTATGTAAAATATGTATATATAAATAATGTATAATTTGTATACATAAAATTATACGTAAACTATATTTCGAAAACTAGTAGAGTTTAAGTAAAATGAAAAACACATCATATTTACTTTTAATAAACCTTCATATCAGTTTGAGAAAAAGCTTTTAATTGGCAAATGTATTCTCTTTCATTAGATGAGAAAGGAGCATCTTTAGGTAGTAAAGAGAACAATCTAAGACGTTCTTCCTCTCGGTGAGATAATTATAACTATCCCAATTTTGGCTGTAGTTACTTCAATACAGAAACTCCTTCCTGAATTTTTTTAAAGCAATGACTGCTTATCAACATGACAGCCGTGATTATAAAATACTTTTAATACACAACGGAGTAGAAACTTAGAGAGTTACCCTAAAGCGAAGGAAGGGATTAAAATGTGTTAATTTCAAAGATTATTAGAATGTCCTGGTAAAAGCGAACACCTTTTAAATTAACTTGCAATTATATTTTCTGTTTATGTTTTTAAAAGCCTTTTTTAATTATTAGGAATTTCCTCCCTTCTCTAAATGGAGATATTCTCAATTTTAATGGGTAAAAATCTCTCTCTTCAACTTTTGTTGTGAGTTCGCGTTTTAATGCTTATTTCATCTTTAGGTCTTAATCTCCCTCTTTACGTATCACTCCGTTTCTGACTTGTTCAGTTTTCTTTCCTTCTTCTGTTGTGTAAGGAGACCAGTTCAATCTAAGTAATTGCACTCGTTAGTGGAGTCAGTTGTTTCTCTTACCTAATACGTCGCAGTCACTTAACACCATCCTTTCCTTTCATTAGCATCGTCTTTCTCAAGAGCCCTTTCCTACGTAATAAACTGTCTCCGGTGAATGTCAAGCGCATTGTTGCTAACGAAGTATGAAATTGGCTTCATTATATTGGCGCTATTTACTTCGACATAATCGTGACATTCAACCATTTGATTACCAAGTAATACACCATTTTCGAGCATTCAAGATGAAATTTCTCGAAAAATAGATGAAAGGATTTGTTGGGGGGAAATGGACCCTCTTTTACCACCATAGTATTAATTTGAGTTTTAAAATTATTAATCAACATAAAATTTTGCAAATATCGGGTTCGGTACCCTTTTAAATGTAATTCATTCTTGAAAGTAATAGCACCCCAACATATTTCTGTGCTAATTTATGCCGAATTTCTAACAGCTTAACAACATTTACAAACTTGAACTATAAAGGATTGAACATTTTAAAACTTGGATGTTTTGAGGGTTCAATTTAAGTGAGTTGTTTTTGGTTCATAAATCCCAATGTTGAATGTGTACCTAAGCAGTTTACGTTTTATCGCCGCTATTGAGTAACTGATAACTTAAATGTTTTTTTAAAACAACCGTTTATGTGAAATTTAGTCGATTTTCGTAGATAGTTACAAGTAAACCATAAACGTATTTGTTGCATAAGTTCTTTATAATGGTGTGCTTTGTCTTAATCCAGGATGACATTACCTGTTTGTTATCACTCTGATTTTATATTTCAGCTCATTCAAAGAGAGTATGGACCCTTTAAAATCATTCGCAGTCTTATTTTACTTGAGGTAACTTTATCGGACAGAGTAGAGACTACTAAATTTGATGAAAATTTTTGCCTTTCTGATTCCATCTGCATAAGTCGCTGTATCTCCTATGCGTTCGAATTTATTCAGCGTATCATCTTTGACTTCTCTTTCCTTATTTTTTGTCCTATGAAAGTGTCCTTGCTGTCATAAGAAAAATAGCTCTTACGTAACTATGTATGTATGTACTATGGGGATATACACATCCTTGCTCTACGGCCATTTTCATCTCACCCCTCACTCTATTCGACCATTCCTTATTCCAGATCCCTCTATCTCTGAAGTGGATGAAAGCTCAGCCACTTATCCTAGTGGGATATATTCTTCTGTCCCGAATGTTGCCCACCGACTTTTTCTTTCCTCGCCATCTCGAAGATCTCTATCTCTCTCTATCAGAACGATTTTCTTTTCCCGATTCGCTTCAATGCCCCGAAATTTTTCATATCTCGTCGATTGCTGACAGCCGTAATTTTCCGAAGAGAGATGGAGCACTTTACGGAAAATTTAATCTGGTGCAACGAACGTGTATGTATCCCAGACAATCGTTACGGATGGTTGATCACTTGACCTGTTCTCAGTTGACGAAGAGATCCGCTGATTTGATAAATATCGGTCAGTAAGTATTGTGAAGGATGGTGCGCTAGAGAATTCAGGGGTTGCTACTTGAACGCAGTCTCACCATCTTTATAACTATATATCTTCGTTTCTTTGAGTTATTTATCTGCTCGTAAGGATGATGGTCGTATCCCATCAATCTTCAGGAGGAATTGTTCAATTTACTAACCTCATTCACCTCTACTTTTGATTCAAGTGATGAAGTTATACTGAAAGTGATAGAATGGAACGAAGTTAAAGCTCTTACTAATCTATTCTTCTCTCCATCATGGCTGAAGATTCACACTTGGTATTTAAAGATATTTCATGTTTAAAGTATTTACGGAATTCTCCTTAATATTTGAAAAGAATGTGGTTTCATTACATATTCTTTGATCAAACTGCCTTATAAAAAAAACCTGCTGCAAATTGCTTTATGACACGAATCAATCGAGTCGATTTTATGAAAAGAAAGTATTAAGTATTCCTAATATTATTTTGAATGATTGTTATAGTGACTCCTGAATTAATGATTGGATTTGATAGATTTGAATCAGTAAAGACTGAATCCACGGAAATTAGTTAAGAATTAGGAAAAGTACATTTCGTTTTTGGAATTTTCGAGGAATAAAAATGCGAAATTTCCTGTATTTGGAGACATTCCTCTTAAATTTATTATTCTTTAATGCTTAGTGGTACTTAGAAAAATAAAAAATCTTTGAAGCATTTTAATCGTGATAAGTGTGGTTTTCTCATTTTATATTTTTATTTTTCATGTTGGTAATATTTTTTTTTCATATATTTATTTTCATTATCAGCAAAAAAAATAATGCTTGAGGTGAAAATAGGAATATAGGAACCTCAAGGTGATCACGAAATCATATTTTCAATTTTAAGTGATTGCACTTGGAAATTTTTGAACAGTAATTGTAAAGCGTAAATTTAGGCCTCCATCTGCGTTACCTCACCTTTACGCTCGGGCTATCGCTGGTTTAACTCCAATTTTTTGACCTGGTTTTACGAGTGGCATTGCTTCAAGACAATCGAGCAAGTTACCACAGGCATTTGCTTCCGTTTGTGAAGTGGACGCTTTATTTTCAGCGTTTCCTTCAGAGTGGAAGTGGAACTTTACTGTTGATGGTCGACGGTGTAACTGGGGATTGCGCGACTTCGGAGGGATCCTGCGGTTGCGCACTCATTAAATTTAGCTCATCTTCTGTGGGAATTGTACACTCGGATGGATGGGATCTTCCGACGCGCATCGCTTAAATCCACTCGCAAATGGGAACTTCCACGCATCTTTCCTCTGTCCTTTTTCACTTTCGGATCTTCCCAACCACGTCCTCATCGCCTTTTTTTACGTATCGGTGCCCAACCAAATCCTGCTTTCATTTACTAGCGGAGACTGTGAGCTATATCAATGAGTTATAGTATAGTATTAGTTTAAAACTTAACATATTTCGGTGTTATCTGCTGGAGCTTCTCTATTATGACAATCGAAGAAAGATAAGTGGAATTAACCTAGTGATTTCCTTCGATTATAGTTTCACATACATTATAAGTAAGGTGTCCCGAGACAGGTTGCGTAAAACCGGGACATTTACTACTTTAAGGACGAAAATTTCGGGACAAAGCCAGGAATTTACTGCGGTGAATACGTGACAATGTTCTAGTTTAGTTTAATTTCATGTAATTGTTTGGAAATTGGAAGAGTATGTAATTTAAAATATTTGGGAGTAATTTTAGACCAATTTTTAAAATGGGATTGCCATATTGAATCTGTTTCTTTGTATTTAAGAATTTGTTTATCAAAATTTTACTTTATACGTAATAAGTGTACTTTATCGTTTAAAAGAGTCATCTACAGTGCTCTAGTACAATATAAAATTAAATTATGGATTACAGTTTTGGGGAAGTGCATATAAAAATACGTTTAAGTCTGCATTAATACTGCAAAAAAGGATTATCAGAATAATCTGCTTAAAAATAAATTTGACCATTCATATCCCTTATTTGTAAATTTAACATTGCTCCCATTACAACGCTTGTATATGTTTAAGGTTTTGAAGTTGTTTTTTGTCATGAGTGGAAGTAAGCCAACTATCTCTGATAGTTCAATTCATTATAATTTAAGAAAAGAGAATCTACATTTAATTAAACCGAAATTGACTATTTTTAAAAGGTCTTTTGTTTATATGGGACCAAAAATTTTTAATTTTTTGCCTAAAGAAATAAAAAATGAGAAACGTTATTATAAGTTTCTTCAGTTAGTCAAGTCGTGGTTATTATCAAATGAAAATGTTGATAGATTTTTTTGAATATGATTTTTTGGTTATTATAATTATATTATTCTGATAGAAATAGTATTATTATTCTTGTTATTGTTATATACATGTATCTGGTTTTTTCTCTCTTTTTTTGTAAAATTTACAGGTATTACTTTTTTCTTTAAAAACAAGTGTAAAGAACACACAAATATATTCTTTCTTTTTTGTTAAACCACTTACTTTTTCATGTTTTTTGTATGTATCAGCACCAGCCATTCATTTACTTTAGTTTGATGGTAACCCCAAAACAGGTTTTACCTATGGGGTACCTAATTCCATCACAATGTTGAATAATTTTTTTATTTTCTTTGTATTCTCTTTAAGATGGAATAAAATTTACTTACTTACTTATTTAGTCAATATCGTAGTAAGGACTATTAAAATAGTTCTAATTTGCTACTTGATTTCGTTTTTCTATCAAATCTATCAAAATAGGCATTTAATTTTTTTATGCTCATAAAATTGTATTATTACTCTTAACAAAAACAATGACTTACATAGTATTTTATATTTATGCATGTAAAGAAGTTGGAAAAATTGTCATAAAAGTAGTAAAATTAAAGAGACAGTATACATTAGGTAGAATGAAACTCCAGCACCGCTTACATTCTCTCGCAATCGGGAACTTCCACGCTTCCGTCACTTCCACTCTCTCGTTTTTTTTTCACTTTCGGATCTCCTCTACCACATCTTTCTTTTACGTATTGGTGCCCAACCAAATCCTGCTTTCATTTACACGCGGTTGTGAGCAATATCAGTGGATTATAGTATAATTTACGTTATGACAATTTACTGAATTATTAATGAGATATGTATGTTAATTATTCAGCTCGGAAGCCGGCTTTGATATCTCACCCTTCACTATTAGCCGTGGAGAGGAATGATGTTTACTAGACCAAATAGGGAGTGAGTTTGTTTGATCTTATTATGCAAGAAACCAGGAGGTATTTAGGGGATTTAAGCCAGTGTAAATTCAGTACTGTGACCTTATTTACAACGATTTTCATACCATTCCACTATAACAGACCAAGATAAATGCTATAGATCGGCGTAAATGGCTACTAAGCTAGAAGAGAGGAATGAGGCTTACTAGGCGAGATGAGGAGTGCGGTACTTTGCCCTCTTTGAGCCAGAATGCATCAAGTGGGAGATATTCACGTAAGTGAAGCACAATGACTCTACGAGTAACGCTTTTCTTGGCATTCCGTAAGAGACGTTAATCAATGCTTATGCTTCACTCATATCTCAGTTATTTTCATTTGATCTCAGCCATGACCAAGACTGTCAAAAGTAAATGAGAGATGTACATTTTTCTTTATAATGTTCCAAAGGAAAAATGAAACATATTCCATTCATCAAAATAAGGTTGCAGGAACCCATGAGTCAGTAAATTTCATGTTGCCTCTGCTAGAAACGAAATTGTAAAAAGCAAATAAAATATGTATTAGTCGCATTAAATCCCTGAAGAAATGTATTGGTTCTCTTAAGGGATGGTTGGAGGTAATCTTATAGTAAAAGCAGTTGTTTAATGCTTAATTTCATCTGTGCGTATATATATATCGATTCTAAAAATCGACTTGTTTTCTCAACATTATCTCTTTGTACATTAATGTCATATTTAAATACCTAACTTTAAGTATATCGTAGCCATGCTATTTCGTATTTCTGTCAGTTTAGTCCAGGGTTCATATTTCTTATTTTCTTTCTTTATTGACGATGTATCTCGAATGGTTTCGAATTTCATCTGTGCGTATATATATATCGATTCTAAAAATCGACTTTTTTTCTCAATATTATCTCTTTGTACATTAATGTCATATTTAAATACCTAACTTTAAGTATATCGTAGCCATGCTATTTCGTATTTCTGTCAGTTTAGTCCAGGGTTCATATTTCTTATTTTCTTTCTTTATTGACGATGTATCTCTAATGGCTGCAATGAGCAGAGAACGTCTCATGGAGCCACTGTTGGGATAATTTTGTGTGCATTTCGCCCCTCAGTCTACTTGCTCAACGGATAACCGGAGTTTGCTTCCCCGATTTTATCGCTTCAAGAGCTCTGCAGTCCTTTTTGGCGCCTTACCATTTTGACGAATATTTAAGTAAAGCTTATCAGTTTGTAGCACTTGTATGCCACGTGGAGGTTATTTGAATACTATATGATTTCTGACGATGTCATGGTTATACGTGGTTACATCATTATATCGAAATCCTCGTTGATATTAAAAATATAGTAAAAGGCTAATGAAATACGGACAATGCAGGGGATTCTTCTCTACTTGTATCTTTGGATAGTTCTTTAAATTATTTATTGGAATTAATAATTTATATATGACCGAGTAACACAAGTTTTTCCAATTTATTCAATAATCATATATGTATAATAATTACAATAATAGATAATGAAGAAACTGATGATCTAGATTTAATTACAATAATGTTTTTTACGTGCTTTACCCAATTTACAGTTAAAAAAAATCAAAAATAACATATAAATGACTGAAAAAATTATTTTTACAATATATACGGCACAATTTTACAACTTATCATATATACAAATGCAATGAACAAAAATGTAATTTATACATTTATTATTATACTAATAATATTTGTTTATAAAAGTTGAAACAAAAAGTTAAGACAGGCGTAAATAAAAATAAAGAAGACACATGAGTTGTCAAATTTATAGTCTTGCAAATAATAATGTAATGTAAAATAGTAGTGAAACAGACATAATGTAATAGATGAAGATCATATAGGAACATTTCATACGAGGATAATAACAACCACTCGTAATAATATTATTTCCTATCCCTTTTTTAAATTCGGATATTTAGTTTTATTTGAGGTATACTTTTCCCATCTGATCTTTCTACTTGTGATTTTCGCCTGGCCTATTATACGGTAATAGTTTTTCGACATTTATTCTTCGCATGCTCGATCTAGAGTAGTACATTTTCCATCTACAGCTCTTTCTAATGCATTAAAGGCACATAGGTTAGAATTTCGGAGCCGAACTAATTTTTGTCGGATGATTCGGTTCTAGATTGAAGTTAGTTAGTTTAGTTTGACCCTTTATTGGCGAGGTTAGGCCCAGGTGGGCCTTTCTTCCACCTAACCTCGTATGCCGACATAATTTGTACACAGATAAATCAAAACTAAAAGAAATAATAGAGTGTGGGGAAAAATCTTTGCAACTGAAGGTTGATAAAGAAAAAACCCACATTGCGGGGAAACACCCACAGAGAAGGGGTGAAAAAATCACGCGGAAAGACAGTAAAAATAACAATAAAGTATTTGCAATTATAATATTTTGAAAATTACGTTTACATAAATGAATAAATTTACAGAAGCATAAGAAAATCATTTATTACAAGAAAGAAACATTTACTAAACCTAAGCGGGAAAAAATAGAAATCACAGACAATGACATATCCTACTATTTAATACTCATAAAAAAATAAAAATAAAGGTCAGCCAGCGGCCTCCGTCAAGTGCTTGGTGTTAATAAGATGTGTATTTTAAAATTTATCTCAGCAGGAAGAGAGTGAGATGAAGTTAGCGTAGGATAGGAAGGTTAAAGTAGCATATCGAGAGTACCATAGCTTTGAAAATGGATTATGTCGACTTCTCCTTGGCAAGGGAAGGTTCCTGACTCCCCCTCGGATTCCCCATCCGTCTCATCCTAAGCCAACTACCGCGTCGAACCGACTTATCAAATCCTCGCTCCATTTCTAAGTAGCATCACTAGGATTTTTCCCCCGAAGTCGTCCTTTATTAATATTAGGAGAGCGGTGGAAGGCAAGGGTGCGAAGGAATAGGGTCGAACGCCGGGGGAAAGTCGGTTTAATTTCCTGCGAGGAAATGATTCTGCCTCCGCGGGTCCATCTCCAATCTGCGGTGGAATCCCTCTTACTTCAGATAGGCGCAAACCCTCGCACATTCTCTCTCTCCCAAATCCCATTTCCCTCGCTTTTCATCGCCTCTCTTCGTTCTCCATCTTACGCTATATCTCTCACCGAACAGCGGATTTATGCTATTTTTCCCTCTGTTTTCCCATATGTCCACATTTCTGTTTGATATCCGTCACGTTTTATTCGCGAAAGGGCCTTCTTTGTCGAAATTCTTTTGATCGTCCAGGGCGTGAAATGTGGTGATGAGATCAAAGGGGAAGTGAGCGCCGAACGGGGCCGTATTACATTTTATTGCATTTCATAGTTTGCGGGATATCAAATGAGGCTAAACATGCTATCACCAGAGGATTATATGTCATGAAGATGGATCTGCACTATCTACAGATAATGAAAGGAAATTTGCTATAAATCAAACGTTAAGTGTGTAAACAAATATGGTGATGATGCATTGTTCAATGAGTACTAATAGATGGGTTTTAAGTTGAAATAACAGAATTTAGAGTGATTATCCCGCTACGAAATTATAAGAAAATCTGAATTAAATTATCCTCATCATCCAACTATGTATTTTAAGTTTTCAGGTGCCCAACCAAATCCTACTTTAATTTGCTAGCGGAATATTATAATTATTATTTTATTAATTGTTATATATAATTATTATATACATTATTTATCGCTATGTATAATCAAATTAATGATTATTATATATTAAATAGGAATATTATAATTATTATGTTATTATTATTATTATCATTTTAGTATTAATTGAATGAGTATCAATGAGAGAATCAAAGGTTTTACAGTTGAAATAGCAGAATTTTGAATGGTTCTCTACGAAATTATAAGAAAACCTGAATCAAATTATCATCATATTCATCAAAATGTGTCTGTTCTGGGGCAGGTTACAGCTGAACATTTCCAAACTTCTCTGTACTGCGTCTGCTCCTTCAATTGCTTGTAGCTCCGTTTTCCCTTCAAGAGCATGTAAATCGTTTTTATACCCCTTCTACACTTTCCCCGTTTATAAATTATAAATGAATAATAAAGAAATTATACGCATTATTCGTTATCGTACTGTAGAACTTGTAGACTCTAGTTGATGCGATTTCTTGAATTTTCCCTGAAGATCTCTACGAGTAATGCTGTGCTAACCTTTCAGAGTCGAAGATCTTCCATATATCATTAAAATTTAACGACTTAGGTAAATTGTGGTTGTACGACTTTTCAATTTGAAGCCATGGATGAGGTTTTGGGACTAGCCTTGGTTCAGTCTTATGTACTGAGAAAATTCAGGGTTTGTGGATAAGTCAAGAGCTGTTTGTTTTTATTTAATTACTTCCTATCTCTGCCTCTACTTCTCCTTCATCCCCGCTTCTCTCATTCCCTCAGTTCCGTTTCTAGATCTGAAAGGACTGCCTTTCCACCCTCTTCCTCTAAGATTCTCTGAGGTCGAGGAGAAGGTCTGACTTAGGGACGAATTGGATAGTCTGAATGGTTTTACTGGAAGATTACGTAATCACGAAATTCTAATTGGACTTTAATGCCTCTGTCAGAGTTAATAGTTAAATTTCCTAAAGGTGATGTGTTAGTTGGTAATAGACGCCAAAGGAAGCCTATTTGGTTTTAAGGTACATTTGGGTGTTTTGGTATTTCTTTTCTTGTTTGAAGATAAATCATTTCAGGCGATCAGTTATGTTTGCAGGATCACTTAAATTGTTTGTATTAAATGATTTCTGATGTGCTAAATAACAGATAAAGTAGTTTTTTCTGACACACTCATGTAATTGCCAACTTTATTTGTATAAATGAAGGAGAAGATCTGAAAAAAGAACTGAAAGAGATCTTTGATCGTATTCCAAATTTGTGGTTTATGATCAACCTCCGATATATTACGCTAAAGCTTAATTTTCGCTACTCTTTGAATCTAAAAGTTTGATTAGTGACAGTATTCTGAATACGGATTGATAATAATCACCAGTCACAGTTACCACCTGCAATTAATTGGAAGGGTGAATTCTGCAATCTTGTTCAACTTATCTTTAGTTCAAAGACAAGATTATTTATCACATGTATAGTTATAATGGTTCTGTTATCATAGCTTGAAGAGGTGGAAAAGCGTGTGCAAGTATGCACGAATGCACGCTTCGAAGCACGAAGAAAAAGAAGACGTTTATCCGCAATTACTCCCGCCGACGTTTCCGCATCACGTTTCGTAACAAATCCGTAATGTCCCGACTTCTTCAAGGAGACGAGAGGCCATAAGTTGCTTCACTTCCCAGGAAGCGAAACTTTTCGCAGAAGTGTTTATTTTTTATTCTTTCCGTATCCAAGGATGTTAGCCATTGCGGAAGTATGGTCCAAAAAATATTTAATTTTAGGTGAGGGGTTTCTTTTAAATTAAGGTTTATAATAAATTTTGCTTTCTTTAAATTAAATTTGCCTGTTTATATAGCGGGTAATGATCAGTAAATCAGCTACTTTTAGAATCAACTTAAAATTTGATTTTAGTAGTTCTCAAAGTCATTTAAAGGTTTTACCTGTACGGAAGTCGTACTTCTAAATCTCTATTAATTCTGTTTCTTATTCAGTGATGTGATGGGCTTTTATTTAACCATGCTCATCGTTTTCCCTCTTAAACATTCAACAGTATTTAATACATACATGCAGAAGACTCAATTAGGCAAAATTGAGACTATAAAGACACATCTTTCATGTAACTTATAAAAAGGATATTTAGAAGAATACAGATATGTGAAAAATTTAAATCAATAATAAGAGAGATATTGACAACATTGTAACTATACAAATATAAAAAAATCAAAATATAATTATTATATACAGATATTAAAAAGGCTAACTTAATGGTAACTTTCTTAAAATACTTGAAATTAAAAATGATCATCACATGACCGAAGAATCCAAAAATCTTTTGGCAACGAAAATTCATCCGTCAGAATTTTTTCCTCACTAATTTTCATATTTTTAAATACATTTCGTAGTGTACTGTTTGTCTCGTGAAAAAGACAGTATTCTGTGCCGAAAACGACATCTTAACCAGTTCCTGGCCGTCATTCGATATCGGGGTGAAAATATTAACTACCAAATGCTGTGAATATTTTAGCTATTTTTTCTCCCTCAAGCATTCATGAATTGAGCCTCACGTTCAACCTTAACTATCATCTTTTTTCCCGAATCCCCAAATTTCATTTTAAAATTCCTTGCGAGTGCTTTTCGGATAAGAGCTGTGTGAAATTTTTCTTAATATTTTTCTCTTATTTCTCCGGAAAAATTAATCCCGTGCATTTTTGTCGAATCTCAATTTTCGAAACCTTTGTTTCTCTTTCCACGAATCGGCTGACTCTTATGAAATATCTCTGAAATATAATCTTTTCCAATAAAAAGCTAGATAGAAGGAAGAAACTGGCGCAATTAGACTAAAGCTTCGAACTAATGATTCTCACTGTTGCAGTGAAAATAGTCATTTGTAATATGGTCTTAGTAAATATGGTCATATGACTTTATTGGACATTTTTCGTATTATAGTGCAGATTGGAGAGAATACGTTTCCTCAGATCTCTGTAGTCATTTTGAAATCACCTAACATCTTTTTTAATTATCGTATACGTTACAGAACGATTTATTTATTAAAACTCTCTGTTACTTAACGGAAAGGTTTTGCGATGTTTTCCTTAAACTTTTGACACATTTTTATAATTATTGCTAGATGCGTTTTTTACGCGAGTTTTCATTGAAAATATTTTGGAGTTTTCTCTGTAAGTTGTCTTAAATGCACCTTGCTTTAATGAAAAATAGGTCACTAAAAGGAATCCATGGTTTCGTCTATGAATACTTGAAGAAAGATCTTTCTTATAAAGAGAAAAGTGTGGGATTTGAGAAATATAATTTCCTTTTGCCTTTGCGCTGTTGACGCTTTGAAATTTTTTCCTGAACCAAAGTCATAATGGTGAATTTGGTTCCTTTCTATCTAGTAATGTTGGAATCCTATACAACGAATGGAGTCCCTACATCTTACCATTATAAATATTAACGATTTTAATATAGGTGCGAAAAGTTGGTCGTGAGACCTCGTTGAGATTACCTTAGAACTAACTCCCTTATCTCTTTGCTACCGATTCTAAAAATATAGTTCTTAAGGAAAATTTATAAAAGAGATAAAATACTTACTTAAAATGGATGATTTTTTGCTAAAATTTGCAAATCAATGTCGAATTTTTATATAGTTTAAAAAACATAACACTTAGATGTGCTAGATGTAACAGCGAATGATGTTAACTGGCGAAGAAAGTATTTTGAGAAAATAATTCAGTGAGATGCATTAAGTGGTGAAATGTTCTTCCAGATTTGCTGGTAAATTACTTCCCTTCTTTCCATAGACTCATTTATCCGAGATGTGCATTCAGTTTCCTTGTTCCTCTTGATAATTTTACGCCCTTGTACCTTATTACAGTCATCTATCTTCTTTAAGCTCCGCTAGCAGTGTAACTCACATTCATCCAAGTCTTCTGTCTTGGCTTTCTCGGAAAGATATGCCATCTTATTTACATATTCGCCGCTCCAAAAAGGCTGGAATTTGATTTTCCGAGTGTTTGGTATATTAGCCCCTGTGAATAAATCCAGTTCCTGCCTACGGAAAATCCGTCGTCGTGTTGCATTTTGAATTGCATAGTAGCGGAACGTGACTTCAGTTTTGTCATTGGCGAAGTTTAACGTAATTCTTGGAGATAATACTATTCCGTGAATATAATTTTTTTGCTAAATAACAGCCTTTTATTTCGGTAAAGTTATGAAGTTACTTTTCAGCAAAATTATGAATTACTAAACAGGTTATTATATTTCACAGTGTTGTCTACAGCTGTAAATTTATGTACATTTTTGCACGAATTGAGATTGACCTGTATCATTAGTTTCTTTATTTTCCATGATTTTTGTAGTTCTTTCTAGCTATACTAATATCCTCTTTTCTTCAATTTCAGGTAAGAGACTTCTGCTTTCATATGCTGCCCTGCGCAAGGTTGAATCAATAGTTAAAAAGTTTCCTACTTCTAAAAACTACAGCATGTTAATCTTAAAACTCAGTGATCAACTTGCGAAAGTTTAAAGGTATTTGTGACTATATGTAATTTCTTGTGGTATTTTAACAAGTTTTGACAGTACAAGAGTGTTTAGGACCTCATTAAGATGTTTTCCGTTATATTCTTAACTGCAATTTCGTCCAATTTTGAAAGGAACCAGCCCCGAGATGAGGAAGCTCGTTATCTGCGGTTTTTCATTTCACTTCTAGAAACTAACTCAGATTCTTGTATTGCTTGGTTTCTCAGCCTCGCTAATGATCTCTAGTAAAAGTAAAGTAGCAATTATTCTATTTCCCATTACCTTATTAAACTTTAGCTTTCGTTTCGATTGAATTTGTTTTGTTTCGTTCAACATAGATGTTAAATATTGAAGTGTAGGCAGTATGCCACTCAATACGCCTTAATCGTTTCACATGTGGCATAATGCTTCCTACGGTTTATGTCTTTAACTTAAAAACTTAAACTGTCGATGAGGATAGTCTCCTGACAATTTTCTTATTACAGAGTAAACTAATTTTTCATTAATCCAGTTTTATTGGAATAGTCGATTTTCAGTTCATATGCAATTTCCTCAGTTTCTAGAGAGGTTATAATTATCGAAGAACTGATGCTAAGGGCAAGTTCCGATCAATTTAATCCACGAAGCAAAGCTTTATAAGCCCTTATGAGTGGATTGAAAACCTTGGAGGCAAAACTCCATTTGAGTAAAGCATCGTAAATAGGTCAGATGTTGTGAATGTTTGACTAATTTGCGTGATGGTTCTCAAATATTGTGTTTTTGGGTCAAGATGGGGACCTCGGGAGTTTTTTACATTTAGGCGAAAAGCAGAAATTGTTGAGATGGAGGATATCTTTTCCGATCGAAGAAAGAGGTTTACCCCTCAAATGAAGAAACCCTTCATTGAGGACGTGATGCTTTTAAGATCATACTCCGACGAGTCGGTTATGTAGAGTCGTTAATGATCGCCGGGTGGATGTATTCCAATTCATACATTCCTTCGTTATATATTAAAGAAACAGATTATTAAGGATCGCAGTGAAGTTATTCCAAGGGCAAGGCATCGTTACAATTAATTCCCTCTTTGTTTTCTATCTGGATAGTCTTGTTTACATAAATTCATTTCTCAAGATATGACAAGCTCATTGTCATTAGAATTCCAGATATAATTCTAATTGTATGATTTTTAATTTATGCGATTCCGATGAGCCTTTTTTTTAGATGTGTTTTTATATTGAGTTTTAAATGAGTATGAGCAAATTGCCTCCATGCGAAGGAGTTGAGAAAAAATGCTTTCGGTTGTTACATATCAGTATCCCTGGTAAAATGTGATCAGATAAGAAAAAATCAATGATAGGAATACTGCGTAAATGTATTATTCAAGAAATTGATCCTATGATATTTTTGGGACATAATATTATAATTTAACTTCATACTTCTGATCGAGCTTTCTTATTTTGCTTGAATCTAAGATTTTACCTATCTAATAAGGGGCGCCCGGTGAATTGGTCCGGGGGGAATTCGTACGCGGGGAATCGACCCCCCGCGCTGATGTTGTACTACCAAACCAACCCAACCCAACCCAACCCTTCCCGGTTAATTTATTTATAACATTGAAAAAAAAATCAGGGCGTGTAGATTAACATAAGACTGAATAACAGTAGTACAACATCAGCGCGGGGGATCAATTCCCTGCGTACCAATCTGTCGGGAGATCAATTCCCCGCGTACGAATTCCCCCCGGACTGATTCACTGGCCACGCTAATAAGGTATTCTCATCTTTACTGTCTGTCAAGTTTCCCATCATTATCAATTATTTTCACAATAGCTCTGTAGTAATTCTTCTTTTAATTTTGTATAATTTTGTATAATTTTATATCCTTATGTATATGAAACCTTCCTTTATCACACTTTTTATATTTTATATAAGTTAGTTTATATAAGTTTTAGTTTTATACGAGTGTAAGGTTTAAAGTATTCTTCTGCTCCACTATTCCATTTTTTTCCACTCGTATCGCAGTTTTTCAATTATCTCTTCTAAAGTCATTTAAAAATATTCTAATAGCGTCCCATAATCCCATAGATTATTTTAAGTTCTTCATAAGTTACCAAGAATCCCGTCAAAGTCCAAAGGAGAGGATCTTATCGTCCGTTCAAACATCGCCGAAACCTCCCAAGAGTACGTAATCCGATAACACAAATAGAGTTTAGTTTGGTAACAAAAGAATATTTCGGAAAGAGGGGAGGAAGATGAGAAAAGAGGACCTCCCTCAGTGATATTTTCGGTTTGATATGTTTATATTCCATTTGGCGTTAACGAAACGTCGCGTGGAAACAGGAAATGGAAGCGATGTCTTTCGGTCCGTTACTGCGAGAGGATTTCGATTCGAACAAAAGGAAAAAGAGTTTGCTTTTCCCTATCTCCTCCCAGAAAAATGAAAAGGGTTGGATGCCTACTGAATGCGGAATAATTGTTGGGTGCGCCTCCACCAAGGTCGCGACCACAACTGAATTTTCTCCCATGTAACCACTCTTGTCGAAATCTATTCTTAGCGTCTACGGAAAAAGGGAATTTTCTTCGAGCTCAGAGAAGTTCTGTTTTGTTTGTGACCTTTTCCCTTACTTCCAGTGCCTTGTGGTTGTAAAGCAGCACTTTTTCCAATTTATAGTGGAAACTTCCCTCGAACGTAATGGGTTGTTCATGGGAAACCTCGTCTGATGAAAATATAAGAAGTTTACCATTATTTCTGCTAGTGTTTTTTTGTTCGCTGTTAAAATGTTTTACCATCATTGCTGATTAGAAAACTACCGTCGATTCCTTTTCGTTGTTCTTAAACCCTAGAGTACCTTTACTACAAAAGGAAAATATTCGAGTGACCATGTTTTATTGATTTATATAATTGTATTATGATATTAAAAATAGGCAAGGTGTTAATTATTATTGAGAGGAAATAAAAAGTCAAAAAACCCTGAATCTACCCTAGTCGAGAGGGAAACGTTTCTAAAATCTCATTTTTGTACTGTTTATATTGTTTCCTGTATCATACATATTTATATTTTTAAACATTATTCTCATATTTTTTCTATCCTTCTTCTTAACTGTCCTATTCTATTTTACGTATTGAATTCTATCATCGCATTTTATTATCTATTGAATTCCGTTCTGATCAGTAAGACATAACGTCTCAGTTCCCCTGAAGTAAGATGCTTCTATCTACGCATCTATTCATTGAATACATATATTTTATACATTTTTATAAATGGAGTATTTATTGATTATGTTAATATTTTACAATAAAAGTATTTTTCATTTATTATTCAAACTGTTAGTTTCTCTGGTAAGTGGGCAGGGAAGTGAAACGAAGGAATTTTGAAGTCAAGCTCTCATAAAATTGTGCGATATGTAAACGACAATAGCTAAACCGAAAAATCTGTATTCTAAAAGAGTTTCTGTTGAGTAGCCTTTGATATTAACTCCGATCAATCCATCTATTAATAATTTTACATTCCTCATATCCAGTATCCTCATCTCTTCCCCACATAAGCAGTCGACATTTTTCTAAAGATCTCCACAAGCCACAAGGTCGAATTTCCGCTTCTGAGAATTTTCCTGAGCATTGACTGCGCTCAGATAACTAACTCTCCGTCATGAGAGTAAACACTCGATATGTCACGCAATTAGGATTTACGTAATGAAGATGCGCACTTAAATGTTGGCTATTGGATGTCGCTTTACTAAATAGCCTTACCAATTTGCTTCGAACATTAATCGGATTAAAATAATATTTAGGACTAAGACACAAATTAAGATATGCATCAGTTTATAATCCTTATTTAGTAAATTTTCTGTAATTATCTTGATAATATAATTAATTTCTATGTTTATACCTGCTTCTTTATTATGACATTGAATGCTAGATATCGCAATTTAATTAGTGGGACTTACCAAGCTGTGAGATGCTAAGGATTCAATTAATTCAATTCGACATTTATTTGTTGGAGCTTCATCTTAGCACATGAGATAAAATAAACTTTAATTAAAGTAAAATTTATTTTATCTTGTGTGTTAAGCGAAGGATTATTTCAGTTGGAATAAATATTGGAATTAATCTCATCGTCCCTTCATCGATTTCCTTATTTTCAATCATTCTCTTTAATATCGACCATTGACACCGATCCAAATCGGCCTGTTTTGCTCGTAAAAGTGGATAATAGAAGGAAATACCATATGAATGAGTCTCCCTGTTGCTTCGACATGGTAAATCCCCAACTGCTGGTAAATCCTGCCACATTATCCAGCGTCACAAAATGAGAAAACTCGCAGTTACGATAAGAAACTGTAATGAAAAAACTCCGTTGTAGAAAAGAAAAGAGCGTTGAAGGACGCGTGATTCACATGCTTTAAATTTAGAGGAGAAATGAAGGAAAAATTTCTGCCGCAACCGGCACACTTTCTTTAAGTATGTTTACTAAAAGCATCGCTACGTAAATGTGACGTATGAGATAGATTGAAAGAAACGAAGAGAGTTAAGGAAGAGAGGGAAGGATTAGAATGAAAGAGAGGAAGACGATAAGAGTTCGTTTGGGAGGAGTGAATTTGGGAGAAGATGTGAAAGAGACGCTGCTTTGATTATATTATTTCTCACCCTTCACCTTTGACTGGTTACTCTGAAAGGAGATGTTTTTCGTTTGCTTTTTTGGGGTTTCTGTATTTTTTATTAAATCTCCTAAATTGTCGCCACGCGTTCGAAAGGAGAGATGCTCCATTTTTTCTCGCTTTGCTTTATTCTTTTCTTTCCAAATCCGTATGCCTTTGCGGAAAAATCGTGATTTAATTTTGAAGTGGATTATTGCTCTTATCAGAGCGTACGTCAGATATTCCCTATTATTAAGTTGATTAGATTTAGATAGCAGCAGTAGGAAAACGGTAAGATATCTTGAAGTATTTTATCACGAATTTATTACATTTTAATTAAAGTTAAGGTGGTTTCCAATAGCACATTACCATCTGGTGTTCGTATGATTTGAAACGTACATTTATAAGTGAAGAGCATGAATTAAAATTTTTGTTTGTTCATTATTAGTTAAGACTTGAGACTTCTCCGGTGAATGGTCTGCTTAAGGAAGTCCTCCCAGGATTCTAATCGGGATGTTAGGTGGTATAAGACCGACGTTTCGGCCGCTAATACTGAGACCGACTGAAACGTCGGTCTTGTACCACGAAACCACCCTCTTAGTATCCCGAAAAAACTTCCTCCAAAAGTTATTTATTGGTCGTGGAAGTAGTATACTATGTTATCGAAAAAGTTTCGTTTTTTTTTTGGGTTTAGAATATTTTTTAAATCCGTGTATTTGTGTTATCGAGACAGAATAATTTGTTTGATTGGAAGATACCCTACTGATAAGATAAAAGCGAAATAATTGTGAAGCACTATGAAGATGCGATAGTTATCCAACACGTCTCTCGATACACATCTCTATAAATATAGGAATGATTTGTACACGATAATTCACCACCTTCCTTCTTGCATCTTTTTTTTCAATCCCTTCTCAACATTCGACCCACTCGTGTATTCTGTCTCCTAATTGTTTCCTCAATCGAAACCCTTTTCCATTATCTCCAGCACTCCCTTTCTTGTTTTCCTATTTTACTTTTTGTAGTATACGTGGTGTCCTCATTAATCAATCAATTTGTACTTACATACTTCATGTACTGTTTTACTGACACCATATTATTTACGTTTTTACATTTTTTTGACTTTATACTATATGTATGCATTGAACATGTTAATATTATATATAAAATTTGTGTTCCATTGAAGTGTACAATTGAGATATTTTGTCTTCAATTTTCATATATTTATTGCTGTTGTAAATAAAATTATCTCTTCTTTATTCTAGTAATAAAAGTCTTTTCTCACCGGTTTCCTATCCCTATGTTGTGTTGATATCTATGTTTTATGTAATATCGATATGTATTTATGCTTTAAAATATGTTATTTTATGTTATGTTATATATGTTAATACCCTTATTATTTTATGTTCTAATGTAAATGGTTGGCATTTATTTAAATGTCAACATGACTATGTTTATTGATGTACCCTATATATGTACCTATTGATAGTGTATTTATAAAATGTAATCATGTTTCTTACCATCTTTTTAGTTAATACTATCGGTAGGTTTGCGCAGGTTTTTCACACCCCCCTTCTTAGTGGGTGTTTTCCTGCAGTGGATACATTTTTTCCCCTAAGAATTGCTTAGGTTTTTTACATCCACAATTTCTTCTCATATCTTTTTAATACTATCTCTTTAAATTAATAATTTATGTATTGTATGACGATGGGTTAGATGGAAGAGGAGACTTTTAGTCTCAATATCGCCCGAATAAAGCCGTTTTATTATCATGATTATTAATTAGAAGCTTACAATCTCTCACTATCCTCTTTCTTAATGCTGTATTAACACTTAATGCAACAAAAACTCGGGTAAAAGCATTAAACAGTCTTTACGTAAAGTAATTTACCATGTTCTTCGCCTATTGCGTTCGCTATTTTCCTCTAACATATTGAACCGCCCCAAAAAACAAAGCGCTTCTAATTACAATACAATGCAATACACAATACAAGCGTCTCTATCAGGCAAACTTGGGATTAGGAAGTCCCATTTTCCATTTAATCCTTGTATAATTCGAACTAAAGCATAAATTAACATATGATCAAAGCATGACAGTGACATATACCTACAGTTGTTTGTCGAGTAATGTGGAAATTGAGAAGAAATATGGGAAGAAAGATTGGTCATGTGGAGTAAATAAAAAAAGAGTTAATTTTAATCTCAGAGAAAAATACTCACTGCAGGAAAACACTCACAAAGAGGTGAGAAAATCCTGAAAAATGTGTAGGAAAGATTGAACGAAAGAGAGAGATACAAATACATCACAAAATAAAAGATAATCCACATTACATTACAAAGGTATTTACAGAGAAAACAAATAACTGAAAAGTTTTCATTGCCATAGCTCATATGAACATAATTTCCTTCATTCTTGTTGTTAATTTCGGAAATTGCTGCAATATTGGTCGAATCGTTAAAAGCTATTACCCCAGCTTTAATGGCAATCCAAGATAATGATAATGAATGTGACCCAAATCTCATCAAATTCGTCCCGGGAATCATCCGGATAAACATCTGCCCTCGAAATTCCCTGCAGTATTGCTTTCACGGTCAGCTAGTTAATCGAAAGATAAAAATCGCTCCTCGAAATAGTCGCAATGTGTGAATGTACCTCTCCCCTTTGAAGCTCGCTTCAGAGTTATCAAAAAGAGGTACGAAAAGATTTTTGCTATCTTATTTCTCTATCTCTATGTGAAAGGTTAGGCTCATCTTCTGTGGAGGAAATAGATCCCATCTTCCGCTTTTATTCATCTCGCTGTTGAGTTTTCCAAATAGGAATTAGGAAAGGATTTCAAGTGACATTTTTTTGCACTAGAGTCTTTATATGAGGTTACCGAATGAAAAATCTGTTTAAGGTTGCGACGGCAAAAGCTGCATTAATAAGGGATGATAGCTATCCTCGGTGGAATCTTCTTTCCATGAATTCGTTCTCCAGGCGCCTCCAGTTTTCCTCTAGTACAAGGAAGTCTTAGTATAGATTCTCCGCTCGAGGAAAAAGTACTTTTGTGGAAGAGGAAGTAAGTATAATACTGCCGATATTTCGCTTCGTATTAAATTTCTCTTAACTTTAAGGTTTTATTTATTTCAGTGGAATCACTCCTGAGCGTTTTTATTCCTAAAAAATTTCATTCAAAGTAAAATGATAGAAATTACATCGTCAGTGGGTATTTTACTTGTTTAAAGACAATTTTCGGGATGCTGTTTCAATTGCTACCTCGTTCAGTAATTAACTTATGACCCAGAAAAATAACGAAATTATGACGACAATAGAAGCATTTCGCATCAAGGCCAGTACTTATTTGAGAATCAAATTATGTTGAAATTTTTATTTTATTATCTGGGGAATGATGTGAAAACATTTGAGAGTTCTATTTTTTGTGAATGTGGAGAAAATGTTTATAAATGATTCGCGGTAATTAGAGTAATTGCTTCGGTCCCCATGGAGTGCAAAACACATCCCACCTATCAAGCTAATTACGAGATCGTCATTGCGTTAATTTTGCAGAAACTTGTTGGAATAATTTTCGGAACTATGCGTGAACGTGATTAGAATTGATATCAAGGGTACTTGCTAATATTATATTATCTATTATCGATATTACATATCGATTATCGATATATATATATATCGATATACATATTTTCGATTATAGATATAGATATTATTATATTGTCGATTATCAAAGTATTTAATGCGGTAGATTTATAGTTTCGTGCCTATGAAATTATCGGTACCAATTCTAGAAAAGATTGAAAGAATTATTTTCTCGGATGAGAGGCTTTCTGTGACCAATTCATGGAATATAGGCATGGAAAAACAGCTTTTCTGAGGAAAATATATGTATTGCTACTACGATGAATGTTATCAAAAAAATTTTATGTATTTAAGTTTAATTTTTGCAAAGTTAAATCCCAAGGTTATATTTCGCGAGTGAATTATATTTTGTCGAAATATGTTTTTTAGACAAGTGATGGAAAGAAAGAATTGTCTTTGCACATGAAGGTGCGCGGCTTAATCCAACTTAAGCTAAACTTAACTTTATATTTTTTAAGTTACGGATGACCCATTTTCCTGTCGAGCATTCTGAGGCACATCCAGGATTTTAGCCGCTCTAATCTTCTGCAAATCGCTTCCCAAGTCCAACGAGGCGTATCGGTGTCAAACAACTTTGAAAAAAAGATAGTCCTGGAGAGGGCTAAATAGGTCGCTGTCGGAAGTGCAGTCGAAAATACTGGGTCAGTAGGTCACAGGAGAGGAGCGTTATCAGGTTAAATGCTTCTATTACTAACCCTGCTCTCTTGATTCTATCGATCTGGCCGTGTAATGGTCCCATCTGTACGCGTAGAAGACTACTCTTGAAATTCCCTAATGAATAGAGCAGCGAAGGGGGTTGGGGAGTGGCCCACTCCATTTCGTTAATTGCAGTCGATACATTAGCTCGCTTGTTTTTGTTTCCCCTGCCGAACGGTTTTAAGGGAAGCGAATCGTGATGTCGTTCAATGCAGGTTGTTTGCGGCCAAATGTCGCATTTCGGCTCTGGGAATTCATTTTTGAGGCCTTATCGTCTCTCGTTTCCCCGATTGTTTCCTGGGACGTATCCGAATCAATTTTGGAAGCCATGAGAATGAGTATGCGCTCTCAGTTTCCTTTAATATCTTTAATCGGGGAAATTTCTCTAATGAGCGAGGTCTTGAGGTTGGTTTTAATGTTCGAATATCTTCGGGTGCTTAAATTTGTGTTTTGGTATCAATAGGAAAGTTCGACTTGTCGTCCCGTAGTATACCAAAAGAATTATATTGTATTCTTTTTAAGCTCCCCTCTCCAAAATTCAGATTAACCAAATTCGGAGTAAGTAAAAAAATTAATAATCTTTTTCATAGTATTATTTACCGCATGACTTAAACAATCCTAGTCCAAAGGCGGAAAATATTTTGAGTGTTTCATCTTCCCCGGGATAAGCTTTCATCTAAAAATGACTGTGAAAGGAAACTTTTAATGATTTATTTATGATTAAGTAAAAAATTTATTTCAAAAGGAATGTGGATAAAGATATCACTTCAAAAATTACTAAAAGAAATCTTCCATGATTTACAGTTTTATGATTAATATATAAGAAAAATATTTCAAATGAATCTTCTCCGTTCCGAATTAAATCTCACATATTACTCAAAATATGTTTCCAAGTACCAAACGTTATTTACTGCTTGAATTAATGATTTATTTTATTTTAGATATCGGTATTATATCAATTATAAAGTTGGAGAATACCAGATAACAAAAATTCATGTGTTCTCATTTAAGTAAATTTTAATAATTCATTCCCAATTTGCGGTTGGAGTGGATGCAATTTGCGCGATATTGATCGGGTATACGGAATCTCAATGGAAATTGAGAAAATCTTAAAGGTCTCTCCAGCTGTAATATACCAATAAAGAGGTCAATCTTCGTGAAATTATATTGGTATCAATTTACAATTTATATCATTAATTGATATAATTATTAATATAATATATATAATAATATTAGTTTTCGACTTATATAGTTTGTTTTCTCTGTTGGAGTATGATAGTACCTCCGAAACAAACACTTTTTATTCAATGCTAAAATACTTATCGTTAAACGATACCTCCACGATGAGCGTGATCTAGTGCGTTTTATTCGGGAGCAAGGATTCGATATTGTGAACTTAGATAACATTGTTTCGAGAAAAAAGCTCTTTGAGTGGGGATCGTGCGGTCGATTCATTTCTGCAGCAGCTGCACGAGAGTTCATTTAGCACGTGCCCACGGACTCGCTCTATAAGGATCATATGCTCTCTTGCGGTTGCATGCAAATTCCTAATGCGAGTGACATTTACAAGGCTCTTTTTCATCTAAGCCAGATCGTGATAGGATAAACATTCTTTCATAAATCGAATGTTACCGTACACTGTTTACCATGTTTATCTTTCTCCATATTTTTTGAGAGAAAGAGATGCTAAAAAGAAAATGCTATCTTTAATAATATACCCTTCGGTTTTACAGTAAATTAATCTGAATTACCGTTCATTCTAAAAAGCAGAGGGTTATTATAAGGAAAAAGTACCGTAGTTATCGCTTGCAGGCAACGATATAGGATGGTCTTTAGTATGTTATTTGGTATATTAATACTTAATGTTACTTTTCGTGGAGGTAATTTCCTTGTTTTGCTTGAACCATAAATTAAATTGCGTCAATACAAAAAAATACAAAAATATTAAAAGAAAACATAAATAAAAAATAAATTAATAATCATATAAAATTTGAGAAACAAGGTTTCTCCGGACTTACTTATATTTTTTGCCATATTGATAGAGATGGGAAATGAAGGCTGTTTGGTGAGAGCCAAGTGTGAGGAATTCCATCGACAAGTGAGATCAGCTGTCATATGTCGGAGACGCGTTAAAATGGAATGCAATTTGCTCTCGTTTCTTTGATCGGTTCCAAGTGAGGGTTTCACAGAGGAGAGCGCACGCAGAAACATTCTCTGATGACTGGAGATGCTTCATTTTAGTTGTCCCACTCCATTCAAATTGCTCCGAAGAACTTTCTAGCATATTTCGGAGGAATCTGACTTAACGTCTTCTTTCTCCATATCAACTAAATCTAAAGACGCTTTTACATTTTTTACGTTGCCAAAATATATCTTCATTCCGTGGGTAAAAAGGATACTAAATGAAAAAAACTGGGCAATTTTTGCCGGATGTTTCTCATTTCCTCTATAAAATAAACCTAGGTTCAATAATTTACCAATTTTTACAGATTCATTTTTATATCAATCACCCAGTAAAATATCTTTTCTTCGTTACCTAATGATGTTTTGCTGTATGATTTCTCAAGTTTTAATATTTCAAATTCCGTTGGATTTCAAAGTGCTCTCGTGCTATTTAATATTAATTTTTTGCTCTTTTTTTATCATAAGAAATTCATTTTTCCTTCAGTAATTACATTTTTTTACGCAAAGAAATATTCTTCGAGATACTTTGCCTCTCTGTGCTGAATTCAGAATGCTCCTTTAATTTAATTGCCATAATTGGTACTAAGGACTAAGGTTTCAAAAATAAAGGATAAGCTTGCGTGTTTTACATTAACCTTGAACTCAGATTTTATTTTCGTCTACTAATCAGAATTCTTCATTTTACATAAATGGTATTCTGATTAATGGAAACAGGCATAACCTAATGTAAATGTAAAATTAATAGCTATAATAATTTTACTCTCTGATTGAAAATTAAGAATTTAATAGAAACCTCTTTTATGAAAGACACTATCCTTTGAATAGCACATAAATATTTCTGACACTGGTACCAGTTTCTATCTAACAGTCCAGTTTCGGAATCTTCTAGGAGTTAATCTGTTTGGGTGAGGTTAACTTTTAACCGCCTGCTGTCATCTTTATCTGAAGGAATTATGTCTCATTCTTCTTTAATGACGATAAATCCTTAGATCGTGATAAGCATTTCTTTGTTTCTCTTAGCTTCGCGGAGGAAGGTGTCGCTGCTTTGTTGCAATAGATTGATTGATGAGGTATTTCAATTATGTCGAGTCACTTTGTCGTTTAGCCAACTGTCCATTATAGTTTTATTTTAAAATTACTTCGTGAGATCGGATTTTCTTAGAAGTTAATGTTTTTGTTACAATTCAGATATAATTATTTTTATCTTGATTATTTTATAATAATTTTAATCGATTATTAATATAAACATGGAATTGGATTAGTTTACGGGGATTAGCTGTGTTTCAGTGGAAGGAGAAGTTCGTATCAATTCGTAATGCCGCCTTTGAAATGTGAGCAGCTCCAGAGATTCGAATAGTTCCCGCGTAGCTCAGCAGAGGGCAGGAGCGGCAAGAAAAGAGATGTTCTGCAGCACTCAGCAGTCTCTCTGAAGGTCCTCTCGGTGGAGTTGCAATCGCTTTGTGTGCTACGGATGCGCGATGAATCTTCATCATCCCCAACCGGTAACCTTCGCAAGTGACAGACCATTTGGTCCTCCGGTACTACTATGAATAATTCATCAGTAATCATTGATTTACTCTTTCAGCGCTCAGGGATTATATACTTCGATTCATTTCCCATTCATATTGATGACGAAAGATATCTTTAGTGATACAATTGGGGTGTTTTATACAAAGGGGGAGTTATTTCGTAACATTAGCTTGCTTTGGAAGGAAATTGTTTCTATCACGGAATAGTCGAATTTGGCGATTTCTATGGGTGGTTGGAGGATTTGATTATTGCTGGGGATATTAATTTATTTTATTCATGAATGCATTAGCTGCTTTTCCGAGGTTAAAAAACATTTCAACACAAACAGCTATGTTTGAAATACTATCGAGGGTTTAATCATCAGAAGCTGAGGAAAACGTATTTGTTTGTCTCGAGGTAGTTTCAAACTCGATTAATAAGAATTTTGAAATTATTTTTACGGTCTGGTTAAAAGGACGAATTTCATAAATCTGAGATCCAAAGACCACTTATTATTTTAGGTCCAATCAAGAGATAATTCATCTTAAAATTATAATTCTAATTAAGATTTTATCGATCTAAAAATTCCCAAGTGCTGACTCAAGATTTTTTGTAAAACCGGAAAATGCTCATATTTCTCTGTTTCTGCCTTTTCTTTAGACCTATTCCTAAAATCTCTTTATTGAGATATTTAATGATGTATTAATTAATGTCTCAATCTCGCCCTTTGAAAGTAAAGTCGTTTTACCTAATTACTCCTGACGATGAATGCATCGCATTCGAAATACGTATTTGGTGTTCTGAAATAGTGCTGTGTCCTTTCAAGTTTTCACGGAGTTAGACAAAGAACGCCGAAAAAGACGGATATTGGAGATTTTTAACCTCTAATAATATTATTGAAATAGAACAAAATATCTTTTTTTTGGGCCCACGGCGAGGTCCTCAGCTTGCGCCTCACGGTAAATCCGTCCCCGTCTGGTTGGCTTCCAGAAGAAATATCTTTCTAAAATTTCGCTACTAATTGAAAGGTGTTAAATCTCAGTGTATTAAATTTACGTTCAAGGCGTATTGCGGCGGTTGAGTCACTCGTTACGGCCGCAGTAATGTATCCTCGAGGGAAGCGCTTGCACCTGTGCCTGCTAAATTGGCGGTAAGTTGGTGCGAGGGCGTTAACCCGTTTTCGTCCTCTGCCTTTATTTGCGCATACTTCACCGGTATCGTGCTGGTCCTCTCTGCTGCGACAACACTTAACTTTTTTTACGTCCGCAGAGAGCGAAAAAGATCTCTCATTGCCCGTCCTGAATTTGCATAGCGGACGAGATATCCTCAGACGCCTCGTGAGTCATCACCGGTCTTAACGACCCAAGGGCAATGAATAGAGCGGAGAAAGCTTCGGTTCAGAGCGAAACCGGCTCAGATGGCTGAAGAAAGTGGAAGTTGGAAAGTGAGATGATGCGATGATTTTTCCAATGGAGTGGAAAAATTCCCGTCGCCCGCGGACTTTATCTCGTCGATCATTTGCATCTTCTTCTAAGGAGATGACGGCGGAATTTTTCGGGACATTGGTTCGATTCGAATAGCATTTCTCGGTAAGGAAAGCGATGGCGCTAGTAGGAAATAAATATGTAAATGTTCTCTTCTTCGCTCAGGGCTCGCCGGAAATGCCATGGCGATCCGGATGGAATTCCTGGAAAAATTTCGCCTCTTTTTTCGACCGTCTGGGAAAATAAAATGCGGAATTATTTACCTCTGACTTCTCAAATAATGGTTATACTAAAATCGTGTTCGTTTCAGGTGCGCTTTGATCCATGACATTTTTTATAATTGCATGGTATTTGATCATATCTGGAGGAATCTTGTGGGGAACATCATACTTAAGAAGAAATACATTAGCAAGGCAGTATGTACAAACAGGCAATATATGCACATTTCTTAGTGTATCCATTTTTAGTAAATAACTAATAAAACAACGGAATTTGTTAAAATTTTGTTTTTCTACAGGTTTGCTAATCGATGTATACAAAATATTGGTATCATAATCAGAGATTATTTCGTAGGAAATAATTTTGAAGATATAATCAGAGAAATTATTCAAATTTGTATCAAGAGAACATTGGACAACAACTCTCTTAGGAAAAGTATGGAAAATAATATTTTGTAGTAATAATAAATTTTATGTCCCGAGGATATTCTCGTATTCTCCCTGTAAGCTAGTGGTTAATTCACGTTTAAATTTATTTTTAACTTCACTTATGGCTGTAGGCTCTATTTATTCTGTGTTAATTTTTTCTTTGTCGACTAATTTAAATAAGACATACCTAAACAAAGTTTCAATGAAATAAATTCGGAATCATCCTTTCCATTAGAACCTTTCTTCCTCTTATTCTTATCTATGTCTTTCTTGAATCATTTTTCATCGTTCCTTGGTATTACATAATTATCGTTCATTAAAAGACATTATTTCATTTTTAATACCGAATATATTCGAGGAATGCGTCATTAACCTCAGTACAACAAGATAAGCCTTTAAAGAGACGCCGGTTACGTATCATTCCTCTGTACTTATCTTTTTGTTGATGAGCGCTGTAGCCTTACAGTTTTTCCTCCGTTGGCATTCGAGAGCATCTCGCGGGAGGGGAAAAATGAAGAGCGAGACAGGGCAATAAATGGTTCGTGTGAAGGGGATTTCTAGATTGGAGGGGAATCGGAGCAGTCGGTTGATATGGAGCAGCTGAGAAACGAGGAAAATGGTTTGTTGGGGGCGTTTGAAAAAAGTAAAGATCTATGAAAGGGTTGGAATGGAGTGCACTGGAAGGTTGACACGCTTGATCCGCAGGGAAATGCCTCAGAAAAAGATTTCATGCCCTGTTGGCGTCTCTTAAATTTTATCGTCCAGCTTAACTCGGAGGGATAATAACTTTTACGGCCTTATTTTACGGTCGCCTGATGCTGTTTTTATCCATTGATAGTTCGTCTAGGTCTTTTGTTCCCATTTCTGATTGGCTAGAGTCTGGGCGTTGGAATTCCTTCTCCGTTTCGCCTCGTTTTCTTTATGGATGAAGCTTTGGTACCTCATTTCTAGTTGTTACTGTAATTTGTGCGGCAAAAGCCTATTTCAGCTAGTTCGCCTTTCCTACTGCTTATTGGCAAAATAATGGTTAAGGTATACGTATCCGTGGTACGTTTATTCGTGAGTTCATAAGGTTTATAGATATGAGCGTGAAAGCTTGTACTAGCAGTGGTAAGTTTGAGAGGAAAATGTAAAGATGACTATGAAACGCGAGCAAGGTCAAAATAATTCTATAAAAGTCGAAGAAGTAGCTATACTCTTTATTGTTGTAATTAATCATGCTGTTACTTATTAGATCCGATGTTAATTCACGTCTTTTGAACGCTCAAAATAAATTTACGCAGGAAAATCTCGGCATCTTGTAACAACTTCCTTATGTTCCGTTTGTTAACACGAGAATGTAGGAACTGGTGGATTATCTTTTGCAGCTGTGGCAATCTTTCAATTTTTAACATTTGTGTGTAAGTGTAAAGATTGCATAGAAGATGGGACTCTAAAGTCTCAGTTTTGCCAAATTAAGTCCTGTATCTATCTTATCAAAGGTGTTTATACATGTTGATTGAAAAGTATGTTGTGCTGGAAATGGCTTATTATATTTAATCTTTTTACGAATTGTGTAAGGTATATTTAAACTATATAATACGAGAAATTACAATTTTTATTATAACCAGTAGGTAATGTAATCTTTCTCTATTTTTAGCGATAGAACATAAAATTTTGTCGTTAGCTTTTCTTCATAGATCTTTCTTTGATACAATATGAGACAGGTTCTTAGTTGCGCCGCTTTGGATCTACTACAATTAGTCCAAATATGGAAAGACGCAATGCCACGTTTCATGAAGTTTTTCTTTTAATTGAAACATATTTTTGTGTACATCCGCGGCGAATTCATGAGAGAGGAAGGAAATGATTAAAGGAGTGGTAAACATCCGAAGAATGTTCGAATCGAAGTGTGCATGGGGATGTATCGAGTGAGTGGGGTCCGAGTAGGATGGAAGAAAAATATCGAGCAGGTGCAGGAGGGTGCGGATGACCTTGAAGCCTCCGCAGTCGAGGGATATGAAACAACCTACACGCCATCTTTGCTGTCCCTCTCAATTGTTTCTAGCACCAACACCTTTAACCTGTTGCGTGCCATTTCTACGGGAGACTTTCCCTAGCTTTTCTAGGCACTCGCTAGGATTAGATCATTCCTTGGGAAGTGTTCTTTCACTAACCCATCGCCCACTAGTTTATTTAGTTTCGGATCTGTTTTGATGGACTGGTAGTGAGTTTTCTTGTGATATGTTTGTTTTTTTGAATATACCTTTTTATGGGTGTTGATTGTAATGAGCTGGAAAATTATAACTCTCCCGCAGCTAAAATATTATGATTATATCATTTTTGCCTACGGCTCTTTATGGATGACAGCTGGGGCAAGAACCGCGCTTATCTATGGGGCGGTGGGTGCTCATGTGCACCCCACTAAGGCGCCTTCTAGCCGTAGTGTTTCCTTGTAAAGGATGCGGAACACGATAAATAGGTGCTTTTGAAATATCTAGTAAGTTGACGCCATTCTAGGTTCGGGCCTCCTTGAAGACACTGAATGTCAATGGCCTTCCCTTATTGGTAGGTTGCGGAGCGTATCAGTGCACTTCTTTGTTGGGATTTGGTTCTTCGTGTGATATTTTCCTTTAGAAGTACGAAATCATAATGATAAATTTTAGTGTTATGATTCTATTAAACTCTTTTAAGCTTCAGTTGGTAGCTGCCAACTTATCCAAGAAGAATTTTTGTGAACGATTTGAAATTCAGAGAAAATTTGCTAAAAGTAGAGCCGTGATTTCTTCTAATAAATGGCATATTGGAATTGTATGTAATATTGTTATGTCTTGGAAAAATCACAACACGGCGAACTATTATGTAGTTTTATTTCAATGATTGCAATTTTATATCATACGCTCTGTATAATATAAAACGTACAGTACATTCTGCACTTCTTGGAATTGTAAAATTTCTACCAACAGATTTGTCTTAAGATAAATAGATTAATCTTAGTCACTTGCTCAACAAGTATTAAATCTAAAAATCTACTTGTATTGCTCGAATATTTCGAGTTATCCATCTGTGAGGTGGTCGTTTCATTTTGTCGATACTGAAATTCTCTGGTTATTTGTTGAGATTAAGTACGATCGTAATTGGTCTAAGAGTATGTGTCCACAGATGATATTTTTTTACTTTTTGGAAACTTACGTTTAGAGAAAAATATTCCTTGCTGTCATCGCTAGAATCTATTAATATTCTAAATATAAGTAGATTTTTGTTTATAGAAAGTTTTTCCTTTTATTTTTTTCCGCAGTGTCCTCCACGGTTAAATCATTATGCTTTGCTCAAAGAGCATTCAAAAACAAGGTCTGTAGTGTGGAACAGAGTTGGGTTTCATCACGAATAGCTGTCATTCAAATGAGCTATTTCCTCTATTCCTGACGAGTTGCCTTCGTGCACACGAGTTGTTTATGTGCCACCAATCCTCTGTGATACCTGCTATTGAGGGCGATTAAACTCCTCCTCGGGTCCTCTTTTTTCTTCTGGTCCGGCGTGACGTTTCGTGGGGCCTTTGCCTCCGCCTGTGACGTCACTAGACCTTGGAGGCTTCATCCCCCGAGGGCAATGCGGAGGCCGTCGGCCGTCGCCGTCGCGCTTCGGCGTTGCCAACAGATTTTATTTCTCCTCTTCATTCGTGCCGCGTGGACACTTTACTTTCTTCGTGGAACGAAAGCGAAAGAGTTTGCGGCCATTGGCATTGTTTTGTTTCTCGGAGTCGGTAGTTGTTGCTCCAAGTCTCAGTACCCGATGCATTCCCACCGTTTCTACTCGTGCATTTATCTATTCAAGTCCGCAAGAAGAGAGGTGAAGAGAGTAATCAAGGGTCATTGATTTCTGACGGTCAGCTCATCGGGTACTCACCTGAGTATTTGGGGCGTCGATGGTTGACCTCTTCGCTGGAAAGATGTGTAGATCTAAGTAGGATGCGAAGTTTGTTGTAAATTACACTTCTTGTTATAAAGACGAAATAGATTCGAGGGGCGTTGAAATCACTTGAGAATGGTTTAATAATGAGTAGGAATCTGTATCGACCTTGAAGCCTGAACGCGATAATTTTTCAATGTGACATGCGTGGAAAATTTTGAATTCTTGACGTCTTAAAGCCTCTAATACTTGAGTGGCGCCAGGATTTAGCGGTTCCGATTACGTGAATGGAAAGCGCATTTAGTCTAACTCTATGGTTATGAGAAATTCAATAGAAACATCGCTCCAATATACATTCATGGAGTGTTGTAGGAACTATCAGATCATATTTGTTTTATTCTAATAGTGATGTAATATATAATTCTAGTGGCCTTCTGACATCGAATGATGACTTTTGAAGCTGTTATTGTCTTTCAGGCTTTCTCGATACAATTTGTTTTGAGCATGATTTAGTATTTCTTCTGGTAATACTTCCGAAGTACACTTTCAGATGTATTCCGAAATAAGATGGCGCTTTATGTAGCTCAAAAGCATTTCTTCAATATTTCTGTTTATAAAAACCCAAAATATTATATAAATCTCAGGGGTACCTGAGGACGAAGCTAACTAAGAGACCGATAACGTAGATTTTCATCCCATTGAATAATTCCAAACAGATGTCTATGGTGCTTTAAAACAGCCGAGGCTGCACTCCATTTTCTTGTAAGGTACGCGGTGTTGAATTGAATTCTCAGATTGAGACATCGAGATGGATATTGGGATTGAAGTAGTATCTATGATTTTCTACAGTTTCCAAATTTTGTTACGAAAGGCTAACTTCCTAACCTAATTACAGCTGGAGATTGCTGATTTTTGTAGATATTTTTGATACGGAACCGAAGGAAAATTAATCTTTGTAGCGATCATTAAGTGATATTTCAACATACTTCGTAACATCCTTTTCCTCGGAAATATTCGCTGGTCGAGTCATCTGTGATAAAAACGTATTACAAGGCAAACATGAAATCCACCCTCACGTCCTAACGTTATTTGCCTGTCTCCTCTGGCGTTAGGCCGAAGTGGCACTCACCTGCGAATTGGCTTAGTTACGCCGAGTTAACAGTTTCATCGTCTGACCGTGAAGTTCCGATGGCATCCATCTCTCCCTCGGCCCTCCGAATATTACTTGTGCGTTATCAACCACTTATTACAATACGGGCTCAAAAAATGGGAGCCCGGTGTTTGGTTTGCATAATGGAGTTTTTCGATCTTCTGTAAACAATGCTCTCTAATGTATTTCATTCCATAACTTTCCCCAATCTGCTCGATCCCATCTCTGGATGCGCTGAGGCAGACATTGGGAAGATGAGGGTTGGGCAAACTCCGTTGGGTGGCGCTTTCATTTAAATAAAGTTCCATTTGTGGTAGGAGAGCTTCATCTCCTACGTAATGATTTATGCCGGCTGCCGCGGCACTTGGAATAAGGTCAGCGAAGATTGGGCATCTGGGAACGTGCAATGGAATACGCTATGTAAGCGGAATAATGACTTAAGTCGGTCATTATGCGCTAATTTGGGATGCGATAGACCTCGGATTAAGGCCATTATCGTTGAGGAGTAAATTCCCCCAGCGCTAAACGTTCTGAGTTAGGAGATTACTTTAGCTCGATTCAGCTTATATGTTTGGGAGCTAGGATGAATTGAAAATGGAAGAATCGTCTAATAAATATAATGGCTAATGGAATGCCAAGGAGTTTCTCTTCAGTTTCTCGGTTGAAAGCTCTTATGGCCTCACGTTTCTGGAGTTCCTATTTTTAGGGATCTCTATTGGAAAATATCATTTTGGTTAATGGACTTATATTTGTGATTTCTTTTCCGAAGACTTGCGAGTTTTGGTCTCTGGAGATCTTTGGAAGCTTTCGCATGACCTATAAATATCTTTTCAATATTTTATTTTAATTCGAGGTATGAAAACTTGAGATCGAATTCGGAATTATACTCTTACTTTAACTTATTATATCTTCTCTATATTATCGCACTTTTTATGCAATATTTGATCTCCATGTTCAATATATGATAAACGAAATTGACAATTGTCTCTTCGAAAAGTAGCAATCTACTAGTGATATAATATATATTATATCTTATATAATAATATAATAATATAAAATATATAGGAATGGAATAAAATCACATATCTCTGCGATGTCGTTTCTGTCAGTACTTTTTATTCTCATTACCGAAAGACAATACAAAGGTTTGGGATAGAAATAGTTTATTTTTATCCACGCAACATTAATTTAGTCTAAAGCGATCTCACGTATTATTTCCTCGTATTTGATAATGCTCATAATAACTTCATCCTTGTATTGATTTTTGAGGTGTAATACAACCTAATGAATGTGCTGTAGCATTTAGTTCATTCTTGGTGATTCAGTATTTTTGAAGACGGTTTTATAGCCTATCATAGTTAAAATAAATTTTTAACGAATGAAAAAAATGATATAGATGTTTATCAATAGACTTCAGTAATTCTGATCTCCCTTTATGAATTTTATCTTTCTCAAATTATTCAGTACGATCGATCTCAACGGCGTCGGACATCAGTTGATGGTAAATAAATCGTATACTCATGCCTATATATACTTTCAATTCTCGCCGAAGTATTTGTCAATTAACACAATTGACGTTGACATTGGTGAGCTTTGGTCACGAACCTCCTTGATTGTTTGTCTCATATATTGACATTTGAATCTCTGGTTATTTATATATTTTACTTATTTGTAAATATTTTATCCTTCCCGCCTTGCAATAAATTTCCTTAATCCTAACAAAGTGCGTTTAAAAGATATTTAAACATTTTATAATGAAGGTTTTCTTTGAAATCAGAATTCAGTTTTAATTTTTGTAAAATTTTGGTGTGAATTCGGTAGAAGTTATGAATATGGAAAACTTGGATGCAGTTGTTTCTTGTCTTGGGCTTATGTACCTTTTCTGATTCCTCTGCGTTATTTCCCCTCCTTAATTTTAAATCGCACATGAAGTATTCAAGTCATTGGAAAACGAATATTCCTTTTCAGCCCCATATCACGAAAAGCTCTCACTTCTCCTCAATAGGACGATGAGGGTACACTCTCTTGGTAGAGAAGAAGGAATGGGTATAATCCAAGCGTTGCGGGCATAATTTCGCGTGCGAGTGCTTTGTTCAAGTGTTTTTTGCTGTCCCTGCAAAGGGATATCTCGGAGCAATTGGGTCGCCTTCTCGCCTTATGTGGATTGTTCGAAATTGCTCACTATTGGAGGAGATTTCTCGTAATTTCGCTCCATTAGCTTTTTCTTAAGGTCTTTATCTTAACGTCCTTCGGCCATTTAACAAGCGTGGGACTAAGTGGTGGTCGCGGTTTATTGTGTGGGACGATGGGCGTGAATGGGATATTTTTTCCTATCGACGTAAACACAATCATTGTCGACAATCTACAGTCGCTATAGTGTAACCGTTTATTCTTCATAACCAACAGTTGTTGCCCGTTATTATATGGTAGTCCTGAGTCATTTGTTAAGTAAAAAGTATTCTTTGAGTTAGAATATTTCGTTCCAACAGCTTTTTAGCTTTTTGTCAGTTATTTTTTTCCAAATTTCTAATTTGTTATTGTTCTAAATAGTTCTAGCATTTCTAAAAAAATACATAATAGAGTTGAGAATCATTTGTCTCTACAGTCGTAATTAAAATACATTTCTCTTCAATTACTTCGCTTCATTGGAATAAATATCTGTGTTACAAACTTCCCCACGTCTTACGTAGAACCTTTTTACTTTCATCAGATCATATGATAATTTTAATTATCTCTTAAAATTGACTTCAGTTTTCATGAATTAAATAGTGATTGAATCAGTATGTATTCAATAATTTTTATTCCTGTTAATTGCCACTTTCGATTAGGTATGATAAGTAATTAATATTTTAGGTCGGAGCAAAAGCAATTTCAACGAATGATTTTGTTGCTTTAAATTATCGTTCAATCTGAATCTTACATTTTATTGTATTCTGATTTTCAACATTTTATTATATTTTAGATTTTGTGGTAACTGCATTGAAATTCGTGGATGATTTGTGGATATCATAGTATACATAACTTCATATCTATTAAGGAAAGGGTTAATGGCACTTTGCACATAAGGGCGTGCACCCAGGAAAAATCCCAAGGAAAAACGGACTTGAAAAAGGCTGACAGGGCCGGGCCCTGTCAGACTTTTTCAAGTCCGTTTTTCCTTTCATATCTATTGTCCTTATTATTCAGATTGGTAACTTAAATATTAGCAGTAGATTCGAATTAAGATCAATAAGAAATGTTTTTTCTATTAACGTAAAAAAGCAAGTAACAGCATTTAATCCACCTATCCTTTGATCTAACAGATCATTTTTTTCGATTCTCTGAATTTTTTTTATTGAGACAAATATTATAGAAGGAACCATGTACATATTTACTTTTATGAGTTCTTTCCTTCAATCTATGCATAGGCACATTTATATAATAAAAATATACAAATGATCACCCTGCTTGCCGAAGAATTCTTAGTTGTTCGGGTGCATTTAGAGAAGTGTATCAGTGGTTTAATCAATGTATTATTTTATAATCAATTACCTTGCATTCCTTCCGCTTGTCTGATGATGAGGTAGAATCCTTGATACCGGTCGTGTTTTTTCATAGATATATATTTTTGTTTGTACGTATTCATACTGTGTCTTATTTGAACGAAGAAGTGTATCAGTGTTTCTGTGCTAGGTGCAGTGCATAGGAATAGACATATTCCTTTCGTATCTCAAGTGACTGTGAAAAATCCGTGGGCAGGTGCAATTGTTGTTTTTCCATCTACCTCTTCCCTTGTTTAACTGCCAGGTTGTTTCTCCTACATTAACAACGTCGTTGGATACCCATCCTTAAAGACGAATCAGCTGGCTTCGAGCCCCGCGCAGTCCTTCCGAGGTTTCCATTCCACACTCGGTCGGCGCCTACGTCTCTCGTAAATCCCTCTTCGCTACTCCAACGTCTCTTTTCCCGGATAAATAACTGCCTCTTTTATGTCTCCCTGTACACTCTCCGAACAAACTGATGTTTTTCTTCATGTCCCCCTCTCCCGTGCTTCCTTCATCCTTGGATTCGTTTCGAAGTTAGTTACTTTTCAAATCGAGTTGTCCCTCTTTTATTTTTTCCACTCGCGTCTACTAGGCTCGTTGTGTTTTTCCTCGAGGGTCGTCCGGCAAAAAATCGCGGTGTTGTCCGTTGTTGTCTTCGAAAATTAATGTAATAGGAGTGCTGCTGTTGAGACTTTTTTCCCTTCCGCAGTTGCTAGGATGCAAAGAGTCACAACAGGTGTTCCACGCTTTACTTGGATACGACGCAAAAAAGGGGAACATGCGATAGTTAGTTAGGAAACAAAAGAGCATCACTTGTCCGTCCGAGGGAGAATTTATTCTTTCCTTTTTCCGGTAGTTTGTAATTCCTATGACTCGAGTGATAAATCTCGTTACAGATGTGATATGTTCGTTTTTTTATTTCTAAGCTTAAAGTTGTGTCGTTAATTACGTTACTGCTCCATCATCGGAACTGTATTTTTTAGTAGGAATTTACTTTTTTTGTAGTCTGAAGATTCGATGAACTAACATTAAATATAGCTATAAAATTAATCAAGATTTATGTCGTAACGTTTTGGCACATTTCCTTTGCTTGAGGTTTGGAGGAAAATCCTCTCACAAAATACAGCATCTCGTTTACATCCGAGATGAATTTATTAATTAATTTTATTTATTTATTGAGATACATATGACTGTTCTAGATATGGATATTAATCACTAAATTATTTTTGCTCTAGGAAAATATATTGTTAACCATCTAAAATTCATTTTCATCAACTTCTTTTTAAGTAGTTCTCCACGAATGTTCATTGTTGTATTCCTTTGTAAGAAGCTCCTTTTTGTAAATTTTGGAAATCGGCAAATGGTGTATTCCATTTCTCGATCTTAAACTTTATCATGACATGATCTATTTTACTCTGTTATTCAGTGATTTTTGGTGTTGTAAGTTTTCCTTCGCTTACTCGTGTTTGAGTTGGATATGATATAGGTACAAATGTATCCTATTTTATACTGAATCCTTTTAAGCAACTCTTTTTTTTCCATCTTTCTGTGATTACATCCGAAACCTTATGAGTGGCACTTTAAGTAAGTTGCTATATACAAGGGGAAAAAATAGCTCATAGATATTTGAATTATTCCACGAGCCGTTAATGGACTGCCTAAGAGCCCTACGCTGAGACCTACTAAACCGTCAAACTTCAAAATACCTCATTCTTAAAGTACGTATTAAATAGCTAAGCTATCATCTTCCGAGGCAAAAAGTACTTTTATAACGAAATTTAGTTAATTGTTTCAACGTTTTCAACGAAAAAATGAAAATTGGCATGTTATTGAGGCTTCAAGAGTCAAACAGTAAAGAAAACTATTTTCATGCTGTGTATTCATGTGTAGCAATCAAAGCAAGTAAACTGGACCGGATATCATATGAAAAGCTTAGTACTGTTCATGAGTATGATATTTTTCTCTTGTTTGAAATAGCTCTCTGAATATTCACTCAGAATCCCTGTCGTTTAATAGATAGGCCATCGTTTTATTCGCATTCATTCTCCGTTCTGTGGAAGTTGGTGAAGTCGAGAGCACAAAGGAAGCCTTTCATTATTAGAGATTATAATTCAGTACTCGCTCGACCATTCTTATTGCGGCCATTAAGTCTGAGTGATAACTCCATCGCTTTCATGCCTTCGTTGGCTATGAAAGAAACCAATTCACTTGTGACTCCGCCTTTCAGTTAGTAACACCATTAGCCTATCCAGTAAGTGGCGGTTGGCACTCCTCGAAGTATCTGAGGAATTTCCGCCCGACCGTGCTCTTCAAAAGGCGAAGGTGAAAGGAGAAAGAGGATTGGAAGTAGCCAGGAATATTTTAGTAGCTGAAAGTTTACGCAAGCGAGGGAAATTCAGATGGTAAACATACTTAATGCCCGACCATTTATACTTTTAAATACCTCAAATTGATTGACATATTTTGCCACAATGGGGTATAAGTGGAGGCAAAGGAGGTTTCTTTGTTGAATTAGGTGCGTTAGTTAAACTGGACGCTTGACGTCAGAAAAGTTTACATCACCAGACGTTATAATAGATGCAACTGTGGGAAAAAGAAAAAAGACGTGCGTGGTTGTGTCAGAGTTTCAATCGGATTCAGTTTGTGGAAGGAATGAAGTTGAAATTTTTGAGGTAATTATTATGAATTTTCACCATTTAAACACGGTGAGCTCGTTAAAAGATAGGAAACCTGCCTTAGTTGTATTACTTGCCGCATTTAATACAACTCTAATCCACCGTATTTCTTTCTGATAAGGGTCTCTGTTAATAACTTTATTTTAGGCACGAGTTGATGTCAAAATGCGACGCTATCCGAAGTCTGAGTTGGGTGTAAGGAGTGGAAGAGATGAGTTTCATCGGGAGGGAAGAAGCCCCTGAGTATGGGTCCCGGCAAACTATTTTATTTATAGCTTTTCCGAGAAGATAAATGGAATTCTAGGGATCGGAAGAGCAAAGGGAAAATGAATAGAGGTCGGGCACATCAATCAGAGGCGTATGACACTGAATGCGCTACGAATGAAACTCTTTTCCAATGAAACCCAAAAGCTTATTGCGATGTTAGGAGGGATAGATAAAGAAGGAAAATTGACTGGTTGTTAATCTTAGTTGTCTAAATTTGAGCTATGGTTTTATATTGCCTCTCTGTATGAAATATAATATCGATTGAATGTACACTTTATTCTTTTCTGTGAATGAATTTTTATTGTGCTCTCTTTCTGATTATTCCATATCGTTATCTCATACAGTATACTTAAGTTAATGATTGTTAATAATGTTTTGTCTCCTAGTATTAGTTTGTTTGATTCCATGATGTAGGACCATAATTGACAAAACTTTCTCAGTGTCATCTGGCAACCTCATCCTATTTCTTAATTGTATTATACATACATGAGTATTCTTCCATTTGTAGTTAGTTTCACGTGCCTTAATATTCCCCATTCAACGTCTTTCTTTTTTTTCTTGGCAACTCACCCCATCTTTTATCTCATCGAACATATTTTCCCTTTGTCTTCCCCTCAGCCTTTTCCATTGCATTCTGCCTTCAAATACTTTCTTTAGCCGTACCTCTTCTCTCAGTATTTGATCCGCCCACTTCCTCTGTCGATGGTTGATTACTTCAATCAAAACCCTCTTTTCCCCAACAGACTCTAGCCCTTCTGTGTTTGTTTTCCGATCAACCTAAATTACTTTTTCCATTCCACCCCACAATCACATCTCGAAGGTCTCATGCGCAAAGTAAGAGTCGCTCTATCTCCCGCGTTTTTTTATTTTGCTCTGCTAAAATCTGTTCAGTAAGAGAGAATGAAGTATGATAATTAGTATGCTCTCTCACATCGAAACTAACGTGATGCAGCATCTTAGAACAAAGTGTCCTTTCATCTCCTTTTGGATTATTCAATAGAGCTGCGTTGTTGAGGTTATGGTACAAAGTTGGTGCGAATGTTGCGATTTTAACGATTATCACTATGAGGAAAGTGTTAACTTTTATGCAAGCGCGATGGAATGGAACATTTTGGTAGGATTGAAATAAAGCATTAAATTTATGATAAGCGATGTATTAGTGTAGTAATTTTTGCGATTTGGAATCTTTTGAAAAGTAATAGATATCTTCTTTTTTGTATTTTTTTGTTTGCTTTCTTATGCGTTGAGTTATGTTAAATGCACAATTAACCAAAATAACTTTATTTAAATAAGAAATCTTCGGAGTTTGATAGCTGATATCGAGTCTTGGGATATGGATATCTTGAAGGTCTATGATATTTCTTTAAAGCAATCTGAGGCGACCAATACTACGCTGGAAAATATAAAATTTTCCAATAGTTTTTTTTCGATTACAAGTTAATTTAACTGCCAGTTTATGAAGTGTATGGTTTATTTAATAGGGAGTTTCTATTAAATATTCAATCAAGAGTAAATATCTGATACCTCCCGAAAACAGAATTAATTTAACCCGAAATCTCTTATATTCCCCGTTATTTCAAAGAGAAAGTTTAATTGCTTTCTGTCACAGACTGTATTACGTTTCATAATCGCTTTAGAGCAACTGAAATCGTATGAGATCTCTCTTTTTATAAGAGGGCAGGAAACAGGTAAGTCGTCACACTTATTACTACCTCAAAACACTAGTCAGCTTTGTTTGGAGTCATCTGTTACAACTGTGGATCCGTCTACGGGTGTTGAACCGCGGAGGAGGTAGTTTTCTTTTCAAAATTTTTAAGACCTCATCATCATCGGCCGCTCGCCGAATTTCCGGCTAAATTGCTCCCCGGAATGAGGCGTCCATTTAACCAGCCTCCCCCTCTTTTCCGGGGAAAGAATTATGGACGGGCTTCTTCTTATCCCATAATTCCATACCGAGAAGTGGCCAATATTCCCCGAATACATTTTAAGGCGGCCCGTTTTGCTGCCGTCGCAATGGAGTGTTCACATTGTTGCCAAGCGATTGAAGAAAGTTAAGGAAGAGTGCGAAAAAGATCTCTCGGAGTTTGGCCGAAGTTAATGTGAGGGTGTGGTGCCGAAGAGGGCCTTCTACTCTTTTCTTGAAGGTATCGCTTGTTTAACACTACTTTCTCCCTCTCTTTTCTTCTCAAGTGGGGTTTTTCACAATTGTTTTTGTTTTTTCTATTGATGATGTTATGGATGTTGGTTGAGCTATGCTTTGATCATCATTTCGTGCGAATGACATTTATGAGGCATTAAATTATGTTCATTCAAATAGAAAAGATTTTGAGGACGAACACAACCATAATTATGATACCAGAGGGAGAAACAATATGAATTATCCTAAACATAGACTGTCAATGTATGAAAAGACCCCGTATTACATGGGAATAAAACTGTGTAATAAAATTCCAAAAGAATTCAAAGAAAAGTATGGGAAAAACATAAAAACTTTTAAAGAAAACCTACATAAATTATTATCTAAAAAGTGTTACTACACAGTGGAGGAATTTTTAAATGACAATAGCTTGTGAGTGAATATGCTTCAAAGGTGTATGTAAATTGATAAAATATTTTTGCTGTTATATATATTTGTGTAATCGAGTTTTCATTTAAGTCTAAGAAATTGTTATTGTAATTATGGCAATTATGTTTATGTGCATATTTGTGAATTTCAATGAAAAAATTGTAAAATCTTCAAAGACGTTGTATGTTTAGATATGTTGAATCTTTGTTAAATTGAAAAAAAGAAATGATATTTTATATCTTCTTAGGTGTAATTGTACTAGTTTAAGTTGACTACTGTATATTGACATGGCACCTATTCAGGGCAGAATTATTTTCTGTTTTTGTAATGAATGTTTTTGTGACGCAAATAAATTATTATTATTATTATTATTATCCAAAGTACAGACTGTGTAAAGTATAAACTGTGTGGTAACTGTGATGGTGACGGTGAAGTACATGAGAGGGATTCTTGGCGGCCAACGGTTCAATGACGACGATGAAATGAAAACTGCAGTCATCTCTTGCTCTTCCACACTGGCGGCAAATTTCTTTGAAGAGGGTTGAAAAGCTGGTTGAACGATATGATAAATGTGTGAACTAATCGGGAAACTATGTAGAGAATTAGTTTCTAAGTATGAAGTATCAGGAAAAAAATAAATTGTTGTGATATTTATTTTGGTTTTATTGTTATTAAGAAACGGACCTTACTTAAATAATACCGCTCGTATGTTGAAGGGGATACCGTGGGGGGTATTTATGGATTAAATCTTACTGTTTTTATTTGTGTGTTCTTTTACTGTTCCTGATTGTGGTGATGTTGTTTCAAAACTCTGGTACTTGTGGGAATTCTAGTGCTAGGGATTGTGGAATCTTGGTATACATTGTGTAAGTCTTACTTGAATGTATCGGGGATGCCACTTGACATTATACTAACTGTAGAATATACATATATAATAATAATAAAATCCTCACATTCTCTTCTTTCTATCTTTGCCGTCTTCTTTCCATGGAGGAAATCTCCTTCTCTCCCATTCTTTTCAAATCCATCCCTTTTTCTCTCTTCCCAATTGCTCCCTTTCTTCAAATCTTTCCCTCGTAGAATTTTTCTTTCTTTGTTATCTGTCCGTGAGAGTGATTTCTGTGAATGTGGACCAGGAGGGCGAGAGATGAAAATTGACTGAAAAAATGACCCGTCTTCCCTCTTTCATCTGTTTGCGTTTCTTCGACCTCCTTTTGCATCGCTTTCATCTTTGGTTTATTCTCGTAGTCTCTATTGTTATTCACGTCCTTCTTTGGAGGAGCCGCTTGACCTTGTTTGTTTAATGGTGGTTTTCGATTTAGCGGCGATTGCTCGAGGCGTTTTAGTCGCCTGAAAGATCATGCGGAGCATCTTATGTTGTAGGAAACGACATAGAAATGTTGACATTTTTCTGTTGTCGTTATCTTCTTTATCTAATCTTTATTTTGTATTTTATAAACTTGGTAAGATAAGGGATGGCCAAACTGTGGTGCATCCGCCAAAAGTGTTGTATTATGTGGTTATAAGTGACGTATTTCATTCAGAGCAAAATTAAAACTGAATTTCATGCACAATGTTCATATAATCTCACAAGTAAAAATATCTACACATCTAAAATAATCTATCGATGAAATGTAGAGAGCCGATTGATTATAGTTTATTGATGTAATTAATGACTTATTATTGCTATTATTTATTGAACATCATTGTTGTTTTTATGCCGTATCTCAAGTAAAAATAAAATAATTTTCGAAGTAAAATAAATTTGCTGTAAAGGGGGTTGTCCTCCCATGGCTAAGACAAAAAAAATAAATCCATGCAAATCCTTTCCTAATAAAATTGGAATTTCAAATGCTTAAACTTATATAGTTTCTTACTGGGTATACTTAAAATTTCTGTTTGAACATGTCTCTTGATAGCTGGATTTATATAAACGGAGAAATTAATGTGTAACTATTCTCATGTATCATTGAACAGTATAAAATTCTGCCAGATCGCATTACTGTAGCTAACCTTTTTGGATTTCTATATTTATCTGAGAAAATAATTGGAAGAACATTTTATTATGATAACAACGTATAAGTTGGTAACCCTGCTGAAAGTGGTTTTATGTATTTGTAAATTTTATAAAACGATTTTGCGTGGACGAAAACTCCAGGTTGGAATTTTTCATGACATAATTCGAAAAATTCTTCCTCTATCGTATTCGCTGGAGGTTTTTCCCGAGGCGCGAACGAGTGGTTTTATATGCTTTCCATCAGATGGCATAGCAATCTTGTCCTTAAGTGACTGACTTTTATCAAAAATTTGGACCTTCTACCACTTATTCCGAAAATATGAGTTACATTGGTCTAGTTTGAGTAAGAAAAATATTGCAGAAAATAATACTCTGCAGATTTAGGTCATCGGTCCGCCTTTTGTTTAATTAATTAAAATTTAAACAAATTACGAGGTAAAGCATCTTATCAGCACCTGCACAAAAGTCACATTTTGAAGTTCTGCAAAATATACGTCTTTGCGACTTAAAAAAGTATTTAATTACGAATTTTTAAAGTAGGCGGTCAAAATGACTGCCGCCGTCCTTCTAGGTATAACTTTGTGTAAAATCTAAAGCATAAGTATTAACAAAATTTTCATTATATCATATTAAATTTGGGATAGAATCGAACAAAGCCAACGATTAAAAAAAAATCAAAAAATGTTTAGTTAGAAATTTTTGAAGTTAAACTCTGAAAACGGTCAAAATTACCGCCGCCGCCCTTCTAGTGTTAAGTAGGCTGATAATAATTCTAATTGTGTTATAAAAGTTGAATACTTTTGTTCATTTCCAATTTTAAGAGAAAATAAATCCGTGGCCATCTGATTCCCTCGGTAATTTTCTATCTTGATAAATAAAATCTAATTTCTAATTTGATAGCTTTTTCGAATTTCCTGATATTAAACTTTTAGGGGATTTTGATAATCAAAACGTTCATTTCGCCTTTCGTTCCACCTACTTCAGACCCATTTCTGTTTCGTTAATGAAGTCTTTCTCTGATTTTACAAATTGTCTTTTCAAGGAGCTCGTGGAATTTTCTTAGTGAATGTCGCCTGTTCTCTCTCCTTCGAAATTCAAAGATTAAAGGGAAAGAATCCTCCAACGCTTGTGCATTCTCAACAGTTTCCAGGGGTGCCGTTTTATAAGAAAATTAAAACGGGTGAAACGTGTAAAGAGATGCTTTGCGATTGTTCAATTTCAGCTTTATTTTTGATTCGTTGAACCATAAGAATTTTTCATTGATTTTAAAGATATTGGAATGATATCAAAAAGGTTTCGTAGTTTAATCATATTAAGTAGCTCCTGTGAAACTTCATTGTATTTCCCCTTCAGGAGTTTAAAAAGCTCAGCTGTACGTTCTAAGATATTATCTTTCCTAATTACCTCTTCATTGTTTCATTGCTGTGTGATGGAGCTATTCTGACACACGAAGATCAGGTTTCGGGAACACAAACTCTACATTGAAACTTGAGCTAGTACCAGAACTGAAATGCTCGAATGATAATCGCCGTTGAATGCATTAAGTCGCTGGTAACATTAATCTTATGTTGAAATTAACACTGAAACTTACTTGGGCTATTTTGATATCACTTACTATTTGAAAATAATATAATGCTTTCCGTGTTATTAATCATTTAGATTGAAATGTTTTCAATCTGCACATGTATTTTGGAATTTATAACATTACCATATTTTAATATTATTTTAGGAATTAAAGTTGAAATTTCGTTTTACTTACATTAAATTAAGCCACGTATCATTTGAAATAGTTCTGTGTTTCATTAAGTGTATCCTATTCGGTTTTACGTCAACCTCTGTAATTCACAAATATATTTCCCCGATTCCGTTAGAATATTTTCTGTACTTTTCCCATGATTACTGATGTGATTCTCATTCATAGCAGTAATTTATACTTCCTTCTAGCATCTTTTAAACGAAGATATCTTTCTAGGCTTAAATGGCATTTTTATCTTTTGACAAGCTAGAACTTGTGAAGTGAAATATGAAAGTATTTAGCATAATCTTTTCCGTATTTTTACTTGCTTTATCTAAGGTGACGTACGTATTTTAATAAATTTCTTTCAATTATTCTTTTCACATCAAGTTAAGGATGCGTATAATAGAGATAGACTCATTTCTTCTCTGAAAGCTCTATTTTTTCGAATAATCTACCTCTTTTACGCCTGAAGTCGGTGAGATATGCAACCAACATTCATTGAGAGTAGTAGCGGGTTGCATAATGCGACAGGAGACTTCATTGGAATTCCTCCTGAACTCTGCAGAAAGCAATCATTATTTTAAATTATTGAATTAAATTGAATTTAAATTTATATTCTTATCATTATTATTAAATGATATTTAGAAATAATTCAAAACTAAGCATTTCATATATTTTAAAGATATCTAAGTTAAATTATGTGGTAACTTAAAGAAATTATGAAAATTTGAAAATTCAAGATATTGGCGGCTCTCATTAACGTCTGTTTATTATTGAAATTAGCATTCATGGCGATTTTTTATTGATGTTCTGTTTTTTGTAAGTTTTCGGAAATATTTATTGGAATTGTGTCATTTGGAATAGTGTCATTTGGAATAGTATACACTTATCAATTTGGAGTTTTTATCAAGCATTCTAAAAACTTCCTTAAACTCAAATTTCTTTTTCATGCTATCTAATTACTTGGTTAATTATTTTATAAAATCAATTAATTAATTTCGCTCATGGTATATCTTACTTTTTCTCAATTTGTCTCAGCCGTTATTCGTGTACTCATTTATAAAGCTAATTTAGTAACTGCTATGATAACATTTTGACAGTTTAAATTATTTCATTCAGTTAATTCTTAAAAAAATGCTTTTATCTTAAACTTCTCTTAGCGGTTTTTATGTATCTGTTGGAAGATGATCAACCTTTTTTTATTTTCCGAAGCCTACTAGTTACCAAATTATAATTTTTTAAACCAAAGTTTACTTTTTTCATTGATGTACTTCACTAATTTAATAATATTTTAGGAAATGGTTACCAAGTGAAATCTTTCTGTTTTCTTTTAGTTTCACACTCTGTGCAGGCATTCGTTATTATATCAATTCATTACTATTAATTTGACAATATTTCTCATGCACGAGAACATTCAAAGTTTATTTTATTTATTAAAATAGAATTGTCGCCTCTTTGGAAGTCTTTTTTTTCACCAGTCCATCTTCCCTTCCAATTTGCATATCTCGCCCTTTCTCACCCCTCACCGCCTCGACCTAAATTCAGGCAGAATCGTCAGAGTGCTCTCCTAGGCCTAGTTCTCCTTCGCTCGCTTCGCAAGTAGGTCAGCCCACCGCAACTCCCACATTTTCTCGACGCGAAGAAAAAGGCACCGGAGAGAGACATGTTTTGAAGAAGGTTTCGCCAAGTTATCTTCCATGCATTATTATTGCTTATTGGAGAGAAAAAAGTAAAAAAATGGAAGACGTCTGTTGCACCTGGAGAATCGTATTTTTTCCTCCTTTGGGAAGAAGGTTATTTTCCCGAGTGAGGGATCGGATTGCGTGTCTTGCACCTGCTATGGCTGGCATTTTTTATCGTTTTCTCTACGGGATGTATGCGGGAGAAAGGGGGCAATGCCGCGAATGACGTTGTATCTCTTTTCTCCGTTGTCCCGCGCGATAAATGGACCTGTCTCGCTAGATCTCGAAGGAGATGTCTCCCCGTGAATTATGCATGCCAAACGTGCTTCACTCCGGAGAGTTATGCTTCCTCCCTCTGGAGACTGTGCTGGTACAATATTCTACGCAAACAGGCCCTTTTATATGGTCGTAGATTAATAAGGCGTTAGGGAAGCTCCAACGGCTCTGTCACGTTTTGGGAAATTCGGGAAGATTGAAATTTTGACTTAATCCCCTCTTGGGAATGTTTTATTTGATTGGGTTGAAACTCAGGTCTTTCTGGGTTTACTGTTTTAGAAGCATTTTATATAGCCCTGATAGGATAATAGGACGTGCATAGATTCTAGTAGATTTAACGCCGCTTTGTATGATTTTTGTATTGATACTTTTCATTGTTGGTAATCCGTAAACGCCTGTACGCCAGACTATTCTAGTTTTGACAACAGCTCAATGTATTTACATTATCATACAATCACAATTCTACGAAACTTACGTTTATCTTCGTGTGTCAGCCGAATTTTTCAGCACATTGAGTGAGGGTCGCACTTACCTGTTTTTTGGGTGAAAAAGTCTGCCATAGTTAGAAATTGACTTGTAAATTCATCACTTGCTCAATTAACAGTTCTGTGCCAATTTTCTTCGTAATCATGTGCCTTCCCTTAAATTTCTGCAATCTTAATTGGTATATATTTTTATTTTGAAATTTACTTGTTACAATTCATTTGCCACCCTTGGCTCTAGTCAATTATCTTTTCCAGTTTTCATTAAGAAAATTAGGTTCCTCGGCTTTTATTCGGTTCGGCTTATACTCTAGTATATAATAATAATAATGCCGTCTTTGTTTTTTGGGCGAATTTTAGCCTAGGAAGGCTATTCCTCCAATTAACCCCTTTTCTTAATTTATTCCTTTAATTTACATTTTATTTTATTGATATCACACACACAAAATACACAGACAACCATTCCCTAACCGAGAAATCGGATTAGCCGGGATTCGAACCCGGGACCATGAGGTTGGGTTGGGTTGGGTATGCTAGCGCGTTAACCACTCCGCCACCACGGCCGGTATTCTACTTAGAATATCATAGGAACAAATTGAGATTCTCTGCTTTAGGTTAGATGAGATTGTGCCTTTATTATATAAACTTTGATAAGGAATAACATTTAGTTAATCAGTTTTCATTCTTGGAATATAGAGACTATTTAAAGTATGTTATTAAAAAAGGAAAAGATGAAAAATGTTGCTATGTGGTTTTTCCGTAATCCGAATCCAGATACTTAGGAGAAAAACTTCCATAGAGGAAGTTCAATTTAATGGATAAGGTAAAGTTTGAAAAAACGTCTTAACTTATGGTTTGGTATGGGGGTTTTATCTCAATTTTTAAGTTAGTTCTAAGGATATTTGCAGGGCGTAGTAAGAAAAATCTTTTAAAACCTTTTGTTAAAGCTCTGAAAACATTGCTTTGCGTTGTCAAATATTTACACAGTCGTTTTTCATTTTAAGCGATGAAATACAGTTTATCAAATAAAATTATGAATATGTAAATAATTAGAGCATTCATGCTTCAATGTAATTTATTTGATAGCAACAAATTTTTCTTTTAGATATGCAGTACACATATGAAAAATTTTTACTTATCAAATAAATCATATCTGAAATGAAATTCGTTAATTTCACGTGTTTCAGTTTTGCTCAATAATTTGATACTATTTAACCTTTAGGAAATTCTTACATACCCCGAGTATTTTCTGGTTTGTTCATTTTTCCAGGCTTTGTTTTTCTATTGGTACTAGTTCTTATTATGTTTTTCTTTCTTAATACTATCTCTCTTCTTCTGTCGCCGTAAGGATTCAGTTCTACACATATTGATTCACTTGTGGTTTCGAGATTCTCTCTGATTTCGAAGAGCCCGTATAAAAGGCGAAGGACAGGAAATGAAAACGGCTCTATTCGGTTTACTCAGCTATAGCGTAAGACTCGAGGAGTTTGTCTTGCTCGTCTTTTGGAGGCCCTTCTTGAGGAATGTTTCATTTTAAAGGATATTGAAGAAGAGATTGGATCTTTCGTCTTGCTCTCGTGATTTCAACTCATTGATGGAACTTTCACGTGAAGTACATTTCATATGGTTTTGATAAGTTTGTTTCTATGGTGTTTTCTCATCGATGGGAAAGTACAGCTTTAGCATGCGAAAGGGGGAAATTCGTGTGGCCATTGATATGAAGGTCATTTATCTGGCTATAGTTTGAGTTATTCTCTGGAAATGGAGTTTCGGAAACGTTAGATGTTAATATATTAGCTGTAATACATACAGATTTCCTCCAAAGTAATATCATATTTCTTTTTCTTAACTAATATTATTTATTATATTAGTTATGATATTATTTATTCGATTGATATTTATCCGATTATACTGTGATATTTATTCGATTCTCGTGTATCTAATTTACTTTGGGATTTATGAATCTCAAAAATCTAAGCCATAGGTAATCATAAAGGCAAGAGTGTGTTACTTGTTGAAATCAGTTTTCCTATTTCAATCCTATAGCTGTAAACATAGCAGTTCGGTTATAAGTATTGCCTTGGAAATGATTCTTAATGTGGTTTCGAACATACTTCACTACAATATTTATAACGATCCTTGAAAAAATAATGATAAAATCATCAGATGAAATAATAATTTGGTAAAATAACTTCTGACCTTTATAATTAGTATAAATTAAACGATTCTGCGTAGAATTCGGAATTTTATCTCCAGATGGAATTATTAATTAAAGTTAAAGTCATACATAATAATACCGGAGAGCTCATTAAAATGAATACGTCCGTGTTGTAATGATATTTGTAATGAACATGAAGTACTTTATTCACGTAATAGTAATTGTAGTAATATTACAAAATAATTCATCAGTTAATGTTAATACATTCATGCGTGTAGTTGGGAAGTGATTAGGGAATAAGAAATCCAGTTAACAGAGGTGGTATTGATGCCGTATTATAGTTTAGCGATTAGAATATTTGCCCAAAAAGTGAGAGACTCGGGGTGGAGTCATGTCACTATTTTTCAGTTTATTCTTAAGGAGTATTTACTTCGATAACCTAGAAAGAAAGTCATTGTTTGTAGTTTGAATTAGAATCTGTCTTTTTCATCGAATTTGGGACGATTTTCCTCACGCGATTCAACAATATCTCCTTTCTTCGAGGTATAAGTTCGATGGCACCCTTTTTCGGTTCGTCCATTAGGGCCCTTCAAATATTCATCCGGCACACCTGCTCCCCCACTAATATCCTGCTCGGATATGAGAGGCTCATTTTCTTTGCTTTGTCATAATCATCAGCGAAATTCTTAGCGGAAGAAGACGGAGACGTTTTGATTACTTGCTTATTCTTCTTATGCCTACTAATGCGACCTACAGATTTCAAGCTTTTGTCTATTTTAAGACTAGTGTAAAGAGATGATTTTAGTAGATACAGTACGGTTTTACTTTCCTCACTATCTTATAAAGAAGAATATTATGCCTTTACATATGTATGAAGTGCATTTATTAGTTATATATTCTGCTGCTAATCTAATGAAGAGAGACAGTTACCGTATACTCTCTGAATTCTTCTGTGGGCGTAAGGATTCATTTCTACGTATATAGATTTAATCGTACTTGATTATTTTTATTGCATGTTTGAATCTTCATGCCATTTTAAGGCTTTGTTTTGGCGTTATATAACTTGCTTTCTTTGGTGGATGCTAGATATTTGGGCGATAAAACAATGTTAAAGTTTATAAGCAGAAATATGCTGGCAATAATCACCCATTCGTGAAATATCTTGTATGTAATTATCATAAATCACTTTTATTATTTTCGAGAATCAATAATTCAGGCATTGATTTAATGAATTTTCATCAATGGAGATTCTACACAATGGCCTATTGAGAAATTACATTAGGAATTTTAGTATGTGTTGAAGTATATGTTTCATTATTTAGATATGGCGTACCTAAACGATGTGCTAGATTTTTAGATTATATCCTTCTTGCTATTGGATGTGTTTTTCTCCAGGTAATTATATTTTTATGATTCATTTCAAATGTTCATTTGAAATGTGATAATTAAATATATATTAGTAGTCGTGGCATAAGTTTTTACGTTTTAGTTCGTGCTCTAAATGCAACGCTTAATTTCGTTATTTTTCATCAAAATTTTCTCATTCCACTAAGAATTCAAAGAAAATTTCGACGCTATTCTTCGTCTCTCCTTTTATAAGATAATTTTCACAACCATAAATTTCAAACACAATATCACACCAACGTTATCAACATATGCAATGAAGCCGTTGTTAGGTGGAGTTTCCTCCCTTCTCCGAGCAACAATTCTCGAGGCCCTTAAGTGGGCTAATTTGTTCACCATGGCAACGGAGTAGGCCCTTTTCCTGTCTGGGTATCTTCTGCCGTCGTCCCTTGTTAGAGCCTTATTCGCCGACGCCCTAAAAGCATTCCCTGGTATCGAGGAGGAGAATCTGCCAATCCAGATACGCTCTCTAAGTGTCGTATATTGTACCATGGAAGCATACGCAAACATATTTTGGAGGTAACTCTATATATTTTCCACTGTTTATTCTATGCTGATAATAAAATGGATCAATTTTTCCCTTCCTCGAAAGATTTTTGACATTTCATTGAAACTCACTGAAATGGCTTTCTGCGTATATCTACTTTGATATTTTTAGACCAAAGATGACAACTCTTATCATTATCGGGGTGACGTAGCTTCATTTTAGAAATCTCAATTTTCCTCGTCTACCGGAAAGAACGAGAGGATGACAAGTATCTATAATAAATATTGCGTTGTAGTAAATAATTCCCATCGTATAAGAGGTACGAATGTCTATTGCTGGAAGGTATCTATTGTGTCTTTCCATGAGAAGGATAAAAGCTATTTTAGATATGATATTACCTTTATATTATTGACATTTTTCCTTTGAAAATGATGCTTTCTCATCCATCTTACGTCTTTCATTTTTAACTCACTCATATGAGAGAACACAGGGGGGTTTCTTTGCTACCCGGGATTTCATCATGTTTAAGGTTAACTATTTCGAGATACATTCCATTGTAATATATTTATAAGTTGTTTACGAGAGAAGATAAAATATATCTTCAGTTCAATCCTTCAACTTGAAATTAACATCTCCTCTATTATAATAGGTGAATCTAAATCATTCCATTGATCTCCAAGAATATCAAACGAATAAATAGAATATAAGAAAAATATAATAAGAATAGAGGAATAAAATTATGTAAAATTCATCTATTTTATATTGTTTTTCAATATTAAACGTTATGAATAATTATTTTTAATATCCTTAAGAGGAATTACTACGTCTTTCAGAGGATGAAAGAATACCTTTTATATATTCTTAACCATTCCTGGTATCCAATATTGCTTTCCTTTCTATAAATTTAATGACGATGTTCTTATAGGTTGCTTAATTTTTTATGTATTCCTCAGTATCATCCTTTAGCTTTAGTATTTTAAAGTCTTTTAGTATCGTATATTTTAGTATCTTTAAGACCATATTCTGTAGCATTAGGCTTCGTGGTAAAACCTTCTAAATATATAACAAAACTTCGCAAATCCCACACTTAACCTTAACCGGACCGGTTTCGGCTAATTCACCAGCATCAGGTCGTCATTCAGGTGATTTAACCGAAACTGGTCGAAAATATATATATTTAATTGAGGAAATCTCGAAGTTTTGTTATTTATATGTCTTTAAGGTCTTTATGGAGGGTGGATTGATACTGTGAAACCTCTTCCTCCAACTAACCTGCATTAGTATGAGATAGGTATGGAATCGACGTGTTTCAGTCGTTCCTACTTGATTTGTATAAGACGTGGCTGCATTCTCTTCAGGTCAAGGCTCCTACGGAATTCCCATTCCGCTCCGTACGTGTCATCATTGTACTTGGAAAAATACATGGAAGTGTCGACTGCGAGATTGTCGTAAATCTTCTCAAACCTCATTTTTTCGCATCGACGTGAAGAGTATACCACGGAAATCTTCCCTCCTGGAAGTTAACAGTCTTTGTCGTGACTGAAATAAATAAGTCTATTTCGGATCTTTCTTTTCTGTCCTCGCACCAGACTTATCTCCGGCGATGGCTCCCGTTAGGGACTCCATTGTTATTCCTCGGGTGTCGGATGTCCTCCCAGATTGCATCGCCCCACAAAAGAAAGTTTCGTCGGATTTCGTAAGCATTTTCGACGATGGAAATATAAAATTCAAAACAAAGGCTCCGCACCTCTTTTCCCACCCATCCCGTCTGCAATCGAGAAATTCACGTAATTTTGAAGGAAAAGGTCTTCCAAGATTCTAAAGGCTGGCTTTTTAGGAACGGATCCGTCATTCGTTCTAAAAATAATCGCGAAGAAGTTTATTGTGAGGATTCATTACAGAGAATATTCAAAGAACAGTTATGGAACGGAAAAAATATGAGATACCGGAAGCTTCTCAGAAAAATCGTAATTACTATTCTTTTCGTAAGGGATTATTTTTCTTGAGTTTCTAAAGAGGTGGTATTTAGGGTTTCTCCAACGAAAAATTCATTTTTTTTTTCAATTATAACGATAGAATGGAAGAGAGAAATAGAAATCTTGCTTCTCTGGTAATTTTTGGCAAAATTTTCATACGTTTGAAAAGCCAGTATATTTTTGGGACTCCCTAATTATTTTATGTTGCACATTCCAAATTTTTAAATTATATTATTGGTAGTTTTATGTGTTTTACTTAATATTTATGTTGAAATTTCCCTTTAGGTTCTTTTCTTCGCTTGTGAATAATATATATTCTTAATATATACATTCTGTTATTTTCCTCTTCACACATCTCTTTTAGACCTAATTTACTAAAGCTGAAAAATGAAGTGATGCGCTTACATTAAAACGCCTTTTAACACATTTTCATGCTATCTTTCCTTAAAACTTACGTGATGAAAGGTTAGATGTAAGAAAAGACTTAATAGTTTCACTCTCGTCCAAATAAAATAAGCTTATTACTATTATTAATTCAATCAAAATATTTAATGAGTAGGAAGTACTGAAAGTAACTTACGAGATACATTTGTTTATAACCATAATTTAAACGTTGATGGTAATTTTTATGATTTTCCTCTGCAAGAAAGTTAAGCCATCTTTCTGATATTACCTAGGTTGGACATAACCTTGACCCTTCTACCCTCGGCTGGTGTTTCTGTCGAAATTATCAGAAAGGTACACAAACTTTCACTTCCACGTCGCATTTCATGAGGCGGATCCCTCGGCAAATAGAAACAACACGTCCTTTTATCAGATCTCGTTGTTTGCCGCTCTATCTCGTGCTCCCGCCCGCATCTTCCTTCATTTCCGAGGTGTCCCTGAAGCCTCATAAATAGTGACAAGTTATCAGACGTTGTCAGGAATCGCCTCAAGTGGGAAATGGGCAATCGTGGAAGAAGAGCTCCTAGGCTGATGGCTTCAATTCGATTATTAGATTGGAGGAGGAGATTGTTATGATGAGTCCGAGGATTGCTTGTCACTTATGGAAAGTAAGTTTCGGAGAAGGAAAGAACAGCCTATTTTTCAGCCAGAAACGAGTTGGTTTTCATTAGAATATAACAGCACCAAGCAAAGTCTTCTACGTTGTCTTTGTTTATAGCATTACGAGTCTAACTTGTAAAAATGAGAGGCATTATGAGATTTTCAAGGAGTTAAACAAGTATCTTTTGGACAGCCTAGGTACTACTATCGAAGCAAAATATTGTTTTCACACCGTGAACTGTAGCTTGTTCCTTTTATACGCCAGAAAATGTTAATGTCGCAAAAAGTTTGTGAGTGATACGACAATTAAAAGAAACGAAATTACGACGCCTATTAATACTTTCATGATGAAGTTAAATAAAGAATTCTGTTTGCTTGGATCCACTTTTACATTTATAATAAAAATTTATTGAAAGTATTTACCAATATTTATGGAAATTGCGCGAATATCCTAGTGGTTTTTCGAATTTATAGAGACGATATTCGCTGGCAATATGATTATTCAAGAAATTTCCCCCTTAATATCATATGTCCTGATATCCTCTACCCAACGTGAATTATTTGTCTCTTTCCAAGAATGTACTTTATTGATACCAATCGACTTAAAGTGTTTTACCGGAAAGCGTAAGCACCTTGCGTACAATTTAGTAATAATAATTTGAATAATTTCATGATCTTTATCATCATAACTTCAATCGTTTGCTAAATTCCCTTACGGACAAAAACATGTAAATATTCTGATAACAGTAGCTTTTTAAAAATATGTGGTAATTTTTTTCTACTTCTGGGAAACATTAGAGGGCAACTTCCTGGAACATCGAAGGATAAATAAACTGCTGGACCAACAGTTGAAGGTCAAAGGGACAATGACATATATGCATATCTCGAGTCCGAAGGGTTCTAAGAAAAAGAATTGCGGTTTAGGGAGTGTGATCTGATAGAAGAACTCTAATCCTTTAAGTAGTTCCGCGTAACTCCTACCTTGGAGGCAATTTCTCAAGCCCAATCTTAAGTTATGGGGGAACGGAATATATCTTTACTTTCCCGGGAATTGGGAAGTCGTTTAATCTCCGATGATCCCGGGAAAGCAGGCCCATTGAGATCGAAGGCCCGCCCATAAGGATCCTCCTCCATCCCACGTCAAAATTAGGTTTAAGATGGCAGCAGCATTTCCTTAATCAGGTTCCTGGTAATCATCGAGACGGAAAACCCCTTATTTCTGCATTTAAAACCCGACCACGTATTCAGTCGAAATCTTCCGCGAATGCATGACAATAGACCACCCGAAACTGATAAGTACGTAAAATCCGTCTGCGTCTCGAAATGTAAAAAGGCGACGTTGGATTCCTCATCTCTCTCTCTCTTTGGGTTCGTTAATCCCTTTGGCTGTCCCGACGAATGTATTGATCGGAGATGAGAAGTGCCGCAGAAGAGGCTAACTGTCCCTTCTTCATTGTTCTCGCCGCTTTAATTCCCTCCCCGAAGGTGTCATCTGGTCACCACGTCCAAAGTCACCGCTCGTTATACGTGATCCGTGCATTCCTGCACTCGTCGCTGATTTCCTTCCTCTTGAGTTTAGGTAATTCCATCGGTTATACGGTTTCATCTTTTCCGGTTTCGTTTTCTGGTGTTACTTGAATATCTTTATTGTATCTAGTTTGATGCATTTTATAGTTTGAAGGAAATTTGTAATGCTGCTATTTTTTTTAGAAGATTTGGAACTTTCAGAGTACATCATTAAAGTGTTATCAGTGATTTATTTATCAGTACTTTGATTCTGTTTCATTTCTAGGTTTTATCCAATGATAATGCTTGAATTTCTTGATCGAATCTGGTTTGGTACATTTCATAGTTAAAATAAAAGTCGTAATGCTGTTATTTTTTTAGAAGATTTGGAACTTTAATGGTATACCTTTAACGTTTAAGTGATTCCATCTGTATTGCATCCATCTTGTACGGTCATGTTTCTTTTCTTGGCTTCGTCCACTGATAATGCTTTGATTTCGTGATGTGAATCACGAACTGTTTTCTGTTGAACAAATTTAATTTTTTAAAGGATATTCGCAATTCTGCTCTTTTTCCTAAGAGTTGATACCTTCGAAGTGTATCTTTAAGTTAGGAAAATTTTCGCGGGATCTTCTCGTGCCTCTAATCCTATTTCTATAATACTTAAAATGCCTTGGAGTATGAGGAAGGAAGTTCTGTAATTAGTCTCGGCAAATCTCTGGATATTTTCGTAGTATTTGTATTCTCTTTCCCTATTTCCAAGAAAAGCTGTTCCGGGAATCAGGAAATTGGCTCCTCGAATCCAGGAGCTCCATTTAAGTAAATATACAGCATGAAATTACAGTAGGCACCTTTTCAGAAACTTCTGTCTCAATTTTACGTTGAGTTATTTAGAAACCTTTTTATCCCCCAAGCATCAGGCTCACTAAGCATGTGCTCTAGCGACCTTACCTTCAATATAGATATTGTTTATTAACAGTATTTATTAGTAGCTCCTATCCATAATCCATGAGATATTGATACCATAAAATGAAATTCTATCGATAGTTATAGTCTTTATATACATAGAAATATTCTACAATAAAAGTAACATGACTTCATTTAATCATTTAAAGGACCTTGTGATAGTCTCGTCATTAAAATAATGTTCAAGTCATTCTCATCTTTTATACCATTGTTATCTCTCATTCCCTTTGTTTCACTTTGATCATTGTTTTCTTTGCCATTGTCTAGCTCGTATGAAATCACAATATTATTTGCTAATGATTCTTATCTTTCTTTGCAGGTGAGTGATTCATTTCCAACTTCTACTTTTGCTGTGCCTCTTGGATACCTGATGCGGTATGAATTTTGTAATATTTTCCTCGTCGTGAGTAAGTAGCTCATCATCGATTTCTCAACAAGGAAGATGACTGCAAAATAAGCCGTAATGCTTCCACTAATCTAGGCTATCATCCCCTATTTACGTATTTTAAAATTTTATTCTCATTAATATTTATCTTGCTCGCAAATAATGTTTTTTAATTCATATTTTGAAATAAGTTCTCATTTAAATCCGCAATGTTTACGTTGTATAAACTTATTTTGGGCGTTATTGTCAGAAGAGATAGTCAATAAATAAAATAACAATTAGAATAGTCTTTATTTGGGCGAGATTAAGACTTAAAGTCTCTTCTTCCATCCAGCACATCGTCATTAATTATAATGTAATTAAATTGAAGAAAAAAGAATGAGAAACAATTAGAATAATTTTGGTTGTAAAAAACCTAAGAGATTCTTAGGAAAAGGATATATAGCTAATGAGTTCCTGATCGCACAAAGTAAACCTTTAGTATTATTACTCGCTGTGATGTGCAACAATATACATATTTAGCGCGTCATTATCGCAAGAGATTAAGTATCAGAGTAAAGCTAATGGGTGATTTCCTCATTGCAGAAAGTTGTACATTAATAATGTAGTTTTAAAATAGGTTGCCGATCATCCTTTTGCGCATATGGGAAATCCTATTCCGTTTGATATGCTTCGGCATTATTTGGAATAAAATATTCATAATAATATTCATCGACAAAAAATTTTAATTTTTTATTCTTTTGAATTTATTCATCACTTCGGAAATAAATACAGTGGTACCTCGAGATACGAGTTTAATTCGTTCCAGAACCGAGCTCGTAAGTCAATCGGCTCGTATCTCAAACGGATTTCTCCCATTTAAAATAACTGAATTCGATTTAATCCGTTCCGGACCTATGAAAAATCCCCTAACCATTGTAAATTATGAATAAAGATATGTTTTTAAATATCAAATAAACATGTATAATTAACAAATACATAAAAAAATATGAAATAAAGAAATAAAAGAGTTATTTAGCATAATAGTCTTACTTTGGAGACAGACGAGTGCGGCTAACGAAGGTGAATGGCGAGGAGGAGGGAGGGGGGAAGGCACTCTAGACACGTACGTAAACGGCGCTTTTTTAGAACTTAAAACTATTTTCGTAACTTTAAAACTAAAACTACGCTTTCCTTATTTCAAATGAAAGAAAAATCTTAAAACAATGCACTTAAACTATAAACTTAAACTAAGCTTAACATTTACGTAAATTCAATTATCACTTGTTTTTGCCTTCTTGGCTGCACTTGGCTTGGAAACACGGCTCGTATCTCGGATTTGGGCTCGTATCTTGAACGAAAATATGGCCCGAGCTCCGGCTCGTTTCTCAAAAAACTCGTATGTTAGGCTGCTCGTATCTCGAGGTACAACTGTATAGGATATTATATGTATGTGTACCTATATAAAATTTAGGATAATGATTGTACTTTATGTAAATAAATAATAAATTATTAATATAGAGATGAATATTTCATGTTAGATAACACTAGTGTTGGTCTAGTATTATTGGAGGAAGGAAATATAAAACACCGTCTTCGGTTCTAACATCAACTCGCTGTTGCGGCAGGATGCTTATTAAGGTTATCCTAGATCTTCGTAGAATGAAGGGAAATTGCTTATTCAGTTTTTTCCACATGATTATCCTACCTTTATCTCAGAGGCCTCCTCTTCTTTCTCTAGGCCTAGGGCGCTAATAGCTTTGTTTTACTTGGAGATCCTTCCTCGTGTATTCAGGTTTTCCTGTTTGATCCATTCAGTTCGAAAACACGAGCTTGCAGTCTTTGGCGGAAAAACGAGTAAAAAGAGCATGGATAGGTTTCAGTAGAGCGGATTAAGGTAGCGAAGTTAAAGGGTTCTGTTTACCTTGGAATTCCTGTTGCTTCTCTAGGCATTTCTCCGAAGGTAAGCAAACTGTACCAACTAACCTGTCTTCAAATTCACGAAATTCGCTCGGGTAGCCCATTTTGCGGGAAGGTGTTCCCGTGGGATTTGGTTTCCGTCGAGGAAAAAGGAACATTTTCGTAAAATTTGATGATCAAGTATTGAAATCGCTTCTTTGGCAGTTTGTGGTGGAGCCGAATTCAAAGCATATTGATGAATCTGCCTTTCTCTCGTGAGATCCTTCGCATATTTCAGTGGATTGGTTGATTCACTCGTATTTTTATAATTCATGATGTAAATTACTCGTAGATATTCTTTGTAGGAATCGCACATTTATTTCTTCAAGGTGGCCAGGTTGAAACGAAGTATTTTTTACGTATTTCGATATCCATTGAAAATCATCTCCATTATTTCATTTGAGACATTATATCTTCTAATTGCCTGTCGCACCTATTTTAAGGCATTCATGATAATTATTATTTGGTTTTTGAAACTACTAAATTAAATCTTATTCCTTATTACTAAATTAAACTTAAATGTACACCATTTTCAATTTGGAACATTAAGCCCATTGCCATCGGCAACGTAAATCCCTTGAGAATGAAAAAAGAAAGATGGATGAATTTTATTCTATCCTTTACGAAAAGGGAAATGAAAAGGTTCTATTAATTTATATTGTTTATGGAATATTTAACGCGGTTTTAACCAAACATTTATTTTCGAAATTAATTATTTTTAATATAGTCGTATTTTGTTGTAAATAATTCTGGGAACTCACATATATATAATCGAAAGTTCCTTCTTAAAATGATGTATGCTTCTAAAATTTCGAAGTATCGAAAGGTTTAATCCAAGGTAGAAAATTATTACTTTCTGATAAAATGTTTTAAAAACGTTTTCAGCTATGCGGAAGGTACCATTCTTTGGCACACTTATCTGACCCAACGTTAAACGTACTGCTTAATTCGAAAGATGGATGAAATTGGAAGTGAAAGGCTATGCACATTGGGTAAATGGGTCAACCATGGTAAAAGCGCCATTTGAAGATAGAAAGTCAATTCTCTTTGTAAAGGTTATTTGCTCTTCGATGTATTTATTGCCTAGAACTAATATAATTTCACTAGAAAAATTACATATTCGAGAGGTTGCATCATTAACTTGTTTTCAATTTACGGCCCCTTCTAGTGGATTTTGCCGTGACGTAACCAGGATGGTATCACGGAAAGACACGAAAGAGAATTTTCCTATCTTTCTTTTCGGAATAGAATCTTCTCTAGAAAAAGTTGGTGTTTGGGAGAAAATAAATAGAAGCAAGAGACAGCTTGCCCGCAGGGACGTACGAGTCGTATTTGTCCCAAAATTTATATTTTCAATTAGATATTAATCATTTAGAATAATTTAATTAATTTTATATGTTTCTATATAGACTTCTTCATCTAAACACAAAATATGATTAATGTGGTACAGTTAACCTTCCTGGGAATAATTTCCAAACTTAGGAAATTAAGAACATCCAAAACGACTTAAATTGTTCTTTTATTTCGTTAAGTAAATGTCGAATAATTTTTAAAATGTTGATATTACAATAAAATACAAACATATTGATGTAATCTAAGAAAAATATCATTAGAATAGGACGAAAGATAAACTAACCAGAATTTTTTAAATATATGGGAAAATTATGTCCCTTAGTCCTTTAAATTGCATTAATCTGGATTAATTTTTCACTTTAATTTTTGTAAAATGTCTGCTTACAACGAATACGTTGATTACTACAAAGATATTTCATCTATAAGGTATACGAATCAAATTTTCGTTTCATTGTGCAATTTTTTTGAGTATTATTATTGAATATCTTGTAAAAATTTTAAAAGTCGTAATATCAACATAAAATTTAGATATCATATCCAAAAAGATCTATAAATGATAACAGATAAAAATAATCAAGAATTTTTTCGAAGATAACCGTGATAAATGAAAAAGTCCGGTGGGGTGTAGAAACACCCCGCGGGAGTAACCGCGTAACTAAATAGGGCGCGAGTAACGGCGGGTTAAGGGTTAGCAGAGAAATTGCCTATGTAATAATTTTGATTGGCGAATACTCTTTCCTCTTTCGAGTTGCAACTGCAAAGAACCTTTCGGATCTCTGTTTTGTTTGTTCAGCTTCGTTTCTCTCTTTCTCCATTCGCCGAAGCGGGTCCCAATTCATTCCCTTTGCATTGTGCGTACCTTTGGCTCAATGGCAGCCGTTTTTGCGTTTGTCCCTGCCCGTCTTCAATTCCAAATTAATTCGGTTTCGAATCCTGGGACATTGGGTCGTTTATCGCGGGACAGTGGTCCTGCTCCGACCTTGGGCCCATTCCTATAGGGCCCGCAATTTAGGCCAGGACACGGCTTTGAGCCTCTGTCGGCTCTTTGTAAGCGATGGATTCCCCGTGCCGTGGTTGTTTATTTATATTTTCATTCCCGTCTGTGTGAGCGTTTGCTTGGAGGATTTAACGGGAGCAATTACGGAAGGACAGATTTGTGTCACGGCCGGGGTTTGAACGTGTGCTTCAATTTGGATCCAGAAGGGCTCTACGTCCACGTAATGGAAGTCCTTTAGGAGACGTGATAGGACTAGAGGAAGTGCGTGCAGAGATGGTTGCCCAAGTATTTATTGCGAAGGAATTTTTTTCCCACGTGTCTACATTTGAAACGCTAATCGTTATTTACCGATAGTTAAAACTGTTTCTACTATATTATAAATTATTATTATTAATAACCTTGGTGCGAAACTAAGCAAAGCCACTTATATGATTGGTAAACTAACTTCAGCAGTCACCCTAAATGTACTGAGAGTGGCATATTTTTCCAATTTTCATTCCATTATGACTTATGGAATTTTAATATGGGGAAATTATGTCTACTGGAAAAATATTTTCATTTATCAAAAGAGGGTTATCAAGCGTTATGTGGAAATTGGTAGAAGGCAAACATGCAAGCCATATTTTAAGGAGTGGGGTAACTAGACAATGCCCTCAGCATATATTTATGCAAACCATATTCATCTCAACCTAGAAAAATATAAAAAAACGAAAAGATATTCATGAACACTGTACTGAGAGGTAGGTTTATTTTGAGTACCCCATCACATAGGCTAGGATTAACTGGTAGGAGCTTTGAAATAATGGCTTTAAAAATACACAATATGCTACCGGGCGAACTACAGAATGTTAAGGGTGAATTATTTTCTAAGAGACTGAAAAAATACTTGCTTTGCAAGTCATTTTATAGTGTAGGTGAATTTTTTAATGAAAGGAAAATGCAATTTATGTTAGGTGATTTTCTTATTTAGCTTATATTGCAATAAGAACTATAGTAAATTTATATTTTGTAATTGTAATAAAATGTATGGAAGTGTAGCAGTTTTGTGATTGTTGAATAATGGTTGTAAATGTATATGTGATTATTGTGATAAGATGTATGATTTGTAATGTATTTAGTGATCAGTTTATATGTAGTTTTAATTAATTGCAGTGCAATTAATGACAGTGACTTTTCCTATACGTAATTTGGAACAATAAATTTATTATTATTATTATTATAAACCGAATGGTTGCCATAGGACGTGTAATTTTCTGTAGCTTTTTAATGATTAAGATTATTGCATACTGGAGTCAAAATTTCGGTTACAAATTTGAGTCTAATATTCTTTTTATCTGAAAGTTCAAGAAAATTAATTTTTGTCGATGGCATCTTGTAATTCTTCCTCAAAATCCTAATGTATACCTAGAGATTCACTATATTAAATATATTCACTATATTGTTTACAGTTTCGAGGCCTTTTTCCTGTATTTTTTCGCAGCTGCATCGTTGCCTATTTTATTAATTCAGTCGTAAAGAAGAATATTTTAAAATAGAATGAAACTATCGCTTTAATTGTAAAAAAGTCAATTATTAAAGAAAGAATTTTTTTGATTGTTATTTTGAGAATTAGTTTAAGCTATAAAATATAATTTCACTGGTAAATATGAATTGAGTCTTATTTAGGATGTGAAATGAAGGGGATACCTACAGTGGGGAATGAATAGTTAGTTAGATTGACCCTCTGTTGGCGAGGTTAGACCCGCATGGATGTTTTTTCCTCCTTGCCTTGTAGGTTTGTAGTTTGTAGTTTGTAGGTTTGTAGTCAGAACATGAACAGATATAAATTAAAAGCAAAGAAGTGTAAAATGTGGAATAGCGGAGGTATATTAACTTGTCGTACAATGTTATCGTATTCATGAATGTTGTTTTAGTATTTCATTATATTTCCGTTGTAATTACCACTTCATCCGCTCTTTCTATCTGCATGTACCGCACACCTGGTGGTTTCCATATCAAATAGCAGAATGAAGCATTTCCTCGCGAACACGTATTGGCGACTCTTGATGGCTCTCGCGAATTATCCCTGAAATTGATACCCCTCGTTTAGTCCGATCCTATTAAACGTCCGAAGAGAATCGGATGGAATGACATCGTTAATGCAGCCTCCCCCTCCGGATCTCCAGCGTGTCAAAAGCCCGGATAACGACCTCAGGCCGACGTACGCCTCCTCACCTTCACTTGACCCCTCGTCGTCCTCCAATCGGCCTTCTCATGACTCACTCCCAAGGTCGATGATGTCATTGCCACCCTCCTACGAATCTTCCCACATCTCCCCGTGTTTTCTTTCAAACGCTAACCTTTCGTCCGTTGTTAACCCCACGCACGTTTCCTTCCGCTCAACTCTTTTTTCCTCTCCCGTTTCGTCCTATACCGTTTACCAAGCAGTGGATGACATTAAAAAGATCGCGGATTGTTTGTTTCTTTTGTACGCCTTTTTTCATCAACTCTCTCTGTCGCCTCCCGGAATTGGATGCTGAGGGTTTGTTTCCGACGTAGGAGAGATGTTTAAAGCGATGCGGACTCACTTTCCTGATTTGCGAGGAGGTTCGGCTCTGTAGCAGCTGATAACTTAGTTACCTTTTGAGTATATGTTAGTGAGGGAATAGATTTTGGATATTGAAAGGTATTATTCGGCTACAAGTTAAATAAACGTATGGAAATCGTTAATTTTCTGTGGGTTTCAGTATGATAAAAACCCGTTTTCGGAATGAGTTATGTATTCTGTTCCATATCTTCATATTTTAATCGAAATTGACGAGTATAACTCTAACATTCAAATTTCCTTTTAGTTATGTGTCAAACTCTCCCAAAATTGAAAGTTAGCGAAAATTCCTCACTTTAACGTAGTTTATTCTGTTACGTTTTGAGTATATTTCAGTGAGGGAATCAATTTTGGATATGGAAAGGTATTGTTCAGTTATCCGCTAAAATGAAGATGCTCACGAAAATGATTTAGTATCAGTGGGTTTTAGTGCGATTAAATTAGACTCCAGGATTGAAGTTTTGTTTTCAGATTCATATCTTAATATTTTCTTTGAATTGACGTATTAAACTGTTTCAATTGAAAATTCGCATTCATCAATATAATGTAGTCGATTTATCATATCGAATTCACGTATTAATCTGATTTGTCCAAGCTCAAGCTTGTGGAAGGGAGCCACGCTAAAGGAGTAAAACACACAGTAATATTGACATACGTAGGAAATTAATATTTGTGTTTTACTCCTTTAGTAATGTATATATTTATTCATCCGATCTCAGTAACTCCCGTAAGAAATACATTGGAGATATTTTCGAACATTAATTACATAGACTTCCCGACGTGATAGATTTATGCATTTTTGGGAGTCGTTCAAGGTCTAATGGAGCATTACATATTTATATTTTTTTGTCCAAAGCATCCTTGGTTCGACTCTGGACGTATCGATACACTTCCCTAACGATAAAGGTTATAGTTGAACATCCAAATTAAAATTAACATATTTCTAAGGAACAACTCAATATCGTATGGTAATTATTTACTGTTTTGATAAATACATTCAATTTTCATTCCTTCATTTTTGGCAGACGAATTCATTAGTTAACTTACGATAAGCGCTGACTTCAATTCGCGTGAAGCGACTGGCAGAAGTAAGGTTACAATTCAAATGAAGGGTATCATGTGTAGACGGAAAGAAAGAATGCATTCGCTATTTTGATTAATTTGAATTATTTTCTTATTTTCTGTAGTACTGTTTTTAGAAAATGGAGATACATCACGCACTCCAAGGCCGGTACGTAGGACGATGCTGGAATGCAAAGGAGTGTCATAAAATAATATGACTTCCCTGTTTGCGATCTTGGATTACGGTTGTTTTTCTTCGATGTTGCGTGTAGTGATAGGCATTGATTGAGGTATTTATTTTTTGCGAAATGTCGATTTTTTAAAGAAGGTGAATTAAAGGAGAGATTTTTTATTCATGATTTTTAAATCTTTGTTATTGACTTGAAATTGATGCTGTTGAAATGACGTAGAATAAAAAAGGAAAGCCACAATTCTATTGGTTATCTAATCTATTCAAATTAACCGAGTCTGCCATGCCGAATGGCTTATATTAATCGTTTAATTCTCTTACACTGTTTTGTGCAATTTTGTATTCGTGATATAAATTCATTGTCAAATTTAATTCATTAAATCCCTTAATTTAGTATAGTAATTTAATTAGTTATGTAATAAATTAATATTAAATAGATTTTATAATCAATTTATTTATGTATCAATTACATTTATATCTTACTTTTATTTAGTTTATTTTTTTATTACTTTAGTTCATCAAATTTATTGGAAAATTCTGTGTCCGTGCAATGCTTGGGTGGTAATTTTTCTAAAGGGCATCGACAGCTTACCCCATGTAGCACGTACGGGCTCCTTGGGATCGATGCCGAGTTTTTTAACATCTTAAGTGAACTTGCTACCCACTTGCTTATCCGGTAGCCCCTAAAATACTTGGGATGGCGTTTAATATTGAAACGGCTGTTGCGAGCACCTGCAAAATGTTGCAGCTCCAACAATCAGGGGAAGACTTCCAGTAATGAAGGATGAGCAAAGATTTTCGCACGTTTCCGAATTCGCTTTATCGCTGAAGGTTGATTTTTTGCTTGGACAACTCGAGAATGTATTTAAGGAAATGCGTGTTGAGAGGGCCTCTAATAGGATGTGCTCAGGGTCCCGGAAAGGGGCTGGACCGCTCACGTGTGCTCTCTTTAGAGCTCGTGTGTCACCTCGTCATCCGTTGCTGTCCGGAAAAGACTGCCGAAATAGTGGACGACGGAGCGTGAAAAATTGGATTAACGACATTTGAACTCAGAGCAGATTGCCTCTCTGAGGAAATTCATTCACCAGTTGGATTTATCTGTTGTTTGCCATGTCTGCTTATCCCAGAGGATGCAAGGGTCAACTCATGCTTCTGAGGGTTTTAATCACAAGAATGCCTTCGCAATATTATTGAATTATCGCTCATTTTAGCCCCATTTACAATTATCACGCTATTTTCATCGTGTGTCTACTCTACGTAATTATTGTGGACTTAATTTTCTTTCCAGGATAAACAAACAGTTATTATCTAGTCAAGGGATTTCCACTTTGTGAAAAGTCCTTCATTAGCTTTGATTTGATTTTGTTTTAAAGGAGTTGAAGAGTACTATCTCTTACACTTAAGCCATGGATTGGTTAGTTAGTTATTGTTATTAATGATAGTAATTAGCTCATGGTAAATTAGTCAGTTGTTATATAACTTCAGCTCAATTCTAAGTAGGACATAGAATAAATTAATATTCAGTGAATTAGATCGCAGGTTATATCCTGCACGAACGAAATACATTTTAGAAAAAAAATTAAGTTAATTTTAATTATTGGTGGTAGGTACCATTAATTTTATGCATAGCTCAGCTGATATCGAAAGTTTAGGATAAAAGAAATCAAAAAAGTAATTTTTTAAGAAGAAATATCACCAGTAGAAATTTAAAAAGTCATATTTATATTTTCGAATTGAAATTCGATTTTATTTTTCCTCTGCGTTTAAAAAAATAATGGAAGTTTGAGGTTTTGCTTCCTGCATGCATCCGGAGTAGTAATCTAAATATTTGGATTAATTGCAAGCAACTGCGTTCACCGGATGTATGTCATCCCACAACTCGTTTTATTTTTGGGAGACCTGTATTTTGCTCCATTAGCTATTCCCTAAGGGTAATTGTTTTCGGGTCTCGTAATTATCGTCATAGTTTACTTCCTGCGCAATGTGTATCGCAAACTAATTTTGAAATTGCATAATGATGTAGTGTCATCAAAGCAATATTTGGCCCGTCTGCCGAGTTTGCGCCTGGCCAAGAGGTTTTTGTTACGAGATTAGTGTCAACTTCGGTTGCAACTGTTGCGTAACTAGTTGAAATTAAATTTTCCCATATCTCACTCGTACCTAGTATATCATCGGGTTATGAACACAGACATATGCGATGAAAAATGATTTTATAGGGAAGTAGAGGAGTAACGAACACTGAGTAAGTAATCATTTATATGATCTGTTATACATGTTTCGACTGTTATTGGATTTGGATATATTTTTCCATTTATGCTAAATGTTTCTTTAGGCTTAAGAATTACTCAACGCATTTACTCTTATATTTTTCCTTTGTTAATTGCTTTACCTTAAAATGACGAATCTTTTATCATTTGAAAATTCAGTAATTTTGGTGAGATTTTTTTCGAAACGCAAATGTCAAGAAATCATATAGCGTAAGGGTATTTATGCGTATGAAATATAACTCTGTGAAATTACTTCAAGTTGAAAGATTGCATTATGATTTATGTTTTATATTTGATGGTGTTACGAATCTGTGATCAAGACTCTGTCAAGAGATTAGAATTTTAGATATTGAATTCTATTATAATTCTACATTTTTGAAAGTAATTAGTATAGCATATGAGTTTACAAGGTAACCTTTTAAAATTAACAATACAGAAGAGATTTTATAAGGTGTTCATTTTTTAATATAAATTTAAATATTCCATAAAAATCTATTAAATTTTAGTATAAATTTAGTAATTTATTTAAGGGGTTCAATTGTATTTTTTTAAAGAAAACGATAAAATATAAAACTGCTGCCAAATGTCAAGATATTTTTTATTGTATTTCGAAATATTGTTTTGGAACGTACACTCCTTGCCAAAATTAACGCAGCACCTCCCTAGCGATCCTTACGGCCGGTGCTGCGTTAATTTTGGCCAGGACTGTACATTCCCATCTCAAGTAGATAGTTCGTAGTTCCGGTGTACATTAATTTGATAGCACTTCGTTCTTAATCATGTGTTTGCGAAAGTGGCCCCGACGCGTTAATCTCGGTCCGTTCAGATTAAGAGGTGAGGCTGCGGGGAAGGGCTAAAGGTGGCGAAGATTTTCTTTATTTAGCTGTCCGTTCGTTGCGTGACTGCGAGCCTTAATCCTTACTCTTCGCACCTGTCGTGGGCTATGTTCCGCTCATCCTTCCAATGCCTTCCTCTCACGGCACCCGACCGCACTCGCAGCGTGGGCCTCTGCTTACGATTCCCACGATCAAGCGCCGCCACGATATATATATTTTGAGTTGTTTGGAGTGCTCGTGACGTCGCATGGAAAGCTTAGTTCTGCTTGCTCCCGAAGACATGTTTTTCGACTTTGGACGTCTGTTTTCGTTGACGCGATAGTATTTCTTGGTAGTCTCCTTCCAGACGCCTTCGTTTATTTGTATTCTTTCTTCGAAGAGTTTGGTGAATTCTTGAGGTTTAAGGTTATAAGTTTCACCGAATGTATTCCATTATTTCTTTGCCATTTCGAAGATATGTTGAAACTACATGGAAGTAAAGTCTGAAATATTGAGGAGATTTTTGTTTTAAAAGCGAATATAACGAATTTTGTATTAATTAAATAGGTTCAAGAGAATAGATTTCAAATCTCTGTCTTTACGGAATTATGGTTGATGTTCGCGTATTTTTTAGTAAGTTTAATTTTTTATGCACTTCTAAGATAAATAAGCGGTAACTCTTACTAAACTCTATAACCATTTTCCACCATAAATCAGGAATGTCTTCATCAATTTTGGTTTTTAACGTTGTTTCTTCTATCATAACTTTTAGAAATACAAAATGTATTGTTATTGAGTATGTCATTGAATCAAATCTATTCAGTTTTTTTGCAACTTTCCTTTGGTAATTTAGTGCTGATTACTAATTATAGAATATGAAATGAAAACTTAAATATGATTCGCACGAAGAAGCTCCCGAATGATTATTTTTTCCTCGGATAGTTTGCATTTTTATCTTTATGACTTCGCTTCTACCGTAGGGTGAATTTTACATCTGATTAAAAATCAGGAGACCTATTTTTCTTAATGCATTATTCTCATTATAACAATCATGACTACATTCTTACGGTAAGGTTAATCCAATATGGCCTTTCTTCAAACTAATAAATTTAGTTTTTACATGAATATATTACACTTTTCAATTTATAACTTATTATCACAGCTGACTAACATGAAATTTTAAATCAATATATAGGAACCGAGGAATTTCAACATGTTTGGTTCAAACTACAAGATATAAATTAATACACAAACCAGTATATAAATAAATACAAAGTAATGGAACTTTGCAAACTTTGCAAACAAAAAGTAAATATAAATAACTACAAAAATATTAAAGTTGTAGGAAAAAACAGCCCAACTGAAAGCTTACGGGAAAAATCCACGATGCGGAAAAACGCCCGCAGAAGATTGGTATAGGAGGGTGATGAGAAAGAATGGAGCGATAACACAGTGGCAATAAAAAATACTTAAGACACTAAAAATGTTATCAAAACTTTTCTTCCTTATCCAAGATAACATATACGTCACCTCCCTTTGTTCTCTTGTAGTTATCAGTCTTAGGATACATTCCTCTACATTTTGTTTAATCTTTCCGCCAGACGTCCAGCCCGTAATGAGTCACTTGACCAAGTGCTTGCGTTCTTAAGGGGCCTCGGTAATTGTCGCCCATCTACGGTCATCCAGAGTGCCATTTCTTAAGCCTCGTCGTGAGGATCACTCGGACGTGACTTCGAAGGCCGGATGCACTCTTTTTCGCCATCAGCTTTCCTCGCACGCACGATGCACTGGATGGTCCTTAAACGGTGCACCAGTCTCGTGCACTTCCAAAACGCCGTCCGTCTGCACGGACCCCAGAAGCAATCACTGTTTTTCGTCTCCCTCCCCCCCAAGAGACAGCGTGGTTTGGCACAAGTGGCCGTGCAGACGGTCGGCATGATCCCATTAATGCTCCACCACCCGAGATGAGCACCATCGCGATGATCCTTCGTCACTATTTGTGTCATCAGCGTCGAGCGGTGCTCCCATTCTATACGAATTGCGGTCGAAATTGTGTTTGTTTCGTTCGGAATTCGCGTCGCTTTACTACCGTGATTAGGGTTGCATTTTGGTACTCGTATCGAATTTGGCTCGTGTGTCGTAATAATTAAAGCGGGAGGTAATTCCGCCGAGGATGTTGAATAGGTGATTTAATTAATGGTAGGTACGGTGGGTGATGATCTTCATTTGGATTTTCTGTCCCTTTATTGCTATTAGTCATCATATGTGTGTTCTGCTTATTGCTAGTTTGGTAATGAGTAGGAACTCACTACGTTTCTGCTTATGGAAATACCAAAAGATGAAGGCATAACCGATCTGCTGTTTCCATTTAAAATGTTCAATTAAATAAATGCTAATGCAATCTAAAATTAAATTATTGTAGTTAATTTTAACTCGGAGGAATTTTGTAGAAACTATCTGATACCAGAGGAAATTCATAACTTCGACAATATATAATAACACAAATATTAATAATTTAATTTCCATATTCTAGTTAAAGTTACGAAAAGTTTTTCTTCTAGGATGGTTAATACTGTAGTCAAACATTCAGTGTGTTCTGATAAGGGAATACTTAATCTTCCAAATTTAAAATTGGACTGTTCATATATTTATCTCTTTCTAATACCATTGAATTTTATTTATCAATAATTTAAATATTTTTTCATTAAATACTAATTAGTTCATGATAACTTAGTGAAAATAATTTTAATTGTCTAATTAGTGAATTACGTAACGGTAGCATATTAAAATAATTATTTGAACACCAAAATTAGGCTATCAACGTTTTTGTTAATACGACGATTATAATACAAATCGATGGTATTTATAATCATTATAAAACGGCTTAATCTATTAGAATATATATTTATTGTCCTCCTTCGTGTTTTAAATGCCACATCTCTTTTTAATTCCACTATATTTATTCTTATTTTATATGAAACCGAACAATTATTTCCCATTGCTTTGAATAGATTTTGAGCTGAAAACGCAAGGTAGCGTTAATAAGATTTCATCGCACGAAAAGCTTTCTACTTATATTCATCTAAAAATATCAACCTTCTTCCATATTTTTCATTTTTACTGTTACAAATACGTTGATTCTCTCTACAATTATCGTCTGAGTTGACATCTCTGAGAGTCCCCGCTTGTTAAAAATAAACGTAAATATTTCTTATTTCCTTGTTTACATTTTCTTTTCAGAACGAATTCTCTCGAGGAGTTTCTTTGAGAGAGCGCTTTTCACCTTTCAAAGGTTTTCCAGGAAAGTCAAGAAGTCTTGCCTCAGTTTAAAAAGTTCACGTATTTTTATGTGCAACCATTTTGATAAGCAGAAGAAATACTTCTGACGTCCTTTGTGTTTCAACATCATTCTCCAAAAGAACGGTTCGTTTTTAATCTCTTTTGTGTGATTCCGATTCTAGTAAAGTCGAGTATTTAGTGCTTTCTATTATTTAAAGCCTCGGTTTCTGTATTTTTTCCCCTCGCGCTTGACTCTGTGGCATGGTTTCTTAAACTTTGACCTCAATGTATTTTTCAGACCGTAAAAACCCTTTTGGAATTTTGAAGAGCTGCGCCTTTTTCGCTCCACTTTTCGAAATCGGAGTACTCGTAGTTCGCGCTTGCAACCGGTAGGTGGCAGAGCCGGCCCTCTTCAGCGCGTCGATTTGAAAACTTTTCTCGAGCACATTTACGTTTCCTTTGAAGTCGAATGTTTTGTCGTTTCTTTTCCTAATTCTTCTTTCGTATGAGATTTTTTTGAGAACTTATCTCAACTTTCGACAATTGTGTAAACTTAGCGGTGGAAGGAGGAATTCATAAGCTTTTATGCGAATGTAATGTATTTGTAGGTAAATTGTTCGGTATTCGTGCATGTTTGAAGCTAATTTTATCCGTTACCATATACTCTTTGGGGCTTTGGAGTGATATTATAAATCTAGTACTTGCATGGAAAGTGTACAAAGAATACAGTACAATTAATACAATCGAAATAGTATCGTTTATATTTAGTATTAGGACACAGTAATTACTATACTTTATACTTTCAGAAGTTAATTGTGTTCTGAATAATTTCATTAAACATAAATGTGTCGTAATTACTATCGAAGGCCTTTAGTTTGAATTTATCTTAATTAAAAAATCGAATCCTGTAAATTTTGTAAGTTTTCAGATGCATTCATTCTGTAAAGTCAATATATTCTATATAGTCAATGTTGCAGTTGTTTCTAAAAACTATAACCATTCTTCGTAAGTAATGTGTTGATCGAATCATCACCATAATTAATAATTGAGTATTCGTTGTAGGGTAGCTTTGTTCAAAATATTGAGTTAATGCTGCAAATGATATAATATATCACTTTTTAAATTTTAGTCTTTTTGAGATACAGAGCTTCCATACTGTTCCGGATCCATACAGAGCTCTGCATAGTACTCTATAGATCCATCTATAGATAGATCTGTACAGAGCTCTTTGAATTTATCTTGCTCTCGGTAATCTCATAACGAACTTTTTGTTCATTCATTCATTCGTTTTTTAATCCAATATTGATGCAGTATTTCCTCCTTTAGATTCTCTTTTCTAGAGAGTCATTGTCTCCGTTTTATTTTTGCCTCATTTCAACAGATTTTCATTTATTTGAGTGTATCGGGGTTAATCCTTCGAGACTCAATGTGCATATTTTCCCCCGCAGTTTTCCTCTTAACAATCTCTCGTGAATAATGGCCGTTTGTTTTCTGCTCCAGTAAGAAAGCGATACTTCATACGCCAAAGCTTCTCCGCGACCTACTTAAAGGCTTGTTCGATTGGATTTGGTTCATTTTTTTCTTTTTATTTGCAAAGTCATTTGCAGCTCCAGAAGAAGAAGGCGATACTTTTCTCGTTTGTCATTCGAGAATTTAAAATTGAGGATATTATGGAACTAATCGGGATTTCGCAGATTGGTACTGGCGGTTTTTTATCCGTCACCTCATTAAAAGGGTAATTTTCTTACCGAGTGGATTATTTTCTTTTGCAAATATTCGCAATCCAAATGGGATTTCATTTGTGTTTCGATATAGAGCTGATTTCTTCGCTGAGATTCTTTCTCTTTTATTGCCGTCTTCTAGACATATCTGGAGCTGAAAATGATGCCTTGGGAATTTAATGAATAATGGATATAATTGAGGACGCCTAATATACGTTTTTACAGTAACCCTTTTTATTCGCTCCTTACTTACATGAAATTATAAATCAATGATATCTCCAGGAGGAATTGGTGCGGTCCATCAGAGAAATTCTGCATAATTTTGTCGAAATTCTACGTTTACCTAACAGATTGATTCATACATCAAGAAATATTAGCTTTATCCCGCTCAAATACTTATCATTTTTGTTTTACTGAAAACTCCACCGGAGAAATCTAATAAAAATATCATGATTATATTTATTTAGAGAAGATTTTAAGATTTGAAGGAGTTTGTTAGTTGTAATCCGTAATGATGGTTTTGCATGATTCGGAATTCTGAACACAGACTGCGCAAACTGTACACAAACTACTGTTTGTGTACAAATATTTTTTATTTTAAATGTTATCGAATATGGAATGGTGTATTTACATACTTGCATTGAATCTTGAATATTTAGATTGGTCTCCTGGTAGATCAAACTCATTCCTCTTTATCTCCAGCCGAAAGATTTCTCTATGATTCTGCATAAATGGTAAATAGAAAATTTCGAATGGCATTTAGACCTGATCTTTAAAGATCATGGAATCAAATTCATACGCTATCTTTGCTCATTTAGACAGCAGTAAAGAGGGTGGACGAAACAAGCCGTTCTTATCAAAAGCTATTCATTTCCAAGACCAGAATGTTCTACATTTCAGAAATCGCAGGAGAGGGGAACATCGAAAGAAAGGATACATTTTGAACGTCTCTCCCTTGAATTACCCGCAATTCGGTGGCTGTTCTTTCTTTTCTTTTGCCCTGCAAAACCGGGGTGAGGAAGACTCTCCCCTTTCTTCTCAACAGATTTACGGTCGTTGATTCGATGCATGGGATCCATTCGCCCTCTACCGACCATTACCACAGTGATCACGTGCGTATCGCGCAGCTTCCTAATAAGAGTCCTCTTTTTCCGCCGTCCAATCACGCGTGCGGATGCCTAGGCGTATTCAGCATCCTGGTCCATCGTCTCTCTCATCCCACGCACTGTTGCCGAAAGAAGTTTTTACGAAATCCGTGGCGTAGGTTGATGAAATGGCTGCTAATTTCTAGTTCGGCGTAGAAGGAGAGAAGAATGATAATTGGGATTGCCTTCGAAAAATTCGATTTTGTTTACGTTTACAATTAAAATGCAGATTAAGTCCTGGACCAATTCCATCAATTCGTTAAGACGTTCGCCGTTAAGTTAACGTAGAATTTTATCTCGAGAGCTTTCGGGCAGTTCTTACCCTTGGGATTTTGTACTATAAGTGTTAAGATATCTACTTTCCCACAATTCTATATCTTTTCAAGTTGAAATATCTTATCAAGAGGTAGGCCGCACGAATGGTAACTTTGATGGTATCTAGACGGTTTATTATTTCAGTGTGTAAAAATGAAAGCCTGGGATTGAATTAATAGACCCCATGCATCAACCTGCATGAAAATATTCGTTTTAACTAGTATCTAATATGTAGTATATTTTTTGCTAACAAAACTGACTCGACATATTCAGAACTGGTTTTATGTAAGTCCTTCTAAGTCGATCTCAATACGCCATTAATTCAAGAATATTATTAGCACCTTAAGTATTAGTATTCAAGCGAGTTATTTTTTTAAGAGATGATTACCGTTCAGCAAATAAATTGGTATTATTTTTAATGTCCACACAAGTGGAAGTTTTGAATTATAAGACAAGTACGAGTTTACAGGCATAGTAATTTCTTTAGATTTCAAACCGCGATTGATAAATTATGTAGTTTTATAATTAATTGAGGGTTAATAAGTTTTTGGCGTTCTTTAGGCTTCAATATAATTTAATTAGAGGTTTTTAGTCAGAAAAGAAGTCAGAGAAGGATAGCTGTGAAATTTGTATGTCTTGTGCACTGAATATTTTCGAAACATTTAGATATTTTTCTCTCAAAATCTTTTTCTAGCGTTTCTGAGAATTATGCATTACAGTTATCCATGTAAAAAAATTTCTTTTTGGGTATTTTCCGCTGTTGATTTTACAGCGAAGGCATGTTTTAATTATATCCTAACGTCAGAAAAATATTTCATGGAGTCCCTGGAAGTTTCCGATGCTTTTTGCAATTGTTTTGCATGAATTTTCATCGTAGCTTCCTATTGAAATTTCTCGCATTATTTTAGTTATTGCATCGTTGATGGCGTGTACCCCGGAGGTATAAATATCGTTCAGAGGCGTGAAATATAGGGAATTTTCATCTATCTCTTCACTCCCTTTTTCTCAGAACTTTCGAATAATCCTCCTCCGCCTCCTGTTATTTTCACATCGCATCTGGTAGTTTTTAATTATTTTGCTCAAGCCAGGTGCGCCAGAGGCGTGTTTTCCTCGGTACAGCAGCGATTTATTGTGATTACCTCAGAGAGGGATTTTATTACGGCTTCTAGCATTCTTTTTCTGTTTGCAAAAATCCTTCCGAAGCAGACTAATGTGTTCCTTGAAGGCGCTTTTCTTCGGAGAGGAATTCGATTTAGGTGCTTTAATAGGCGGTTCAAGGGAGAGGCATGTGCAAGGGATTTGGTTGATGGAAAATTTAGTACTCTCTTCGGGGAAAGGTAAGGAACAAATTGAATGAGGAAAAAGCTCCTTCGAAGCAATAGATTGATTAGGTTTGGAGTTTAAAAGAAGGTCGAACAATGAATCGCATCAAGTGCCTTTAGTTAATGTGCTTGGGAATTTATTAGTTCTCTTATGTGTGTGTGATTTGACCCACTAACCCAATGTGAATTTTCTAACACTGGTTGCGTCATCTTCGTTTTATTCGCCTGTTTTTGGGGTCATTGATGTGTGAAGAGCTAAATGTTCGTTTTATTATCTCACAGAGCCAACTTGTTATTTCATTTTGGAGCGGTGGATGAATTTTATAACGTTTGATTCTTCACTGTTAATAATATTTGTAATTTGGACGGATGTCAATAGATTGAAATTAATTTTACCTATAAGTCAAATAATGTTGAGTAGATGCAGTTTTAATCAAATCACCTACATCCGCTAAAATGTCTATGAAACCTTATTTTAATATTTTTAGCCGTATAATTTTGTAGACATTTTATTTTATAGCCAAAGAGAAAAGGAAGTGCAAACTAGTGACATTACATGGTCTCGATTATTGGTATCCCTTGTTTCCGGGCAGGTATTCTTACCACTAAACTATCATGCCGAATACCCAACAGCAGAGGTGAGATTGATTTAGAATGGTAGTTTAGTGGTTATAATACCGGAAAGTGGGAGACCTGAGTTCGAATTCCATTCATGTCGCTATTTTCCTATTTTACGACGTAAGACTTCTCGTACAAAGTCATCTCCTTTCCTAATTTTCTGTTTCATTTTATAGCAATGCATTATATTGCTAATATGTTCTGTTTCGTTTTATTGAAGCACTCGCTATGTATGGCGAGACTCTGCTAGCGAAAGCCGCAAATTTTCCCGAGCAAAAGAGCAGTTCTCTTTCATTACCCATCCATAATATTTTTATGATTTCTGCCACGTGTAGTAGGTTCGAAAACATCTTCAAATTCCACTCTTTCTTCTCCATTCTCTCAACTTGGCTCACTCCAATTCTCCCTCTCCTAATAGCATTTTCCCCACTCGCCGTGTAAGTGGCAAAAGGAGAAAGTCGTTGTGTAGTAGCAGACTCTCGTACCACTTCATCATTCTTCGCCCGTTTCCCTTTCTTATCTTTCTCTCAACCGATCGTCCATCTTTGTTACTTTTTTCTCTTGCTTTGTTATAACGTGTTTATGAATTTTTATAAATGGTTCGATTTTAGTCTCCGTAGAATGTTAACATATTCTGCAGCTTCCAGACAATTTTCTGGTGTTATTTATCCGACGATTTTCCCCCTATTTATTATGCGTCATTTCATTCTGGAACGGTCGATGATTTTTAAAATTAATGTTTTTTCTTCATCGCATATTTGTAACTGAAATTAATGTTGATAGGTTGACCTTAATTGTATATACAAGACTTCTCATTTTGATTTGATGTTGCTCATATCCAATCACCTACATCAATGAAGATTCTCTTAATTTGACCTTTACCAAGGTTTCTATCATTCGAATATGGACTAACAAAGGTTCCTTTTTTTCCAAGAAACTGGCATTTTTTCTATTAATCTATCAATTTTTTCGGACATCATATTTCGGTTATTTATTATACATTTTTGTGTCTCGGCATTCCTTTTCAATCTAATATTTATCTTTATTTCATATAAACTTTGTTATTAGCCTTAACTTTTTAATAAGGACACAGCTTTTTGTGATGGTATCGTTTCCTGAAGCATGTCTGTTTTTCTCACCTTCATTTCCTTTGTCCAAGTGTATGCAAGGTCCCTGCAAGCCATCTATCGGTGTGTAGCAAAGGGTGCAAGTACCACGTCTTTGTTTTCTTTATCGAATACTTTCGCGAAAAAAATAATTCTTGAAACGATTCGTTCTAGCATCTATTCCCTGTTCTTCGTAGCAGTATAACATCTTTACGTAAGTTATTTTAATGTGGCTCTTCTCGGAGATCTTTATGTTTTTGTAAAATACGTACCCGCATAAGGCTTCCGCACTTTTGACGGTGCTCGACTCGGTACGTCTCGCCTTACATAATTCCGTCTTCGCTGTACTTTGTTTTGTTTACGGGATGATCTTCTCTTTTCTCCTACTGAAATTCCAAGCCCATACTCCGATCAAACATATCTCCGATCGCATCCGGCCGCAGAATTGACTGCAGCTCCATTTAATTACACGAATCCCTTTCGGAAACGCTCCGTGCAGCTCCTCTCCGATCCGTTCCGGTAATTGGGACACGAGCGTGGGTGAAAGGGAAGTCTGCCCGTGACAGTGAAGGAATGACGTAGGATCCGATGTAACTCTTTCTTCGGATCATCGTAGACGCTCTTTGTTTCTCATACTCGATTCGATACCCTTGGGCGCTTCCTCAATGAGATTCTGAACTCGGATTCGAAACAATGGTGATATTAGTCGAGGGAGAAGGTGAGGCGTGAGAATCAACGTGTAGCGTTCATCTCCCGCAACAGTTGATATTTGTATCGAAGTCTCCAATGAGGGAATCCTTACTTGGGATACGGAAACATTTTCAATGATATTTCCGTTAGATTACCACTTCATCAATTTACGACTGAAATGTATAGGGTGTCTGATTTTCAAGTACAAACTTTGAGATGTTATGAAGAAGTAAACCACATTACTAGTACTACAGAGCTACATTTTCCTTTGTATTGATAGTTAAAATAAAGACCAAATGTGGAAGTTTCGTACTCAATGGTCGATATTCGTGTGCTGTAAAATTGAAAGATTATGGCCCCTTTTTGAACAGAAGATAATTGGACACAGGTTAAGTATGTATCTCATCCAAAGTTAAGTTTTAACTTTACTTTGTCACATTGTCACCTGTCTCTACCTTGTCACTGCTAAGTGCATATTGGCACCATAACCTCTTGCTATCAGCTTTTCTCGAAGATAGCTGTACTTAGACAGAAAAATTCTTTCTTTTCAGCGAGAATAAGCTTTCAATTTCACTGCAAATCTTCGTTCCTCAGGTATGTCGTGGAGATTGTCCAATTCCGTTCGTTTAATGGCGGTGGAGCATTTCCTGTCGATATGGCAGGTAGCCCCACCAGTCATCGGTTGCCCGAACTAGCGCAGCTGTACGTAAGTGGAAAAACATTGACAGTTACAATTTCCGGCAACAGCGATGTCTATAATATTGCTGTCGTTATTTTAAAGGATCACGACTTGGTAAACATCATTTGTGAACAATGTTTAAATATTGATCAGGAAATCGTTTCAGTTGTCTTTATCAGCATTTATTATTAAATTTATTTGTGTCAGCCTTGCATTTAGTAAAAAAACGTCAACTACCTCATCTATCTGATCTGAAAACAGTTTAGATACACGATTGGCCTCGTGATTTTAACTTCTTTTCCTGAAGTCGATGTAAAAAATGAGGCATTAAGTAATATTCATAAAAAGTTCTCTTCGTGGTGCAAGCCAGAAGCGGTCACGGGAATGTTGTGGGAAAATGCCGGGCGCGAAGCGTGGAAAACGCGGTAATAACGTCAGAAATATTATTGGCATTGTGGTAGGCCTTTCATATGCTCAGCTATGAGCTAATTAATTTTTGGCGCGCCTGGTGTTTCTCATTGAAGAAGGTTCAAAAATGTTGCTAGACTTAAATGAAATTAGAATTTTTGCGGCAGGAGATTAACGAAAGAATTAGCAATTACCTCCATCAAAGAATTTGACTTCTCGCGGTTCACACCATTAGTTTTCTCGGCAAGCATTTAGCGTTCTCTGCACGTACGCCATTCGCATTGTACGGAGTAAGTGTTAGGGAAATAATTAACCGTCACAGAAATTTAACGTCAGATGGTAAACTCATTTAGCGCTCCGTTGTTTTGTTCCTTGCGAAGAAAGTTAAACACGTTGAATCTGTCGCCGGTTACTTCTCAGTTAAATCATTAGGAATGCGAGGTTAATGGCTCCTTCGGATTTCCATTAGTGAGTCCTTCTACACGGTACTTAATCTGCGAATGCGTGATTCCCCACCGTCCTCCAACTGCGCCATCCAAGTGGCGACGACGCCGAGTTAGCATCGCCTCGGTCACTCACTCCGTTGCATGTCTTCCCAGCATTCCCTCCCGTCCAATCGCACTCTCGGCTACACGCATTACGTGCGAGAATAAAATCCGTTCTCCCTTTCCAAACTTTATTGCCCTCGGAGGAAGGTGGCCGCAGCATCCCCCCGCCTTAATTCGTCCATTCTCGAGCCTCCTTCGAGGACTGGGATGTGAATTCCGTCCTTTAGTCCTGTTCCAGTCCTTTTGCACCATCTTGCAAACATTTCTGAGCTTGCGGGTTGCTTTCAGGAAATGTATTAGGGAAGCATGTGTTTGTGGAAGGCTGTGTATGTTTTTCTGTGTGGAAGGCTGTGTATGTTGTTTTCATCAACGTATTTTCTCACCGAAAAAGAGTGCATTGTAAAGGTAATGAAGTTGATTCACTACTTATTTTCTACTTAGCAAGCCTTACTTCTCAGTTGTAGAAAAGGAAGAAAATAAACAAGCCCAAGATGAAAATACAACGTGTAACTCTTGTTTATAAGCTCTTTTATCGCTCTTGCCGCTTTCTATGTATTTCACCTGAAGATGTTACGCTGTAACGAAACGTATGTTGCTGTTATTAAAAATTATCTTTTTGTGGACTCAACTAAGTGATTTTTACCTTCTCTATGACTCTTTTATCTTTTAAATCTAGCAGCATTAATAATCATCGAGGAAATCCTGATTTCAGCATTTTGTCTTTATTCTACATTTTCATGGATAAAGAAGCTATTTTATGTGATATTTGTGGTAATATTACGATGAATAATTTTCTATTAAATGGAGCGATATTTCATATCATTTTCCTTGTATTTTTATGTGTCTCTTCTTCTTCGAGGTTTTGTTTGATTGTTGTATCTGTCTGTATGCAAGACTTATTTTACATCATACTTTTATTCAGAGGATGAATGTGGATAATTTATACTGTCCACGATAGCCGTATGTATGATTAATGTAGTCTATTTTATTTACAATTTTACATCTTCGATCGTCGAAGTTCTATGTGTTCCGGAGAATCTGGAGGATTTTACTGTTTTATCGTGGAAGAGGTGACTGCTTCAATAGGATGGATATATTTGCACGGATTTCTAATGTATCGGAGTATTTTTCACCATCTTCCTGGTTTTTCTTTTTATCTGCCTCTTCGAGTGATTATAGAAAGCGGCGAATGAGTGATCCGCTTCAGCGATCCCTCTAATCCAGCTAAGTGCATCCAAGTCACCCAAACGTCACCATTTCTCCTCGAGTTAACATAAAATACTCCCGGGACGGAAACAATTTCGCGCCTTTCTGCAGCTGCCCTCTCAGGATATATGCTCATTCGCTCTCCTCGTCCATCCACTATCCCTTTCTTTTAGAGAGATGACAATCACCGGAGGGGGTCGGTGAGTTAAGCACCGCCGTATTCGGAGCAACTTACTCGAAACTTCATTACTATTTCCATCGCTCGGTGCCTCTATATTCCTTAAATTAACACGCTCTCGTAATCTCCGGTTGAGCGTATCACGTCCGTCTCGGAGAAAGTTTCGTTGGGCGAATTTGCCTCCCAGGTAAAGATTAATATGGCTACCTCTCCCCAGTGGGGGAATTTTTATCATATTTCTCGCTCCCGCGGAACTAATTTTGTGTAAGTAGAACTGAGGAAATATAGCGAAGGAAGGTATGTGTGGAAATTGTTTTTTATGGTTGTGGAGATTTTAATGATGATGTTATAGGGCGCCAAGAAGTATAGGTTTATTTAATAATTTTCCTCCGATGTTTCTTGCATTAGTTGAGAGAGATGTAAGCAGTCGTTCCCTCGCGTTGTATGAAAATTGAGGAATAAAAAGAATATTCTGAAATGATACTTGGCGGTAATGAATTCAAAATGTGTTGTTGGGAAACTCTAAGGACATCTGCTTTACAGTAAGTACCTTAGTGGTAAAGTGCAGTTCTTTGTCATTTCTTGAGGAATATTCTGAAATTTAATGTGATTTAAGATTTCTTCCTCTCATTTTGTACTTAAGTATTCGTAAATTACTATTGATTTTGTCTATATTAAATAAAAGCATTAAACCGATAACTTTATTTTATACGAAACTTTGTAGATGATAAAATTTATTGAAATAATTTATCCACATCATATTTCAGTTGGTCATTTACAGTGATGTTGGTTTCAAGCAAGAATACTTAATAATTATTTTATGGAAATGTCTGGTGCTAAGTTCTTATGTAGTCTCTCATGAATTAATTACTTTATTTATGGATAACAATTTGTTCGTCATCTATGCGTTTTGAATCCGGTTCTCTTCTGTATATAGGAAATTTACTTCCTTATAGGTGAAGAGGGTATGAATGGGCGCAGGAAAAACAACTACTTCGTGATTTACATGTGGTTGCGTGTTTCGACTTATGGAGTAATAAAAAACAATTACGAGAAAAAAATGCGTCAAAATCAATTTTGGTTTGCTTTCCTTAATAGTTTCTCTGACTTCAGCGCTCGAAGCGGGATTTGGAGTGATTACACGAAATGGGCGTTCTTTTTCACTTCGCCAAAGGCATGGACGTAGTTATACGTCGAGTCGAGGATGTAATTTATTTATAATTGCGATCGTTTTTGAAGCTCGATTCGTTCAAATCATGTCCATTACGAGAGGTGTATTTACTCCCAGAAACGCTTTCTTTCACTTCTTTTCCAACTACACCTTTATCTGAGTGAGAAACCGTCGGCCAGTCGAGCTTCTTCTTCCCTCGAGACGGTCACGGTGGAGGAAGAGGTCCTTCCTTTCCATTTCGAATGACTCTGAGGAAGAAACTGGATTTTCCCTCTCTTCGAAAATATTTCCGAACCGGTTTAGTCAGAAAATTATCCACCACTCCTCCGAAAATAAATCGTTCGCGTATCAGACTCTTTCTTCTTTCAGCCTCTTCTCTCTTCGAGTGAAATGTTTATGTACTCCTACCGGTGCTGCAGGGGTTTGAATTTGGCACTTGAAGCATTGCTAACAGTCACGGCAGACTTGGGGCTATACTTTTTCGTTCTTTGTCGCGCATGTAGACTGGAATAGGATCGCTAATTTTGGTGTGAAGTGCTAGGGTTCAATGTTCCTCAGCTTTTGTTGCTTAGTCTGACGGTCGCCTTCCTGAACCTATTGTCTAGGTTCTTATACTATGAAATACTCAATCTTTTAATGTTTCATTTTATCTTAGTTAAGGGCTATTATATATCACATTTTAGCGATGTAAGTCATTCTGGCTATTTCTTAATGTAATATGTAAATTTTGGCACCTTTTAGTTTTGCGTGGGTTGTCTCATTTGCTTCTTCCTTGTCCTCAGTATTTATCGTTTTATTTTTTTACTCGTCGGTTCTAAATTTTGTTTAAGTTTCTTAAGCACACTCGTGCATCGTAGATTGAGTTTTGATAAGAAGCTTGCGACTTATTAGTACAACTTGGACTTTTATAGTAGATCTCTAAAATTTAAACCCTACTTTGATCATTATTTTCCTATCTTCTTCTTAATATTTTTCTCCTGCATAGTTTCTTTGTATAGTTCATTAATTTTTCATGTTTCTAAATCAGCAAATATAACTAAGCTTTGGCTTGGATCTTCTTTCGTAGAACCTGAACTACAGACTCCTTTTTTTGCCCCTTATTTTAATAGAAAAAAGTTTTCAATGTTTTTTGTCAGATCCCTATTTTTCATATTCTTAAAGCAAATACATCTTGACCTTCTCGTTGACTGCGAAAAAAATCTCTAATTGATCTCTCACACCAAACTCAGCTTTCGCGGTCCATTTCTGAGTACCTTCTGGAGGGTCGCAGCTGACGCATCAAGAGATCTCTGTAGGTGATACTCCGAGTTTTTGTGGATATGAATCACCGACGATTTCTGCCGCAGAGTATCTCCAGCACACTTCTTTAGTCGGGAGCCGTGGTGCAACTCCATTTCGTCGTCCTTTTAAAAATAAATTATTCTCCGATGCGCATATTAAATCTCCATATCAGGATCTCCAGCGGGTCTTTAAGTGCTCGGTGCGAGCGTTGAAGTCTCCGCCATTCGGTCCTCGGCCACCCTTAATAAACGACTGCGAGTTCAGAAGTCAAGATGGGCGTTCCTTGCCTTGGGCCGTACTTGTTCATTAGGCTTGGCCTTTCGGATGGCGGTTGCCTCGGTGGGTGGTTTGTTGGTTGTTGCGAGTGAGGAGCGACGAATCTGGGTTGGGCGGGAGAAAGTCGCGATGCTGTGGGAAGAAGGCGGACGGTCCCGTCTACTTATCGGAAGAGTGAGTTCCACTCGCTTCTTTCACTTTCTTCGCTTTTTCAGCGCCGTATTCTTCTCCTTGACAGCTAATGCCGCTACTTATGAGCTCCTCTCTCTTTTTCTCTGTGTGGATGTTATTTGTCCTCGTCGATTTCCCTCACTTCTCGTTCGAATGGTCGTACAGAGAGGTTAGTTGAATTTCCATTGAGGCGTTGATATGCCGACGTGCTCATTCATCGAAAATCGGCTCCGCTAATCGTTTTCCGGTTTATCATAGTCGCTCTTGCATTATTCATCAACTGTCATTTTCTGCGTATGGGTTGCACCTAGCCCTTACGTTCGCAATTGATTTATCTTACTGACTGCTTGCACCACTTATGTTATATGTCTTTAACACTTAAGGGCATTCTTGCCTTTGGCTGTTGGTCAGTTATGGATTGATGGACAGAAAGTTGACCCTCTCAATCGCTTTTCACTAATGCCTATATGGCTACTTTTATTTATCTTCGTTGTGTTAAATTTAGGGCATGTCGAACCGACTTAACAGCAATGCCCAAGGACATTAATCGTATTTTTTCTGGCATTAAATTCTATAATTCATCAAATGTTTCTTGAGTTACATTATTTACCTAATTTTTTACTTCTACTCCTGCTAAAGTGAAATCTCGATCTTACATTTTTTAAACCGGGCCAACGGAAATAGACTAAAGATGTAGAACGTAGGTTACGGGAAACAAAGGGTATAGTTGCTGCTGTTGGAACTTAAAAATTTCAACGTAATAGCCAGTAAAACGTCAGAAACGAGACATTAGATCGGGATTTTCACTGTGTATTTAATAAATGTTGGTCCTATAAAGTTATATTTGTCATAGTGCTGTAGAAATTGTGCACAATTGGAAATATATTAAACCTTACCTTACCTTAAAAATATTTAAGATCTGATTACCATCTATTATTTTAATCAAAATTACATACAATTCGTATTTCGTTCTGGAGCGAAGAAGAAAGCCATCTACTAGATTTATACCGGCTAATATATTACTTTGTTCCTTACTCCTAAATTGAAATGGTGGTTCGGCACCATTCACTTTGCCATCTCGGATTAAATCCGTTCCGTATGTCTCTCCCGCACGATTCACGTGAGCTCGGAATAGAAATGCAGATCTATTTATCACGCGTGGAATTCTATCAGTCGATTCTACCCATTTTATAGAGACCTCTCGCGGTGAAATTGAGAGGCTCCGCTCGCCATGCAGCGAAATATTGCAAGCATCCGAGCATGTAATCGAAAATCGTCCCCCGCCGAAACATCTCAACCTTCGTTTCGGCCATATATTCTCCTCTGACACGTTTCGTCATCTCCGAAGAACCCTTCGAACGAGTTTCGCCCTTTTCCCGCGTCCTTTAGCGTCCTTTCCCTTCCTTAGCCGGCCGCAGTTTTCCCTTTCTGCCTCGCCCACCTACAAAACCGATCCTCTTCCCACGCTACCTGTTAGAATGCGGTTCCTCTTAGCTCATCTCTCGCCTTTACGCACGCGAAAATTTCCACCGGGAGACTCCGCGTCTCTTTCTCTTTACAGCCAACACCTCTCCGCTCGTTCGATTCCTTATCGGCGTCCTTCCATCTGGGCTCCTCTCCCATTTGCATACATCGCTTAAATTTCCCTAGAGAGATTTAAGGGAACGTATTTTCTACTAGTCTTGGCCTACGTTTTCCGGGGTCGGCTAAGAAGTTATTAGGTTAATTGGGGTTTGGAGGAAAGTCGGCTAAAGTAGTGTCAAAATATATCTTCGGAGGTGATGTTTGTAGGAGTTCGCTCCTTACTGCGGTCGGAATAAAGAAACCGGCTGATTCTTAACTTGATTGAGGAAGAGAGTCAGTGTAGTTCTGCAGGAAGTAGCACCGTTTGGATGTAGGCGTCGTAGCACTTGTAATTTTTCAAACTGAGGAGATAAGTTAAACCCTTAAGAACTTTCATGGTGATAATCAGTGTTCAGGAATAATTCTGTGTTTTCCAACCAGGCCAAATCAGGCGTCACATCTGATACCGACGTATCGACGACACGCTCCGTAGTAATTCGAAGAGATCGAGATGTGTTTGGACGATATATCCTTCGAAATTTTCCCCTAAGACTCATAAATGAATCGATAATTATTCTTGAATAAAGACTTATTCTTCCAAGATGAAGAAATAGTTTATAATAGTTTCGATTAAGAAGATAGTTTAAGGTTCATTAATATGAATTTTTGTTCGAGGTATAAAGGTTGTTCGAGGATCATTAATTTGGTATTTTAGGAATTATCGGACTTTAATTAGAAGAAGGCTCAATTTGTGTGTACGCTCATCCAATCAAGAGCCAAATATTATATTTTAATTTCTCGTCTGGAGAGAGCTTAGTCCAAAATTGATCTCCCATTCCACTTTTGTCTCCGCCATTTACGTATGGTACTGTTAAATTTTCCTTTCCCCCATCTTTAGTGATAGCTCGAAGGCTCACGATCTAAATAAGTAACCCAAGGTTAAAATAATCGTATTCCAGGCCGTAATTTTTGATGTTATCCGAGTATTTATAGCGTCACGATTCACCAGGAAGGAAAAGGTGGTTGGGTATTTTCCACCTCGTTCCGTTGCAACAAATTTAACTCGTTCGTTAAATTTTTAGTGGTGTGAAACTCCATAGACGATCATGAATTTTGCATAGTGATCCTTTCACAGTTTTCCTTCCTGAAGATTTAAAATCATTATTGTAAAGGTTCTCGTCCCACCTCAAATGCTAACCTGTTTCACACGCCTCCTTACCTCTTCTCCTCAGAAGCTCTACGTTGTTGCATATTCCATAAATTTTTAATATTCTACAATCGCTCAACTACTCTATTGAAGCTTTTTACTGATTACTTTACTCATATCGTCAAGAAAAGAACTTTAGTTATCTGTAACTCATGAAGACAATTATTTTCATATTTCTCTCAATCTTTTGTCTTTCTCTCTCAATTTCGCTTGTTTTCTGTTGTTATATTTTGCGTTATTTACTACTCAGTGTAAAACAATTAGCTCATTGTTTAGTTTTTCGAAATAATTAATTATCTAAAGAAAATATTAAATATTTCTCAAGCATTAATTACAAGCACCAATTTCGCAATAATTCATTAATATTTGTATTTAAAAACATAATAATAATAATAATAATCGTCTTTATTTGGGCGAGATTGAAACTAAAAGTCTCTTCTTCCAAGCAACCCATCGTCATTAATTTTTGAATTGTAATTAAATTAAAGAGATTAGTATGAGAAAAAATTAGTACAATTGTGGATGTTAAAAAGTTAAGATATTCATAAGAAAAACATCCACTGCAAGAAAACACCCAAAAAGAAGGGAGATGTGAAAAACCTTTTCTCATGTTTTAGTTATTACTATCAGTAGATAGTAATAACTAAAAGATGAGAAAAAAGAACATGAAAACATAAAGAAATACATTACCAGTAAGTACTTGGCTGCGGTACGTAAGTAAGAATCAGTTCACATTAATACAAATGATAGCAATATAATAAAATTATCTATATTTAGCAATATCAGCTTATTCTATTTATTATTTTGGTACTTATTGGTATCTTATAACAAGGGAAATTGCAATGGAAGAGTCGATTCAGAGAACTCTTAAGGGAAAGTCTTTTGGTGATTTGATTACTATTGTAACGGTAGTATTCACCAAGAGGGGCGATGCATGTAAGCAAGATGTTTTATCGAAATGATGATTGTTTTCGAGAATGGTAGATATAGCTTCATTGGAGATGTGGCAAGTTTGCCTGGTCACTCTCATGGCGTGTTTTGTGTTATTGATGATACTGAGGGAAATCAGTCGTATGGGGAGTGGGTGGGCTCGGATAGCAATGGCAACTGGAATCGTTCTCATCAATCAAATTTCGGAAAGCGTCGAAGGGAGAGAGAGTACGAAATGAAGGAGTGGCTGAAACCTGCTCCGAGCGAGAAGAGGAACGCGTCCGTAAAGCATCTTGATAACGATTGGTAAGGTGTAGTTAGAAACGAAAAGGATATGCGGAAGACGAGAAAGCCCTGCTCGACGATTGCAGTAAAAGTTGCGGTGGCTGGTGAGAGGTGAATTTATCATTTATCGACTTTTTAGGTCTTAATCTTATTGTTCTCGTATCCTAACGGATCTGGGGAGAGGCGGAAATTTTCCCGGTTGCCGTCAAGGTTTGAGGTATGCGTTTAAATGGAACTGCGTGAGTTTCTCCCCGCGGAAGAACGTCCTTGCAGAATATTCTCCACTCTCCATCTGGAGAGCATATGGCGTTCAGGGGCAGTTGCATTGCTTTCTGGTATCATTGCATATTTGTGTTTACTGCATTTAGGGTTAAAATCCCAACGAATTTTGTGTTCCGGAATATTTGTAATTAACGTGCTCTGAGAATTTCAAGGCTGCCTAATTCGGTCATGTTTTGGGATGTTCTGTATTATAATGGTTATTTCCAACCGGTTCTCATTTTTTCACCTTGTCCTTCACTGCCTTTGGGAACCTTCTTACCTTAGTAACCTTAATTAACTTGCAGGTTTTTCCATTTCTACAAGGGAAAGAAATTTGTAATTAAATGATGTTCCTTGTCATGGGATTGCTGAAATTTGAGTTATTCTCCTATAAGTTACAGTATCGAGCTAATTATTAGTCCTGTTCCTTATCTAGGTCTGCATTCGTACCCCGATCAGATTTCGGGGCGTGGTAATGGGTGCATCAACAACTTTATTGCCCATTGTCGTTTACTATTTTGTATCTTTTGTGGAAAATGTGAATTCTTGAAGAAACAGATTGAATTTTAAACCTCGATTTTTTCTAAACATTCCCATCATCAATCTTCGCCATAATATATGAATTATAATACTCTTTTCGGATCATTTGTTGCAGCTTTCCAAGATGGCCTGTTTGTAATCTATCACCTCATTCTCTCATTGTTCCTGGCCTTATCTCAAACCATTATCTAACTCATAATCTGACCTACGTCATCCTAAGTATATCTTCTCTTCCGCCATTCCTTCCGATTCTCTCTTTAGTTAGTTGAACCCTTTATTGGCGAGGTTAGGTCCAGGTGGGCCTCTCTTCCACCTAAGCTCGTATGTCGATTACATTTATAGTTAACTTATTAAAAAAATACAAAAAGAAAGAGTAGGGTGTGGAAAAAAATCTTTGCAACTGAAGGTTGACAAAGAAAAAAACCCACGTTGCGGGAAAACACCCACATAGAAGGGGGGTGAAAAAAACCTGCGGAAACACTAATAAAAATGTATACAAACATAGATACATATATAATATACTCTTTAGTAGACTTAATCCTGAATGTCCGGTCAAATTTCTCTCGTTTTCCATTTACTTGCATTTCCATCTATTCGTTTGCTCGTCGTAGGATTCCATCAAATCTTCTCACATTGTTTAATAATTCTATTTTATATATGATAAGATTTTCAATTGCTTATTAAAATGATGCATTCATACCCAATAATTCCTTAACCCTCTCTTTTACTATACCCTCTCAAAGTATGAAATAAGGAGATTCAATTTAAATCAAATTTCTAATTGTTTTCTATATTTAAAACGAGCTACTTCATCGATGAAATTATTGATACCTATTAATACTTTTTTAAATTAAAAAAAGAACGTTTTTGTTGTTATTTATTACCCCAAGAAATCCGAGAATGTATCATATTACGATGGCTGTCGGATTATACTTTGTTAGATTTACCGCCCAATCAAGTTATCCTTCCTCCAGTTTTATGGATCCCATATTCGACCTCCTCATTACCTCTAACCTTCACCCTAATGACGGTAATGTTTCCCCTGGGTCCGTTATATTATACGTAGGTTTCCCTGGTGAGAGGAGCGGTCATCCCATATATTCCTCGTCCTTGGATATGCGAGCGTATTTAAAATCACTTTCAAATTCCCTCGGCTCATACGTTCCACCAAAAGAGGTTGAAGGACGAAGATTTGGGATTCCTCTTATGCGAGCATCGTTACTTCACCCAAGGATGTTTTTAATATCCTCTCGGATATTTTCGCAATCATTTCTCTCCGTCATTTTTACCGAAAAATTCGGCAGTTCGGTCGGTGATTTTGGAGAAGGAATCAATTTCTAAATGCATTTTGAAAATCTTCTGAGCGATTGATGAATAGATGCTGTGATAATCCTCCCACACTCAACAACTCTTTCCCCCTTCCTTTCTTCCTATATATTATTGTACTTCTGTTTCCGATGTGCCTGATGATGTCGATGTATCAACGAAACTAGTCGCCAGTAAAATTTTTTCTGTGGAAGTTACTAAGTGTCTTTCGTTTATTTACATACTGTGATATCTCAGTGTACGGAGATTATTCGTTCCGAAATCACCTCCGAAAATTTTATTTCCAACGGTGTCTCAAATCATAAGCTGTGTATATCAATGAAAAAAAGTAGCAGCACTATCTTTGTAATAGTTGAACTGTAATTTGGGTTAATTGCGTGGAAATGCAAATTCTTTCGCTGCCTGAATACGTTGGCTGAATCAGTATTAATTATTCGTGTTTAAAAAACAAGCAATGGGAACTGGAATCAATAATTATTAGCCTTAATTGTATTTTACCGTGGTATCTTAATATATTGTTTGTATGCACGATTTTGCTATGGTGTTTGAATTTTATCAGGGTTTCACCATAATTCATCTACATCTACATCTACATTAATACCCTACAAGCCGCCTTTCGGCGTGTGGCAGGGGGTGTAAACACCAGTTGAATCTAAAATACTTCCTTATTTGGTTATTGTCACGTATCGTTCGCAGAAAGAATGAATTTTTAAAACGATTCGTCCTAGCATCTATTTCTCTTAACTTGCGTTCATTATCGGATCGACCGAGGTAGCAGGGGGGTTGCATGATACCGATTGTATCTTCCGTAAATGTTGTTTCCCTGAATTTATTAAGTAATCGCATCCTAGCTTCCAATCTCCTGTCTTTCAAGGATTCCCAACCTACGTCTGAGAGCATTTTTGTAACGCTTGCTATTTTAAATTTATATTTCCAGTTAGCACTTGGTGTTACACTCTAATTTGCTTTCTCTGAATGCAATATCCCTTTCTAAATGCGGTCCTTAATAAATTTTAAAATAGCGAATTGAAAAATGTGAATTCATACGTATAATATGAGGAAGTCTTGAGTCCGCTTCCCGGTAGTAGTCCAATATTCCTGTTACAAATTGGCAGCAGGAACGTCATTTGGCCATAATCCTAAGTTTCCTCCCTAAAATACTAATTTTTATCTTATAATAAATGTAGTATCATGAATTAGCCATCACTCCTATCCTTTTCTTTAGAATTTTAAATTGACAGATCTGTGAACTAGTGCGTAGCTTATATTTTGTTTCTTGATTGTAATAACCTTTTAGGAGTTATTTTGGAATGAGCATATGTTCATGATTTCACTTCATCGAAGTCTGTAATTGTTTTAGGGATGTTTTGAACAAAGACATGAATTTAATCTAAGTGATTATTTTTGCAACTCATTTTTAGCTCTGAGCTACAAATATGAATTTTTATTTCTGCATATAAATGAAGTATTTATTAAATATGAATATTTTTCATCTCGAACGTTTCCATGGGAGTGGCATTATTTTCCGATGTAACGCATCTTTCACTCTCCCGCGAATCCTCTGAGTTAGGATTTCCCCTCTTCTTTTTTTGAAGGACGTTTTCAAATTTCGAAACACAATTTCGACCTACTGTTTCGAATTTTCCTATTTTGGGGTAATCCCACGTTTTTTCCGCAAGGTTAGCTTTTTTCGTTCGAAAATTACTTCCTAAAGCCCCACTAACTTTCGTGTTCCATTCATAATTTTACACCGTTTTCCGCTCAGATATTCTTTGGAGATAAGGTCGTTTCCTAACGCTATTTTCTCATCAAGTTGTCGGATTATATTTTGGCCCCATTTTAGCTTCTCATTACCTTCCGAGGCGTCCTTTGATGATTTTTTTAACGTTGCATACGAATTTATTTTCTCTGTACTCAGTAAATGCTTTTATCCTGGATGAAATATGGCGATGTTTTCCTGCAAGATTAGGAGGATTTGAGTACAATTACTTCGCGGCCGTGTTCAGAAAAAAATGAATTTTCGCAGCTGTTGTTTTTTGTTATAAACGTGTGTTAATGCATTTATACTGGAAGCCGATAATTGTCGTAAGCGTAGCACACGAGTTTGATTATGCCATTCTGAAGTTAAAAGTCATATTTGATATTTTAGATATTTTAAACGCAAAATATAAGCTCCGTCTGGGAGGTAAGACTTGTCTATTATATATCCATTTATACAAATTCATTTCAAATACGAACAGGTCCATGCCGAACCCTGCATATTCCTTTAGGCGTAAATTAGGCGCAAGATGCCATTAAAATAGGATGTTGTAGCTGCTGATATTTTGTTTATATACGAGTAGTTTTTACTTTTTTCATTTATTTTAATTTATTTGATTTCTTTGGTTTTGATTCATTACATTGATTTTACTTTATCTCACTGATGTTAATTTATTTCCTTAATTTTAATTATTTCCTCGATTTTAGTTCATGTCCCTGGGTTAATTCAATTCCTTAATTTTAATTATTTCCTCGATTTTAATTCGTTTCCTTAATTTTAAATTATTTTCTTAGATTTAACTCAATTCCTTTATTTAAATTTACCTGATTGTTGTCAGTTATATTTCATTATTTTCAAAATTATTACTGATTAGACCAGGTTTTTTAATGTTTATAATTTTTTTATTAGCAGCCTTAACTTGCTAACACCCAAGAGCGTGAAACTCTTTCAAAAAGATGGAACTACCGCTGCTAAATTTTTGTTAGAGATTATAATAGTTTAAAAAGCAAAACATTATTTCTCTTTCAGTGTTAGTTTTTTATGTATGGCTTGTTATACTAAATTAAATATCTTTGCTAAATTCTACATCCTTGTGTCGCTTGGGAATGTTTATGAAGAGTAAAATTTTAAGCATTCTCCAGAAAACGTCATCTCCGCATCTAAAATACCCGTGATTAGGTTTGATGTATGGGAGAATACTCAGTGCTTTTGAGGAGCTTCATGTAAATGATCATCATTTAGTTTCCAACAACTAAACATATTCGCTTCTCCATTCAACCCGCAACATATTCCCATTCGAGTCACCTCAGCATACGCATTTCCCAGACCAATAAAATAATTCTCCTTCAAAGAGATTTAGGGCCGCGAGTTTATCAACGCGATCCCCTCCTCGGCACACCGTCCTCGTAGTTGAGGGTATTACGCCTCCCTTAACGAAAGATTCAAAACAGATGCCATCGCGGAGAGGGTGTTTTTACGAATGCCTTCGCGTGTTACGCGGGCTGAGCTTGTCTTTCCTTCCCACGCGCTCCCTCAGCTCGCAACAAATCCTCGCCTGCTGACAAAAGCCGCGCACATTTCCCAACTAGGAAACAGTCAAAAGCCGTCCGGATTTTGCTGGCAGCCTCTCCTTTCCCAATGCATCATAGTCGCAAAGAAGTTTCCCCGCGTTGGGTGTGATGTATACGCGCCTCAGAAGCGGAGATAAGTCGGCCGGCGTTTTTTATTTCTCGCCCAAGGTGTCCCGCCACGTAACAAACGAGCCTCGGCGATTTCCTTTTTTATTTCAGGAGCGATTTCGGTATCTCATTCCATCGCATCAAAGGGTTCGTGTGGGAAAGGAGATTGGCCTCGTGGAATATGCGGGGAAGAGTCAATTTGCGGGATGCGTCGGGCGATGGGGAAAGGCGTGGGTGGGGAGGATTCCTTTAATAATCTCTCTCACTTTTCCGAGTGATGGGGAATGAAACCTGCCGACTTAGGGGCGTGAGTTTTTTGGAGGATTATCCTTGAGTTTTAGAGGACCGTTCGGTGGATGATGGTACGATTTTCAGGTCATTGGTTGGGTTATACGATGTAGGTACTGGATTCTGCGTCTGTTTTCGTCTTATTTTAAAATGTTTTGAGGCAGGGTAGTTTGTTGGTTGGGAATGTGAGAGACCTGGGTTCAAGTCCCAGGCGTACTTTTAGCTATTGGGTTTTATTGTACTTTTTACGCAGTGTGTTTTCGTGTATTTTCATTTATAAAGTATTAGTCGAACATAAATTATCAATATTTTCCAAATTATATACACTTATAATTATTAACTGTGTTTTTGCACTATTTTTCACCATTTTCTTATTTCTGGATGTTTTCCGGTATAATTGAGTTTTTTATTCAAAACTTCTTCGTTGCTTTTACATTTTTCTTTTTATTTCAACATTAAATTCAACTATATATTTGAGATCGAATCATTGAGGCTATGTTGAAGAGTATTTTGTTAAACTTTGGCCTGCCTCGTCCTAATAAACAGATTATTAATTAATATTGCTGTTTTATCTTTTATTTATCGCTCGGTTTCAAGGCGCGTCCCCGTGCAAAGGAAATCATATTTCCCTTATCTATGTTTGAGATAGCAAAATATTGAGTTTTCCGGGTTGTTAGTATTTGACGTGCGCAAAACAAATATCAAAGCAAAATATTGAAACAACTTAGCAACGATAGATATAATTTATTGAGCCACAAAGACATTTTTGCTGTGATTTTTAAGAATTGCGATGTCATTGTATGAAAGCATTTTCATGTGTATTGTTTGTAAGTTATGACAGCCTATATTGACCGAGTTGTACCTACTTATATTGTTCTGTGATTGGTACTTGTTGGCAGTTATGCATTGCCACTTATGGTGGTCTTTCTTAGGTTCTCTATTTAATGATAAAAATAATAGTAATCTAGTTTGCAAAGCTAAGTTTTTGTTTTAAAAATCGTTTCATGTTTTTCTTTTCCATCGCTTCTGAGTTTGATTAAAAATATCAGTTCTTTAATTAAAAGCATCACAACACTGGCTTTTTTGTTTTCTTTAAATTGAAATTATATTGGATACTTATAGGACGAAACAAAGGCTCAGGTTTCGTTCCTATTCTTCTTTTTTGCTCATCTCTTTTCGTTAAAATAAAAAAGAACTTGGAATTCTCTCCAAGAGACCTGAAAGGGCGTTCATCCCTTCTCAGGAAAGAAAGGGAAATTTAATGAATGAATCTCTGTTTTTCCAAAGATTTTTTTTGATTGCATCGTAAAATCATTTTCCTTTCCATTTCTTTCCGTCTCTCGTTAATTAGTTTTCATTACTGTCCTAATCAGTATAAATTGGTAAAATCCTTCAACGAAGGCCTGTATGGAGAAAAAGTTAAAGAAATCATTAAAATCATCAGTAGAAGCAAGCTGCATATCATTTATTTGTTCAATACCACATTATTTATACAATATCACCAAGTCATGGCCCACACCATCGATTTCCATCATTAAAAACATCCCGTATGTCATAGTATAAGTTCCAATTAGAAATATTCTCTTAAAATTGTGAATGGTAAATTCCATAATTGTAATTTCGGTGATTACCTGAAGTTTAAAAGTCGTGAAAGGAAATCTAGGTAAATTGACAACTACAAGTAAATTTGATGTAATAAAAAAATATTAAAAGAATACTACCAATTCCTTCAGGTACGACTTTGTAGAAGGACTCCTTATCGTAAAGAGAGTAATGATAAAACATTTAACTGTACTGCGAGACCATTGCTGATGATGACGCGTCGAAACCTGGGTTTCCTAATAATGTATTTCGTTGCACAAGTTTGTTTTATTATTTCACTCGTTTCGTTTGGACGAAGGAATCGCAAAGTAATGAGAGTAATTAAGAATTTTCTACTGCAGAAGAAAAGAAAATATTATTTATGTGCGTAATCGAGATACATAGCAAGATAAAAGGCATTATACAATTGATATCATTTAAAACAAAGCATTTAAACGTACCGTAGGAAAAGAAAGTTGGCATATATGATGAATTGGCGTGTACGCAAAAGGGTAGGATACGGTTCGAGTATGTTTCTGTTACTAATTTGGACGCTGAGTTTTTTTGTTGCTCTCATTTGTTTGTCTCGGGAAAACCAAAGAAAACGGCGGCGCCATTTGAGCTTCATCCGAGGGAATTAATTAATGCGAGCATATTATTGTCCAACATCAGAAACGACTGCTTTTTGAGAGTTGGTACATGAAAGTCATTCGATCTCATTTCTATAGGCCTCGGGCGTCACGGGGCAGTCACGAATAGGTCGTTATTAAGGTCGAAACAAAAGAAGCGAAAAACTCGAAGCATCGTCCGTGTGACTCATTAGCCAAACCTTTTCACGGCGCTAGGATTGATAGCATCGAGGCGGTGCGGAGGGCGTTCTTGATAAATGATTCGTCTGCATTGAAATTATGCCCGCGTCAAGCAGAAGTGAAGCCAGCGGTGTCGACGCGGATTTTTTTACTCCTTGGGGTAGACAAATGATGCAGCCCGTTTCCTCGCCGGTCAGGATGTCCTCATCCATGAGGATGTTGGCGTAGTCCGAGGGTTCTCCGACGCCGTCAATATCCGATCGACGTGTACGGCAGAGGTGGGAACAACCGAATGGAAACAATCGAATCATTCGATTTTTCTCTTCCATCGATTAACACGTTTCGACTTTCGATCGAATGATTCCATTCCATGAATTCAATTTTCACTCGTTTAGTAAAGGAAAGGAAAATTATATTAAAAACTAGCTCGTGAAAGTAGATTATTACTTATGAATTGAAAAGAATCTTTACTTTAATGCTTGTGCAAAATCCACAAGAATATTAACTTTTAATCAATTTTCTTTGTGCAAGTTTTGGTTGTAACGATTCTTCTGCTATGAAATATCGCCTAAATGTTATTCATTATATTATAAATTCAGTTCGATCAATTGATTTTTGTTGGACTCAGATTCGTTATTCTATTTTTCTTTGTTTGATGTAATATTTTTACATAGCATTCATGAAGCGAGTTTATCTTTCACATTTAACGAAGCGCTAAGTACAAACAATATTGAAATCACGCAATACCATCAAAGACACGTTGAGGAAGCATCGAAATGGATTCGATGGTCCATCCGAGTAAACCACTTGCAATTCCAACCGATTTAATTCATTGGAATGAAATCAACCGGAAACATGTAGAAGGAAGCATTTCTTTCCCGGTGAATTGCATATAGGAATAGTTCTCGGGACTCCAACCGGGTAGCGGCTCTCCATATTGTCGACGTTTCGGCTGCATCTCTGCGATTATATTCAGGACTATAATAAAAATAATAATAGTATTTATTTAGGCGAGATTGAGACTAAAAAGTCTCTTCTTCGTGTTTATGACAATCATGTTCTGAAAATGGTTGACGGGTATTCGGCCGAAACGTCGGCGATATGGAGAGCCTCTACCAGGTTGAAGTCCGAAGAACTCTTCCCTGTATCGAATAGATGTTAAAATTAATCGAATAATTCTTCGATTAATTTCTCAATCGATTGTCCCATCTCAAGTCAGAATGTCCTCATCTACGGGAACGTTGACTATGTCTGAAGGGATCTCCGTCACCGCTGTCAATATCCGATCGACGGGTACGCACTGCCGTTCTCGCCTCCGAGCGAGCTTTCCCTCCGCGTTTGCGATAATTCGACTACGCCCATCCATTCGGCGTTTCATTTTTTCTAGTCCGGCTCATTTTTCGAGCTTTCCCGCAACTCCCTCTATTTTCTCCGAGAGATCGAAAGGTCACTCGAGATGTGGGGATAAGAGAAGGGGTTTTGTTCTCCAGATAGAGGTCTAAATGTTGAGATGATGAACCCGAGAAAGTGGGGAATGTCTTATTGTTTCTGAGGTAACGCGGCAGCCGTGTTGTAATTTTCTTTCCGGGTGACTTATGTGCCTCCCTCGCAGTTGATGTCGGCGGTGCGCGGGGCAGAGGTCGGCTTCTCGGCCAGGAGGCCGGGCTTCGCAACTGCCGATGGTGGATTGCGATTTTGTTTTTATTATCTCGAGCTGCCCATAAATCTCCAGTGAGGAGAAAAAAGGAGGTGAGGTTGGTAGTGATCCAAGGGAGATTTCAGGTTGTTTTGGCGATTATGAGATAGCGTTACCTTTCTGTTGCTTCATCGTCTTAGTGTTTGGTTAGTATTTATGATTCCGATCTACAATTTATTTCTTTATTCTCGGATGACTCGTGTATTATCCCAACGAATTATCAAATTTTGGTCCTGGTTTACAACAGCTTAAAGGCTAGCGCCATTAAAGTAGTCTTCGTTGATGTTTATCTTGTATGTAAAAAATATTTAATCCTTAGTATTCTAAATAAAACATTTTGTAATTTAATTTAATAAATTTTAAGTAATTATGAGGCTGTTTAAATATAGTTTTGTCGAATTATAATATCTGCGCGTTAATAATTCTATGTGCATAGTAATACTTTCAATTTTAATACTACATCATGTAATACTAAGTGCCATGTCAACTCTAAATGTTAATAAAACAGTAAATTCATTTCAACTTCTAGTTGTGAAAAATGAAATTCTTTTCTCCCGCGTCAAAATATAAAATTTAATCCTTATGTATCGGAGTTTATGGAAAGTAGAAAATTGTAAAGGAATTATATAAATATAGATACTCCTCGTGAAAACTCGCTTTTATTTGCTTGATGGCGACAGTTATTTTAAGGTACGTAAGGTTAGTATAATCCTGCGTGAATTTGCATTTTTGAAGGGTTTCCAGCGTTACGTCGCTTTATGAAGTCTCAGATTTATTAAAGGGACGATCTGATGCAATCTCAATGTTAATAATAATGGTAGGAATTACGGTTTGATGGCTGAAGCTTTACATTGCTGGTCTCTGCACCGAGAGCCCGCATTGGCTTCTCGTAAATCTTTTTACTCGAAATTGGTGTACTGTAAATCCGTGTTTCAGTGTTGCAGACCGAGAATAGAATGGTTCAAAAGCGGAGTTTCTTGTGTTTATTAAAAGAGATAAAATAAATATTTTCCCCCGAAGAGTTACTTTGATGGCGTAAAATGTTTCCTCTCGTCTCTTTGACTTTTTGCTCCGCTTCTCATTGTTATTTTTTGTGCCGTTGGTGTTGATCGATCGCTTCAGAGGGCCCCGTAAAAAGCCACTCGTACACTGTTGGGAGATATAGTCCGGCTGTAATTTTTGGAGAGGAAAAACGCCGCTTTGCGAGGATTCAAGTATCGCTCGTTTAACGCTCGCCTTTCATAAACTCGTCTCAGCGATTTTTTATTGCTTCCACAAAGTCGTACTTCGGTCTCATCCAAAGGATTTGCATACCCTTTGTCCAGGCGCGATTGTGCTCAGCAAATTGTAAATTAAGGCGAAAGGACTTTTATAACTCATGTCGCCGTTCCCGTAATAACTTAATTTTTGATATCCGTGAAGTAGCAGTGCTCTTAAAAGAGGTCGCGGATGGAGTAGGATGATATTCTCTCCGATGGAAGAGTAAATTATATTTTTACGATTGCCTTCGCATTTTTCATTTATTGTATTGGCATGAAAAGAACACGGAAGCTTAAGATTTGAGATGCTTCGATATTTTATTCGAATTCGAATCGCTACTATCATTCGTATTCGATTCTCGTTGAAGAGGACCGGTTAGTCAATCTCGAATCCACCGCGAGGTCGAGTCAGTTCATGTTGCCGGTTGGAGGATTTATATTTGCAAGGAGCTGTACGGTGTTGCTATGGTCGGTGTTTATGTTACGTCACCATTAGGCAATCGCTTTGAAAGAAAAGGAAAAGCTTTGGTTTTTGCAATTGCCATCTTCAATGTTATACATATCAACTGCAAAGTATCACTAGAGTTGACGGAGCTCCATTCCTGTGCACAGAAAAAAGAGATCATAAACAGAAGTTAAAGCTGAGGAAACAAAAGACTGATATAGCCAAGTATTAGTTTATAAATAGAGAGGTTGAAGAATGGAATATGTTGCCTGTAGAGGTCTTAAATAGAGTTTTGATGTATATGTAGTAGTTTATTTTGAATGAGGGATATTAATGGGACACTTTTGTAAATGGTTTTACAAATCGTAAGTGTAATAAAGGACAATGTGACAAACTGACATGTGGATAAGAAATAGGATACGAAAACATAACTGTAATTATGAGATATTTAAGGTGAATGTATATTGTGTGTGTGTGCCAGGGGATGTATAATTTGAGACTTGCTGTTGTAGTTGTCTCATATTGGTTTTAAATACGGTGATGTAATTTCGAATTGCTTATCAGTAGCAAGCTTTCTATTGTAAAGGATTGCGGAATGTATTTGAGTTGTAAATGTTGTTAGAAAACTTATTTAGTTGTAGCTGCCAACTTACAGCTGTCAAATTGCATTTATCAATTCTGTTTATTAGGTGCTATAAAATGCAACCATAAGGTATGTATTATGCTGGTCTATACAAGTTTCCTGATTAGGCCTTCACGGATGACTTCGGGTTCCGGGGACAAGGACCCTTCTTACCTTATACTGCCGGGAAACCCCAAGACTACTTTGACATTACGTCAACGGCGAACTTGAGCTTCCAAAATATTTTAACCGCTTCTTTCGTGGACCTGGTCTTCTTTTCGGCTTGGACTGAAATTTTTGCGCGACTCACAACATATAGGTTCTTCTTTCGGTATTGGTGCATAAGAATCCATTTTCATATACATCTCAGAATTATTACGAACTGTCATTAATATTTGAATATAGGTAGGTTCATACTTTAATTGTGGTTCCAAAAAGAGTATTGAAATATTTATTATTCTACGTCCATTTTAAATTATTAGGAGTTTTAGTGTAAGGATTCCGTATCCTTTTAAGGGCTGAAACTGCCCATGTAATCTCTGTAGCCGTGGCAAGCGTGCATCTCCTCCTCCCCTGTTTATCATCCCCCTTCCTTCGATCAGTCACCCGGCGAGCGTTGAACCGGAGAAAGGAGGGGAGAGGGACGGTGGAGAGGGAAGATTGAATACGGAGTAATAGCGCCGAGAAGCCTGATCAAGGAATCTATCTCAAGTTCTTTTATCCGAGGAAAAGTTTAAACTCGAATCTAATTCGGAGTCCGATTCTCGAATTGTTTGCAAGTTTTCCGTTGTCGATTCCGAAGCTTAGATTCCGCCGAGTTTCGCTCCGTTCGTTTTCGCTTTCCTCGAAGAGACTGGCGGAAGTCTCTCCGTTTTTAATGGATGGCGCGATCTTAGTTTTAGGATTCCTTTTTTTTGGGATAATGGTAATTTTTAAGCTGTTGCTTTTACTGTTATAGAAAGCAGTTTCAGGATATCCATTACGGATTGTAGTGAAGTAATTAAGATCGTCTAAAAATTATTTAGACGGATTGTAAACAAAGAAGTATACTAAAACATAAATCCTGTAATAATATTGTTTTGAACGTAAAACTATGCTTCTTGGATTGATGTTTCGTTTAGGTGGAAGAAAATCTCTAATTTCCTCTCGATTTTCGTTATTCTTTCTTCTAAAATTTCAAATAAATCCAGCCTAATTTATAGTCTCAAGTGATATCTATGGCATTTAATTCTAAAATTAACTAAAAAATTAAATCTTGTCGTGGTCGTGTGAATAAAATTATATTTCCGTGGACAGTATATTTCAATTTATTAGTTCATTTTAAATTCCAGCTTATTTATCTTTGTTTAGGATCAACTAATTTAGTGAATCATATCCTAGATAATTGATCTCTAGATCTACTCTGTACCTTCAAATTAACGGCATAAATATGAGTTCATCAATATTTCTAATGATGATTAGGTATATTAAATCCATACTTTTAAATTTAGTTGGTGCTAACTTCTTCACCATTTCAGTTAGTGTCAACTTGTGAACTTGTTGGCAGCTCTCTCAATTACCAGTATTATCACGGCTGACTGCTTTCATCCTCTAATTGCTCACGCTAATTATTGAATGGTAGCGGTAGATTTAGTTTGGAAAGGACTTCTTCCAATTTATTTCTCCAAAGGGCATAAATAAATCGCTATCTGCTGGAGGTGATGATCCTTTCTCGCTGGTTCATCAAATTCGCGGAATTCTTTTGTTTCAGACGACCTTTTATCGTAGAAAGGTAGCAGGGCTTCTCGCAGATTTGCTTCCAATCACTGGCTTTAATGGCGCGATCTGCAGCTTTTATGGCGTAACGGTGTTTATACTACGGCCTCGCTGAGATGCGACTTTTTTTGCGATTTTGTGCTCAAAATGTTTCGAATCGACTTTCCTATCTCTTTATTACATAGCAGTTCATCAGTCTTTCAAACCAGATCTCGATCTTACCATTAAAAAAAGAAATTTCATAAATGAGGCAAAATAAACTCATCCCCGGGGTTCATTCTTAGAAAACCTTATACAAAGAATTAGGCAAAGCAAAGTACACGCTTGAACGTATCAGCTTTATTTAAGGATGAGTAATGGTTTCCTTTATTTATTTTCAGTATGTATAAGACATATTGTCTAGTAAGATGGATATATTACACTGTATTTATTATATATACGCATAAATTGTATATAAGTACCATTATTGTTCGCTTGCATTTAGTACAAAGTGTTGATATATTGCTGTGTCTATTAATATGCATTGCAAATGGATTTTGTTGATTGTTGTCGCTCCTTATTGTCTGATATTTTATATGGTACCTTGATAAGTTTTCTATCGTAGATTGTTGCATATATTTAGGATAATTATGTATCTCTTATGAAGTTGATAATATATTAAATTAGTATTAGTGCCAAATGACAAGATATATCTTAGTATGGCTATATTATGCATTTTTAAGTAAGATGACAGTGTTGCCACCCAGCTTTCACCTACTTGTAGCATATGTAATAATAATAATCATAGATTAGTACGATGCTCGAATTACTTAACAGCTTTACCAAATTAAAGTTTGTTGAGGTAAGAATCGTATCAATGGTAATATCCACAACAGGAGCAGTACCAAAAACAATAGAAACCAATTTAGAAAAATTGAACTTTGGAATTAATACGCATTTAATCCAAATAATTTGTAATCTTGGATACTTACCAAATAATTCGTTCCTTTTTAAATGCAGACAAATGATCATTAATAATGAATGAAACTTGAAGGTAGGCCGTTCACACCCCATTCAACCGTTCTTGTTGTATCGAAAAATAAAATATATATAACAATAATATCGAAGCAACTTCTGTAGAATAGGTACGGTGGTTTCACCTCTTCTATTTAAACTGAGTTCCGCCTTCCTTCAATTACGTAATGGCATTAAATTGGCAAGAGCGAAGGTGACCCGCGCTTTTACTCCTTTCGCCATTAGAAAAGGTGAATGTGTGAGAGTGAAGATAACGGGAAAGAGAAATGAGAAAGTCGAAGGAGCAAAGGCTATATTGTGAAGAGGAAAATGGGATGTTCGATGAATACCGGCACGGAGTGATCACCCATTGTTGGACCCCTTCCCCACGTGACCCCTCACCTCTACCTTTTTTTTATCCCTCCTCCACTTTCCTCAACCCATTCCCTCCTTCGTTTGCAAGAATTCCATTGCGATGCGGGATTACGCACGAAAAGGTTCGCAACCTTGCGGAGGTGAAGAGGGTTTGATTGGGAATGCAGAAAGGTCGGTGCATATATTTTTGGCGATGTGGAGGACGTCCTGTGGGGTATGGGATTTATTCTGCGAGAATTTGGTGATGCTATTTATCACTTTCTTCTTTATGGAGGAAAGAATATGCAGTAAATCAGCTGAAGATTCTTTCTTCAGTTTATTCAGTGTTGTGGAATTTTGCTTCGGCATAATGATTTCTTAAAACACGTGTATCTTGGACGCTATGATGAACAGCTGTACGGCCGCTGCATTATCAGATTAAATTGGCTCGCAAATGATGGTTGATAACCAGCTTTAGTGTTGACAATTACGGTTACATTTTTATGGAAAGTTTTGCGTTAAGTTCCGTATAAAAAAATCGGAAAAATCGTGAATTTTCTTCTTATTATATTTTTTCACATATCCTTTGAATACCTATTATTTGTATTTATTAATTTATTTGTTCTCAAAAAAGCATCTAATGATTTGACGATCACCACTAGCATCACTCCTACGATGCATTCGATACTGGATACGGAAATATATTCTGTATGGTTATAGGGATATGCTACCTGAAGATGCCTTCAAGCCCTTACCGAAAACAATCAAAGAATTCAGACAAAGATGCATGAAGTTATTACAACAATGTAATGTAATTTAAACATAATTTTGTATGTAATTGTATTGTAGATAATGTACATATACCGGAGGATGTTCTATAATGTACCGGGTGATGCTCTGTAAATTCAGTCTTGTTGTAGATTTGTGGTTTTCTAATATTATTTGTTAACAGAGTGATGTATGTATATGTATCAATATTTATCTTTATGAGACTTCGGGTGTGAGGGACTGTGGATGTGTTTTAAGCGTTCTTAGATAATGGTTGGGTCTGTTACCTGAACAAATTCAATCTGTAGCATATACATTAAAATAAAATAATAAAAAATACTCCGGAACATTTATGCGGAACCTCAGAAAGATATTCCTTCGCATGATATTTTCGTCCTAACATTTTATTTTTTTCTTTATTACGTCATCAATTTTACGCAAAAATATGCCCTGACCTTTGAATTCTATTCTAAAATAAATTTGATGCCGAAGGTCTGGAAAAGTTCACCTTTACTCCAACCTATAATGCTGATTAATAACGTAGCATCACGAGAAGATCCGTGATGTTAATTTTCCTCCTTCCCCGCGTTCATGTCGTCACCTAATTACATCGAAGGAAAAGTACATTGAGCTCTTCCTTTATTTCATGTAAGACCTCTTTATGCAACCGAAGAGAACTGAAACTCGATTAATCTCGTGAATGAGAAGGGTGAGAAAATGTTTTTCAGTTGGTGATCTTAGCGTTGAGATGATCGCACACCTCATTGAGATTGGAATGTTGTGCATTTTCCATCTGAAGATCAGTCAATCGATTCTCGAGGAATTTTAACAGTCGAAATATTGTTGTAATCGAAAAATTTCTCTATAATCGAATGTGTCAGGTGTTTTCTTGTGTATACGTTCTAGTAGCTCAATTTAATTTGTAGAAGTTGTACAATTATCTTGAAAAGAATGGAAACTTTCAAAATCACAGATGTGATTTCTATATGTAATATTCTATCCTGTTCTTGTACTGATGTTGCTTGATAGTGTCATAAATTGATAGAATTTTCTAATACATTTTTCTTTTCGTTTACAGGTGAGTTAATTCTGCTGATTTCTCTGAGAAGTCTGGTGAGATTATTCGTGAGTATTTACTAGTATCGACAATTATTCGTGCGAGAATTTTCCTTCAAGATGCACAGTGCATTATGTAAGATCTACGCATAAGAGGAACTTTCCGAGGACTTCATTGAATATTCATCTTGTTCTGGATGTCTCACCTACTTATGCATAACTCTGTGAATGCAGTAGTAGAATGCAGATTATATAAATTCGAAACTTTTCTCATGACTATTACCCGTTTCCTGCATTAGTTCGCCAGCTTACTTTGGTTAACATCCACCATGTTATTTTATTGTAACTGTTGCGAGGAGAAAAGGGAATCTTTTACTGGATTTCATGAAATTTTGACGTCAGGGTTGTTTGCGGATAACCTCATTATTTTCAGCCTTTAAAACTTTTTTACATCACGATCTCAGTATGGAAGACGTCTTTCGTCTTTTTAGGCTATTTATGTATTCAACTGATGGATGGTAGAAGATGAGAGATTTTCGGAAAAATATTGACTAAGTCACATTCTCTTTAATCAGTGGTTTCAAAACTAGCAAATTTTAGATGAGCTGTGGTTTAACTCTATGTTAGATGCTTCTTGTGGTAAAAGTTGGTTGACTATTTAGTAGTTTTTCAGATTCTTATTAAGTTAGTGCTATGATCGTTGCAGTTTCGATTTATCCTTCGCAGTACATTGGATTTAGACCATTAAACTTTAAAAATCACTTAAATAATATATTGATGAATCTTAGTTTTTAATTTTTAATTGATATTTAGGGGAAAGAGCGAGATCAATGTTGCAGATGTACTTTCTTTTCAAGATTATCCAAGAGGTCCATGACCGTGAATGTATGCTTGGGGTTGATTGAACTAACGATGAGTTAGCGTTTACATCTGTACTCCATATGAGCCAGAAATTACTCATAAATCAGATGTATTAGATATGTATCCTATTTCTGACTCATATTCTATACTCAAATCGAAAAAATTCTCTTGACGTTTTAACTTAACCGATTTAAGAGTTTGTTTCACTTCCCTTGCAAAAATTATCTGATTTTTTTTATACAACAAATTAAAATACACTGTTCGCGTAATGATATTATAGTGTATTCATGTAATATTAATTTTATTCTATGCACGGTATATCTTAATTTTTAGTACATGTTAGGAATTATATGCCTCAAAATTTCACTTGAAACTATAAATTATAATTTTTATGTAGAATCTAAGTTGATATTTTGTTGTGTTTGATCATTTTTACTGTCAATTAAAAAGTAATGTTCTAAAGAATTTTGAAATCTTAATGATTAAATCATTCTACCCGAAGTTCCGCTAGAAATAATTAAACCATTCTTCTATCCGATTCTGTATCTACCCTCAAGCTTTCTTTCCCCCGAAGGTCTTTCTCGCAAGTCATGTATTCCACATTAATTTTCTTCTCCTGCGATTTCCTTATCCCTCAGCAACTTGACTTCCCTGTCGCCTCTTATATTTGCAGCTTCACTAAGGAAACGTCTTTCTGGATATCCTTCATGCATTTGAGAGATGGCAGGATCGAGATTGTCGTGGTCATCCGATGGTTTTCCTCGAATAGTTTCTGGGAATTGGACGTGCTCTAACAGCGGACCATCGCCTTCTTTTGTCGATCCGGTTTTGCTAGGGTGGCTTTGAAGTGTAGTTGAAAAATGTTAGTGACGAAATAAGTGCCATTAATTGACGAAATTTGTAACTAAATTAAAGTTATTAAGAGTGAATTATTAATTTAATCAGTTATGTAACTTTCGAAATACTGGTTCATTTTCGGAAGCGTGATTTTACGTGGGTAGAATAGATTAAAGTAATCGGTTAATGTTGATAAATTAATAATGATGACAATTTATAAATAAATAGTATAACAAATTACGCTTTGGAATAACGCCCTCCTGAAGTTCCCAGTACGGAGTCGACGCATAGATGATTTGAAATCTGTTTCTTAAAGCTAAATCCTCTCCAAGTGCATCGTAATTACTGACACAAATCACTAATCCAGTAAATTTAATTAAACGACCTTTACTACACTTAACACTAGCGAGAAATTCTTTTCCTTCTAAAAGTCTTTTTAGTAAGTTTACACAGTGATACTTCAAATCGCACTCCTCAAATAAAACAATTCGATGATAATTCGGGAACAAACCAGCATAAGCAAATTTTCCTACATCGGGATAAAAAACATACTTCATAATATTTCTGCCGATAATTGATTCAATTAAAGTACTTTTACCTACATTGCTATCACCATACAAATATAATTGTTTTTTTTATGACTACTATCAAAAACTGATATTGATCCCTCCCACCTAGTCCAGCGACGAATTTGCGATGTCTTGCGAAATAAATAAATAATTAAACATCTTTGCAGATCAATACATGAAATTTCTCAAATACTGTTTAGCAAACAAATCAACTAGAGATTCCTAGAAATTGGAGCAAAAAATCAGGGCCGAATCAACAGAATTAATATTTTTTGTTTATAAATAAATTGTTTAAAAAGTTTTAAAAATTTCGTTCACATGATTCCTGTAACTAAAATATTTAATGCAAAATAAATTGGTTTTCGTGCAAGCTCATGCGTTCCCCGGTCAATCTGCCGCTTGATAATCGTTCTGCTCATGCAATTTTAGATGAGTATTGTCGCAGCAATCAGGGCGAACTGTTTTTTAGAACAGCTTTGTCACAATCGGTTATAAGTGCATCATTGTATTGCCGAATAATAGCCTTCTTCCGGGAGCTTTTTCAAAGCCCCGCTCCGTCCGTTTGAAGTTTTTTCCCTTTCATGCGCCGTTTTTTTTTAGGCTCAAAAGGCTGTCGTACGATTTAATCAGAAGATGAGAAATCGCCGATTCGTCTCGGAGGTTATTGGAGCGCGTATAGTAAAGAATCGATTTTCCTTCCTTTGGTCACCCCCAGGCCATCTTTCTTTATGTTCGCAGCTTGTAGGTCATGTCTATTGATGGAGGTTTCTCCCTTTAAATGGAAGTTTTGCAATCCCAGCTACCTGATTGCCGCGATAGCGTATTTGTGGAATTACGGTTTTGGATTAAGAAATTTGTCATAGTGCGCCTTTGAATTTGTGTAGCGGCTCTAAGCTTTCACTGCCATAGGCTACTTATTGATTGTTTTGATTCTTCTCCATATTATGAATCTTCAGATAGATTTCGGCTGTCCAAAAAAGTTTTTACATAACGGCTTGTTTGTGTGTGATTTCCGCTCTATGCCCTACTGTGGGAGTAATAGAATTGGAATTCCATTAACTTACACATTTTCAACTTTTTTTGCTGAGTTTTTTTCTTTCAATAAGTTCGGTTAATCTTAGGAAAAAAAGTATAAAGTGTTTCCTTGGATGGAAAAAAATATTGAAGTTTAGCTTTGTTTTTAGACGTGATAATGATGGAGATAGTCTTAGGCTAGTGTTTCGTAAGTAGAATACATTGGATCTTTATTTAAATAGCAATGAGCGCAGAGATGAATAGAGGATAGCATTTATGGGTTGCATTAAGACAGTCTAATCACATTATTGATTGCAATCTTCTTTATGGATGTCATATGCAGTGAAAACAGTTTAACCTGAAATACAAGGGACCATCCTATATGTCTCTTCTTAACCGGAAGTAGTATCAATCGTATTCGTAGGTAAAGCAAACAGGCGCGGAGTTGAGTTCCAGAGATAGGAGTGTTCATCGTTTCCAATATTGAAAAGTTTCGTTTAAGTTTATATTTTTTAAATTAGTTAAATTAAAAATTAATATGCATTATCAGTTACAAGGAACAAACTGTACCTCGCGATATCCGATACTTGCGTGTTATCTGTTTTTGTTTTTACCGGCTTCCACTGTGCTTTAATACTCTTATTATAAACATTTCATCGTCTTTTCAAAGATCACATCCTTATTCCAACTATTTAGCTTCCTATTCGCGGGGAATTGCGCTCTTGGTGTCAAACACTCGGTGGTAAAGGTTGGAGGAGATAAGGAAAAGAACCACTGCCTTCAGCACTTTTCTTCAGCCCCTCTTTTTAGCTCTATAATTTACCCAACCTGATGCAGTTGATAGCTCATATCACTCGAAAGTCTGATTCTTTCACCTTTCGTAAGCACGTGCTCGCCCTGATTTTTTGCCTGTTTTCGAGATGCTAGATAAGTTTTACACACATTCGCTCATAATTTATTGGAACCGAAGCGTGGATTATTTTTCGCACGCGGAACTCCGTTGTCCGTTACTAAGGTTACCGTACGTTTCCGCCACGTACAAGCATATCTCGTACTTTCTTTCTCAAGGCTATTTGATTTGGGTCTGTTTTTGTAGGCCTCGAGATATTTCATTTTCTCGCCGCTCTGGAGTTGTGTTTAGGAGATCGTATCCTGGTAATTCGGAGGTTTAAGTTGCGAGGAATTTTCAGATTTCAGCGGAGAGATTTCTACTTTAGGAATTGGAGAAATGTCTCTCCCGCAGTCTGCCTTATGATTTACGCCGTAGATTACTGGTCCCCGGATGTATTTGAAATTTCGTTTGCCGTATTTCATTGTTTTTATGTTAATTTCTATCCTCGGGGTAAATTAGAGCCATTGCGTAATTGCTTACGTAAGAGCGTAATTTCTTCTGTAATTTTTCGAACAACTGAGTTCGAATTGTTTCTGTAACAGATATCTTGGTTTCTTCGTGCCGGTGTTATAAATCAAATCATATGCTAGACGAAGTCTTCTGTCGCTTCCCGCATAGATCTTATTCATAAATTCTGCAACTTGCTCATTACGTCACATATTTATTTAAATATTCACGAATTCGTGGAGTGTCAGGAAAATATTTCTTTGAAGAATTAAGGTTGTTATGGAGGTTTGCTGTTTCTTAGAACAGATTATATTGTAAAAATCTGTACATTTCTGTATCTACTGAAACACATTTGAAGGAAATCCCTTTTCTTAGAAAACTCTTTCCACAATATACTTCCTTATTGCTGAAGAAATAAGGTAAACATGATTGTAAAAGCTCCCCGCATAACTCAGAAATAGAAATCGTTTTTGTTTTTCCTTATAATCCCCGATTTCTATGAAACTTTTTAACAACGGATGTATATCATATCAACTAAGTAATAGGAATTAGAAGAAGTCAGTTCCATTAGCTATTGAGGAAATATTACTTAAAAAACTTATTACTTCCTCAACCCTTTATATTTGCAGGATTGTTTTCGTCATAGTTAGGGAAATGTTCACTTTAATTCTGTTATATCTTACAATTGATTTTGATAGCAAACTCTAAACCTCTTTCGTTCTTTTATGGATTTTATTTTTTTGGGACTATTTGAACATTTAAGATTTTTAATCTACAGTGGCAAAAAGATATCAATCTTCCGCCCCAAGAAACGCCCGTATCACGATCTTCTCGGATATACTTCCGCCCATAAGCGTGAAGCGAGTTTCGAGACCTCCCTTTTCAAGTCTTTTTATTGCCCCCTTTCCTTAATTTTTTCATCGTTACAACGCCGACCTCGATGCAATCTCTACTCCGCTCTCCGCCTCTCCTTTTCGCCAATTTCAAACCCTTGCGAAATGCAAATCGAATTTCGCGGGGGAGAAGATATTGTTTCCCCGCGCAAATACGCGTGTATCGGGGCGCGTGGGAGTTGGGTTTGGCGGGAGCTGTGGGTGGGATCGCCGCTCGTGTCCTTCCCTCCCGCGCCCTTTTTTCGGCTCCTTCGGTTTGAGATTACTCCAACCCAAGAAGGTCTCCATTGCCTCTGGTCGTCGGTTAAATTGGGCGTTGAGTGGGCCAATGAGACACCTGCGCGACCTCTGTACCACGCGCGGGAAAAATTGCGCGGGCTTTGAGTGATTCCTACGGGATCAACGCTATAGGGTCCTTGGATCTCGTTTTTATCGGTATTTTCAGCTCTCTCTTCAATCATTTCGGAGTCATAATGGATTCAATGCGTGGTTGCCATCCCCTTTACACGGGACTGTGGGTAATTTCGTTAAATAATGCGGCGACAATGAAGTAAATATCGAAACTGTGTCACGGTCCCCAGGATGACGTCAGCTTTTTTCTTTGTTTTGCCGTTTCTCATTTTTCTGGGAGGGAATGCGAGGGAATTCATGTAGCGTATTTAGAAGGGACTGAATGTATTGATTCCTCAGACATGCCAATGCTCGCTTATTAAGGATATTGAGGTTATCAGGTTTCGATCGAGATAATTTAATAGTCTTTGAGTTTTTGCGGAGTCCACTTTTTTTAAGAAAAATGTTTTATCGGTGTGGTCAGATTCGTAGGAGGATTGAAATTGCTATCGCGATATACTATCCTTGACTGTGACCTAATCAGAAAATTAATCTGAATAATAAAGAAAAGACGCGTCATGGAATATGTAACTATTTGTAGGAGGGATTTGATCTTTAATTCAAAGCAAGAGAAACCTTAGAAAATTTCTATTTTATGTGAACCAGTGGTATGCATTTATAATTGTCCAGAATTATCATTTTGCATAACATTTTTCAATTTTTTTTGGGTGTTTTAAATTTCTATTAAAATATTTCAGAAGCTTTTAATATCATCAATCATACGACGAAAGAATTAATTTACAATAATTGTTCAATTTTAGAAATAATTTCGTTACATAGGTACTTCTCATACTCTTCTATATGATCATTTGCTCTTTTTTAATAATTTGGAAGTTTTTCAAAGGAGATAATATGATCACCACGGCTTGCTTTGGCTGAAAAGAACTCTCAATTCGTTTCAACCTTTTCATCTCAATCCCTGAACATTTTCCTATTTTACTATCATATAAAGATGGGCTTCGAGAAAGGTCATGAGCATAGTTGTCAAAGCCAAAGTAGTCAGCACCATAATTAAATGCCAAATTTATAATAGATCGGAATAGACTAAGAAACGTAGATGTATTTTTTATAATCTGGCAGAAGTTTTTTATTATAATATCTTTCTTTTTAATTATCCATATTCCTTTCCATTTACAATGAGATGGACGATGTATAGAATGGACTCAGTTTTCCTATCACATTTCATTAATCCTCTATGTTATCAATACAGTTTAGCAATAAAATAATACTCTGCGTTGCATGAAATCATTGATTATATGGTTCGTACCTTGTTTATCGAGCCAAGGGAAGCACATGCAAAGTAAACGCATTGTCTAGTCGCTTTTGTTTTTGATGTCGGAGGTCGGCGTGGAAACCAGAAAGCCCGCTTGCGGCGAAAGAGCAATGCGCAGGGATTATTGCATCGTATGGCTTGCAACTTGACACCGCTAAGCCTTCTGTCCCGCACCAGGTGCGAACCAATGGCCCTCGAGATGGGTGTCCATCGACGGCGTGCGCACGCGTGTCTCTGCGGCATTTGGATGCTGCTACTGCACCTGCCTCGATCCTTTTAAGGCCCTCCGACTCCTTTCCCGGAGGTCCGCTTTCTAAATTCGCGCCTCGTCTTAGCGTTTCATTGTCTTTGCCGGATTCCGCACACACATCTCCGTATCTATCTTTTATTCAGTTCGTTTGGGGCAGTTTTCATTACCCATTCAAGCTCACCCGTCCCGCAGCTTCTGGTTTCTGCCTCCTTTATTTTTCGGGCGCAACCGCGTCCAGCGTTGCTGCAATGATTCATTCCGCCTTCGTCTCCGCTTACCCTCGATGGCACGTGTAGGTTTTTACGGTGGTCCGCCTCCGTTAATGAATCGGGAGATATAATTCTTTCGGCCTTTTTCTCTTTTTGTTTCGCAGCGTATTTTTTGGGCGAGAGAAGAAAGTGCAGATGTTTTATGGTTTTGCATCGGTCCCTCCTTGCAGGCCGCTTGCAGCTGCCCTCCCGAGTTTTTATCGCCGGCTGCGAAAAGTCTCGTTTCCCCGAAGACAATGCACTTAAACCGCCAAAATTGATTTATTGCATTTGTTGCTTACCTGTCTGTCCGCAATTATGGAAATGTCTCGTTTGATTTACGTCAAAATAGGGAAGGATCGGCATGGGAGTCTTTTATGACTAGTTAGTTTAGTCTTTTAGACCTTGCAGTTTGCGTTTAACTTTCACATGTTTTCATCATTTCAACACAAATGCAGTGTCATGAATTCTTGCGGCTTACCGTTTGTACACGAATATAAGCACACCCAAATATAGTCCGAGGCACCTGATTCTATCACAAAAAATTGGGAAAACTAATTGACTGGAGTATAAGTCTAGGGTTGGATGTGCAGCAACTACAGCTAAATTTCAAAATAGAATTTAGAAGTATTTAATAGAATTTCAAAAATAGATAATATTTTCTTTAACCTAAACAGGTTTCCCCAAATTATATCAGTTTTAATATATTATACACAAAATAATAGACGAACATATACGACCATTCCATAACCGGAAAAATCCCGACCAACCAACCTACCCGGACCTTCAGGCCAATCCCGGATTTTTCCGGTAGGCCATGAAGGTCCGGGGTTTTCCCGATTTCCCGGGACCATGGTGTTGGAGCGTTATCATGCAAGCGTTCTAATCACTTCGCCACGGACCGCGATACCAATGAAATGATGTATAACAGTAATGTTGAAAGAATTGTTAATTGAGCAAGGAATTCACTAGCCGATTATAGACTGTGGCAGACTTTCTACCTGATTACAGTTAAATGGGACCCTTACTCGAGTATAAGCCAATGGGGGGCTTTTTTTAGCAATAAAAAAGGAAATGAAAAACTCGGCTAATACGCGAGTATATACGATACTTAAATGGATGCGACACTTCACGGTGGATTTTATTTTGTCAGTCTTGGTTTATAATTCGTAGATCTCACCTATCTGAAACTCCATTGTCGGAGGCTGTCAAACGTGTTTCCAAATCGTATTCATGTTTCCAAGAAACCGTTAGTTTAAGTCATTGAAGTGTTCAAATCTCCATCGTAGGATTACGAGAGTTACGTTTTCTCTTCAATTGTGTTGCTTGATATTTTCCCGACTAATGTGAAACGCATCTCTTTGTGGCGGCCTCTGGTCTGTCCTTTCTCTGATTATCGCATCAACGTTCTCTCTGGGATATGCGGAGGCGGTGACGATCTTCGCTCAATTATACCCTATCCGAGGTGGCCTTGCTGCTAAAGAGCAGTCAATCCTTTCCTTTTACAACTAAATGTGCTAGTGATTACACGATACTAAGGGAAATGGATGTTGCCGATTACCACTCTCGCAGGAACATCTATTTTTGTTCATATGGAAATTTTCTATCTTGAGCTGTTTCGACGAAGGATATCCTGAAGGAGGATCAAGAATATTTTTTTCACGTGTTCTTTTTATGATTTCATCCTGTTTTTCATTTCGTTTCGTAGGGGGTTTTTGTAACTTATCTCCTAGATTAATTTCATCGCAGTGAAATCCCGATCTAACTTTCTCGTTTCTAACGTTTTCCTGTCTCTTAGGTTGAAATTTTGAGGTCCCAACTACAGCAACTACATCATGAGTGTTCTACCTTTTGGTAGGTTAATGTACAATCAAAAATCCCTATTAAGCGAACCCACAGCTACTACACCCTTTCTTTTTCGCATCTTACGTTTTTCCCTTGGTCCGGTGAAAAATGTTAGATCAAGATTTCTCTGTAGTCGAAACCAGTCTCCATATAAATTATTATTTTATAACAATACAAATTTAATGGTCATTTACTGTGAAACTTAGTCGTAGTTATTTCTATCATAACTTATTTTTATCTCTTTCAGCCGTATTCATAGATATTTTTATACCGGGTTTATGTACCAAATATGGCCGCTAGCCTTGGCTATGTACTAAACCGTATTCATCGATGGGTTTTTGTGGGGTTTAGCCCAACTTCGGACTAAGGTAAACCGGATATTTTTAAACCTGCCTTTTAACTTCCAATATGGCCCAATCCGCGAGCCATTCTTTACCCAGCTTTTGAAGTGGATTGTTGTATACAATGGTTTTTCAGCGATTAGGGTAATTTTATTACTTTATCGTTTTCAATTATTAAATTTAGGCCAATATTGTAATTTCTTTAGGGTTTGTGTTCTATAATCTGTATTGGATTACACCTCTTTTAAAATCTATACTATATCATTGTTTGATTTTTTAATATTTTTTATTTGCTATTCTTTTTCGTCGGTTTTTACCATTAAAGTTATTGTTTTACAATAAAATTTTATTAAATAATTATTTCCTGCGAAACTTATACGTAGTAATTTCAGTCACTACTAATTTAATTATCTTTATGTTTTGTTACCTGTGTTGGTGTATATCTCTTTGAAATATAGTTTATATCATTGTTTGATTTATTGATCTTATTTATTTCCATTTGTTTGCTTTCGTCTGTAATTGGCCCATGTTCTATGTAAATGCATTTTTAATGAATACACAATTGATTCGAACTCATTATTTTTACCAATTAAAGATTTCTCTACTCTTTGCCGTCGACAAAGCCATCACATATATTCTTCAATCTGTATCGTGCCTTTATTGTGATTGAAAGAACTTTGAACCTTTTTATTTTTATTCATCGTCTGTCTCCACCAACCCTTACCACTGGACTGATTTTTACTCTCACAGAGACTCACAAAGTACCTTCAAAGGTTCGGTTATTTTTTCTTTGATTCCTCTATTGAGCATTCTCTATTAGTGATCAATAATGAACTGGAAAAAGAGGTTAAATATGCAACGGTCAGAGCGCGAAATTTTTTAGAAAAGTGACTGCTGAGATAAATAATAGATCGGGCGCTGGCATTTGGGAGCGTCTAGACGTGAAAAAAACTGGAATTATCGTCAACGGATCGGAATTTCTGGGAAGCCTTTTTACTTTTGCTATGTTATCGAACGGAATTGCCGTGTAGCAAGTAATGTTTCCGTCGGAAGGCTTATATCCAAGATATATCGATAACTTTTCGTGTCTTATTTCAATGCTCGCAGTAGGTGAAAAATCCATCGATTGATTTTTATTCTCTCTCGATTGTTTTGACTGTGAGAGTTGTTTTGGACAACGTGATACTTTACGACTGACCTGTGTTATTTGTTTGAGAACTTATGCAAAAGGTTTATCGCGGCCGCTTTCCCAGCATTTGACGTTTCGCAGAGTCGCTTCTGGTCCAGTTCGTTTCACTCTCAACTTTCCTTTTTCATTGCAGGCGTTACTTGTCTCGTTCTTCCCTCGTATTCCATTCTTTTGACTTTCTCTTTTTCCATTGTGTACGCGTCAGCTCGGATTGATCAAGACGTTCTCGATAAGTCCAAAGAAAGGCATTTTCCAGGGATGACTACTGGAAATTCGCTCGTACGCGAGCGAGATGGTTTTTCCAGGAAATTCTGAAAGAATCCCTTTTCTGACTTCTTCACAAATAAGTGTGCTTCTAATAGGTTGAAATTTCTCTCTTGCATTATGGTCAGAGAAATATTTTACTCATTTTGGAAAGAATTGTACTGAACAATTGCAAGAATGGCACATTTCCATGTGCCTCCTGTGGCTAGGTTTCGTGAAGTGAATGCTACTCGGAGAGGATTTTTTCTATAGCATTCCGAAGGCGTTGAAATGAAGGGCAGCTTATCAAATGAAATTTACCCGTTAAGATTAATTTTGCTCGATTGGAAATTACGTTTGGGATGTTTGGGAAATAGATTATTGTTAATTTGAAAGCTGTTGAAATCGAGCTAATGAAACAATTCAACGTAGTAATAGGTATTAATTGTCCCCGCCGATGGGCGCCTCTCGTCCACTTCATCTCGTTGAATATCATGGTATTTGATGTTGTATGTAGGAAAAAACATAATTTTGTGTATTTTTTCATGTTAATTTGAATGAAATCAAGCAGAATGATCTAAAAATAAAATGAAATGCGGTGAATATCTCGCCCATGGTGGAAACATTTCTTGTCTTGACTTTTTTTTCCAATATTGCCTTGAAAAATTATCGCTGAATTACTAAGAGGCCATCGGAATATTTTTTCTAGGGTTATTCCCTGCGAATCTGCATCTGCGAATTCAAAAGATCATTGCTTAGTACTTTTACTATAAACGTTTAAGATTATTACTTAGTTCGTACATACTACTTCGATCAGTGGTTTTCTGCGAAGTTTATTTTTCGGTAATATAATCAATCTCAACAATTATTTATCTTCTTGTTGAGATTTTCGATTATATATCATTGAAACCAGCTTCGTAATGAAAAAGAAAATGTAGGAAAGGTGCAAAAGTATTTTCATTTCGTCACGAATTTTTAATTCATCCCCAAAAGACATGATTTCGAATAACAACCAGTGAGTTTCGAATGAGAATTTCTTGTAGAAGATGTAGGATATCTATATATTAATACGAGTAAAATGTAGCTTCATATCATATCGAGATGGTCCTCAAAAGTAGAAAAAGTATCGCAAATATTCTTAAAATTTACTGTATTTTATCCGTCCGGCATCGAATCCTGGTCTTCCTGGTGATACTTACTATACAGCACAACAGAAAATCACCGTCTCTAACTTTGTGTGAAAAATCAAGAAGAAATATTGGCTGCAACTGCCTCAAACGACGTCCTACTTTTCACATATATTCCTTGCGTGAGAAATTTTAATGTGCTCTGGCATCAAACCAAGGAATAGCATGGTCTTATCTAATTTTTTTCTTAAACCGAGTCTTAATATACATCTTCTATCTAAGCTAGAACTTCCTATCATTTCGATAAATTCATCAAATAAATTCGCACTAAGTGAACGAAAGTGTAGTGAACAGTGACTGTTCACTACACTTTCGCAGTGATGTTCGCACTACAAAAGCTAATATCTTTGTTCAAAGTATTCTTGGTTCGACTCTGGACGATTCGAATCGTCCGTCATAAGAAATGCACCTTAAGTTCATTTTGATCGATTGCAGACATTTTTTCTTTTGCATAATAAAATCAGAAATAATGGTCGTAGGAAATCGAAATAAGTACCAAAAGAAAGGGAATTGAATAGAGACTCTTATTTTGGCCGTAGAAAATAGTATTCGTGTCGAAATTACGAGAAATCTGGCAAAATGAACGAACATGTTGTAAAATTTCTTCGTAGTAAACAAACCAGTCCCCCTGGCGACCAAGGCGATTGTTGAATCCGAGCTTATACGTTTACTCGTTCTTATAATCTGTTGGGACGATTGACTTCTACGTCATCAAGGTCGAATCAGTTGCATTTACTCCATCTTCGCCCACTCCGTACATTTTATTCCTCACATCGGGGTTATTTTTGCTCTCCTGTCGTCACTCCCCCTTTTTATGCATCTTTCAGTACCCCTCGTCTCTTTATTCGCTTTCCCCTATGGCTTAACGGTCTCGCTTTTACATCCCTCCCTTAAGGAAGAGCACTTCCCTTATTCTCGCAGTGGGCGAGAAGTGAGTCGTCTCTCCCACGCGTTCATCGCCATGATTGGTGGATCCGTGTCGACCACCTGTCGAAAGTCCCGATGTGTGCGTTGCATCTCTTTCTTTGTTCTCAGGATTGCATCGCTGACTATCGGTTTAAAGACTGAATAGATTCCCGTCGTGGGATGTTCAACCTCGGGATTGATTCTGTACGTGGTCGGGTGGGTAGGTAATGAGGATTTTTTCCAATATAACTCTCTCTCATAAGGATAGTGCGCCTTCGTGGTTGCTCTCTGTCAAACTTTCACGGCTCAATTTCCTACGTGTCGTCTTGAAGAGCTAATTAATTGCGGCAAGATATCGTTGTACGCGGGAAGGTTTACCATGCGTCTCCCCTCTAGAAAGCGTAATAAATTCTGCTCGTTTGTAAAGCTTATAGTTTAATATTGCTATTGTTTCCCCGGACAGCCATTGTTTCCAATCGTATTCCTGGGAAAATTAATCGGAAACAAGGATTTTACTTAGAAATTTATAGTTGCATGGACTCTTATTGCTGTTTTGATTTTTTGGTGAGTTTCTGAAAGCACTAGAAGTAAATTTTTCTCTGTTGAAAGCCAGATAGAGCTACAACCAATTTTAGCATCAATCTTACCCTATTCTTTTCTTATAAATTTAGACATATAAAACTGTTCTTAAGCCATGTAATAATGATACAAGTTCTTGCTTACAATTGAAAGTATGACTATCTCTAAACGGTGCCAGAAAATCCTACGCTTATGCTATAAAATAGACGGAAATAGTTATTTTATCAGAGGATGCTATATTGTCTTCGTTTCATACTGCAGTGGTCATTCGTATTACATTTTTGAGTTATTTTCAATATTTTGATAGTAATTATTTAATTTGTGAGTACAAAAAGTTGCGTTTTTCTGCTGAGATTTGCAATTCCAAGAACTTATACGATCGGTCGATGGAAAGAAAGAATTCTTATATGGTATGTAATACGGTGTGATTTTTGATTCGATAAGATTTTTATTGTGATATGGTTATACACCGTATGTTCCAGTAGGGCTTAGAGAATCACAAATATTTATTTCCGATTACCCTTGATGAAAAATGTGTTTTAGCATATTTTTTCCTGGATTTAAAACATACTTCTTATGGTTCGTGATGCAAATTCGATTAGTTCTAACACCCGGTTATCCATTTATCAGCACGCACTGAAATGTCATTTAATTTCAGATTCAAAGACTCAGGAATCTCTCCTTGAGTCTTCCCCTCTTTCTATTCTAATTTGTCATAATACTTAGCATTCATTTCCGTCCGCTGGGACAATTTATCTCCCGATGGCGACCTTCAGTCCGAGTCATCCGATTTCATCCCCAATATCGTGGGCGTACGAGTGTGCTCGCACTAGATAACGCCTTTTCATTATTGCCGGAGATAGTGGGATGAGGAACGGAGATAATGCGGTGGGTTCGACGCCTGGCTGACGGTGCTGAGATCCGTTTTCACGCTCCAAGAGTGTCACGGGTGGACTCCCCTTCGCTAATCGGATCCCTATGCCTCAATTAACATCCGAAATGTCACTGCTCGACTCCAACGTTTTACCAAATCTTTCCCCAATGGACTTTCGCGTCGAGTCATCGGAAAGAAGTACGCGGTCGACAGCTCAAAAGAGAATAAAATACTCTCGGGATCAAGAAACTAGAAATTTGGATGGGAAAAAAGGGGGATGAAATCTAAAAAAATTTCATCGACTTGCGGATGATTTAATATCTGTTGCCTTTGGCCATAAATAACGTAATAATATTTCGGTATAAGTAGCTGTGGTTGTTTCTTGACAAATTTTATTGAAGGTAATTCATGTCACGAGAAAGTTTAATTATTTTTTATTTATGATATTTTAAATCAATAGGATTATTGGGATCTATCTGAAATAAATGAGATATTAGTGACAGTTTTGAATCAGGTGAGATTGGCACTAAAATGACTCGTCCATGTAAATAACCAAATTTTGTGTGCATTATATTTTAATTTAATTATTTTTTTCTTAAGCAGACGTAAGGAAGAATGACTTTAGAAAGAAATTGCAGGTTGAAACTCCTAAGAATATACTTTAGGAAACACATTCACAGCAGGAATACTTCATCAAGGAATGTAGATTTAAAAATTAAGCAAAATTGTAGGGTTTAATTGCGCAGTAATAAATTAAATAAATAAAATAAAATTCTTCAAAAATAACTTAAATCTAAAAATTTATTCAAAGCTTAACTTTAATATTTAAGTTGAAAAATTGCAGTAGTACAAGATAAATAAATATTAATTGCACTACATTAGGCATAATTCAATAAAATACCCTAGAAGCATTCGAGAAAAATCACAATGCCTAGCAAATGTAATATTGAATCAATTAAATGAGTTTAATAAAAACAAATTTACTTTAAAAGGAAACTTTATGTAAAAGTGTTTCGACATCTCAGATCATTTCGTAAATTTGCTCCTACCGGGACTCGAACCCGGGACTGCATGTGCCGGAGCCAAACGCGCACCACACTTGGATAACTGGAAGTCACGAACTTGTAAAGAGTAAATTTGTATCATCGAGTATAATAAGACCTGTTTCTATGGCATAATTGCATCTCCAACTCGTTTGTTACCAATTTATTTTCTTTATCATTTTTCCTTCCCAGTCAATGCTGTGTACTTGCAATGACCCTCGATTAGCATATGCTTAATGTTTTTTACCCTTAGATTTCTTATGTTACGTTGGGCATAAGTATTTTCCTGCATTAAATAGTTTAAAGTTCATCCTTGAGTGAAATAATGCTGCAAGGACAACAGTCCTGTGCCCTGAGTGAAAAAGACGATTGCTTTTCATACCGCGTTGATTGTCTTGAATACTGCAAATATGTGTTCCTCTCCATTCAATGGCTTAGCAAATAAGAGGTTGTCATGTCCATTGAGACAGAAGGTGGCAATTACTTTCAGCCTGGAATGTTTATTTTGCGTATTTATTACGTACTAAAGGTAGCATGGCCGTGTCATACTTACGGCAGATTGTTTCTTTCTGCTCCAGGCATGGCTTATATCCAAGGGCAGCATTGAAAAGTTGTCGTGGTTTGCCCTGAAACTCGATAGATCTTATTAATGACCCTGTTAAGTCACATTGTATTCTCAGTGCAAATTTGAAGTTCATTGGATGATAAATTTCTAAATTTCCTGTGGAAACTGTCAATTTCAAATGATACCTGTTCGTGCCCTTTATTGTAATGCCGAATGAATAGGATGTTGTGACTTTGACGTTTTTTTTTTTTTAAATTTATTGCCCTAGATCAGGTGTACTCGGAGTTGGCTAATTGTATACGTTTATGTGTAGGTAGTCGAATCTATAGAAGCACTATTAAATGCTCTATATAATAATTTGTCATGCTTGAAAAGGATAAGGAAAGATATAAGTATTATTATTGGTGTAACTGATTAATTCATTGTTGATATATCGGTTTATTTTCAAAGAAGTGTGCATTCTGAATCCATGCCATTCTGAACATTTAGTCTTACTGGCAAGGTTTATCTACAATAAAAAAGAAAAACATTTTAAGCGTAAAATTGAATTATTTAAGTACGGCATACTTTTCCATATAACCAATTATAAACGTAAAAGGTCTCTTCATGAAGTGAATATCGATTATTTGTGGGACGAAAATATCCATCACACCATTATTTAGCAATCCCACATTATTGCATGGCCTCCCACATGTGTTTTCTTTGGAATGCGGTATTCATTTATTTCTTCTTCAACTATGTTGAGAATCGCTTTTAAGTACTAATCTTCTCATTCCATTTCTTATGAAGTAGTTAAGATGATCCTTCATTAGTAAAATATTTTAATTTATTTGTTAAGTTCTCTCAGTTTTATTCAAGTGCGTACTCTTTCGCATTTTACACTTTTGAAATGTTTACAGGTCAAAAGTCATGAGAAACCTGTCAATAGCTTGACTTTTTCGTTCACTCATCAAATATTTCGCAGTGGATGAGTGAACGAAAAAGTCAAGCTATTGACAGGTTTCTCATGACTTTTGACTAACAAGATGCTATGTGTCTTAACCGTGTATGAAAATAGTTTTATAGTTGTTATGAATTGCAACGTTCAAATTATTGCTCCGGGTACTGCCAAATTCTATCGCATTTTTACTCTGAATCATGTAATATATAATCGTTGGCGTTGTAATAAATCCAAATTTCAAATTTACTCCTGATTTTTAAGGCTACACCGATAAAACTGCATCAATTTTAAGATTTGGAAATAATTATTAAGTTTTTTTTTCTATTTGAAGTGTGAGAACCCTATTTAGGTCATGTTATTTCTCAGAATAAGCTCTGATTTTCCACCGAAATGCCACTGAAATTTTTATTTTTAATGAAAAGGTGATGTTATAAAAGACCTTAAAATTGAAATAAAATTGTGTTTTTAAGTTTGAGGACTGAGCAGATTCTTCATTATTAATTCGTATTAACACTCGACCTTTTACCTTAAGTTTTACGGGAGGATTTTCAGGAAGAATTTTTTGTTCTTCAAGCTCTTGAACTTTTGATAAGCTTAAAGAACTTAAAAGGAAATTAACAGTTCGGAGGTTGAACGGCCTTTCTCCTCGCAATCTGACCTCCCGTGGCATTCTTAATACAAATCCCTCGCTCACTACATTTCTCCCTGGATTAATCTCGCCGATCGTTCCTACGTTTCATCGCATTTTGCAACCTTCTTCCTTCGCGTGTGCAACGCACGTCCAGCGGTTGTGCTGCACCGTTTTTCTCTTCTTTTTTCCCTCTTTGAAACAAAAGCAGGAATGTTGGGCGTGTGCTTTCGATTCCCGAGATCTTATCCCGATGCCTGACCGCGGCGGGACACTTGGTGAATATTGGACTTCATGAAATGCGTTTCGCTGCAGAGCGTGGCGGACGAATGAAATTATCGTTACGGTCAGGCAAGGAATATTTCTCTCTTTTTGTGGAAGCGGGTTAACGTCATGCAATTTCCTTCCTTGTTTATGTATATGAAAGGTTTCGTTTTACGTAGTTGTTGAGTATTGCGTCATCAAGTATTGTCGTACTGTTGATTATTTATTGATGTTATTGTATATGGGCACATACCCATTCCTATATAGATATAGGATATATATATATATATCCTTAGAGGTAGATCTACTTCTAAAGCTTTAATATTTTTCATTTGTCTTTTGGTGCAGGATAGAAAGAAATTATTTTCCCTTACTTTTGTTAGTTTTTATTAATTAGTGTGTTGATATGGAAGCTGATCGGGGATGAATTATGTTGTATACAGTATGTAATATTCAGTTGTATTCATCTTCATCAATCCTTATTGCTTGGGTTCCCAACCGGTGGAGCGCGTACCATTGGTGGCACGTGGGAATTTTTCAGGTGGTAAGCATGGCTGAAAATATGGAAAAATCTATTTATATATTCATTGCTGTATTGATAAAGGGATGAAATAACATAAATACAAGTGCATTTATAATTATATATGAAATTTTCTCAGTAATTTAATTATCATAAAACAAGCCACTGGGCACTTTTCCGACCTTAGATATATGTTTCTAAAAAAAATATAGGACTCTTGGTACGCCAAAATTTCTAAAACTTTCAAGTGGTACGCAGTTGCTAAAAGGTTACCTCTGCTAAAGTTGCTAAAAGGGAACCTCTGCCTTATTAGATTGGCTATTTGGGAGTAGAGAGATATAATTTTTTCCCGGCAAATTTCTGTATTCTGGAAAGAGTTACTTATAGGGATATATTTCTGTACTTACATGGATATTTTCGGATCTTAGTATTTTAGCTAAGTGAGGAAAGTACGGGCAAATAACCTCACTCCTCATCCTTTCTACCAATAAGAAGCCTCATTCCTTCTTTTGTAAGCCTCATTTCTTCTGTAGAGGTTCGGTAGCTAGTGGTGGAAGGTTCGAGAATCAAACCGGTCTTCGAGCGGAATACTTTGCAGAAAGGTGGAATATGGTTGTCCAGCATACAGTGCACGTAATGGTTGAAAATGGTCTCGGAATATTTTTAAAGTTTGGCAAATACATTTTGGCTCCTTATCCGTTTTCAAAATACGTGTAACTTGCTGTATCCAATCACACATAATTTACATTATTTTTTCGGATGACAAGCTATTTTTATTGCGTGTTAAATAAGATGTTAATATGTTTGCAGTTGTAGTTTTTACGATGTATTTATATATTCGTTTATGTCACGTTGTTTTGTTTGGAGTAAATGATCTGTATAAAAATAGTTTAGCGGAATCCGAATGTAAATACAAAGGAGTGGTCGTATAATTATAGGGAGATTGCTTACCCAAGTGAATCGTGTAATTCCTTGTTGACGCCAACTCAATTAAGTCCAGAAGCGCCGGAGTTTAACATGCTTATTTAGTCTATATAATTAGCTCAATAGCTACTTGTATTTGATTCGTTTATTAATTGCAGTGTATTCACAGCTCTAAAAGTGAATTAGGATGTACACCTAATCCAGTGCAGAACATTTTTCTATACATTTGTACGTATCACGATGCTCTAGGCCCGAGAAGAGTTAGTATGCATAGAAGATATAGCATTTACTTTTAAAATCTTATAAATGTTCATAAAATGTCTTTTCAATATTTGAAAATGTAAACATGAATATACAAAATGACAAATGTATTTTCTACATGATTAAAAGGAAGGGAATATTAGAGAATACTATCAGCATCGTTAATGCTATAGTCTTTTTACTTTCTCCATATACGAAGTATAGAGAAAGTATTGTTTTCATGAAAAAATTCGACTTCGAGATTTCAACGGAAATACATGTTTTGGGGTCCCTAGAACACGTTTTGACCATTTTCGGAATGATGTCTGTGTGTATGTGTGTGTGTGTTTGTGTGTATGTGTGTGTGTGATAGTGGGCGCTCTAACGTGAAAACTATTAGTCGTATCAATACCAAAATTCATATATAGCACTGTCGTGTGTGCTGTCGGAGTTGATTAGTTTTTTGGGTAAATCGGTTTACCGGAAGTCGAGCTTTATTCATCAAAGCTCATTTCTGGTTTTCAAAATATCTCCATAAATATGATATATACGTATATTGTATTACTTATAAAAGTTTAAGATAATGATATTTACTATAACTTTTGTATTTAAAATATTTTTGTATCACCGGTTGATTAGGAGTTATTCGTGAAATACTGATAAACCGGGAGTAGCTGAATATGTACTTTGTGGGCGCTCTATCATGAAAACTATTTGTCGGATCAACACCAAATTTCATATATAGTATTTTGGTTGGTGTCGTTAGAGTTGATTAGTTTTTGGAGTAAATCGGTTAACCGAAAGTCGAGCTTTATTCTTCAAAGCTCATTTCCGGTTTTCAAAATATCTCCATAAATATGATTATTAGGTATATACTATTATTTTTGAACGTTTTAGAAAATGTAATTTACTATAACTTTTGTACGAAACATATCTTTGTATCACTGATTGTGTAGGAGTTATTTGTGAAATACTGATAAACCGGAAGTTGCTGATTATGTACGTTGTGGGCGCTCTGGGCGCTTGGGCGAAAGGCCACTTCATATTTTTTCATCGAATATGTCTCGAAAAACATTATTTATAATCTTTGTGACGTAAAAGATAATATGAAAGAAATTATTCACTCATCTTCCAAATTTTGATTGAATATAGAGTACGAAAATACTGTCGTAGATAAATAATTACATCTTACATATATGGAGAAAGTCATGTGCTGGCCACATTAGATTTTTTGATTATGCTAGGATGTGTTTGGATTTCCTTGAAAAAAAACATAAGCTTTTGGTGGAACATTTAGAAAATGCAAAACCGGGATTAATTTGAGTTTTGTATGTTGCGTATTTTACTAGTCCTGCTCATTGGCCTCTATTGTTTATGTTACATATGTTATGTACCTTTGAGCTATTTTTCTCGTAAATTACGCTTGCTTTCCTGTTCAAACGGCGTATTTTCATTGCTTCTTATCCAATGGAGCTGACTGACATACGTTATCTATATTTATTATTTTCTGTAAATGTATTCATATCTTTGTATTTTATTTTCTCCAGTCTTAGATACGATGTAAAACTTCGAGGAAACATTACTCACATGTGTGTTAAATCGCACGTTACTTCATTGCAATTTATGATGTAATGTTAAATAAGGCAATTCTTGCTAAGCAACTTTTCCTATCTTTGTATAAAATCTATTTTATTCATGAAAATGTTCCGTTTTGTATTCTTATTTTATCCTTATCATTACCTTTTTACCGAGCATAATTTATAAAGATATACATCGGCTCGCCAACGGCTACCTCTGACTTTACTGCTCTTTCATCGTGCATTGAGCTTAGAGATAATGTTTTTCTTCCCCTGAGCCATAAAATCCTTAACGCCTCTCTTTAGTTTGCAAGAAAATAGAGGGAAACACTGAAATTCACAAGAAAATTTATGCTGCAAAGGAAGGAAGGAAGGAATAAATTACGATCCTGACTTGACCTCATGCATCTCCACTTTTGTACTTCTGAACTAGAGAATTAATCGTCGCTTTGAGCCACAGCTGTCTCAGATGGAACGTTCTGCTTCTTTGCGTAGTCTATAAAAAGTGTTCGTGAATTTTAATCATCTCGCAATCATTCCGAAATCATTAAGGGTTCACATTCCTTAAAAAGATAGTGAATAGTAGAATTTCTAATGCGTCATTTTTATGATACTATTTTCCTTTCCTAAAGAGCCTTTACCTGTTGTATGGTTTGCATTCATTTCCGATCTTCATTTTGTTGGAATTGGATGTACGGAGAGACTTAGTAGACTCCGTTTTGCGCTATGTAGACCTCAACTAACATATTTATTTGCGCAAGGGTTCGAATCACCTTTTTATTGTTTTTTATATACAAAATTGCGCCGTAGTTAGATGAAAGTCTGGTGGCAGCTTCTATCCTCATATACAATACACATCACAAATTATCTGTCAACAATAGAATCAGTTAATATATAGCAACATAAAACATCAATCTTCAATAGAATAAATACTTCATAAATTTCATGATAAAAATTTCATCGAAAACCATACAAGGTTTCATAAGGGTTTTTATCTACCTTAGCTAGCGTCAGGTTTAAGTTTTACAGTTCTCATATACTAAACGGGACCATCTCTAATTGTTTCTTCCTGCTGTCCCGGGATCGTCTACCGGCACGTGAAGAATGCCCTTTATATACGCGAGCATATCCATCAATGTGTATTATATTCACCAAACGTTATTTGCTTTGAAAATTAGCAATTATGTTGGGCTAAATTAATACGTCAGATTATCTTTCCAATTCCTGCTCTTAAACTTTGATGTACACCCTGAAACAAGGCTTTTTCCTTAAATTTGAAAAATTTTATAGTATTTTAAAATGTATATGCTTTGGGCATTAAAGAGTGATGTCAATATAGATCTTCTATGGTCAGTGGTATGGTTATATAGATTTTTTTGATATTCTATTTTTGTCCATTAATTTATTAGAAAATTGTTTTGCTTATCACATCTATTATATATAGACTACATCTACATCTACATCTACATTAATACCCTACAAGCCGCCTTTCGGCGTGTGGCAGGGGGTGTAAACACCAGTTGAATCTAAATTACTTCCTTATTCGATTATTATCACGTATTGTTCGCGGAAAGAATGAATCTCTGAAACGATTCGTCCTAGCATCTATTTCTCTTAACTTACTATTCAACATTGAACCCAGGTAACCACACTCAAATATCTTGTCAGCCAGGCGTAGTATATTTTCATTTCGGTTCCCCTGAGTGAATGATAAATACAGTTCCTAAAAGGTGATGCACCCTTTGAGATAAAATTTACCTTCCCTTTCTCATTTATTTTCTTTTCTCAGATCATTGGTTACTCGTTTTCTTTCTTAGATTCTCTACTTGAAAACTCTCTTTAATAGACTTTCCAATAAAAAATCAACGATTCTAGAATTATTGTTTAAAAATTCTCAATTGCATCACTAAATCCATGCTCAGGAGAAGAAGCTGTTCAGTATACAAATGAATTTAAGCATTAGTAAAATAAGATAATCTGAAGAATGATCGTATAAGGTTTTGATGGACTGCCTTCTCTATAAGTGCTTTAAGTTACTAACATCGTAATTTATTTACAGAACTTCAGGAATATTAGTCGCTTTATAACTTTCATCGGGCCGCATTTTGACCTGCAGGTCATTTGATGGATAATCCTTGCGTGGATGTAAAGAAAATTGAAAAAATGCTGACATGCCTTCGTCATATATCTAGAAATTCACTCTTGACAAGAAAACTTTCTCCTTGATTAATTTTGGTCCTTCCTTATGGGCGTAAAATAAGAGAGATCCTATTCCATTATAATCCAGATAAATTACATGAACATTGCGCGAAAGTCATTTGGTTTCGTGACAAAAGAAAGTCCGTTGGAGAGCTGCCGAAGCACGAGCACTGTAACTTCTTTGAGAAGAAATTTGTCTCGTAAAATTTTAACCTTTATGAAATACGCGATATTCATGACCGTAAATAACTTCCAAGGAGTTCCTAGGGACATTAATAAAAGCCGTAGCTTAAAAATATGAATAAGAAAGCGCTCTTTTAAGTAGTAACTGAAGTGGGCGTCATTGCGGTTTTTTACTTCGTAGATGCTATAACTTTTGAAATAGGGGTTTCATAAACGCATCACAAGTTCTAAACATTCGAAAAAAGTAACGTTTTTGTTCCTACGTAGCTAACGTTGGAATAGCTTACTTGGTAATAGAGTCAGAGGAGTGTCTTCCCGTATGAAAATAGTTTAAGATCATTGCATTGAAAATGCAACACCAGTTATTTAATGGCTACGTTAAATTCATATCACGAGGGATGTAAACTTGCAATTTTCAAAGTGCTCGCATATCACATAAAAACTAAGCTGCCTCGTAACAACTTTTAAAACCTACTGAATTACACCCATGCTAAGTAAACAACAATCACTTTAATATTATAGAAAGCCAAACGTCCATGCAAGTGATCTTCAGATTACGTGAAAACGATCGCTTGGAAGTAAACATCAAAGTAGAATTGGAAAATTGAATTTCGAAGTATTTTATTATGTTACTAAAAGGTGTGGTTGAAAAAACAGTATTCAGTACCAATCTCGCTGTGAACTCATTGTGCTTAATTCCTGTCCTCTGATTTTGACTTGTTACGTATATAAATTTTAAGAAGGTTATATTTTTATTATTTTTTAAAATTTCTCTTCTGCATTTTTCAAGAAATGCTTTTTAATTGTTATCAAGAAATTGGATAAAATTGTATGAATCATCTCAAACATAATTAGATAATTCCTTACTTTTCATTGATCAATTATGATTCAAAAGTCTAATATCTTTGCAAGTTGATTGGGAGACTATTTTTCAGAGATGCAGCTAACGTAACAGAATAAAGCTTAATTTTATAATTCTTCATTGAAACAAAATGCGGATCGCGGATGCGGTATTTACGCCATTAGTATCGAGTGGATGAAGAGTCAAAATGATAGAGGGATGAAGAGTAGAAGATTAGTCAGTGAAGGAAGAGGTTATGTTAGAGCAAGAAGTGGCTATTTTTACCCTGCGTTCATATTCCTCGTATGAAATATGGTAAGACGTAAACTCGCCTCAGTGCCGTCCGAAGCTCTTTTCGGCTCGATCCATTCATTTCTCTTCTTCGCTTTCCCTTTCTTCCTCACCCACGCCATTCAATCCCTTTGTGGCGGACCTGAAATCTTAATGACTTCTTTCTTCCTTTTTTCTTCCCTTTGATCAGCGGCTCTTCCCATTCTCCCACGCCTGTTTTTTCTCACTTTTCCCTCTCATTTTCCCTTTAACGAACTGTCGCTCTTATTCGCAGATCGTGATTTCTTTCCTAATGAAAAATGCCGTTTTTTGGCTCTTTTCATTTCCGACCTTCTCTCCCTCTTCCATTCATATCTTTCGCGGAATTTTAATTATGTTCTTAATAAGACTCCTTGTTTTTGTATCGGTCATGTTTAGCAATTAGCCGGCTCGCTGTCGTAAGTTATATTTTTCCCTTTTGGGCTGGTGGCCGACGAGAAACCGGAGATATCTTACAATGTAAAGGTCAGGGAGTTCGTGAGATTAGCGCCCATCATTGTTTACAATCTAAAATATGTTTGATTTTGGGCGTGTGTTGGATTTCTGTATGTGAAAATCGTTTGGGAGGGTCCTCTTATGTTAACTTATAAGTCATTCTCTCGGGTTCAGTGTATGTCGGATTAGTAAGATTCACCGTCCTAAAAAGGGCAGAAAATTCATTGTTCGCCGTATATGTTACACCCCAAACGTGTAATTGCCCATTTCATGAACTTGGCAGGCGCGTTGCCCGATTCATGAAATGGGCAAAAGTTGCCCATTTCATGAATTGGGCAATTACACGTTTGGGGTGAAAGGAACCCTACCTACCACACTCAACCCATCGGCGCCACGCATATTTCACGATTTGTAGCGGAGATTAATTACTTAATTAAATATGCACGGCGCCGATGGGTTGAGTAGGGTAGGTAGGGTTCCTGTCACCCCAAACGTGTAATTGCCCAATTCATGAAATGGGCAAAAGTTGCCCATTGCATGAATTGGCCAAAAAAATTGCCCATTTCATGAAATGGGCAATTACACGTTTGGGGTGTAACATATATATTAATCATTCTATATCGGTGGGAAGGGTTTGGCTTGTTGGATAGGAATATGTTGCCTACTCTACTGTTAGCGTTCCGTATTCAGCTTTCACCGGAGTATGTTATTCACTAATATCGAATGTATTTTTAAGGATTATCTTCTAGGTACTCCTTTTTACTTGTGGCCTAAATACATTGACAAATTTGATAATTCAGCGTATAATAGTTGTTGTATTATTTTGTTTTCGAATTGTGTTGCAAATGTCCTTATGGAAAACATCCACCTTTAAAATTTCTCGGTCTCCCCATTTAATGCAATAACGAAAGGTTGTTAAAGTTTACTATTGTAATATAGATACTGATCGATCTTGTTTGTTATTTTCTCTCTTATTAGATCTTTCTCCAAGAACCTTCCGTACAAAATTCGTGTTTACTTATGTTTCAAATCTGCATCATGGATATTACATATGTATGTTTCCATAGCTGACCTTTTCTCTACTTAAATTTTGCATGAATGCAATTTGTAGTTTTCGAAAATGAAAAAAAAAAAATGCATTTAAAGCTCGTTTTTGCACTCAAATCAAAATAGTTTCAGATTCAGAATATTGTTGTAGGTACTCGATAGCTTTTAATCGTGCGGATATTAATTACGTAATTAAATTACTTCTAGATATCGGAAGAAAATGTTGAAAGAAATGGGATGAAACTTAAAAATTTACCTTTTTATGTTAATTGCAGTATGCCACTTAGGCTAATAGGAGATCTGGTCTCCGCCATTTTGCTATGATAATAATGAATTCAACGCTCGATATGAATTTCAAGCGGAATGGAATCCAACTAACTTCTTTTCGCCCATTACTGGGATTTTTCAACCGGTTCCATGCAATTACGTTCCGGCATCCGGAAGCGAGTAAGCCGAACCAAATCCGAATGGAGCTCGAAATCTCATTAACCGAATCAGCCGCATTCGGTAGCTAATTTCGCGCTGCAGCATCACTCCGAATTCATCTCCTAGGTTCCCACACTTGCCTTTCAATCTTCTTCACCTCCTCCCAACCCAGCATCTCGTGCAGCGCTCCCGTTATTCACGATTAATCGCGGGCCTTAATTAAATGAAGTAGTCCGTGGCATGCGGGTAGGCGGCTAGTTTCCGTCTGTCATCGGCAGAGGTCGCGGAGGGTCTCCGCGTGGGCGGTTACCGAAGAAAGGAGGCGCTTAATTAGACGGATGCCTCCTGACCCACGTTCTTTGGGCAATTTCAGCCAACCTCCATCAACGCCTTTAGTCTCGCCTCGAACCTAACGGTCCGGGTTCAATCTCCTCGTCGTCCGGCGTGACCAAAGGGGTTTTATCGCAGGGATTGGCGCTCGTGCGATCGCCGCTTCGGCGTTTTTTTACGGCGGCGATCCCTCGCGCGTTTCCGCGTCGTTTTTTGTCACGGAGTCCGTGTGTGAATTGTGAGTCACGCGTCCGCGACCCCCGGAGAGTGGTCGCGGAGGATGTGGTCTCCCCGTCGAGGGTCGTTAAAACGCCGCTGGAGAGAGATTGACGGGGCAGTCGCAGGCTTTGTTCGGTGCGTGGATGGAGGTGTTGGATTTTTGAGGATTCGGATGGCATTCTGCGGGTGTATTAGGAATCTACGCTGCACAATGATCGCGGTCGGTAGCAGAAATTGCAGGGTAACGCTTTTCAGGGTGGAAATTACGTTTTTCACCATCTCTCGCTCTAGATGAATGGACCATCAAGTATTCCTTTATATCCCTTTCTGTATGTGGTTTGACTATTAATAATTACGATTAATAGTTATATGTGTGTTTTTTTAAGATATATTAATGTTTATTGTAATATTAGTTTACATTAATACATATCCGATCTATAGACTAATACATTACTTATTCTAATAATGCAAGATTATTAACTTTTGTAGAACATATATAATTTAGCTATAACATTCAATTCTGATATATTTATCTCCTAGGTGCAACACAATAATAAGATTACAGTACAATACAATTTTTTATCACTCTGAGTAAAGCAGCTGTGTGGCTTCAATAGTCTCAATAATTAATTTCCTGGGATATAAACACAGAGCATAGCTATGTATTAATAAAGTGAATCAAGGTCCTTCTAAATCCTAAATTGGACTTGTCAGCAGGTGCCAGAATTTAAAATAAATTGAACATGACCCCTCAAATAGGTTAACATCAGTTACATTTTACATCAAATATTTACATAAGAAGACCTTTATATTGTATTGAACATCCATTCCACTAATTTATTTTTAAGAGTACTCGTATTTTTTATGTTTCTTAAATCCCTTGGAAGTTTATTCAATATAGTATGTATATTAATCCATCTACGATTTCTTCCTATTTCAGTGTTAAATGAAAATTTCATAATATAAAAACCAATAAGGAAGCCACTCGGAAAACTGCATCAGGGTGCACCTTCGATGACTAACTATTATCCACAGTTGAGGCTGTCGAAAAGTTTTAACTGTTTTTTGTCCTTGGCCGTGAAGATATGTTAAATTATGTAATGGAATTGAATGAGATCTTCATTGGTTTATACTATTTAAAAATTGTTGAATATATTTGAGTCATGTACTACAGATTCACTGAATGTGATCTCAAGGCAGAAGCCTAGCGCCTCTTCAGCTACTTTCGGGAACTCAAAGAATTCAAGGCCTTTACGATCTATTCAGCCAATGACTTACGGAGAGAATAACTTAAAATAAGACCATTTAATGCTTAAATTTAACTGTGTAATCTTGCTCTGATATAAATTAGATGTAATATCGGATATTTTATTTCGTGTGGAGATTTACTTGTACTCCTGTAGTCAATTGGGATGTTTTTTTTCAATCCAAATTCGTGTTTTTTCTTACCAATGCTTATTTTCTTGAACCTCTCTTGCAAGGTAGATGACTTTGCTTTTTTCCTTCTCGAAAGATTTATTGCAGTTGTATATAGCGCTTCAGCTCCAAAATAACTTTTAATGAATATTAAAAAAAACTAGACGCGTTCCATTTAGAATACGAAGGACTCCGAACTCTATTTCCCCGTACAATCGCATAAAGAAGTGCATCTCGAAAGGGTTGTACTGGATTGCTTCTCGTTTGTAGTCCCGGGGACGAAGTCCTTTCCAACCGAAACTTCTAGAAAAATTCGCAACTTTGAATGCACCATTCCTCCGAATCTAGGACATGCAGGACGCCCGTTCGATTTCCGAGCGCAGCGTTTTCTGCCGACTCGATCAGGAAAATTCATTTCATTCCTCACACAATCACTTTCCGATCGTTCCTTTTTTCGCTATCCTCGGTCGCGAAACCAAAATATTATCGGTTACGGTCCGTGAAGGAATCCGAAATGGAAGAAAAAGTCATCGGAAGGAGAGCGAAATCTCCAGGGAACCGTCCCTCCCCCTCGTCTGCTCCCCACCCCGATTATTAAGTCCTCCGTGTATGGGCTTGTAACGCGTGGTTGTCGTAAGACCCATCAGGCATTACCTCTCACCTGCCCCACGGGTTTGGGCAAAAAAGACCCCGGAGATCACGTACCGGCCGTAACAAAATCTCCCGCGGAAAGTTATCTAACCAAGGACGCAGGGAAAAAAGAAGGAAGGTTTTTCTCGCGAAAGGCGTGCATAGAGATCGGTCGGTGGGTGGACGCGGGTTTCGGAATCGGTCGCTGTTTTATTCTCACGAGAATTCCGACGAAGAAAAAGTTCTCTTGTTACGCCGAATGTGCGTGGGTGGGAGGCGCCTCCCAGAGGAAAATTCGCAGAGCTCTCGATTTTGTGTGTTTTCGACGCGAATCAGCGTCAATTGCATACGCAATGAAACGGAGAAAAATTCCAGAAAGGTCTTGAAATCTGGGATATTTTTGTATGTGGTGGTAAGGGTTGGGTAAATTGAGATTAAACTTCGTTATAACTTTTTTAAAGCTTCCATTATAATTTGACTGAAAGAAGTAAGGTTATGAGCAAATTCCTACAACATCCTAGCTTTGATATTCCATTGCATAGAGAGTTAATTTTCTGTTATGACAGATACCATTCAATAAACCAGCAAACTATTGTTCTACTTAAGAGATATCTTTAGGTTATTGGTGACGTGTTCAATTTGAGAATTTTATGATTTAATTGCTAATAATGAATCTAACAGTTTTATGTCTCCGAGCAAGGCTTTATCTGTTCTTGTAAGCCAAATAAGGGGATGGGGACTTCTGGTCAGTCGCATCTGGCCACGGAGAAAAATTCGCGAAAAGTCTGCGATATTTAGGGTGTGGCAATAAGGGTTGGGTAATTCAGTCATCGCGTTTATTCTGTCGTGGGTGTCGGCGTAATTAAATAGGAATGATTTTCCGGTTGTTTTACAAGGTCCGTCGATTGTTTAAGCTACGTGATTTCTGCGGCGTTCAAACAAGAGTGGTTGTATATTTACCTTCAGCTTCGTGTAGGAGTGGTCCTTTCAAACCTCGTTGTTGGTTGTCTTTTGGGAATTATAGTCGGTCGTGGGATTTGTCGTAAAGATATCTCACCGTATTGTTCTTGGATGATGGCTTTTTGGTGTTTTAGAACTGTAGAGGACATATTTTTAATTGCTTTAGGGTATTTGTAATAAGATCGCTTTCAGGTTGGTTCATTCTATTTTAGTTTATCTCATATTAATCTGCATCAAGGATTTACGCAATCGTTGTTGTATATGTAATTTACGTGAGTTTAAGGTAGAGAAAATATTTTGCCATTAACATCTGTGTAATTTATGTAGTTTTTAGCTTTGTGAAAGTCGCTTTCTGCTATATATAGTGAATGATTTTTAGAAAATAAATGGAGCGAGAAGTATTTCCACAGTTTATGAGTGATAGTAAATAGTACTCGCTCCATTAATTTTCTTGTGATGGAATTCCACTAAACAGCGCCTTCCTCGGTGGATTGTATGTGAATAATTTTCTCTGTCACGGATGTAGTACCTATTTACAATATCATTTAGAGATACTTTTCATAATAATCTTTCCAATATTAAAATTATTATTATTTTTGACTAATTCTCTTCAGAGGCCGTGAAGTCAAACAACAGTTTTCCTTTATATCAATATCCGTTCCTACAGTAAATTTTAGCAATCCCAGCAAAGATGTTAGCGGAAGGAAAACTAAAACGTTAAAACACCGAACATAGGTATTTACACTATCTGTAAACTTCTCTCTCAATTTCAACTAGATTTTCTGTCGAAGATAAGATCTCAAAATTCATTCTTAACATTGATAATTTAATTTTTTTTCGTAAAATGCTTGCTGTTTTGAAATTTTGGATTTGGTTTGATATACTAACCTCAAGATTTTGTAATTCTTTGGAAAAGAAAAAAATTGGGGTGTATAGATGTTTAGACATTAGCTCATAGAATTTTGTTTATGTATGATGATTAGTGATTCAACCATATAAGGCTCTCGGATAGTCATGTGGGCAGCGCTGTTGGCTTTGGTGAAAGCGGTCCCTGGTTCGATTCCCGGTGGGAACCCAAGTGCAAAATTTCTTATGCTGTCGAAGCACTTTTAACAATACTATTCAATATACTATTCAATTATAATTATTTCTATGGATAAGCGCATCGTCTTTCTCCCTTTCTCCCCATTCTAAGTTTCTAAAATTACGATTCTTCATGTTTTATTGGTCTTGTTGATTATAGTTATCATATGGCTGTCATCTGCTGAAGGAAGTTATGTTTGACTAAATGTATGAGTAAATGGTACTCGAATATTTCCTTGTTTTAAATATATACTTGATATATTTCGCAATAAAACGCCATCGCATGTGGATTTTGTGGATGCTTTCCTTTCATTAAGGAACCTGTTAGAGCTTCCAATGTAGAGTCACCGTTTCGCAACATTAACACGACTCATCTGTTTTCACCGGAGTCTTATAGCCGTTACCATTATTGGGTTTCTTTCTCTGGGATTGGAATCGCGTTCCTTCCGCCGTAATTTAAGGTCTGGAGCGCGTTAGAAAGGGAGTGAAAGTCTCCTCTTCCGACCAAAAAAAAAGAGCCTCCCAAATTGGTTTCCTTTGCGCCGACCCTTGTCCCATAATCCCATTCATTTGCCTCCTTTTAATTCGAGCAATGCGCACTTTTTGTTTCGCCTCGCAAGGTCGTGGGTGCCTCGTAACGCGGAATTAACGCTCTGATGAAAGAGGAGAGAGTGTTGGCCCAGTGTTTCGAGGGGATATTCGGATCGTAATGGAGAGGGTTCCATTTGGGGATATCTCTTGTCCACTCTTGCTTGTTCCTCCCGCCGACGCCTTTGCGGAGGAAGTCATAAAGAAAGTGAAAGAGCGCCTACTTGGGTGCCGTCGCTAAAATTCTCCCCACCCATAGATCGCGCTTTGCTTTATTGCCCTCTCCATCGATTAGCTGATGAGGAATGGCCATGGAGGAGAGTTTTACGAGGGGCGGTTTTCCGAGGCGATGGCTATCTTCTTGAGAAGGACCTCGTGGATCATAGCGTACGAGGTTTTTACGTTTTATACCTCCTTGATCGAGAATGAATAATTTGTGATTTGTTTGGTGTCTGCGATTTCAGTTAAACTCACGACTGTTCTGGTTTTTATTTTTTTAACTATGTTGTGGATATTTTGATTGGTATCACTTGTTATAACTTGATGGTTCTTGTGTTTCCTTTATTTGAAGCTCGTAGTAGCGGGGGATGTCAGAGGGGGTGTGGCACCAACCGGCCCTCGGGCTGAATACTTCACAGACAGACATATCGCAAAATCATTAAAGTCAAAATTTATGGAGGTGGTTGAATTCAGTATTATAGCATTCTTGATGGTATATACAAATATTGGAATAAGTTTACCCATTTAAACTTTGCCAACAAAATTACCCAGCTGATATACAGCCAATCCTGCTTTTTTCGACGATTCGGCGATGATTTCTCCTAGCTCATTCTATATTTATTAGTTTCCATTTTCATTAGCAATCAGATATTAATGTAAGTTGAGTTTTCATTAAGATACCTCGACGGCTGTAGTAATTCTGCACCTTAATAATAATAATAAAATAAATAATAATAAAAGGTCATGTAGTTAGTAGAATAATTAATGACAAAGTAAATGATAATATTATGTTAAGTTGTCACAATGTTTAAAATGAGCATGCTTTATAGCAAAATTGAATAATCGGAGAGAAGTGTGGGAAATGCTTATCATTTGATAAACATTTGACGATGAGGGAGGAATACCTTTTGGAAAGCCTTCCTTTGGCAGTAGCCACCTATGATTTGTTAAAATAACCACATTTATGTACAATAATGACGTTATTTAAAATGAAATAAAATCACGTATGATAACATACGTTATACGCAATATACCTACATATTGTCTATCAAAATATATTCATTTTAATTTTCTTAATGTCCTCGCAAATATACCTACATTTAAATGAATCCTGTAATGACCCTATAACAGACAAATGTGTAGTCCAATATGAGAATAAACCCGGTTTTCAGGGACGACCGCTGGATCTTTCACTAACAGAATGATGTAATATTAATGTTGTGTATTTATCTGTTGGGTATTTACTGTAATATTAATGTTATATTCTGCATGTATATATATAAAAGTAATTCATTGCCTGCTGGAGGTTTTTTCGAGTGTTTTCCCTCCCGTCTTTGGGCGAATGCCAGGTAATCGTTTGTAATTTTGTATTTCCCCCTACACCGCTGCCACCAGGCCTGATGGCCTAATCGCAGCGTAATTTGAATAAATAAATAAATAAATGACACATTTACCATCCCGTCACCGGAGTCTGCATTCAGTTTCAGTATTTTTCTTAAAATTACCGTATCCAATTCTTGAAATGCAAATTCTGTTTTCATCATCGGAATATTGGCAAAGACGTCCTTCACCTAACGTTCCCTTTGCGCTCAATAGGCGTCATCGCATTAAGCAAATTAATAAATTCATTCTTCCCCGTCATAAAACGGGGTTTGACACATTGCATACACTTCGTCACCTTCATCCCGGAAGTTTTTTCCGTCCACTTCCTTAAAAAAAAGCGCCATAAACTCCGTAGGCTTCGCCCGAATGTCTCGTTTAACCGATGATGAATCGGCCATTGCGCCACTTTCCCCCGCCAAAATCCAATCGCGATTTCGCAATTTTATTCGCAGCGGTGTTTCGATTCGGAATTGTTACAAGGTCGCCGGCGGATGAGCGATGTGGAAGGCGTGGGCCGATCCTCCGTCATCTCTCGTGGGATTCATTCTTCTCGTTGTCATCGAAAGAGATTTGATCCATTCCTCAACTTTCGCGGACCATTCTTCTGGACGCTTCCTATGGACGGATGTAAATCTTGGCGAAAACAAAGCGGATTCAATTGGATGTGCTCCGGAAGGGGTCATAATTCGAACGAAATGTTTTTATCCGGCTCCTTTTTCATCGCCTCCGTCGTGTGACGAAGAGGCATTTATCAAGGGTCTAATAATATCAGAGGCCAAAAACGGCGCTCCCCATTACTAGATCCACCGTGGTAGTCGAGGGGTATTCTATCAGCCTCCTTTACCTCATTATTCACAGCTATTTATATAGGTTATCTGGTCCTTTTTCAGTGGAGTGTACGTTGACGGATGTGAATAAAAAAAAGGCCGCGACTTGATGTCAGTATTTCCGTGTTTTTAAATTAGGTCATATCCCTCGAGCGAAGTTATTTACGTGAGGGGTTTTACTGTTTGTGTTATAAAATGTACGCTGAGTGACGTTCAAGGATTTATTTTTTATTAATTGTCTTTTCGCTACTTAAAATACTTTTAGATTTAAGCTGGGAAAATTTCAATATCTGTCACATGTGAAATTGATCGTGTATTTGTCGATGATTTAGAATACGTTGGACAAAGAAGTAAGCGTGAAAATATTTGTTTCTTATGTGTTTAAATAAAGCGAAAATGACGCCCAGGCGAGAGTTGATGGTAAGTGTAACAACTTTTGAATCGAACTACAGATAAATTAGAAAATATTAGAACAATATACGAGTTAATCTTTACTAACCAAGTTTCTTTAATATTAAATTTTCTAAATTTAATATAATAACTTTTAATATAATATTTGAAGTTACTAGAAAAACAGAAACTGACTATACTTATTCATAATCAATCATGAATTTACGTCATGACTCAATGAAATGATCAGCTTTTGCTTTTCTTTGAAATGAAAATATATTTTCTTGGGCTGATATGAAATTAAGTATCCTTATTTTTGGTACTTTTTATATGATAGAATTCGAAATAATAAACTGTGCTGTTTTCTTAGTTTTGGCTTTTGTTTGGTATAATTAATCATCAACATGATAATATGTACATCGAGTAATTATTTGAGAAAATAACTTATTTAATGCATATCTTTTATCTTATTATCTTTGGAAAATAACTTTCAAGTAGGATGTCTACTTTCATCGCGTTAAAAATCTCTCGGAAATGCTTTTGCCTAGCATGTTAAGTCGATTTTACTTGTAATACTCTCGTAATTTTGAGAACGAACGTACTTCCTCTTCCCCTTCCGTTATTTTTTATTTCCTTTTTTCTCTTAGCACTTTTCCCGATATCCTTTAGCGCAGGGCGACTTTCACTTAACCGCCAGCTGCAATTTTTTTATAATACTGCAGCCTTTGGTTATTTTTTCTTTTCCGCCGTCGGAATTCCTCCAGTCTTCTCACAGTCCGCTTATCTGCCAATTACTTTATCTCATCTCCGTCTTCACGAATTCGCACCTTTTTCATTAACCTTTAGTTTTTTTCCGATGTTTCTGTCCCCGCCGATTTCCTCTCCGCGAAAGATTTTCCCAAGCGATGACTTTTTCGGGGGAAACAAAAGGCTTACGCAACCCCTCTGACCTCCCTCCGTTCCCCCGGTGCCGAAGTAGCATTGAGAAAAGCCTCCCACCCGGTCAAGCGCGATTGTCTCTCTCCGGCCCAATCGCCCTTCTTAATTTCAATACTTTTCGATTTCCATTGTGCCAGGCGTCCCATCCTCCTTGACCTTACTTTCTCTTCGATTTTCTCCCTTCGATTCCCATTCAGCCCGTTCCTGTTACCGCCGCTTTTTTCTCTTCTGCGGCCACGGTCGGCGAACTTTTTTCTCTCCCGTCTTTTTTCTGCACTTCCGCTTTTTTTTTGGTTCATTTCGTTCGTCTCACGGGCTAATTGAAGGCGCGCGATTTTGTCGATTTCCGTTATATTTGGTGGAGGGCTCTCAAGTTGATGATTTACGGATTGTTACGTGCGTTCAGGGGTTGCGTTTCCCGTTTCTAACCATTAGTTGGGCTCAGGGATTATTCGATAGAATGGTTTTTAGTGGTATAATTATGATTGTAGATTCTATTCCGAACTGGATAAGGTTACATTAACGAATTCATGAATCAACAGTAGATATTCTCTTTCTCTTTCTCTTAAATGTATGCGAGAAAGTTTGAAAATTTGTTTTTTTTTGAGCTTTTAAGTGGACTTTTCACTATGGTTTGAGTGATAATATTTTAAGTTTCTCAGTATGTTTTATGGTTTTTCTTACGTTTTATGATTATGTATGGTTAGTCTGTAGTTTTGAGGCAATATTTTACTCCTTAGGTAGAGGTAGAGAAACACTTTGTGAATACCCCAATTTTTAATTAGAAAATAAAACAAAAATCGACCAATTTCGGCTACATAACTATCCCCATGGCTTGTAATATTTTTGTTTATCGTTTACTACATTCATTTACTGTTGGAGCATTTTCTTATGAAAGGAGCAATATAAAGGGGAAATATTAAGAATGATGATACAGTGTTGTATAAACACTGATAACGGCTTAAACCTTGTAGAGCTAATGAATTAATTAACGAAAAGATATTTGTATTTGGAGATGACAAATAAATTAACCGCTGCCACCAGGCCGGATGGCCTAATCACAGCGTAATTTGAATAAAGTTTTAAAAAATAAAATAAAATTGCGAATGATTCTCACCTGTAGAAGCCATTGTTTAAAATGTCGCTACTTTTTGCCCTAAGTTTGTTCTTCCTAAGATTTATATCAGTTGTTACACTGTATATCCACTAAATATTCTACTGTATACATAACTACTCTAGTTAAAGTATCTAAATCATGAGTGGAAAAGCGAACACCGATGTTGAGGAAGTTAAATAGACCGTTATTAGTATTCTTATTTTAAAAGATAGATTTTAATTTAGAAAGATATGTAAGATTCTTAATTTTTTGTATGTGTGGTACGGAGAAAATGATATTCATACTATGAATACAGCTTTTATTTGTAGCTTATCATCAAAACTCAATTTATCAAAATTAGGCGTTGTCGGAAACCATTTACTGTTCTATTCTTCATATATTCCTACATATTAACGCAATAGAGCAAGGGCGAGGGAAAGATGTTTCACTTTGCTCGAGAAGTCGTGCCCTCAAAACTTAATTGAAGCTATGCCATATTCACATTGCAAGCGATATATCTCGAGTTTAAATTGTGTCGGTATGAATTTATTGCCACATTTCGCGCTGTATTTACCGATTTTATGATTTTCCTTTTTCTGTTAGAATTACACCTCGATATTCTAAAGACCGAATTCATTAGATCGACTCACACATAACCTTGGCTTTCCCGAAGACGTAATGTATCGGCAATTTTTCCTGATAGACGACATTTTTATGGGAACCCTCCACGTGTAATTGTTGCAACCAGATGTCCATTTTTCATGCCGTGTATTAAACTCATCGAGAAAGAGATTAAACGCAAAGTGATGTTACCGCATTCTCGTAGGCAGATTCATCTTTCATCCTTCGTCAAGTTTGACGAGATAGTATTCTTTGATGTTTGTCCCGAAGGGATAATGCCTTATGCAGATCATAAGGCGAGTGCGAAACTTGTTTACCGATCCATTAGAGTTTGCGAGGGATGATAGAACACGAAGACCATTCCACTCGCATCGCATTTAAATATCTCGGATAACATCTTCATCGCTTTTGCCAAATCATTTGTCTTCTCTTCCAGCATCATTCATCTCAGTCTCTTTGCTGCTCGTCATTCGTCGTCCCAAGCTGTTAGTATAATTGTCTCCATTCGGTAGGTTAACGTATTGTCTTAAAGATCGTAATTAAAAGTATTTGCCAATTTTTCTTCGTTTCGTTATTGTCTATCGATTATATGTAGCAGATGTACTGTAAAAAGTTCTTCGACAGTTTTGGTAATTTCGCTCATGGGTCCCCACCGTTGATCGAACCCGGGACCCGTTTTCACATTATATGTTTCGTGATTGATTTTACCAGTTTGAATTCATATATTTATATTCTACCTGCTTATTAGCTTTACTTCATTCTATTTTTGTTGTATACTCCTGAAATTTTACATCATTACGAGATTTGCTGAATTTTATAACGTAAAATGTTTGCATTGTATTATGTTTTAGACCTCTTTGCTTATCCTCGTGAGATATTTCATTTCATTTATCACTAGCAAGTGTCACAGCATAAAAGAGAGGTTTAATGAGTAGTGGGTGTATTTTTATTTAATAGAGGAATTAAATTAAATTTTTTCAAGGAGACTATTTATTGAGGTCGACATTTTAGTCCTCATTCAGGTTAATCTTATGTATTGTTACGAAAAGTTGGAGTTTTTCATTCATATGCTGTTGCTGTTGTTTGATATATTTTCTTGATTAAATTATTCCTGGTATGTTGTAAATAATATTTTAGCTAAAATGCTTTTTAATGTTGGAGATTTCTATTTTTCACTTTTTGATAACTAATATTTCTAATATGATTACGTTAACATGAGATTGAATTGAGATCGAAAGAACGCCTGGCGTTTCATTCACCACTACTTCCTCGAGTAATTAATACAGCTCGTACCCTATTCTCCGTGACACGTGTTCGGTTATAACAGCCATTCTCCCAAAGTTCTCTCTCGCAGCACTGCGAGCCCATCAGCATCTATTGTGCCCGGATATATTCCGTTCAACCGAAGGAGACAAGTCGTTTGTCTGCTTTGCGATTGTACGTGGATTCTGACGCGGAAAATGTATTAATTTCACTTCCTCCCCAGCTTCTGTTTGCGACGTTGGGCTTTCCCTTGATTAAGATCTTACATTCATGTTAATAGCTATTCAGGATGTTAGGATTATGCTTTCGTTCGTAGCTCAACCTTTGATCATGGAATTGGTTTAATGGTGGCTTTTATTCTATGTTAGATGTAAAACTTTGTATTTCTCAAATGAATTTGAAGCTTGAAGATTGTACTTTACTTCTTCAAAATTTTCTAAATCAGCGAAAAGTAGTTTTCATCTTCCTCTAACGGATTTAAACCACTTAAGAAAATCGAAGTAATAAGCAAACTAAGTCCAAAACGTGAATGACTATTTTGGTTGATAAATTTCGAAGATTGTATCAGAAGTATACTTTTCTCTGGAGATCTCCCTGAATTACGAACAGTACGAAACACTCGCGAAAGTTAATGATGGTGATAGTATGTTCTTGAAAGTAGAATGATAATCACCGGTTTCTGACCTTTAATTGAAATCACAAGAAGAATATTGTATGAGTTAACCGATTTTAAGTCACTATCAATACTCTTGATAACATAAGGTAATACTGTAAGATTTCATGTTATCCTGGCTTAATAAATGTATGGTTTCGGCAAAGTTTTCACACAAAATGCTAAAATGATAAAAAATATAATTTGAATCAATAGAATTGATGGAATTAGCCTTCACTGTGTGGAACTCCATTAGAATAAGTTAATTAAACAAAGAAAATGAAATAAAAAATTCTTTGAAAATTGAAATAGAAATACTTAGTTTTTCAAACGAACATTTAGTAATTATTTTCTTTTACGACATTTCAATTTTATTTTTATGTATTCCTTATTCTGCTAAGATAATTTAGATAAGAATGTAAGTATTTCATCAGTATTTTTCTTCTAAGATAGTTTTATGTAATAATAGATGTTAACGTTACTCATTTGTATTTTTGCTCTCTCTGAATTATAATAAGAAACACCAAGTAAAAAAATTGGTTTCTTATGCCCAGAAATCCATTTTCCACGTATTCTCTCAATATTGGTAGGATTAATTTCAAAATCACCAATATGTTTATCAACTCCTCCATACATCTCTTCCCATGCTCGTATCCAGACTCCCCGTATCTCACCCTCCTCCAATCTTCCCTCTTCCCGATCGTTACTTAAAAAGGAGCAGAGAGGCCTTTTGAATGAGACAAGTGCGACACCTACCACACCCCGCGAGAAACGGCTCACGTGACTGCGTCTCCCGACCAACCGGAAGGGGGAACGCACTCTCCCGCACGGAAGCCATATAGGAAGAGTCACATCCCTCGCAAAGAAATGTGGGCGGCGTTAAGAACCCCTCGCGATAGTCACGCTTCCAAAGGGGCGATTTTTTGTCGCCGAGTCGTAGGTGTCCGAGGAGATGAGGTGCGATAGCCAAGTTTCCTCGAGATCATTATATATTCGAGGCGGCGGAAAAATCGCCGGGACGTTTGCCGGGAGAGCGAGCTTGAAATGTCGGAGACGCTGTTTTAATTGCTCGCTAATAGACGGATTCCGACCGTCTCTTCAGTCGGATTGATGGAGTGGGCGTGGATCGGAAGAATGTCTCGATCGGAGTACAAATTAAGAGCCGCCGTTAAATAAATGTTTTAATTTAATCATTTTCTGCCGTCGGTGAATCTTAATGCATGATCTATGTAGCGCCGAGACATTTCATCTAGTTTGGAAAAGTAAATGTTCAGCCTCCGCTAATGCACTTGTACCCGGCTAGCCTTCTTCCGCTTCTGATTGCATTCGCCTTTATACTTATGACAATTATATATTTTTATTGTATCCTTTCTTGAAAAGAATGGGTATTTTAAATGAATTGTACTTTACCCTTTTATAGCGCTATATACTGTACTATTTGTACTGTAGCTGTAGACAAAGCAAATCTAAAAAAAATATATTTTCGAGATTAGATTTTTTTACTTCACAGCAACGAACGAACTGGGGAAATTATTCCTTCTTCAATAGAACTGTTAATGATTAGGATTCTTTACCCTCGGAAGCTTCTGAGCCTTTTCCTAACAAGTCTCGACAATTTAAAACCAAGGATAAATCCAGATTGTGTAAATTATGTACTTCCTCTGCTATTTTATAAGTGAACACTCAATTCACCTCACAGAGGTTTCGAAAGGTTAAATTTTATAATTCTTTCATATATGTCATAGGCTGGATTTTGTATTTGTTTAAAATAAATGAAAATAATTGAATTTATTTGGTGGAATTAACGTAACTTGGGCCCGAACTCTTATTTATTCCTTCTTGTGTCCGAATACTCGTACCTCATCTATTATCGCGAATGCTATTAATGATCTAGAATTCGTTTTAAGATGCTCTTCCGAAAAAATTGCCATATTTGAAGGTGGTGAAAAGAAGGATATTTATGGTTAAATACTAAAGGCCAAAGTTAAAAATTTGTGATTATACGGTTAAAGGGATGACGAAAATTTTAATAGATTTTTAAATGGATTAATGAAGTTTCGTTTAGCTATATAATATTATTCAGAGTGAAAATTTTTACTGGATTATGTTTTGTTCAATCATCTATATTTGTAAATTTAGGATGAAGGAAATATCTTGTTTTTTTATCTACGAAAATATTAAAAGTTCTTTTCCTCATTCTATATGATGAATTTCGCAATACCTCACTTATTACTAGCATTTTTTTTGTAAAATTAGTGCCCAAAAACGCTTTTAAAAGCGCGATGTATGTACGAGACTCGTAACTTAAAGAAACCAAGAATGGAATGAGGTGACGTGTTGCAGAAGCTCGGATTACCATAAGAGGTCCTGCAAAACTCGAAAATGATTGAGTTTCTTCTCCGCCAGGTTACTCTGATATCGAATCAATAGGCATCGGACGAAGTGAATGATAAGATATCTGGTATTGAAACGAGGCGGCTTGAGCTCGTTGCCATTAAAGGAGATGCCATTCTGGTGTAGGAAGACAGGTTGCACAAGTGTTCCATCGCTTTAAAGACTGTTTAGAAAGCCTAATTTGGCGAGATCGAGATAAAGAGTCGATACGAATCGAAACAAGATAGACGGCCGAGGAAAGTCGATATAATGGAAGGGAGCACGTTTTTAAGTTTCGTGATTTTCAGAAGTTATGTTCAGACGATCGCCTTATCTCCGAGCTCCATCGGCGTTATGTTATACTTTACATCTTGTTCGTCGGGAGAAAATACTTGGCTTGGATTCAGATTTCGTTGCTTTTGAGAGATTGTTAAAAGGAGGTGAAACGAGAAAGGCCTGCTGTTTTCACTGCTTTTCTCTGCATTTCCGGATCGTGATAATTTTTGAGAGTCGGCGACAGGTGTGCATAAACTGGAGTTGAAATTTTTGGGTTCTTTCTCAACCGTAGGTGCAAATATTAGAGTTTGTTTCTATTTTTATGCCACTTAAAAGCTAGGTATTTATCCATACAATCCTTTAGATTGTGATATTTTATAAGTCTCTATTGGCATTTCTTAGATCTTCTATAGAATTTAAATTTAATGACTATTTTCAGCTCCTTTGGAAGATGTCTTATTTATATGGAGATTTACTAATTCTTTAATATTAGTGGTGAGAAATATAGATCTTGAGGTACTCGTTTCCTGAAAATCGATGTAATCGGTTTTTATTTCTCGACAAGTCCAAGAATATATCAGTACTCCGTACTCCTTAAACATGCTATTTTCAACTCCTTGATCCTTTTTCCTATTTCTATAACAACATATTTTTCATAAGGTCTTTTTCCTTTAAAAAAATCTTTTAACAATTCGTCTTTTACCATCTTTCAATAACCTCCTTAATTATCTATTTGTTTCTCTCACGATACTCTTTTCTGAATGTATTTTCTAATTTTCTACAGTATTTCCAAAATTGTTAAATTTGACGTCTACTTTTTCTCTCTACATATTTCGTCAATAATGTAAAACTTCTCAGTAATTTGTAAAACTCAACTTGTAAAACTTCTTCTTTTTCAGTCATCTAGTAATCTTCTTGCTCAGAAAAATTTTTCTGGGTGTCAATTCCTTAAATAGCAGTTTAAAAATAAAAAGAATCCTCCCTGTCGTGCGAGTCTTTTTTCAAATCCGCTTCTCCTTGGGAATTTTTCTTGGTGCACGCTTTTACAAGCAAAGTCACCTACCTCATTCCTTTAAAAATACTTAATTGAAGTAAAACCCGATTATAGATACAGAATATGCATTGGCTCTAGTTTTATCCAAGGATTTTCGATAATCCAGTTTCTTACTTTCAATAATTCTGCTAAAGCGTGTTCAGATTTTAAAATCATTCTCTGAGAATTCTAGCTGAACTTATGTTATCAATCGGTCCCGGATCTCGTTGGACGTATCCGACCCACTTTAGGGCTCTCTTTTCCGATCGCCCACCCTCTCATGGCGACGTATTTATTAGACGCCTCACAATGGCTTTATTGGTGGGCGATCACAGGAAGTCTCCATTGAGTGCACTCCGGCTGATTCACTTCGGACCAATTCGGACTTGCCCATCGATGCATCCTCTCTACCCTTTCCTCTCGTCACCTACCTCAGCTACTTCCCCAATAACTACGTTGGATTCTTTTGTATGTCAGTCTTCATGAGGAAGGCGAAATTCTAATTCGGTTTAAAGGAATATGTTGTCCTTTTTTCAAATCATCGACTTCTTTTGCTCGTAGAGGCTCATAGTTTGTGACAGTCCCCTGTTATTAGTACAAATATTACATTCTTCCTGGTAGGGTTGAAGTGCAGTTCAACTGTAGTGTAAGAAACGGATATTGAATTCTTTTAGTAACACTAATGACTTGTTTGTTATTGTATAAAGCTAAAGAGACAGATAGAGTAAAATATAAAAAGAAATAATAATTTATAGATTTGTCTACAAGAATTATAAATCCGAATGAAAAATTCAAATATGTTTCTATTCTCATGAAAGGGAGGATGTAAAAGAGGAATTTTCAATGCAGAGGCAGAATTTTTTATTCTGTAGCAGCTCCTAAAGCATATTATTATCGTTTGTATTTGATTTCTGCCAACCATAAAGCGCTTGGGATTTCCCTTTAAAGTAGTGAATTATTATTCCGCCTTGAGTATATCAATCTTTAATAGACATTGATTTTCTTGATTGTATTCATACTTGTATCTTGCTTATTTGCCGTAACATTTATTACGCAAATACTTTCGTTTTAGGGGGTCACCGACTCGCTATTATTTTTATCAATTTTTTTATTCTTTCTCATAATATTTTTACGTTTGCTTTTCCCAGTTTTATCTTAAAGAGCCAAAGAATAATGGGATAAAGTGAAGATTTGAATATTTCTTTTTGTTATGATGTTATTTAACACATTCACATACATTTTGCGCTTAACCCAATTTTAGCCTTCCAGGATCAAATATTTATTGATGTATATTCAAAAAGGAGTTAAGATTAATTAATTACGCCGAAAATTAGTTTTCGTTCACTTTATTAATTTTTTCTCCAGTAGTATCCCATGAGTCAATAGAATTCTCTGCCAATTTTCCTCCTATACAAACAATATTGGACCTATAATGAACTGTTAAAAATGAAATACGTTTAAAGCTTTGACTTTCAATTTTTCGGCTTGCTTATCTCCTCCGCATAGTTAGCAAGGTTGTAAACCACGCTAAAATCCAGAGTACGTTGAAAGAACATTCGTTTACACTCCACAAAAAATGACTCGCAAATGAGTTTAACTTTCTGTCCTGAAAACCTGTTACCGAATCACAGAATCCACTCAAGCACGGCATTAACGACAACTTCCCACGAAAATTCCGAGCATCATATTTTCCCCAATGCAACATCTGTCCATAACTTTACGAGGGTCAAGATTCCTAAAATGGTACTTTCAAATTTATTTTATGCCTCGCGAAGAGAATGATCGTTAATTTGATTGCGCTCGTAAGATGGTCTTTTAATTCTTAATTTCTATCTTATAATTCCGAATGTTTCGTATAAGTTGCTTTTGTGATGTTGCATTTCCGAGAAGTGGTAATAGCTTTATTCTCGGTGAAAGGGTAGCGCCCGGCTCGGTGTATGAAACAAAGCTTTAAAAGCCTAAATGGAGACTTTCATTTTTCTTAGGTAAAAGTTCCTGGATCTACTCGACCACACCAGTGGTAAATTATAGCCTTCTCGATTAAAGGGGAGATTACGTGGGATTTATTATTTTCATCGTAGTCTTTCAATCATGAGGAGCGCATATCATCCATGAGTGTCCAGTGCATCATCCTTATTGCTTTGTATACTTTGAATAATGCCTTGTCTTAGTATTGATGCATCCTTCACTTTGTTGCTGTGTATATCCCAGCATTATTGTGATAGAGAGGTTTGCTTGGTTACCATTTATGTAACACAATTTAAAAGGCTAGAAGATGAAATAGGGGAAGTAAGAAATAAATAGCGTAAAGTTTAACAGATTGTTTGAAAAGATTAATAATTTAATTTGAATTTGTTGTTCTATATTAAATTATATATTGTGATTTATTTAACCTTGAATATTATTGTCCCAAACTTTCGATAGTAAAAATTAGAACACTTTAAATTCATCAATTAATTCGAAGACGTATTTTTAACAAGTAATTATGCCTCGTGATAAATATATTGTTTCAAATCAATAGCATATTTTAAATAGTTAAATGCATGTATTTATATATAAATTAAACTATAAATTATATGTGATACATTTTTATCTCCAGTAATTGTTATCTTGTTGAGCTCTACGTTTGTACTTTTCTTTTAAATTATAGTTAAAACTATATATAAAAATTATTAATTATTTATACTTTTATTCTCTATTTATTAGCATTCTAATAGTCTTATTTTTTTCTTTGCAGGTAAGGCTCCTTTCCAAGTAAAAGAGTAAGCTGCATATGTAAGTACGAGCATATCAAGAGATGTAATAAGTTTCAATCTTTTCGGAGAGTCAGTTTCCTCCTCCTAATGATTTCGAAGTGCAACTAATTCTAGGGAGCATTTTATAAGAGAGCATTTAATACAGCCCCATACATCTTTCCTCGCCGTTTTCCTCTTCCCGGCGATCAAGACGGTGCCCCCATTTTTAACCTCACGGAAGCTTATTTGGCTGGAGATTTCTGGCGAGGGAATCTCATACAAAAAGTGCGCATTTTTATTCCCCATTCCTGCTTAATAAATGTAAGTATACGACGCTTTATCTCCGAAAATAAACTAAGATTCCGGCCGTTCTCGCACGGAAGGGCCCTGGAATTTTTCCATCTCAATTTCAAGCATCTCGAAATTCTTCGCCTCCCCCTCTCGGTTATTCCATCTGCCCATTTATTCTTTTTTATCTCAGCCAGTCTGGTGATCACGTCGTAACGCGATTTCTAGTCAACCCCCGGAAAAAGGCCCGCGTCGAATCCCTCCCGAGATATGTTTGAATAGCGATGCGAAAGGCCCGCTGGGGTGGAAAAATTCTCGGGATCTCCAAGAGAAAAACTCCTCTTATAGGTCCCGTTTTAGCCATTTATTTTTCGCGAATTTCTCTCTGACTTCTGTCTAAAATGTTCTTTATGGATGGTATATCTGGAGAAAGTCACTGTTTTGATCCAGGACTGGAATGTCTCGTCGTAGAGAGTTTTTTTATTAGTGACATCTCTACGAATGATCTGTTGCATATTGCCTTACTTCAGTAACAGGTGTATGATTTTTTCCTCCACCATTTTTCCTACCACTACCAGATATGGACATACAGTGGTACCTTGGTTAACGACGGCCTTAGTTAACGACGGACTTGGTTAACGACGAGTTGCTGTAACCAAAAAATATCTTGGGTAACGACGTAGGCTTTGGCTTACGACGCCTCGTCGATTGGTCTTTCCGGAGTTTCACGTGTTTCAGCACGTCTATTTATAATCACTATATTATAAACTAATATTTGGTGTACGTTACGATGTTACATCATAAAAAAATACTGAATAGTAGCTAGCGGAGAATATTAAAAAATAGTTCAATGCTAAATTGTAGCTAATTCACATAGGCACACGTTGTCTCACCGGAGTTAAATCGGTAAATATTATTAGTTTTGCTTCCAATAACCGGGGTGCGTCCTCGACGCCGGGAAATACGGTAATCCATTACCATCATTATACCTGTGGAAAATCGCGCCTTGGATAACAACGGTTTTGGTTAACGACGATTATCCTGGAACGGATTAGCGTCGTTAACCAAGGTACCACTGTATAAGCGAACGAGTAATATAAATAAATCATAATTATATGATTATAGGGACCGAGATTCGAATACGAGCCTTCCGCTTGCCTGGCCGCTGCTCTTTTCCTTGCATTTCCTAGGAGTACGCCTTAATTTGCCATCCCAGTCATAAAATTTCCTGTAAATTAACCGGAATAAGATATCATAAAGACACTGAGTGGTATCTTTTAAATTATAAGGACCCCTAATTTTAGGTAAGTCAGTCCGTTCGAAAACCTACGAATCTACGAAATACGAAACGTAGGGTTTTGAAAATTTTGTTTTCGTGTTTTTGCGATAACCTTTATATTTCAATCGTATAGTTGTATTAAGGATTCGTATTTTCGGAATATATTGCAGCCTTTCTAATTATCAAAGAAACCAGGTGTGATGTATTTACTAGCATCATCTATATAAGTGGTTATTCATGGAAAGAAAAATTATTTTTCCTATACTAATTCCTATTTCGAAGGCTTATTTAATCAAAGTTTCGCGTACATTTTTGTAGTCTCTTTTTTTTAAAGCCAGGTACAAACTAAAGTTAATTGCAGGTTTTGAGATTATTCAAAATCATTATTTAACCTTAGATTTTCTTTCTTTCATCAGTAGTTGATGTGTGACCCTGTCTTGGTTATATTCTAGACATTTATTCTTCTTCCATTCGTTTTTCCTACAATACATCATCCCTTTCCAATAGTTTTCCGTAACCTACCCAGCCAATCTCTCTGCCGCTTTATTACGTCAAAGGATTTCTCCTTTCTTTTTATGAGTTATGAATTCTCCACGTTCCAACGAATCGACCTTTTTATTTCCTCATTATGTTTATATCATTTTGCTATTTGTGCCCTAATCTCTATTTTCACGTCTGTTTTATCCAGGATGATTATCAATAGATCTTATAAATCTTAGTGAAAATGACTTCGCCATTCTCGTAATTAGAGGACATTTATCTCGGACATTAATTTAAACTGCGCTAAGAACGTTTTTGCTTTAAGAACACTATTGCAAGCAATTTCTCAAGTTTTTAAGATAGTGTAGCATTATTTGTACCTGAGAATTCGAGGTATTTCTCTCTTAATCACCATATTGTTTTCCCATTCCCTATTGAATTATCCTTTAGTTCACTTCGTCTTTCCCCTTCTCTTAACTCTTTCTTATTCAGTTCGCACGATAGGGATTTAGTTTCCAGAGATCTATTGTAATTTCTCATAGATATTTCCCTAGAACCTTGATCCTGCATAAATACTCTATGAATAAGTCACCTTGGACTGAAATACATGGAAAACTTTGTTTTTAAGTTACCTTGGCTTAGTCTTATTCAGATAATTATAATTAATGTCTCAGAAATCGCCTTTCTGAATTTCGAAATATTTTTTACTCTTCGTGCTGATTCTAAAATAATATAAACGGATGAATATGTATTCAATTCAACTCTTAGCTGTATTCACATAATTTGTGTGTGTTCCAAATCTAACGGAAAGTGCTCTGCAATGCGGAAGCATTTCAGGTACGCCATCAAAGTTGTCAGTCTTAATCTCGAAATGACAGTAGCTCGTGGTATGCAATGGCCTATCCCTAATCCCAAGCGATAAAATCTCTTATCTTCGATAATCTCGTAAGTGAAATTGCGCTCTCAATTATCGGAGATATTTTCACAGTCGTGTTTTTAATTCGCTGATAAGTATAGCTGGGAGAGCATGCCTTTATGAATTCTTCATTGAAGGAGAAAGGTTTTGTTCTGCACGATTTTCTATCTTTGTCATTCGTGTTTTTCTTATCCGAGTTTTTTGTTAATCTGGTACGGTATTTTCTGTTATAATGAACTTAAGTTTACTCTAATGTGATTGCGGTGAATGCAAACACGCGTGGAATTACGGATGATAAAAAAGGTAAAAGGTATAACCTTAACATTAAATCCTTTCGTGTTTGGGCTTTTCGAGTTCATATATGTAATCAGTGACTAAAAAATAGTTAAGAATATCTATCAGCATTATATTCACCGAAAAGATTATTTTTGCGATACAGGTAAAGAGGTGTACAATTACTGAAAAGAAATAAGTAGAAGTTACAATAATAAAAAATAAACCTTACGTGTTGGAACTTTTCTGAGCTCATATCTGTGATCAGCGACCCAAAATTAGTAAAGAAGAATCATTAACTTCTATGTTACCGAAAATTAGTTAACATTTGTTGGCCTACGTAATTAATATAACCCAGAAATTGTCTGTCTTTATCATTTCCTAAACGTTTATTTCTGTTTGCGGATATCGTTGTAGAAGTTTGCTAATGGTGTTAGATTTTAATTTGATAGAGGGATGTTAGGGAGGTATGGGGATGCAAACAAGTGTCGATGTTACATAGGATCGTCTCCTCGCTCATTCGGCTCCATAAGCGGAATCTGCCTTCAGATGTGGGCACGTTGAGTGATGCTCCAGGGTTTGGATACAAAGGTCTCCACCCCGCCGTTACAGCGAGTAATAAAGATCTGCGAAGATGTCTTTTCCATAATCGGTACATGTCACCTTTCTCTTACCTATAAAAGCAAACACCTCTGGGTGTAGATCGAGGTTGGTCGTATTTGAGGAACTGCGTTTCATTCGCTAATGTCATCACTTATTCATTATTTCGAAGGTCGGATTTAACGCTTACCATGCCGAGCTATTTTCACACATTTTTACATTTTAAATTTTTATTTAAGTGTTCAATATTTACTGTTATCTTTTAGTTGGGAAACACTGAGTTGTGAAGCGAATAGTATAATAAGGAAAGGCCAAGTTCATATCTTGTTTCATAATATCATTGGAATTTACGCATCAGATCTTTTTAAAGTTAGTATTTTGTTAGCAATTGCAAATTTATTTAGCAATTGCTTTAGCAGCTGAATGAAAAAATAATTTCGTTAAACTATGTATAGGAAACAATTTCTAAAGAATTGTATCTTATCTAATATGAGTATCTATTAAAAGAAAGCAGAAGTTGCTTACCGTCTTCGAAAGAGTGCTATAATATGTAATTACTTAAGAAACAATTTATAAAAGTTATCACTATTATATACACAGGAAAATGTTATCATATTACATAGTGATAACATTTTTCAACTCGTTTCGTATCTGATACTCTGACAGGAAGCAAAATATGTATGCCGTAATATCTTAAGGGGTATTAACATATGAGTATGCAATAAATAATCTAGCTCTGTAATTTTGGTCCGTCTCATTTATGTAGCGTTTCAATTATGGAATTTAAGTATAAATAATTGATAAATTTCAAATTTTTAGACCTTCTTTCGTCAAGTACATCACTTTATCGTAGATAATATATCAGATAGCATGTTGAATAACAGATTTAGATGCTTCGATAATTCCTTTATGTTTGCAGGTTGTCAATCAATGTCAATCGTTTTTTTTAAGTATCATCCTAAAAACTGTGGAGAATAAAGATTTTATGAAAAAAATTGTATGCTTATAAATACGCATGTATGTATGTCCTCATATCCTAAAAATAAGTAACATGAATAAATACGAATACCAAGAATCTAGGTAAACCAACAACGGAATCCGCTATTTGAGTAAAATTAGTATTTATTTATCGGCCTTAAAAGTAAATAGCAAATAGTTGTTCCTGACTGTGGCATTGAAATTGATAAAATATTTACTAAAAAACAGTAATTTTGCGACCGAAAAAGAAGGTGAAAAAAGTTGGAATAACATGGTCTCGAAACAGAAAACTTTCGGCTTGATGCTAGACACGCTAACCGTAACGCCACGGCAACTATTGATAGCCAGACTGATGTTATGCAATTAATCGGAATTAGAAATTTACGCTGATTTTTAAACTCTTTTTACAAAGAAACTAGGAAGCGTTGGTTTAAACTGTAATAGAGTAGTTCTTACAATTGGCCAAAGAACCTATCCTTAAAGTATCATTAAGATCCGTTTCCTACTGAGCGTAAGGTTCCCTTATAAGAATCATATGGCTATGGGTTTTGAGTAACACGAGAAAACGGCTTGAAAGTGACTTTGCACTTAAAGCTTGGAAAATTCCCAAGGAGTAACGGAAATGAAAAAAGTCTGGAATTGCATTATCTAGCATATTCCATAGAAGATACGAATGTGAGCGTTAGGGCTCATAGGGATGGAACCTAGGAGCCTCTTAGTTTCGGGTTCGAATTCTGGTCCTGTCTAGAATATTTTCATTCCATTTCTCCATGGAAATATTTAGTCTTGGATGGTTTTATTTCCTTTTTTGCAAAGAACTCTCAGAAAATTGTTTTAATTAGAGCAAAGCATGATTTCGGGATTTGAGGGCAGCAGAAAAACTGTATTTAATAATAGCTCGGTAATGTGATTGTAAAATATGCGAATAAAAAGTGCGCTGTAGGCATTTCTTTGAGTCCGTGAGAAGTTCTAGATGCTCAGGAGAAAATGCAATAGAAGTCCGAGAGGGAAAGTAAAGCTTACGGGGAAGAGATAATTTAGATTAGCTGAGTAGACATTAATGGAAAATCGAGTGCACTATTTGCTAACTTCGCGGTGGATTAATGAGATGCTGGATCACGCAGGATACAGCATCTCACAGGATATAGGTCGACGCGATAAAGAAATTGAGCATAATTTTGAGTTAATTGCTTGTGCTACCTTTGAATAGCAGATACTGAGGTGAGCATCACGACTCAAAGGAAAGGAAATTGATTCGGAGGATTGCAATGAGATAATGTATTTAATGGGGAGAAATTCAAATGAATCGCTCACTTTTTATTGCGTCGTAAATGTAGGGATTCGAAATTAAATCAGCGGACAAATGCTGCTATTAAATGCCATTTTTTTTTAAGAAGGACTTTATTTGCTGCATGTTAAAATATGATTTTAATTTAATTCCGATGTAGATTTATAATCATATAAGGGTCTTTGAGGTAGTGTTCTTAACCCTGGAGTACTAGGGAAATATTCAGGTAAATCGCTTACTTTTTGGCATTTAAAAATATATGGATTAAACATTAAGTTAAACGAATGCTGTAATTATCTTACTAAAGACTTAAATTTGCTTAAAAAATATGATTTTAATTTAGTTCCTATTAAGATTTATAATGGAAAACACTTTGTACAAACATTCTTTTCCATTATTATGGCCTTCCACTAAGTTACAACTTCACATATGCAGTTTATTGGATTTATAATGTTATCGTGCTATCTGTGTTAGTAAATATTGTTTTTTATAAAATGTAGGAGTACATCACGGAGTATGTATCGAAGTTTCTGTATTAATGTGTGGAGTAATCATTTCGATCAATCTGGGTAAATACGTATATTCGCAATTCAGTAATATTATAGTTTTTGTCATAGCAAATATAAAACTTGGGATTCATTAAGATATTGGAATTTTAAAAGGAAGTTTTGCCATCCTTTAACTCCTCTAATTCTCCGTGTAATTAATTCCCTTTCGTCAATCTTTAAAAGCTGACATTGAAAGATTTTTGGTTAATTTTCTTTAATTTCCTTTAACTTAAAATATTTCATGTAAAGTTATTATTAGTGTTATCGAGTTATTTTTTGATGAAAATGAGAAATTAAAAATGAAAAGTGAAGTGAAATTTAATATTTATCGTGTTTTCCTTCCCCTAAAATGAAAAGTTCATCTTTTGATTGAATTTCGCATCGATTTTCATATTTTCCATCAGCATGAAACGGTTGAAAATGCTCAATGAAGTAGGAGTTATCTACGAGTAAACAGAAGGATTTGATTCTATAGGATGCTCTTATATTCATCCTTCGAAAGGTCAGGTGCAATCCCAGAAAAATATTCGTAGTCTTAGATCGTCGAATACGTCATGGCAAATCCTCGAAGCATCTTCAAGTTGAATAGCAAGCAAAGAACGAATTTCCGTGACGCTGTCGGAGACCATCAAACCCGGAACCAAGGCCCTCTCGAGGGAGATAAATCACCGGTAAAAGTAAAATCACGATATTAGTGGACCTCGAGGGGTTTGCTTCGAATCGCTAAGTCCGGATTAAAACGGTGGTGCAGCGAACCGCAGTGCCTGGCACGGATTTAAATCTTCTTCCCAAACGCGCCCTTTTCTTATTAAAGAATATAAATCCCACTCCCTCCGCAAGATGCAATCTACTCGGAGGAGTCTCCGAAATAAGAGATCCGAAATCAATACCGAGAGGGCTTTTTCTTCCTTTTGCGGCGGTTTCTTCCCTCAATTGCTGTATCCTCCCTCCTATGGAGTCCTTAGCGAATTCTCCCATGCCGCCGGGATCTCATCCGATATCTGAAAAAAGCCCGGCTCGCTCGTCGGATAACTAACGTGCCTCGTTCTCTGTTCCAATAACTTGTTATTGAGGTTCCGAAGGGAAGGTGCTCTCTGTCGAAGGCTTTAAATATTCGTCGTTAGTACGAGTGCTTATCTCACAACACGTGATTCATCTTAGGAGGAGGATTTTTCAGCTGAAGCTCGTTCGTATGTGGTGATTGCTTTTGAAGGATGGAAGAAAATAATAAACCGAGAAAACGCTGTCGATATTATCGATGTTGAGTTGTATCCTCTGTTTAGATTTGATTTGCGTAAAATGAAGCTTACTTTTGATTAAAAAAAATAAACATTTTGTATTTACATCGGGTTTATATAGCTAACTTGTACGAAAGGCATTTCAATTTTGTGGTGTTGTAAATTATCGAATGCATCGAAAATTAAATGTATTCTCGTTCCTCCTTAGCGTCAGTATGCTTATGAAGTGAAACAGTGACGCAATTATTGTAAATTTTGATTTAATGTATCCCTTTTTCGCAAAATTATTTTTTTTTCTTACTTACGAAGCTATTTTACAGATAATAATTATGTTCCATGTCTAGTTTATGTAGGTTATATAAAAGAAGAATCTGAATTTTTATTTTTGCTATTATGATTTAATAATGTAAGAAAGCGATTTCGAATTAATGAAATAACGTGTAACTTGAGGAATATAAGAAGTGCAGCACATATTGCACTGCCGGTTGTCTGTATTCAGGAGGCGTGCATATATGTTTGAAGTTTTCAGGATTGTTATTATAGCCTGGTTCAAAGGGGAATAGAGAGAGGTATCCTGTCAATTGATTCTTTATTATCATAGCAGCATTCAATCCCTTTCCATTTAGTTTTAGATGCACAATGTAATATTTTAAACCGAATGAAAGCTGGCATTGTAAATATTATGTCAGTATAATTTACACTCTTATATTAAGTTTCACTGGACATTTATTAGTTAATATTAACTCAAAGAAACAAGGCCTATGTCTATACAACGAGAAAATTTAGGTAGAGTAGGGTAAACGTTATTGAAAATTTGATGGATGGGAAGAATAGAACGGTTTTAATTAGAAAATTATTCTCGCGAAAATTTATTGGATTAAATCCGGTCTTAAAGAAGATGCAATTGAAACAATTTTGAAAGTAAAGAATTTTTCGAATATTTTCTGTGTTATGAAATAACTAATATCTTGAGCAAATTGGATACCGTGTTGATTTAACTAAAAATACATTTTTTTAAAGTATTTTAATTAATCGTTAGATGAAATTCCCATTATAATCCTCTGTCACGCTGCGCAAATGAACCACTCATTTCGTATAAGTGCTACTCTATAGAGTTAGGTCTATCCGTCTTTAGCTTCTCTTCAAAGTATCAAGGAGGAACGTCCTAGCCTCACGTAAGCCGAGGTAACAAAGAGCGGCCTCCTGCTGGTCCGAGGACGGATTTATTTCGAGTAATTACACGCCGTTGCGGCTCCCATATTGCTCCGCTACTGCAGCGCAGTCTTGATCCTCTCTTTGACTCTTATTAAGCGAATCGGAATGAATTTTGCCTTCTTTGAAGAGGTTACAAGTCAAGCCTGGTAAAATTATTTGGAATTCTTCGTGGCTTACATATATAGGCTCCCATTTATCTAGCGTTGGCTCTTATAGGTCGCCGTACAAAATGAGATTGTGAATGGGACACCGGGACGAGTGACGAGTAAATTATTCAGGCGGCACGCACACCCTCTTTTGTCGGTCTCCTTTGATACCTTGCTTTCTCTAGCCTACCGATGACCTGCCTACTTTTGTATGTGACGCGGATTTTTTATTTCAAGGAAAAACCTTTAGCGCATCCTATATTTTCGCCCGCTTGTCTTTATATGTTTGTTTGTATCTTCATGTATTATCTAGTAAACTCCTCCATCAAAAATGACTGAACTTCTGTTCCTGAATTGCTGCTTCTGGTCCTTCACAGCCAGTTTGCATGAATTGTAAGCCTTTGAAAAGGAAATATATTTCTTATTTATAATAATAATAATATATAATTCGTTAAAACCTTTATACTGGATTAATATCCAACCAGTAAATTATGTATATAAATGGAGATAATTATTTTCCAAGTATAATTATTAAATTAACGTTGAATTTCAACATAGATCTCAATTTTCAGCTTTAAAATAAAATATTAAAAAGTAAAAAATGGACTTTTTCGCCTTTAATTCTATTTTGGCAAAAATCAACCTCATATATTTTCAGGATATTTCTATTAATATAATAAGTATCAACATAGTAGTTGGTGAACTTCCCCCTCGACCATGACGTAATTTAAATCAATTGAATTTCAAGTCTATAATTATTGAATTTATAACGTATTAATTAAAAATATTATAAATATTAAGTATGATTAAATTTAAAGCGAAGAATATTTTTTTGAATTCTTTAAAAACGACGATGAAAACTACTTATTTGGAAGGTCTTTTTTCCAAGTTGTATGTACATTTTTAAAGTTTGTATTGATGAAATCCTTGGTCCGGAGTGTGTTGCTCCATTTTGGCTTCGAAAGGACAAAGTAAGTTGGGTTGATAGGAAAACAAACACGGAGGTGTTAGAGATGGTTGGGGAGGAGAGGGCTTTAATTGACGTGATGAAGCATCGTCAGAAGAAATGGGTGGGTCAAATATTGAGGGGATAGATATTGATAAAGGTTGTAATTGTGGGAAGGATGGAAGGGAAAAAACAGAGTGGAAGGCAGATATAAAAGTTGTTTGATGAGATAAGGGGTGGGGTTAACTATAGGGAAATAAAGAAGATGGTGATTACTAGGGATTCTTGATTGTACATGAACCTACCGAAAGGTAGAACACTCATGAATGAATAGAATTTAGTCATATTGAACAGTGTGGTAGCTCCTAAAATTTGATGTCGCATGTCTTCTGAATTCGTTTTTAAGAACCCTCCAAGTCATCCGTTTCCTCACTTGTGGAAGCAGTGGTGTAAAAATAAAAAGGTATTACCCCTAAGGTTATTCAGAAGCTCTGTGCGTGGTTTTATTGACCTTCCTTCCGGTACATATTCGAAACTTTCGCATTTTGTATTTTCTCTAGAAAGTTCGGTTACTTAACGGATAAATAGAGCCGATGCTCTACATCCAGAGAATTACCATGTGTGTCAGCTTTCGATCTGTGATAAGAAAGGTACTTTCTCTAGAGGCTAAAGTTATATTCGAACTCTGAGTGGTAGAAAAGATTTTCTATCTCGGACTGCAATGAGAGAAAGTAAGAGTGGACGAACTTTGCTTCATAGGACTGTTATGATTTTATGATGAGATTTTTTTTAAGGGAATCGAGAGAGCATTCTTTGTTGTCGGTCATAAAGATAAGCTTTTTTATTATTACTTTCTTGCGAGTTTCAGCTACGATGACCTAGCCTTTTTTTCTATGTATGTGAATTCAACGAGTCTCCTTCTGTCAGGTACCATTTAGCTCTTGCTTTATTGACAGGGAGATTCATATCGGATATTTTTATCGGTTTCGGTCATCTTGTATATACATAATCGAGCGTATTTGTATGCTTCGGGCGATTTTTATGAGACGGAAAGGATGCAAATCGGACATAAAGAAAGAGGGACTCGCGAGCTCGGGTGTCGGGTTTCAGAGCGCGTCTCAGCCATAACATTTCCTCTCTGCATCCAGGGAGCAAATCACGGCGCTCAAACCAAGTATGCGAAGTGCGACACTGGATAGGCGGATAGAGTTTATTCGCATTTCAAATACTTTCTCTCTCATCTTTGTGCCATTTCTTTTCAAGCGTGCCCCATTGAAGAAGAATGGTGGAGGCAGATTCATATTTTAGCCCTGGCGTTCAGTGGTACATTCATCTCGTAACGTACATCATTGAGAGGAACCTTAACCGAGAACATTTGGCGAAGAAGGCTTCGAACATCGTGTGTTCATCGGGTATCGATATTTGATGAATCGCCCAGGAAACTCTATCTCTCTTTGAAATACAGCTACGATACTTAATAAACACAGAGGATACATCGATGCTATCTTCGGTTCGACGATGCATGTAACAATCGATTCGGAATTGAAAATGGTCGTTAATTTTATTGGACGCAGCCATGCTCGGACACGTAACGTTGTGCGCGTCCAGCTTGTTAACTGCAATAGGTGTTGCTTATCGAGGATAGGAGTTTTGTATTCATTACGCTCATTGCAGTACAAGCTTTATGGTTGCATCATGGTTCAGGTTACTAGGACGTCTAGAACCAAATTTTCTTTCGGAATTATTGATTCCGCATTTCAGTGTTTGGCGATTTCAGTGTTTTTAATGCTTCATATTTGACGGTCGTTTCATTCTTTCTACGTGTAAAACTGAACTTGCTACCGTCTTCTGGATATTATTTTCTCTATTTTGGATCAGTTTGTATTAAATGATTATGCTAAGGAAACTACAGTCTTTTTGTTTGTTTTTCTGATAGCAAAGCATTATGGCCGGTTTGAGCCCTGAATCTTCCGTAGCTACGTAAAAAGTGAGAAAATTTGATGGAAATAAGGCTTAGTGGACAAAATGACGAGAGGGCTTGTTTGCTCTTTCTTGTCTAAAAGACAGAATCTGAATATAATTTGATGGTTTCATTTTGCTTTCGAAAAGTATTTGAACTTATATTTTCATTCGATACTGACAATTATCTAGGCTACATCAACGTTCCAAAAAATATCCGTGCTCGAGATATTACTTACAACAAATCTGTTTATTAATAATTCATGTTTCATTTACGATGAATCTGAATTGTTTGGTTAATTCTTATGCCCCCTCCAACTTTTACAAAGCAAAAACCATCCCGCCCTTGCGTATATTTCACAATTATGTGTTTTAATCTCTAGAAGCACTTCTTCGTAAGCTTGATTGGTTTAATCCACCATGAAGGAGTTTTCATTTAGGAATCGCTTTGCCAATATTCTTCCATTATAAGTCATTGTCGTCATCTGCAGCTCCTTTCGGGTGGTCCTTCTTTCCATCATTCTTGCAGCTGTTGTTCCTCTCTTCGCATTCACTTCCCATTCCAACGATTTAACTCTTATTCAGTCCGTGACCTTTTAACCCAAACCTAATCGCCCTTTTCTCCCGTCAAAATGCTCTTTATTCCGTCATTTTCAATCTTATGTAATTTACCACCAGATTAATCTCAATGCCATGCATTCGACGTGGATCGGCCGAAGTCCTGACTTTTGTATCTTATTTGGTGGCCGTTATAATAAGCTGTCTCTAGAAGCGTCTAGTGTCTATTAAGTAAAATTACTCGTAAATCAACATATGTATGTTGATTACTTATGTTTAAAATGATCAATTATTATTCGCTTCGATTTTTTTCACCTGGAGTTTGTTTTACTTTACTGAATTTCAGAATTAATAGTTAATTGCTTCCGATCACTTGCATTTTAATGGTTTATGCGTTAGTATCCTTGGAATTCTACTATTTTATTCAACCTCCGTGCGGATTGATTTAATGCTGCATATTATAATCATTGTTCCATCTCGGTGAGTGGGAATTCTTTATCTTTTATTATTGAATAAAGGGGAATACATTTTTCACTTGCTATTTATTGGCTTAGATTATGGTTATTTTGTGTAAAGTATTGATGTATGGGTGGTACTGAGTAATGACATTTGATTGGTTACAGATTGAACGCTATAAAGTATGATTTATCGGCTCATTATGCCGCATTTAGGTGAATGTTTGTGGTACAAATCGACTCTTTGTTGGATAATTTACAAAGCGATTGTCATCCTCATTATTATGTCTGTTAAAATCATTCCAATTCCAATTCTGGGATAAACATTTCGTCCTGCATATTCCTGAAATTTATATGCATACATAGATGTAGTTTTTTTATCTACTATCAGGAAAATAAAGAAAAGGAAAAAAGGATTTTTGTTGCGTAATAATATTTCTTAGTCTCTGATGAGTGCATAATGGGTAGTGTCTTCGTCTGTTCAATTATTTTTAAGTAAGCAAAAGTATGAGAGTTTTAACATCCGTCGTATATTATAAGCTGAAGTTCACGATGCAATTACTTCTCTGTCTTTGTATGATAATTTCCCTTTCTCATAGTCGTCCATTGAAGGTCTCGGGACAATTATCGCGCGTATTGTTTTACGGATCATTTAAGAATGGAATTTATGAAGCAAGGCCCTTATGAAAACAGTATATGAAGGTGAAAACGCTGACGCTTCTCATTTTCTTTTAAGAAAGTGTTATCACCGTAATTTTTCGCCTCGTATCCGGATTAAATTAGCATACACAGTCTCCTTTTCGAATTTATCCGCGGAAAACTTCGTCCTCGGCCGTGTTCTGGATTATTGCCTCCGAGTTGGTAACATTTCCGTAAGCGCATGCAGTAGCCGCCGGTTTACCGTTTTCGAATTGTAATTGCAAATGCGCGGCATTCCAGTTTTCGGCTGTTCATATTTCTCGCTTCCAACGGCGGCCGCTCCTCTCCCATATTCGCAGGGCACGTGGGCGAGAAGATTGCCTTCGCCTTAGGGAGATATAATAAAATGATTATTCAGATCTGTGCCATGCGCTGAACAAAATATTCCTGTCTCCTTAAACCCGTATATTCGGAGTAAATTGGACGACCGAGTCTCATTATGAATATTTACGTCCCTTGTAAGCATGCGGTTTTATTAGTTGGCATTACGAGTAAGACTTAATCATTTGAAGGGGTTAGGAAAAAGGAACGAGGGTGATTTTTCTCGTTCCGTCGGCGCTTTAAAAGGACACGAAAACATCTTTTCCAACTTCGAAAGACTTTCTTTTCGTCGTGCGTGAGGCGTGGAAACGCTCCTATTAATGCCGATTTGCATAATTTCCGAAAATATCCGTTTCTCATGCAAATTTCCTGTCGTCCTCTTTGTAATAAACAAGACCGTGTATATAGTTTCGTAACGTTTTTGTACTCCTTGCTTTAAATACAAAAGGGATTTGTAACAAGTTTTGCATTTTCCCTCGTGTCATGTGGCAACTATTAACGATTTCCTTATTCTTATTTGTTGCCTGTTTTTCTTTTTTTACTCATTTCTTTTCCTTTATTACAATGTAGCAAGGATTAGCATTTTCTCCTACTTAAAAAAGTACTTGATTGAATAGCTATGATGATCCATTATTTTAACATATCTACCCAATCCTGATCATTTTATGGAATAAGAAAACAGTTTGGCTTGTATATGTTAGAATATATCGTCTATTTAATTGTAGCAGATATTTACGTAGCCAGGAAGTTTTCTATTTTATTTTATATCTTTATTGCCATGCTGTAAATAATGCCGGGGTACTGAGTTCCAATTAATTCGATCCAATTAATGTGTTATTTGCTAATATTTTCCGGAAAATATTCGATTTTTCATTTTTCTTAAATTTGCTTCTCACCTTGGTTATATTTGAATAACACTCACTGTTTCCTCTTTTTCTCGTGGGAGATTTTTCCAAGTTCACGTAATGTTTTATGGATATATTTGTTGCATAAGTTATGAAACTATATAAGCTTTCTCCTCTTCGTCGACTTTCAGTTGCAAATTCTTATGTCGTTTAACGGCAGGTAAATTAGCGGCTTAAACGTAAATTGAGCGCCACACCCGTAAATTCCTATACTTTCCATTCTTTACACCCACGCAAAATAAATTATCGTTTCCACAACGTAGAGGTATGGATTTTTCTATTTTTAGGACATTTTTCGTAAGATTCTTCTCAGGCTGAGATTCGTGAAAAAATAGTGTATGGGATAAGTCAATATTTTGTTCCCCAGAGAATCTGTATAATTTAAACAATGATTAATTTCTCCACTAGCTTTTAGGTTCTTCGGATGTAGAAATTGGATGGTTATGTTGAGGGAAAAAAACAAATTGAAGGAGGAGTTACTCCCTTCTCTCTTAGAAATGCGTTGAGTGGAGAGGTTGATAATATTTCCGTTTACTATGATAATTTCTCAGTGTCTGCTAATTTCGCAGAAAGCATTCTCCATACTCGATACTCCAAATGTTAAAGTGTCCTGTTTCTCCTTTCTTTCCTCCTCAATTATTTAGAAACCTTTAGTTTAGGTTATTTAGAATTATTTTTATCAGTTAATCTTTCGCCACTGATTGCTTTTTATAATTTCTTGATGTTTTGATTTCAGTGCGTTAAATTATCGAGGCACAGTGAATTTTCTGTCAGAATTGTTTGACAAAGTCGAAAACAAATTCCTTCTGTTATTAAATGAAATAGGAATGGCCATGTTAATTGAGATAGGGAAATTCATGTGAAGGTGTCTTTATTCCGTTAACATTTCCTTTCTCTTCCATTGAATGCAAGTACAATTTAATTCAGAAAGGAGGCCTAGTGAGCGAAAGAAACAAAAGGTGAATCGGAAGTTCTTTTTTGTACACCGTCCTCAAGTTTAATTCAACCACTCTCAACCTTAGTTGACCTTTCGTTGACCTTTGTACCTCTCCTCTTCGTTTTAAATACAAGGGGCATTCAAGCGAGAGTTGCTTTTTTGCATTTGATGTCTTTACGCGGACACAGCGCTGCCTCTTTTCCCTCTCTATCCCTTTTCTCAACTCCGCACATTATGTACGTGAGGTCAAGGATTCCTTATGGCCTCCCTCCATCTCCCCCCTCTCTCTCCCTTGACCCTACCTCATGTTCCGGTCACATGCGGTCCTCTTTTTCTACACGACCCCGCGTCCCTCCTCCCGACAACCACCTATCACATCTGGTCTCAAGGGAGTCGATTCCAGGCCTCCTTTGAAAAACACCGTCACGTCGAAGCACCACTTCGATAGATGTCCGTATCAAATTCATTCTCCCTTAGATTAGTTGCGAAGTAGTCGTTAAGTGTCCGCTTGACGTGGTGGTAAGAGAGAGTGGCGAGAGAAAGAGGCGAGTGCCCCAAGGTTCCGTCGTAGGTCTCACTTTCTTCTGGTTCGGTGCGAGGTCGTTTCCAAGGGGTCCTCCGAGTCGCCACCGCCTTTTTTTCGGGATTCAGTCTTCTGGGAATCCGACTAGGGAAGGAGCCGTGCCATATGTTGTTGCGAACGCGTGGGGGCGATTGTTTTCGTGACAATCGTCTTGTTTATCCCCCTCGTTTCACGGCTCGTCGCGGAAATACCCATTTAAGAGGTCTCGCGGAATTAGCATACGGAATGGACACGGCGAGAACGAACGGCGCTTGTTGGGCGGTGGAGATATATCTCTCGTGTCGAATTTTTAATCTGGGAATCTTCGCGGGTGTTTTCTGATTAGTTTGTATCCCAGGTAACCCGAGACCTTTTGGGAGGATTTCTATGTAAATACGTAGATGTTTTATGGGTGCGAGTGAAATATGTTTCCTCGTTGTAGCCGAAGAGGGGATTTCGAAAACTGCCATTTTTGAGATGTTATCTTTAGCAGGCTGTTAACGCCCCGGGATTAGCAAGGGCCTTCGAGGTTTCAAAAATAGAAAATTCACGCCTAGATTGAAATGTTAGGCATCATAACTTCCCTAGATTTTAGTTATTTCACGAACTAATCTAGGGAAATATCTGGGAAGATGTGCCAGTTTATTTTGGCGATACTTTATGAATCCTTTAGAAACTCAAGGGGTCCTGATACATTCCATAACGGTTTGTATTGACCTAGGCCAGGGGTGGGAGACCTTTTCTCATCGAAAGACCGCAGGTTTTCATTATACCATTTAGTAGCCGTTGAGGGATGAATTGCATACGCTCAAAAAGTTTGATATAAAATTCGTAGCAAGAAATTTTTATTTTACCGTTAACTAAAGGTTAGTAGCTGCCATTCCATTTTCACCCGAAGTTAATCACGTTGTTGAGAAACAATGTATATAAAAAAAACCTGAGTTGGAATTTAAAATCGAAGAAAAAGACAAACTGAGCTCCTGAAAATGCCAGAGATCTTCCCTTCCTCGCTTCTGATAACGGCGGTTCACGAATTCTTAATGCACTTTTTTAGATTAAAAACCTACTTAGTAAAGTCATTTTTAATTAAAAATTTCCGAGAGACTGGATGAAGATTTTCTCATTTTTTCCCATTCCCGTTTGTAATATTAGAGATAAATGGAATTACTATAACTATTTTATCTATGCTGGTATTTGGAAAATCAAATATTTCTGGTTATTTTTCTTAAAGGAAAGAAAATATAAAGGTAAAATAAAGGATAAATAAAGGTCTAAGTCCTTTTAATCTCGAGAGTCACTTCTTTATTTTGTAAACATGATTCTCTTCGTTTATTCAGCAGATGTGCAGCGAAGCTATATTAGCGCTCAAAGCTGCTTTATATGTCAGTTCCATGTTTCCCAACAACTTAATAACCAATCTGCAGCTCGGTTCTATTCCCACAGTATGGCTATCCTCATAATTTTGTCCTCACGAAATAATGCGTTGGAAATTGCCCGTCTTCTCGACGTTGGGAATGAGATGGCAACTCCAAGAGGCCCGTGAAATTTTCGAAGGGAGAGTAATATCTCCCGTTACAATGTAACTCGCTCAATTTCCCATTTCTCCTTTGTCATCCTGGGAGAACATCCTTTCTCGGTACTTCGGGACCAAATGTGAGGGTAGGAGAAGCCTCTCGCAAAAGAAGAGATCAAGCAATTTACTCCCATCCAGATTAGCCGTTCAATAACGATTTGTGTCAAAAGTAGATAACTCGCAGCATTCACGCGTCTTTTTCTTCTTCCCTCGAGTAGCAATTTGTCGGTCTCACAGTCGGAGTGGGAAAAAATTCCGAGATTTATGCTCATCTCTTACATTTTCCCTTTTTCTCGTACGTGTTCAGATGACCGTGAACTTGCGGGATAAGCTTTGGCCCCTCCACGCTCGGAGATATGTCACGGATAAGCGGAATATAAGCCGTGTGGAGGTTTAAGAAAGGGTCGTCTTGTCCTCAGTAACTTGGCAGGTGAAACATATTCATTTCGTCCCAGTTTCTTCTACATGATTACGTTCAGTGAGTCTGTGAAATATGTTTCCTGCATTCGGAATAGTTGTTACTCGTATTGGGTGCCTCCGGACATATTTATGCTGCCCTTGGAATTCATATGCGTACAAATTAGTTACCTGCAGGTTTCCATTTTTAATGTCAAGTCTCTATAGAGTGGCGTTTGCCTTGAATTTTCCTGATAATTTTCTTTCACTAGCAAAGTGGTGCATATCAAAATGTCAAGAGTTTTCTAATATTCAATTCTCTTGGATTACACCGTTCCATTTAGTTCTTTAATGTCCAACGATTACTTGGAATTTTCCATGTTAAAGTAATAGATAATGGCAAGTAATAATAATAAATTTTATTTCTCTGCCCTTTATATAATACATATAAAAGACACCATTATTAGGAACATAGCTACCCGTGAGATGACGGCTGTCTGTTTTGCGGTTACCAATTCTTCATTGACTTCGGCAAAAATGAAATAAATAAACAACAAGATCAATAATGAAAAATAAAATGAGGAACATGTGTACAATAATAAATTTCAAAATATTATTTAAAAGTATAATACTGAGATCATGATATCCAACGGAGTACAGCTTTTATACAGTTTTAAACAAAAATTCAACGTCATGTTTGAGTAAATATTTCTTAATAAATATAATTATTAAGAATAATTATAATTTTCTAATTTATCCAAATGTTTTTTCATATTTTGTATTAATTTTCCCTTTATTAATCCTCTGAATTCCTGAATAATGTCTTATCCTGTTTCTTCTGTCGATATTACTTGTCATATTCGAATGTATATTTTGTGGGATTACTTCCACCGGTAACAATTTATTTTCACCTGAGGCGTATGAATGTTTTTCATTAAAATTTACGTTGAAGTTCTCATTGACACCTTTACTGTTTCATTCTACCAAATTCATTTGTTCGAATTCACGACCCGCTTTCTCGTCGAATTAAATTTGTATTCCGTGGGATTATTCCTCTCTTTTTCCTCCACCAATTAAGAAAAATTTAACGGTATCCAAAACAGCCATTTCGAGCTGCTTTTACTTTCCTAATTGAAACGTTTCGTTCTCATTGACATTTCTGCACTTTCCTTTGTTTTTCGCTGAAAAGTTGAAAAATATCTGTTAATTAGTTGGAAAGTTAAATGTGTTGCGACGACTATCGCGCTCATCCATCGGAAATTATCATTCAATTTTCAGCCCTTTTAATTCGTGGGATTAATGTCCATTTCGGCGAGAAAGTAACGAACCCTTTCATTTTCATGAATATTCAGGTTTTCTGTGTCGTGTTTACTTAAATACGATAGTGCTTCAATCGATAATGTGATTATTTGAATGCTGGTAAAACTCCATTTGCAGCGCGAGGGAATCGAATTTATTTAATTGCTCTATCAGCCAGCAGGAGATTAAGAGAATTAAAATTGATTGTATATGTTTTGTTATATTCATCATAATTTTCTATCTTTTTGTCGGAAGGGTGACATCACTGATGAAGGGTATGCTTTAATTGGAAATTTTAGAATGGAGTCATGATTTTATCATGACTCTGTTAAAAGTAGTTCTTAGATGTTTTATATCCATTGAATGATAAAATGTGAGGTAACCACTCCAGTAGATTTTTTTGTTTTTCTTACCCTTACCTCTTTTGATTTTGTTTGTTTTTATTTTATTCCCTCTAGCATTATTACACGAATAGTATTGTCGCATGTCTTTAAAGTCTCCTCTTCTTGCTGGCCTTTGGATAATATAACTTAACTATTTTTTTAGCATTGCTAGTGCTTACTTTTTATCAATCAGTATCGCAATTTCGTTTTATAAAAAGTCAATAAATAATGTGCAATTTGTGAAACACTTTAAAGGCTATAAAGTGTGAGAAATATAATTTGAGAAATTTTGTGACAGCGATGAGCCCACCCGTCAAAAATGTAAGGCACCTAAAGGAATATACATCCATATAACCAATACTGATATCCTTTCAAATTTTACCTTCCCCTCCTACCCTCCATTCTTTTTAATTTTGAATAGAAACTGAGTGAGAGAAAGGAAAATATACGAGAAAAGGTATTTCAGTTCTAACTTACAACCACTACATGTATACAGGTTTACGGCGAAAGAGTTTGATTCTCATCTCACTTATTGCCATTGTTAAACGTAAAATATAAATATTATTTATTTATTAACATGCTGAAAATATTTCCTGCATTAATATATTTTGTTTTGCGTAAAAATATCCCCGTGTGAATGTAATTTTTAGGTGGTATATAACAGCTCGAAACCATAGTCACTAATGGATCAAAATTTCGCGGATTAGATAACTAATTATTTTGAATAAAAGTTTTTAATACAAAACTTTTATTCAACATGAAGTTCCTCCACATCTCTGTACTTGTAGGACTTGTACAAGTTTTGTATTAAGAACTTTTATTCAACATGAAGTTCCACCGGATCTCTCTGGACAATATTCACTATTTTCTAATTATTTTCTATTGTTCGTCAATATTTTCTAAATTCATCTTCTCTTAAGACAACGAGCTTTTCGGTGACTATGCCATTGCCACTGGATTGAATTTTCTCTTAATTCAGGTATTGTAGACTGCAGGGGATAATCAAGCTGCTAGAACGACCATATCGTAGAACTTAAAGCGGCAGTATCCTCTATATCTCCGAGTATAACTCTGTTCTTGCCCATGCGTCTCTATTCGTTTCTCGTATCGCGATGGATAGGACCCTCACAAATTTATGAATCCCTCCGCTATCACGGCATTGTTCCCTTGTCCTGTTTACGTCTCTCGGCTTCAATTAACCCCCGCGAAATTACTCCGCGGCGCAGCTTAATCTCGGGAGATGCTCGCAACCGGCATAAATCGTCTCGGCGATCCGGAAAAAAGAATAAGTGGCAGGAATCGACTGTGATTGCCATCCCGTGATTAGCTGCGTCTGCAGGTGAGTCCCCCTCGAACCCTCTTCCGGTGATTAGCAATAAGTTTCGAGCGTGTACTCCGCAAGTCGTAAATAACCCTTCATTGAGAGGGAGTGATTGGGATAAGTCGGCGGTGGTCAAGGAGGGAGAGACAGACTGAATGGGGCTAAAGAACTCGAAACTCGTCTCGGATGGGGTTGAAAAGGGGTGAATGTTAGAGCCCTCGGAGGAGTCGATGACCTTTTCTCCCTTCTGTCTCTCTCTCTCCTCAGCTTCTCTTTTTCCGAGCGCTCGTGATTCCCTCTTCCGGCCACTTTCCGAACTACACGGCTTTCGAGTACTTCCTCCGGAGGGTTTTATTATCGACGAATTTTTTCGCTCTTTTTTCCTCTCGCGGGTCTTGTAGCTGGAGCTAATTTGATTTGTCTCGGAGAGTTCTTTTCGTCTGCAGCTTCTCGGGATTGCGTGAAAGTGATTTTTTACTCACGGAATGGCCGGAAAATGCGGACATTTGTTGCGTTTTTGTTCGGTTAAAGTGTTTCAAAAGTGCATCGAGGGAGAAATATTGGTAGTAATTAGTATCTTTAATATCTAACAGGTAGTGGAACTAATGATAGAAATGTGAGATTCTAAATATTTGGTACTTACGCAGATTCTAAATATTTGGTAGTTACGCGTTGGGTGTAATAATTGAGAAAGAGAGCTAAAAAATGGAAAATCAGTGTTACAGGTGTATATGTAATATTCTTTACCTTATGGAGTATCGAGTACCTGAATTATAATCTGGAGAATGATCTCTTCAAATTAAAGATTTTTTTTTGACTTTCGTTCTCTTCTGTTACTTAAATTGCCTTAATTTATCTCAAACGGTGTGAGATTTGTGAGTTTTTTTTAATATGGAATGAAAACTAGTTTATCCTCCAATATTTTTCCTGTTGATATTATGTTCGGGAAATATTTTTCCTCAAGTTCATTTTTCTTCGATTATTTTGTCAAAAGTTTGGGATAAGATGATGCTTGTGAAGTAAAAACAAATGATGGAGTCGTGTACGGTGGTTTATTTTCCTCGATTCCTCACAAAATTGGACCTCCAATGTTCGAGTCCTGCCAAGGGCATGCATATTTACGATGACTTTCATGACTTTTTCGTCACGATTTTACCTTGAGGTGGAAATAAATTTTCCGTCCTTTCTTCCGAAAAATCCTATATCTTACACCACTTTCAATATTTACTCCACAAACGTTCCTGATCTCTGATTATTTGCGTGAGAACATGCTCATTTCTGAAATTAAATAACTTGAGTTTGTGCCTAATAATCCAGTAAATAACAGCAATAACATTTTACACAAGTTTTGTCCTTTAAAAAAATTCGAGATGAGACAAAAACATTTCCAGATTTACTTCCTCCAATTTTCCCTTCACGGATACAGCGGAACTCGTGACCGACACCTGATCCAACACATCTCTCCTCTCTTCATTTTCACCTCTTTTTGCCGTTTCTCCGGATCGCTTCCCGACCCTTAGCCGGAGCTAATAACCTAGCTGCTACCTAGCATCGCTATCGACTCGTATAAATCTTCGGCTGAATCGTCCGCTTATTCCCCACGTGATCGGTTGCTCGCTGCGGGATAATTGCTTCACCTTCGCAAAGTTTCCGGATCATCCACATTAGTATCGCGTGATATTGTGGAAATTGGTGCGTTAAGGCTTCCGTTCCCTACCGTCTGCTATACAGCAAATGCCGCGTTTAATGGCCTTTCTCGTGTACACCCGTGTATTTCACACACGTAAATGCGCTGATTTCAAACGATCGGAAGTTTGTTTCCACGAAGAGCATGTCTTTGCTCCCATATCCGTTCGGTGTTGTATCTTGAGTGATTTTTTCCTTTGGATCGACTGGGAAGAAGACATTACGGCGATGCTATCGAATTGAAACACGGCCTGACTTGCTGCTGATAGCGACTGATGAATTCGTGGAGGGAAGGTTTGATCAGAGTGTTGGAAGCACTCCGGAATGCCTTCATAATGGTGTTGGTACTGGTAGTATCAATCCTATTTTATGTGGCTTTTGAGTTTCCTGCTTTGATCTGCTGGTAGTAGGGGAGACTGGGGTAAAGTGACCATTGGCCTTTACTTACTGGAAACTACTGCAATTTGGTGGGAAAAGTTTTGAACTAACTCGAAAGAAAGCTATTAGTGTTGTCTTAAAGTGTTAGTGATCAGGTTGCCGAATTGTTTGAGCTACAACAGATTTTCTATTTTTTCCTGGATTGATCTAAGGTCATTGTTTAGTTTTATTCTCATTATTTTCACATTGATTACAGATACAATTTTCAAATTAACATAGCTGAAAAGTCTCTTATTACCTTTAAAATGATATTGTTTATGATGAATTAGAATGTTTAAACTGTAACGAGAGTTATTAAAAATCAGTAAACGAAGAATGGATACGATGTTCTGGTTGCCACAAATGGGCAAATGAAGCGTGTGCTGAATGCGAAGATGATGATTTGTTTGTTAACATTGCAAAAAGATTCCTAAAACAAAATACAGTGTTATTTTGCAAAACATATTATTTTATATTGATCTATTGTTTATTGTAACATTAATATTGATTTATAATAGTTAATAATACCGTGTAACCGTGTTTGTCATCTCAAGATTTATTTTTTTGGTTAAAATGGCTACTTTACAAGAGTTGAAACAAACCAAAATTTATATCTTTCAAGATATTGTTGATATATTGATAGTTGTTGATTGTGCACTAACGAAACTACATGCTTAGTATTTTTAAATTTTATTTCCTTCTAAACAGGTAATGTAAACACACATTTTGTCTTAGAGTGGCCACTTTACCCCAGTCTCCTTTATCTGTATATTATTGTGATATTGTCAGCAACTTTTTTTGTAAATTTTTACTATTATTATATTTATCAAAGAAAACTGGTTTCCCCAATTATATTCGTTTTATTAATTACACGCACACACACGATGAACACATGCATACACTCGAGCCGGAAAATCCGGTTTGCCAGTACCTGGAACAGAGAGCTCTATTGTTGAATGCTAATGTAATCATTCCAGCACCGAGTTCGGGTGTTCCTTTTTAAGGACATTACACAAAACAAACATCTGTAAATGTATATGAAATTTAGTTGGAGAAAATAGTTTGGATGGATTCGTGTGATTGATTTGCTTATATGTACTCCTATTCCCCCACTAAATGTCATTGGACTAACTAAGTGGGATGCAATGAGAAAAATTGACGTCATTTCTCTATTCTGAAAATTCCCGTTTAGCTGAGACTCGCGCCTTGAACCTTTGGTGTCGTTAGGCTAGTATGCTAACTAATCTCCCACAGAGGTTGGTACTTGGAGTTAGTTAGCTATTGTTTTACTGTAAAGGGAGATGTGATTATTTTAAAGCTATCGGAGTAATTGTTATAAAAGCAGTATGTGCCGTAGAGGCGTTTTCCTACTCGAGTTCACTGTAGTGAAAATAATCTTAATTTAGAGATGAGGTAAGGCAACAAGTTTGCGATTTCAGGGGAATGGATAGTCCAGGTCTGTACACCTTAAAAGAAGGGAAGGGCTACATGGATGTGACATTATGCGGTCGTGGACCGCAGAGGCATGCCATGCATTCTGCAGAATCTTGAAAATAGGAAGGGCAATTCTTATAATTAATAAACAGCAGTGATTAAAATAACAAAACTCGTTTATATAAATAATGTAAAACATTCTAACCATAATTTACGGCCTTTGTTTAACCATCTATTATGTTTAGGATTAAATGAGGGATAGATATATTCCTTTAGTAGCTCTTCCTCTCAATGCTTCAATGCCTTCATGGTCAAATTTTAGAAAATTGCATTTTTTTTGCAAATAAGTAGTACCTCCTATTCCCATTGCGTGCCTCGAGGTGAAAATTAGCGGGCTGTATGTTACGCATGTATGGAAGCCAGATAATTATATTCTTTCGTTTTCTTCCCATCGTTCTTCCGTATTATTAATTTCGACATCCAGAAACGCCGCACTGCGGTACCTAAGAATGTCTCTCTCCATCAACTTTATCTCATTCCTTTCATTTCCTCTCCTTCCTCCCCCGCATCCTTCCCCGGAATTTATATCGTCTCGCCGTGAGACTTAAAGTGTCGCCTTCTTTTTCTCTTAATCCCATCTCTTGCGTGCGCGTGACTCTTTAATTTTTATCTCCGTGCCTTATTATCTCGCCCACACGCCCTCGCGTCATGTTCTGCCTTGTATAACGCCATCAGATTATGCCGTCCCTTGTCTCCCGAACCTGTTTTTCGACGCCAGTGTTTCGTTCGAATTTTTTTCTGCGGGTCCCACGCGCGAAACTGTCCCTTTAAGCGTTCTTTCTCTCCCTTTTACATTTCTTCTTCGCGACGTAACCCGAGACCTGCGCGAAATCGGGCGTTTCCCCGGCGACCGAGTCTATTTTCCGTCGAGAAATGTTCGGAACGTCTTCTTAATCTTCCCTTAATCGTTTTCGCCGTGTCTGCGACTAAATCGTTCGAGTGTGCTCCGATTCGTGTCCTACCTCTGCTCTCGTGTCCACTTTACGAGTCTCTCTCAAGTGATTCTCGAACTGTGCTCGTAAACCAAGGGTTCTGCTCGTTCTAATCCCTCCTTGGTTCGCTCGTGAGTTGGGGCTGAGCCATTTGCGGGTCACCTGCTGGATTCGTTCCCATTGTCCGGAATCCAGAAGAATTGGAAATGTTTTCGATAAATTATACATAATTTCGTCACTTTTATCTTGGTTATTCAACGTAAGGCCAGCCGTTGAAGGTTTTTAACGGGTAATCTTCGCTAACATAAGAGTTGTAAATAAATTTTCATCTCGTGAACGTATATTCCAACGTAATTTAAGTCTAACTTCAGGAGAACTTTTTAAAAATCCTTCCATTATCATTTTACTTCGATTATAACAGAGTTTTGCTCTCGTACTAATTATTTGAATCGAATTTCAATTGAACATGTGAGATACGCAACCATGCAACGCAGTCCATTAACCTTATGCTAACGGAAAAGGCAATGAATATCTAGAAGGTAAATAGTCGGAATTTAATGGCCAAAAAATGGCTTGTTTGTCAAGAAATGTGGGAAATATTTCCCTGTATGGAAATTTTCAGGATCTACTTGTTAATGGATTGCATTGGGTGGTTGCTTAACTACAGTTTTCTATTGCCAATTTTACGGAACCAAAAGTCAATTATTTTAGAGCAAGAAACATAGAATAACAGTATAGGGTGAATCCGTGTTAAGTAAATTTTCCCCTTGTATGACTTATTGCTGAAGTAAAAGATAGCATATTTAATCCAATTATACCTTAGAAAATGAAAATGCGTGATATTCATTTAAAGTCTTGGTGCCAGGATGTTGATTTATCTAAATATACAACACTTATGTAAGAATTCATTTTTAGGGATTACTTAACCGGACCAAATAAACCTTCATAAGGCGTAACCTTCCTGATTTCATTTCCATTCTTATGCTATGCATTACGTTGTTTTGATGGGCCTTTTCACGATTCGGAGATCACGTCCTGGTTCAATCAAAGCCGCGTGAAGATGCTCCAAAGAGTAAACGCTATCCGCGAAATATTTATACTGCGGAATTTTAAAATCACGATTCACGGTAGCCGGCGTAATTGCTGCTTTAATGAGATATTTACATTTGGCTTTCGGTAGCTGCATTTAATCATCTCTCCGATGATGGAAATGATTTTTGTTATGCTAAGCATTCGTAGGATTATATTTTCTGGGAAGGTTTTCAATGGCTCATGTAAAATCATACGTATGAATTTAGTGGAAGCTTATGGTTCCGTTCTAGCAAACTACGAAATGTTGTTGTTGTATTGTTAAAAGTGCCTTGGTTGCTTAGGTCATTTCGCACTTGGGGTTCCACCGGGAATCCAAGACCGCTTTAACCAAAGCCGAAAGCACGGCTCACCTGGCTATTTTTTTATAATATATAATTGATTTTTCTTTACACAATTTAAAATTCAAGATTGTTTAATAGTTTCGACAACAAAAAAACAAAGTTCAATGGAAATGTAATTTACAAAGGAGAAATTAATATTTAACGAGAGCAAACAATCAAGGCACTCGTAGGAGCGAAACGAAGAATGTATTAAGAAAATATATCAATCGGTACTAATCGGGAGTCTCTACTTAATCTTCATTTGCAAGATGAAAGGCGTGTGAAAATATCACTGGGATCCTTCACGGTTCGTTAATTTCTCCTCCATTGGAAGGCATTTGCGTTTTAATTAATATATTTCATTCATTTAAAATCTGTGCTGTTCTCGATGTTTGTCGTTCCCTGGCTCCAACCGCCGAATTATGCGAAAAAAATTTTTTTCATTTTTTGGAAACCACGGCCGAAGACTTGCTAGTTGTTTACATGCACTCTTTGTGTAGGGCGGAGCGGCACTTTCATTTTCGCGCTGCACTCTCGCGGGTTCGTCATAAACGACCATCGCTGATTTTTTCGCTCCGTGCTCACGCCATTCAATTCCGAGCTCATCACCGACGCCGAATTTTCGGCTGCCCCTCGTTATCTCCGTCCGCAGATTTGATGGGCTTTTAGCGAGCATTTTTTCGCCCCTCGATCGGCAGCTGTTTCCCGATTTTTTTAATGCCTCCTCCACTTACTTTTCGAGAGGAGTGAATCTTCGCAAATGGCATCGTCCCTTTTCTCTACCTCTCAATCGGAACTGCGATTTAAGTCGAGGGCGCAAAAAGCGGGCGAAATTATTTCCGAGGCTTTAATTTTCCTTTATCCCCGCCATCCGTCTTCCTTTCTCCCTGTCATTAATTTCGCTTCTCTTTTCCGTTCGATTAATTTGTCCCGTCTCCAATTTTTTCACCCCTCTCGCCCTAGAGATTATATCTTCTCGGTTCGGCGAACTTGCGAGGATAGCCTAGAGTGGTCGGTACTCCCCAGACGACGTTTCCTCGGTGATTTTAATGTTCAAAAAGACTGCAAGTGAAAAAGTGCATTTGTACCGAGCTTTGTACTCCTCATATTTATTTTAAGCCCGCTGATCACTGAACGCCATATTTATATTTTTCAATAAGTTTTTAATGCTTCATATCCGTTTCAATTTCTCAAGCTATTTCTTTTTCTACAATTTTAAATTACGAAGGGTTAAAGATATAAGAAGAGTTTCATCAGTTTCAATATCTCCTGAATAAAGTCGCTCATTGTTACTATAATATTTCTAAAATTAAGAGATGTCGATTACTGATCAAGTTGTATAAGCCAACGGTAAATGTATATTTTTCAATACATTTTCAATTTTTTTAACCGTTTTATATTTTCAAGCTATCTCTTTCTCTAAAATTTTATTTGACGGAGGGTTAGATGTAAAAGGAGACTCATTATTCTCAATTTCGTCCAATTAAAAGTCGTTTTCTATTATGTTACTTCTACGACAAAGTGATGATAATTTTATATAAGAAGTTATAATTTCTTATCGCACCATGGAATTTTGATCGTTAATAGAATTTTATACGAGATTCTTATCTGTTTTTCAGGATGGAATGGAATTTCAGTCGTACATTTAAATAGAAAATATGTTAAATGCCATTTAGAATCTTTCGGATACTTTTGATATTCTGATGATATTCCTGAGAAAGTTGCTGAAAGACAAATCAAATAAAAAAGAACAGAGAGGCTTGGGAGGCTTCCATGGTGATGATTCCTCTCAGTATGTGCCAATCAAACGTAGTCAAATCTTGAAAAGACGAGCTGTGGGGTATTTCAAGTATCGGATTTTAAAATATTAACGTCGTGTTAAGTAAATGGAAACGTTTTGTACATTAATTTTTTATGTATCCCTTGACATCGAATTCATTTTTTTTCAATTAGTCAACAACTGTCATATCTAAATTTCTTTTACGCCCGAGGGCTTCTCATGAATCATTTCTGGCAGATTGTATCTTTTTTCTCGTTCACAAAAACTTGTGCTCATCTGCTGTGGAGGAAGAGATTTCTCTTTCGATTTTCATTGTGGAAGAATTCAATTCTGAGATTTGAATTCGATAACTTATTTCGAATTAATCGAGGGTTGTTGAATGACTTATCTTTGGTGATCGTTTGTTGAAAATTCAATATGAATAATCGAAATTCGAAAGTCATGAAATGATTCAAGCATCGTCATGCTTCATGAAGATTGAGTCAATACCTCAGAAGAAAATGCTCCTTCATGTCTCTGAAGATAAGTTTTGATTCCATTCTAATACTTTAAAATAAGAATTACTAAGCCTTCTTGATTTTGTGGCATTCTGTTTTACGTACTCAAACTTCGCAACGCTCTGGATCATACTGTTAATGTTTTCTATCTGTATTCATGTTTTCAGATAAATACAACTAGTAAATTGGATATCTATCAATGTTACGACCAAACCCATTCATTAATGAAATCAATAATGTAAAATAATCTAAGGGAAAGGAAACATTAGCTATCCCTTAGAAGGGTCACTTCACTGCTAATTTAGGCTGGTGCCTCAATGAGGACATTGGCTGTGGACGATGCCGCTGTTGAACGATCCACTTGCCTAAATATTCTCAAATAATGCGCGTTTGAATGTTGTAGAAAATAGTTAGAACAGCCTCACGGAAAGTGAATCCAGTCCGTCTTGTCAGCTTTATCATGTCAGTTTTTTCATGGGAAATATCTTAAGCTTTTTTTAATGGAAATGCAGGTATTTGAAACATGACTCGTGGCTCACCAGCTGAAAAGCTCTTTATATCCGTATTTCAAATGGTCTTGAATAATATTGCGATCATTAGTAGTCGATATGTCATTTTATTTACTATTAACTTTCACAATAAATTCCTCTTTCATTGAGTATTTTATGCAAGTGTTTCATACTATGCAAGTGTTTTAAATTATGCAAGATGTAAGATAAGGCTGATTCTGGATAATTTTCTTATACTGGTAAATGTGAACGTGTCCAGTTGCCTGTACGTATCGTATCAGGCACCTTCTTGGAGGATAATCCCACTTGTTACTCTTCTGCGGTAAGTGGGTACTTTTCATGTAACGAAAGAGAGGTGTAGCGTTATAATGAGGTTCTTCGTGACATGACTGGCGTGGAGTAGGGATGAGGTCAAGAGGTCGTTGTCAGCCACGCCCCCGTAGCGCGTGGTACAATGCTTATTCTTCCTCATCGATTAGAAAAAAAGGCTCCCCATTTTTCGAACGTACACGTGTGTGCCAGAGGCTGGAATAAAATGGGATGGTTTCCACACCCGAGTGCTGTATTCTTTAGCGAAGGAAAGTGGGGTCGCGGCACCGCCCACGAATATGTACCCTATGCAGCTGCACTCGCATCATGAGGTAATTGCCAATGTGCCACCGTATACCATGCACCTTACTTGGACGTACAGAAATTCAGTTTTCCATTCTGTGTACTTAGGTTCTACGACTACGATACCACTCTTTAGAATCCAAAAAAAAACATCTTATAAATTTCTTCTTTCACACCTGTCGGATACTTCCTTCTATGCTTAAAAACATATTTCTCTATTATCGGAAGGTATCTGTTTTGTTAAAAATAAAATTTGTGGTAAAAGTAAAAATCATTCTTTGGTTCTTTCCATTGTGGATACCACAACACCTCGCCTGATTCTGTGAAGTTTATTCGCTTATATCATTCTCTAAACCCCAGTCACCAACTTACTGATCTTTCTGGTCTCTCATAGATGTCGGAATCTTCCAGTTTTGTTTAGAAAAATTTATATTTTATGTATAACATTCTCTAAATAAATAACGGCAGTATACTGTACAAATCAGTCTTGTAATTTTAGTTCTGAAGTGTTGCGTCATGTGGAATCAGGAGTGAATTTAGTTATCAGTGGCCCGAAGTACAAAGATCGTATTAAAGCCTCCATTATGAACCAACAGGGAGAGAAATGATATAAATTGACCATTTTCTATAAAATTAATTGAATCAGTCTTTTAATTTTAGTTCTGAAGTGTTGCGTCATGTTGAATCAGGAGTGAATTTAGTTATCAGTGGCCCGAAGTACAAAGATCGTATTAAAGCCTCCATTATGAACCAACAGGGAGAAAAATGATAAAAATTGACCATTTTCTATAAAATAAATTGAAGTAGGTTCACAGAAAATTCTTATCTAAGATAATTGTGGAATGGTACGCTTGGTAATTTTCCACAGGAGATTTTTACTATGCTACTTGCTTCGTAAGAGTACTTCCATATTCAGGCCAATTACCAAGTGTCTCATTCTGCAATGGGTTTGCAGGAATTCACGCCATTAAATATCGATTTTACTAAGATAATTGGAATTTAGAATTGAATCAATGGATGTAAAGTTTTTGATCGAAGTAAAAAATAAAATGCGTGAGAACACCCTAACTCAGTAAAAATTTCTAAGAGTATGTTATTAGGAGTCAGTCTTTTGATTCCCCCTTGTGGGCGAGGCCTTCCGTTAGCTCTTAGTGCGAGAAATAAATTACGGCAAATGAAAGCGAAAATGATCGTTGGATTCTCTAAGTGATTGGATTCCGGGGAGAATATTGATTAGAATTATCGATTTCATATTTCATATCTTAGGGTTTTTGTGGATTTTTGTTGCTCGGATGTGGTAAAACCTTCCAAATAAACAGCACTCTTGGTGTATCTTTTAGAAACAATTCCGAAATAGTTTCTAAATTTTGCTTGAATTATGTACACTTTATGAAGTTAAAATATATCCAATTTTGCTGTCATTTTTAAAAGTGCATCGATAGCTGGGTTATTTAGCACCTGATTATCTTTTACTACGGGGTATCGAACCAGGAACCGCTTCCATCAAAGCTTAACACGCTATCTTGGAGTATTAATTTAACCCTATGGCTGCGGGACTTACATTTAGTTAGCTTCTTAAAAGTTGTTGAATCTCCAGGAAAAAATAAATTATTTTTGTAGTTAAAGATTTTTTCTAAGTGCGCTTAGACATTAATAATATTGGAAATAATAAAATTAGAGGAAACATTATACATTTTAACCAATAATTTATTTTGTAACAATCAAAACACAAAAATGCAAAGGGTTACGACATCATTTGTTGAGCAGAAAATTGTTCATTTTAATCTATTAGCAATCAGTAAACAAAATGTATTAATTTATTAATCATGAAGTTTTTTCTGTATTTGATGACGTGAAATCTCTATTTGTTTCGCGCATTGTAGAGAAATAGTTACCGACCTATATATGTGATGCATAAATAGCTGCAGAAGAAATGTATTTTCTTACTGCTCCTCCTCGCGGATAGTTTGATTAGGAAAACGAGGTATCCCAGACTAATCGTCATTAAACAACCGTGAGAGTTAAACTCGTAAGAGACCTCGTCTTTTAGAAACACCAATTCCGAGGCCGAATTCTCCTCAAGAACGGCGTCGGCATCGGATTGCATAAAGCGATTAACCTCCGAAACTCCCATTCGAGGGAAAACTCGGACGGTACTTCTTTCGCTCAAAAAAATTCACTTTATGGTAATTGTCAGTCAGCCGCAGAACTGTGGGAGCGGAAGCTTCGCAACAATTCCATTACGAGAAACAACGCAAGAGACGCCATCCGAAGGCCTCGAAAGCTGCACCCCTCCGCCACGCCCCCCTGCGGACGCCCCCGCTTCGGGGTGACGTAAACTCTGCAGCGAGGGAAATGGCCTTGCACGATAACAATGGCACGACTTCTCTATGAAGTTATTTCGAGCGCAATTGACACACACAAGGTGAGATTTAGATCGAGCGATAGCTTTTTTTCCTCGCCGTAAACGTTTCCTTTCCGCGCGTCGAAAAAAATTGGCGCGAAGGAAAAAGGCGTTTATCGAGATCGATATTCGCGAATGCGGGGACGATATCTCGATGGTCGAGAGAGGCTATCTGAAGGGGCGGAAATGAAATGTGTCCGTTTAAAACCACGCAATCACCTTGGCGCGTTATGAGGTGAACTCGTACCATTACCTAAGTTTGAGTTTGATGGCTTAAGTGCTGTTCCTACCGTGGTCGCCATTTTAGGTCTGGTCGAGGAGGTGCCATGAGTGTTCTAATTTATGAATGTTACTTTTTTATCATAAAACTATATCTTGTCTTATATCTTTTTATTATAGTATATATCTTATAGAATGTCTTGTTTTACCTAAGATTGCTATTAGATTGAAATGTTTATCTTATGCCTATTGAAAAGTAGAGTAACACTGCTGTCAAGAGGTTCTTGAGAAAATCTTACGCTTGAAATTATAATTTAAGATTTTAAGTGCCTCCTTCTCAATCGTACCTAAGTATTTTGTATTTAGGCTCTTCGTCGTTCCCAATATACTTCAAATTCCTACTTTTATCCAACAGGTATTATTACCTATTTTGTTTTTTTTATCCATTTCAACCGTTCCTATAACTCGTCGAAAAGTCATCATCTGCGTATGTGTTCATAGTATTATGTTTTTAATACAAGTTCATTCATCTATTATTCGAGTCAACGAGAGAAACTCGTGAAAATTTAAATTGTTTCAATGGAAATTATAAATGGACAATAATTTTGATAATTGAATATGTGAATGATATGGCGAGTTTTGCAGTTTTTTGAAGGATGAAATAAATAAAAGAGAATGCATTTCGGTTGTATTATTTGTGTTGGTAAATGGGAATTACTCTTACATCACATTCATGTTATTCGATTTATATGTCTTCGTTTTTAATTTTATCTTTCATTTTATCAATTAAATATTAGGGATGCAGATTAATTACAAATAATTTCTAAGCTAACTTTTTGAAGTACTTAAGTACTAAGTTCCTCTCAAGACAAAAAAAAAAATTTCTTTTAATGTATTGCTTCTGTAGTAACTCAATTTTTCCCGATGACTTAATTTTTTCTTTTTTGGTTGTGTATAGAGGTGTGGATATTTACTTACACGACTTCCCTTCTTCTTATCAATTCTTAGAACTGGTATATCCAACGATTTTCTCATAATTTATTCTCACTACTCTTACAATCTTAAAGAGCAGATCCCGCTCAGAAGGAGGCTTTGGTTAGGCTCTTATTTTCTGTGTCTCTTTTCCATCGCCGCTTGATCTCTCTGCCGTCACCTCATTCACTCTACCGCAGACCTCACCCACCGTCATCTCTCATCACCTGCGTGCCTTCCTTCATTTATCACTCTGAATTCCATCTACGCGTTGGCGACGACCGCAAAAAGATGCTGTCACGGACCTTAGTAGCTTTCCCTTTGAACATTTCCGATCCGTTCCAGAGAGAACGTCGTATTTCTATTCGCTGTTTATCATAAATAATATTTTACTCTGATTCTGTTTTCACCTCGAGTACCATATTTGCCGCGCTGAAAGCATTTCGGAAGGCTTGTCTCCTCTGGGATACTTTTGCCTCTTTCTCATCGGAAATCAAATGTTATATTTATGTGACATTTTGAGCGTTGCCCTTTCGCCTTTGAAACGTGTTAAATTTTATCTCTTATTGGATTTTTTACTAATCTAATTTCGGTGTCATTGTTAGAGATTTGAGAGGGGATCAAAATAATTCATTTTGGTGTAAAAATTTTATGCTCACTTTTTTCTTTACCGAAGTTTTATTTTCAAACTAAGGTATTCTTTCTTTTAGTATATTTATATCTTGCTGCTACGGCCATAGAAAGTAGTTGATAGTATATCATGGGTGAAAAAATTTAACACTTCGCCTGTGTGCCTGCTTCGTGTTATTACAAAAATCTTTTGGCTTCGGAAGCTGCGGCAGTTACTGTAGACTCAGATATATTTAATTTAAAATTACATTTATATATTTCAGATGAATATATATTTCAAGTGACAACGTAATTCATAATAAAACCAACTCGGCTTCGTTAAAAAAAATTGTCGGTAGGAGCGAAGAAAAAAAACCCTGTCGGCAAATGTCATATTAGGCATTTAGGAAAAGCACAACGAAAGGCGATACGATTTTTAAATGATTGCTACGATAAAACAGCGAGTGTTACTCAGATGATACAGGATAGGAATCATTCAAGATAGAAAAATAATTCGAAGGAAAATTTACGAAATAGGTTAAGAGAAATTACTTTCTCGGATGATGTAACCGATATAATGCGACCTTCCTGTTATATGGGCCGTTCTGTTACTGCTGGGAAGATTACGGAAATAGATGTTAGAACGAATCGTTCCAAGAATTTATTATTTCCGCGCACGATACGCGAAAGCAATCGATTAGGATAATAGAGTCGAGGTGCCTGCACACCCTGCCTCACCCCGGAAGGTGGCTTGCAGGGTTCTTACATATACATACTTGTAGCACTGTTTTAATTTTTTAAATATGCATGGAAGAGTCTCCTACTACAGATATTGAAAACTTGTAAATGAGCGAGAAATGCTATGTGGCATTCTTGATGAAAGTTGAAGATAACATACTACCTAGAATGTGTTTCAAAGTAGGGAAAGTAGAAGAAATAGTTTCTTCTTGTACTCGGTAAATATCTCGCAGTCTACAGGAATTTATTTATTCGTCCGGAGGATAAAGTTATCCTTCGGTCTCAGATCGTCGCATATTGACAAGTTAAAAGTGTGCTATTTTTAAAACGAATTTATGTCACAATCCTGTCTCGTTAGTTTTAAGCTCTTCCCCTGCTGCAAGAACTTCATTCAGCTCATTGGTAATATTTCCGTTTCTCCATTTCCACCCTCAGGCACTTTTGGAAAGCTACTTGAGAAACGGTCACAATGATTTTGATTTGTAAAGCGGCTATAAGATAACCTCTCGATCGTTCCAGTCGCATTTCCTTAAAAGCCCAGGTTCTGCAGTCACATTTTTTGCCTCGTAGATTTCCGAGCCTGTTCTTTTTTATCGCTCTCTCCTCTGCTTGCCATCCTGCTGCCACCACTGGCCTCCACGGAAGGGCTTCCAGTTCACCTTCGAAGACACCCCCGCCCACCGACTTATTACCCGCCTTCCTCCTCCCTTTCATGTCCACTTCTTCGCCATTAACCTCCCTTACCACCGTTCCTCTCCTTCCATTCTTCGTTTATGCAAATCGCGTTTATTAAAAATCGCGTGCTACAAATAATTCCCTCTTCATTAACCCCCGTCCTGATAGATATGCTCGCGAGTTGTCAGGCGTTGAAATCTCCGGGCGCCCACTCGATCCTTCACGTTTTTTCTCTCCGGATATGTAAGTCTCAATTGAAATCTTTATTCCCGTCGATGTTTACGAATGTTTCTCTGCAGTTTTACTGTTTTCTTTTCTTGGCCTCCGTTCGGTTTGTTTTGCTGCGAGATGACAAATATATCAGCGATTATCCGAGCTGCGTTTTATCTCGTCGGTATGAAACTTTCTCTTTTACTTTCTTCGGTCTGTTCATGCACCTTTATAGTTCGAATTTGAGCACTGTCTTTTTTAATTAGTTTGTGAAGCATCTATTTAATTGTAAATGTGAATAAATATTTACTCGTAGCTAGGTAAGGCATGAATTATTATGCAGCTTAACGTTTTATCGTCTCTGAGTTGACATGTTACAGTTACATGTTACCTTGGAAGTTTCCTAATTTTGTGCTTGTGAACCTATTTCAGTAATGGTTTTTTTATTCTAGTATCTGTTGTCAGTTTTTGTCAATGTGTAATTCTCACGTATGGAGGCTCCTTGAATTTAAGCTAATCTGTTTATTGTGCATGTCATGGGTTTGATCTGTATCTATTATCAGTTTTCAAGTAGCATGAGAGTAATGAAAAAAGTGGCAGGAATTATGGCGAAAACAAATATATTTTTTTAAATAATAAACTTCTGTTCCTCCGTAAAAATTGAGAGAGATAGCCGTCAAAGAGAGAATTAAACATTTCCAGGTTTATTAATCATTTTTCACGTAAACCTTAATTAATTATTTCATAATTTGGATGACGTTTATACGCATTTCATTTATATCCTCCATTATTCTCTCGTAGTTTCGTTTTATGAAGCTTCCTTGCTAAGGATTACGAGTGATGTCTTTAATCTGTTCTAATCTCTTACACATCATTAATTTCCGAAGTGGTCCTCCCACCTCTAATGTGGAGAATCTTATGATCTGCGAACCTATGTTTGCGACATCTTCGTCTTATTTTTCACGTTCGATTATTCGTGAGTCATAATTGGTTTTCTTGTAATCTATTAGCCTATGCTCGGGAATGGGTTGAAGAACGATGTCTCCAAGTTTTATCGTGGTTTGTCGCTGGACAAGGAGGATTCTCTTTGGTCTAAATTTGCTTCTTTTTCCGTCTCTTCTGTTTTTCTCGGATTCTCCTCTAGAATACATACGCAACTAGGGGAAGATCGCAAGTAAATAACGATTACTTTTTCTTGGTTCTGACTGTGGGAAGACTTGAAAAACTCCGTGCAAGCCTTACTCCAAGTTTTTTCCTGTGTTAGAAGGCAGATTTTATGTACCGGAGTCGCTGTGGATGGGCCCGTTGCTCATTGAATGGAGATATTGATGTCCTGCGTTGGTGGTGGATTTGAATTGGTTTTCACATGTGTAACTATGCTGTCCAGGAGGTGGATTTTGCTCAAGTTTATTGGGTATGATTTGCAAAGTGCCTCGCTGTGTATGTTCTTACCTGACTTTAATAACCTTTGTTTATGATGGGCATATTTTATTGGCTTATTTTCAGTAATTTCGAGTATTAGGACTGCATTATGTCTTCATTGAGGATTTCATTGAGTAGCATTCGTCATCATTCCTGTCAGCTGCTTTTCCCTCGTTACTTTTCCTCGTGTATCTTTCAGCGCATCCCCAGTAGCCGGCCAATTTTCTCCTTTCCATTTGCATAAATAATATTAAAGATATATTTTATTTGCATAATTGTTTGCAATGAGATGTTTCTTCTACAGTTCCTTATCGAGGTGAATGATGTGTAATCTTACGAAGTAAGGGGCAGAATCAGTTTTATGTTCTTTTTATTTTTTGAGGTACCACTATTTTGACTCATTCTGAGGCTGATATGTCACTCACAACAATGACTTTTCTTTTTTAATGTTCTGGGATTCATTTTAGAAACTAATTATCTCATAAGTAAGGCATTCCTAGACACTATCGTGTCAGAGTTTACGAGCCTTTGGTTTGATTGCATTGGATAAAAAGGTATTCTAAATTAATCCTTTAATGTTATTCGAATCTAAGTTTACTGATGAACATCATGCATTGAGAATTCGATTAAGTTGGGTAGAGTGAAACTGATATAATTTGTCATCAAAGAATTTGAGCGAGTATTTTTTTATTAATCAATGTCCATATAAAGTGGGTTGTTATTCCGAGCCTATACTATTGATATCCTTAGTAAAGGTAATAATGGGAAGTCTCGACACAATGGAATAGAAGTTTCCTCAGAATTTTTCCATCATTTTATGTCTTGCATATAGTTCCTGCTATCATATCTTTATGAGTGATATATTTTTCCATTTGACTTTTGGTACATGATAGTGAAAAATCTATTTTTCGTCTGCTTTTGTCATTCTTATGTATAGTTGTGATGACATGACATGGAAGCTATTGTGGTTAGAGTGATGTTGAATTATGGCAATGATTAAGGGCTCTCCTTATGGAATGCTAAATATAGTTTTACTCTTACATTTATTATGAAACACTTACGTGGACATGTTCCTCAGATAGTATTTTGACTTTTTGATGTAAGGGCAAACCTCACTCCTCATCTTGCGTAAAAAGTACCTCATTCCCCTCAACTAGCTCTTGTTAGCTAATGTTAGAGGGAGTGACGCTCAAACCGACTTTCGGGTTGAATCCTCTACATACAGTTATGCAAGTTGACGTCCATTGACATTTAAAATATTGTGCCTCATAAATATGCCGACGTGTGTTAACTGAGTGAGAATAAAAGGTCCTATTTTTATTATTAAATAAACGACCGAAACTTCGCGAAGAGTTGGTTTGATTTAAAAAGGGTCTCATAGATTTACATAAAATTCAAATAAGATCCGGGTATCTTCATTATCATTAACTTTCTATTTGCGTGCGAAAATACACATAATTTTCTGTGTAAATTCTTCGGATGTCGACTCCAGGCTAATGAATAAATCTCTGGTGAGTAATTATTCTATTGCCAATCACACTTCAATCGATAGCATGGCCTTCGTGTCTTTCGAGAAACTAATCAATTCCTTTTCCTTCTTGGATTCCATAGAGAGAACTCTCTGATGGAACTGTCTGATAATATACTTCTAATATATTTTGCCGAAGTTGAACATATTAGCTCAGTAGGATTTATCATTCCGCTAATTCAGTATATTTACCAACAGAAATGCATCATACATTGTGACTTGAATTTTTCGAAGATGATATCTCTAGGTTGTGTATATTTTGATGCATTTAAGTAATTAAGTTTAACTAGCATTTATGGTGCGGAAAATAGTTGGCTTTTTCTCTAACTACCTTTAGTTTATTTTTTTTCTGCTGTAGAAGTCGTATGGGCTAACTTACAGTGTCAACTTTAATAATTTACATAGTACGATTTTTCCATCGAAATCGTATTTTTCAGTTTTTTAGTCTTTGTTGAAATTGTCTACTTTTCACAGCTACCTTAGTAGATTATTTTCACTGCAGAATTTTTAACATAATGAACAAGTTGTGAGTATGTATTCTGATATATTTTTCGAAACCCTTCTGTATTTTCTCTTCGTGTATTAATGCTATCTTTCTTTCTGATTCGCCTGTCGAAGCTCTTTCTATGCCCTTCTCTCATTATCCATGAAAATTATTCAGATTTTGGACGAAGTTCAGCAAACTTAGGCGATCTTTTACATTTCGTCTCTTCGGCTGGAAATGGATGCTACTTCTCAATGAGACCGATCACGGATAAATCGAAAAAGCGGATCGAGACTTATCCGAGAGGAAAAGTCGGTGCTTTTCACGGCCATTCATTTCGAGTCCTCGATGTTTATTCTCGCCTCCGTCTGAACGCACTAAGGACGACGCACTCGGGAAGAAAAGTTTCTCTATTTCTCCTTGTCGAGCGTGCGGAGGATGTGGATGGGAGGATACCTAGTGGCAGAAGGACGGCTAGGGAAGGAGGCAGGTGTGTGTATCATAGGCAACGCGTGGGCGTTTGGAAAGGTGGGGCTTTCCGCGGCTGCAAGAGGAAAGAGAGAGTGGAGAGATTAGCAGATGGGCTCTATGCCTAGCGGTCCTTAATCGAGCGTTATTTCTAATGGGTATTGAGGATGGAGCAGATGCCAAGAAGGAAGCGGTCTCCCATTAAAATTTCTGCTTCTGTTCGCCCTTCCTTCTTGTTTGCGATTTCAATATTTTTCTCCAACATTTGCGTAAGTTTCTCTCCGGTAAGTTTTGCCGTTGTGGGAGTTTTATTTCAACTTGGTACGGAAAGTCGGAACATGGTTTGGATGCATGCTTACTGTTATAAAAAAACCGTTGTTAGCGAACAAGTGCAGTGACCTCCCGTGTAGACGTATGTATTCTATCGTTCTTACCATTTTCAGGCAGAAAATGTGAGCTGATGAACTCTGTGTTGCCACGTTTTATGTGTTCGAGCTTCTAAAATTAATTTGAGTTGATCTGAGCAGTGTGATGCATCAACAGCTCTGCGAGCAACTTACTGGCGAGCGCTTCTAACAATGATCCGACATGATCAAGATGATTCTAAAATTTTACGATAGAGCAATTAATGTTTACATTTACCAAATTATCCAGTTTACTTTCATATTTGTTGTATTATTTTTAATGCTCTCGAAAAAAAGTTGCTGATAAGATACAGCTTTCCCTGAAATTGTATAAATTTTAGAAGGCCCCTCTTTCATATGCAGACAATCAGCTTACAGTCAATGTAGCTGAAATCTAAGTTTCTCTTATGTATATTTTTCCTGTAATTCGTCAATATCTGCGATTACTCTTGAGCTCAGATTTGCACATCGTTTCTCCTTCGTGAGAACTGTACTAACTTTAAGATAAAATCTTCAGTGAAATGAATATATGCTATATATCAAAACCTTACATCGATACTTTATATGTATTCATGAATCATCCATTATTATCCTTTTATTTCGTAAATGGAGGTTTGATTTTCCTATTTTAATTTTAATCTCTCTCGTACCACAATTGAGCCATTTAAACTCCCTCTAAACTAGGCTTCCTGATAACCCAGCCCTTGGTATGGATCCTCCTCCATTCCGGAAGTATCCATCGGATTCGCATTAAATTAGGTTTGAAGCGGAAATAAGGGTATGTAGGTTTTTAGGGGCCAACGATCTCTTTTCTAAGCTATGAGATGTGTATGCGGGTACCTCTGTTATGTCGCGAAGTGTGGCACCAGGTTACTGGACCGAATTCCGCTTCCGATGGCTGAGATCGCTTTCCTTCGATACCCGCATTGGGAGCCGTTAGCACGCACAAGGAATACTATTGACGATTGCACATAGAATATCGCAGTCTCGTATTTCGTCTAGGAAAAGCAAGAAAACGCTTGCTTTATTTGGTCGTGAAAGGGGTCAAGTAGCTAGAGATTGCGATGACTCAGTTTCAGGAATTCCTGTTAAAGTTGGTGATAAGGAAGATCGAACATGAAAATTTTCGTTCGGTTTGTAAATATTTGTAGTTCTGATTAGTGTGTGAAGTAATCATTTTCAGGTCCTTGCATGTTCGCAGCCAAGTATTAATAATAAAAAAAATGACTTCGAATTTATTGCAGCCAATTTTAGTCTTACTACTCTTACGATAGACCAATGAAAATCACAACGCAAAATTCCATGCTCTATCCAGGATTCGAAGCCGCGACCTCGGTGTTGCTCGGCTCGTAGCTTAACCCCTGTGTCATCATTGTGTCCGGTATAGTACGAAGAATTAAAATTCAGTAGTTGTAAGATTTTTCTTTTCTTTTACAGAATCTCCCTATTTTTCGGGTTGTTTTTAAATTTTTGTTTGAATAATTGATAGTAAAATCTCCTACATTATAGAATTGCTTCTCTATTCTTACGTGAAGACATAAGTAAATAGATAAATACTGATATTATTATTTGTATAATTTTCCCGGTGATGTAATAATACTAGTATTTTGACTCCAGCTATATGGTAAAAAATCAAATGAATATAGATTTCTTTAATACTGAGTAAACTAGGTTGTCCTATCATGGAAAACGGTTTTTTTCTTATAAATTATGCAGTACTTTAATTTTTCAGCAAAACATACCATGTTTTTTAAATCTCTGATTCTTGTGTGATATTGTGCAAAGTGATCTTTAATAATATAGAAACTAGTTTCCTTCTGAAAAGTGGTTCTAATTTTCTTTTTCTTTTAAAAAGAGTGCAATTTTCCGTCTCCAAACTTCTGCGTTCTTTCTCGTAAGATTGGGGAATAACCGACACCTCATACTATATCGAACGTATTTTTAACCTCGATCGGTTTGTTTACCAAAGAAAACTTCCAGCCGAATCGAACTTCCGCCTTAAATTTCCAAAATCCGTTTTCGTATCTATGGGGCCTCTGTAGCCTCATATATTGTCGTCGATTCTGCGTAGGATGCGTTTTCTAGTCCCCAAAGAGGAAAAGACCTTGGTACCTTATCCTCGTTTAGTTTTCGTATTTTATGGAATATGTCAATAGTTTTATCTGCGCTATCATTCTCAAGGAAACCATACAAGGTGATAGTCGTCTCCTCTAGGAATGGGGAATATGTCCAAAAACGTGGGAATGTCGTGCTGCGAGAAATCCGCCCTTTCCACGCGATTCATGGCGTGATGAAGGACTGTTTGCTCTAATGCCGTGCTTTCATCACCCCGCCCTCCCTCGCACGATATTTTTCTCTTCCTCCCATCACTTATTCCTCCTTCATTATTTCTTTTTCCTAGAAAGCATGTTCCAGCCCTTGAGTTATCTCCTAAGTATCATGTTCGGGAAGAAACTTCCATTCATGAATCCGAGTCATTTGCGTCGAGTTTATTTATACCTCCTTTTAATGATTCTTTTGTTGATTCGTGCCACGTGCTCGTTTCGCCCCGTATTGTAACTTGCGGCCAACCTACATTTTACAGTTTTTACCTGCATTCTTATGTCGCGAGTGAACTGATTGCTACGGTGTCCTTGTTTTGGAGTGTGGTTGCGTGAGTTATTAGGTGAAGTTCGCTGTGAACAGAATCGGTTCAATTGATGTTTTCGTTTAAGTTTTGTTTTTGAATTTCTCTACTCTAAGAACGTTTCTGACAGAGATCTATCTCCAAAGTTAGTTTCTACGGTGCAACACAATTAGTAGTGTCTAATTTTGCTCAATATCATTTTATAGTAGACTTTTGATTATTTGTGCCTGTTGGCAAATATAATTTCCCCGTTAATCCTAAAATTATGAAGTAATCAAAAATATATTTAATAGTATACTCAATACAAAAATCATACAAAGGATTGTTGAATTGTATTTTTTATTCGTTTTTTATATGTTTGCAAACTCACTACTGTTATACCAGGTTACCGTGATCAAGTCGTGACAGCCAATCATTGTATACGTTTGGGGAAGATTTAATAATTTAAACAATGCGCTTTAAGGAATGAATATTATGTGAATAATGTGTACAGATAGGTTTATAATTTTATTTTCATGGTTTTACTTATATTTGTAGTCGAGTATATATTAATGACCACAGTCAGCTGCATTAATGTAACAGGATCATCAATCTATTATAAACCTTCACCGTTATAATAACCAAGCAATACGGTGAACATATGTGGACCCAGGATAATCGGCCTCCTTTAATCAGAAGTCTCTTTTGAGTATGGCAATTAAAGGATAATTCCAGAATATTGTAGCTACAAGTAATGAATTCAACAACACACCCCATCTGGGATGTTCTCCTAAAATCATTGAAAGCTCCTTGCATCTTATTAAAGTTAGACCCCAATGTGTCTAGGACGTATTAGATGACTATCGGTAGGTTTGCGCAGGTTTTTTACAACCCCCTTCTTAGAGGGTGTTTTCCTGCAGTGGATACATTTTTTTCCTAAGAATTTCTTAGGTTTTTACATCCACAATTCTTCTCATATCTTTTTCATACTATCTCTTTATATTAATTATTTATATATTGTATGACGATGGGTTAATTGTAACTTCATAGAATCGGCCTTGTAAACAATTTCTTCGAAAGGTGTAAGTTAGGCATTTCTAAAGCAGACGAAGCGGGAAGATCAAAATTCTTTCTATTTTATAACATTACTCCTGAGAAACCCTAAGCTAAACAACCTCTACTATTATTTTATGTTTGACACTCCAGTTCGGTCAGGAAAGCGAAATGGAGATTTTTTAACGCCCTCTGGATCCCATACATCCTCGCAAATAACGTGTTAATCACTTCAGGTCTGTGCGAGTTTCCTCGGAAGGCGCCATAATTATCACTGGTTCCGGTCGTGCGTGCGTTGCATAGCATTTCGGCATCGAATCTTTGGATCCTCTGTTGTTACAATAGAGTTTTATGGTTACCTTAGAAGTCGTGACGATTGAACAGCCTCGCAGCTTCATTCATAGCGACATGCGCGATGTTTTGAAGAATTTCTTTGGGGCCTCGTCTGTTTGCGTGAGCCTTTTCTACTTCTGCTTCTGAAGAGTGTGTCGAAAGAGGTCAGCGCCATGCTATTTCAACCTCCAGTTTCCTTTCAGCACTTGGTTAATCGAGTCTCGTTAGGATCTGCCACTCTAAATTTCTTACCTACGGTTTCTAAGGATGTCTCGAATGATGGATTTTTCTCTTTCCTCGGGGATATAATTTATTTCTGGAGCATTAGCCTGAATGTTTATGAGGAGAAATTTGAGTTTCAGTGCGATGTCGTGAATCATTCGTGTAAATATTCCCGTGCAGGATCTGAATATTTTCTCTCTGAATCCATTAATATAAAGTCATTTCAGATTTATTTTTAGTTTTACGGGTGTATTTTGAGTTTGGTTGTTTGTTATACTTAAGATATCCTGTAACTGTTTTAAGACCGAAAAATATGAACGCATTTAATATTATATTTTGTGTGAAACGTGAGCAAATAAGATTGCCATCCAAGTACTCAATTAGCTGAAACTACAATTATTATATCCGTGTATGCGTTTCATGTTTGTGAATAAAAAAAAACTAATTCGTATATTTTCGTTTTATACTGATTTTTGACTGAAAATCATAGATGTCTACTGTTCCTCATTTGGTAATTGAGTTTTGAAGTCACTCGCTTACGTCTGAAATTAAAATGTACTGATTTTCAGACTCTATCGATGTCACAATTCCTTATTGCTTCCAAGATATGACATTGATTTACCTATTGAACCTATCTAAATGCTCACGAGTATATTAAATTTAGTTAAAAATCCGTATAATCAATTTTTCTCATAATACGTTGGATGGTGGAGGCCTTAATGTTGCGTTATTCCGAACTAAAAATAATTATGTATTAAGTCACAGTTTATCTATACTGAAATACAGAAAATTTCTCAAAATACTCTTCAGGTTATTGACAATCTTTCTTTCTATAAATAATGTCGTACCATTAAAGTTCACAAGATTTATAACTTTGGTTATTTTAATTAGCAGCATTCAATTCTCTCTCTGCAGTATCTTTGCACACATGTATCCTTAGAAACCCTGTACTCAAATATTTTTTTCTATTTTCTATTCGAAATTTTGATAATTGTCAAACGATATTGGGATACGATACGTGTAAGACCTTATGATATATTTCGTAGTAAATCGGAAAAATGTTAATCATGTGAAATACTAAGTTAATTTGATGCCATGAGATGAATGGTTCCCCAGGGCAAACATGTTCTTTTTTATTCGAAATCTCTCTACTATTCCATACCGAAGATCTTAGAGAGGCAATCGTATCATTAGAATGCAAATCTAATCCAGCGGTGCGGAGCAGCGATGGCGTCCCGTAGGAAATCGTTTCATGATAAATATATAGGGAGGGAATGGTCAGGGATAAAAATGTCTTTGCCCACGACGACCAGTTGCGGAGTGGGAGACGCATGCAGTCTCCGCCCACCGACTTCTGTCCCGATATCGTAATTGAAAGCGGGGGTGTCGGCGTTCGACTAGTGGTGTTAACATGACCTTTAAAGTATTGGAGTGCGCGGATATGCCCTCTCTCGAGTCTAACGACGCGTGGGCGCTTATCTTCGCTAAATTATTGCCGCCGATTTAGAAAAGCTCGGCAAATGAATTTCCGTTGAGCTAACATTTCATTTAATGACGGAACGAGATAGAGAATAAAGGCCGCTCTGTTTACTTAAGAGAGTAAATTTGAGGGTTTATGCATAATATCCGTCTGCTGAAATCGGAGACAGGTCTAGAAATTGCTGATTCTCCTTAAAAGAGTGAGAAGGATATTCAGGGAAATACGCACCGATGCTCTGAATGGGGATAGGAAGCGGTTATGAGCTTTGCTGAGTCATTTTTGGATATTGTAGCAATTATATCTTGGGAGAAAACACTCCAGGTGTTCCCTGTATTTTATTGAGGTCAGGTTACCTTATCTCACCCATGAAAATAGAAACAAGCGCTAGTGTTGAACTGGTGATTCACTGTGAGTAGCGTGTTGGAATTGTACTATCGGATTGTATAATAATTTACCTTTTGCTGGCACTACCGGATGGAAAATCAATGCTTCAAGTGATAGAAAATATGAAAAATAGTTCAATTTTTTTACGGTTTCGTTATATATCTTCATGCCTATGTCATTCACGATATTATCAGAATTTCATATGTATCCACAATTTATCTCTATCTCATACTTTTATGTTTTATTAACCTGAGAAACATTTCATACTTCCCGAAAAGATCAACTGTAGTTCAAGCATTGCTGCGCTAATACATATTCTTCATTCAGCCTAATTAGGGTCAATGCAGTTCTTATTTCAAATGCGTAATTGCAGAGTAATTTTCTTGTTTTTAATGAATTTCCCGTGCTTCTTTGTAATTGCTTAGACCCTGTTCTTCGTCGGTTGAAATTATATTGAACACTATGCATTCTTATATGTTTGAATACAGAGCTACGAGTTAGTATTTACAGCGGGACTATTATATTGTAATGCGGAAAGATATGCGGTAAAAGGTTTTTTTTTATTAATAAATAATAATTGTGTTCTGTAAGTATTGTCGATTAACAACCGAAATCTATCTCTACGAAAACAAGTCATCTATGTCAATGAGAGTTTCTGAATTACTTGATCCATTTATTCTTATTATAATCGCTACTTGCTTTAAATTTTATTGAGAGTAATAATATATTCAGGTGTATCCTAATTTATATGTATAATATTTCTCAATGGAGGTCATATCGCAGATAAGCTGTGTAGAACTGCGTCCCTGTACCTCACACATACCACCTTGGATCCGAATCTGATCTCACCATGCAGTGTGAAGTACGAATAAGAATCCCTTTAAAACATCTTTATTACTCGGCCAGGGATAAATGGACCACATTTTGGTCTCCACCGCCGTAAATCTCTTCGCCCCTGACAGCCCTATTCTTTTCCATAAGCACTTACTTAGCGTCTTGCGCAGACACAGTAGAGCGTTCCTTATCGCAACACGTTGCAAACACCGCGTATTTCGGACAAAGGGAGAGTGGCCCGTCGTTCCATATCTTTCTTAATTCTGGACGTGGGTGTCCGACCCTGAGAGTCCATGGTCAATGGCAAGAGAAGGGCGCGGTCGCGTGGAGTGGAATCGAAGGACGTCTCCTCCTCTTTTCCACCTACGCTCCTCATGGCTCCTCTTCTCGCTCCTCCTCCCCCCTACTCCTCAGCTGGTTAATGTTTTTACCAAACTCGGCGTTTGACAGGAATGGTAGCCAATTAATTTAGCTTAGATTTTGAAGATCTTTCTCTTGCTTCGGAGATGATTCAGTGCTGATTCTCACGGGTCTCGGAGGTCTAATATACGTGATTTTTTTCCTATGTATCACGATGTATTTTGGTCATTTTATATGAAAAGTTTTTCCTCTCCTAGGTGAAATTTCTCTCACATTCAGGAGTTATTCTTTGTTTCCAAAGAATACCTTTATCACTGGACGTTGTTAATGGATAGGTTTTCTAATTCATCTGGAACAACGAAAAATATAGCTTTTAGAAGCCACTAGATAAATTAAAAGTTATACTTTTTCTTCTTTCTGGATGTAGACTTACTACTAAGTCTCATCCCAAGCAGTGGATTCCATTTCCAGTTCATAATCTGTGAAAACTATTGAAACTCTCTGAAAATATTGCCTGCGTTCATGTAATCGCTTTTTGATTATCAATTATCATCTCCATCTAAGTATCGCAACGACCTCTGGGATTGCTTCAGTGGATGTTCTCTATTCGGTGAAAGAAAAAAGAAATTATTTTGGAGCGACTTCTGTTAGTACCCATTTCCCTGATTATTATCCTGGTCGGACAATCTAACGGAATGGCTGATTAATATCTAATACGATTTCCAGAAACGTATCGTATTTGATTTCCAATTATTGTCTTGTCTTATTCTTATAATAAGTGTTAAGGGTATTCCAGTGAATTCTTATTCCATACTTCCATCTGATATACATCTTCCATGTGTTGCTGTTCGTGAAATCCTAAATGACGCATAACATTAAATGAAAATAGTGGGATAGATAAGAAGGAATGGATCTTCAAACATCGACAATTTAATATTAATTTATGCACCGAGTAAGATTTAGTGTAATGCCTTAATTACCGAAATAAATTACACTTATATCGATCGTAGAATTACGTTCATTAGGAAACCTTAGGTACGTGTTGTATTTTAACGACATTAAACTGGATTCCATTGTGTATATTTTATGATGATTATATATTGAAAATAAATCAATAAAGACTTAACTTCCGTTTTTTAGGTTTTTATCTCTTTTTATCAAGTTGCATATCCATCTCTGAAAGTCTCTGTACATATCCACCGTAAAATGATCGGAAAGATATGATTGCTATATTATCTAATGGATTTGAAAGATATAAATTATTATTTCAGAATACATGTTATCCCGTTTGGCCATGAATTTGATTATCTCGTTTCGATCGTTATTTATTCTGAGCCATTGTTTTCTGTGTCACTATCGCGTATTTTTCCATCAATTTCCCAAATTATGCGTTCCATTCAATGTAGTCCGAGTCATTCGTTTGATCCTCCTGCCATTGTGCCTTCGGAGCTTTCAGAGAAAATATTTTTGTTCCTCTCGAGAACTTTTCACATTCATTTCTTTCTCCCTCTTTGCTTCTTTCTCTTCGTTGATTTTCATTCGCTCCCCACCTTTTAATTCCTCTCGTCATCACCCTCCATTTTTCCATCTCGTTTGCCATTTCATCAGCCTTTCATCATCGTCGTCCACACCCTCTCTGCTAATATTCGTGGACTCCTTTTTGGGGACTCTTTCCCTCGCCTTCCCTCTTCTTTTAATTTCTCACCCTCTCTTCCATCCAAGGACTGAAAGGCCGAGATTTATGTTGGCATCCACTTGCCGCGGACTCTTCTCGTTGCGCCTTTTAACATTTTCTTTCCGGATGCTTTGGCGTGCGCTCCGGCGTGGGCGTCGCTGAATCGATGAATAATAAAACATCGGCGTCGTGTTCATTATCTCTCGGAAGCCGACCTCGGAACTTATGAATGGTTTTCACAATAACGTCTCACCTTTTGCGAGCGACCCATCCCTCCTCCTCTTGAGGTCACGCGTGTGGATGGAGCCTTTGGCATTTACCGATCCTCGGCGTATTTCCCGAGAGCGATTATGAGGATGCGAAATGAACGGATTTCGCAATGGAACGGATAAGGTCAGGCCTGCCAAATTTTGAATGGTCGTGGACGTTTGTAGGTCCAAATTTGGTTCACGTAGATATTCTTCTACGATGACGGCGGGACACGATGACAGGTAATAATTATCGGAACCTATCCCTTCTAATTTATAATTTCTGGCTATTTCCGCATCCAGTTCTATTTCTTTAGCCATGAGCTCACTTCGCCGTTAGTGGTTTTGTTATTCGAATCAGCTATGATTACCCAATGTAACATACAGAAAATAATTTATGGCGTAGTTGTTTTAGCGCTAGTCTTACAATGCTGAGATCCCGGGTTCGAATCCTGAATAGGTTATGGTTTTCTGTGTGTGTTGGAAGAAAAGAAGTTTATTGTAAGAATTATCATCATCAACTAAAATAAGCCTAACAATGAAGACGAATTATTGTTATTATGTAGCGAATCAAACTGCGGGTTCTATCAAAACCATCTCGCACGTGTCTTAGTAGTTTATGTTTGAGCAGTTATCTCAAAAAACTTTTACTTCATTTTATATCAATGTAAAATATTCCATATTCTTTTATAGTTTTCGTGTATATCTATTATATATAGATGCTTCTCCGGATTCATTCATATATATAGGGATATAGATAGATAGGATACTAATTCACAGCCTAAACCACAAGCGCCATTGACTTGAAATTTTTACGACGTATTGGCCATAACGTATAACCGCCAGAAAAATTGCGATTTTGAACCTCAGTGTCATGGGTTCGATTCCAGAGGGCTCCAAAGTCCCGATTTTTTCCATTTAAATGCATTGCTTTGATTTTCCGGAATTTTTAAAAAGTACTTCCCGGATAGGTAGAGAAACAAACCTGTAGGAGCCTATATGTATGGTCATGATCTATCGAAAACATAAGTGACCTTTAGGGAAAATATTCTGGGTTCGATGCTAGGACGATGCAAATATCTGCCCTCTAAAATGCATGGGAGTAGTTTATCATTATTTATTTTGGTGCATTTATCGAAATGATAGGAAGTTCTTGCTTGGCTAGAAGATGTATGGTAAGAATATGTTTAAGAAAAAAATTTTTATACGACTACTCTGTTCCTGGGTTCGATGCCAGAGCACATTAACATTTCTCTCATAAGGAATATAAGGGAAAAGTAGGACGACGTTTGAGGCAGTTACATCCAATATTTTTGCTTAAAATTTCACACATAGTTAAAAATGGCAATCATCTGTTGTGCTGCATGGAAAGTATTGCCAGAAAGGCCCAGTTTCGATGCCAGGCGGTAAATATATCCCCCATTTAAAATGCATTGAGTTAGTTTTCATTATTTATTTTGATGTACTTATCGAAATATTTAGACGTTCTTGATTTGCTAAAAGATGTATATTAAGACTCGGCTTAAGGGAAAAATTTAGATACGACAATGCTGTTCCTGGGTTCGATGCCAGAGCACATTAAAATATTTCACATAAGGAATATAAGGGAAAAGTAGGACGTTGTTTAAGGCAGTTGCAGTCAATATTTTTACTTGAATTTTCACACATAGTTATAGATGGTGATTTTCTGTTGTGCTGCATAGTAAGTTCTTCAGGAAGACCCGGGTTCGATGCCAGACGGATAAATTGCAGCTAATTTTAAGAATATTTTCAATAATTTTTTTTCTCTCTTTTGAGGACCGTCACGATATGATGCCGATCTGAAATTGTCGTTGAAATGAAATTAGTGTTGTCGGTCTGCTTGCAGTATGCAAGCTACATTTTACTCGTATATATATATATATATATATATATTTATATATATGTGTATGGGAGAGGCCAGAAATATAATCGCCTAGTAAATATATAAACTTGAAAATCTATCGTCACGTTTTTAATGATTTTCAAAAATTTCTAAAATCATTCTACCCCCTGAAACTTAAATAAAGTTATTTAGTCTCTTTATTTATCTTCTTAAATAATTTAAATCATAAATATCTCGGTTTGTTATTAATATCCTTAGAATCATTCAAAAATATTGTGTTGTTTATTGCGAAATTTAAATATATCATGTAATAAATACGCATTAAATTGTAAATCAGAGATTTGGGGTTTATTAGGTAAGCTGTTTTTAAAAATGCAAGCATTTTTCGTTCCCAACTTTCAAAATAAACAAATCTTGCAAACAATGGATCGAAATTAAGGAATTTCTCGTAGTGACTGCAGTGTTGAAATAATCCAGTTTAGCTCAGCTATTTCCTTTTAACGGTCAGCAACCTTTCTGTTCGTATTTGAATATATATCGAGACTTATTCCAAGGGATTTGGTCGAACTTGCCTCTCCGTAAAAGAGAAGGAACGTGCTTTATCTAAGGTTACGTAAAGCAAGAATCAACCCATACTCGTAAGGATATTCATTTCATGCAATTAAACATCTGGTCGACGAAAATTTGAGCAAAAACCATCTGCTTCCTTCTTGTTTTGCAAGCACTTCTGTTGAAATCTCGTGTGAAAAGACGAATCCGAAAGAAAATGTTGGAGTGGAATGTTTCTTTAACAGATTGCATGGTGATACACCATTTCCTTAGTATACAATGGCCATGTTTTCCATAACCTCAATTTCTTGTATTCCAGTTTTTTATTACCCTACTATAAAACACGTTGATCATATCATCATTACGCAACTAATCGTAGGATAATTCATCTGCTGAAAGCTTCTTCATTTTGAAAGGCTAATGAGTGTTTGATGTTTTGTTAGCGAAGCGTGTCAAATCAATGAAATCAAGTGGCGAGAAAATTGTTTTTGGTGTACCTTTAAAACCTCTCCCAACGTAATGGTTTGCTGGTTATCGTTTTGGGGATAAGTTAAGCAATCCAGTTCTTGACCTTGTTTTTATACCAAGTAATTCCGAGGCATTCAAGTTTTTTGGTAATCGGATAATTTAGTTCTTGACCTTGTTTTCATACTAAATACTACCGAGTAATTCATAATTTTTTTGGCAACCGGGTAATTCGGCCTACGGTTAAGCACCTGAGAGATTTGAACGACTGGTGTGAATTATTTGAGGAAGAAAGGTTGTTGTTGTTGTAATTGGGAGGTAGGAAGTTTTCTGAAAAAAATCTGAAATAATTCAATTAGGATTAACGTAAGTGTAAAAAAGTCTATATGATTACGAATCGTACATTTGGCTTCCATTTCTGGGTGGGTGTTCTTACCACGGAAGCACCACGGCTTACCATATCCTCCATTTCTGGGTTCGACTGTTAGTCACTTCGGCATCTTTCTTATTTTTTCTTAGGATTTTCAGACATACCAATAAACGAACACAGTTATTTCGCTATTACCTTTTTCTTTCTTTCTCAATTAGTTGAATTTGCACGCTCAAACAAAAAGTAAAACATAATTTTGATAGATTTGGACCACAGTATAGTGTACTGGGTAAAGTTATGTCCGAAGTATTTTCTACAATTATCCTTTTCTTTTGGTTATGGATTTCCATTGCAACAAGGCCTCCATCGTCCATTGTGTTCACATGTACAGACTAGTGGCATATGTCGCTGTATGTATATCCCTTTTTAACCGTTAGCGTCAATATTTACGATCTTCGCTTCGTATTATCCTCAGAGAACGGAAATGACCCATCGGCGACGGCTAGAAAAACTGCACGTGAGCGAATATCTTCTGGAAGCTTCTTTTGGCACGCACATCCACCCTTGCATGTGTTCTTTTCTAGTACTGGAAGCCTTCGCTTTCCCACATTTAACATCAATGGGAGGCAAAACTAATTATCCCAAGTTAGAGTCCGTTTAGGGCGTTCTTCCTGCAATCCAAACCACGTGTCTCGTTAGGGCTTGGCGCTAATGGGTGTGCCAAAACGCCTCTCGGGGCGAGATTGTCGCAAGGAAATTCCTTCACCCGTTCTTGCAGTCCTTTCTGCCCGATGTTCTCCACGTTTCACCACCATCACCTCCCTCTCTTTTCCTTATATCTTCCGTTTTCCTAAATACCGATTGCCTGTCCCTCTTCCAGGAAATTGCCGTCATTCAAAAAGGCTCGGCCGTCCGCGATGGTTGCAAGGAGTTCTTTATGACAGAGGATAATGCAGTCAGAGTCATCTCGATTTAAAAATAAGAAAATAAAAGTTGAGAAACGCGTGCAACGGTGCCTTCGTTCTTAGGTCGAGTGTTTGCTCAGCCGCATTGCTATGCGGAGAGCTAAGACTCAACTATTTTTTTAAAAGAATAAAATTTCAACTCCATTCCTTCGTCAACTTTGTTAGGAATGGAATGTATAGCATAGTTTTGTTTTCATTACTTACGGAGGAGGCTCTAACCAGTGTTTCTTAACCATTTTAATATTCAGAACCCCTTTGAATAATGTGTTACCATTTTTCTATCAAGAAAAGACATTTTATGCGAGATAATTTATTTATTGCATACAAAGTAATTCATTTACAATACGTACTACATTTTTAATGGCTACGACGTTTCTGATACGTGGATTTTCATTAAAAATTTTCATTCATTCATTTTCATGAAAAATTAGGAAACATAAAGAAGAACTTCTGCTCTTGATGTTTTTAGTGGATTGCCAGTATCCTGCAGCTGCCCGTTTAAATTGAAAGACATTAGAAAGTTTGTAAAACATAAGGAAAAAGGTTTTTGAAGAGAGAATTTTGCTAGCGGGACGGTTGCGAATTAAACGGCTTACTCCTATCATGGAAACCTACTCTGATATCAATCAAAGTAGTACTTGAGGCACCCATGTGTTTCCGACGTTTTTGCTAGGATCCGCTCGTGAAGTCCATATCCCATCTTTTTAAGTGGCCACGTGTTTAGTATCGTCTCGGACACTCGCAGCATCCATGACAGGAAAATAATCCTGCATCCGCTGCCGAAGTTAAATGCTCTTTCTCACGAAGCGTCATTTCCAATTTCATTTTGTGGAGAAGAGCGCTGTCGGATTTTTGCTCTCCATTTTTAGTTACCTTTTTGATAAACGCAAATACATAACTGCATCAAGGGTGCAATGGCCACTGGGCGCCAGAATTCTTTTTCTCTATTTCTCTCTTTCTGTTTACGCTATGACTAGCGTTGAGCGCGCATAATTTTCGAAGAAATTTAAGTTTTTTCTTGTGAACATTTTTATCTGGCATACCTTTGTTCTTCTTATCTGTTAAGGTAATTGATTAATATCTGAATGATTTCTAATGTATCTTTTTCTTTTGTTACAGGTATGTTTCCTCACAATTCCTGCTTCTGCTCCGAAATTGTGATAATACTAGAATGTATTGGTAATTGGAGAAGTAGCCATCAGCGCTGTGACGTAAGTTAGTGTCATATAAACTTATTCAGATTATTCGTGGAATAAAATTTGCTTTTTATAGTACTAGATTTTTTTCGTTTTTACCCGTTTTCAGACGAAATTATCTTTATGATAAGATCGGTCGGAAATATCTGCTAGTATATGAGACTAAAACACTGCATTTTCAAGACATGAAGATGGTCCATTATTCCAACTAAACATATGGGATTGTGGGAAAACTAGAATATAACTATACTGGTGTCTTCATTATTCATCAATTCACGCTGTACTTATATAACAAAAAATAAGTCCAGTATTTCCATTATTTTCACATGAGTTATTGCGATAAATGTAATTATCAAACCATTGATTAAAGAATCCTAAGACTCTGTAATTTACTGTATTTTGATGTACCTATATTATTCAAATATCAGTGGTTCATGTTTATCCTCTGTCAACGAAAAGTTCAACCTCAACTTCTTGCTCGGGATATCTTTCTTTTGCTATTGCTTTATCGAATTTTATTCCCTCGTTTTTACTCATGTCGTGACTGTTGTCAGTCCAGTTTTTTAGGCCCACATTTCCTTCTTTTGTGATTTGCATGTTTCTTCTCAGGCTACATCATATTTGTATTATTTGCGAGATTGTGGTCATCCTTGGAATGATGGTGTAACATTTTCGTCGTTTATTCTTTTGCTCCTTCTTAATGTCCAACTTGCTCTTTTTGATTTCGATTCAAGCCGTAAACACTGAGGTATTTCTTTCATAAATGAGTGGCTTTAGGTTTTTATCTTTCGTTTTCCAAGAAGAATTCTTATCATTCTTCTCATTTCTTTCTGAAGTACTGCAAATTTACGCAGAATTGGACGGCAGTAGAACTTTGCATTACGCTTTCCTTTGAACTGAATTGAATATTACTGCTACTGCTTTGGAATCCTCTCTGTTATGATTGAAGGTGTGATTTGATTCAAGTTTAACATTAAATACACGAGTTTTCCTATCAGTTTCCACGTCAATTCGTTACTATTAGGCATATTTTTTCAATATCATTGTATTCTAGGTCGATTTCTAATAAAAGATGGATTGAAACTTCATTAGCGAGGCTATACCCATATGGACCTCTCTTTCGCCTAACCTCGTATGTTGTTATAACATTTTCATTTATCAATAAAATGTACAAAATATAATTTTTTAGTTTAAGAAAATATCTTTGCAACGGAAGATTGAGTAGCAGTAGTAGTAGTAGTATTGTTAAAAGTGCTTCGACAGCTTAGGTCATTTCGCACATTGGCTCCCACCGGGATTCGAACCCGGGACCGCTTTCACCAAAGGCAAAGGCGCTGTCCACATGACTATCCGGGAGCCCCCCGGAAGATTGAGAAAGATATGACCATCTTCAGGAGAAAACCCACAGGGAAGGGGGTAAAAAGAGTCCGTAGGTCACGGTAACAAAAATACAAAGGTTGTATAAAATATAAAAGTATTGAAAACATAAATATATAATAGATAATAATATAAATATGAATATATATAAAAACAAAATAGAAAAAAAATCAAATAGAAAAGAAAACCGCTCCAGGGGCTTTCTTTTCTGTTTGATTATTAGGAATATATCAGTATGAATAGAAGAAGTCAAAAATACAAAAATAACAAAGGATTTTCATGATATAAAGCTGTTGAAATACTAAACACAACCAGAAGTAGGATAACATATATGTTAATTTTGTTCACCATGATTTGGGACTTTGCTTCACGCAACAGTTTTTTTAATAAGTATTGCAATATTCTGTTCCCTTCCTGTTTAGGAAAGGATGATTCACAAGTTTCCGTTAAATGACGATTTTTTAAATGCTTCCAATACTCATGACCTAATCGAGGAGTGACTTGATGAGTTTGTGTCGAAATGACTTTATTTGTCGTGAAATTTCCGGGAAACGTCGGCGGGGCTTCGACTGAAAAAGTCTTCTGAAAAAGCTTACCCAGAATCGCTTCTCTCAGTAGCGGTGAAAGTTTTTCGCGAGGATTTCACCTTCACGTTGGATGCTGTAATTCACCTTCAGTGGGAATTTCTCACGGACAGAGCTTTACCGCGAAATATGCATTTAAATTGTCTATTTCTGCGTGCTTTGTTCTTCTGTATATGCGTTGCTCTTTCACGCGTGATTTGGAAATTTAGTTTCAGCAATAGGTTTTCGTATTTTAGCCTTCTTTGTCTTCGTTAAATGTCTATTAATGATGAGGTCGAAGGGCCTGATTAAACTTCTTTATTGCTCCATGTGGAAGATTCTTTTCACATTGTCGAGGGTGGCGTAATGAGAAATTTCTTAAAAATTCCGCGGTTACGCAAATTAAAATTTAGTTTTCGCATCGAAATTCCCTTTCTTGGTCATCTCTCACCATAGTAGGAAATTCAAGGAATACCATCCGTTGAGGCATTTCCCTCTTATGTGGAAAGAAGATTTTTGGGAATATTATTTGGGAATATTGGGAAAATTACCTCAAACCCCAAGTGTCCATTAATGAAGCCAGAAATATATTTTCCGTTATTTGGAAAAATCTATATTGTAATATACCGTCTTGCCTCATAAATACTTTCTATATTACGCTATTACAATGTCAATTTTAAGGTTTTGTAACTTGCTTGATTGTCCCTGATATTTTATTTTAGTTTTATTACTATCCATGAGGAATCCGTCTGAATCACAACTTATATCTCAAAGATAAAGGTTAGTTACGTTTGATAATTTTACATAAATTACTGTTGTTAACATTTTTTCCAAATTTTCCGTTCGTTTACAGTTTACTTTTATTATTTTACATTTCTACTTCATCTTTTCTTCGCAATAGAATATATTTTAAAGATTGCGTTGTAGCTTATCACTTAGTATCTGAATCATAAACTTTTGTTTTTAGTAATCCATCCAGATATTCGTCTCTGTTTAAATTAATTCAGATCAATACTAAAGTGCTTATCATAGGCTGTAGCTATGGTAAACACCATGTTGCAAAATTTTCAGTTAGACTACGTAATATATACTATTAATAATGAGTGTTCAAGCATTTGGTATATTTTTTATTATGAACAATCATTTCTCAAGCCAATTAGTAACGCTACAACGTGAATAATGTCTACATTTGTTGGCACCAGGTCTCTTATTTTATCTCCCTTTTTATAATATGGCCCTCCATCCGACCGGAGATTCGCCATCTTCGATCCAAAGGGTCTCGTCTGTTTGCAGAAACACAGTCATCTCATGAATACCGCCAAAACGGGTTTTTTGTGCAGTTGTGAACTGTTGTCCCTGTGTTCTATGATCTAACTAGTCTTCGAAAGCCGAAAAGGAGGGAATGATCCCTTCGACGGTGCTGCTCCTTGCTTAGGATCATTGTTACGATTTTCTACGTTAACTGCCCAATGATTTATTCTTCCTGCTTCCTCGGGCCGGTCATTTCTTTCAGAAACCACTTTAGAAAGAGCTATGTAACAAGAGCGAGAGTGTGGTGGGAGTGGAACAGCTGTTGGGACGGCTCGCGTGGGTTTGTAATAGCGGCGTGCGTTTCCCGCCTCTTTCTCTATTCAAATAGCGGGTGTGTGTTTGGCGAACAGCTGAAAAAGCGAGCGGCTAAGTACCCAGATCGCATTGCGAGGGCGTGCGGGAAGGTGAGGTCACGTGACACTGGTGGTTTTATACCTGGGACAGGATAAGGCCAATTCTTCTGGAAGTCAATACAGGCTTAAGTTGGACCACACAGTGGAAGATTTTTAAGCACCTGGATTTTATTTCCAAGACGTTGCCATCCTGGATATCTTTAGTAATCGTATTTTCCTTATTATATTTTTGTAAGTGCTTCAAATAACCATTTCTGGCCCAATAAATTCCGCGAGTTCTTCAAGCTTGTATTAAGAATTTAAACCTAGTTTCTACGAGTATATATTTTGCAAGTTTAGATTTTGTGCGTATTTTCCGCTAGCTATTTGTTATTCTGTTTTTGACAAAAAATTCAATGTTTTATTGCCCACGGTGGGATGGAATTATCGTCTTATTGTTAAGATGTATTCAATTATAGCTTGTCCTATCATCCCATGTGGTGCAGAAATAATTTCTCTAATTATTTCTAGCGATTTATTTTCGATTTTATTAGATACCATTGGTTGGTTAAGTTATTTATGATGTTTGAGTCGTAGTAGCAGGTGGCGATGAGGCAAAGCTTATGTAATATGTAAACTGATCGAAACTTTCAAATATTATCCTGAATATTTCAGTTTAATAAAGTTTAAGTTTTCGTTCGTTTATATTTGAAAATATAATGATAAATCAGGGCATTTGCTTATACTCTTCTTACTGTGTATAGGTTAGGAATTATCATTAGAGACGTATCTTCGTATCACCTGGTCAGATGTTAAGCCTTCTGACGATCCTTTTCCTGGTGATCGACCTTGGGAGATGTAATAATGGTCGAATGAGTTTTTATTTATCAGGGAAACAATATATTCATAGTATCTAATATGTAATTTATGTTTCTCACGTTTATTGCCCAAAATGTGTCTCAAAGTATTTCTTTGGTTTTTTTAAATAGATAAATATGACTAATTTTTATATACCTGTATGATATCTTATGGTTAATGTCACTGTTTTCTTTTGCGAAATTTTCTTGTCAGAGATTCAGTTCTTTATCCCTCCGACTCATGGTTAAATACATTAAACAAACTATAATAGAGATCAATACTTATAAAGTTCATTTTATGATAACTTGGATTAAAAAGAAATGTATAATAAAACAGTAAGATTTGCCTCTGTTTAGATTTTCAATCCCTCGTACACTTCAAACATTAGTTTTAGTCATCTAAATTCCTCTTCTACACAAGTTGCGGTATTGCTTCCCCTACTGCCCCCCATGAAGCCAAGCAAGCTCAACCTGGCCGCAGAGCATCGTGCCATGGCACGCGGGTTGCGTGCCGTGGGCTGGAGTCAGCCTCGTGGCTTTCGGAGACCCGACGTCCCACTCTTTGGGCTCATTTATCTTGCAGTCATCCTCCGGGGGAGGGGGGAAGGTGTTCCGGTTTCTCTCCCCTTCGCCACTCCCAACCCCTAATATACATCTCCGAAATTCTTCCATCGCCCCTCTCTCTCGGTACTCGGATGGCTCCCGGTCCATTACCCCCTTTTTAGTGTGGGACGCTGCACTGGTGACGCCCCATTTGTCTCATATCTATCTCCAGCTTCTGTTTTCGCCTATTTTTCTTCTCTCACTTATCCATCATGTCGTGATTCCACCGTTTAGCTTTTTGAATGAGGTTTAGAGGCTTTGGATCTTCATTGATGCTCATTGAAAGGTTATGGATTCGAAGCTGACAAGTTTCCTATTCTTCAACTCGTTAACTTCGACGGCTTCACTTGATTTAAAAGTTAACCTTATAAATGAAGAAATTTGATTCTATCCTGCTTAATGGTTATATCGCTTCGCTGTAGAAAATTCCGTTCTATATTGCGTTTTAGTTTTTATAGTCAGTTGTTATGGATTATATGGAATAAAATCCGACATATTTTTCTCCACGCTACAAAAATAACGTCACTCTAAGACGTCTCTATGCAGTACTTCTTCACTTGACGATTGAAACAACGATTTATTTCCCACATTAAAAGATTCAACTACCTCAGCTATCAACTGAATCCAAACATTGGAGCCCAGTATACTGCAAAACAGATGAGGAAGAGGTTAAATCACCAAAACTATATTCTTTTTCAATAATGTAACAACTTTCCTTTGGTCATTCACTGTATCTCATTTCAGTGCATAGATCGCCTTTGGAGTTTTCTTCCTCGTTTCCATTGAAATAATCTTACATGAAAAATGAGGCACAGATGTGACGTTTTTGAGTAAAACACGTTGCTATGGCCCCAGACCGCAGCCTGTAATTTCTTCCGAGACTTCTTCGAATGCATATTTATCATTCTACTTTCCCTCACGCCCTAACACGTTATTTTATTCCGATCACGTTAACTATCCCTTGATGTGTTGATAATGGCCTTCTTCCATCAGCTACTGTGGATGTTCAAGAAACTTGAATTGATTTGCCATTCGCCATATATTATCTGTCTGGAGTGGGACGAACGGTGTAAGGGCGTGCGTATCTCCTCAACACTCGAGACGACATAATGAGTGGTTATGCAGATTCTTACTTCGTATTAAGGATAATTTTTAAAATTCCGAACGAGTCGACACGCAACTTGGAGAGAAATTACTTTCGGAATGATTATTTTTCGAGTCGACGGTGAATAACCGTAATTTAATTGCGGGGTTAAACATTGACGAGCCAAGTTTGTTTTATGTACTACATTGTCGCAAATCAGCGATGCAAATGATCTGAGGAAACATGTACCGTATTTACCCATCTACAGGAGGTATTTGTGCACAAAATATTTAGGGTAAAAATAAGAGTTCGTCTTGTATGCACGAGGATATAGATTTTATATGGTATTGCGTGTATCTATTGCTATTGTAAGTGTGGAATATGGTTCATTCATTCATTGTTTTGTATACATTGTTACAAATCGGTGATGCAATGAATCTGCGGAAACATGCACTGTACTCGTATACATCCATCTATTAGAGGTATTTTTCCGTATATACTAACAAGTTATACTGTTAGTCTTAAAATCAGAGTTCGCCTTGTATGTATGTATGTACGAGGATATAAATTTGCTATGGTATTGCGTCTATCCATTGCTATTTTAAGTGTGGAATATTGTTCAAAAAAGCTTGAAGCGTCTTCTACGTGATTAAATACGCATTCTAGTTTGTTTTATTATAAATTAATTTCAGGATGAGAGAGATAGAGACCGGAAGTCTATGAAAAGCAAAAGGATTTTTAATTTAATTTAGCATCTCCTGCTGTTGCTAGTTTGCAGCGAAGAAACTTCTGTAAAAGATGTTAAAGTGATAATGTTTGCGTATCTTTTGGAATATCGTCGAAACAATTTCTCATTGAATTTCCAACTGCCGTTAAAATTACTATATGGAAACCCTTCTCGTTCATAACTCGCCCTTTCAGCGAATATCCAAGTCGAGAATTTGCGAAAGATAGAACAATGACCCCCTCTCAAGTTTTACGTCATCCGTCGAAAATATTTCTCGCGAGTCTCAAAATCGTGTTTCAGACACCCGCGGCTGCCGCGTCGTTAATCTCACCAGAAACCCCATCGAGTGCACTTCTGAAGCGCCGAACGGAGTAAATCATATCCCTCGTAGTATTAAATCTCCTTGTTACATGCGAGCTATGCCCATCATCCGTTTTATCCAGGGATTAATCAGAATATCTCAATCAGCCCTCCGTCCATTCCCAATTGCTCACGTGGATACGAAAAGAGAGTTGCATAAGTCGCATATGCCGTCTGTATTAGTCTCCAAGCGGAGAGGTCTCTCCCCCTTGTGGAGAACTAGAGGAGACCTAATCGCGGAGCTTGAGGGTGACCTTGTGCCTGGAAGAGCCGCCCGACCGCCTTTCCGCCCCCGAGGGTCCCTGCCTCTCCTCACTCTTCCTCTCCTACCAACCTTTTCAGATGGGCCTTGTAGCGTCGGATGAGGCGGGGATGAAGAATACACGGGCGCTGCTTCTTGCGTCCTGCGGCGCATCGTCTACCGTCTCATTGTCGTCATCTTATGGTGGGCACCGGATGACCTCTAGGGTCTGCTCGTAACTCGGAGTCATTGCTACCCAGCATGGATAATGAAGAGTTAATTTGAAGTTTCGGCCAACCTGTGGCAAATTCCTCTTCCGGAATATTTTATCTTGTTGGCGACGTTGTTAATGCCAGTTGTATATTCTTGTTTTACACGCCATCTCCTTTTACATTAGATTTTTTTACGAGTACATATCTCATTTAATAATGTTTTAGATAGCGCTATTTTAGTTTATGCTCTGAGTTTGCACGTTCTGAGTCAGTTACGTTGTTTGGTCTTAAAGGTAAAAGTTATGTCTTAAAAGTAATACTTAAGTCTTAAAAGTAAGTGTCCTTGATCATGAACGCAAGCTGTAATCGCCTCCCATAGATTAATTAATGTGAATGCCAAATACCCTCAGGGAATATTGAAAGTTGATTGAATTTGCTCAGTAGGAATTATCTAGCGTCTAACATACGGTCACAATATTCAGTGGTTGCAACGTGTAAGCTCTTAATATGGAAATATTTGAATTTGTTCGTCTCTGTTACAAAATGGCCGGCTAAATGATATTTTCGGTTATTTCACTTATCTTATGCGACTTTATTATCTTTCAGTTTCTCTCGTTTCAATCGAAGCATTATGCGTCGATTCCGTAAGATATATAAGTAATTAATTGACGTCGCCGTACTTAACGTATTCTTCTATTATTTTTTTGTAATCAACAGTGGTTACGGTCCTAACCGAAGTTCTACGACTCTTGATTTACCGCTATTATTCGTTGAAATCTCCACATTTTACAGAGGTCCCTGTGCTATCATCCTCTCCTATCACGCTTTTTTAACCATCCTTACGAGAGCTGTTGTGTTATGGAAGTGTTCCCACTCCCCTTTCGTCGCCCCTCCGCCATCTCCTCATTCCTCTCACCTCCTCGAGAGCTCTTCCCAGGGCCTCCACTCCCATCGCCTCCCCTCTTTCCCTCCTCCGAAACGGCTTCGCTTTCACTCGCTCCATGAGTGGAGGAGCACAGTCGGTCGGTCGACGGGCTGACGGCCGGTCGTCGCGTATTTCGTCGTCACTCTTCTGCACGGGCCAGTAAGCGGCCGGGATCACGTGTTTCAGTGCGTGTGTGTGAGTGCGTGCCCCCCGCAAAGGGCGGCGGCGTGCCTACGCCCCCTTTCGTCCGACGCAGGGGCTTTCCCGAAACGCGTGTTTGGTATTTCCTTTTGCGAGTCGCTTCTTTTGGTGACTAGGGAAGTGGCCGAGGAGTTCCAGCGCCGGAGAAAGACGTCCGAGATACGCGAAGGCTTCTGGATTTCTTCTCTCGGAAGTAGTCGGAGTGTTGACTGTGTCGGTGGTCCCGCTGGATATTTATCGGCCAATTATCGGTTTCCACTTGGATTACGATTAATGAGAGTCTACCTTCGTGAGATTGCTTAGCCCGAGGGTGATTCGCTGTCCGTATTTACTCGTGCTTGCTCAGGTGAAGGAAAGAGCGGAAGGATTATGGAATCGATGGAGTTGTTTCCTTTTCATTGCGATAGTAATCTCCGTAAGGATTCCAAGTCTTCAGAGGACTGCCTATTTTCTCCGCCCTAAGTGTTTCGGTGTCTTTGGGAAGGAGAATCTGGTTTGATAAGCAACGGCGGTGGAGATTTTAACGAGTGGATGTGAAGCACCGCCCTCTTCCAGGTGTTGCCTCACGAACTTTTCGTGGGAGGGTCACAATGCGCCGTAAAGAGATTATTCGGTGACGAAGGATTTATACTTGTTAAGAGTGATTTTATAAGTTTTACTCTAATTCTACGTGCCATGAAGTAATTTGTGCGTCGCTCACCATGAAGCCAATAACTTTCGAAAACCTACGCCGCCTTATGGGCGGCGGTAGGAAGAAGAAGGATAGAGCCGAATCTTCCTTCAAAAGAAGTGATTCTTTCAAGAGGATATCCATCAAGAGGCATTACCACGAGCGAGGGAATAACGCGAAGGCTATCCTCCAGCAACAGCATAATATGTCTCCGTCCGCTGCCGCCGCAGCCCTCGCCGCCAACCCAAAGAACCAGCCTCAGCCACTGCCACCCCCGCAAATAAAACTGCCACCTCCGCCCACCACTCCTCCGCCTCCAGACACCCCACCACCACAGCACCCACCCTTGCACCTTCGCAGGGGTTTCAATTCCAGGCACCCTTTAGGAAAACCCATACCCCCTTCTGGTAACTCCACTCCCTCTAAGAAAAGTCAAGATTCGCCCATCATAGGATACAGGCAGTGGATACACGGGGTTAAAGACAATGACAAAGTTACGTCTTCCGCGAAGGAAGGAATGGCAGTTGCGCAGTCTCCGGGCGGTGGGGCATCCTCCCCATCCATCATACGCAAGCAAGAGAAGAGGAGGCCCACTCCGCCTCCTCGGACCCCCCCTAGGCGGCCTAAAGGACCCTCCTTAGCGACGGAATCGCCCCCTGCCGGTGGCAATGTAGATATTTTAGTTTTCGATAGATCACCCGTCGTGTCTCGAAGACGAAGCCGTCCCTCGCCACCCCCAGCACTCCCTTCGGCGGCTACCGAGGTTTCGCCATCGCCCTCCGGAGGAGACAGCTTTTCGGAATGGAGGAGAGGCGGCGATTCCATCGCTCCCTCTGTGGGCGTGAGTTTGGGCAGGATATGGATGGACCCACCCCCGTCTTTGCTCTCTTTCGCCCCGAGAAGCTTAGAACTGCCATCGGGACCTCAGAGGAGGCTACCGACCCCTCCGTGCGGTGTCGATACACCCACGAGACAGAGTTCCTCAGGTGCGGAAGGGTGTGGTGGTGCCATTCGCAGACCGCAGCATCACTCTCTGGACAGCGCGCTGAAGGAGCGGCGAGAGGCGGGACGTCCTCTGTCGCCGCCTTCGCTCCCTCCGGCGCCCCCACCGGGAGGTCTCTTGAGCCGCACCCTTTCCTCCACTCAAACCACGCAATCCGGCTCCAGCAAGACTCTGTCGTCCAGAGATTCTACCGATAGGGTGTCCTCATCCAAGGACTCCGGGTTCTCCTTCTCAATCTCGATCCCGAGACTGAGTGACCTGACGGGTTCGTCAGCCGCGCCTGGCAGGTTCTTCAAGGGTAAGAAGTCCAACAGGCCGAAGCCATCCGTCAGCAGAGACGGCTATTTCAAAAGGACTAGTTCGGTGAGGAAATCCGGTTCGACGAAGCAGCTGTTTCCACAGAATCAAAGAGTTTCGTCGACGAGAAGGGGGAAACGCAGCCAGGGCGTTGGCGAGGCTCCGTCATCTCGCGGCCAAGGAGGAAGGAGGAGGAAGAATGGAGCAGGGAGTGGAGAGAAGGCGGACATTTACCAGGTGGTCATCGGACGCCCTCCGAGGTCACTGAGGTCGCTGAAATTGGATCCTATGATCTTTGTCCCGCCGGAGAAGAGGAGGCCGCGGGCGAGCACCAACCGGAAGAAATCCGACAACCACGTCGTTAAGTACGAGGTTAAGGAGATTCGTGACCTGCGAGTGACCCCAGTGGATCCTTCGGTGCGGAGGGAAGCTTCTGGGAGGGTCACCATCCATGTGCTTGGGAAAGAAGATGAAGATGAGGACGAGGGATTGTACGAGTGCGTGGGCGGTGAAGGGTCGGATCTGCCATCTCCGGAGGATTTCTGGGACCCTTCAGTGCCGGTCACCAGAGGTCCTCCAGAGGGAAATAGCGATCACGACGATGCCGAGTACGAGGAAAGGCTTAGCGCGTTACCGGAAAGTGCGACCGAAGGTGAGGACGAGGAAGAGGGTGGATCTTACGTGCCCATCGGGGTGTCTCCCGTCCCCCGCCGGAGACCGGTTCGCCGAAGAAAGTCCGCTGCTCGGAGGAACGTAAAATACGTCGCGCGTCGAAGCGCCGTCGTGGTGCGGGCACCGTCAACCCTGCGTAGGAGGAAGACCGCAGCGGCGGTTCCTAAGAAATCAAGTGAGTAGAAAAGCGAACGGAAGTGGTGGAAAGTTTTTGGCACAAGGCGCAGATTGTAAGAGCGCCTTTCTCGCTGAGTGAAAGAGGTCTATTGTCAAGGGAACCGTTATGCTCTTATCACATCTTGGTTGTTTATGTTGGCGATCCTCGTACTTCTATATTTGGTGACGGTGTCTTCTGTAGTTTGGGTAAAAATAAATCTCTCTTTTCAATGTCATCGAGAGAAATTTATGCTTTGTAGCTCACATGTATTGTAAGCTTGGTTATTCATAATATTTGATCGTCGCAGATCACCAGGTATTAACCAGTCTATATTTAGTTATTTTTATGCTATTATTACTTCCTTTTTGTGTAATTCGCTCGAATTATTTTTCAAAAAAGATGGATTATCTTTGTAATATTTTGGTTATTTTTACTCGTTGGTGGATTCTAAACTTACTGTTGTTTATGCGTTGTTCACCTCCCGAGAAACAGGGTCGCTCTTCTCCATTTTTCTTCTGTGTTAGTTTCTTCTAACATTTTTCCTGAAGAGAAATCGGATAATGGTGAAAATAGCCCAGGATTTCTCGCGATGTATATCAATGATATATGTATTGAAATTAAATGTTGTCTTTTTAAATTATGCTCCCAGATTTAATTTAAAATGAAGATTAACTAGTCATAAAATGGTGTCTAGAGAATTTAGATGCTTAAAATTGTGGCTGTGAGGGATCTCATTTTGTGTTTTTGTCGCTATTTGATTCCGCCGCTAATATGAAGCAGCGTAGATCAATTGGGTCAACGCCGGAACCCCTGTCTATTCCAACCCCTTACGAGCTGTCCTACTCATCTCTTCTCTTGCCTTTGTTTCATCCTTAGGAATCGGCGTGGAGGGAGCCCTTATATAGGGACATAAGGACGAACAAGGGGTACCCTTATAGGGGATGTCCATTCAGCTTAACATATACCTTAATGGGAGAAACACGTTCGTGTATGCGATCGGAATATATTAGGCGCAATTGCAAGGTTACCGGCGTGGACATTTAAAACGACGCGACATTTAACGGAAGCACTTCCTGGATTATCTAGGACATCCAACCCTTTTTAGCAGCGACTCGTGCTGCTTCGCCCATCTTTCGCTGCAACTCTCTCGCACCCCCTCGATCTCTCTCTTTTCCCAAATGTGTCTCTCCATCGACGAAAAAGGGGTTGATTTGTTCTCCGAGAGTAGGAAAGCATGCGCTATTTTTAGTCCACCGGAGATTCCATGCTTCGCTTGCCTCCGCTTGGCTTTTTGACCACGGCTCGTGAAATTAATTGCTCAAGAATGACTGTTGATTTGTCTTTTTTTACTTCATCGGTGTGTTATGTTTTATCAGTTTTGTTCGTGATTTTTAAAGCAGTGTTGAATTTAGGTGTGGTGGAAGTTTGTGAAGAATCCATCGGATGACATGGTGTATGTTGATTTTTGTTTTGGAAATGTATAGCTTTGAGGTGTGATTGTTTGTATTTGGAAAGAGAATAAATGAAATTTATTGGAACTCTTTTTCTTTATTTGTTCAAGTTGATGAGATAACAACCGGGCGTTTTTAATAAGGCCCCTATTATTTACGTAGTTTTTTGAAAAATGAAAGGTAAGCTATCTTCACGAAGAACAACATTTGCTTCATAGGCTGTCATAGCAACTGAAGATTACAAATTTCAATGTAATGAAGATTTCAGTATCATGATCAGCAAGTCTTGAACGTAATTCAATCCAAAAAAAGTTTCATCAATCGAATCCAATGTAAAAATATTGAGAAAAATGATAAAGTATTGATGTAAATACATTTGCTCACACAGATGTGTGAAGTAGCTTTAGCAGTGTGAATAGCTTTTGCAGGTTTTAAATCTTACATTCGTAAGTATCGTTAGTCGACTTTCCATTTCATTTCTTCCATCGCTCCGAGAGCCTCCTCGAGTCACTTGCTGTATCCGCCTCACGCGTCGATTTTTGTAGAGCGATTTCAGCTCCATCGACTATTTCTAGTAATTCGAATGGACTGAAAAGGATTTCTCTTCGTTTCTTCTCACATCAAGTCATCTGACATCCCTCCGTCTCCATTCAAGCGTCCATCTGCTTGTTCAATCAAAAAGAACACATTTTCCCTCACAAACACACTTTCTGTTACTCTTCTCTTGTCCCTAGGTTATTAGAAAGCATCGTCATTCGAATCATTCCAATTAACTAATTTTTCTACTAAGTTTTTATCAAAGAATTTTGTGATAGGTGTTTTGAAGGAGTCAATTCGATTATATTTCCTAATTAAATTACCGCCTACACGACGACAGCTGAACTCTATTTATGCCATACGTTAGGTTTTAGAGAGAGAAGAGTTCTTCGAATACATTGGAATTAGTGATCGAATGTAACTCACTATTAAACATTGATTACCGACGATTAAAATAAAAGGAATTCGCCCCTAGTCATCTGTTACGATTAAATTCAGACGCTTTGTATAGTAATGCTAAAAATATAATTTACGTCGTGATTGTCAAAGATTTTAGCTAAATATCTGAATTATCATCACTATTTAACAGCTTGTTGAATTTATGTCTTAATTTCTATTTCACTGAAAATACGTTCCGTTGTGTAAATGAAACATAGCGCACAATTATTAAGTTACACTTGGCTAGTGATTCATTTGAATATAGCGTAGCTAATATCAATTGAATCAGGCGTAACTTTGTGGTAGGAATCCATTGAGAACGGTGAGTTTTTGTTTTATTTTCACCGTTCTCAATAGCGTAGTTACCTACTAATTAGTATAAACTCTTACATTACTATGAAATATTATTAAAATTATGAACTTTCGATGCGCTGAATCGACAGGATATCACTAGCTCTATCAGTCATTCGGCAGACGGAGGCTATATTTAGGCATTTGTTGGATCTACTAATGAAGAACATTTCTTCGAATTAATGACACGTGCTTTAAAAGGAAAGCCTTTTAAATTCGATGATACTGCGAATCTTCACTTCCACCGTAACGAGAGATTCAACTCCTACATGCCGACACAAGTAGAATTTCCGAAACTAATCCATTCCTCGAGTCTTGTATAATTAGTGTAATGTTCACCGGAGCATTGCTCCACGTATTTCCCTGTCCGCGGTGCTCTTAAAAGTGATAAATCGCGTGGTATTGTGGCCCTCTTTCAACGGCGACAACGCCGCGGCTCGCCGTCGTATTTACATGCTCCCCGTCCGAGAAACCCGCGATGCTGATTATGGGAACAATCCGGTGTGATAAAAGAACCGGGTTTTCCGAGCGTTTCCGCATGCTTCGAGAGTGCCGCGGGGCGCGCGAGACGAGGTGAGGGAACGCCGGTGGATCCTCAGCCTCTCTCGCACACAAGGAAGTATAGAACACAGTTACCTCTGGACTGGCCTATTGCTCCGCCTCAAACTGCTATGTTCCTCCCATCCAAAGTTTTCTCTCGTTTATATTTACCGATATAGCGTTTGGTTTACTCTACGGATATCAGGCTAGCGAAAGTGTTAACTCATACATCTATTATAAGCAAGGTTGCCAGTTAAATCATTAGGAAGAACTAAAGAAATGAACATATCAGACTTTTTCCAATACCACTGGATTACATATATTATTTTGTTTGTGAAATTTACGGTTTAATAAGAAATAATTTTTGAAACGCAATGGCTTAAAATTTAAAGAATACCTTGGATATTCACGGGGTCCGCACTGGTAATTTTGGCAACATTTTCAGTTAGCAACAGATATTCATTGGAAGGTAGACATGTAAATAAGTTTCTTACGTCGAAGGATACTAGTTTGGTGCTAGAAAGCAAATGTAAGTTGTTAAGTTTGTTGATTGTTAACTAGCGGGATGGACAAAAGTCGTATCTTTTCATTTATTTACGTTATGGAGTTCCACCACGAAGTCATGCCCGAAGCAATTGATGTATACTTAGAAAGATGGACGCGAGAATCCAGAATACTGCTTAGGTTTTGTAATGAGTAAAGCATCTTTTCCCACACCTGATGTTTAGTTTCAAGTATGAAAATATTACTTTTAGAGCATGTAGCTGTAAAACCCGATGAGCTGTTCTCCCAATGTATTTGAACGATTGGCTCGGATTGAGATGTAGTCCCCGTTCATTTTTGTTTCTGAGTGTGAGGACGCGAAGGTTATGAGGACACTGCTCTAGATATTTTTCAGGTTCATACATTTGCATGTAATGGACTCCATTATCAAAAATTCAAGTCATACATCGCAAGAAATGCCTTTTACTTAGAAAGACATGCATTAAGTACTTGCTCTACTGACGCCTATTAGTTGTCATATTTTTTAATACACCGATCTGTTTGACTTTGACTTGGAGACATAAATATGGTTTTTTGCACTTTCACATTTGTCATACTCACAAAATCGAAATGGTAGAGGAAACTAGAGCTATGTGCCATAATATTTAGATTCTTTATTATTATATCAATGGGTTTTTTTAATTTCCCTCTCATGATTATCACTGATAGTGTGCCTCATCCACAGTTCGTATATTACAGGTTATACTAAGCTCATGTTAGTTCCTTGTTTATTCTTGTTAATATATTCTAAGGCATCATATCTCATGTGGTCTGACTCTCAGTAGATATTATTTTCATCGAGGTTAAATTGATTGTTTAGCCAAATGCTCATTAACCAGCACTCAGATGTACAAGGTTTAGGAAACGATACTCGTAGGTACTGCTTGTACAATTAATTCGTTCTTATTACTTGTCCCAGAAATGTTTCAAACCAGAATTTAGAATTGTATCTAAATACTCAATAAAGAGAAAACACATGCATATAGCCTTTGGATTTATGCGTCTAATTCCTCCATACGCAGATAATTTTCAAATATCCTTTTAATTTCATAACCATATCAAAATGAACTTCTTCTTTAAATAATAATAATTTTAGATACATCATTAGGATTATTTAAATTATAATATATATTTATCTCGCAGATCATTCCCTCTCAAGAGAGATTTTTGGCTCTTATTTCATTTCAGCAGTGATGTCAATTAGTTTGGCAACGTTGCTTTTATCGCTCTTGTGACGTCATAGTCGGCCTCTTTTTCAGCCACGCGATCTCCCCAACCTCGCCCATTTATTCGCGCCTCTTCCTTTATTTTTCACCCTTTCCGTGATTATCTCGTCTGCTAACCTTGAAGCTGGAAGGAATGCTTTGAGAAGGCACCGCTCCCCAAGCAAGGCACAATTATGCGTGAATTATGGGAGAAGAATTTCGGGTTTTATCAAACATAGGTCGCGGTTTTTGCCCTCGTTCGCTCTGAACTCGGTTACGGTGTAATGTTTGGGCATTGTTGTATGCTCGAATCGGTAGATTAAATTATCAGCGTAAAGAGAAAAAGAAATGGCAAGTCTCATTATGAGTACTACCTGACATTACTACCGCCTTGGTTTGGTGCCTATTTGTAGTCTTTAAAAATAAATAAATAATAGTTAAATTTTGCAATGGTCGCCTTAAGAAAATGGCTAAGTATTTTTGGGAGTTTTCTTATTCGTAGTCGTTTCTAGTCCGAAATGAATCCTTTCTTAAGGCTAAATCCACCCAAAAATAATATTTTTGATACTAATTTGATAATAATTTTTAATTTTAAGCACAGATTAAAATTTCCAACTTCTTGTTATTTGCTTATGTTCCCTATTAGTCTTGAGTTAAGATAATTAGCTTGCTGATTTTTATTTCTAAGAATTAAGCACACTTCAATTTCCGAGGCAAAACATAATTTGATTTTAGATTCTCGTCCCATTTGCGGTCATGTTGTAAGACATTGTAGATTTTTCTCCTGTTGCCGTTATTCTACAGTTGTTGGTTGTATGATGACCAAGATTTTGATGCAAAAGATTATTTAATATGAATAACCTAATGTTCATAGAAGTATGGAAATCATTCACAGGTATCGTATAAATTGGACGTAATTGCAAGAATGAAGATCATTTTTCGAGTCATAAACTTCATAGTTAAATTTCGTGAAATTTCAGCGTGTTACTGTTTGAAGAAAATTTAAAAAACATTTTCGTGGTAGTCTCTCGGTGAATGCAACTCTAAAATGGTTCCTTAGAAAAATATTTTCTTACATCCAGGTCATCCAAATTGTCATTAAGTTTTGCGGTAACGGAAATGTTCGCTCGGTGCGACAGCTATTTAATTAATATTTTTTTCGGTATCTTTCCTTTGGGAGTAACGGTGTATCAGCACTCCAGGCGTATGAACGTCATTCCCTCGTGAGAGCATCCTCATGACCTTTTTATCTTCTTTACGAAATGTCTTTTTGGTGAGACGGCGATGTGTCGGCCGATCCCAACTGCCCTCCGAAGCACTTGAGTCGCATAAAAGACCTTCCTCTTATCACACTCGGCCGACAAATAGAGCCAGTCAGCGTCTTTACGGCTATTGTCGCCTCGGATGCGATTCACGATAAGAATTTCTCCCCTCACGGACCAACAACTCATTGTCGTTCTTCTCTAAGTCACGCACTTGATTCTTTGTCTGCAAAGTGGATGTTTTCTGTTCTAGTTTAAAAGGCTCATCCGAGTGTAAGCACGCATGAGTTTTTATACGTGGATATTTCTATACTGACAATGAATGTTGACCATAGAAAGGTTGGAGTTTCCACATTAGCATTCATTATGGATTTAGTTATTTAGTTTAATGGTTTTTGTGATTTACATTATATTCGAAAATGTTGCTTTTTCAGGCATCATGAATCATATCATGCAAACACGATCACAATGGAATCATACAAAAATATAATATAAAATAATAATTAATTTCCATTATAAAAATATGCTGATTGAGCTATTACAAAGTTATGATTAATGATGTGTGATAACAGTAGAAACAGTATATATAGCTTATTCCTGAATATTTTATTAAACTTACTTTTGAAGGTCATTTTTCATTCCTCTTTGTTCTAAATATTTCACCTACAATCGACATTCTGTGAACTTTGTTGGAAGTCGGTAAATCTTTCATGATTGGACGTCAGTAGAAGTAATGTGATAAGCCGGAAAATTTTTCTATCTTTTCCGCTATGTAATTTGTCTCATTATTGATTTAGGTTTGCATACAGTGATTGCGTACATGTAATTCCAATATGTAATATTGCTATCCTTGCCATTTGTGCTAGATTTAATTTACTCCGAAGAATACTGTTCATTTTAATTTATATTCCAATTCTATGTACGATGTAAAATTTTTAGTGCTTTAAGATTACCATTAATCCTTTAATTCGTGTTCTCCTACAAATTCACCTCATTAGCCTCCGTTTGGTGTGAAGCTAGAGAACGTGTGAACCCTTCTAGCCGCTTTCCTAGCCAATTACACTCACGTATCGCTCCCGGCTAAACCGAAAAATTACCGGAAAACAGTTTGATGACATAAGCCATCTTTCAATGTTCAATCGTATATTATGTGTCTGCACTCATCCCTGAGAAATATTTCAAAGGCGATGCGCCACGTCATCGTTTCCTTTATTTATTTCTTTTCGAAGGCAGCCAAGCGTGGCGAGCGCCTTATGGTTGGGACTCGGCGCATTGCGTTAAATTCCGATGGAGGCAAATGACAGCGCAGTACATAATCATTGCAAACCTATCCTTGACCGGTTTGCGAACCCGGACGTCGATTTCGGAAGTGTATTTTGTAGCGTTCGCCCTTTCCCCGTGGTTTCTTCTTTTATCGGATAAGAAAGGGATGTAAACGTACGTTTTCTTTCGTTGAACTTGTCTGATTTTGCAGAAAAATTTCTTAAGCTCTGTTTGATAACTTTAGAAGCCTTTGAGATATATCTTTTTAGTAATAAGTCAGAATTTGGAAGGGTTACATATCTGTTGGGTTATTTTGCGCCTAGCACTCTAAGGGAAATTCAACGTGTTTTATCCGAGAAATTATGATTTATTCTCCTAATTCGTGGGAACTTTGAATTGGTGAAACTGCAGAGAGATAATTAGAGGAATTATTTACCTTTTAAGTGTTGTCATTTCATTGTACCCTAAAATAAATTTAATCTCATAAAATCGTAATAGAAGTATTTTATGTAACTCAAATGAACGAATTGTTCTTTGGAAACTTCTTTCGTAAATTATATATTCATTAATTATTTAATTATTATAATTAAAACGGTTTCATTTATTTTTATTTATTTTTGTATCATATTACTCTTGATATTTATACTTAATCAATTTGCTTAAACTTCCTCAGTGCGATGTTACTGGATGTTGTCCGAGGTAATTGTATACAATTTTAGCTTTACTAATCGTGATGGCTTTTCTAATTTCTTTCAACTGAAAAAGAGAGCCCGTTGAATTAAATGAGGAAAACAGAAGTTTCTAAACATCGATCGTTTGATAAACTAAAATAATTCTTAATCAATCCGTTTTTGTAAATTTTTCGGCTTTATGAAACCTAAAAATCGTTTAATTTCAAGTAAATTATTGATCGCCTAATATCTCCCGTGGGATGAATTTTGGTTTCATAGGCTGCGGTCCCGTTCAGGATTTAAATCCACTTCGAAAGCGAAGAAAGAGTTTAATAATAGGTATTATCTACTATAGCTTAAGGACCCAAACACAGGTGTTCTAAATTTGCATCTATGATTGATGGGGCGCATCAGTAAACCGCTCAACAGCTATGCCATTTCCGGCCATTGCCACTGGTCTAGGGTCGAGGTCGTCGACCTCTTTCAGCGGATTCCTCACTTATTACTTATTCTCCTTGTCGGAGGGACAAGACGGGCACCGTAGGGCGTTCTGTCATCGCAGCGACAGCTTGCAAGGCCAGTAGGAATAGATTAGTTCTATCGCGCCGAAACTTTCACTTCCCCGGCCTTTTGCAAATCAGTTCTCTGCGACGGAGTAAAAGGAGTGTCCCGTGGGTGCACATGTGAACTTCTCGTGCGAATCCGTCAGTTTTCAAATTAGAGGGCGCTCGCCAGACGTATCCCAACCCTCTGTCGACGCGGAAATCCCCGTATGCATACACGCCGACGCCGTCGGTCCCTCAGAAACGTGTACCTCCGATAATTGGTGGAAAGAAACGTCGGAGTCGAAGAAAGTACCAAACCCTTTTCCTGTTTAGCGGAGAGGATTGCAGGCTTCCACGGTCATACCCATACTTTCCGAATCTTCTCAGGACCGCCTTTCAGTTTTTCTCATGGAAGTAAAAATGAAACTAATTTCTTTGGCTCTCGAGTTCTTTTCTTCGTATTTTAAGCAGGAAGAAAATGATTTAGGAGGGTGTATCCTAACTTTGCTTGTTCACCTTAATGCAAAATGCAATATGTATGACGGAGGGATGTAGAATTTTAAAAACCATCGCAAAGAGCGACTTTTGAAGTAGTTACCCACTGTTAGGTCTGCTTTTTTCGTTTACATTTTTACTATCAGTAGAGGGTTTGAGCCTTGAGGAGACGTGATTTTCATACATTTACCTCACCTCATCTTGGAATCTCCTCACCTTTCTATTTGCATGGAAGGCCTTCCTGTTAATTCTTTAAGCAGCTCCTCTTCCCCTTCATCTTTTAATTATCTTTCTCGCTGTGTTTACCCCTTCACACCTTTGCTCTGTCTTGATTTACACCCTCCTCTATCCAATACTTAAACTTCGCTTTTAGTATTTACGAATCTTTTTTTTATAATATATCACCATCATTTATTATGAGTTCAGAGAATTGTTTCAGTTAAAAAAATATATACTTATGATAGATGTTTCTGTTCACAGTCTCATTTTTACTTTCTCCATATACGAAGTATAGAGAAAGTATTGTTTTCATGAAAAAAATCGACTTCGAGATTTCAATGGAAATACATGTTTTGGGGTCCCTAGAACACGTTTTGACCATTTTCGGAATGATGTCTGTGTGTGTGTGTGTGTGTGTGTGTGTGTGTGTGTGTGTGTGTGAGTGTGTGTGTGTGTGTGTGATAGTGGGCGCTCTAACGTGAAAACTATTAGTCGTATCAATACCAAAATTCATATATAGTACTGTCGTGTGTGCTGTCAGAGTTGATTAGTTTTTGGAGTACATTGGTTTACCGGAAGTCGAGCTTTATTCATCGAAGCTCATTTCCAGTTTTCAAAATATCTCCATAAATATGATATATACGTATATTGTATTACTTATAAAAGTTTTAGATAATGTAATTTACTATAAATTTTGTATTTAACATATTTTTTTATCACCGGTTGATTAGGAGTTATTCGTGAAATACTGATAAACCGGAAGTAGCTGAATATGTACTTTGTGGGCGCTCTAACATGAAAACTATTTGTCGGATCAACACCAAATTTCATATATAGTATTTTGGTTGATGTCGTGAGAGTTGATTAGTTTTTGGAGTAAATCGGTTACCCGAAAGTCGAGCTTCATTCTTCAAAACTCATTTCCGGTTTTCAAAATATCTCCATAAATATGATATTTAGGTACATACTATTATTTATAAACGTTTTATAAAATGTTATTTACTATAACTTTTGTACGAAACATATCTTTGTATCACTGATTGTGTAGGAGTTATTTGTGAAATACTGATAAACCGGAAGTTGCTGATTATGTACGTTGTGGGCGCTCTGGGCGCTTGGTCGAAAGGCCACTTCATCTTTTTTCATTGAACATGTCCCGAAAAACATTATTTTTAATCTTTGTGACGTAAAAGATAATATGAAAGAAATGAATCACTTATCTTCCAAGTTTTGATTGAATATAGAGTTCGAAAATACTGTCGTAGATAAATATTTACATCTTATATATGGAGAAAGTCATGTGCTGGCCACATCAGATTTTTTTCTGTAAATCTTGGAAATACCGTTGCCACCTGGTAATCGTACCAAATTGCAGCGTTTAGATTAAATAAATAAATAATAAAAAATGAAATACAACGATATTGGTATTTAAACTTAAATCTTCTATACGTTGACTGGGAAGTGTGGATGAGTCCATAGAAAGAAACGATGTAATATAAAATGAATAAAATTGGAACAATTTCGTGGATGAAGTGAGTGAGGGAATTAAAGATTCTAAAAATTAAGATTATTCGTGGTTGAAATAGCTAAGCTAACGAAAGCCTTTTTCTTAAACCGTTGAAATGTGTCGTTATGAGTTCCTTGGAAAATTTTGGTCACTTCTTATCGATTTAAATCATACCAATTAAACGATTTTTAGATATTTATCCCACAACTCCTCTTTGGCTCCTGGCGTATTAGTTGTGTGCCTTCTATTCTTTAAATTATAACACTTTTATCAACCAAAGGTATTGTAGTGTGTTCAATTCGTTAAGTCTGTTTCCCCATTAACATTCCGCATTCGATTGACTTTCGTCCTTATTTTCTTTTCGTGAGGTAGAACGTTATAGCCAAACCTTTCGAAGTTTATTTTCTCGGAAAATTTATTCATCACCTCGAAAATATTTGCCCCCCCTCTTTCGAAAAAAACTTGTTATTTCTCCGCGATGAGCATATTCTTCTAGTGATTTTAATATCTGCGAGAACCACCTGGGGATCCGCGAAGCTCGGGTTGAAAACCGCTGCACGTGTTAGAGTCGCCCCCAGCGCGTTCCTTCGCGGGGGTGGTCGGGGGGGAACGCGCCGCCGCCGAAGGTCGACGAACCCCTCTTCATTGCCCTCCGCTCCATTCCTTCGCCTTCCTCGAGATACTTGCTCCTCCTTATGTTATTTCCTGATCCCGCTTTCTTTCGGCCATCATTTCACGGGGAACCTATACAATAAAATGCGTTCGAATGGCTATATTTTTACGAACTCCTTTGGTTATTCTCTTAGTCGTGGTCACTGTTTAATTTGAGCATTTTCCGCTTTGAAATACATCAGACGCCTGAGGCTGTGATGGTTTTTCACTCTCTCCTACCTTGGTGATCGTTTTCTTTATTCTCCCAAACATTTGCTCGCTGATGGATCCGATGAAACATTTCTAAAACATCTCTATGGATGAGGATGATTCTCTCACAAAAAAATTTATTTTATCAAAACACTTGTACAGTACTATTAAGAAACCTATAGAATATTTTCTTAAAATTATTGGACAAGTTTTTTGTTAGAATAAATTGTTCAGTGTGATGAAATCCAACCAAGTATCAATTGAATCAGTTCAATTTCATGATGATACTCTTTTTAATTACTTTTTTCGTTTTTCTAAACGGTTGATTAATGTTATAAAATAATTGTAAAGGTAGGTATCCTTTATTTCGACCATATATCTTCTTCATTTCATATTGGTACTGACGTGGAAGAATGTAGAACAGAAGTAATCAGTCTGGGGTTTTCTCTTCCATGCCATGAGTTGCAATTATATCTTTCGATTTTCGCTTCGTTATTTGCTTCGGAAGGCTCATAAAGGCCAAATAAATTCTTTTTACCCTCATGTATAATCCACTTATATATCTGCACACTTTTTATACTAAAAAACCCCTCGGTTTTTACTCAAGGGAGGGTTTCACTTACCTGTTCCCCTGTGGAAAAAGTCTGCCGTTGCAGGAAATCGGTTTGTGAAATTTCTCGCTTGCTCAATAATCAATTATTTTCACATCTAACCTACTAATTAGGTTCTTCGGCTTATACTCGAGTTGGCTTATACTGGAGTATAAATGGTATGTTTTGTAAGCATCTTTCTAAACTACTATTTTAGGTATGAGAGGGTTTTAATAGAGCAGTACAACATAAATATAGAGAATACTGCTTATTCAACCTTTCCAATGTTTGTCGCTTGTATATGCTTCTTTCAAAAGTAATCTAAAGTCTACTGCCTGAAAAACAGATTGAGATATTATTTGGGATCATTATTAAACTTGCAGGAGCTCAGCGCGGGTTATGAGGTTCATGGTTGCCGTAAATGGCGAAATCCGTATATTACTAGACTCTCCTTTTCTTTACTGAAAAGTTTCGGCATTCAGCTGAAGCCATCGTGTTCTTCTGGTTGTCTGACCATGCAGACTACGAGTTTCTCCATTTCCTCCCTGTCCGAATGAAAAGCAGACGGTTGGCAGCGTCCTTTTTCTGCGCTACATTTCATGCCGATTTATTCCCTTCCTTTCGCGGACTATTCTATCCCCTCATCTCCATTCTCACGTCCAGGATATTTTCATTTTCGGACCCTTTTCTCTCTCTGCGGCTTTCCTTCCATTCCTCATCTCCGAGATCTCCTTTCACGTCCCTTCTCCGACCATATTTTCCCTGCAAATGTCTCCTCCTTTCCCCGTTCCTCATACTTTGCCGACTAATTCTTCCACTCCATATCCATTACATGGGCCTTTATTTCATTTTATTCTTTTCTCGTCGCATTTATCTATCAGCTATTCTGTTTCGAATTCGAATTTCTGTACTTTATGGGATTCCGCTCATAAATATTCAGATTCAATTTTGATGTTGCTATCCCTTTGGCTTGTCTCGGTGCGTGTGTTTCGCTTTTTATATTTACTAGAAGGACTAAACGTTAACTAGTCTTTAGTATCTTAAAAAATTATAAAAGATGAAAAAGAAAAGTTTGACAAAAGTGCTGTAAAATAATTCTCTCACATTGTTCTCTTTTTTATTGTTTATCTTATTCTGTGATACTTTTTGTTTCCATTCATTGGAAGAAATAATAATAAGAATTATTTAAAGAAAAAATACGTTTAAAATATCAATAAAAATTACATTTACGAAAGTAAATCAAAAAATCATAAAAAATAATATATGTGGTAAAAGTAATGAAAAATTACTTAAATATTACTGTAATCATATAAGGAATAGAAAGCCATAATTTTATTCATCTCTTACTTTTACTTGTTTTGCGTTATTTTCTTACCTAGCTTTAGATATAGTATAGTTAGTTATTCACTCATATGATTAGTTTGGTTACTGATTAGGTTAGTGTATTATACATTATCCAAATCCGTACAATTATTGTAAGAGCCTAATTGCAATTCTGGAGAGTCTTTGCAATATTGGGGTTGAAACACCCATCAAGAGTCATACCGCCAATATCAACATTGCTAATAATATTGGGCTTTCAAACCAAGCACTCAAACCGAACGATACACTTTCTGTTCTAAGTACACCGATTCTCTCCCAGTTGACAGCAGAATGTATTTCCGTTTTTTGCCGCAGTTATTGGCAAACTTGTTTTCATTCTCTAGTATATTCTCGGCAGGAAGATAAATACTCGTATCAATCCAGTAATTGTTTTGTTTCAATGTTTCTCCCGTATCTCGTAATTTCTCGGGTAATTTGAAGTATTTTCCGCATTTTTATGCTTACGATCCGTTAATGACATTTATCAACTTTTCATTTTTTTCCCCTGTCAGTTGATCCCCAGTATAAGCATTTTGTCTTAGTTCTTTTATGCCGTTTTCTTTGTTTCATATATGCGGTATTATTGTAAGATGATGAAGGAAATTAGTGGTAAATGATTTGTTTGAATTTTATCTACGGTGTTTGTTTTTATGGGATTCTATTGTTCTCTTCCAAGAAAAGTGATCTAGTTATCTTATTCCATAACTATTACTCGTTCACAGTTACATGTCCTTTCATAATTGAATCGCTTCTGACTCGTGGCTGCTTCTTTTCGCACTAATCCTTACGTTATTCAAACGGGCCATGTATTTTTTCTTCGTTATCGTAATTTTTGAAGTCCATAAACTGTTTTCATGCGAATCCAGGGAATATCTCTGGAGTCCTGACTTGAGAAGATGTCGATGCTAGTGTGCTGATGATTCTTCAGCTTAGCTTAACCGATATTCTTCATTCCTCTTATTTTGGCGGTGTCTCACTTCCTATTCTGTTGTCATTTAGGTCTAATGAACAATTTGGTTATTCATCCGTGATTCATTCCTTTGTCACCTAATTTGCATTGATTTTCGGCTGAAGTATGTCGCCGTGAATGATGTGCCGGTCGTTTGAATTCCTGAGTCTCACTCATGTGATTCATGGTTCGTGCTTCTAATGCAAATTTCAGATGGCCGTGTCATGTGTTGCTTCTCTGGAGATACACTTCCGTCTTGTTTACCAAATGATATGTTGCCATCTTCTGGGGGATAGTTGTTCTATACAATAACAATATAGCAAGTTGCCGATGTTAAAATAATTCTTTGTGAGACCACTATGGAATACTCTTTGATTATGCTGCGCTGAAATATATTATGTGAATTTTCGATTTGGTTCATGTCAAGAAAATCGTTCATCTGTAACAATTTAAATTGATTTGGGTTTGAATAGCTAGCTTATTTTTTATGAAGCCATCTCATAGTTGAAAAGCAATTTTTTTTAGGAATGATTTTTTATTTCTTTTTAAAATGCTCCTCTTTATACCAGCAAGAATGAAATTAACTCCTCGGTATTTTAAAAATAAAATTAATTAAAATTTAGGACGATGATCTAGCGAATATTCAGTTAGGGGAAATCAGGTTTTTAGCTCGAATACTGGAGGTTTTACAGAAGTCTATGTACTTGATTTAATCGCTTAAACTATATGGGTTTCAAGAAAAGATTCCCAAAGAGGGAAACATTAATTATTTAAAATCTACGGACATGGAGTAGATGACCAGAAAAACTGGAATTTTTAAAATACGTTATAATTAAAACTTCATAAAATCTTAACTTAAAATTTGTTATTATATATTTTCATGTAATTCCATCATAAAAACTAATGGGCATGATGCAGATGACCAAAAAATGAAAACTTACAAAACATATTATAATTCAAACAATAAAATTTGAACTTAAAATTCGATATTATTTATATTCATGACAAAATTCAAGAATGCATATACTCTATCCTGTTGGAAGGTTATCCGACTAACACGTCCTCCAAATGCAAGCGTTCTTCCGCCCGACTAGTTCTCCCAGTAACTAGAGCACCGTCGAGTGAGAAATAGATTTATTACCGCGTACACGTCCATTTTTCCGACCCCGCAGATTTTTTCTCCCGGCGAATGGCGCGGGGTATCGTATGGTCAATTTTCACGAAGGCTCCGCCTCGGAGGTTGTCGTGTCCACTCGCTTCATTGCTCAAAGGACAAGGCACAGCCTCCTTTGTGGTGCCTTCGAGGTCATAAATCGATAAATATTATAAAGCGTTCCATCCTCGGACGTCTTTCTTTTCCTCGCGGGTGCTCCCGGTCCGGGATTGAGTGCATTCTCTTCGACGTCGTCGTTTTGCGAGAAATCCGAGACTATTTTTTGCCGAAGGGATTGAGAAGCCATTGTCGGTGTGGTGACTGCCTTTCACCAAAGGGACAGAAGCTGCCTTTTTGGAAGCCTTTGAAGTGCGCAAGGCTCAATGCTTCCCAAATTCAAGGACGCGCATACAGGTGTCTGAAATATAAAGCAAGAGCGAAGGCCATACTTTATGCCTCGTAAGCACGGCCCAAAAGTACTGGGATCATATCCGTTTGTTCGAGATCATTTTCCAATATGGACTCTCCGTCGGGTCTTTTTGCGCCTGGCACGCAAGCACATCGCTCATTATTGAGGAGATTTTTTCTCGATCAGTATTCAAGACTCCTCCGGGGGGAACCTTGAGGCGTTTGCGTATTTGTCGCCGGTGGTCGCTAATTTACATGCGTTAGAAAAGCCGCTCGGTGAGATTTGGGTACTAATTACTGTCATTAAATTTCGAGGTAGTGGAGGAACATACATTGGTACGCTTAACTGAGGGCATGTTAAGTGTACAAATTTATCTAATTGATCTTCAAAAAATTATTTTAATTATAAGTAGGATACTATTTGAAAGGATTGAATAATTTATTAGGAACCCGCCGCCATACGTCGAAAGGTGACTTGGAGGGTAAACATATAGTTGTAAATGTAGAAGTTGATTAAATACTAGGATTGGTTAATAGGTTACAATATCTGGAAAGTCTTGTTTAGTAGAAATTTTTACGTTAGCAACAAATTCATTTCTGATGTGAATGCAGTATAAACTATCTTCGTCTAGTATAGAATGTCTGCGGGTATTTTACTACCATTAAATGCTGAAACTCCTCAATATCAAATTATTTACGTTTCAACTCCTCTTGCGGCTAAATACCTCTAATTAGCAGTTCAATTGATTTAAATCCACCCCTCTCTCCTATTTTACTTATTTTCAAATATAAAGGTTATAATCTTATATTTCAAGAGTTTTATTTATATTCAATATTCAAAACTAGAATTCATTGGAAGCCTATGTGTAACGTTCTCTTAACAGATAGAAGATAATGTGTTTCGTTATGTAGTAATACTGTTTTTTAAGTTGTAGATATTTATTTTTAGTTGAACTGCTTCAGTGATACATGGTGGAATGCCATCATTCAAAACAATTTATTGTAATATCAAATGAAAAATCATTTGGTAGAAACTTAGTAACTTTTTTTTCTTAAGAAATAGCGTCTCTAACTTTAGATTGCACCTCGTGTGGTATTGTTTTATTTTTCTAATATTATTGAATAAGATTTTTGTTATAATAAACTGTTTTGTATGTAATTTTCATTTGGATCAAGTTGTGTTGGGTTTCATGAGTTTATAATATATCCATGTTGTTCTTGCTAGACAAGTATATCATTTTAATCTTGGAACTTAAACTTCTTGTTAAAAGTTTTATTTCGAAGTGTTTTTTGCATTCAGTTTCACTAGTGGAAAACTTAGATATTTATATTTCGCACCTCGGTCGATTTCTTTTTAATGGTGGTCCCTTTCGTTCAGCTGCTCATTTTACATCTGCTTGTAAATGTGTATCAGATGTAAGAGAAGCACTTTCTCCGTCCACCACTTCTCCCGAGAGACCCCATGGTAACCACGTCCCCAAAGTAATAAAAGAAGCGGTTGTGACTCACTTCCCATCGGCGACGCCCATTTATGCGTATTCGGGGACAGGTTCTCAAATAGGTTTTTATTTCAATTTTTATGGTGCGAGAAAAGTTTAGAGTAGCGTACGTCCAGTTTTTTTCATCGGGGCGGGTTTTAATAACTACGAAACGCTTTCGGAAGTTGTCAAATAAAAGTTTGACCGCGAAAATGGATACGTCCGCCTTTATAGCCAGCGAAGTCTCCTATCCAGCTTCTGATGGACCGGATTTATTCGGGCGATTTAAATAAGGTGGTGACATCAACCGGTGCTTTCACGTGATCTCCGAGAAAAATCTCTTTTATCGTTCTTTTTATGTGGCCGTCTGTGCCCAAACGGCAGGTAGGCCCGATGGAAAATATATATCTACAAATTATAAGCAAGCCGTAAATTTATCCACGTGATTTCCTATCGTCAAAACTGCGACTTTCCTTTTATTATTTCGAGATTTTTATTTGTGTATTTTTTAGTCGAAATTTCTCAACAGCGACGGTAATGTAGGCATTACGGACACAAAAGAAATGTTTTTATTAATAATATTTAATAATGTTTTAACGCACTAAAATTCATATTCTCTATTGGCTTCTAAGTCACATGATTTTAATATTGTTTTATAGGCTTTATTGTTACCTTCGTAATGTGGTTAAATATATATTTTAATTACATCATTTTGACTTTGAAATTTGGCTTAAGAATTTTGTTATTTATTTCCAAAGACAATTTCACTTTTCAATCAATGCAAAATAATTTCTCCGGGTTCTTCATCATAGTAATATTAGTTTATTAACATAAAAATTACAATTATATTCAGATAATACTCTGAAATAAAACATATCTCTTCAGGTATAAAATTGCGCATAGAAATACATATTTCCATCCAGTCAGCATAGCTACATATACATCAACATCTCATTATTTTTGCATATTATATATATTCTGTATCACTAAATACATTCAAATATATGTTATATACATGTTTTACTTAACATACAATTGAAATATAAAAACATACATGTAAAAATTTATAATTTTTCTCAGTTACGGTGTTTGTTTAAGAATGGAAATTATTTGTATTTAAATAAATTAGTGTGGTTTTTCCAGTTGTAACTTACGTTTATTCAATTTACTAACCCTTTTTGTGCCACATTCCGGTATATTCATTATAAGAGTTGGTTTTAGCTATTCCGATGGAATGAAGTCCTTATTCTTTGATCGACGGTATCTGTACGGTACGACAGTGCCTGTCAGTATTTATTTATTTGCCACGCGACCACAGACGTTCGAACGGTGAGGTAGTCTACCGATTCAGCCACAGAAATAGGTTTTGCATTACAGAAACCCTCGGCTTATGTGACTCAAAATAAATGGAAGAAAAACGTCTTCGACTTATGATGAACTTACATCCATCATATATGTGCTCCCAAGTTATTTTTATTAGCATACTTAAAGTTGTACATTTTCGTCTTGTTTTTTATTCCGTTAGATATAAAATTCACCGATTATTTCAAACGAATCCCCTGAATACTTATCAAAGCCTTCCTTTGAGTTTTTCTTTTCTGTTTCGTTCGTGGGCGGTTTTCAAGATATGATAGCGAAATATCGCGTCATGCTGCCGCTTCAAAACTTAGCCTTATCAGAAGATATGGCGAAACATTCCCGGAAGAAATGCTAATATTTGCGTATGGTGGAGAAGCCGGAAATGGTCACTATTAACTTCTCCGTGCAGGCATTTCCTTGTCTCAGAATACGTGTACTCTTATCTGTTTATAATGGTCGCAGGTATGCTATTCTGCAATCTCTTTCTCTATGAGTCTGAAATCACGCACGTATTCGCTGGATTAGGAGTTGGTATTAATCATATATCTTATTTTCACCAGCTTTGTTTGCCTTTCTGTTATGTTCCTAACGAAACTTTCACTTTGAGCGAATAAAATACATCAATAGAAAGATTTTTTTTATCAATTAACACCAATTGAAGTAAATTTCAACTTCAAATATCGCCTCTATCAACATTTATCTAACATGCTTCAGCCAGTTCCGGCGTCGTTGAGTCCTTGGCCTCCCAGGAGATCTTTCGAATGCACAAAAAGGCTTTTGTTCTTCTCAGTAATTAACATTCACCTTGAGAAATGCAATATAATTCGCATCAACATTTACGAAGAAGGATTTAATCACGCCTGGATAAGGAAAAACAATCTTTAGCTGCATCATCCTCCGTGTCTAATTCATTATTCAAACATTTTAATTTTAGGCCGCGTATCAAGTTGTTTGACGATGCTTCTTCCTCCACGTACTTCGCCAAACGCAAGGCCATCGATGCATCAGTCCATTTCGAAGGCTTCTCGAAGGTCCATTTCTCGTTTTTTGACGAAATCCTCCGTCCGAATGCACAGTCTGTGTGCAGCGTCACTTACCATTCCTCCCGCGTCGCCCCAACTTCTGCAGAATCACGAGGAAGGGTCATTGTCCACTGTTTTCGATCCCCACTTGATCGCTTTGCAACAATGGATCAATTCCCATATTTCATTGTCACGGTCAGAAGACCTTATAGACATCTCGCTGACCTCGCCACGTGCTTCTTTCTCTCGCATTGACTTTCTCTCTCTCTTTCCTTCCGCGGAATCCCTTAGAAACTCCTTGTGACTATTTCTCCGGCTGATATATCATTTCCTTCGTGTGGTGGAGTCTCGAAACTGCTACGAAACATCGCTTTACTTCGTTATGCCATTCGAGCGAATTGAATTGAACAAGTTCCAGTGTGACTTTGCCGGATATGGCTCAGAAACTTAATTTTTTTGTCATCGTTAAATTCCTGTTAGGTTTCATTTTTGTTGCCTACTATACCATATACCATACAATACTGTAATCAATATATCTTATAATCTACCATATTATAGTACAGTAGGTAATAAAGTATATCGAGTAAAGCTATCATGTTCATTATTATATTTGTGTTTCTCACTTTTCGTGGTTTTTTTCCAGTCCTGTTACGGTTTTTCACCAAGTCACATATTTTTCTAATGTATTCTTAAGGATATTCGTACTATGGATGCTGTTATCAAAATTAATGCCTTTTGAATATTTGAGTGTATCTTTTTACTGAGATTTAATTTTTCAAGATGGAAATATAAGTTCCTAGTTGTAATTTTCTGTAACCGAATTGACTACTGGTATTTAATTGACTACTGGTAACTATTTCTTACTTCCGGAGATTTTTTATTTCCTGAACTAATAGATTGGATTTAGTATTTTATCCTCTTTATTCAAGATGATGGCGTCGATGGGGATGATTAGGACAATGAAATATCTTTTCTTTGTTATTTTATCGGTAGTAGTTTTTATTATTGTGAGCGATCAGTGAGTTATTATTGTTTTTACTACAAATTACCTTTCCACACTTCCGACTTAAGCTCGAAATTTAGGTGTTTTATATTTAAATGCATTTATATTACAGTATATTAATGTCTAACGTCATTGATAATGCGATTTGAATAATGCTGTCTCAGTCGTATTATTGCGATCTATCAAATATGTTAAGGCATTCCAATATTTGCCCTGCGGGCTATCCCTGAAGAAACATCGGTTGTAAATTATTTTCTTCGATGTGTCAATTCAATGTCAATGCTCACTTACTTTACCTGTATTTGAACGGCTGATTCTTAGCAAGTTTCTTATTTTAAATTATTGTTTGCCATCCGGCCGTGACGTATTTGCAAGGTCTCGCAGTCACAGTTATGATAAATAGTCCAAATTTCAAGAAAATTTGTATTTTTTCGCATGGAATAACTACGCGTTTTATTTTTTGGCCGGAACTACTCCAAGCGTGTCATAAAGTCGCATAGTTCCGTGTTTTCACCCAGTGACTCCGGACACATCTCCACGCACCGTGAATGTGCTCGCCGCAAAGTCAGTGGCTGAAACGTTGAGATTATTCAACCTGTTCACCGGGTTCGAAATGGGAAAGCATTCGCCGGAAAGAGACTTGCTGCTATGTTTGTTTTACTAATTTTATGTTGAAAACCATGTTTAATACCTCCAGAAAACTGAAATTGATGAAAAGCATTAGAACATTTTCAAATCGTCCGCTGCTCAAACGTTAGATAAAAGCGTTAACATTTCTGATATTCTTTTTCTGTTTAATGGATATGATTTAGTTTTTGTGGAAATTCGAAATAGATGGTAAAAAAGAGCAAACATGGTTTAGGTATTGGTATACCACAGCGTATGTCTCGCACGAGAAGACTTTTCTCCAGAGCTGTTGTTGGACTCTTGAGGGGACTTCGTCGCCGTCGTGGATACTAAGTGCAGCGAAGGTCTTCGCGCTTGATGATTTCAATATCTTTATTTGCATTCTTCGTGGAAATGTCATCTCAAAGTGTCGTTTATTCGTCGTTTGTCGTTAAGTGCTGCTAAAGTCTCCTGTCCTTTTAGATGTAATCTAATCAAATTATTCATTCACTGATGATCTGATACTTTTCGTTACGAGCGATAATTGAATGTAATTTAAATTTTTATCGTATTTTTCTTAATTTGATGTTGACGAATACGATGGAAATATCAGTACTCTATTCCAGAGTAGGTCCAAAGAAATTAGCCATTCTCGCCTATGAAAATAAACTTTTGTCCAAGTGTTTATGTAGGCGAAGCTTTTTCGTAAGGTTTTGACATTAAACAACACGAAATATTTCCTTAAGCTCCTGACATTTGTCGCAGGGCCTAAATACCTCGAGCATCATGTTTATGATCGGAAGCTGGATACATATATAGCTCATCTTCTAGATAAAATAAACTCAATATGAGAAGGCGTTACTTCGTGGAAGGCCTTAATAATAATGAAGTAAATTACTCGTACACTTCCACAAAATACCTGTTTAAGTGTACGAATAATTGGTACTGTTTTTAATTTACTTCATTATTGATACAACTTCTATATAATTTTTGTAACTTATAAACCATAAATTCAGTACTATTCAGTTAAATTCCTCTTAACTGTTATCCTCAATCAATTTTAGCATCGTCGCATTTACTCGGCAGGAAATCTCTCAAAAATTCTATCTCCCGTCGAGCCATTCGCTAATTTACATATTCCGCAGCATTCGTAAACATTTCCTTCCCATTTCGCAGATTTCAAGGTCCCGATCCGCCACGCCTGCTTATGCCAAACTGACCGTTAAGGCGCTTTCACCCTTTCGGCCATTTATTCATCGAAGCACGTCAAATGATGCACGTTTTTTTCAAGGGTCTCCGTCCTCATGGCGCGTGATTCCATTCTTTTGAAGGGTCAAAGTCACGCATCACTCGAAGGCTCGCCATCGTTAGCCCTTTTCGTTTCGGACTACGGACCGTCGGCATTTTTCGTGGAATTTCCGCCGTGAGATCGGAACGGCTTTTTTTATAAATGCTCCCTCCCGCGAAAGATGACAGAGATCGTGGGCATTCGCATCGTATCAATCGGAAAGAGGTATTTGTTGGAGTCGTCGCCCGGTAACTTCACCTCGGAGGCCGTCACGAATCCTATGGGCCTTTGATTCTTCCCCGCGGCTGATACAATTTGGTATTTCTGGGTTCCTTGGCCTAGCGAATCCAGTGGGTGCGCCGGATTCTTTTGTTTCTCACGTGACCCGTGGGGTTTCTCCTTTTCCCGCGGAGGATCGGAGGAAGGACGTGGGGAAGGGCAAGGAATAAAGCACGAGGGCTCCTCTGATCTCATCAGCAACCTGCGGTTTTCCCCCTCCACGTAAATGCGGAATTGATAATTTCCCGGAATCCTCTTCTTCTTCTTTTCTCAGATGGAAGGCTCCGTCGTAAATTGATAGTGTTAGATAAATGACCGGAATCATCTCGCGAGACTCCATTATTTTTTGTATTGCCGAATGAATTCCTACCTAAAGCGGGGGCTTTAATGGAATGAGATGTGGAATGTGGGATCTATTCGTAAATAATGCCGTGAATCATTCCGGAGTTTAATATTTCGCGCTATCCACGACGAATAGGTTACCTTGGTGATGGAGGAATTTCGAAGTGTCCCTAGTTTGACGAACATTCCTGTTAATTGAAATATATCCAAGGGAGTGAAGAGTTCTTCTCTAATATACACACGCGTTTAATAATTGGTCTTAATGAACACGTATGAATATAACCAAGTTTTTCTTCACTTACTCAGTATGCCTTTCCACGAACTCAGGCCACATAATTTAGAATAAATAAATACATCTATTTTACACTGGTGGCTCCAAATCCCTGCTTAATTCAAGTAGCGTAAAATTCTGGATAATGGAATTGAATAATTCTAGTAGACACGGATGAATTGAAATCCCTGCTTGATGTTAATCAGTGTACAATTCTGTAAACATTTTTACATTGGCCATCGAATAATTTACTAAGGTATTCTCTAAACATAGGAAATTAAATTGACGACTGATTTTTTTCAGAATCTTGCTTCTGAGATTATATATTGAACTACTATCAATTAAGAATCATAGGGAATAAATATTTATTTATATAGATAATATATTTATAAATATTTAAGTTTCTCTATGGTTTTTGGTTGTAGAATTGCTTTTACCAGATTGTATGATATAACAAATCTTTGTCTGTTTAGCATTTGCCCTTTTTTCTGCCAATTTTTCGTGATTTTTATCCTAAATTCATTAAGATGTTTTTTCCGTGTCACGAGAGAAAATCGTCGATCCAGATAATATCTTCATGTGCCCTCGCGAGAGGGCGGAGTCTGAAGATGAGTGAATGCCAAGTGTATTTGCGCCTCCGTGACGCCCTCTGGCGATGCTTTCCTCCGTTTCCGCGGAATTTCGTGAATTACGGTAAAACCCGCTTTCCGAAAGGAATCCCCTCACGTAGCATCTTTCTTCTTGCTCTGTTTATTTTCTGATCTTCTTTTCCTTTCTAAGCTCCGAGAATCACCTCCTTTACAAAGCGACCTGTCTTCAAGTTCACCTTAATTCACATTTAATATGTCCTAGATCTTAAGTATTTTCTTTTCGCAAAATTCTGTCACGTCATGGGTCCTAAAGGGAATGAGTTGGAAATTAGTACAGATTTATTCATATATAGGAAAAATACCTTTGAAAAATATTACTCTATAGGAATCCTCTGATTCCCGGATAATCTAGACAGCGCGTTTTCCTTTGGTGAAAGCGGTCCCGGGTTCGATTCCCGGTGGGAGCCAATGTGCGAAATGATCTAAGTTGTCGAAGCAATTTTAACAAAGCTTCTAATAGGAATCCTCTTTTCATATGATGGTAACCAATATAAACCTTCAAATCTGCAAAATTTATCATTAGTTGATTTTTTATTAAGCTTTGTGTTGTTTAAGTTACTGTTGCTGCAAATGATATCCCCGTTTATTTTTATCGCTTTGTGGGGTATGAATTTTGTTCAATCTAAAATTCTCCGTAGACTAGAATATTTAACCTGAAGCGCAATTAGATATGTAGCCGAAAGATCTTATTTACCACATGTTCTTGAGAATAGTAAGAAAACTCAACAGGACAATCTCCAATGAAATTTGAAAGTTTCTGTTAGATTTTCTGGGATTCATTCTTTTTTGAATAATTTAGATGCCAAAATCTCTAATCGTCGCAGCGTCTGTGGTCTTTCTAAGCGGTGGACCTCAAACTGTTTGCTATTCATTCAGCTGTTTTGTTTCGCTGACATAGGTTTCATTAGTGACTGCAGCTACTGAGTAGTAATCATGCATGCAGAACTTGTTCGTTGAAAGTTTTTTTGCTCCAGAGGTACGCTGTGCGCGTGGTTACGTAAGACTCCCTTTTTATCGACTCTCATTTGCGTTAACTGTTCTCCCGTTGTAGCGAACAAAAATTCCACGTTCCTATTAGTCCGATGCTTGCGTTTATGTGACTTTTTTCTATTCGACTTATGTGGGTCGTGCAATCCAGTACTATTGCAGAAAGTTCTCCGAGCTTGGCGACCTTCAATTCGCTGGGGAAAATTCTGGTGTGACGTCTATCTTTTCCCAGCCATACGCTATTTTTATTTCTTTGTTTTTTAGAATATGAGTATTTCCCAATTGATTGTGTTCAGAAATCACGAAGAAAGAGTAAATTTACATATTTGGAGATCGTATTCTCATAATAGAATTCTCAATTGAAAATGTCTTCTAAATTGAACTCAAGAAAACGTAATTATCTCTTGCTCGCTCGGAGTAAAGATTAAGAAGTGTTATTAAATGCATTACATAGTTTTACATACATTAGTGTTAATGTCTCATTAAAATCAAATACACACGCTTGAATTTAGATGTAGATTCCGCATATTTTAAATACGTAAGGTCTTTTGGTTTCTTTTAATTTCTCTTCGAATAATATATGAATTATAATATGATATTTAGCATCGAAAAATTGCATTGGGCTTAAAGTAATCTTTAGAATAGAGACGATGATTTCATGCATCTAAGTAATTATTGCAGCTTGTGAATTGGGCATCGAACACGCAGATAAGGCTACTGTGAGCTAGTACGGTGTGAAGTCATAGTGAATTGCAAATTCTCAGTAGATAGGAAATCAAAAAAGTGCCGTTGTTTCTTTCATATTGAGGAAAGTCTACCGTTGCAGCGAGTAATCCCATCGCTGAATTATGCATCTGTTAATTTGGTCGATGTCCCATCTTCGTCTCGATGAATTTTATGCGAGTCTGGAATTGGTAAGCCCATGTCTCGGGGAATCGTTGCGTCGGCGAATGATTAACTCGGAAGATATTTCCCACTCAAATTAACTCGGAGGGATCTTTTATTTCCCGGAGGAAAGGTCGAGGATTTTCCTTGACCCGGGGGAATACTCTTCAATTGAATATTGCAGCGCTGCGAAATTGAGTAGTTTTAATGATAGCTCTTCCTCGGAGAGTCTGAAAGGGACTGAAGTGTCTCTTGCGGATGACCATCACGTGAGAGCCTTCTCCGACCTTTGGTAAACTTGGAAGATTTGCCTCATCGCAATGGTGAACTTGGAAGCGACTCGGATACTTAGCCTTCCATTCCTCTGCTCAGTTGCCGCGAGAGTTCTCAAGACGTTTGTGACATAGAGAAGCGTGTCTGTGGAAAAAGTGGGAGTTAATTAAAATCTTCGAAGAATGCTTTGCGGGAATGGTTAGAATATCGGTTTCTTCAGTTATTTTCCATCTCGTCTGGTTATCAATTCCGTTTTGCACCAATTATTTGCTGTGTGTGATAAGAAGTCATTTTAGTTCGTAATTTCGTCTAAAATCAAAATATTTTAACTCCATCCGTAGAAGACGAAGATCTTTGAGTCTTCGAACGATACTTAACGGAAATGGATAGAATTTCTATTCCTTCAGATGTTTCCTTTCTTACCTGTTTATCAGTTAGGTTTAGCTGCAAAGATTTTTTTAATTTTCGTTTATTAAATAGTGTTTTTGTCTGTAATTTCTTTGAAATTCTCTTTGCACCTTTCTTTTGCAATATATTTTGCTTACCGCAAATAATTATTTCTATGAATAAATGGCAATTCATCTGCATGAAATGCTATATTTTCGGTAATCATTACGGAAAATACTAGTTTATGAATTAAAACGTATTACGTTCAGCTATTTAATATAAGAAATATTTATAAATAACATGAATTACCAGTTATTTCAGGGAGAACGATGGTTCTTAAAAATCAGAGCATTAGCATCGGAGAGAATCGGCTACACTATCTTTTATTATTATAAACCATCAAATGTATTCAATATTTTTATATCGTGGCAGTTAAAACCATCCAGTCCTTATGATGAAAAAAATTATAATTATATAGGAGACAACGTCGATCGTTGTACTAACCGTCACTGTTTGCTCTGTGCGACAAGAAGTTTTCTTACTTCATAATAACGTCTTAGAAAGAAATATTTTAGAGTTAATATATCATCCATTGTTTGCCAAGGAGTAAAAAGCGTTGCTTTAAGTTCAAATACGTACATGTACGTATCAAGTCGATGCAATATGTTACCCCGTGCAGGAAACATCTATCTCAGGAAAGCGTTTTACACAGGAAGTCCATTATATGATTTTCGCTATCGTAAATTTCCCCGAGGCGAAACTCCTAAATCACTTACCGTATTTTCCTGTCGAAAGCTAGAGTCGCTATTTTGACTCAGTCGTGACCTAGTTGTCGTTGAGCACGTGCGTTTCGCAGCGCTCACTCCATCACGCCTGCTACAGTTAGCCGATAAGCTTTGTTTCTGGTGCGTACGGAAGTGAATTTTCCCGGTGTTTCCTAATGTTTTCTTTTCGAAAAGGAAAACCTCTACGCATAAGTTCCGTTGACCCTTCCCAAGTACTTTTTCCTTACTTTTACATGGTGGTTTCGCCTCTTTTATTGTTGTTTTTATTTTTACAATCTCTTTTTGAGACATGGGGAGACTATTTCGTATTAGAGGAAGAAATTTATTATTGCTTCATTACTTCGATCACTTTCTTTACATTTTTACTATACCGCGTGAAATTTATCATGCTTTTCTCACCACTATACATACACGTGTTTAGGTAACTTTATATGCTGAAAAACTCGAGTTAAGGTTTCACTTACCTTTCTTCTATGCCGTAGTCGGAAATCGAATTTTTAATTCCTCATTTCCCCAATTAACAATTCTTTGTTAATTTTCTCCGCAATCGCGTGCTGTCCGTCGGGAGTTGTCGGACTCAAAACAATCGTTGGTCGTCCTGATCGGGCGATGTCTTGTCTCGTAGGCTATCCCACCCTATGCAATTACTTTTCCTTGTTTCTAGTGATAAAATTAGGTGCCTCGGCTTACATTCGGATACGCTTATACTCGAGGTATATCGATATTGACCCAAAAGGACTAAATGTTATTGTTAGGGTTTCATTGTATGTTATGAGTCGATTGTAGAGATGGAGGTCGATGGAAAAATTAAAATTTGCAATAACGATGTATAATAAATAAGGAAAATAAGGGTATTACAAGTTGCATTACAGATTTGACCAGACTCTGAGTCTCCGAATTCACAGATAAGTCGTTCCAATCTGCTCACCTTCGATTGGCCTTATTTCCCAGGTCCTAAAGGACTTATTGTTACTTTATTCTCCCTCTCAGCCGTAATGATAAATTTAATGAGGTATTTCCTCAGCTCATGAAGCACTTTTAGTTCGTCTTTCTTCGGTTGATAGCTTGATATGGCAAGAAGGAGAGGTTGATAATTTAAGTTAATAAGAAATTAAAGTTGTTTCTCCTTTACTTTACGTTACTATTTGCTCCTTTAAATCAGAAGTAAGCTATGAACCAACGTAGCTTATTCGTTATGGTTCCGGGCTATGGACAGTGTCATTTCCCAGCCGCATTTTCGAAATGTCGTTTCGCGTTAAAGTTTCGCCGTCGGCAACTTCATAGCCTTCATCCTCCCGTATTATCTCACGACACTACCCTTTCACGGCTATTTGTCTCCAAGGAAACTCAACAAAAAAGAAATCCAAGGACCGTTCGAGTAAAGCTTTAATAATGCCGTACGCAACTCATCATATTTCGTCATCACCGCCAAGAAGTGTTTTGTTTTCCTCCTTATTGCCGAGAATTTATTGCTTTATTCCTCTCGGCGCGCGTGGCTTTTTGCGACTTTTCGTGTCTTACAGAGGGACTGCACGGAGGGGCAGTGCGCCTCATCGTTTTGCTCGTGTTGGAGTCACTAGGGCTGAAAATCCGCCGCACAGGACGACCGTATTTTCATCCAACCCCTTTCTTTTAATCTCGTGGAGATCTCTTGAAAATATGACTCTCTATTCTTGTGATTCTTTTTAAGGGATTTAATGGGTTTTTCTCTTTCGGAAACGTTTCCTTTTGGCCACCCAAAAGCTTGCGGAACTATTTTTCTGAAACGAGGGAAAATTTCTGACAAAACAGATCAAGCTCTCTCTTCTTTTGTCTTATTTTCCCATTTATCTTCTCTTTTGATCCATTACTAATCCCATAAGGGTCTAACTCTTTATGGTTATTCTTTGTCGTATTCTTGTGGAATAGTGAATGAATAAAACATTACCCCGTACCCCTTTGGTTCTCGTGGTGGTTTGCAGTAATCATCATACCGGCATCGCCTTCATTATAATTGAATATTCAATCATTGTTATTTTGTTGCTGCCATCTTCAAGTTGATTTGATAGATCATAATAGAGTTAGATCAATAATACTTTACTTATATCCTGTTGGTGAATTTTAAATTTACGAAATGTAGTAATTTGTCTTATATTACTTTCTCTAATCAAATTTTGAAATCATCAATAGCATATTTTCTGTTCGTTAGCTTTTGTGACGTGACTATAGCTAGCGAAGTGTGAATATGTGCCTGTGTATAACTGAATAATTATTTATGAAGAACATAGATGGATAAATTACTGTAATAATATATTTTGTTTCCAATATAGAAATTTTACTCGCACCACCTCTTGCAATCACATATTTTTCTGTTTATTATTGCTTTAAATCCCACGTTTTAAGTTACAAATACTTCACGGATTCGATTTTGTTTACTTCCTTTAACTATGCTCATTTACAAGTTAGTTGTATGAATCTATTTTGGAACGAATTGAACTTGGTAGAGTCAAACTGTCAAAAAAATCAACGGATTACTTTTTTTTTCTAGATTACAAATTATCCATTCAAATCCATGCAAATTTGTTTTTCAAAGATCTACTCTAAACAAACACGAGGAAAGGCTTATTAAAATAATATCGAAGATAACGAGAATTCAAGGGTGAGCAAGTTGGCATAGTGCTTGAAAATCGAACCAACTCCTCAAGTCAATCGAAGAAACATGCCAGGAAAGTTCACATTTATTACGAGGTTGGAGTAGGTAATGGTGGTAAATAACTCTATATATTCATATAAAGACATTGAAAATGGCAAAGAAAACATTGCCGTACTAGAGGAAGCAGAATCTGTCGTAAATAACGAAAATGTAGTCATCAGGCAAAATATATGAGAGAGCTCGGATGATAGAGCTGATCAATCAAATGCTTTGAGGCAAAGATCGCCTTATTCGGCGCAACGTAAAGAAATATTTATAAGTATTGGTAAACCTATATTTACAAATACGGAGAGGAAGAAATAAATTTATTGGCGGAATAAACAGAGTTGTCGGATGCCGAATAAGGAAGAGGAAAATATTTATGTAATTTAAAAAACATATAGAGTTAGAGACGGAAGTTTCAATATAAACGTAAAGGTCTAGTATTTCTTTCCAATATATTTTATTTATTGATCAATCAATTTAAATGTCTCCTTCATAACTGCAGATAACAGATAATTGTTACTTCTCAGTTGTTGTCAACATCGGCCGTATGACGCCATAACTGTTGACTGACTGTGAGGTTTGAAATTTGTTGACTGAAAGAAAACTGAACTGTTATTTGGTATTTATAGTTGGGTACTGTGATTTGTTCCATAGTGATAAAGGTATTATTATATTTTGGAGCGTAGTGATCATTAGAAAATATTTATATCGTAGTTTAAGAATGCAATTTTTTTTAAATCAGTAATTTTTATTTATTACTTCATGTATTTTTTGGAGCTCAATGATTTCTGTTACATTTTTGACACGTTTATATAATCGCAGAGTGTTTTCAGAAAAAAATATTAATTTAAGCTATAGAGGATTATTTAACCAAAATATAAATTGCTTTAATACTTAGGATAGTGTCTAGAGATTTTATTAGATTGCATATTGTGTGATAGCTCTAGAAATATCTTATGCTCGTTATATACGCATATTAATTATTTTTATCTTTTTGTTGCAGGTGAGTACACGATCTGCGTTACTACAGCATCCGTTTAAAATTTGTCATTGGTGTGGGTCTTAACGAATTGGTAAGTCTCGATGGAATCAAAAATGCCTTGCGGATCTTTGGAACAACGAAAGCTGTTTGAATCGCAGTACCTCCGATTTCTTTCTGCTGTGATAAATTCTACATTCTTGACTATTACATTCCTGAATTTTAGGGAAAAAATAATTTATGTAATTTTTTATATCGGCAAGTTCTGATAGGCGGTCTGATTTAATATTTATCTGTAGATATTGTTTGCATACGTCCTATCAGATCATCTAGACTAATAATAGTTTGGTGTATTTCAATTAAGATGAATATTCAGATTTATTCTTTATTGATTTCCAGTAAAGTCAATTACATAGGTTAATTATTTCTTATTTAAGACATGATTTGATTGAAATGGAAAATATTGCATTTCTGGTATCTTTTTTCCGAATTTAATGAAATCGATATTCGAAGGCGTGAATTCGTGGAATAACACAATTCAGCCATAACTTAAGTCATACACATTTTGTATTTTTCCACAATGATTTTTATTACGACCGGTTTTGCGATAAAAATCATTGTGGAAAAATACTAAGTCTATCATTTCAGATTCCCAATTTAGTTTTAGACTCGAACAAACTTCTTCTACCTTCATAATTACGAAATCAATTCGCTTAAATTATTTCCCTCATTAAAAAAAATCTTTAAAAAATTACCATTCGAATCTGTATTGTATTTAAGTGCGTAAAAACACTAGACATGATTTTTAGGGCAATTAAAAATTGTTTAACTAATGGTTCTTGCTTTACGATGTATATTTAATGAATGGAAGATAGGTAAGTGTAACGGTGTACCATTCATCGTACAACTATTCCGAGATCGTTGCCCTCTCACACATTCCGCCATTTTCCCTCCCATTCTTCGTCCACACTCTTCTGCTTTCACGCCTCGCATGTGTCTACCAATTCAATCGGAAGCGAAAAATTCCTGCATACGTCCGAAAGCGCCCCGAGACATTTTCCGCGCCGCTCGGCCAACACAGGGAAATCATATTTCCCGTTCCGGAATTGCCCGTACTCTGAATAAGGAACGAAAGCCTCCTTAAAGGGATGCGCTTCCGACAGAGAAACAATTGGTGCTTCTGGTCGGGGGTGTGCCCACCGTTTAAAGGGATTGAGTGCACGGAGAGAATAACAAAGGGCGGAGATCGCCTCGGGGGAGTTAAGGGTATTTCCATACCTCATCTCTAGCGACCCGTGGAATGGGATGGGCGTGGTCCAATCGGTGCTCAGGACTGATTTGTCTGCCCTTTGCGATGCGTTTTGGTTTATTAATTTTCTAGCATGATACGCTCGTCGATGCGAGATCGGCGAGCGCTCGTGTTGACAGTGAAAGCCGTCATAGATCCGAGGATAAGATTAACGCAGCGCAGTTCATATTTGCATATCTCATAGAACATAATCCCTGTACGAATAGTTGATCGCATTAAGAAAACTATCGGAAGCTGTTATCGCGATTAGTCCCGACCGCGTGACCTTTTCGTATGCTAATGTCTGTCAAGAGAGATACGTGTAGAAAACACGGAAAAGAATCAGTTAAGCGTGCCTGCACCCTTATATGCAGTTTCGGATGTGTCTGTTCGTCCATCTGCTCTTTAGTTCTGATAGGATTCGATCGAAAGGTACGAACTGTGGTACTTTGTATTTATTCTTAGTGGGAGGTCCCGGAGTTCATTTTGTACTAGTTTATGCTCGATTTTCCGGTCTGCAGGCTGTGAGACTTCCTTGTTTCTCAATCTAAGGGAACGCAAAAGTGACTGATTTTTATTCTATTTGTGTATTATATAATCTATAGTTTACCTCGATTAAGAATAAAGTTATTTTTTGTATTCTTCTTCTCGATATCTCTGTGTTGACATTTCAACGGATAATCATTTGCTGGTTAGGTCCCCTCAACCAAAATCTTTTGTATCGGGGATGAAGCAAGCTAACCAAGATGAGGAATGACGTTGTTTAATATAGCTTACTTATCCATGTAAAGAAGCATAGTAGTTCTTAGAGAAAGATTATGTTAAAATGCTAAGTGATGGGAAGTTTGCTGCGTGAGTTTTTTTGTTGGATTATTAAATTCTCAGCATGATACGTTGAACGGTATGATCGAATGACTCGGTACTTTTAGTATAATCAGAAGGAATAAGATCAAGAGGACTGTTGATGATGTAATTCCAGAATTCCTTTCATAACTTGGTGTTGCTTTTCTCTTTAGCGGACTTAACGATAATCATATCGTTCTGCTATCGTACTTAACCATTGTAAGTTATTTCATTTCGATTTGCTGGCGAAGGTACATAGTATTAACGATATTTCTTTATTTACTGTTTTGAAGAATGTTTCGAATAATTTATCGGCCTTCGTTTTTGGGAATAATAGGAGATCAAGCGTAGCTAGCTTTTTTTTTACGCTTTTACGAAAAGTGTTGCTTTCGGCATAGCATCTGATTCCAGTGGTTGGGAAGTTCTTTGGCAAATCGAGTTGAAAGTGAGCTAATATTGGAATCGTTTTCGTCACAACATCGGCAATAATTGAAACGGAAAAAATCATTGAAATCAAATGATCATTCAAAATTTGAGCATTGCATTCATGTAGTGATATATTTACCTCAATGGTTTTCTGTTGTGATACCTGCCGACTTGTCCTCACGATAGAGATTAATCGCATGATAAACATGGAAATTACCTCCGGCAGTAATGGAGAAGCTTCTTCATCCGCCTCAGGTACCATACCGTTTCAGTGGGTGAGTGCCTCTTCTTGTTTGAGGCTTCCTTCCGTGACGGGCTTCCATTTGAGACGCCGAATCCATTTTCTCCCAAATTTGAATTTCAATTCCTTCAGACGTCCGGGCAATCATCTTCGGCCCTTTCATTCTTCTCTAAATTATCTCCATTCACAAATTGGACGCAATCAGGTTGTTAAAGACCTCCGGACGACGTCGTCCGCAGAGCGTGGGTGCCGTCGCAGTGGCTGCGTTCACATTCGTTATATAGGGGAAGGTCGCAATGCGAGAGTAATTCCTTTGTGGAGGCCCCCTCTTATCGGAAAGAAAAACACTCGGACGCCTACTTATTCCAAACGAACTTTCACGCAAGGCTAGGCCGCGTAAAGGTGTGCTGTCGGGAGCTAATCGCCTTAAACGTAGGCTGTCGAGCGTTTTTTTCTTTCGAGACCACTTTGTGAATTACCCCAGTTCCCACGCTTTTCATGCGGATCGATTTTTACCCTTCGCTGTTATTATTACTATGCTTTGGATCGGAATCGCGTTTAATTCGTCCCTCTGGTGATCCGTTGATCGATTCAAATTTATTCATTGGAGTTACTGCTTCTTTATTTGCTCATTATCGTCGGATTTCGTAAATTGGGATTACAGCAATTGAACTGTCTGATGATAATCAGGTTTGTTAATGGTAATCGTGGCTAATGGAGTATATCGGTGAATTTTTAATTTTCTAGTTCCTCGTCTTATTTGTTGCTGTGTTATTGTGTAAACTAACAGTATGGTATCTTCAGGATGATTTTTATAAGTTTTAAAATTATCCAACATTATCTTTTCATTCTCAGATACTTACTCAGTTGCAGGTTGTGGTCAGTTTTAATCATTAAAATTGAATGGATGATACCGCAGATAGGTAGATCTTCCTTCTTGTAATTATTATTTTATTTACTCTGATTCTACCAGTATGTCAAGATTTTGTTTAAAATACGTACTCCTCAATCTTCCTGTCAATAATTTTTTTTAAATTTGACTCTATCCGCGTGTCGTGTTTGATTTTCTCGTATAATAACACCTAACTATTCAATAAACCTTTGTAGTGATTAAATCAACGTTTTTATATTTGATAATTGGTTTTTTACTCTTCTTTACTCTTATTAAATTTGATATTTTATCAATTAATCTTAAGATATTTGATACTTTTGCGTTTTATTATTCAATACACCCTTTTACTGATTTAAATAACGTTTTTAAATTTGATAATTATTTTTTTTATTTATCAAAGCATATACTTCTGAGTTGTTCCGTTGGTAGATGTTTGCATACATTACCTAGAAAAGAAATGGTTATTCTTATATTGCCCTCTGTATTTATTAACCGAAAACTAGCAAGTTCTGCGTATCAAGAGCACAGGGTACTTCGCATAAGAAACTGAAGAAGAGGAAGCCTAATTAATACGCTTTTATTGCGGTCGAACCGCACAACGGTCAATCGATCCGCAGTATATCGATGGGGAAGATTGACATTTAACACAACATGTGATATTTTATGCACGCTTTGGATGTTTTTTATTTCCTTCCCTCGGTGGCCGTAGGAAAGGTGACGCCTCCTTGTGGGATTGCCATTCATGCCACTTCTTGTTACGCCATAAAATGCAAACCAAGTTTAATATCGCTTTCGCTCATTCTCTTGTGCTTCTGAATACTGGAAATGCTGACGTAGGGCTTCTTAAGTTTATGGGATGAGTCGGCCGTTGAATAAGAATGAATTGTAAAATTGTGTGGGTGCAGAAGAGGCTACTGTGTGCTCCACGGAGATTTTAGCCTGAGTTATGCAAGGGAGCACTGTTATTTCTTACGGAATGTTTTCGTTGGTCGTCGAGTGATTCATAGTTGGAGTAAAGACGAGGCGAATCTTATTTTTTTAATATTATTTTATTTCCTGAATGAAGCTGAATACGACCGTGATCCCACGTACGCCTTGTGTATGATTGATTATCTGGTTCAAGAAAATCGTTGATGAAATTCCAGATTTATTCATTAAACTGTTGCTTATCGTTTCGTTTGATAGCTATGCGATAGGCATCGGTTTGGTATCACTTAAATCGTAAGAGACATTTTTGCGTTTTAGCAAGTGTTATTTACACATTCGTGTATAATTAATTTTAACGATACTTAAAGTATTAAAAATGCCACGATACATGATATTTTATCTTTGATATTTAACTAGAAGTTAATTCTAATTGTATGAGGATTCCAATTTATTAGCCAATAGACTTGGAAGCTGGTTTTACTTAAGATACTGATTTCTCCACTACTCTATAGAATAAACAACTTAAGTTTCTAATTTTGCATATTTAACATCGCATCTTGGCTCCCCGTCATATTGAGTAGTACCTGAATGTAATTAAATTGTTAAATGTGATTGGAGCATTATACACTGTCATCTTAATTAGTAGCCACGTTTGGCTGGATATCCTTAAGCAATTGAAAGTATTTTTAGAAGATTAATATACTGTAGATAATCGAATAATAAAGCATGTGCAAGTGAAGGAACTTGTTTACGGCTGAAACTAATATAGACTGATATATCTGTGATCAAACTCACATATCAGCTCTCAAAGCTATTTAAACTTGAAATAGGTCGAGGATGAAACTTAGCGGGAGAAATGTTTTTTTTTAACCTACCTCTGAGAAGTTTCTTATTGATCACGTTCTGCGGATAATAACGTTAAATTGAGCTGCGGAAGAGAACTTTAATCGCAGGCGGTCAGTGAATCACCATCGATGGAGAGGTATGTGTGTCGGTATGGATTTTTCTGCTAACTCCTTTATAAGAAAAGCGGAAAGTTAAAAAGATCATTGGACGTCCAGAAAGTAGATCAAGGGGGAGCACGAACGCCAGTTAATTGCCGTGGAAGAATCGTTCGGAAAATGCTTTTCTTTTTCATTCGAAAGACGTACGAGTTAGCGGGAATTCCCGAAATAAGAGGATTATGGGAAAAAGGAAAATTGGGAGGAAAGGCAGAAAGGTGTTTCCCCCCTTGTTTCCCACGTTTACCTTTTCTCTGCTGTTTTCGTCTCCTTTTATATGAGGAGAGAGTCTCAAATCAGATGGAATTAAAATTCTACTTAGCATAGGAAAGTATGCTACTTAACCCAAGGTCAAACAAGAAGTGAAAAATAGTAGCATGATTGAGACTCGTACCCTCGTCTCCCATTTTCCAGAGAAGGACATGGCATGGTACATACTTTAGTTGGTTAGAAAAACAGCCCGGAAAGTGGGAGACCTGGGTTCGAGTCTCAGTCATGTCACTGTTTTTCACTTCATGTATAACCCCAAGAAGGTAGTTGCTGGTGGCTATGGTATGCGATGCAAAACTCGGGAACGTCGCCGATTTTTCCGCTCGGTGTTTGTCGAAGTAATTGCCAAGTTATAAGCGACACGTTGCGAAATATTATCTACATAATTTCAAATGCGAGTTTCATGTTTTAATTAACGAGACTGGAAGGCGTAAAAGCTTTGTACGTCGAGATAAAAGTTGTCAACTTCACCAGTTGTTTGCACCTACGCTCAAGGTAAATTGTCATTATATGTCTATTCCCTTACCGAGTGCCATGCCAAATTTTTTCGTCCGCTCATTTGCTCTCCCTAAACGTATATCGAAGTTAATCGCGACGGGAGACTAATTTATGATTTCTTAGGAACTTCTCAACGCCCACTGGCGTCATGTTTCTACGCCCTTCCTCTGCTACTGGGAACTAAACTATGCAACGGAATCTCGCCTATTCTTCTGCAGAACAATTCTTTATCTACGGCCGTATTTTATTGGTCAGTTGATGTCGGATGTTTTTCTTTCTTTGTGTGGAGAAAACCAAAGCGTTATCACGTGGGCGCGCACCTTTAAAAATACCATAATGACTCGCGGCACGCGTCACAGTCACGACTCCACCCTCCTAGAAGAGGCCTTGGCGGTCTTTTGTATCGTGGCGAACTCATTTGTGCCGCTTTGGGCGGATGTTGGGATAGGCGAGCTGATTCAGGGAGGCTGAGGTCGTGATTCCTCGACCGCTCCTCTGTGAATCGCATTTGTCAAATTCCTGACGTCAGAGGTACTAAGTACCGTTAGAGCTGGTCCATGACTCCTGCTATTGTTCTACACTATCGTTTAAGCTATAGTAGCTTATTTAAACTAGTATCATAGCTCTTCTTTAACGTACTAATAATATAATTAATAATAATTTTATGATTGATTTTATCGCTCTATATGAATCCAATATCGGTTTGGTAGTAATAAACCATTGGGTACGGCTTGATGGCTTGTCTTTACTTTTGGTATGTATACATCGCGTTTTATTAGATGATACCTGTATTACATAATCTTCACAGATGTTTCGTTGGGCAAGCGATTTATCCAATAGAATATTTTGTTTGTATTTTAACTAATATGCACTGATAAGCCCACTTATAATATGGTAGAAAACGGTAGTTACTTTGAAATGTAGCTAGGTTTAGGCCTTATGCAGGCCTAAACCGAGAGCCTTAAATACCAAATATCTACATTTTTTTGGAGAATATTTTTTCGAACTCCCTTCTTTCTATATTTTTTATCTTCGAATTTATATCCTAAGTATTTTTATGTTTCTAGGCATCTATTTATTTAAGATTAAAATCTTGAAAGTTCTCTAGTTTTTTTATTAATGGGTAAAACACAATAAGAAAACATTGACAACATGAATCGTTCGACCGATATATGCAGTATCATCCCAAATTTCTACAAAGCGCAGACAAAATTTTAATGTTTCTATCTTTCCATGCTAGTTTATCTTATTCCATCTTATCCAAAGTGTACTTTTACAGTATGTATGTTTTCACGCTCATAATCGCTGTTGAAAGATTTATAATTATCATTATTCCTGGAATGGTAATGAATAAATTCCCCGATATTATTGTTGTTATTCTTATGAAAACTAAGTATTCCCTAAGTAGTTAAGTCAGGAAATAAACTTTTCACAACTTAGTTGGATTTGGTTGTCTTGAGTACGTAGAAGATGGGACTTGAGAATTAGGGATTAGTGTGCTATCCTAGAACTACTTATTCCTGAGGTCTGAGCACTGACGAGGACGTGTTGGAAATGAAAGGCTGGAATTTTCCTTCAATAAAGATTTTGCTGCAATTACCATTTAATAAATCTTTCCGATACAATTTTCATTCACCGAAATCTGACCACCTCACCTCTACACATTTATTCCGAACGATCGTGCCCGAGAGAGTCGCTGCACAGGAGTCTTAGTTTATTTGTCTGAAAGCGCATGCGATACTGATGAGGTCATTTCCGAGAAGAAATGGGTGGAAAGGGGAGGAACTCGTTATCGAGCATTACTTCGCGAAAGTATCGCTTTGTGGTTAGACTTGCCGAAGTAATGCCGTGAGTCCAAGGTCTCTAGTCTGAGTACTTTTTTTGGTACTGCCATCATCGAACAAGGGAGGAGCTGCTCATTCCGGCGATTTGTTCCGTGTATTATCCTCGCGCAGAAAAATCATTAACTTTGAGGCTGTTGTGGTATCTTCACTCGCTCCGGCGAATTTCGATGCTTAACGAGCGGGTATGGCCTCTTAATGTGTGCTTATCTCCGGAGTTACGATTATCATCGGAATGATTTCGATTCGATATCTCTCCGCAGCTGAGCGGAATTTCCAAATCATAGTGTTCTATTTGCACCTTGGCCTTACTAGTCTTACCTGAATTACAAGGCAAAGCAAAATTCTATTGCAGGCATGGATTGAAATTGAAGTAGGAATGATATCCTTGTAGTGTATACGTAATTTAATGATATCCTTGTATGTTTACATGGTAACAACGAGTAGGAGCCGGTACCCTTTTATGTTTTTATTATTTTTTTGATATTACTTCCTTATTTTCATTTTTATCAATACCCCGCGAGAAATAATATGGCGTATGGAAAGAGGGTATCAAAACACCGAACTCTATTTTCAGCTGTCAGATTTACGAGCCTTCTAATATCTGTAAAACAGATAATTATAGCTATATGTTTTCGCAGTAATCTCATGAAATCTCTTAGACGTCCGGTTTAGAAAATCTTCAAAGGTGGAATCACGGAGTCACGTCATGTAAGTGTAAATTTATGTAAACTTCACGGGGGAGGCCGAAATTTTGTGGAATTCCGACGTAATGGAAGCATTTTTAAATAAAACAGTTAATGTTACTTTGTTGTTTTTTAAACGTTGTTGTAGTTAAAAATTCTTCCATAAATTTATATATACTATCTCGAATAGTTTGTGCCTGTATTCGGCTCTTTCGACCTTGAGAGATTTCCAAGTATCATAAAGAATTTTATAAAATTGATTTATATCACAAATAAGTCATTCTGAGGAAGTATATTATGTAAAACCATACGTCTTTTTGATATCCTTTGAACTACACGAAAGTTCTACGTTTCGTTCCGCTCAGGTAAAAAATTTGCCTTGCAATCTCATTCCCTAATGGCATGTCAGCCAAACGTCGTTCTTTTCTTATGGAAGAATGTCGAACAAAACGAAAGAAGACTTCCAAAAGTTACTGTTTCTTCAGTTCCCTCGGAAAGAAAGAAATAAAACTAGACCTCTCTCGCAATACACTCTTCTTCGCTAAAGTTACGCATTTTTATGCGTTCGAATCGGCAGTGAAGGCTCGATTGATGAATCGAAGGTTTAACAGGCAGGTGCAACTAGTTAACCACTACGTCAGTCTTCCATAACTTTTCCTTCTATTTGTTCTTTTCACAGCCCTTGTCTCACTCGTTCCAACCTTTTTTTGTTCCCATGTCTCTCCTTGGCCGTAGCCGTTTTTGTTGAAGTGTTGTAGTCCAGTTTCTTTCCAGTCCAACAAGTCTCCCTCGGTTCCTTTATTTTTAATCGTCTCGCCGATAAATAAATTACGATGCCGTATATTTACCATGAATTGTCACATTTCTGCTCTCCAAAAGAATTCCTACCTCAGCTTGCCTTCACGGTCTCTTTTTTTGCGGATAGTTTTTATATCGTATCTTATTTAACGATTGCGTCATTCCAACTTTTTCGTCGGGTTGCAAGAGTATAATAATATTTTTTATTCATCCTGTAACTCTTTCAAAATAATGATACTGGATTCCGCAAATTAAATAATGGCGTGTAAAATATTTTTTATCGCCGTTCGTTTAATGATAAGTTGATATTTTAGGAATAACTAATATCTAAAGATTCGCTGAAATAGTGAAGGACCTATCGTATTCTAGATGGTGTAATAGAAATTCTGTAACTAGACTCAAGAAAATAGTTTATAGTATTTCGTTTCACAGTTCGGAAGGCGACTTTCAAAAAGAACTCGAGTTTAAAATACCGATGTGTTGAAAATTTATAGGTGACATATGTATTATTTATTTAAGTGTTTTTCGAAAATGTATCATTGGTAGTTTATGGAGTAATTTTAGAATATTCTGCGAAATAATAGTTGCGTGAATCGAATTAGATTCTCTATTATTCGAATCGAATGGAGATTTCATCGATTCGATGAAAGTCGGCTTTGATTTCGTGCTAGCCTTCCAGCATGAAGATAAATAGAAAAACTCTTAGTAGAAATGTGTTTCTATCTATCAATCTGGATTATTTTTTATCCCGCGTTTCTCCTTTCTATTTTAAAGTCTTAGAATACCTTGAATTTCATTAAAGCATATTTATTATTTTAATGATGATCGAAGATAACCTAACAATAGAACTAAATTTTCAGGTGGCAAGGGTAACAAAATGCACACATATTTGAAAATAAACCATATTAGCATCAGTGAATTAATCGAATTTAAATATTAATAATATCATCAAATTAAAACATGTTGACGTAAATCCTATATTAAAAAAATATTGTCTTTTCTTGAAGGATGCCTTTCCCAGACACATCACCCGATATTATCGGACTGATATTCACTTACAGAAAGATTTCCGAAAAATGCAACCTTAGAATACATCGGTCACTATTTTCTAAATTTCCTACTGGCGCTTGGCCTCCGACTTCGGATGATAACCGTTACAGATGTATTTACGCGCCAAAGTCGTCCGGAATACGGACGATTTTTTCCGCCGTCTTACAGGTAGCGAATGTTCGCAGCCGTAATGCAAGCCATTTCCATTCAGACCGTGAGATTCGATACCCAATTACCACACTCGACGTCAGGTGGCTTTTCGGATGCCCTTGTTCGTAGACCCACGTGAAAAAAATCCCTCTTTGCCCGCTGCTGAGAATTCGCGCCATGTACGCCTTTTGTTTTCTCGATCCTCACTACATCTGGCGGCTTAACCGCGAGTCGTAATTGGCCGCGACGAAGGCGAACGTGTTATACATTCTAATCTCCGTTTTCGAAAAGTCTTTCCCGAAAAAAATCCGTATCTCGGAGTCATATTCCAAGGATAATAATTGCTTCGGCTGTAATTGCGCCTGGAACGTGTTCGCGGTAGTTCCTCTCACTCCGTGTTCGATGATTACTGCTGATTAACTGGGAAAGCAAATATCTTCGCGCATTCGCCTTTGCCGTACGAAATCGCTGCCTCGCGTGCAGCCTGTTTTTATTGTTCTGCATCTCCTTTGTGGTGGTCGTTGTGGATGACGTCAGTTGACAGACTAATTGGCGCGATTTGCGAAAAAGTTTTTAGATAGAAAGATTGACTGATGTAGTTGTAAGTAAGTTATGATTCTACTAAGTGTTCTTTTTGAGATAAAGGGAAAATTTGCGAGTAGTTATATACGTGCTGTGAATTGCACTATAGAGCTTTAGTGTTCTGAGACCGCTGATTTCCCAATGGTTATTTATAAGCAGTCCAATCTATTTTTTTAATGTCCAGTATGTCTTAAAATATTTGAAATCCCTCGCCTCTAAATTTCTTGTATGTTGGTGTGACATGGATTTTTTTAATGTTATAATGGCAGTGCGTATTTCATTTTGTTTTTAGAAAGAAGAAAATTCTAAATTTTTAGTTTATCCTCTCTTAGCAATCACGACGCTGCACCGTTACGTAAACGCCCTTAACAATGAAAAGTGAACGTATTTGAGGGAAATGTGGCTGACTGCATTTGTAGAAGACTGATTACGTGCATTAGAAAGCACCTATGAGCTGTGGTATGTAATGAAATATTTTTGTTACGGAATACCAAAAGGCAGAAAAAATGCAATGTGCTTATACTCTTTGTTCGTTAGCGCATGTTTTTCATCCCATACATTATTTGGCAATTAATATCACTAAATCTTTCTTTACAACTCTTTCTCGTTGTTTGGCTCGATTTGGAATTCGTGTACTTAAAACTAAGAAGTTTGGTAAAGCTCTGTTTTTCTCGGCATACATCTTATTGCTGGCACTTTCTGTACTTAACCTTACTTTAAATCGGTGATTAGGAATGTTTATTTCATTCACAGATTATCTATGGAATCGCCTCCATCTTTCCGAGATGATGGAGATTGTTTTATTATTTAGATGTTTAGAGAAATATTTGTGATTTTTCAGAAGCTGAGTTGTAATTGACAAGGAATAGGATGTGAGGGTTTGTAGCTGACATTTAAGTACCTATTGGATCAGAATCCAGTTTCTCAGCGCAAAAGTTTGTTTTGAAACTTAAGTCGTAACTCCAGTTTCTTTTATTTTCGCATTGTAGGAAGTATTTTCTTCTTAAAAGTAAGCTGTATTTATTTGAAGAATATATTCGTATTTTTAATCTCTGATTTATCCCTATTCTTACTTCGAATCGATTACTTTCCGCAGTTCTGAGAAATTCAGACTATAGACCTCTGAATTCATTCTTATTAGAGTTTCAGATATCTAATTTTATTTCTGTGAATCTAATCTAATTTTGTCATCGATGTATGGCAAAGACTACCCATATTGAATATCGGTGTTTACATTTTTTCCGACTCGTTTCAGTTGGTTTTTAATTCAAAGATGCGTATCTGTGCTTTATTGTTCATAAAAAGTGTGCCCGTCCTTTCATTCCTCTGCTATGAGAGTGCTGAGAAGCGTAATTGACACGACCCACCAATTTTTGTTCTTCTCTCGGAATGTCGTCGATGAGGAAGTCTTTCCCATGGAGTTCCCCCCGATCTCTTTCTCCCTTTTCCTGTCCTTCACTTTCCCATCTCGTGGACGCATTTCCATGATCGCCTACTCTTCAGATAGCACGCATATTGCTCCGTCCGCCCACGCGTTTTATTTCTCGTGCTCATCCTTTCCAGCCGATGCTCTCCTATGGAGTGCTGAATCTATTGCGTCCATTTCTATTGGGTCCGCCATGTTTTCATCCGAGGGCCCTGACGATTGTTTCTCATACCCTTTTCGTGATAGCCAATAGCTCAGAATTTTATGGTTCTTAATCAGAGATATACGTAAAATATAACATGCTAAAAATTTAATATTTTAGGCGGATTATTTGCTTCCTTCACATTTCGATCAATCAAGGATGTAATAGATGTTTGGTTAATTCACGCTATTCACCGTGTTAATTTACAATGTTAGTATTTTAAAGCATACGAATTGCTTTGCAATTTCAGGTATTACTTCGATTATTATGCTTAGATTAGCTTTGTAATATTAAAGAAAAGTTATAGCTGGATATTTGTGTTAATAATTCTGTTTGGTTTTTTATGTTGCGACGATATTCCTATTGCCTTTTTCAGTAAATTTCCTGGGTTTTATGATCCGAAACATTGCCACTTGGTAATTATTTGGTTTCAGATTCTTGTTCCGGATTACTCTTCACTGAAATAGATGCAATGAACCAAGAATGAATATTTCTTCATTCGAAATTTATTAAACAGGAGAAAATACTTGTTACTTAATTTTCTATATATTGGTAGTTACTTAATTTTTTTCAAAGAAAAACCTTCTAGAATAAGAATGGATGCTAAAGATTAATTTTCTACCTCTTAAACGAGTTTAGTTTTGGCTGACTTTTTGTTTTATCTCATATTTGAATATCAAATTATGATTCAAATGAGAAATATATAGAGTATGAGATCGTAGAGTGTCCTATATTTTTCCTTGTAAGTGATGGGATACTGTCCTTTCTTATAGATTCCAAGTTGAAATCTGGCAACCCTACTCCACTCCATCTCATACGCTCCATTTACAGTATGTCTTTCCTTTGCGAGCCGCTGTTCAGAAAGAGATGTAAATAATTGTACATGCAGGGCCAATTTCACATTCAGCGAAGCCGTCCCTCGCCTATCTCAAATCGAGATGCAACGAATAGATTACGCACATCACTTTCCTCGTCTGAGGTTTTTTTAATGACTCGCGTCGTCCGCCGTCGTGCCTTTGTCTTCTCCTGCCGCCACTCCCTTCGCTGCAGTGAATTATACTTTTTAAGGTCGGAGGTCAGCGGTTGTGCGGATTGTGTGCTCTCTAAAGCATCTTCCCTTTGCGGGAGAAAGTTCTGTAGTTTATGCTCGTATCGTGTTCTCGCCTCGTCCGAACGAGCACGTGTCCAAAGGCCGTTTGAATTTAACGATGCCGACGCTGTCGGAAATTCAGGTTTGTCCTTACAATACGTTTTGTGATTCATCTCAGTGTATTAGGGTGAAATATAACAGCCACCGCCTTTGTCGTTTTGAATCCCGAGATAAATTTACGAAGTTCGTCTGACAACTGCGTTACAACGCATTTACATGGGGTTTTGAGTTTTTTTTTTCATTTGAAGGTAATGGATTTTGTACCTTTTTGGGGAGCAGTTGCGTCAGAAAATGGTTCAACCTTTTCTTCTTTAGTAATCTAGTTGCCCCTTCTGATGGATATATATCAGTGTTCTCGTTTTCTAATCCAGTCATTTTTGCTCTCCTGAAATTTTACGGCATATCCTCAGAAGGAATGAATTTTAAAAACATTATAGATTTCTCTCGAGGTGCAGAATTTATTTACATTTACGTTTCTAAGCAAACTTTTTGTTATGTTTTCCTTAACAAGAATTCCCAATAATTCGTGTACCCGTTTTAATAATTTGAAAAATCATAGACATACGCGATGAATAAATATCGACTCAAGCCAAAAAAACTAGTTAGCTGGGACTCGAACCCTGTACCTCGGTATTAATAGTCTAGAGCTCTACCTCTACCAAGGTTGGCTCATCTAATTGGCTGTGTATTACCCGTATTATATTTGTAATAACTCAAATAATAGTAATTAAAATGTGTTAATATTCCCTACAGTATAATTTGTATTTCTCAGAGAATTAGTCGGATAATTGTAGAATCATTCTCTTACCTTCCTTTAGAATTTAGAGCGGTCGCTCTCCTACTGACCGAAAAAGCTCAGACCTTTTAATGCACTCTCAGAAAAGGTGAAGCTGTGCCCTTAACTATGTGCCCATACCGGTGACTCGGGTAAATTAATTCGCAGGTTTAGATTTAAGAGGGAATGCCGTTACCCTAAAGTGTTCTCTTCTTCAGGTAGTCATCTCCTTATAAGCTAATTATTCTGGATCCCCGCATCATGCTTCCAGCCACTCTCTCTTCCCTATTATTTTTCCAAGCACGAAAATTGATGCTGCCTCCAGGCATCTTTTTTCCATCATCATCCGTCAGTCGTGAAAACATTTGACTCGAGAAATGGTTGAGCAAACTTTTAGGACGTCCGTGGTCGTCTCCCGGATCAGATGTCTTTCGTATCATTTCCCCATAATTGATCCTTTTCTCGTGGAGAGTTTTCATCATCTAGTTAAATCTCCATTTTATTGTCCTCCTTTTTATTTATATGCATCGTACGTTCTAATCCGTTAGTTGCGAGGAATGCATTTTATTTTCATATCTTCGTGAAGTTTTTATCTTATTTAAAATTAAAATTCCTTTTATGTGAATATGTAACATAACTGTAGCGCTAAATTCTTGCTGCCTAGGTATTCTGTGTTTAGCTAATCAATTAGGAACGAAAAAATCAATACAGTACGAGTATATCATTTTTATACGGGAAAAATTGAATACATAACGTTTGCTTATAGAAAATGAAAAATAGTATCTTCATCTTTAAATGAATGTAGAATATTTTGGGCCAAAAGAATCATTTTTTGATGGTTAATAGAAGTTGGATATCTTTTGTATTTCGCCAAGTGGTATGAATATAGGACATACCTAACATGTTTCCGAAAGACTTTGAATTGCATGTGTGGTTTGGAGAAGTAGTGCAGCATTACGGTGTCCATCGCAAATATTTCCGAATGTTAATCAAATCATTTTTATGCTTCATTCTGTTATTGCACCGAAGTCTTTCTCGTCGTTAAAATTCACTTTAATTGAAAAACACTTTTAAAATGTTTTGGTATTTTAGACGAACGAGCATAGTACTTTTCGCCTTTAACTTAATTAAAATATTTGTCTACCTAGGAAATAAGCGCATTTAAATAATCGAATAACTAATCAAAACTTTATAAAATGGTAAAAAAATCACTTTTTTATGTAAATGCGCAAGTCCGAAGACTTCTTGTAACTTTGAATTTGTTACTATCACCTGAATTTTATGTAAATTATTAAATCTATTGAGCTCAAGTAATTACTATTTATTAGGGCCGGTTCGAAGGGAATTTTGGATGGCGGCCGACTAATGCATAGACAACTACTAGCTGCATACTAGGCTAATCGATCGACGTTCTAGTAAGTTATTCATTGGATTCCATTCAAGAAAGTAAACGGGTGGTTTTCTGTTTATGAAATATGTATTTCGAGCTTCAACGAGTGTTCCACTGAGAAACCAATCGCTGATGAATAAGCCCGCGCCTGTCCGTGCGACTCCGATTCTAAATGACTTAATTGCTCCAGATGCGATTACAGGCAAGTCACGTGCCGTTGCACGAATTCATATTCAGTTCATGGAGCTAAAAAGGTCATCTTCTGCGAAACGGTTTTCTAAAACTGGAAGAAATGCATTTTCATCACTCATCGGTAATTTATCGTCAGAACTGAGAAAATGCTCTGTCGGAGAATGTGGAGATCATTAAAGCTTGGAAAGGAAATCCACGCCCGCATTTCTTAAGGACAAGTCCGCAAATAAAGTTTGGGCGAGTCTTACAGTTTACTCTTACATCGAGTAAAGTATGAAAATGTTGAATGAAAGAATTTTTTATACAAGTCTATTTTTCATAAATAACCCTAAATGCGATGAAATAGGATTTTCCTTATGACCAGTATGTGGTTAATTTTACATTTTTTTACTCTGGCGTTATTTTGCTCAAAATAATTAGCTCACTCATCTTAACTACATTTATCCAAACGATTGAGCTTGTGATTTTCCGGTCCAGCTGCTGCAATTGAGTGAACTTTCCATCCCCACCCCATCTGAGAGAAGGGTAAAGTTTTTTTTAGTTATCTTTTTATTTGAGTATATTTATATTGCTAAATATATTGCTTTACATATCGACTTCATGATGATAGTTAATTTGCGCAATTATGATCACAATGATTATCCAGTATTGATATGATATGCGCGCATCGCGCAAGGGAGGTTCGTACATGAACTTAATATATTGTACGACTTCACCTTTTGTGTATGTAGTACATGTGCCCCCACATTTTAGATTGCGTGACGTTTCCCTTACAAGTACAGCATCCGTGATCAGAGGAATTTTCAATGTGCGCATCTCTGACACATTAGTAGTACCTTGGGATTAATTTGGTAGTCAGGAGTCACCCCCTGACTATACTAGAGAAAATACAAGAAATACGACTTGCTAAATCTGAAGATTGGAAAGACATTCTTACGACCCTATAAAGCAGAGCAATTGTGTAACCGTGAGGAGTAACAATACATCAAGCTTTTATTAGGCATTAATGAAATGATAATAAAGTTTTTATTGCTTGTCTGCTTATAAACGCTTTAATGCTTCTAACCATCATCAGAAATTTGCACATTTACACGAATTATGGTAAACTTTACCTATGGTCTTTCAACTTTCATTCAGTGTGTACCTTAAGAGTGGGGGAAGGGGGTGCGAAGGGAATTATGGGCTGGTTTTTGCGTTTATTGACTATAACGTTCGTAAGTAATAAATTCCTTATTATAATCAGGTACAAAAAAGAAGTGCACATCTTTCCTCATTAGTGTACCCCTTTTTTAAATAAACCAACTGCATCGATATTGTTGATTGTGAAATCTTTTTGCTATTTTCGTGTGAAAAAAATATTCTATTTCCGAAGATATCAATGCTGAACTTAGCCGTAGTCCAAGTTTTCCTTCACGATTTGTAGAATAGTTTAATTAAAGCTGTGACATGTCAATTTTTTATTATAAAATCATTAATGATTAAGACTATTAAGAAAACGAAGGCGAACTCACGCTCACAAAAAATGTGGTGCAGAAATTCCTCGAAGTTTACAAGGAAATATGGTGTGCGAGTTTCATGCGCTGCGTTACCTCCGCAGAAGTGAGGGTCATCACAGCTGCTTATAAATTTCATTACATTTTGCTCTCTAAATCTATAAATAGTCATTCGTAGGATATCGTATTGTAGTTAATACACTATTAGCGCCGAAAATAAAATAGTGGCTATTTTAAAACATGGCTTATTTTTCGAAACTACTTCGTATAATAATAATAATTTATTCATCAAAAACAGGAAAGGTCCCAATTACATGTGATATAATAAATAAATATAAAAAGTAGCAAAAATAGATGATCAAAATTCCGTACTAAGATTAAAATTATCATCCAGACATGTTCGTGTTCCGTTTCCTCTTGAGAGAAGTAAGTGAATAAAAAATAAATCAAATTAGACTATAAATCATTGTATGTGGTCCTATTGAGGACCTCGTTAGCCGGTTTATTGATTCTGTACAGGATATTATGATGTAGCTATTGTACACTCCTGGCCAAAATTAACGCAGCATCGGCCGTAAGGATCGCTAGGGAGGTGCTGCGTTAATTTTGGCCAGGAGTGTACATTTTATTCTTACATATATTTTGTCAATAAACACTTACTAAAAGAATAAAACTCAACTTACTAAAAGGGCGAAGACTACCCGTGTTGCAAAACATTACCCTCCGTTGACCACATTTGAAGTATCCCTTGCTTTACTTCAGCTGTTCTCGCATCGCACGGCCGTAGTTTTTTCGCCCTCTGCAGACGGCGACAGACACGAAGGTCAGAGGGACGCCAAATGGTTTTGCATAGGAGTTGGCTCCCGACGGAGGAATTCCAGCGGAAATAAAGTGGAATGTGGGAAAGAAAACGGTCGATAGGTCGGGATCGGTGGGATGGATCGTGTATGATGGGAGCGGTGAAAGTCCTTTTGAAAGATGCCGAAGAAGGTTGCCGCCCCACCCGTGACCGAGAACTTGCCTCAATCGGAAGATGGATAAGATGAGTTGACTTTCCCATTCGCGTTGTCCGAATCCCTTGCCCATTGCCTCCGACGGCAAGAGATAAAGGCGGCCTTTCCCTTTCTGGCGATGCATTTCCTTCGTTCGCAATTATGTACCTCGCCAACCTTTCATCGGGACTCGGTGCCAAAAGACCTTTGAACTCCGCCACGGAAGGCTATATTTTCATAGTTCTTTGGGCCGCGTGTGTCGATGTGAGCTCACGATCTCCTATCTCAAATGGGCGTAGACGCGGATTCCGAGTGGCGTGATGTGGAAAGAACGATGTGTCGCTGCAGGCTGAGGGGAGGGAGTTAACGGTGCAAATCGATTGTTTTCTCCCGTAATGCTATTTGGAAGATTTGTAATGCTCCATATGACGGGCGTGTTGATTTATGCGGTGGGTTGTCTCTGTTACTTTTCCGTCGAAAGTTAAAAATTACGGTATCACGTTCGGTAGAAGGATCGATGCTTTTAGGAGGAACATGTTTTCGTTTTACGGTGTGCATACCTAAGTATTGTGGTATGAATGTCTTTGCTTTGATTTGATTATTAAAGCATACTTAGAAAATCATGGTGATGCTACCCTGGACTGCTCGTAGATTGTTTTTAAGAAGTGGCTTATAACTAGGAAGATACGGCATTATTGTTTCTCTCAAAGTATTAGTATTAATCCCAAAACGCCTATTAAATATGTTTAATTAAATTATCTGTGCCATGCGTTTCATAGCGTCATCCGAGTAAACGATACCGGAAGTGTCCGAAGAAACCCTAACACTTTTTGTTTGTGCCTAAATCTTTTATGATAAAATTCCTTTTACTTCGGTTTGACTTTATCATTCTGGACCATTTACATGGAAATGGAACATTTTAACAGCGGCTGACCTAAATATTAGTCGTAATTTTAAATTTTAGGTTTACCTTAGTAATGGGTCTTGATTCTTTTATCTGAGGTTTTAGTTGTGGCATATTGTTCTTTATGGCATTAAGAAAATTTCTCCTTACGCTTAATAAAGTAAATATAAGATATCGGCAAAAAGGTACGAGTACATCGCAACTTTTATGACTTGGCACTACTGTTGACCAGGATGCGGAACTCGGAATTCCAATTGCGGAATTTAACAATTTTATGTTTGAAACATCAGAAATATGTATATAATTAGGCAACAAGCAAACTCAGGACTTGATTGGGATATTTGATTGCTTTTTCTCAGTTTTCCCCTCGAATTCCGATGCAATACTGCTTTCTTAGTAAAATGATTCGTTGCTGTTATAAGGACTCGGTGTATCCAGCTTTAACATCGACTTTATTTTTAAATATTAGAATTCATTTTTATGGTCCGGTAAGATCGATTTTCTTCTTCACCGAAACTCAATTTAGTTTGAGTATTACTTGGAATTAAGTGTTTTCGCAAGATTATTTTATTTTTTTGGAATCAATTACCGGAAAATTCCTTTTTTCTCTGTTTAGATTGTTAAAGCTGACATGCAGTACTTAGGCTTCTTGTTAAGTGAGAGAAATGGCTTTCTTATGTAGCATGGGGATTATCGTGTGTTTTTGTCGTCTTGATACCTATAGGAAGCCCTTCAATGCATTGCAATCCACAAGCATTTTTCTTTTAATACGGATACCAATATTTTCTTTCGCTTTTCCCCCAGTGTCCACATGTTTTCTTCTTTCTAAAGTGTATTTTGCTTTTCGATTTTATTATAATCATCCATCGAGTTATCCTTTTCCTCAAATGCATTTAGCGTCCGATCGGATTTATGGCTCTTTTCATCGCCTTTCCACTCCTCCGCACTCCGTCTTTACGAGACATTTTCCCAGCGGGTGTAAAGTGAAAGCAAGTGTGAGGAGACGTGTTATTAAAATCGCCGCTCTGCTAAATCTCCACCGAGGCGCGACAAACACGTTTAACCGCCACTTAAGGGACAATTTCATTTTTTCGCCCTCGTGATATAATAACTCGTGACGCAAGATGGAATTCGTCGGCTTCCGTTATTTCCTCAAGATTCGATTCCGTTCCATCTCCGACTCGAACGAGGGATGAAGTGTTTGGAGTTAAGATTTTCATTCGTTGCGATGTTTTTGCGACACTTACGGAGCTTTTGTAATTTTCCTTTTTCCACTCTGGCAGGAGCTCGGAGTGGTAAGATTTGATGTTTTCCCAGAACGGCTTTTTGCTCCCGATGATGGATTTGCAATTCCATCAAGTGGGAGATTCGTTTTGTAATGAAACGATTGGCAATTTTTGTTATTTTTTCTTCCTATTCTCTGACTTACGTTTGAGACTCATTTTTAAGATCCAAAGGTTTTTGTAAGTCGAAGGGAAGTGAGTTTCAGTCCTCTAAGAAGGAAGTATTAACTATATTATCATAAAGTTTTTTGTGACATATGTGTGCGAGTTACTTGCAAAAGCGCCACTGTCTGTAAGGATCATTGACATCCTATTTATAATAGTGATAATCTACCATTCGTAAACCTTTTACCTATTTATATATTTGTTTTCCCTCCAAGTCTCGACATCTCATTCCACCTTTTCAGGAGCATTTGTATATTTTTCCATTTATGGAATATAAAATTTATTAACAAATACATGTATATCTATGGGGCTTTTGCTGCAGTGGCAGAGTGGTTATAACGCTGCTGCTCCAACCCTAAGGTCTCGGCTTCGAAACCTGGCTGATTGGATTATTCTAATTAGGGAATGGTTGGTTTTTTGAAAATTATTATTGAATTGGATGTAATTGGAATCTTTCTTCCTGTTTCTATTTGAGAAGTTAATTAAATTTTTAAAAAATTATACTGAATCAATTATTATTTTTTGAAGAGCACTTAAAGATCCACCGCTAAAGGCAAGTGGGTATTTCCTTCGCCTTTGGTGAAAACGGTCTTGGGTTCGATTCCTGGTAAGCGCCATAAACTGCAAAAGATCCTCTTGTTGAAGAATGTTCACAAATATGCTGACTATACTTAGAACCCTTTATTCTGATTCGATAGGAAAACTCCCTCTAAATCTCCAGCAATTGTCAGATGACCATTTTTTTGGAGTACTGCGTGCTGCTTTTCTTGAGAGAATATTGAGAAAGAAGTTGTCAGCTATCGTAAAGGGGAAGTTGAATATTTTCCAAAAAAATGTATATTCTTTCTCAACGGGTCTGTTTTTTCGGTTATGCTGTTAAACGATCGGTGTTTTGAAACGTCTCCTTCGCTCGTAAAGCTCATCCATCCGAGACTGCGTTCAAAGCGTTTGATATTTCATTAATTCCCAATTTCGGAACTCATCGGAAATGACGAGATTAATCGTGACTCTAGCCAGTGGTTTCTCCTCAGCTACCGTTTCTCACTTCCGCGTGTTTCGTGCCCTAATTTTGCCACGCCAGTCACGTCTGCTGCTGGAGAACTATTTAGGAACCCAATCGCCCAGTAATGCTCCTCCAGCTTTAATTATATACCCTCCAGAGATCATTTATCTGGTTGCATAAGATTAACGCCATGTATAGCAGAGCCCTTTTGGAACTTCAGAATCAGCGTCTTTTCCTGCTGTGAATGCGACTGTAGTTATTTTTCCGTTTTGAGAGTATTTTATTGATTTAAGGAGCGGCGACGCGATGAAGGAAGTATTCCACTCACACCGATTCAAATAAGGCGACGGAATTCCTTATTCAGGTAAATAATTAGAAGGCGACTGAATGTTGTCATTTCTCTTACTGTGCGCTCAAACCCGTTCTGAATCGCAATCTTTCAAGAATACCCAAGGCATCATCTGTGATTTAAATAGGTTGGAATAATTAGGTGATTCATGGAATTGTTATCTGAAGCGCCAGAGCTGTGCATTATAAACGACTAATTAACGCACGTGACCTTCCATGCATTCTTACAGGCTCTTTATTGCCTGCTAATGAGGTGGATTTTTTCGTATAGTGTGACATTTCTGCGCTATTACGCAGTAATTTTTGTCGGTAGTGGTCAAAAGAAAAAACTGGTTATGTTATTATTATAGCACGGTAATAATTATATTTTGTCGTATTATTTAACTCCAAGCCATAGTTTGTAATTTACAACATATGCTTGATTATAATTTGAAATAAAAAATGAGAATTTTCAGTTTAATGTCTTACTTAACTTTCCGATATTAATCCTGCTTAGCCATAGATATTAATTTTCTTTTGCTATAGAAGAAGTTTTTTAAGGGGATATAAATAAAATTCACCTTTACTTGCAAGCCCCTCTAAACGCGTTATATGGTAGAGGTCATAATGTACAAGGTCATTCCATACTAAAATTAATAAAATATAAAGACAATTTATTTTTATTAAACCGCAAGAATGCAATCTAGGTTTCAAAGCGTAGCTTCGTCATCAGCGTGATGATGGAGCTACGCTCTGAAACCCAGGTAGCATATTTTGTAATTTTTTTGTGGTTTGGTATAAATTAATCTTCTCTAAACGTTTTGTAGTCAAAGAAAATTTGAATAACAAACCTATTATCGGTATCTAAATTTACAAAATATCATGGATATAAACTTCTACTTCTCGGATTTTAGAGTTACCCAAAAATACTCATATCCACACCCACCAACTGAATTGTACATTGTTAGATCTGCAACCTTTTAGTTATAGAAAGTTCCTTCACATTCTCTATCGAACAAGAATCCTTCCCGCCTTTTCTAACAGCCCGTGTTCCTAATTTCGTACTTCCGGATCATCTCTCGGCTTTCTTTTGTCCCGCGTAGGCGTTTTGCACTTCCTTCCGCGACCGCTTAAGTGTGGGAATTGGAAAGGCGTAAGAATCCGCCCATTTCATGCTACGCCCCGGAGGTGATCTTCGGAGCAGGGAAAGTGTGGATCTTCCTTCCTCCCCTCGCTCGAAAGTCGAACAGCTATCGACAGTCTCCCGTTCTCACGGATGGTACACCTTTCTACATGTATATCACGCAGTAGCAAAAATTAATAGCCCGACCCATCTGACCGGATTTCTAGCCCATCCACGAGTTCCACGGAGGACCGACCGTTGCTCTGGCCTCCGGCCATCTGCAGACGCCTCCCCGAAATCTTCGCGTGCTCTTTCTGGGTCCACGGATCGACCTTTCGAAGAGGGAGGCTTTCGTTCCGATGATAAGGGAGGTCGCGAGCTATGGCTGTGACCCCGATTTCCAATTTGTTCCTTATTAGGAAGAGGTGCGTCCGATGATGAGACGAGGATCGGTTTTTTTGATCACGGACAAAAAACTCCAATCCGTTGGGGTTTTCTGGTTCCCCGGGAAAGATTGCCCAAAAACGAGTTCCTACAACGATAATGGTCGCAAACGGTGTTTATTTTTTTTCGGAAAGGCGCTTCTGCCTATTCTGAATCGTAAACAGTATGTTAGGCTTTCTAAAGGAGATCTTTTATTCATGGAGATTACGCAGTGACCAAAACGGTAGATGGTGCCCAGTGATAGCAGCAAAAAAGTGTTCAGAAAAGAATGCAGAATCTAAGTCGACGTTGTTATGGACTAAAGCAGGCATGAAGAACTTTCTGTCGGTTATGGATTATAAATTTCATTGAACAATTATTGCTGGTTGGCGTGGTAACACTCGTTTTTGCTGTAATTGTTTATTTTGTTGCGTTTATAATGGGCGTGAGATGTTTAGATGGCTGATCAATTATTATTTTAATGATTTAGCATTTTATTATGAAGTGTATACACTTTTATTGAAGAATCCACAGGTTGTCACAAACATGACGAGTGTTTTTCAAAAATTTTATAAAGAAAAACGGGAAGCGTTTGAAATGCATTGTTTGTTTCATTATAATTGGGAATCTAGTTAATGTTTAGCCACACAGAATTTCAAAATGACTCGAGGAGTATTTATATAGCTTTCTTTTTTATTATTTCATTGTTGAAGTACACCAAGTCGTATTCGGGACACCATTTATATCCTAGATCATTTCATTTTCTTCTTAGTTGCTTGAATTTGTTTTAAAATAAGGTAGCTTATTCTTTTCTTCTCGCCTCATAATTGTTATGAAAGTCTCTCAATTATGCTTCTACCTAGTAATATCTTCGAGTTACAGCATTTATTATTACTTAAATATTAGTTTTTGTAAACAGCTGAGGAACTTTCAGTTTTTAATGGCCTTAGAGATGGCGCTGTTACATGATCAACATTAGTCACTATCTCAGGTCAAACGGTATTGAAGATTTTCCGAGTATTAATTGCAGAGAAAATCCCCGATGACGGCATCGCATTAACTCATATTTGTTTGGGAGGATGAGAAGGTTGCTTGAATACAGGTAAATTTGTTTTCTTTTTCCATTTAGGTATCGAAAGTTATGTTATGAATTACTGCTAATTGTTTCTTACTGAATTACGAGACAGATCTCATTACCTCGTAGGAGCTTCAATTCTTATTTACGGTTGTTATTTCTTTATTAAAGGCGCGGTATGGATTCAACACCTGTGGGTGAGTTCTGAAGATACTTTTCCCAGAAATATCCGCTTATAAATTAACTGCATATACATCTATGAAAGGAATACTGAGCCGTATATTACCTACACGAATGTTTGTACGTGCATTTCCGCCATTCCGCTTGTAGTGTTAACCTTCGCATAACTAGCACAAGAGACGTGCGGTGATTTTTTCGCTCGGTTTTGTTTAATTTCTTTTCAATTGCGATTCCACGGAATTCATCCTTTTCCAATCAGCCATTTCTCATTTGAATTCTCTCTTCATGTCTCCATTCTCCCATTGGTTCGTGCTCGAGAGCGCATTGCTTAGCATCTATTGCATTCCGGCTAAGTCCCAATCAGGCACTGACTTTGAATCAACTTGTATGCGTGAATAATGGAAATTCTATTGTATGGAAAACGGACATCTCCCGATCTGAAGTTTCGTTGTTTGCCGCGCTCTCCAGCGTCGCCATGAATTGAAATGGACGGTTTAAATGCGCGCGTCATCAATTTCGAACTGATCGGCCTTCGCTCCGCTTATTCCTCCCAAGTGTTTACTCTTTCAATCATTCACGCCCGCGGTCCATTCAATTTCGTGTGATTTTCCTCGAAGATCCTTGTTGATTTGCGCCCTCCGACGGAAATTCCATCCCGGGAATGATTCTCCAGGGTGTGATTGGAATCCCTAGGTTTGGTTTCCGAACGTAATTGGCTCTCCATCTTCCCAGTTGGTCGACCAATTTATCCGAATGACTAAATCTCCGAGCGTTCTTTAGACTGTCAGAGAAATTATAAACTAATTACATAAAATTAATTGCATACGCTCTGATAGATTCTTCAACACATACCTACTCCTTAACCGAATTATATAGTTCAAGTAAGCTTTATCTTACCTGGCTTCTAATGTGCTAGTCTTACTATCCAACTAGAGGACGTTCGGATTCTAGCTATCACAGTAAGAACATTCACAAAGATACCTAAGTATGTTGTACGTTTTCTTCTAAATAATTTCCGTTTCAAATACATTTAGTTACTCATACAATCCTGGCCAAAATTAACGCAGCACCTCCCTAGCGATCCTTACGGCCGGTGCTGCGTTAATTTTGGCCAGGACTGTACATCAGGCGCGCACCCAGAAGATATATGACAGTCCTCAGCTCCAATATTATATAACATTCTATAATTGCTTTCTTCAGAACTGAATTCCTCAGGGATTTACAGATGAATCATGGAAATATTTCTGTTTTCAGTGTGAGCAGTACATTATTTACCACGGAAAATATTAGATCAACAATTTGAATTCTGATACGTTCAACATGTTATAGATATCATTCTTTGAAATGAGCCCCCAAGCAAAAATTCTTGAGACTTCCGTGAATTACATGCTTAGAAAGATGCATTGAAGCGTTTTTGGTTCCGTTAATCTAACCCCGGATAATCGAGAGTTTAGCGTAATGTCTTTATTGAGGTGTCACTCCTAAACAGTTTTGATGTTGTTCATCACTTGATCCGGAATCGTTGTAGAAGCAAACTTTTATATTATAAAAGGGATTTTATTTACATTGCAGGGAGTTTCACTTCGATTATCCATACTAGTTTGAAGTTAAGTCTGATTTCATGGAATAGTTCATGGTTTATTCCAAGAAAATGTAATTTGTCTGACTTTAATGATAAAATTATAATTTGCTTTTCAACTAAGAAATAATTTTTATCGAAACTGTCTTAGCTTTGGTGTTCTTCGCCTAATCTTGCAAGTATTCGAATTTCCTTGCGATTTAAAAAATCTCCATAGTGTATCCGCAAATATACATCGGAATTGACTTGGTAAATAATAAGTTTTAATAGCCTTTTCAGAATCACCTCAGTTTTTCATCGAGAATTTGATTTCACATATCCTTGGACTTCCCTTTTTGGGCTTTTTCCAGTTGTGACGAATCATTGAGAATGAGCCAACTGATGCGTTAGGATTATTACCAGTCATCACTTAGTGACCCCATTTGCAAGCGTATTCTCATGGCACGTCTCAATTTGGTAAAATATCGAATTTCAGTTAGGAAACTTTGCGTGCCACATCTTTGCGGATTCACATTTTCGCAGCGATTTATGTCCGATGGCTTTTATTCTACGTTTTCACAGTAACCCTTTGATGGCATTTTGTCCCCGTTTTGCGAGCCTTCCCATCATATCTTAATGCCTCATCTCCATATGCGTCCATCCCGAAAGTTGAGTTATGGCTGTGCAGCCCAGAGACCTTGCCGCGAGGCGTAATACGAAAGGGAAAGAGCAGAGGACGAGCACTGGTCACCGCCACAACATTCATTCACCAGTCATCATCTCGCAAGTGCTTCATCTCTTTCTAACCTTGATCCCCGTCTCTTGCCGTTTTTCTTCGATTTCGAAGGAATCCCTCGTGTATTACACGAAAGGTCTTCGATTTTGGATTGATTTATCCCTCGGACTCGACGTATATTTATTTAGAATTATTGCTTTGTCTCAAGCGGAGGATTCTCTGTACATTCTGCATCGATGCTCCTTATAAGGGAACTTGAAATAAGCGAACGGGTGATTTAACATGGTCGAGCGAAAAACATCGGAATTTTTTAAAGAGGTTCGGTGTCGTGTGATTAAGTGTCTGTAAGGGAGGAAAGACATATTATTTGGATTGCCAACGACTGATGACCTACATGCGAACAAAAAATATCGAGTTTTGAGATACATGATACGGGTCTTTGCAGAATAAATTACCTACTAGATTCTGCGTTTAGAGTTTTTTTTTACTAAATTTACTCGTTCTATGTCAACCAAATTAACATAATTGTGTGTCGAAATTCCTGTCGCCATTGTCAATTTGAATTAGTGCTAGTTGAAGTATGTGCATTTAGCCATCTTTCCCGCTTTAATTTAGTGCAAGTATTCTTTTAAGAATTGTACTCTCAATCTGTTACAGTTTCTTCCTCTACTTAGAAATTATTACCTTGGAGAAGCTAATTTTATATTCTTAAATGTCATTATAACTGTTGTACGTTAAAAGTTAATTAAAGTGTTTTACAAGAAATTAAAATCATTACAGTTTTCATCTGTGTTATTCTCAAGTTAGATAAAACATTCTTGATCTAATTGGAGTATTATTTTGGCATATTTTAGACAAAGAAAATTATTTATTCATAAAAATAACATAAGTTTCACTCTTGTATCATTTTATTGATTTATTTTACATGAATCGTAATACTAAAACATTAAGCATATACTTTGTTAATATTTTACGAAATTCTTGGTTGCATTTCTTGAATTTCTTCTGACAATAACTTTTATAAGTTGCGCATATGATTATTATTTGCTAGTAAATAGAGTGGAAAACAAACCATTCTGATGCGTAAATATATCTACAATATGACATACGAGGTACTTATTACCAACCTTCCTATATCTGCTGAATCCGTGCCTTTTTTCTACGTTTCAACTATCGATTGATTGATTGATTTTGGTGAGGTAGATTTTTTCGTATTGCCCTCGTGGAGAATGCATTTCAAAATCTTTTCCATCTTGAGCTATTAATGGACTGTGAATAACCCTTGATTATTGCCTGCGATTGTCTTTAGCCCTGTTCTGGATATAAGATTATCACTCGGTTATTCGGAAGCCTCCCGACTCGGTTGATTCATGTCCTTAGGAGAATAAGTCTGTTATTTCAAAAGGTAATAAATCCTTTTTTAGTGATTCCGTAGTTTACAGTGCGTAGTGAGTATTATATGCGATGAATAATGAGTGGTGGTCAATATATATTCCTTCGACTTATGGGTTAATGAGTAGGTATTCTCGACACTTAGCCTAGTATCGTAGATGCCGCATTTCGAAAATTCTTATTGGAGATGAAATCGAAGGCGAGAGTGGACCAAGTGGGTCGTCGGCGTCCCTTCACGTTGAGGGAACGTGACCCTTAAATGGGGAACGGGACAACGAGGACGCCTTCCGTTTCGCGGCATTCTCTCTTACCCCACACGAAAACACGCCACTAATGCCGTACGTTTGTTCCATTACAAAAAGTTCGTGAGGCAATTCGCGCGCCTTTCCCACTCGAGGGGATATTTTTCGCGCAGAGAAGGCTCTCCATAAGGAAGATGGAGATCCGAAAGACGCTTTTTGTCCTTTTACGTCCTCACGATTTTACTTGCGACGCGAAAGACTTCTTGGAAGCTGTCACTTACGGTGACTTACGTCAAAGGGTTTAATTCCCCGAATAATTTATCAGCTTATTTTAAAGTCATCGTCTATACAAGCCGTTGTATCTTATCCGAGGAAGATGGATCGTATTTTATTTCAATTAATTTTGTGCCGTGTCACGGATCCTTTCGGCCGCTTGTTGTTCTCGAGAAGTTATCTCGATGTCGCATAAATATTTTCGTTTCTGACAAGTTTGCGTCGCGGTATTTTCGAGACGTGTTTAACATAATTACATTTCGAAGATATCTCGTTACACGTCATTCTTCCGCGCGCTTCTTCACGGCTGGGCGATCGCTCAAAGAATCCTTAATATTGTTTCATTCATAGAATAGAGAGTTGTACTGAAAGGCAGCCAGGCCAAGTTACATAAGGCATTCTTATTCACTCAAGAGTTATTACTCCTTATTAAAACCGTTTTACTTTGATTCTAAGACTTCTAAAACCCTCTATTAAGTTACCTATTTATACTAATTATCTGTTAAGTTATTAAGTAAGAGCGTCCCAAGAGAGCTAGGAAACAAATCAGCGTTCAAAATATTAGCTTAAATGCTACTGTTATGTAAATGTATTATAACGTTCACTATACCTTATCGCTATGCGATCAACGTAATTGATTCGACGAAAGTGATCCTCTGCAGTTGCGGTCATTCAAAACGTCGTGTATTGAGGATGTTTGCTTTTCTATTCCAACCCCACAGAAAGTTTTCTGAAAATCTCGCATGACAAATCCCCTTTCGTATCCGAGAACATTCTCCTTTAAAACTTCTCTTTATGTAATCATGTTTTGATGCTCCAACTACTTTGTTGGTCAAAGTTTAGGTTTGAAATGCTTTCGGAAATGAATTTATTCGAAGAATAACTTTAAAATTAGTCGTAGATGGTTCTTTATCTGCTTTTTGTTGAAGAATCGTTTAGGGCTAAGCGAAATGGCCCACGAATTTTATCAATGTAACTCTCTCTCAGGCAGCTTGATTCCTCTCGTATAATATAAATTATTTAGAAGATTTTACCTCCGTTAAATCAGTGGTTAAATAATGGTAGTTTAAAGATACCTACGTTTTTACATTTAAATTTTAGCGTAACAATAGCATGATGAGAGTCATGGTTTAGAATCTATTTCATATTATTCTCTAAAATATTTGCCTTTGACGCAGTAGTTTATTCATGTTTTATCTCGATGTTTTGTACTCGAAATATGGGTTTAGGTACTTGTTTGGCAATCGGATGTACCGGGTTCGAATATTGGTGTAGAGATGGTTGTTTCATGGTATGTTCTTAAAATATATCCATTCTAATTACTGATTGAATTTTTGGCTAACGGAGAAGAGTTTAAATGAAATTATTATGCAAGAATTTCATGAAATTTTTTTAACAAGGCCTATCAAAAATGACCAAAGACAAATCATAGTATAGATCATAGTATACATGGTCTTCATCATGTATTGCTTTCTGAAAAGAATTAGTAATGAGTTATTGATATGAGTTTACCTATACATATGCACTCACTCCTTTCTCTCTTCCCTGATGATGGATTGCCATTACCTGTCGTGTTTAATAAACCTAGTAGATTTAAAAAAAATTGATTCGATTGAATCTATAGATTGATGGATGAACTAATACGGAGTTTCGCATAGTTGCGGATTCGTAGATCAGCTACATATACTCGTATAAAGGAAATTGAAGCTGATAAAAATACGTGCCATCTTTTTAATATGGAACTCTATACTTCTACCAGTGCGACCCGGTGTTTCACATCCGGTCAAATAATGCGTCGATTTACCAAATTAGGTTCGCGGAGTTTCATATCTTTCAAAACAACCGGCTTTCGTCTCCCGTATCGATGTGCAGCTATGCAGCGGTGCGCGCACATGGTCGAGGAGAAAGAAAGTTATTAGGGGCAAAAAAGGGGAAAGCGGAGTCCATTGAGGCGATGCGTAAAATGCAAGTCGCGTGTCTTCGGGGCACTATTCCCACGGTGTTCGTCGGGGACGAAATGGGTCGAAGAAGATTGCGGGACACGTGCGTGCGTATTCCACTCGCGTTCTTTCGGGGTTTTACCCTTCCTTTGTCCCTGCGGTCCATAAATCCAAGTGCAAGCCCTCTCCTTCGCGAGATTCTTGCAGACTTCTTCCGGAGCACTAGCTGTTTAGATAGAGATTTCTAGACGGTCTACGGACGTGCCCCGCCTGGGGTGCTCGTGATTGTTTTGTTATGCGCGATTCATCCGTGATATATCCAGGGATACACTTTGTTTGCTTTTACTGCTGGGCGGATGAATAAAGTTAAGGCTCAGGAAACAAGCTGGTTATATTTATCTCCCCGTGTTTGGGTCCACGAAAGATATAGTGGAATGAGAAAACTTTCACTAGTTCCGTTGTGAGATATTTCTCCGGTTCCGTTGAGCTGTTACACTTATAACTATTGTGGTAACGAAGTGTTTCATAAGATTTAAACTGCTTGTTTTGTTTAGGCATAATTTGTTTTATTGAATGTACGCTCAATTCCTTGGATTATTTTCATTAGTTTTTCTTTCCCAAGTATGAAAATACTTTTTTAGTCGAAAATTTGTGTTTTGAGCTTTCTATAAGGTGTATATTAAGGCGAGATTTAGACTGAAAAGTCTCTTCTTCCATCTAATATTTCGTCAGATATATTAAAACATAAGTAATGTGTAGGTGGATAGTGATAGAGAGGAAATCTTTAGGAGCGGATGTGAAAAAAATTCCTAAGGTAATAAGTCAGGATAAAACTCCACCGCAGAAAACACCCACGAAAAAGGGGGGTGTGCTAATACTGCGCAAACCTACTGGCAGTACAAGCTAAAATACGTAAAAAAATCTGTTTATGTCATGGAAAAAATAGTACTATAAAAATAAAAAAAATAGCATGAAAAATTGCAATAAATCACTAAGATAAAATAATAACGATCGCAACTAAACATTCAAAAAAATAAATTATTTAGGAAATAAACATACTAGATATGACATGCGAAAAAAATATCAGTTAGTTCTATAAATTTTAATTTGATATTTGCTTCTTTTGGGCTTCAAAAGGTTAGTCGTAAATGCCTGTTTATTTATTAGTTATGACCAAATTGGAAATTGCGATCGACAATCATGCACTCTTTCTACAACTACATATTCACCCTACAAGCTGCTTTTTGGCCTATGGAAGAGAGATTTATGTATACATCAATTAGCTGCAGCATTCCGCGATCCCTTAGTAATTGACCCAGTATTAAATGAATATAATTTGATGCGTAGCCATTCCTTTTGTGTAGTCCTAATTATAATTTATTGGAGGCTTCGGGGAGTCCTATAAAACGCAGCAGTAATATATCAGCACTCTCTTCTGTTCATATTTATGGCGGTGAGAGGGAGAGCTGACACAGATTCCGAAGTATATCACCAAATGGTCATTGTTTCTCCAATTTCCGAAGTTTCGCCGAAGTGGGTCAGAAGGCTGCGTCCTGGAGCGGTATTCCGTGATCGAGCGGTGAATCACGATCTGCTCTATGCGGGGAAATGGCGAATCGCTGATTGATCGCAGCGAAGAGCCGACGGCGAAAGCCATCTTCATCTATATAGGGTTGAGTTTGGAATTAGGACTGAAAAGTAGCTATTATTCCCTTTTTAGGCATTAGAATTTATTGGAATCGGAGGGTAACAAATTAGACTGGAGAGATGGGCACAAATAATTACGAGAGGAATTTAAAGACGATTTTTCATGCTAAATGATACCTGTTTGTTTAGCCTCTCATTAAAAATATTAATTCTTTTAGGGCATATCTTTATTTCTTTCGATATTATCAGTTTCAATACGTAATGAATTAATGCTCTGTAAAATTTATTCCATTACTTATCTGCTGTTTAAGAGTAAGAATGTTCAATTCTCCACGCTGCCTCTCATGAAAACTTAGAGTAAATATTCGACCAGGTGAACACTATTTTCTTTCAAGAAGCACATTATATTGGGAAATACGTTTTAACCCAGTAAATAAATGCATAATTCAGTTATGAATCGTATTGATGGAACGAATTTTACAAATTCTGCTCTGAAATTTGTATGGTATTTCCCTGTTTACTATATATTGGGATGATAATTAGCCCGAGCATATATATATTTAGTCCATAAGTATTTTTATTCATGTGTGTCCTTTTAAATTATACTCACCTAAGCGTTTTGTATGGGATGCAATTACATTAATCTGTAAAGCATCTCATACGAGCCTAAAAACAATTCACACCAAGTGTACAATTTAATCCATGTTGATGTTTTGTTATTTTCATTAATTATTTATGGTATTTATCGATTTAATACCTGTTTTGATTCCCTTAAATTCGTTAAGAACAGACAACCGTGGAAAAGATGTTTTCATTGAATAATAAATCGAATTCTAATCATTCCTCACAATTATATCTAGGTCATACTTGATACCCCATCACTTGCAGCGTGGATCACACCTGCTGTTTGTGACAGCGCCACTGTGTTCCCCTTCTCTGCGGAAATTTACGCAACGTTTTAATTCATTTTCCAATACCTTACGCTTCGCTTTCCATTTCCATTTCTCGGCCCATTTACCTCTGCCGCGCCTCTGGGACCTCATCCTTCCATCTCTTCCTTTATCTCATTTCTCAATTTCGCCTCCCTCTTCGCCCTAAACTTTCTCTTTCCGGATAATGTAAAGGAGTGCCACGCACTTGCATACAGTCCCCTGCCGTGTCATGGCTTTAAACCCTCATAAGGCCTTTGTACTACATAAATGCCTAAGTATATTCGTTCTGGTATTCCGTATTTCATGTTTAAAGAACATTCAGGATAGTATGTCGTGTCGGCTCTATCGTTGCCGGTTTATTTCTTTGTTATTTAAAATTCATTCAACCCTTTATGATTTACCCTCATTCGTCATGCCTTCAAGTGTCGTTTTTGCTTCATTACCTTCGCTCGCCTTAACTTGAGGTGAAATTGAAAGTGATGCTTTTTTATCCACGTAAAGCTGTGATAGTGACTAATCTCCGATGAAGAAAAAGAAGATTTAGTTAACTTTAGAAAAGTTCGGAGTTTCACAAACTTCTTGTGACATTTCTCACATGATCGGAGTTGCAGTTTAAGAAAATTCTCATTGCTTATCACGTTTATTTCCCTCGACTACAAATTATCTTCTTAATGCTAAGGATTTCCCTTAAAAATTTCACCGGATGTCCCAGAAAAAGATCTTTTCCATGACTTCCGGCTACTACTGCCGCTGCTGAGGATTATTATAGCAATAACTTTTCCTCTGGCAGTCTCCTTAGGCTAGCTGTTACACCTTATGTGATTATAAGCTTTTTTGGCCACATACGAAAGGCCGTATACGTAATTAAAAAAATTAAGTACTATTTTCTAAAATAATTTATTTTTAAATGTGACATCAACTCATTGTATCATGATGAATTTAACTAAAACATTTTAGAAACAAACGAATAAGAAGTTTATGAAATGTGACGCTGATGTGTCTGTCACTGTTTGAAATTCAACCCTCAATTTATGTGTTCAGGTCTTTCCCTTGGACATACCATTAGTCTTGCTCATATTGACTCGCTACCAGCGGCCCCCGGTGGCAATGATGCATCTCTCACTCGAATCTGTAAACAAATGAATTTCGTAATTCGGCCTTCTCTTCCATCACGTCCCACCTCAAGGTGTTTCGGATATGACTCACTCTTTCTTGAATTTTCCGGTCATTTATACCAAAACCTCCCAAGGTTTGCACTCTTTACACTATCAAAACAGCTACTGGCTGTGTACGGCATTTTTGTTCACTCATTTCTTCTCTTAAATTTTTGTATCTTAAAGAACTCCAGGAATTAGATTTTCATAATTATCGGATTCACCATACTTAGTAGCGATAAGCTATAAGTGTTCAATTTAATTTATACTACTTACATCAATCACGTAGTACTTCTATATTTCCTATTGCAATAAAGCCAAAGAAGGATCTTACATCTTTGCCAAAATTGATATTTGAGAACGGGGCTCAGGCGGTACTCTGACGAATCGCTTGCCATTACACTTCCAAATTTTGCTAGATAGACTTGATAGAATTGATAAAATGATAAAGAATTTATCAAATTAGCAAACTGCTTTTACAACACGAGTAGCTTCTATATTTTTCTCTAATCCTATGTCTATACAAAAAACGAATAAATTACGTTTGAAGATTAAGCTACCATAAAATGTTCATGACAAATTAAAGTGCTTTTACAGTATATTAATAAATAAAATATCTTTTTATTCTTCTGCTCCTACAAGGTATAGCAAAATATCCTTTCATAATTACCTCAACCGTTTTTGTGCCTGTGATAATTTGAAAATACTGGTGTCCGTAATCCAATTCAAATCAATCATATCGATAAATTAAGTCAAGCCTTAAACCCAGTCATTATTTGATATGAAAATATTTTTCAGTTATCGCGCTGCTCTTACATGGACTTTTTCCATTGGTATCACTCTGGTTTAACTAGGAAATCAATTGGGAACTTCTCACTCCTCATCTTGACTAGCAAACCGTGCTTCTTTTCCAAAACCTTTGGTAGCTATTAGTAGAGAGGATGAGAATCCAACCAGCCTTGGGGCTGGTGGTTTTACTGGCAGACAAACTTCGAGCCTGCATTTCTTCCTTAGTGCATATATCTTCCCTGTCCTCTCTCCCTGCTCCTCTTAACAGCATCCCAAAATCTTTGATGCCGCCGTTCACTTCTTCTCGTGACTCCATCCATCTCTTTTATTCCCGTAACGTCCGTCTGCAAATTACGTCACCCATGTCTCGACGGGTCAAAGGTCGTCCTTCGTGGTCTCCCGCCATCACTCCGACTGCCTTTACCGGACAATGAAGTAAGGTTACCCAATAACTTAAGTGTAAGGCGTACCACGCATGATTGACTTCCTTTCTTCGCTGCCTTTGTGATGCATGCACTGCTATTATCATTTTCACGGGTACGCGGTTTACGGCGCACCGGTGCGTGAGTGTTACTCTCTCATGCGGAGTGGGTGGGCTGCCATTGTGTTATACCCCGTTAAAAGCGCCTTTTTTAAGGCTTTTTTCGCTATTAAGCCATCTGCGCTTTCGCAAAGCGTCTCGTAAATTGATTTTTACATGGGAAAATCATTAGAAAATATTCGGAGAAGACTCCTTCGCTTTCGGAAGCGGTTCTTTTAACTAGAGACACTCCTTTTGTTACGCATTTTGTAGAAAAATCTACTTAGTTTTCATCTTATCATAAAACGAAACCTTACCTATGTGTACGAATTGGCATGTATGCATATGACTTATAAGGTTTAACCCCGAAGAAACGATTTTATAAAGTTTCATTTATAACAGATAAGGAACTCGAATTTCCATAATGTCACGTATTTAGAGATTTCTGCATATTTGTGAGTTTTGTTAGGCGTAGTTGGCAAAGGACGCAGTAAATACGGCATGACTCTTTTTAAGCCTTTTCTCTTACATACTTGCTTTTAAGTATTTGCCTTGTATTTTTTATTATTACTACCCGTAATATTTTTCAAGAAGGCATATATTCGGTTAAATAGATGTTATTATTCCACCAATATTTCTTGATATCGTTCGTAAATTCCATCAGTGGCTCAAAGGTAATTTTGAAGGCCCTCCAAGAAAAAAAATGGTTCCCAAATTACTCTTGAGGACTCCAATAATTACTGGGGCTACGTAGTCTATGAAATGTCTATCCACTATGATAACTGAAATTCATAGGTTTATGTCCTGTATTTACGAGGACATTTCCACTCATAGTGTTCTGGTTCATTAGGGAAAGCAAAGACTATCTGACTTCTCATTATGCCTGATATGCCTCATTCCCACATAAGGGTTTTTATTAGCTAATGAAGGAAGGGTTGAGGTTCAAGCAGACGTTCGGGCTGTATACTTTATTGACAATATGTCGGAGAAAGTTCACTTTCTTTCACGGAAGTCGTCATTACATCACATCTACTTTTCCTTCCATCTCCTTCCTTCACTCCGTTAATTTTATTCTAATAGCCTAGCTTAATGGCACTTCCATCTTTCAAACTGGTCTACTTACAGCGTGTTCTTCTTATTTTCCCTTTTTCCGTATTCATTCTCGATTGTAGATCGTTTCTCAGGAGCTTGCATATCTTACAATCAAAATCTCAATTTTTAAAAGGAGCACTTCCCCTAAGCGACAGACTTAATTGGTTTTTCCTTCCCACCTCAGAGCAAATCATTTTTATCTCTTTATTCTCAGTCCATTTTATTTGCCTCTGATCTATAATGACGCTATCCTATGTCAAGGGGTTCATCTCTAGCTTGGTAGAAATACATTATGGATGTAAATTTTTTTAAATCAACTTGAATTACTTCTTTCCGAATAAATTTTGTTTGACCATTGCTTTGACGGGCCACACTCTTTTTTTCTCTTCCTTTCAGTATTTTAAAATTATAACTGAGTTCGTTCTTTTTAAGATACAATGAATAATTTACTTGATAATATAATTAATATGAAAAATTAACTTGGTATTTTCCACAATATTCGAATATTCCACAAAAATACGACGTTCTGTTTTTATATTTATCAAATGGTTTAAATTGAAGTCTGCTCAGAACATATCGATTGCTCATGATTCTAATGATTTAATTAACATCTTATTAATTTTCTCAAAAAAGTTGGCTGCATTTCACAATTTCTCCAAAATGCTCTCGCTGCATTTTCTAGTAGTCGTGGGTTTGAGTTAAAATTTGAAATTAACCCCGAATCCATATTTATAAATTTAATTTTTAAAGGGTAAGGAATTGAACTGACATCGGCTTGGTAGATTCAACTCTGGGTCTCTCAACACAGTTCCCTTTTAACCTTCTCGAAATCCGCGTACCCCTTTACAGTCGCGCTCGCCTCTTGTCGATATTTCATCCACTTGGAAGAGAACGGACTATAGGCTCTCAATTAAATGACGTAATGGCTCGTTTTAATCGCTCCCTCGTCGCCATAAACGTCTACGAGGCTGACTTTGCGTGGGGTTGTACGCTTCCCGTTTATTTGGACATCTTTCTCTGGGAGACGTCCTTGAGGGAGAGCATGTCCGGATGTGAAGAAAGGGTTGAGCGTGGGGTTGGTTTAATTATGCATCCTGCGTGAGTCCGCCCTCTACCTAAGGATCCGCGTATCGCGGAAGGGCGTTCCCATACCCTCTCGTTCTCTAGAGGTAAACTCATCATCCGCCCTTCGAACTATATGCTAATCTTTCATTTTGCCCGCTCCACTAGTCATTCGTCATACCCTAAACTGGTTTTAACTCTATTTATCTCCTAATGCCGTTAATATTCTCAAGATCAGGGTTGGTGAACATATGGCCTTTTCGTCAGGTCCTGGACCAAATACTAGAATTGAAATAAAGTTGAATATTCAGTATCGTTTAATAAGTCAAATGAAAATCAAATGGAGGATATTAGAGCTACGTTTTCTTTGCGATCATAATCATTTTTCTCGTAGAATCGATGATAAACTATTCGAATTTGGACCATAATTTGTTAAGATGAATGGCAAAATGTTTTTGCACCGAAAGCCTTGAAAATCTATACTTCATACCAAATAACAAAAGTCTTTTTTCATGTATTTGAAGCAAAATTCAACTTCTATGAAAACTACTGTGAACCAGTAAGAGCTGAAAATAATACTGTCTCAGACGAAGGTCACAAAAACACGTGTTTTTACCAGAATTCGCAGATGGTCGTTCAGAAAATACTCTAATCAGTACCGTCCCCAGTCTGCCGACTCCTCGTTTGTTTCATCAAGTGTGATTTCTTTCCATCAATCGTAGTCCCTTCATTCCGGCAGCACAGCTGATTCCATCTAGCTCGTGGCATTCCGATAATCATTATGATAATTTATTCTCATTTACAGTTTGCGTTGAAAATTGCTCAGGGCAGCTGTGACGAGGGTGTTATGGTTCTGGATTTCGCTTCTTAAGGGCATCTGAAATTTCTCAGAAGTCTTGAATGATTTAATTGTGGCATTTTCCTGGAAATTTAACGCTCTCTAAGCTGTAGCAAGCGCCGATTGGATACTTGAGTAGCAGCTTAGACCTTGTGTTATGATTTGCGCGGTTGGATGCTTGGCACGTTCCCAGGCGTAAGGCCAAGGATGTTTCCTCCCTGAAACATTTATGTTTCAGTAAAGTCTTCCACGCGTTTATCGCTTTGCGAAACTGTGAAAAATGGCCGTTTGTAATCTTACGTATGTGCTTCTATTATCACAGTGGAAGAAATCCTGTAGCAAGTTCTATAAACTTGACGCTTCCTATGAGGAAACTAAATTTTACTTTTTGTTGAATTCCCTAAACTTTCTCGATTATTAATGCAGTCATTACTCTAGTTTTTTTATTTCCAAGCTGTTTAACCCTTCAGAATATTTTCTGTTTATATTCACACATCATTACTTATTTAAGACATTTTATGTGATAAGAACCTGCTTATCCTTCTGCAGTGAAATATATCTAGGTTCGTTTGACTTTCGAACAGTTTTTAATCAGGAAAATCAATATCTTTCCCACCCTATATATATCGCATTTTTTCTCGATCTATTTCCTCTATTTATTTGCAATAACGATCATTTCTATGCGTGCAAATATTTCTTTTAATTTGCACCTTGTCAACAGTCCAAGTTCATCGAATCTTTCCTTTACTAAGTCGTTCTATCACTCCTATACAATAGCATAAACCAGATCAAGGTATTTTTCTTATCTCGTCTGTGTGTCTTTAATTTCTGTCTGAATTCCTTTCTCCTCGAATAATTCCTTCGCTTTTCCACTTTTTTCCCAAAAAAAAATCATTGCAGAGTAAAAACTATTTTCCTTCTAGATTTTGTGTTTAATTCTACGCTTTTATTGCTCTTGATTGTCGATATTTCCAGATTCATGTCTCAATCCTTCTACTCACGCTTTTTCTAGTATTTCTCGAACGTTTCTTGAAATCCACCTTGAGAATGCTGTAGAGTCGATTGAAATGTTCAAAGAAGTTGATATGCTGTTGCTAAGAAACCTATCCTTTTAAGTAAACCTCAATCCTGAATGAATATACGAGTTTAATATAAACATAAGTATAAGGAAAATATTAGTTTCTTCGTCGTTGTTGTATAGGTTTCTTAAGAGACAAGAATGGCTCGAGTCTTTCGCTCTCAGGACATGGAGCCTTTATGGCAACATTACCTGTTAATGTTTCCTAGATTCCTAGATTGATAGCTTCGGAAGATACACTCCAAAGCCTTTTATCCGCCTTTGCTGTTATGAAATGTCATCCCCGACTTATGCCAAATCCATATGCTACTGTATATGAATGTAATGAATTCTTCAAATCAAGATCTTTCTCTAAAAAGGTCTGCCGAACAATGGTTGTGATTTTCATTGACCCTGTTCGAAAGCCCTAAAACATGATTTTGACTGATTTTCCCTTAGATTTTTTTACTATTGGATAAGAAAACAGCAGGTGAACGATATTTTCATGCCAGAATCGTGTGGCCAGTGTGAGCTACACAATATTTGTGTCGTTTTCTGATTAGTCCTTGTCTATTGATGACACATCAAACGAGAAAAGCTTCGTTTTTCTCTCCGTCCTTCCCTCTCCTTTTCGTGATGGGCGATGACGCTACTCGGTGGGAAGTTCCCCCCTTGGTCCCTTTTCCGCTCTCGATAGATGGAGCGGCGTGGCGAGATAGGGGCGAAGGTGGCTGTACTCCTATTCGAGTGCCCTATCGCATTGTGCAGATAAGTCTCGTCCGCTAGATTGATTGATTAATGGCCTACGGATTATGTTGGCGAGATTCGAAAAGAGATCTTGCTAAATCGATCGAAGGAATAAAGCGAGGAGAAGGAAAGAACGTCAAGATGGTTAGAAGAGTGAATTATCGATATTTTTTCTTGTGCTATCAATGGCTGTGGGATTATCTAGTTGCTTGAGGGTTTGTAGGAATCCGGCGAAGAAATGGTTATTTAAATCAACTTAAACGTTTATTGATAGCTTATGAATTGTTATAATTATAGTTTTTCATCATCTTGAAGACTAATCTTAAGCGAGAATTATTAAATGATTATAATTGAATGGTTTCTTTTTTTCTAACCTTTCTTAAATGCCTTTGGGATGTTTATCATCCGGATAAAAAATGGCTAAACCTTTTACTCCACTTACGTTTCTTGGTTATTCTTTATTTGTTATAATTTGAGTTTCAAATCATCCTGAGGACTAATTTTAAGGGATGTTCTTTAAATAGTCTTAGTAAGAAATATTCTGGCGTAAATGATGATTGAGTGACTTATATTTTATGATGTTTTTAATACTTCCATCTGTTCTGCTGAATGAGTCATTGATTACACTTAAGTTGTTATCCCTTCCCACGATGTTTTTATTCAAGTGAGTGTATATTCTAGAATAACTGTCTCAATATCCAGTTCCCTCACCGTATTTGAAATTAATGCTCCGTGGTGATTAATACGCATTCCTCCGCTATTTCATATTTCCAGAGGTGGCATTTCAAGCGAAGCAAAATACTTATTTTCGAATAAACATTTTGCCGGTTCGCCCACTCGTAAACGCTCTATCAGCTCATTTGCAAGTTATTGCGTACATCGTGTTTACTCCTCTGTGACAGTGCGCTACCCCGTTCCACTGAATACCCATTTTTTATTCTTCGTCGCTGTTTTCGTAGCGTAATGAAATTGTCATTCAAGCCGATGCGGGAAACGAAAATAAATAAACGGAGCGACCTTTTCAGTTAATCACCCGCGATAATACTTTCAGAATCGCTCAGCTTTCGCTCTCGCGGGTTTCAATTCCTCCGCCTCGCTCGTTATCCCCCGTATGATTTATAATTCGCCAAAGAGGATTAGCGACATTCGGACTTTTTACGGGGGATGTTTAAAGTGCGGCTTTTCCGTCGGATTGTGTGCGTGCAACAAGTTGTCCACGTATTTCACATCTGCCGGGTGTGCGAAACGTGGAAGGACAGCGGCGGCGACGTCTGCTTCACCGAGAGCGGCTTCGGAAAGGAGTGTTGCCAAGTGAGCCCCGGTTTAAGGCGCCCGATCGGGATTAACCTCCCTTTAATGAAGGCTATGCGATGCGATCGAGCGATTACGTCGCCCACACGCGTAGCGCGTTTTTTCATCTTGCCGAAAGGAAAAAAGGGCGCTCCGTCCGCCTCCTCGAGGATAAAAGAAGTGAAATGGAGTTTATATCTGCCCTATTTATTCCGCTAAGGGTGTTGGGTTTCTGCATCCATCGCTTCTCTAGTCGGTCTCGTAAGAGGCTGTGCTTTGATCGGCGCGGATCTCCGGAGTTGGTTGTTTGTTCGTTTTTATAATGGGTCTAGATAATTAACGCTTTTCTCCGCTGGGACGATCTTTTATCGCTTATGTTTTATCCATCTTTTTCATTACTTGTTGACGTTTGAAATCAATATGTCTACTTGAGGACTCAAAAAGCCGCCTTTGTCGTGTGGCTATGTGTTCAAGCACTATGACTCTACTTCCCTAATCGATTGCTTTCGCGTATTCCTGAAAAGTGTCATAAAAATTAATTACTGAGTCAATTCGTTGTTTTTTATTTTAAATAATTGTGTTACCGAAAGACATCAATTTTCCCTGGTAGTGGTCTAACCAGATTTCAAAAGTAAAGATATTTTTTACAAGCGAAGATTCTATTCGTTCCATATTCTTGGACGCCTTATGTTATCGTGCAAGTATTTTCTCTAGGAAGCGGTCCTTCCGTTTATTTTTAGCTATTGATTCTTTAATCCTCAATGACTTATCACTCATCACTTTGTGGTTACATTTTTGAATTGTTTCGTTCAATATCTACATTATTTTCTCATTACTTTGAGAATTATGTCTTTTTTAATAAGTGTTTAGGTATTTATTTATCGCATTACATTATCTCTACAGTTTTCTAGAAAAGAGAAGATTTAACATGAAGTGTTCAAATTCTACAATTCCTGCATGCAGAATGCGAACATTTCACGTTTGTATCAGAGGTTCAGTGACTTAAACAGATAAAGCAATTCCCGCATTGTTAGGTTAAATCTTTGAAGTACTTGGTACAAGCCTGCTTGCTTCTTTCATGCGTGTAGCGATTAATCTTGGGTATCAACTTCTAAAATTCGCTCAGTCCTAGCCTTTCTTCGAAAGCATTCTATCACACATCTCCCATCTTCAGCGTAACGAGATTATCGCCTTCGTAGCCGGAGGAACAATGAAAGGAAGTAGTCCCGTAATTGCGTTGTTTCCACCGACCATTTGCTCAGTCACGACGATTTAATAGCGAGCTAATCGATTGTAGTTAATTAATCACTCCTAAAATAAGACCACGCGGCGCGCCATATACGCCGCAAGGTATTCGTAGCGCTATTGACTGCTCATTTGTTTATCTTTCTTCCCGCTTGGCCGAGCCTCGCATACATCTTGTTTAACCTTGCCGCATCGACCTAAGGCAAAGCCCATTTCCGCACACCCGGGGAATGGCGTCCAAGGAGGCCGGCGGCTCTTAGTCGGCGCCGCTCGCAGTTCCTCGCAATCCAAAGCTACGAACACGTTCCCTTTCTATTGAGCTACTTTGCATGGTAAATGCGATCGGATGCCCCCAATCCCCTTCGATCATTTTTCTGTTCCCTTTGTGCGGCGGCGGCGTGGTCGAGCGTTGAAGTCTCCGAAAGCAGTCGTTCGAGTAAGCGTCGTTCCTTGAATGAGATCTTATATTGCAAGTGTGCGTAATGTTGGCGTATAGCACGCGACCTCCATTACACATGTATGCGAAATGGAAAAGGAATTGTTGGCTCAAATCGAATATGATGTCACCTTGAGGAATTAGAATCCTTTGGATCATGATTGAGTTGCCCTTGGCCGGAGGTGTACTTGGAAGATTTTTAAACGTCCATGCGGAAACATTGTGGTTTACCTAATCATTGAGTGGGTTTATTCTCTTCGTTGCCTTGAAACTACGGCGGGGATATCTAATTGTTATTCTGCGCACGTCCGAGAGTTTTTTTAATTTTTTTCTTTATTTAGGGATGGTATTGTTCTTTACTGTTTGTGTTTTTATTATAGTGTTCCCTTCTGTTTTTATTTTCTGGGCGGAGGTAACATTTACACTACCGCATAGATCATCGCATTCCAAAGCGGTTGCTTGGGAAGGTTTTTAAGTACAATATTGTGCTTTTCATTGTCTAAATGTAAAAGAGAGCTATGACAGTTTCTTATAATAGTGGGATATTGAATTATTGGGAGGTGTTTAGTTCTATGTATTGATGAATATATGTGTAAGATGTCAAACGTTTGTTATATGACAACCGGCAGTAAGTATAAAGAGGTTTTCTATTTCTCTATCACTGGTATGTGCTATGCTGAACTAGGAAATTGTGTTTGAAGTTGTATTGAAATTAATGCTGGCATTGATTAATTAAAATTTAATTGTTTGAATGAGATTTGAAACTATTTTTATGTGTGATTTGTATGTTAGGATACTTCCTATATATGTATTTCACTTTTAATGACCTTGCCACCAGGCTTGTGCCTATTCGCAAGAATTTCTTATAACAATAATTATAATATATTTCTCTATAGTACTTGTCGCGGTTTTTCTTATGGAGGCATTTATGTAAACTATTACTGAAGGATTTCAAATCTCAAATCGTATGTAGTTAAAGCGTAAAGCATTGGCTGAACGGCCATTCTAAAAATAATAACTAATCTTTTTAAAAGAATCGTGTTCATTCATCCGTAAAATCTTATAATTTTTATCTCCTTATCTGTTATTATAAATTAAATTCGATATTTGTTTTCATAAATTTCTGATCCAATTCCATTCCCTAAAAAAATACATTAAACCAACGACCGCTGCATGCATTTCAGTTATTCGCCACGCCCTCATTCATTCATTCGAAATCGTGCTGATGTTTTGGGGAGCTATCACAAGTATGATTTACAGACGAATAACTTCGCATTCTATTTTTACCTGGTATTTATCTGCTTCACGCAGTCTCGAAGCGAGAGTGCTCATGATTTTCCTCTTTCGTTCCAGGTGAGTACTCCCGCTGCCATTGGATGTATCGTGCACATGCGAAGGTGATTGATGCGACCGAATTCGCAAGCTCACGTGTGACGAGCAAAGAGTGACGCCATGTTCACGGCGGGGCCACAAATCACATTTTCCTTGTGTTCTCGTAAGCTCTTGATACAGCGCTATTCATCGATTTCGCAGCAGAAATTTCTCTCCTGAACTCGCAGCTTCACATTCCTTTTATTATCAGCCCGCCGTTTTTATTGCACCACGCAATTGATTGCATGGCCCCTAGGTGTTACTTACTAACCGGTTTCCGCTTCTGTCCGTGCTTTTTTATTGTTTTCGTAACGCCCCGGAGGCGTTCGGTGGAAGTTTTGAGATACTTCTTATCTTAAAAGGGGTTTTCGGACTTAATATCTTAATTGGAATCGCAAACATCGTCGAATTTAAAGAATTCTTTTCGCCGTTCTGTTATTAATTCACTTGTCCATTCCTCGAGCAAGCACGTGCGGTCTGATAACATCTTTTGTATATGTGTTAAATGTCCTGCAATAACGCGGAAAGTTCTCTTTAAAATTTTACCCTTCCGGGTTCTAAATGTTGATATTTCCGCGTATTATTTTTAAACCAAGAAATCCGCGTTCATCCGTCACCAAGAATTTTTATGTGTAAAAGTATAAGTTGGATCCTATTCTTGGTGAGTGCTTTTAAATATTAAATGCCCCATATTTGAAGGATTTAACGATTAAAAACTGTGTAATGAATAAAATAACAATGAGACATATCGTAATGGAAAATATTTCCTAAAAATGAAAACGTGTGTAGCCAGAATCATTTGAAACGTAAGTTACACTTTTGCATTATTTCTCAAGTTTATAACTTTTACTTTTTATGTTTATTATATAAGTTTCTTTGCTTATAGTATTTACATAGACTCACAAATATAATAAGGAAAAATAGATATTTTGGTGTACTCTACGTAAGGATCTACACTGTGAATTACGGGGCGTATTGACGTCTGGCCGCTCTGTAAAACAAGTTTACGTCCCTGATGATGAATTACTGACTTTTCATAAAATGTATTCCTGGTATTTGAAAGTATTTTCGAATCTTTTCTTCCCAAAATAATGTATGGGCGCGTAGTTCAATCATTTATTCCGCTGTCGCTGAATCCTCGGGTGTCGGAATCGCTGAATAACAGTTGCTCTCAGTGGAAATTATAATAGTAAACGTAATAAGTATATTTTCCACTATCATTGAGTTTCACTATCATTGGAAGCAAAAAAAATTTTTATCGAAAGTGTAGTCTAAGAAAATATTTCTTAAGGAAAGGGTTAAGGTGACTTTGCACATAAGACTTGCACATTGCACATAATATTTAATATTTCTTTATTGAGACATATCTACAACGATGCATTCGGTCGATTTGATAAATGATTATACTTATATTTCGGAATCTGAACTTAAAAACTACTGTGTGATTTAATATGTATTTATTTACTTTTCTGTACTTAATATTTGAGTGAGTTTAACACTTCGGATACAGAAGTGATAATTACCATTAGTCACCGAAAAGGTCTATAGTTGAAAACTTTTATGATGGTTAGAAGTATTGTTAAGGGCATGATCAAATATGCAGTAATTTATTCACAATTTATTTGATGCATTTAAGAAATACTAAAATTATTATTAGCACTCACGGGTACATGTAGCGCCTTGTGTGACCGGACTCTTACTGCTCCACTATTGAAGTAGATTTAGCAGATCTCTTTTTCTTACATTTTCTCTCGTATAGTTAGGGGGCGACTCCTAACTACCATATGAATTCCAAGGTACTGCAGTTATTCATCCTTCTGCACGTAGCAGTTGCTCTTGCACGTCTTATACTTAAGATGATCCATCTGATTTACTGAGAGTACCGGTAAATGAGACAAGGATATACTGCAGAGACGGTGCTAGGGTTGTCGCCGAGAATTTAAGAAAATTAGCTTTGCAATCATTAGTCAGTCCAATTATTCTAGAATTATTGATCCATCAATGAGCAATGGACGGAGTATATACACAAATTCCAAATTAATATGTTAATCTACATTTAAAGCTAATCTAGTTTTCATTAGCTGCCGAAATCTTCATCCGTAGTTTTCGTGCAGTACTTGGCTAATTCGTATTATGAGTATATCGTCGTATTCCGTTATTCCCGTTTCATTGGCGTCATGAGAGATTTCTCCCGAGGGCGCAGTTTTAGGGGGCGTGGCCTCCGTACGCAGATGGCGGAGTTCAAACCGAAGGCCCCCAACGGGAGGAGATGCCGGCGATGGGAGGCGTGGGACGCTTCGGAGAAAGCGTTCGTGCGCGTGATTTTTATCTCTCCTCGGCGTGCATGTGTGCGGATCGCGCCCCGCTAAATTCTCGCGTATCTCAGTCGCTCTTCCCCACGGATCCGAAAGAGGGTTGCCAACCCACCCGTTCTTTGCCGGGAGAATCAGTCAGCATTATTCAAAATATCCCGTAATGAGAGGTTTTTCTCTCGCTTATACTCAACCAAACTCATCAGAACAGTAATCCAAGCATTGCAACGACACCGCTCACCCGTCGCTAATTTCAAGGAGAGTTGTGTCTATCAGGATGTTAAATCGTGTCGCTTCTTATGGGTATAAACTGTTATATTCGTAAAGAAAGAATACGTGATGCAATATCCTATTTTGCGAGAATTTTTGGTCGTTTTGTGGGTTGCCCATGCTCAAACTTTATTGGCCTTTCCCAGGCGTTGTTGAACCGTAGATTGCGTCAAAAATTTAATAGAAAACTGATAAATAAATTCATCGTTGGTACTTGCTTAAAATTCGATATTTACGATGGATCAATATCCATAGAGTTTTTCATTTGTGCTTGTATTTTTGCAAATTTTTAAACTTGACGGCTCGGGCGGCAGTAGTTAATATTATCCGATTTCGAAAAGGTTTTGCATCAGAGATCCTCATATCTGTCAACAACTTTCCCGCGCAGGGCAAATTCGATTCGTAAAAAAAGTTTTCCTGGTCCTCCCTCATAGACATTCTACGGTAGTCGTAATTATATTTAAACTTAATCTCCAGGAAATGGAAACTCCCAAAATCAACCCTTAAAAAGTTAAAAAGAATGGTAGAAATGATATTATCTATTATATTACTATTCTAATTTTTACTATGGATTACCACCAAGTAAAGTATTTTGTTTTATATTTTCTCATTTAATTTAATTCTCATTTTCTTTTTTTATTTTACTCTTCTTTATATAAGTATAAGATATGTTACACCCCAAACGTGTAATTGCCCATTTCATGAATTGGGCTATTACACGTTTGGGGTGTAACATATATATTGTATTTTTTTCATTTTATACAAATGTTTGGTTACGTTTCCATGCTCCTTTGTTGATATTTATACATATGTTTATCTCTGTTTATACTTTTTCTCCACTTGTTGTTACGATTTATTGTAATTAGTCACATTGGGTGTTAATGAGTAAAATTTAAATAAATAAATAAAGGCCGAGACCCTCTTCGCTGCCTTAAGGAGTTGAAACCTTAATCAATCGGAAACCGATCGAAGTCCCGGAGTCCTCCGAAAGGGTGCGTGACGTACTCGCGGGGCATTGCGACACTGTTCTTTCCGCTTCTACGCCGTTAATCTCCGATCGAGTGTCTTTTTTAGCGAGCGTTCATGTCGGGGCCGTGTCACGAAGGGATTATGGATCGGGAGAAAAAATCGCAACGGGAGATAACGTCGGGGGCGTTTTATTTTGTTTTTTTTTCCTCCCCTTCGGCCGCCGAGGGTAAAGGCGTGGCCGCTGTTAATTCCTCTCGCCTGCAGTTATTGTTGCACATAATTGTGCGTTATTGTCGTCTGGAGGACTCGTCGTTAATTCCGAAGGTGTCATCTCGGCTTTTTGGGCGTGACGATGGGCGTTTATTTATTTCCGTTTGTTCGCGGCGGCCCTGGAAATTATTTCCGAGTGATTTATATTTGCATTTTAGTTTCTCGCGGTCGTGTTTTTTAAGAGGCTTCGGGTTTCCTCTCCGTTTGCAGTCGCTGATTTTTTTGCGTCCCAGGGTTTCGGGTTTTCCTGCGAAAGAGGCTATCTCATGCGAGATTCAGAGAGATTTGCCCGTAAGGGTCCAGCCGTGCCGTGGTGAAGGAAAGTATTTATTTGGGATCGTGTTTCGCGTCTGCGGAAGTAGTTGATGATTGTGCGGTATTGTAGGTTTAGTTTTCTTCAGAATCCCAGTCGGTAAATTTTTGAGGGAACCATTTTATAATGGTTAGGAGATTTAAGGTGTGTATAATGGATCGTGTTGTAATTCATCCACTATTTATTTGATGCACGTAAGAAAATACTAAAATGATTATTAATACTCACGGTTTCATGTAGTGCTTTGTATGACCAGGATCTCAGAGCTCTTATGATTTGGTAGATTTAGCTAATCGTATTTCTTATATTTTCTCTCGCATAGTTAGGGGGTGACTCCTAACTACCATATACATTCCAAGGTATGAGACCTGAAATTTGAATGAGGCGGATGGTGAAAGGTATCGTTGTGAAGTGAATTGCTCTCATGAGGGATGAATGTAAATTAGTATGAAGTAAGGCTCTCTTTAGATTATCGTAGACTTTGTTTGACATTTGTTAGTTTTCTCGACTTAGAGGTATCCACCTCGTTAACGATGTATTTAAGAATTTAGCTTTGTAGAATATTTTCACGAACCCTGATACTCAACATCCTAATTAGTCTAGTGATCTCGAGAAAAATTTAATGTTATTATTAAGTAAATGAGGCCATGGAATTTACTATTTTTTACAAAATAGATTCGATTAAGTAGGCACCAACTTGCTAGCTGCAGGAGTAGAAGATAAATAATTCTTTTTTATCTCATTGTTTATGTACTTAATATTCCCAACTAACGCTTAATTTAAGTATTGTCACTTACAAATAGATGATCGTTTTCGAGTGGGTGCCGAATCGCTTAGGAAACATTGTTAAAGTGTCCACAACCGAAGTGGCAATTCTTTAGAAGGTGCGTCCCGGGCCCTCGCCTTCTCCGCTTACTTACTGTACTCTTTTAATTAAAAATACATATTTAAAAACACTTAATTTTCCTTTTCGTCAAGTTGACTTTAAATTAAGCCCTCTTACAGCTCTATCTTATATTGCGTTTTCCTTGATACGAAGGAAATATTCTCTTCCAATCCGCAGCGGTATTTTCTCATGCATTTCTCTGAATTCCACCTGAAAAAGGCAATTAGAAAATTTTACTTAAGGTTCCGGGGAAAGATATCCTCTCTTCCAGACTGGATGGAATTTCATCTCGCAAAGTTTCCAAGAACGACGCACGAAAAATTTCTTTCCTGACATATCATATTTAGGATTTCGCATTTTAAAAATAATGCGCGATAAGATCGTAATTAAAGATGTAATTTCCATTCCTCTCTCGGCTTTTGATTTCCACGGCCATTTCTCCTGACGTGACTACCTTTAAATCATTAATAAGGCACGAGTTTTCCTCAGCCTGTCTTTTCTGCACTCATTTCTTCTCCTTTTGCCTCGGGGAAATTCGCCTTGTTTCGCGGTTGAGTGAACAGTAGATAGCGCAGAATAAATGTGGAGCATTTTTATGTTTTAATTAAAGGCATCGAATAAATAAGGCTGCAGTTTTCGTAGTCTAAATTGGAATGAAATGACATTTGATGATAATTACGTTGGTTTGTTATATTCGACGGGAAGTTTTCCAGGCATAATTATTCTTGACCTTGTAAAAGTCAACAAAGCATGTTAATTTGTTTTTAATGCACCATTTTTTAATATTTAAAGTCATAAAGACACTCGAATACTTTTATTGACATAAAAATCTAAATTTCCATACATAGCTTTGCAGCATAGTATTATGTATAGCGTTTTATTAGATTTATAACATTTTGGATTAGAATATGTATATATTTATTTAGTTTTTAAGTTCACCCAACAAACAATGACTGATAATAATGCAATTATGTTCAATAATAACTATCAGACCAGTTGTCTAAAAATCAATACGATTTATAAAATATTAATATAAAAAAATAAAACTTTAAAGAAAGGACAATATATAAGTATAAGTATTCCATGACTAATAATTCAAGATACCGTTTTTTTGAAGATGGACTTCCAAGCAGCACTTATGTTAATATGTTTAGTATATCTAAATCTTAGAAAGATTTCTTCAAAATATTTCTTTATATAAAGGAGAGGCCTTCCTGTCTTTTTCTTGGTAGCCGCGTAGGCGTATCTTGGCAATGACTTAGCAAAAGGAAGGAATGTCATTCCAACTTCCTATAATGACTTAATATAACTGTTCCTCGATTCTATATTGCTTTATACGAGAGAAAATATCCTGTGCTCATTTGCTATTTGTTGCCGTAGGTGTTACATTAATGGCACTTGCCGAAGAAGTAGTGTTAAGTTAATCTGTGCTGATTGTCATTATTTGCTCTTTCTTATGGATATCTTTTATTGTTTATTCAATTATTACTATTCAGAGGCAACCAGTACTAACTCATCCGGTAAAATTGCACACCAAATAACACGGAGAAGAAAATATGATAGCAATTGAATACGTTTTACGTGCATGAACAATATGATAAGAAAAATAAAAGTTATTTTTCATCCGACTTAGAAATTAATGACTCTTTACTTTTGAAAATATTAGGGCGTATTTAAAATACTACAATCGGGTAGTGTGATATCAATACCAATTGCTTTTAATATGTATGTAAATTAAAAAAGTCAGGGGACATTCTTACATGACTAATGCGAAGTATCTACTAGATACTAAGAATTTGATTGAGTTGTAATGTTTAATTCTAAAACAATGTGGAAAAATGGAAAATTAAGATGAGTTTCACCTATGGTCTTCTTCGGGATCTTTCTTGCTTGTCATACCTGAATTGAAGGCTTTAGAATGCGTCAGACTGGAAATAATAAAACTAATAATTTTTCAATAAAATACGCCGCAATGCAGGGGCTTCTCGATTATTGCGTAAAAAGTCCGAGAAACGCTTTTATTCGAGGCTTTTCATGTCAGTTTAAAAAATAATAAATTTCATTTCAGGTTATTAGCGCTTTACGAGTCATTTTCCAGATTCCAATTCACCACAAAATTTCCCAAGATCTTTCATTCGCCATCACTTTCGATTTCCGTGAATTACCTCCTCGGATTGATCCCCCTCTTCAAAATCCCAGCTTCGACGACCACGTGTTTCATTTTACTTTAATTAGGGTCACAGCTCTCATCTTTCGGGGCCTTTATTCCCTCAGCAAATAAACAAACCTGCGCAGCATCATAAAGGGATTGGCGCAGTCATTACAAACGACCATTGTCTCAAACCGTTGGCCTACTTGGTTAAAGCCATTCCGTGGGCTCCTCCCTGGGACCCCGCCCTTGCATTACCTCAGGCATCAAGTCATGCGTGCTCCGGCGCCACGGGGCGGAAACGGCGCACGTTTCCCCACACCCCTTCCGACACCTCGTCGTCCGCACGCCGGGACCCACCGCGAAACGACACCGCTATCGAACTCTCATTAATCCTCGATGCTAAATCCCCTCGTCTCCCGAGGAACAATGCCATCGGTGGCCGGAAAGAGCCGCCGATGTCGTGCGCAGCCGTATCTGCCCCCCGCAGGCGATTTTATCTTTTGCGCTCGCCGGGATTAGCTCGGAGCTACAACGTGGCCGGTCTACTTCTACGCGCGGTTTTGTTTGATGCACAAGCCGAAAATGTAATTGCAGTTAAGTTCCGTGCTCGGGCAGGTTTAGTTTGTGAGAGCGCGAGGGTTAAGTTCTCAATTAACTCGGAGTTTGAATTTTATTCCTGGAGGAGTACTACGCTGTTGCAGTTTGCCAGGAAGTTAGTTAAGTTCGACAAGTTGAGAGGTCGCGGAGCAGTCTTAGTGGAATACCATGGCGTTGATTCTTTATTCGAAGTAATTGATTCGAAGTCGTGAATTTTTACTCTTAATTCTAATGTAAAGAAATGATGGAGAAATCAGTATCATATTTCGTATTTATTTAAATCTAATGCGAAACCTTTTTATTGGTCTATTCGGGTAGAGTATAATACTGCACTGCACGCCATACGGTTACACAACAGTATAACTATATTTATTCCCGGAAATATGTTTTATATATCATTATTTTCACTCGAAACAAGCAAAGAATAGTTAGCTACGCAGGTTAACTGGTGGTATATAGTTAGATTGAAGAGGTTAATAGTAAAATGAAAAACCTTTACATGAGGTTGGTGTTTTGGTTATCCATAATGGAAAGATTCTACGATAGAATTGTACTTTTACCACAAATCATTCTTAGATTCTTTCCAGTAAAATGAAAGTTTGCTATGTTGTCTACAATGCGTATACCCTAGTTATTATGGGTGAGTAGGTTCTTTTGCAGTAAATTATACACGTTTTTAGGTCTTATACGCGAAATGATTTTAATCGAAAGGCTATTCCGCACCAGATAGAGGTAATGGTAAACCAATATTTTCGCCGAGCAGCAAGTTTTGCTTCAATTTTTCTTCCGTTGCCATGCACCATGTCTGAGCCTCATAGCGTCGATCCTTCACAAAAGAATGAGTCTCAGCAGACGACGAAAGGTATTTTTTCGGCTTTTCCCAAGCATCGGAGGATGGTCTGTAGACGCCGCGCCGTTCGACGTCTGCGGTCTCCGCATCCTGTGTTCTTGCCGCTGAAATCCATCGCATCATTCCGCGGTTTTAAACATCTTGTTTTGACGCACTCCAAGATCCGGCTCATCTTTTTTGCCCTATCCATCCCATATATTTTACATAATCTTAAGGGCAGCCAGCTGCTGATCGTCATTGTTCACGCGCTGTTGGTTGCGAGTGGCGCCCTGCTCCCACCATTAGGCGGCTCTTCTATTCGCGAGCTATCGCACAGTGCTACTGGAGGTGTGACGTTACGCCCTTCCCTTTCGTTATTACGCATCCGGTTTGTGTCACTTAAGCGTCATTGCAGTTCATGAATTATTTAAACAACGTGCCGATACGGTTCGGGCGGATTTTCGTCTTCGGCGGCTTCGCGGAATCGTTGCTATACAAGCGCGAACGTGAGGTGGTTCATAAGCGAGGGTGTTAATAATTTTCTGCGAATTGGCAAGCATTTCAGCATAATTATTTTTTCTTGACGAACTATTTATAGCTATGCAATCTTTCCTAAAGAGACGTTACGCTTAACTAAGTTCAAGACCTAGGGGTGTGTAATGAGGTGTCCACTAAGCTCTTTTTTCTATTGCATTCTTAATAGAATATGCCCTCGTACCCTATTCAGTAAATCTTACACAAGTTGTGTTTAAGTTTAGGACAGTTCTTCAAGTATAAATTGAAGATTTAAACTAAGGATGTAAACTAATTGGTCAGATTCAAGTAAAATCTATACAATATTGGAAGATTTTTATTAATATTATATGCGTTCTACTATGTATGTAGGCTGATCATAGGCTGCCAGTATAGACAGTGAGATCGATACTAGTAATAGCCATTTAAAGAATTCATCTTTCCGCGTACTGTACGCAGGATTAAGGGAAATATATACATATTTGGTGCGTGCTCCCCCTGCCATACACGTAAAAGCGGCTCGTAGGCTGCATATGGATGCAAGGAAACAAATATTTTAAATCTCTAATGCATATGGATGTTGAATACAATTGCAAAGGACTGCAGCAAAGTAATAATAATTCTTCTATTATATGATTGTACTAGATATAGTAATATTGCGATGTGTAAGAATTTTTATCGGTATAAACTCAAATGGAAAAAACTTCTATGGCGAAAATATTCATAAATGGAACCTTCTGTTCAGAATTCGTGTGGGATTGTAGAGATTTACTGCGATATATTCGAGGTTCCTATTTCGCGTGCGGTGCCATTGCAGATGACAATCTGTGGGTCAGCTCCCTCTTGTTATCGCCCGAGTGGGTGTCATTGTGAGTCCCTATTGTCACGGCGGAGAGGCTAAAAACGAAATTGGGCGCCATGTTATGCATTCCTATGGACTTGTTAGGGACCCCGTCCTATGCCATTCTAACCAAATTACTCCGGGAAGTGGACCGAGCGAAGGAAGTTTTTTAACATTTCAAATCTAAAAGTTGCTCCCCGTTTTTATGCAGGGATTGGAGGTTTAATTTCGCGGAAATGTTTGTTGTAGTACCCAATTGCATGGCTGATTTTCAGTCTCGTTCGTGAGCAGATTCTATCCCGGCAGTCTTTTATTTTAGTCGTAAAAATTATAAAAAATAGTGCGCTCGTATTCATAAATATTAATCGCTGCATTACCTTTCCAGAAGGTTCATTTGCATTGATTGCATGCGATGTTTTTCGCTTTTTTTAATCTCTCGAATTTGCCTTCCAAAACATTTCATACATAACATTACTTGCGCACACAATTCATCCTTTCCCTTATTCTCTATCGGAAGAAGTTTGTGAGCCACTTATTTCTTGAAATGCCTATTATTAAGCATTCGTTTGTCGTAAATCTCAGGGCTGTCGGCTTTACATACTGCGAAGAGTAGAATGCAGCCAATTTATCGTTAACGAGAATGACTTATTGGTGAAATTCATCAAAGCTGTATATTTATAAAGTGATATTAAAGGCGTGTTTTTAGTATATCTAGTATTGTTAGGAAAAACATTCGTTTTTCTCCGATTGAAATTACTCTGTCTCCTTCCATTATCTTAATATGAACTTTTAGGAGAGAAATATGTATGCATAAACGAAGAACCTACTCCTAAGATTGCACTTAATCATTCTGAAGATATATTTCGGAATGAATTCGAACCTCTCTATAGAGATTAAAAAATTATTTTATTTGTTCTTTACATGTTTAAGGAATACAGGTAGACAACGGGCTAGGTGGTGGTCATTATGTTCTAAGAAGAAATAGAAACTGCTTTTTATTCACTTTACTCAGAAGGACATCCCTTCTACAATATCGCCCCTCATTTCAAAACGTCATATCACTTTCAATCTATTAATAAATTTATAAAATTAAATCTACCAATGCACGTAATAATATAAATAATGCTAATTCAATAATTACCTATATGAGAAAAGATCTCGTCGTTCCCCAGTGTATTTGCTGCAGAAAGTTCTCGGGTTTTCAACCGGGTGATGCCTGAGGATAAGTCCGACGTTTCGGTCACTCTTTCCAGGGCGAAGTGCCAAGTGATTGTTTGTTCAATTTGGTTTTTTTCGTAAATATATTTTTTTAAGATAAATTTTTACAATTTTACTTTATACGCGATGGAAATGAAAGAGAAAAAGTCTGCCGTAGCCGGGGATCGAACCCGGGTCTCCAAAATGCCGGTCGGTTGCACTAACCGGTTATAGCAACCGACCGGCAATTGGAAGACCCGGTTTCGATCCCCGGCTACGGCAGACTTTTTCTCTTTCATTTCCATCGCGTATATTAATAAAGCATGTGTTTCCGTGCGGACTTTCTGCAGTTATGTATTCAATTTTAAATGAATATATAACTGCAGAATAACTTTAACGTTAAACATTTTATAATTACATTTTGTTAATTATTTGCATAAGTAACTGTAATTTTAAATTTATTTCCCTAAATTTTGTTTTACGTTTTAAATGGTGAGACGTTTTAAATGGTGCGACGTTTTAATTTACTCTGTACATTCAGTGCAATGTAGTACTTATTCTCAATTAATATTCAATTCACTCTGAGATGTGACATACTAAAACTTTTACTTTACCACAAAATTATTACATTCAAAGTTAAAAAAAAGTTTTAGTATGTCACATCTCAGTGTATGTCATTACTACCAAGTGAAGCCTGAACTTGTTTTCTATATTCAATTCACAATTTGCAATTTACATAAGTGAATGCTGCTGTTTCGCTACATATCATACCCTCCATCCTAATATGAGCACGGATACTTTCTTTCTTGTTTTCCATTCCTACCGCTCTTCTAAGTTTGTTTTCGCAGCAGCTGGAAGCCTTCCTTTTTTGGGATGCTGATCTCATTCCTCCGTGGTACATCGTTTGCACCTCTCCAGAACCATATCGGAAAAAATCGGCAAAGAAAACAAGGACCGCTGCGTTTGTATACTACGCCCACACTTGTTTTCTTAGCCGATCATCGCGTTGGAGTCTTCCCCCCGTATCGCGCTTAGAATTTTGAAATTCGTCGGCGTTCGTTGACTTCGTGCGAATACGCCGCGTCACGCATTTTCAAGTTCTGGCAAAACTATCGCTCCCTCACGTAATTGAAGGAACGGGAAAGCAGGAAAAACCAGCGTCGAAATTTAATGAGTTTCAATTTGTTAATGATTCATTATGAATGACGGTAGTTTCCCTCGCGGATCCATTGGGAATCGTAAGTGAAAACATACATCATTCAACCTCTCCAGAAGGCAATTCATCAATGATCAGAATACCCGTAATGAGTTATGTTGACAGAGAAGAATCGTAAATAGTTATCAATCCATCAAGTTGACAACAGATCGCGACGAAGTGTTTCGCAATGGAAACCGTGGAGGATTTTTCGGAGTAGGGGGGTTTTGGTGAAATTCAGATAGAATATTCGTAGTCAAGAAACAGGGCTTATATTCTTAAAAATGACTCATTAATCTAAACATTTACTCATTCATGGTTTAAACACTGAAATTCTTTTCTTATTATTTTTTGTAGGCACCAGAAAATTCATTTTTACTGTCATACGAACTGTTCCACACTTAATTTTAGTTCTTGTGTTGTGCAGGATAATTATTTTTTACATTATTATTTATAATAATAAAACGTTTTTTTATCAGGGCGAGATTGAGACTTTTGAGTCTCTTCTTACAAATAACCCTTATTATGTAATAGCGATTAATGAAATTGGAAAAATATATAAACTTTTAATATTAGCTGATTTCATAAGTGGGATTTCATCTTCATTCCTTCAAAAAAGAAATAATAGGTGTGAATAATTACCAAGATTTCTCATTTTCGTAATGACTTTCCACGAATTGCCTTGAATTCGTGCCTCTAAGGTGGTCGATTTTATTAGTAATTTTTAATGTGAAAAAATTATCAGAATATCATGGATTAAACAGTATATACTGAATGGAACTTGCACTAAGATATGTTCGTCCGATCGTATGTACTTATATGTAGGGTTTAGAAAGTATTTGTTCACGTTGAGAAATAAATCTAGTCCGCGACAACGGAATCTCCGAATGATCGTCCTCCTTTTAAAAGACCCGCCCGATCGAAAGAAACTCGTCCCAAATCAAATATTTATCATGCAGTTCGCGTCGATAAATTGACCGCGCACGACTTCCAATCGAAAGCTTTTTAACTTTGGGCTCGATCAGGGATTTCCATCCTCCGCCATATTTTTCCTCCCCGGCCGAGCCTTCACCGGATGATGAATCGGAGTTTATTCAAGAGAGCAGTCGCATCCCAAGGCAGGTGGTTGGTGCACGCCTTCATTCCTAACGCAGGAGATCTCGCGGTCGACAGGTACTTTACGATCTCGCCTTTCTCTTCAGCGTGTCGATATTTCCCGTCGCTTCTCTCCTACGCCTCCCCCCTCGAGATGCGTCCGCCGAGGTATGAAGGGGAGGGCCCCGGAGAGACCTTTTGTCGAAGCCGCCAAACAATGGCCGCTGCCCTCGGGGTTGATTCATTAATTTCGTCGGAGCGTTCACACGTGCGACGTCATCGCTATCTGCCGCCGCAAAAGCGTCATCTCGGTCTCGCAGGAGTTGCGTTCTGTTCGCCCCGGTATTTTTTGTGTTATCTCGCAGGATTCGGATCCTAAATCATTGATCCGAATCCCAATACTTGTAGCTTCGTTCCTGAGGATTTCCAGATTCAACGATCTTCGTGTTTTATGGTTGAGGTCACAAATTTCCGCCGTTGTGATATATCTCAAGGGAATGGTACGTTGTGACAACTGCTTTCGGATTTTCAAAGAAAATTAATGATGAAAATAAACTGCTTGGAGATTTTAATACTCGCAACACTTAATTTTTTTGGTGAATACTCGGTAAGTACAGTTTTGTGCTTTTGGCTCCTAAATGATACCTTATTGATGAAGGAAGTCTTCTCGGGATACTGACCGGGCGGTTTCGTAGTTAAATACCGACGTTTCGGCGGCTAATTACCTGATTTGGTTTAAATAAGGTATTTGGCTTTCCAATCTTTATAGATTGAATAAAAATACTGAAATTGATATCTTATTACTTGCATTCGTTCCTTTCATTAAATAAGTGAAGCTTGTTAATGCATGATATTTCACGCTTATGTATGAAAAACAATAACTTTCATGTTTTAACAAATTTTGAAATGAATATTATTTTGTTGGTATTATTCTTAGAAATATGCGGGATTATAGTATTTTTTATGACCAGAAAGTTATCAATATATTCTGTGGCATTACAGTTTCGAAAACATTTTTCAGGTATGCTAATTACTAACGCCAAGAAAATATTTTGGGCACGGAAAGTTCATCTTTAGGCTCCGAGTAATTCATACCTGATTAATTTTTAGAATCCACTTGTATTCAGTGTTGAAGTAAGTGCTAAATTGATTCTTATCCAGTGAAATGAATAGACCTGACTACTTATGGCAGAGGTAATCAAAATGAATTCCTTCATGGAACTTTCCACGATTCATCATTCAGTTAAGGCGTCGGATTTTAAAACAACGAATCTTTCTGCGGATTGATTAAAGTGTGGAAAAGAGGATGACGCTATGAAAAGTGTGTTTTTGACAACTCATGCTTTGTCACGCTGTTGAAAATTATATCAGTGGAGATAAATTTGATTTGAGGAGGCTTTACTGGTGTAGAGTGAAACGGAGATTTCAGATTGGTCATTTTTTTTAAGAATGGCATTGCTTATGATCCGTACGTTTTCTCGAGTTAGTGTAATAATGAAGACTAATTTTCCTTCAATTTAAAGAAAAGTGGTAAATTTTATGGCCAGTATTCGCTATCTAAGTTGATCTTCTCCATTTCTCGCTTCTATTATTATGATGAATTTTTCACATATGATATTGTCAGTTGGTTCCATCGTATCTCTATGTTCTCTTTCACTTAAAACGTAACGTAAATGAAAAAATAATGATGAAGTCCCTTAATCGTAATTTTTGCTACAATATTTTCAGAATCATAGCAGATATTTAATAAGTTTCGTCAATATATGTTCCAGCAGACGTAGTGACTGCCAGTTTTCTATAATGTAACCAAAATTGACTGCTGAACTTTATGTTGTATAGTTTGGTCGAAAGTTGATGTTTTAACTTTGATTCTTTATTTGATATTTAGTGCGCGAAAGCTTTCATACGTAGCATAATTTTGTTGGTTGTTATATTGTGAACCGGGAAATAAAAATTCACGGTGGAGCTTGTGTGGTAGACTCAACCATTTTCCTAGTTTTATTTCTTATGTTCACAGCAATCCGTCATCCACGATTTATTTCCTCCACGTTACCTCAGTGACATATCTGGGATTCTATCTCTGGGGGAAAAGGGATAGACGCGTTCCCTGTTGCAAAGGTCGAGGTCAGGTCTTCAAGGTTGTTTGTCAATGAACCTCTCACGGTTCAGGAGCTGCATGTTTCTAGATTCCTCTCCAGGGTGCACTTGGAATGCATCTCCGCGAGTTCAGTGAAACCCTGTCTGGGCGTGAGCTCTGTTTTGCCGGGGCGGAGGGGCAACAGTCCAGGGAAGATCCGCGCAGATAGCGAAGGGAAGAGCACAAGCACGAGTGGTCGCGAGATCGTATCTCCGTCTGGGGATAGACGGATATCGTTCTGTTTGCTATTTGCATCGTCCGCACCGCTCTCGAATGCCAAATAAGAAGGTGTTAAGCTAATACACTCGGTCTTTGTCTGCGAGTTAAGCCCCGGAATTACACCGAAGAAGGGCTGCGAATTGCTCCGTGGATTTAGTTTCTCGATATTTATCGTTCGCCAGGGTTTCTCCTCATGAATGGGTAATGAGTTTACACGATGTTTTTGTTCGTCGTCAGGAGATAATATGTCTCGTGCGTTCCAAATTGTAATTTTGGTCGGGGTGGTAAGCCGTCTGGAGATTCATCGAAGGCTGAGTTGATTATTTGTAATCAGTTTGAGTGCGGTGTATTTCACATGGTGCGATCTCGGAGGAGCATGATTAGATGTAGTTATTTTCTGTTGCAGTAATTCATTTGCAATCGACGAAGGGAATATTGACGTTTTGATTTTCTCACTCTAATTTTATTTTTACTCATTTTTAAGTTTCACTCTCTTCGCAGCTTAATATTTATGTCTCTATCGTGAAGGAATTGTGGTGCACGATTCCGGGATGTAAATGAAAAGACGGTAATCGGCTCTGAAATTAAGAAAGACAGCTTTCGTAAATTTATGTAGAATTTACGTTTAGCAGCAATAAAAGGTTAACGAATTTAACCTATAATATTAAAGGTTTATTTCGATTTTCCATAGCTTGGAATATTTTCCGTCAAAATTTCAGAATTTTAGGCCTGAAAAATCTGTTTCAGTTCATTCATAAAGAAGTGTCTTAAGTTTTGTGAAAATGCAATCAGCTACGTCAACTACTCATTTATTAAACCTGCAAATACGTATGTGTATTTCCTTTTGCCTTTCGTTTTGTATTTCTCCTAATAGCTCTTTCTTGAAATCATTAATGACACTGAGTTCGATATAAGAAGAGACTTATAAGTTTCAAACTCACCCCGAAATAAAGTTACAGTAGAACTCCAATTATCCGAATTAATTGGGACCGGACCCCATTCGGATAGTCAAAAATTCGGATAATCGGAAATTCGGATGAATAATTAACTTCTGTAAGTACATTGAAAACGAGAGAAAAAACTACATATATAGTATGAAAAGAGCTATGTATTAATTAATTTAAAAAATGGTAACACTTTGGCATGTTAAGCGTACATCACTTCTAAATACTAATTAAATCAAACTAATGTAGTATTTACATTATTAAATATTTTTTTATATAACATTTTTAATCAGTATACTCAGCCCAGCGGCAGGTGCGTGTGTTTTGTTTTCGTGTAGGTCAATTCGGTTTCTACGTTATACTTACCACGTCAGCGAATTTAGAAGTGCTACATGAGATGTTGTCCTAAAGCGATTCGGATAATCAGCGATTCGGATAGTCGGAGTTCGGATAATTGGAGTTCTACTGTATTTTTAAAAATAATGAACTATTAAGACGATTTATTTATACTAAACCACAGAAAATATTACAACTTATGCGACCTAGGTTTCAGAGCGTTGCTCCATCATCAAGGTTATTTATAATTATTATTATTATTATCATTATTATTACATTACTGCTGAAATTAGGGCGATTCTGGTTTGATTACTGATAAAGCAAATTTCATTTACTCCTGCCTTGTTTGCCGGTAGCGCAAAATGATGACCCCCACTAAATCCCGTGCCTAACAACCTCGTCGTTTATACAGCATTAATTTATTTACACTGTTTTCCCATGTATAATTCGTTTTTGGGACGTTTCAGGACCGAAAATCAAGTTGAACTCTCCAGCTCGAATGACCGTCAAAGGGAAATCAGATTAAGCAGAGGGTTAAACGAAAGGGATATCCTTCCCCATTTAGCGGAATGCCGCATCAAAGAAATAGTTTTCGCTCTTATTTGCTTTCAGGTCAGGGTCTCCCTCGTTAGTTAGGCGTGAATCTGCGAGGGAAAACACACATCCTGACTCCGTCCTAAGGAGTGACTTTGAAATAACCTTTTGTGCTGGCTGCAGATTAACACTCCCCTTCCAAGGTCACTCGGCGTCCATGGAAATTGGATTTCAAAGGCTAGAGAATACGCCATTGGCGTTAGGCACACGATTGTGTTCGTGATTCCTCCTCCTGAATAATTAACGTCCCACCGAACGGTTGTGCGGGAATGGCATCGGATGGGAACGAGTCCAGAGCCGAATTTGAAGCTGTCACGCCGGTTCTCAAGTCGTAGCGAAAATGAAGCATTTCGAGATTTCTTTATTTATGATTGGCCGATCGTGATTGGAAACTCCAATACGAAGGATATCGGAGAAAAAATTCTCGTCTTCGAAAATTCCAAGGATAATAGTTACCGAAATGCTTCTCAGGTCTCGGCTTGTAAGTAATTGAGGTGGTAATTAGCGGATGGCCGTCTCGAATGGTCTTATTTTCAAGATTTAATGAAGCTATTCCATTAGCATTATTTTATTTATTTATTATTTTCTATCTTTTTTGAGGGAAAAGTTTTTCTAGATATTTTGGCGAAGAGCATTTAATTCTAAAATATTATAGGTAATTATAGGTCTAATTATTATTAATCTGTAAATAGGTGTACAACAGGAAGTAGAGTTTGCTATTATACAATGAAGGTGATTAATACAGGTTATGGATTGATATATTAAAGAGTAAAAAGCTAGTAGTAAAATAAAATACGTCACGAACGACCAAGGCATCATCAATAGTAAAATAAATATAGCTTAAAAGGAAAAGCACTAATATTATAATGCTAATCCTTTTTTTCCATCACGTATTTATTTAATTTTCAGCAAATAATTAATTCATCGCAATATTACTTCACTACTGTTCTCTGTCATAACATTACCATTACTATTCACTAATCAACTCCAACTCGTTAATTCTTTTAATGTTCAGCGCTCATTTATTTTTAATTAAATCCTTACATCTACAAATGCTAAGAAAACAATTAATGAGTACATAAAACTCTTATTAGATCGTAGTTAGTTTTCTCCTGAATACTTTTAAATTTCCAGAGAAGGGATTGAAAACTTCAGGTAAAACATTCCAATCCAATATGGAACTGTTTAGAAATGGAAATTCCCCGACATCTTTTCTCTTCGTATGTGGTCGAACTTTGTAACGAACTTTTCCTCAATACGTTGGATCCTTCAGTTTCGAAGCTGGGAGATTTTTCTTTTGAGTACATAATGGAAGGTTTATCATTTGTAAAAATGCTTAACTGCATAATAAGGTTCGCCTGCAAGTGTTTATAATTTATTTTTTTCGACGCACGTCTTTTTTGTTTGAAGGAAAAGCATGGATTACGACGTGTAAAGAAAGTACGCGAATTATTTGAGAAAAATTAAGATTTAGAGAGGTGCAGTGAAAGCGTTCCCACGATTTCGTTGTCGTTTTTATACGGAGAAAATAGCGACATGTTTCTCATCTCGATGAACAGAGAAGCGTTTTCTATTTCAGAACCGTTGTCAAAACGCTTTGTATCCCTACTTCCGCTAACTGTGGAAAATAGCGGAACTTGTTCAAACTTAAATTCGATCTAATATATTTTAAAAAATTGTTTTTATATTATCTTTCAATAAATTTAAAAGTAAGGAAAAGGGTTAGGGTTACTTTGTAAATAATTTAATTCTAATAATTATTGCAATTAGTAGCATTAGGCAGTTGTATTAGTAGACTTTCTTTATTTTTAAAAGGTATCCCTTATTACATTTTTATCTTTGAGGGGTTTTTCTTCTGTTAGGAGATACTCTTTCAAAAGGAATTTTAAAATTACTGTATAAGTTGGTTTTGACTTACCATATTTTTGGTACTTTTTAAAATTGTTTAGTGCTTAAACTTATCTAGGTGAAGTTAATTTGAAAATTCACCCTACAGCATTCTATATTTTATATTCATGTTAGCTTGCACCTGCATTAATTAGTCTTTAGTATAGAAAGAACAGCTTACTCTATGGTGCTTGATTGCGAAAGAATTCCCTCCTCTAATTGCGCATTATTACTTCGCATTCTGTTCCTGACTGCCTCGAAAAGTAATTTTAATGTCATTTTCAATTCGTTCCCTCAATTTGTATGGGAAACCCTTAGTACTTCGCTCCCATTCCATTCAGTTTTTACGTTCGATCTCCGGCGTAGGAATTCCAGGATGTTTTCCTTTCTGAGCACTATTAGGAATTCCTTCAACGAGGGCAATGATGTTCCAGATTTGTGTTTTCTTGAAGTCACTTTTTGAACCCTGTTGACCCCATCAAGGGAAGGATGAAAAATACTTGGCTTCCGAGCATTGACTCCCAGCGGTAAGCGCCTGCGGTTTTCTTTCTTCCGAGCGAAAATCGATACTTGTCCGCTTTTCTTTGCAAAATTGAACGTGAAGGCATTTTCCGCTCATTTGAAAGATCAGCAACATGGAAACGAATCGTTCATTATCCCTCGTTTTATTTGGATTCGGAGGTTATTGGATGTTTTTGGAGAATCGCCCGGGGCTTCGGATTTATTCCCTCTTCTCTGGGCGCGTATAAAAAGCTGTATTCGCAGCCTCTGTTTCATCTTGACGTGTTTATGCCTTCTCTTTTGGAAATTTCTATTTTTTTCGGAAAAATTAATTTGAGTAATTTACAATCGCTGGATTGACATCCTAAAAATAAGTATTCTACAATTAGACTTGTACGATTTCATTGGAAAAAACATGCTCGCTGTATTGAAGCTTTAGCATTGCAAAAAGTGGCAGCTGAAAGTTTTTTATTTTATTTTTATTTAACCCTTTTGCGGGGTTACGCTGGTAAGGCCTTTCTTCCACCCGACCTTTACAGATATTATATAATATGTACAAAATTATTTCTAATTATAATCTAAAATTAATTTACGACTGGAAAACTAATCTAAATGCAAACAAGATAGACAAAAAGGGAAGCATATACTTATAAGTATAAACAACAACATACACAGTTTCATACTAATGCTAGTTAGTTTCATTTTATTATCTCATCTTTCTAATACTAAATCGTTATATTTGACGTAGTTCTCTCTGAAGTTTTCGAAATGTTCGGTACATAATTTATTCACAGATTTATTACTTACAGATATAGGACAAAATATTACCCCTAATTAGTTGCCTGGGGTCAATGTGAAACCAGGAGACGTATTCGAAAATTTAAGACATAATGATTATCCGTGAATTTCGTTAATTTTAATTAATAAAAATCATGTGATTTTAACAGGGTTAAAAAATTAAAAAATAAATTTAAATAATTATCTAACAAATATTTTAATGATTTTTAACGCCCTTTAAAACGCATCTTTAAAAGTCCCGTAAGCCTTCCATCGCAATTCACCTTCGATTTTCCATCCAAGAGAAAGGTGAGCCATCTTCGACAGTTTGCTTAGGATTATGGAAATTTAACTTTGTGGGGATAACGTTGTGAAAGAAGTCGCGAAACTTTGATCATTATGCATCGGGAACTTTAGAGCTTAAGAAAACAATACGATGAAGGAGATAAGAAGCCTTCGTCTCCTTCATGAGTATGAATGTACTTTTGTTATTTTTCTGGGTGAAGATTTTTTGTGGCGGTCGAGTCTTTTAAGAGTAATTTTCGAATTACCGCTGTCAAGTAAGAAAGATTTAAACTGGAAGTACTACATACTCAGTGATTTACTTAGCTTTAGCGACGTTTATTGACGTCATCTGATGTATATCGAAACTTAGCAACACAATCGACGTTTTAAATGATTTTGTGAAAGGAAACATTTCAGGAAAGGCCACGGTTTCTTTAAGCTAATCTTTGAATGAATTCCTGCTGAGTATTTCTCAGAAATCCTTAGCCTTAAAGAATGAATGGATGAACAGCTATAGATTTAGCAATGCTTTTATTTCGCGAGAATAATATGCACTGCGATGGAAGGTTAGAATTATTTGATGAAAGGACTGAAGTGTAAGTTTTCCAATGAATTCAGAAACATTACTTCTGTGGAGGATATAATAGCTATTGTGGGATTCCTCCTTATTATTTCGTCCATGGGTAAGGAGTTTTAATTGAGAAAGTTAGACGAGAAGTTCAATCCATTGAAAAATTCAGTTTTTCTTCTGAGTCTACGAGATTGTGATAAACGAAATAAGTGTGTGGGAGTGATTCCTTAATAAAACCGTCGGTCTTTTATTTAGTATCCAACGCAGTTCGGTCGTTGATGAAGATTGTATTAGGAATTAGAAATTTATCTTTCTTTACTTCAAATGCTCTAGAAAAATGCATGCCTTTGTGTGCTTATTAAGTCTTAATGCTTTCGCTATATTTTTACTTGAAGTATAAATATTTTGAGAAAGCTGTTGTTTGTAAATAAAATATTCAAAGAGAAATATCTAAGATCCAATCATCTTTTTGGTTTCAATCTTAAATTAATATTTCTCTAAAATTTATCGGTATTCATTCTTGAATGTGCATTTATACATTTACTCTCAATTGTTTTCGAGGTAGACTTTTCATGTCTGATTTTACTATTGTGATGAAAAATTACGTTATTATAATTTATATTTACATCTGATAGTAATGTCTGTTTACTGCCCCTCAGGTTTCAGTGAATACTATTCTTTAATATCTGTGAATTAATTGTCAATTCCTCATTTAGTCATGATGGCTATCTCATGACTGACAAATCCATGGATTCTACTCTGAAATTTGTTTTCTTGCTTTCCTTCTTTATTGTAAAACCCTATTGTTATCAGCACAATATATGGTTTCGATCAAATGAGTTCTTATCTACCCATTGGCTGGTTTATACCTAAGGGGTAACATTTGGTTGCAAAAGTACAATAAGTTATGTAGTAGTTGATGGAATAGTCGGAGTTTTTCTCTGATCTTAATTGGATTCTTTTTGCTTAACCATTCCCGGTGCCTCGAGGGGTGAAAACATGCTGGGATATTTTTCCATCACCATAAAGCCCATTTTCGTTGGTTGCTATGGGCGTCAACAGTAGTTGTAGCAATTCAGCGCGTATTCCTATTGTTGACCCGCCCATCGGGCCCGTTGATCTCTGCGCGTGCACCCGTGATTATCGTGCGCTCCGTGATTGTCCGAGCGGTAGTCATACGCCGAGAGCACGTTTCCCTCGAATGGGTTGGGCCCTTGAGGGAGAGAAGTGGGCGTTTTGGTGCCCAACTCTAAAAATACCGAACACGTAACACAGCTCATATGTTGCGCTTGTTTCACGTCTACAAGTGTTTTTCTTTGGTTAAATTCGCTTTTATCCATAGAGATAGTTGCAGCGGATTTTATGCTATTATTCATTTCGACCAATGCTCTAGTACGTTGTTCTTGTGTTGTTTGTTAGAGAGTCATGTATCGTTTCTGCTTCTCTGTTCATGCTCGTTCTGTTTTTCCTTGATTTTAAGATATTATTTGATATCAATTTCGCGATATTGTTTGATTCCCTGTTATTTTTAGCCTGCGTGGAAGTTATAGATTATAGAAAGCATTCGTTACAGATGAAAATTATATTTTGACCAAAATTTTGTTTCAATTTTTATTTAATATTAAATCTAATTTCCCTTTCAGTCGTTATATTTCAGTATGTACCATATATAAAAGAACTTTCTTTCCGTAGAGTAAAATGTCAAGAAAATCCACACTTTCGGCCTCTACTTTTTGGAGCTCTTCATGATGACAGAGGAGTAGTATAAGTATTTTTATCCCTCTTTCATCATTATATTTTAAAATTTTTATATACCGTGAAAAGTTATAAATATTTCCGAAGTACCTGTCAGTAGTTACTATAGGCACAGTTTATAATATTCCAAATCAACCCATCTTTTTTGCGTATAATTTTCACCATTTTATTCTTATATGGGTATGGTTATCCATTGTTAGAATTATCAAACACGATGTAGTCCGTGGCCACGTCCTCTTTGAGGCACCGACAAAAGCGCATCTTTGAACCAGTCGGGCTAACCAAACTTGCCTACTAAGCCTATCGAAGCGCATGTGTGAATGTTATAGCAAGATTGCTTATTGGTTAGATCCCACCGACAAATGAAAGATTCAGGTTCGAGTCCCGGTCCTTGAGAATTTTTTCATGCTCCTTTCTCCCTGAAAATTTCCTAGCTGCACGTTTTTATCTCTATTTTCCCCGTTTTCTTTATGTTTTTCTTCGACAATTTCACGTTCCAAAATCAACTTCATTATATGCAACGATGTTTTTCATTCATCACTAAACTAAAAACAACTCCATAAAGTTCTATCTGCTGTACGAAAGTGAAAGTAGTTTTAGCATTAGCTCCAATGAAATATATAGTATGCTCCAGGTCCAGGAATTTTCCATCCTCGAAAGAACTCTGACTTCACGAAAGAAAGAAATTAGAGAAGATAGGACAATGCTTTGTATAAGTATTCCGCGAGAGAACAGTCTCCCATTTAGCAACACGCGACGGAGTTTCGTCGTTAATAGCAGATCGATTCTGCACTCATCATCGTTCTTTCTCTGCTTCAAATACACTGGAAAAATCCGAGCTGTAATCTTGCCATTGTCGTCTTTTTCGTCCGAAATTTCAGTATTTTGGGAACGGCGTGTTCGTGAGCTGTCCCGCTTCCCTCTCTGTCTCCTCGGATTGAACATCACGGAGTGCAGTCGGCTGTGAGAGAGAGGCTCTCCTAATAAAACCTCTCCAACATAGGCTATCGCCAGGATGGAGGGAGAATTCGGATCGGAAACATTCCTCCGGAACGGATACTGGGATAATAATTAGGTGTACCAAGGTTCCTGTCAGTTGCAATGGCCGGCAAGCGCATATCTGGAATGCGCTTCGTGAAAATGTTGATCGGATAAACAAGTCTGCTCTAATGCCGTTTACTTGTTGTCGGAATCTCGGGTTGAATGCTCGCGGTGAATGAGCGGACGCTCGCTCGGATTTTATCTCGTGAATGTATATCAGAGCTGCGCTTGAATAAGTTACAGCTTACTTTTTCGCGTCATGCCGTACTAACGATGACTCATTAATGAATTTGAGTTATTCGCTCCTGGCTGGATTAGTCAATGTACTGCTTTTGAAGTAACTGATGATCTCTGAGTCTGATATTTGTTTTATTCAATTTACTACTAATTGGTGCAGATTATTATATTTCAAAACAAGGATTCTTCTTTTCGCAGTCATAAATTAACCATCTTTATCTCAGTATTATTCACTAAGCAACGAAATTCAAAGAAATTAAAGTTTGATTCCAACGAAATAAATTTACGGAGGATCGAATATGATGAATCATTGATCAAATTTGCCAATATTCTTTTAGTCATTATTCAAAGTAAAAGGAAAGAAAAAAAAATGATTGTTAGTTACAAGGAAACAATTTGTTTTGTAGAAACTACATTGTGCTTTTATATCTTTCTCTAAGGTGACCCGCCATACAAGGATATGTCACAGATATTATATTCAAAGTTAAGTTTCAATTAGCGTAATATTGATGATAAATGGGGAAATAAAGCCAACTTAGCATCGTCTTATTAGCTTTAATACTTTGGTATTCTATGTTATTTCTCCTTGCCTATAGGTATTGAGAATCACTAAGTTACAAACCAACAATCTATTGACAGCTAAGTTACTAATTCTAATAAAGAATGAAATAGAGCCTTAATCACGATCATTAATTTACTGCTTCCGCCCTCTATTAAAGCAGCAATTGATGTAATGAAATTAAGAGTTAACAGCGTAATTCTTTCATTCACTTCCAAGACTCGGGAATACCACCTCCATGAAAAGCTAAAGAAAGCATACAATTGGATATCTCCGACTGCAGATGTAAACCTCTTTTTTTCTTCTCTCGTTCCGTGCGTTTTTTTATTTTAATCGCGTGCATCGGTGCGTGAAGGCATAAAAGCTCTCGGGAGATAAAAATATACGCACATGTGCTTGTGTGTACTCGTCAGGGGTAAAAATAAAGAGACTGAATGAGAGCGACTTTTTCTTTCTTCTGCGGAATTGTTTGCTTAGAGGAGTTGCGTCTGTGCCAAGCAGCGATAATAGCCGTGGGAGACTTGTTCCCTGTTACGAGCGTCTGGGAACAGCATTTCATTGAATTTTATCTTTAAAATGCCCTTTCGCTCCGTCTTGTCCACTTGCATTCCCCCATTGTCGCGACCATCTTTCGCGACGTCTTAGTTTCCTCGATAGCTTGCTTTTGTTCTTGGTAACTTCGAGTGAGTCTTAAATACATCTTTAATCTTGGTGAACTTCGCGGATGATTAGTATCCATCTCGGAAATTTGTCTCCGCTATTCAAGTTGAAAATGCTCTCCTCCATTAAAGGTAACTTTGATGAACTAAAGGTATTGAATTTACCCTCGTGGTATATGCAAATTGAAATAAAGCAACAGTTTTGTATAGAATTTTCAGTTTTACATTTACATTTAAACCCTGCTACCGGTCAGTAGCTCGTGGTAGGGAATGTAAAGCACCGACATCCCTATCTAACCTGGAGAATTATTAGTTTCTCTAATACTGCGTAACGTAACTATCTGTCCTGGGAACTATTTCCCTGTATCGCTTTTTTGTTTATTTTCCCGAAGATCGCGAAACATTTCCACTGGGTTAACAATATCAGCTATCTCCTCCCCGAATAGTGATAAAGTGATAAATTTATCAAAAATCTTCCGTCGATACTCAATTCTTATATCAATCACTAAGAGAGTTCCATCCGAGGGATTCTATCATAGCCGAAATATTAAATTTATACATTTAATACATGCAATGCAACATCGTGTAGGGATGTGGCACAGTGTAAGTTTCCGGAGTGCTCATTTTGCTTAGTGATAGAATAATTGCATGCATGTGGCATTCAATTTTTTATGAATATCTAGTTTGAAACTCCACGAAAATGTTGATGGGATTGGATCCATGAGAAGGTCCCGAGAAGTGCCGAATTTTGGCAGAGGATGACTTCAGAATTCTTCTAATGCAATCTAAATGGACCCACATATTTGTAGAAGTTAGGAACCTATAGGCTTCCAATGAATTGTCGCTAAGAAGTTATATTGATGTTATTCTTTCGTGGCTTGATCTAGATGTACTGTGAACCTTTAAAGAATCATGGTTTTGTGTTTGACTTATCGATTGATACGCTTTCATATATCCTGTCGAGGAGAAAAATGTAAGAACATTCTTTGTTGAGATACTGATACAGTACATTAAGTTTAATTTGTAGACACCGAAATAATTTTTTAGAAACTGAATTGTTTGCTATTTTTTATGAATTTTGGGCGGATGGTCATTGCTGCCTCCTTATCTAAATGGTAGACTTGAGGTCGTAGCTGCCGCTGGTAATTATTTACTTCGTTTTATTATAATAATAGTGATAATGAATAAGTCTAGACGATTTTTTTAAACGAAGAAAACTTTTAATCTCTATTTCGAAGCAGCTTTTTAAGTTAATTTAGCGAGTTTGCTTTGCAAATTGTACCCATTATTTTTTTCAATGGTGGTGTGCTGCTGCAAGCTCTGTCTGCTTACGCTCTTTCATAAAACTTCGCGAGATAGTTCCCTCTGGTAATGATTTTCTTTCCATTGTAGCAGTCTCCTTTTCCTTTAGAAATAGACAATAAATTACCAAATCGTCTGACTGTCTCGGTGAAATTTTCCAAATATGTGCAGTAGGAATATTTTTTCGCATTTTTAATGGAAGTATTAATTAAGAAAGAAATCAAAAACATTTCTCACCAAAAACTAATATCCGCTAATTCATCGCATTCTTTTGGATTTTGATGAAAGAATGAAACACGGTCTCTCTCGCATTTTAGGGCAATGCTTTTATACAGACTCGTGGTTTGATTCTGCACTCGAAATTTCCTCAAATAGGAGAGTAATGAACTTTTGATTCGGTCTATTGAAAATCTGAATAATAAACACTCGGCCACGCAGCACTCATTAGGCTCTACATATCATAATTTAAAGCGTTCTCTCGAGTACGTTTTGAAATCGCGTAATGAATGGAGCCAGACTCGTGAATTCATGTCGCAGATCGTATCCGAGACTTTCATTCAGGCCTTTTTTTGTTTCCTGATAAACTCCGGTAGTTTTCATAGACCACGAATAATTTGTGGAAATTCACCTCTCACGACCTTTGAAAGTCTCTCCCTTCCTTAATCATACATTTGAAACGGTAAATTGCTTAGGAAATGGTGCCACTTTACACTCTTAATTTCGAGGTGCTTAACAGCGCGGGAAGATTGTTTCTCTGCCTTCGCCCCCTTTCCGAAGGTTGACAAAAAACGTAAGTTTGGACACGGTGGACTCGGTTTCAAAATTTGGACGAAGTCAACGCGCAAGAGAAAACAGGTGTCTCTAGTCATTCGTGTCAGTGGATTTGGGCTCACGAGAGAGGGAAAAAAGACGGTCGATGTATCCTTCTGATGCGTCTTTTTTATGCATCATTCTCGTCAATACTAAGGAAAGCTTCAACGGAGTTTTCAGCTTTCCCCTGTGGCATGGGTGACATTAGGTTTGATTTCATGCTTGTTGTAATGAAAAATTGTTCTAATAAAATTTTTTACTTTGTGAACAGAAGTTTCTTTACGCAAAGGGATGGGGAGAAAGGTTTAGAGATCTAAGAGTACAGAAAGATGATGAGATTATTACCACCCTTCAATACCCTCCGTACCCTTATATTCACTTTTCTTATTCCATGTCAGTAGTGTCCAAAATAAACCGGCTCGCCTAGCCTCGCTATATTTTAGTTTTGCTAGTGAAACTATTTGTATCTTAAGTTATTAATAATCTTCGATCATTAAGAATATTTGGATACACCTAAAATAAATAACTGGTCCTATTCTTTCACGTTGAATTATAATTTTTTATTAGAGAGATTAAATAAAAAAGAATTCTTGATATATAATTCTTATAATACTTGCTTGAAATATAAATACGTGTTTTCTGCCAGCTGATCACTGAGTAAGGTGCCATCGTGTGTAAAGTGCTATGCTGTAGAAATATTATTAAAAAATATTTAAAGTTCGTACAGATTTCAAGAAGTTTAGGCCATACGTTCGGTGGCCAACATCTGTTAATATTTTGAATAAATTTAGATATTTCAACTGGTAAATTATAATTTCAGATTTAGTATAATTTTCCCTGGACATTTTCCTACGTATGTATTATTTATATTTTAAAAATAAAACGTGCTTCTCTGAGAGATCATTTCTGCGTATTTGCTTACTTAAAGTTGCTTTGCGCGTGTTGATGTAGTGTAACATCTCCTTTTAAGAGATTATGAGAATGTAAAAAACACCATTTAAAATTCACCCAACTGAAATCCGTGTGATGTATTACTTTCATCGCTTTAATACTCTATCCGTTTTTAGTATTTCATACATCATTTCCTTGATTTGATTATCACGTATATGTCGTTTAATTTTTGTGGCGATAGAGATACCTTTGAAAGTAATGCCCATTTTAGTAATAAGTAGGCTGAAGTCTATCATTTCCCTTTTCGCCGTAATTTGGAGAGTATCTCGTCGAAGGGGCGTTTCTGCATTCTGCCTTTCGCATGGCGTGCCAAGCAGTGCATATCATTCGGATATGCTTCAATGGACCCATTGGGACACTCATAACTGTGATTTTTGTTCTATGCCACTTCTCCTTTCCCCTCCGCTGCTCTCTTTCGCTTTTATTATTTTTCCGGCGGAAATAATTCCGCTATTCTCTCTCTAGCTCGTGAATTAAAAGACAGGTGATGTGAAATTCCACATTCGTCATTTTTCGGCCCTTGTAAGACTTTCACTGGATAATGTTACGGCATTCTCGTCACTAAAGGGTTAAGTGCTTTTGGGAGTGAACTCGACGAAAGTTTTGGATTGGTCTTTACTTCTGCAGTCGTAAAATTTTAAAGAGGATGACGAAGTTATTCGTCATTCCGGATATTGTAGAACTTTCTCGAGAGCTTTTAGAGTTTTCGGAAAATTCTGTGGTTTCTGTGGAAGTCTTGTTCTGAGTTTCATGCTTTCTGAAATTCACGAGTAATTGTAAGTATGAGATTGTAAAAAAGCTTATTTCACAGGATTAATTTTAACTTCGTGCTCAAGATAATCTCAACGTTCACAATGTGAACTTCACATCCTTATATTTTTGTATCAAAGAAGTGGTATTTAGGCTTCTGCTTGTGTATACCGATAAGTATTTCTATGTATTTCATCCTTATCAATGAGAATCTAAACAATCATCGTAATAGGAAAGCTTTGGTTCGAGACATGCTTCAGTTACCATCCAGAAAAAAACGTCTCTATGCGTTATAAGTGTGTCTTAAATATTTCGAAAAACTAATGAAAGACTTTTTTTACGACTTGCAATTTTCAAATCCCATGTTATTATCTTGATTTTAGTCATTATTTGGTGGTTACGTTCTCCTGTGGCTTAAACCTCTCTTGTAGATTAAATTTCTTAGTTTGAAAGCCATCGAGGGTAACGTAAGATTGATTCAAATAATACTTTATTTTCCTTAAAGTATTTTCTTTCAGATAGCAGCAAGGAAAGTGTAATATCGAGACTTTCCTTTCTCAGAATATCCGTACTTCTAAAAGGACAATGTATTTCAGTGCCGTAGGAAATTAGGGTCTTTTTATAATGAGCAATAAGAATGTAGTCTTGCACTTGTATATTTATGACAAGTTTTGCCTATCTGTCTTTTGTATTAGGAGTACGTGATTTTGAAAGAAGCTCTTCGCTATTATGAATTTTTTTCTCATCTCGATTGCGTGAAAATTGGTAGCCCCTGGCTAAATAAAGAGCACTCCTTAGAGGCTGTTAAAAATCTCTCTCTTAAACCATTAATTTATCTATTTTCTGTAAAAATTAGATTGTGTGTAAAATTTTCATTAAATTTCCAATTTGTTTTAATAAATATTTTCAGTTAAAGTGGGAAACATGATTTAATACAACACATAGTTAAGTTTGATATTAAGATTTAATGTAAGTTTGAAAGTGGTTCCGATTGTCTCTTGGAAATTTATCGTAATGTTATCCGACTTTCCTTGAGTCTGCCGTTATTTTGCAGCTTTATCCATGTTTCGTGCCCCTCAGCAGTCGTGATTCAAAGTCTAAAAAGTACTTTGACATAAAATCACTCTTCCTCAGTGGGAATCGTGGCATGGGCGGCATCAAAGAAAATTTCTCCTTTCTCTATCCGTGAGATTCATATGTCTAATTCGGGTATGTTTGTTTTGCCCGCCTCGACCGTAATGAAAGCGGCTGTAAAGGACAGGAGATAGAGCGAAAGGGCGGGTTCTGTCCGGTGTATAAAGAGAAGGGAAAGGAATGTGTGATTTGCCAGAGGGAGAAGAGAGAGAAATAGTGGAGAAAGTGGCTGAAGAGGAAGGGGCGTGGCGCGAGGAGAAAGGCGGTGCGAGGACGGTGCTTTGGGGAACTCCCTTCGAAGAACGGATGAACCTTCTCTATCTGCAGTGAAGGTCCATCCTTCCTTGTTCCAGAAGAGTAGTTTATCATGAGTTTTCGTAATTATTTTACTATGCGGAGTTATTGAATTATTATTTACATTATTTATTTTATCTACACTTCCTAACTATTTCTACTACTACCGTTCCGTGCCGCAAATTACTAGTAAAGAAATCTTACCGTCTGCAGTTGACGATGGCATTGAATATTGGTTACTTTTCTCTACTGTGGTACTGAGATTATTTATCACCACTCACTCTCTATTCTAATAACACGAATACGCTAGCATTGAATGAAATATTTATGTGACGACATAGATTCTTAGGCAAAGGACAAAGTAATGAGGTTATTTATTTCTATAGTTGATAATAATAATTTAGTACATTTAGAGTGTTGGTCTGTGTACACATTAAAGCCTAACTTACTTAACATTAGAAATTAAAGTAATTAACTTAATTTTCGTAGTATTAGTTGACTACTCTTCGTGGAAAGCAATCTTGAGCTAAATTCATACTAAACATTAAGGTCTATCCGGCCCATTTCAATGGAAACTATCGATGTTTTAATTCTAAATGGTTATTCTAAGTAGGCCCGTTATTTACATTATTTGCGCATAGTTTTGTTAACATTTTTATTTAAAAAAACTGGCGGGTTTGATCAATTTGGGCAGATGATACGTTTTTTTAGTTTTTTTTGGTTTTTTGGTAGTACGAGTGTATATAGGCTTGGAGAGGAAGAAGATGCCGCACCATCAATCCGAAGATGGGTGATTACAGCATCCTCCCTGTATCATTACGGGAAATGAAGCCTCGCTGACAGCAGAGCCGGGTCTTTGAAGTCTGAGCATTTAGGATGTCTGAAGGACGCTCGGGCGGAAAATACGCCTTCCTCTCGAAAATGCTATTTCTTCTCCAATCCGTGCCTGCGCATTCTTGTGGTAATTTGTGCCATGAATGGGTTTTATTATTCTTTTATGTAATAATCTCGAGGCCGCCCGTGGTTATAATTTCCGTTGCCTTTGATTCATGAGGATCGACTGTTGTTTGTGTGGGTAATAGGTCTTCTTCGTGGCATTCGATGAAAACAGCTATTCCTCTCTCTAGTATTTCTTCCTTTGTCAAAGCAAACACTTCCGATGATATTCACCATCTTGTCTATAGTATTAGTATTGATGAGTATCTGTTGTTTACTGATACGAAGATTAATGTTAAAGAACAAATACACCTTTCTCTAGAGTATCATTGTCTTTAATTAGCCATTTGACATTTTTAATAGCACATCACTAGAATAAAAAATAAAATTGTTACCTCCGTATTTATAAGAAAAGTTCATTTTCTAAAACATTATTTTTGCGTAGGAAAAAAGGTAACTTCTTTTCTAGTAGGAACAAATTAGTCCATAAATGAAGTACCATATATCTTAGAAGTTCCTAATTGTAATTTAGATTCAACGATTCCTAATTTTTAAAGCTAAACAATTCTATTAGGAGAAATAACCTCGAGCAAGTAGAATATTTGAGTTATTTTTTCTTACCTTAAACGTAGTCGTATATCTCTGAGTGGGCATTGAAATCTTTCAGTATCTTCCAATTGAATAACGTATACAACTCAACTGTCACTGTCCTCTACAAAATGAAATTATAAATAAGAAATGTTTAAAATGAAAACTAAAAGTAATACATATGAAAATCTTAAACGAATCGAAATATTTCCGAGAGAGCGTTGAAATCACTCACTATCTTCCAATTGGATAACATAAAATAAAACAGACAGTCCTCTACAAAATGTAATTATTTTTAAAAGTCAAATAAATGTAATTAGTGCTGAGATTTTTCGTTTTACGTATTAGAAATAATTTTTGGGTTTCGATATTTAATGCCGTAAAGTTTTTGGCTTCGAAATCCCAGATATTGCTACCTGCTGATCTAACTCGTAGTATGAATGAAGGCATCCTATAGAATGTGTCCAGTTAATTGCAGGTTACTCTTGTTCAACGACTCCTTCGCAAAATCCCTCCTCAACGATTTATCCTCATAATTATCCAGATCCCTCAAAACAGGCAAAAAGTGGAAACGCGTCCATGGCGGGCGAGATGTAATCCTCGGACGAGGAAATGTTATCTAATGCTCTTAATCCCGAATGAGATCAATCGAATTCTCCGCCGTTCAACCGGGAAGAAAAATCAACCGCTTTATTCCTCAGTGCGGCGCTGCGTAAGATGTGCCGAGATCCCCTTTCATTTATCCCGGTAATTTCAAAGCTGTCGATCCGTATCTCATTCCTCTCGCACGCATTTTCTCTTTCGCTGTTCCGGTCGTGTGCCGCGATATACCTTTTTCACGTCTCCGGGGAAACGTCTCTGGAGATGGGCGTTCGAGATTATGAACTGGATTTATTCCCGCGGAAACATCGTTTTTCGCGCAAATACGGACGAGTTTAGTGATTTATCGCGGATAACGGAGACTATCTCTTCCATACTGCTCGAGTGTCCTCGCTAGATTTTCTTCGCTCTTGTTTATGTGTGTGATAACTAGATTTCGCTCGATGTCCACTTCTCCGGAGTATTCTTGTTAGTATTTTAAGATGTACTTCATTTCGAGTTTGTTTGAATCAACTGCTTGGGCCGTGACTTGGTGGTATGGATCCATCAGGAGCGAAAGTGAAAACAAACTTTTACTATACCACAGAATATTTTCGTTTTCCGTTTCGTATTTTGGTTTGGTCTTGGTCGTTTCCAAATAAAATATTCTATGGTATAGTAAAAGTTTGTTTTCACTTTCGCTCGAGTTTGTTTGGTGAACTTTCGTGTTATTATTCCCTCTGATAAGGCTTTCAGGTCTGACTTTTCGATATATAATCGGCAGCGAACCAGTTAAGACCCCATGCCTGCCTTGCAGATAGATGGGATTGTTAAAGTATAAAACAACGGCTAGATCTTCAGCCGTTGCACTTTATTTCCTGGTATTTTTCGTAAACTTCAGGCCATAGATAAACTTAGGCTTAAAAATATTTTCGTTTCTCTTGACTTTCCGTAAAATGAAATCAATTTAAAAAAATTGTTTCGTATACCCCAAAAACATCCATTTTCTGGACTTTTACAGTGGTAGGTACATATTACGACAACAATTGCAGAAGACCGTTCCATAATCGGAAAAATCTGACTAGCCGGGATTCGAACCCGGGACCGTTGGAGCGATACCGTGCGAGCACGCTAACCACTCGGCCACCACGGCCGGTGATTGATCAAGATGTAGAAGAATATTAATTACCTTAAAATATAATGTATGAGGGAATTGTTTGAAACTCCCCTTGGCTTTTTTCTATATCCGCTTACCTTCTACATCCTGTAATATGCTAGTCGAGATTTACTTATAGCAAGGTAAGATTGGTCAAATTGTTCATTTTTTGTGAAAATTAACTTTTAATTACATTTTCGAATTATATTTTCGTAGCCATAAATGCTCATTTTATTTTCCAAATCAATTCAAGATTTCCTCAAAATTAAATTGGGCTTAATAGTTTCGTATGGTAATGCTATCTAGGTACTCGAAAATGAAAGAATTGCAAATATGGAACCTTTCGCTTGATTTTTACGAAACATTTTCGAAGAATTTTTACGCTGAATTTTAAAAGGCGTGTAAGAAACAGGATTTACTGCACCAAGGAACATGAAACGTTAGGAAACGATCTTCTAATAACCGTAGGTTGGAACTGTGGTAATTGAAACAAAGGATATTAAAATTGCCTCTTATTTCATTGGTGCCATTAGCTTTGAGAACACCTTCGTAGCTCTCTGAAACTTAAAAGTAACTACGACCCATATATCATTGCGTGGTTACCACCACGTGCAGGAGGGACTTCGGTCATACTTTAACGACCGTAGTAAATTTGAAGTACAGCGCGCCGTGAATTCAAGGGTAATAGGTTCTTAGCGGAGGGTAAAAATGGGAGAGCGGATCTCGGTGCGGCTAATGAAAGCTCAAAGAGCCGTGGTAGACTGGCGTAGAGGTGATTGGTGAAGGTCAGGGATTTGTCGAAATCCCAGCAGGCACTGAAGAGAGGGTAAGGAAAAGCTCCCGAGCAGAAACAAGTTCCCTTGGTTCTTGTGTTAACGCTGCTAAGAGCTGAACGGACCTCTCGGAGAGGCGAGTTGCGGGAGGTCGCGTGTTCGGGGAGGAGGTTGCACTGCTGGTGTACGCTCATTCGTGTGTGAAGATTGAGTAAGTACCGGATGAGAGTAAGGTCAACTAGTTCGGGGGAACTGGTAAGGAATTACTTCGAAGGGGAAAGGGACATAGAATTACTGCCTAAAATGGCAGAGTGCGTCGAGGAGAAAGGTTTAAATATGTTTCGCTCAAGTCGGCGGCGTCTTTGAAATTCTAATCCGGAATTTTCTACGACTATTTTGTTAGTTTATTTTCTATCTTTCGATCTACGACTCAATTTATTAGGCTCTTAATTCTCGTAAGGTTCATCTAGAAAGGATGCGACAAGGCGGTGTTGCTATTAAAATAGCTTTCTATATGTATATTAGTCTTTATTAGGTGAGTTATTGGAATCATTTTCAAATTCCAACTCATTTTATGGGAATGAAATGAAGTAAACAGCAGTAAATATGCTTACATATTTCATGCAGCTTAAGTAACCTAAATAAATAATATTGTGTTCAGAAATAAATTTATGTTAAGGTAACTTCCAAGGATCTTATCTCTTATATCTTTGATCAAGTTTATTTTCTTATCTTGATTAGAAACGCTAGCAGATGGTTCTGCTCATAAATAATTGCTGTAACTGTTTAGATCGTAGATTCAAATCTTACAGTGGACATTGATATTTTTCTCTCTTTTACAAGGCTTTTCAGTAATTGAACTAGGTCATGTTATCTGGAAATAGTTTCTGAATCAAAGCGATTAAGTGATTTATTATGATAGGATACGGAGATTGCCATCAATGTTTTTGAAATATTAACCGATTTTATTTTTCATTTAAAAAACAAGCTTAAATTGTGGTATAACCTCGTACTGTAACAAAATTGTTATCGCTCCTGTAAAAATAAATCATCTAACTAGATACTATTGGATTCTTTGATCATAATTGCTTTGAGTTTATCTTTGCTACTGCTTGTCGAATGAAATTGTTATTCCGCTCTGATACTTCGAGTGTGATCAGGGATTTAGAATGCTAGAACAAGTCGATCCTAGAACTCATTCTTATCCGCGAAAGATACCCGAAAGTAATTGATTAATTACTAGGGAAGTTAATTCATTGTACTTTCATCCCTTATTATTCGTCGACAGGCGGCTTGTAGGGTAAATAAGTTATGGCTGTAAATTTTACAACTTTCGCAAAAGGTCACAATTACGTGACAAAACGAGGAACAGATCAGAATTTACGTAAATAATATGACATTTTCGTGCTGAAATTTCAAAATGAAGTGTCATTTTAATAAGCCAATTTGACGATGGTGTTTGAGTTGTGATTGTAACCTCTTCTGTCAGCTTCCAACGAAACATGGTCGGGTTCCTTTGTACTGTATTTCCTCGCAGTTCAAGGTCCATCTCGGAGGTCTACCTTCGCGCACCAGACGAACGGACGTGTTCCCATCACGCTTTTTATCGAGATGTCACTCTCTCTCAGCCCCGGGTTCGATTCCCGTGACTGTGCCCTTTTTCCTGCTCATCTCCATGAAAACTCGCACAAGTCGCCGGCGGAAGTGTCACGCATACCTTCCTCGATAAAAACTCCTCTTCCACGACGACATTCCACTCGCCCTGGGCAGACGTCACTCAAGCACGGGTCAAGAGATGGATGAGGAGCAGCGGTCGCTCGTAGCGATCTCCCAGATAGTGGAATGGTTTCGAGGATGCCCAGCGTAGGCGTACGGAGTGGTGTGTTTTGAGACGAGGCGTTGCCTGCAAAGCGGTCTATTCTTTTTCTGCGGTATAATGGACGCTTCGGATGGGAATAAGTGGCGTTTTGCAGTTTTTGCGTGCTCGGGAGCCGAGTCGCTTATCTCCCGAAGAATGCTCGACGGTTGCGTGTTGTGTCCGCGTATACTGCCGTTGCATTAAATATCGGTGTCTTCTGGATGTTGTGTAACGATTTTATTCGTATCGTTCTCCAATTAGATGGAGAGCATCCAGGTGCTAGTATGGATTTTTCTTAATGTGAAAATGTTATAGGGAAATAAGTTTATCATAAAGGCTGAAATATCAAGTTATGCCAAGTGATAGATTAAGAAGTGTGGTTTATATTATATCATCATTATTATATTATTGTTACTCTTTAAAAAAGATACATTAATAAGTATGTATACTATACAGTCCACTGATTATTTATTAGTCATTATTATTACTGGCTGTCATTTGTCATAATTTTTTAATTGTTTTTATGTTAACTTATTTGCTATCCAACGAATAACCTGTGTACAATATATAAACTCCTTCTAGTATATTTTTTATTAGGAAGAAGAGTATCGTATAGCATGTTTAAAAATCACAATTATTGCTCTTGTTTTTCAATTGCTTGTTTTCAAACTTGCATTGGGTTTCTCCACTGAATTTTGTAAGCGATTAGGGGAACGTTTACGATATAAATTAGAGACTCTTTAAAATTGAAGAAGTTACGAATATGTACTTTCCGTCAAATTACGAGTATGTTCCGACAATTCTGCTATAATTTATACAGACTGTTGCGAGCAGTGTTTCGCAGCGTACTGATCTCGGCGTAGCATATGATATCGGTTCGCTCTTAAACAGGAATTATGAATCCGCTTCACACACGCTCTTAAATTTTTAAGACATACGTAGGAGTGTTTAGGAATCGGAGAGTAATTTATATTCGTTAATCACATTTTCCGAAGTTTATCATTCATTTCTTCAATATCCAAATGCACAAATTTTTTATTTATTGATCTTTAAAGGATAATTCACGCTGATTTACGGTCAAGAGTCGCTTTTTAGGGTCAAGAGAATTTTTCTCAACTACGAAATTATTGTTTTTGGAATCTTTCTCCCCCGCCGCGACTTAGAGGAGGTGGTCGACCTATCACTTCCTTTTTTCCTCCACGATTCTTGGAATTCCCCAAGGAAATAATCTTCCGAAAGACCTCCTTTCTCCCAGACATTGTTCCTCCTTTCATCCACTTCATATTTCACCGGTACTAAGGTCGTTCGGGTTACGCGCTCGAAAATTCCCATTTATTTCGCAATGGAGCAAAATAGCTGGGAAAGGGATTCGCGTGTAGGAATGGGATCGGGTGTCAGACCCTTCCTAGGATGCACGTCATGAAGGGAATTGGGTTACACCGATCGGTCCTAAGGTACATCACAACCTCCCCCTTCACATCATCCAAGAAAAGGGGGGTTCGCCCGATTTTTTTCACCCCCGCATTCTCGCTCCTTACCCTACCGCAAGGGTTTTTTCCTTGAAGGCTTCATGTTCTATCAGCCGCCCCACGCATTTTTATCTCCTATTCATTCTCCGCCGCTCCCTCATAAAAGCCATTTCGCCGCTCGAACGGAGTGAAGGAAACGCTTAACACGTCCATCAGAAGTGCTCTCGAGGAATATCTCGAGTTGCTCGCAGCAGACGGAGATGCTGGGGATGATTAGATTAGGTCTGCGTTCCAGCCGAGATTGAGAATCTTGTATCTAATCCATTTCCGAAGTGCATTATCAACGTAATAGAATGACGCATGGAAGAAGGGAGTGGATTTTATATTCCATAAAAGATGACGTTTTAGTTCCTAGAGTAAAGAAAATCTGGTAGGTGATGCAGAATTGCTAGTGGTGCGATAAATGAGTGAGTACATGCAATTTTAAAAGCCAAGTTCAGGTATTTACTGTTAATAACAATTTAAGGCAATTTATACTAAAAATAAAGTTGGTCAGAGTTTTAGTGTATCTGCAAGTCGATTTAAGTAAATTAGATATAAAAAAATAAAATATTCTTAGTTGGAAATGCTAAATAATGATACATATTGTAATTATATGGTTTAATGGTCAATGTCAATGTTGTCTTTAATTTTACTATGTTCTAATTTTACTTTGTGGTATTATTTCTCAACAAATATTATTTAATCCACAAACGATGCGTGATAATAATAAACAAAACAAGTAATTCGAACGCCTGGTATTCATTTTTTACTACAGAATCACTTTTTTACAGTGAAAATACTGAAAAAAAGGAAAGTTGGAATACTGCTGTTAAGGAATTATAGGTTTAAAATCTCCAATGGACGTTTTTATCGGCGTTCCTCTTCTCATTCCCCGGTATTCCGAGAAAACAAGACAGGACGCCGCACTTTTTGAGAGCACTCAATACGTATTTCGAATGCGATGCATTCTTCGTCAGGACTAAACAATAAGTGAAAATACAAAAAAGAAAAATATTAATTACTTATAACAAAAACAAATTATAAAGGAAAGTAATTAGAGAAGCTAAGAAGTCAGTGCTGACATGTTAAAATAACTTTTATTTTAACTTAAATCACGCGGAGTCATTCTCATACGATTAAATGTGTAACGAAAAAGGATCAACTGATAGTGGAAGGGGATTCAGTAAAGAAAGAAGGCGAAAGATTAAAAAGTGAAAGTCTGGGAATGGAAAAGTGCAGTAAACTGTAATTCCATGGTTTTTAATCGTCAATTTGTGTATTTCATTTGACTCTATCCTAACTTCATTTTTTGGTATACAACAAAAACATACGAGGAAACTAGCGTATATTTAATTTTTTTTACATACTGAGAACAACACGAGAGCGTTCTAAGTGTTTCAATATTATGTACTCGATGGAAGAACTCCTCATCAAATCGAAAAACGTATCACCCAAGATTGGAATTAAGTGGAATAATTCTGAAACACTTCGTCACCATCCTTTGTCATTAAGATGACGCGACTAGTATTTACATCGATATTCATCTACCCAATTGATGCCAATCTGGGTCTATTGGTCATTGATGTATTGCCGTGAAGTTGACCGATGTGTATATACTTTCACGTACTCTACCGCTCCTTTAGAGAAACCACCGTTATATATAATGAATTATTTACCAATAAAAACTCATTGATTCAGGAGGAATATAGACTGAGGGGGAAAAGGGGTTGGACTCGCTCCGCAAAGATCTAGCGTAAAGGCATCGCTAAATCCTCCGCCGTCTTCAGCTTTTCTCTTTTCCCCTTCGCCGCTCGGATCGTCGGTGGAGAAAAACATTCACGCTCCCTTTGGAAAAATAGCGAAGAACGGGCTAGGGAGAGAGCGATAATGTCTCGCCTCAATGGGTTGTCGATTCCATACAAATCGCGGAAATGTTTCATTTATTATCCTTTGGGGATCGTCTCGAAAAGCGTCGTTTGTATGCTCTTGGGGATGCGGAATTTCTCTTCGGGAATTTATTTCTTCGGTCGGGGCACTTTCCTGCGTTATCTTTTAGATAGAATATCGATTCAATCTATGATTTATTCCGATCTTTTTTGTTCAATTTTGGTAATTTAGTGCTGGACCAAGGGAATGAGAATTTTGGTGTTTTATATTGAAAATTCAACACGGATAGGGTATCTAATTATGGAATTTTGGATAGGAAATTGGTAAAAGTACTTGGTTTTATCTATAGGGAGACTTAAATATTCCTGAAGGCTTTATATTTGGGTGAGTTAAAGATATTCCTGACTGATATTCGAGGAAATATCCAATTATATCTTGTTAGTATTAGAATTTACGCATTTGATTGCCGTAAAAATTAAGTACTAACCTAGTTTTATATTATCTGTGGCTAATGGTAGACATTTAAAGTTGCTGTACAGATATGCCAAGTTTTCTTTGAGAAACAATTCACATCATGCACTCTGAATGTCGTTTATCTCTTAACATGTTGAAGAATAGAATTATTTTTCTATATGTATTTTTATAAGTTTATGTATATCAGTATTTTGAATTGCACGGTAGTATAAACATGCATTTTGATTTATTCATTAGTAAATCTTTTTGCGTGTTGTGTAGCGGGTTTCTTTAGCCTTCAAGGTGGGATCTAAAGCATCAAATCTTACTTCGTGATCTCTTCCAACATAGATTAATTAGAAGTGCCGTATATTTTGTTGGTATTCGCAAAAACGCAGTCACTAAGTGGAAGTATGCCAAAACTACCGCAAAAATCATTAATTTCGCAACTATGCTACTCTAGAGACTGCCCTATACCTTTCTTGCAAGATTTCACATTTACTGAGGCTATTATAATATTTTAGCTCTTCCTCATGCATTGCTTTTAGCTTAATTTGTTATATTACGATCGAACTTCGTTGAGCCTTCTTCCAAATCCGTTTTATTCAGCACCATGGCTCTTGTTATACCTGAGTTGACTTAGGATCCTTGGCGAATTAGCATTCGAACGTCCTTGTGGGCAGAGGACATCGGTTGAGAATTCTCGTGGCGTTCGCAGTTGTGTCAGCCAAGTGACTGAAGAGGTCTCCACCGTACAACAACGTGGCAATTAACCATCTGCTTCCCGCACTTCTTACAACACGAAAGCCATTTTGCGTTAGAGATTTGAAAAATTTTAAATTCAAATTTTCGGAAATGTTGTTTGGAAAATTCTGAATTTCATAACACCTTATGTTAAATGTTATAGACGCGTGGATGCCCCTGGCCAGTTTGGACGCGAACGTTTTCACTAGTTCCTCGAGCTTCTTTACGTCTGATTTCTCATGATATAGAAAGTGAAAATTCACACCGCAGCATCGCCTTAAGTGGAGGAGAAAAAAAGGTGTTAAATTATCGAACGCGGTGAGATAAAAGTGTGAAAACGGAGGGAAAATATATCTGCCATTGTTTACCCAATCTCGGCTACACATGAACCGAATCTCCTTTGGGGAATAAATACCAACTCTGTTTCCAGAATCTCTTTCCGAGTGCCCTTTTAGATATTTATTTTTCGTATTTTCTAGAGCTCCGCTCTATTAACTTTCTCTCAGCTTCCTAAAGGGGCCGCTCCTCTTTTACGAAAAGAAACCGTTTATTTTCTACCTCTGAAATTATTTCGGGCCTTTCTAAGGGTTAGTGCAAAACCCACAGTTATTGCATATAGCTTAAGATTAAAATAGTCTTTTGACGATATGAATCACTTTTACTCCATATTAGATTAACGTTTTAATTGTACATGCTCCAGAGACTTCAATGCCCAAATATGAACGTGCATTTCAGAGTGCTGATTCATTTCGGTATTTTAGTATGCCTTTTTTCTTTCTATAGCGTCTGTGAAGCCAAATAGTTAGTTATGGGGGAAACTGCTTTGATTACCTCAGTTACCTTAGAACAGTTTCTTTAAGATATAAAAAGGAGCTCAAAGTAAAAATCGTAATGATGTGTACCTACGGTTACTTTTTGTTATTCCTTGTGGATTATTCCTTAGATAACGTATAAGGATCATAACTATGCAAGTTTTTTAATCTCTATTCCCGTATCCGTATATTTACCAATTTAGTTATAAGGTAAAAATACTGGCATTATTGTTAGAAATAATTTTATAGAGATTATTATGAGATCTATGATTTCAGTTCTCTTCTTACTTAGTTCAAGGCGTTTAATGTTTTAGTTATGTCACTTAAAATAAAATCGTCCTTATAAACGGCGAACCTAATCCTTGTTATAAATTCAGAATTTTAAATTAAATTTAGGATCTCTTATTTATGAATACATCTTCCACGAATAATTTGTTGCAAATAAATAATGGGGTATAGGACGCTATTCGTAATGTGTTTTAAAAATAGACGTATCTTTTTCGGAGATGCTTGATATTCGGTTGACGCAATCTCTATTTTCGGATAGGTTTTAGAGGTGCGTCCCATCTTAACGGTTATAAAACGCTAACGGACCACACTTGGTCCATTCCTGAGGAGCTGAATTGATTATAGCAATAGCCGTGGAAGGGAGTTCTATAGCACTCAAGAATTCCTCGGACAGGTATAGACCCTCCAAAAACTCTTTCCAAAGGCTGTATAAGCTCAATAAAAGAAATGGTATGTCTTTTCACGGTCTTTCAAAATGATGGACATTCCTATTAGCCTATTCTGGTGTTGCTTTACTGCGCCTACCTATGAATATTTTTGCACCCTTTATCACCGGTTAGAATTTTATGTTACAAAGACCGTGTCGGAGAGTAGTTAAATTAATCTTAGGATTGGAATAGCTATTTAATCATGCGATGTAATTTTGATTTTATATTCATAGCCATTCCTGTAAGGTATTTCTAGAAATATTAGCCATAGTAAAATTAGTTTATAGTAATCCGTTTTAGGTAGGTTCTTCTTATTATAAAAGAAAAGTTTTTCGATTAAAGTGATGCTAATTCTAATTGTTATAGTATTATTATTATAAGTGCTTCGAAAGCTTAGGTCATTTCGCATTTGGGCTCCCACCGGAATCGAACCCGGGACCGCTTTTACCAAAGCTGAACGCGCTGCCCACTTGGCTATCCGGGAGCTTTCAATTCAGATTTCTTTGCAGATTTCATCCGTAATTATTTCATTAATTAAATAGGCTCCGCTATGCTTACATCCAATCATGGGATATACTGTTTATTAATCAAAGTTTCTTTTCGTATTTCGTAATTGGATTCTCCTGGGAAACATTTTCAAACCCTACGATCATCATGCTTCTACCATGGGGATAACTATTCCAATCAAGGAAATGGTTGGATAATAATTCTGCAGCGGGGACTAGCTAGAAGAACCCCAGCTGTTGTCACCTGAAAGCAGCAAGTCACGTTTCCGTGTTATTTCGACCCCGGGGCCATCGAGGGAAGCGTATTGTTTGCCTATGGAACACGATAACATTTCTGATAAAAAAGATCGTAGAGTCGTTTAAAGCTTTCGTTGGAATAAAACTTTCTCTCACGCAGACGTGTCTCTCGTTCGGCGAGCGACCGAGGAGCGTTGGTGGCGTCCTTGGTCCTTCTATTGCCCTTGTCCTCTCTTCAGCATCCGACGAATGGCATTCCATCGAACAGTGTTGCCATCCCTTCCGATCTGCCTCGTCACGACCCTCCGTGGTAACACCTGTGCGAAGGCGCTCCTGCCCGCCGAGCCACGGAGGCCGCACGCCGGTCGGACGAGCGGCAACGCTTCGGTCCGGGCATTAGGAAGGCTAATGTCTTCATTCCTAAACGTGAGATCTCTCTAAGAAGCAGAAACAAAGGAAGTGAGAGGTGGGACCAATATCCCTTCCTCGCCGCCTTCCCCTTGCCGCTCTTTTCCTGGTCGCGTAGGTGGAGGGGAATGTTTGAAAGGGAAGCGGGATGAGCTGCAAATTGTTGAACCTAGCTGCTGGATATTTGCCGATCGTAACGAGGTTGGGAATGTTTGTCGTTTCGCGGTGGGTATTCTTTCCTTTCAGCATTAGCTGCGGATGGCACGAAGAGAAGAGTTCCAATAGGAAGGTTCCCGTTTCCCATTATAACTTTTTTGGCTTATCACGATCTCAACATTCTGTGTGGCAATAGGATAGGCTATATAAAGTGCAAAGAGAATTAACTTTTCCTATTAAATACGTACAATATATTATCTGCATAGGACAAAGGGAATAAAAATTCCCTTTTATACAAGACTTTATCATCGAGTACGCTCTTAACAAAATGATGGCCCGATTCAAAAAGTGTAAGCTGGATATATCCTAATTGCTCCACTGCCAATGTACATCGGCATGATAATGTATTTTTTAAGTATGAGAAACCCGTGGAAACTGATTATTAATGTCCTTTTCTGGTTCCAATTCATGTCGATCACCTCCTAGGCTAGAGAGTTGTGACGTGTCGTGCTGGTTGCTGCTTTATAAGGCGCACAAGCGTAAAGTGTTTTTCCCCGGTTTAGTAGATTGGTTCATATAGCATTGTCGTTTCTGTGAATCTTGTGGTAGATTTTAAGAGTGGCTTAATGGATTGCTTTATTTACCGTTATGGCTGGTATAATTATTGGCATTAAATAATCCACAGTGTGGCAGAACTGATATACTTTTCAATTTACTTCGCTATCCATTCATATGTTAGGGAAAACCATAAAACCTGAACCTTCGTAGCATTTACAGGTTTCAAAATTTCCATGACTTCAACGGCTATGTGTATTCAGCATTCAATATTTTGAAAATTCTTCTGATCTCAGGTGCTTTGGATGCTTTACATTCAAGAAGAAAGTGACGTAGAATTTATACGTACACATTTTTGGCATTTAGCAGAAAAATGATTGAATGTAAATTTCTTTGGTAATCCATTCACATAGATCTTGCCTTTAAATAAAAGTTCTTTTGAAGAAGGGAATATACTGCATGATCTCCACGTGAGTTATAAAAATACTGTGTTAGAAGTATCTTCATTAATGGAATATTTTTGGAGGTGCTCCTTTTCGGGTTTAGAAAACCATTAAAGTCTCAGGTTATAATTTCGAATTATTTGAAGTAAGCCTATTTTATAATCAAGATATTTTGTTTTTATCAGAACATTTCTGTAGCCACTACCTTTAATTTAATGTTTCAATTAGATTCAATATTAGAGCTTAATCAGCCATATTCTCAGTATGCAACCACCGAAGAACAAAGCGAATAGGAAAGCCGTCTTTATTACCTCTTGATGACGTTCTCCTTTTCCGATTCTCTTCAATCATTCTTTGCTAAACTCTCTCGACTGTCGACGAAAGCGGAGAGAAAGCTACCTTGCAGTCCCTCCGAAGGTGATATTTGTTTTTTCTACGCCATTGTCTATAGGAAAGCACTTCATGTCTTCCAGGCGTTATACTTTCATCTCTTGCATCAAGAATAGATATTCTTACAGCTTCATCTCTCAGCTCCTTTAGCTTTCATAATGAAAAACTCAAGATAAACCAAGAGGTATACAGCAGAATCTGTTTAAAAAAAATCAGTTCTTTATTTTCCGTATCTTATAGGATTACTTTTTCTTTATGCCTGTTGGTATAGTTTCGGTTAGTGGGGTTTTTACCGTTAGTTTTTTTCAGACAGAAATTTCGAGGGTCGCCGTGCTAATCCGGACCCTTAGCTGGGCTTTCCAGCTCGGGATCGCCCGACCTTCACATCAGGGGGGACCTTAAAAAAACTGACCGCGTGGAATACGATTTAAAAAGTTATAAACAATTCAAATGAGCAACAATTTATTATCTTCGTCGTCTCACTCGTCCTAAGAGATATACAAGCGTCTTTTGATCGACGTTCTACGATGAAAATTAAGATTTTTCGTGATTTTGCAAGAAATTACCCGTTTACACACGGCATCGTTGCCGTTGGGTTGGAGTAGGGGGAAGGGATTTCTATCAGAAATCTAGAAATCCCCCGCAACCCAACCCAACCCCCGTTGAGATATTTAAAACACTGCAATTTTTCTAAGGAGCGTTCATGCTACTTTATATGTTCTCATGTGAAGAAACTCATGTAAATTATTATAAAAAGCAGACAAAACAGATGAACATAGTTTTGAATTTTCTAAGTATTTTGTTCCTCTTCTCCTTTTAAGTCTTCCCTCTAACATCTTGAGTATACCTCGCAAGAAAAACTTCCTTTATCTCTTACCTATGTTTTCACCCACTGGAAAAAGAAGGAGGTAATGGTTATTTTTAAAACACTGCGCGACGGGAAGTGATTCAGAATGTACGAAGCTGAGGCATGATTTGAATTAACAAGGCTGTGAATGTTTTTATCTCATTCACTCAGAAGTGTTTGGCGTTAAGATATCCTTATGGTAATGGTAGTAATAGATGCCTGCGTTTGTGGGCATAATTCTGCGGAATCACGTTCATTTTTATAACTTTATGTATGCTCACGTTTATACTAAGGGCCATACCGCAGTAAAATCTCTGGATAACACGCGAAGGAACAACAATATCTCAGTGAAATGATGGAGCAGGGAGTTATATTCTCCAGGAAATTGCGAAGTCGAAACCTCATGCTGCTTTAGTCTTCTACTTTCGCTCCTTTTCTGTATTCATTCCATTCCTTCCCTACCTTGACCTTCCTTGTTTACATTTTTCGCATTCCACTCCCAACTGTCCTTTCTCTCTTCCTTCCTCTTTCTTTTCCTCATTTCAAACGGCGCGATTAAATCATTTCTGTCGTTTCATGGTAAAGAGTTTTATGACAAACACAGAGCTGCTGCTATATAGAGTTCTCTGGTAATGCTGATACACACCTACGACTCCTCTCTCACACCGACGTGAGACAGTCTGTTTGCTCTCAAGAGTTTATGCTCTTTCTAGACACATGCGATCTTGTATGAATTCAATAGAGAAACATTAATGTTCTCGTATCGTGCGGGTAATAAATCCGATATTCCGAGAGGTTTATTCTTTGTTTATTCCCTCCTCAGATGTCGCTGTTTGCATATACAGTAGTGGAATCGCGACGAGGATTTTATCTTTAAACAGTGTCTCATCTTCCCGTAGTCACTTAAGATGGTTGACGTTATGAATTCTTCCGCTTACATTGCCCCGATCATTTGCTCAAATAAATGAGAGCGCTGTACTTATGCTACTTTTGGATTGAAATAAACTACCTGATCAATTTACGATGGTTTTCTATAAAATAAGAGAAATTTTGCGATTTTGTATTATATTTTCAATTATTTATTCTTGTTGATGTAAAAGCCAAAAAATGGATTTTATGAAGAGATATCACAAATTCTCAAAACTACATGTATTTGCTTATTATATTTTAAGTGTCCGAAGTATAAAAGAAAAGGAGTAGGATTTGGGGTTGAAATATGTAGAAATCTTGTCCGGAAGAAATGATTCCGAAGGGAAATATTTCAATTTATTCATGCTTTATTGAATAATAAAGAAAATGATGAACAAGCTGTTTTTATTGTTTCAAGATCCTACTTATGTGTATCACACGTATATAAATCGAAAATAATTTGAAGTGATTTCAAGTATTTTAATCCTTGGTTAGTTTTACGGTAGCGTATATGCTATATTTTACGGTCATATTATTCAATTATTTCTTGTCATTAGCTCAGTTCTATTGTAATTTCAATTATTTTGTATAGTAATTTCTCACAATAATTTTCCATCAGATTTTAAATGAAACAACAAATCATTGCGTCCTGAACTATTAAGAATATCTCTTAACTTTGGCGTTTTTCCGTTTGTGAGAGCGTGCCAGGTATTATTTTATTCAGTTATAATTGCTACTAATATTTTTTAATTTAAAGACATTTTTTAATTGTTATTACTCATATTTTTTCACAATTGAGGTAATTTCTCACTCATCAATTTTTAAACCAAAATTTAAATGAAATAACATTCTATTGCGTAATGATCTATAAAAAAGTTACAGGGCTCACATTAATGCTTCATCGTATTTGATAGTGACATTCGTGCATATTTTTAAAAGTATTATTTTACATATAACATATCCGAGGCCCTGGTTTATCATTTTTACCTTTATTTTCGGAACAAGTTGATAGCCAACCCCCAACCTGGAGGGTCAGGATTTGTCTTACGAGTTTCTCTCCTGGATCAGTTGTTTTCGCTGCAACTAAGATCCTGACCTGCCCTTGGTTTCCTGTAAGAGTATCCTTCACCTCACCTTCGGTAGACCAATCCCTTACATATGTGTGGATAAAATACATTTTTAAAATTTCCTCATCCCAGACAACGATAACCAAACTAAGCTAAGATTTCCAAAGTCTGATCACTTATATTTCCTCCCGAATATAGTCCCAACAAAGAAATTCCCTTCTTCCGTCGCAGTTACCTCCTCAAGAAGAAGTTCCTCTAGAAATCCTTTATCCCGAATCAATGAAGGTTATTTTTTCGGGCACCTGATGCCATCGTCTGAAGTTTCATCTATCGTTGCCCTCCTGTCAGACGGCGCCCTAAAGAATACGAGAACTCTTTTCCTCTCTCGCCCTTAACAATCGCACCCTCTATTGTGACCGCGACGGCCTTTAAGGCTTCCATATGTCTCCTGCCAACGACCCTTGCATCCCCTGTATTCCTTACTAGATCATATCCTGGAATTCCTAACTCGAGATGTAGGTCAGATTCGGGCAAGTTTTGGGAACACTTGTGTCGTGTTTGAGGTTATGCTTTGAAATTTCTTCGAAAGACTTGTCGGAATGGGGCAGTTTTTTCTCTAATGTACGCTAACCGAAACTTGTTGAAGTCAAGGAACTTGGAATGAAGTTTCTGAATGGAAAGGATTCTCCCTCGAAATTATTGGTTTAGTTGAAGACTCCGTGATATCACTTTGAAGGATACTCCGACGGATGTTTCATTGCTGAACATGAATAACTTTGGATGAGCATAGAGATTGGAAATGTGTATCAACATTTACTTGAGTTAATCTCCTAAGGAACTCATAACTCTAGCTAAAATAATACCAATGAAATTCTCTGAATAAATATAGGTACTAATTGATCACGAGATCAACTGAGAAAATGTTGGTGTTGAACACGTTTCCAATCTTTTAAAACTTTAAGAACTTTAGCTAAAATAATTCCAATTATATTCTTCGAATAAAAAACGCTCTTAAAACATTATTCGGCTCAGGTCAAGAATAAAATTTATCACGGCAGTATATTAATGGGATACTTACTGGTTTATTGGAGCATCAATTGAATTAGACACCTTTTGTCTCCAAAATACTCACAAAACAAAATTAACTATTCTTAATGAGGAAAAACGAATACTTAGAAAATCCCGCAAAGTTTCCGTATTGATGAAATACCACAGTTAATTTCCCAACTTTAGAGATTCCTCATAGTATATTAGACTCTTTATGGTGTAAAATTTGTGTAGTCACATCTTTTTTACCTGAATGAAATTTTGATGGAGTTTTGAATGAAATATTGAGAAGTTCGTTCACTAACATAGCCTTTGTGCATTTTTTTATGGAGATGAATTTTTGATTCTGCTTATCTCTGGAATCATTTATTCTTAGAGGTCTGTATTTGCAAATTTTTCATGTTTACTCTGTTGAACTCGCACAATTTGAGAGCGCTTGCAGTATGGAGTGGAGAGCATAACTCAATCGTTCCGTAATCCCAATAAAAGACCCAACGTCCTCGATTCCGATATTTGAATTTAAAGCCGCTTTTCATGGGGGAAAGAATGGTCCCGGCGATATTTCTGCTCCTCATATCTCTCTCTGTTTTATTCCTCTCTCTTTTAGCCTATTATGAGCTTTCAACCGCTTCCGCCCACTTTAAACCATCCTACCCTTTGCCCGAAATTCCCTATTTCCATCGCCATATCCCACTCTCATATTTATACACTTCAGCTGTTTCAACTCGGGCAGCTTTCTTTCACTGCCGGAGGGGGAGTTATCCCATGACCCGACTTCTCAGAGTATGACAATTCAGAGTGTGACAATTCAGAGTACAACAACAACTCAGGGTGCGACAACTCAGAGTACAACAACTCATCGCTTCCGACAACTCATCAGACTCGACAACTCATTGGATCCGACAACTCAACGGGGAACAGATCATTGTGCGAACAACAGATCACTACCCTTACCAACGACAATTGAAGTAAAATCAAATTTTGAACGTTAAAACAATTGAGCGGTAGTCTTTTTACTGATTACTGATTTAACTAGTTAAAAAGTTATTAACAATATATTTGATAATAAATAAATCGCGCGATGAGCGGTCTCGCCCGCCCGCGCCCGGTCAGTTGTCGCACCTTGAGTTGTCGGGTCCCATGAGTCACCCTCAGAGTTGTCACGGTACCTAGTTCCCCACGTCGTAGTTTTGGTCCAGTCATTTTGGAAACAATGAGATCTGTTGAGAATGGAATTCCAGTTGGGAGGGCCCTCTTATTATGAAGCGCTTTACATCTCCTATCGGATACAGTATCGGAGGAATGTTGATTTGACGGGGGAAAATTAAGGGGAGGCCGAATCTCGATCGGAATCACTCATGCCCCGAAATGTCACGATTCTTACGTCGATCGATCATTCTTACCTTTCTAGTGGGATTTATCGATGCAATGGCCACATTACCATTTCATCATCCCCAATGATGCGGTAATTCCCAACAGAAGTCATTTGACATCCCCTTCGTGAATTTCACCGTTTCCTTTCTAATGAATTGGAACTTCTCGAGCGAGACGGGGGAATTTTTTTGGATTTCAGTTTATGGAAATTAAGCAAATCGTCTACATTGCACAAAATTGATAATCCAAACGTAATATTGAGTGTTTACCTGTCTTTATGTTATTTTATTCGTATAGTTCCCCTGTTTTATTATATATTGTTATTGATTGTAATTTTACCGATGTTGTTTTTATTTTTCATCGGTTTAGATAGATGATCTTCCTTTTGATGGTTATCTTGTAAATACATGTATGTATGGTGTAACTATTGCCAAGTTATTTTCATTCCTGCTTCCTCAATTTAGCGATTGTTAGCCAGGTCGTTACATATAAAATTAACCAATTATTAATTAAAATTAACATATTATAATTAATTATAGATAGAATTCTATTACTTTTTACTGTTTTCACCGTCAAAGCATAGGTCTACCACCTGGAAATCACCTAAACTAACCCGAGAATATCTTCGACATGCAATACAGCAAATAACATAAGATCTTATTTATTGTTAGCCAACTGGTCTGTTTCCATTCTTTAGCATGACTGTTTAATAAAAAGGGAGTAAACATTAATCACTAGGCGATGAAGTTGTAACCTGGAAACAATTTTAGGCTGATTTCTTGCATTAATATTGTCAAATCATTTACCCAGATAAAATAAAACGAAAATTTCTCCCTCAATTATTTTTGGCTATCTTTGAGATTCTCTCTTAAAGTCCCCTGATGATTGCGTTATGTCTAGAGTAGATTAAGCAAATCGTGATTACGTGCTTAAGTGCATTAGAATGCATAGCGCTCTTTCTGCCATTAGGAAAACTGTTTGATGACCGAGCGGAAGAAATTTCCAGCTGCGTCACTACCGGTGTTTGTCTCCCTGACATTGTCATTACCTAAGCAATTCTGAATTTGCAAAACAAATATTTCCCGTGTCGAAGGTGGATGCTTGAATTCGAATCCCAAAATTTGTCCCTGCGCGATTTAAAAATCTCTTCAATTATGTGATTTGTAAATTACTCGTAGCATTTTTCAATATTTCATCAGCATCTTGAAGGTTTTACTGCTTTGAGTGATGTGCGATTCGATTATTTTACCATCATTTATTTAATGCTCCTATTACTACTCCTATCTTTCTGTTGGCTCTTCCTTCTAATTAACATTTTCTTCAATAAGGACAGTGAAAACCCTCAAAGGAAATTCATTTTAGCTGGAGAAATGTACATCCATACATACATACGTTTTATATTCTTTATGTAATTGAAAAAAGACAGAAGATAATTGTTTGGTAGCTTAGTTTAAAGAAGAAATAAGTTATTGTAGCAATGATTGTATAATCGTGTGTAAGAAGTTTGGTATACATCCTCTATATTTAAGAGGTAAAATGTATTATTTATCGTTTTAATGTGTTCATTGGTTTTTATGATTTTTGCTCGATAAATGGTCTTTTTGTGCTTGCGTTACCTTCCCATTGAACTTTGAAAACATCCTTTCTTGCAGTGCCTTTCTGTAAGAAAAATATCAATAAATGTTCGCCCATTCCACGAATAATACAGCCTTTTCATTAACTGTCAAACCATATACATATTTTGTGTTTCTGAAAGAGGAAAGCATAATATTTTTAACCTTTTAGTTGCAGATAGTCAGTTACATATTTTGATATTTTTAGTATGTTTCTATTCTAATTATTTTATATTATGTGATTTGAGATATCCGTTTTCGACAATAAGTAATTATAAAAATATAATTCGCTTCTTTAAATTTGTGGAGTATACATTACAGTAATATACAATTTGTTATTTATAACGTTCAGATGATAATGTATTTTTCTTCTCTTTACAGGTGAGTAATCAATCCGCGCTGTAATCCAGCCTCTCTAAGATAATAATGGAACCACTTCTTTGGTATGTCTCTCCCCATTTGATTAATTAACCTTCATTCGCGATAATATAAATGACTGCCAAGGATGAAAATAGCCGGCCGAAGCGTCCGTGTTGTGCCTTATGGTGCAGTCATTTGTTTTCCACTTGCTTCACCTCGCCGGAGATCCTCGTCAGCGGAAGTGACATGTCTTCGAGGACATAAACAAATTTTCCTCACTATATCCCTTGTTACTCTCAGGAGGATGTAGATTTTTCATGGAACCTCTATGTGATATGCACCTTGCTTTAAGGTGTATCGTTGAAGCAGACTGGAATGCCATTGTAAGTTCACGTGAATCCTATTGTATTAATATTCATTTGTTAACGCCAAGATATCCGTGATTGATATTTGCTATCGGAGCTGTATTCCGCCCAATTTTTATATTTTACTTGGTATTTTGATAAATGATAGCTGCATTTTTATAAGGCGTTAAATTCTCCTCATCCCATAATGTTCCACGGAGAGGTAACAGCTGTTAATTGCGTTTTTTGAGCACAAATTATCCTTGCCTCAAGCTACAGAATCTTAAGTTATTTTTTAGCCAACTTTCCCATAAATTTGGAAGTTATACAATCAGACTTTTTAGTTAAGGAAGCAAACTTGATTCATCCAGGCAATATGAATTTGGTCATTCTCTCGACATTTTTTTAAAATTCTATATAATTTTCAAAGTAAATATTCTAAGTTTCAATTTTTCCGCATGTTGGATGTTTGAGTCTCAACTTAAAATTTTATCTGGCACGTCATATTTTTTGGCAAATTAAACCGAGCACCAATTTCCAACCTTACATCAAGTTACAAGGAGGGAAAACCAAATTCATTATTTTTAATTGCCTATGAAAACTTTTTGAATTTGTTCCGTTGCTTTTTGTTTCCATCTGCTTCCGAATTAAAACTAATGTATGTTAATATTAGATATTGTTTCGAACAGCAAAGGATATTTTTAAATTTTTGGCCAAATTGGATTCCACTCTCGGAGTTGTTGGCGACCAAGAATGCAAACTTGTTCGCTTCCATGTTTGCTGGATGAATTTTTCTCCATTATTGCATATCCTTATGGCCTTTGATTGTATTCAAAGCACTGTTCTCAAATTGATCATCTTGGCATCATTGAGACCTTTATGTGATGAATTATTGAACACCGTAACGTCGAAATGGAACGCTACAGATGATGGCGGACAAGCTAAAAGGTGAAAGGTTACTTAGCACGTAAAGGAGTGCACCCAGTCAAATTCCCATTCAGTTGAAGATCCGGGTTCGAGCCCAACTTTTTCTGTCCTTTTTTACTTTAGAAAAGGAACGTAGGAAGGTTCCGGCAGCTAATATTTTTTTGATACACCTCTTGAGCTATTACCTTTATGAAACGTATTGTTCGTCGCAGTATGGTATTGTGCGGCACAAGGTTGTTGTAGTCTTTTTCGGTTAGTAAGTGAGTGCATTTTTAACTTAATGTGTCGTAAAATCTACCACTATAGGGAGGCGTTCTAATTCCACCCTTGAGTTGCATTTGAATATTAAAATATTCATCTTTCTCTCCAAATGGGGTCCATCTCATTGATTGCATCTCCCGTCCGTCCTTGATTGACATTCCCAGCATCATTCACCCACGCACGCTCCTCAAAAGGGTCGGTGCGGGGGAGAAAAAACGTATCTCAGCCATCACAAAGCCACTCCACATTAAGAACCTCTTTAATAATCCAGGGCGGGTAGACAATGAGCGTGGATGATGGGTCGACGACCACTGAAGGCATTCATACGCACCCTCCTAATACTTTTTTTTTCATCAGCAGATAACGACTTTTCTCGAAAGCCTTCCTTTCGCGACATCTCTCTCTTTTGTCGCACCTATATTAGCTTCTTCGCGCACCCTGCTGCCCATGTTTGCCCTCTTCCTTGCCCACGGCCATTGAAGGTACAAACACCCTTACCTTCCTCTCATTACCCCGTCCAAGGGCGCGCGGACCTAGGTATGTTTCCTCTTTATTCTGGAACCCTATCCTGCGCTTCGTAGGGTAAATCGTTCCCGTGTTCAGGGTTCCGCGGTGGTCATGAAAAGATTAGTTCATCCCCCAGTCGTTGCGTTTTTGTCTTTCGAAATACGTTCGTGAATAGCGCTCGGGGTTCCTCGACCTCTCAACATTTGATGTTTATGCCGTTGGATTAGTCCCGGCGATGTATAATGCACGGCCCGTGTGATTGTGCGTTTTATAAAACCCCCGCGGTCTTTCGTTTCCACTGTTTATCTTCTTCGATCTTCCGCGTTTTTCGTTGCTGGGTAGGTTGGCGTGTTGCGTGCGGGGTTTTGCGAATCTTGGTCGAGCGTTCATCGAAACGTTCGTTAAAATTCACCCGAACTATGCAGATGTTGTCTGTCATGGGTTTTTTCTATTTTCAACTATTCTCTATACCAGGGTCTCTCAAATGTTTTCTCTGATGGACCACTTAGAGGCTCGTTGGATTTTGACCGATCACCTTGTATAATTTGAAGTGTGGGCAGTGACACGTATTCAATAAGCATTGTTAATAATATTTTTTCCTGTAGTATGTACAATCCTGGCCAAAATTAACGCAGCACCTCCGTAGCGATTTTAACGACCGGTGGTGCGTTAATTTTGGCCAGGTGTTTACCATCTATCTTCACGCGGAGAACAATTTAGGAATCCCTGCTCTATATGAATGAAGTCTCGGTAACGTAACGTAAAGGTATTCTCGATCCTTCAACTACCGGGTAACTAAACGGCAATTTGGAGTCCCGGGTTTGAGTCTCGACCCCTCTGACGTTGTTAGAGTCTGCTCCTATCTGTAGTGATTTATTTTTTCCGTGATTAAAATTAACACAGTTTTTTCTTTGCTCCAAAAACCATTCTTTCTTTCCACATCTCCTCTCTATTACTACATTACTCGATAAAAAAATCTGTATATATTTCTGTTGTGTTTAGACTTTGTGTATCTTTGCGTTTACGTGTATTATAGAAGAATTAAGTGGAAGATGGGGCTCCCTACTCCCAATTTCACCCAATAAAGACGTTTTGCATTGTATAGTGTTTTTCCTCCTCAGGAATTTTCTCAGATACTCGCTTTAATGTGAAAAATCACCTTATCCTTTCTGTGCAAGAAAAGTTGTTTCGAGCCTAGTTGCGGAATTTAGTAAGTTTTCGCATCTCCAGGAATGTAATGTTTGCTCATCGTCGCTGTTTCAATATTTTCCTAAAAAATCCAGTATTTGGTAAACCTCGAGTTTTTGGCAAATTGGCCATCATTCGATAAGTTTCCCTTTGATTTCGTGCGGTGATTCCAAATTTAGCGATTCCGTTTCCTCTTTGGCGCCTTTGATTTTTTTGGCGTCTGTGGGAAGGGTGCGAAAACTTTCAAATCCCCTGCGCTGATCCTGATTTTCTATTCACGCTTATAAGTGTTGAAATAGGAGTTTCGTTTCGATGCTATGATCTATTCCCTTGGTTTAAGCGCGTGTGGCTGTAATCTGCCGCTTTGTCTCGCGAAATTAACACTCGTTTGTTTTATGGGCTATAAAATAGCCATAATTTTTATGTCTGCGCCCACCAAGAGAGGCAATCAACATTAATGAACGTTTATCGGAGTACTAGCAGTCGGCTTTGCAATGCGGAAATTGGTTTCATGATCGCTTCCTGTCAGGTGTTGATTACAATAGAGCTAATTCAATTGTAATTAGCGCGTTATTTTAACTGTCTTCGCACATAATAGGGATTAATTTCCTCGTTTGCCTACGGATTATGGAAGTACAAAGAGTTTATTTTGGAGTAAATATTATTATTTAAGCTATTTAAGAACTAATTTACTACTTTTTATACCATTAAACTCTGTAATTATTATCATGTATTAGTAGTGTCCCGACAGCCTCGTATTGCGATCTATATTTTGTTTTAATTTTTTGTTTTTATAAGATTAGTAGTCCAAGATTTTATTTGGAGGATATTCTTAAAAATTATGTTCAGAGGATTATATATAGAGGATGATGTATAGAAGATATGTATTGAGGTGTTATATGACATAAAAGACAGGGTAAGATAGCAAGAAGTAAAAGAGATGGCGTTAAATAGGGATTTACGATATGCATGGACCTACCAAAAGGTAGAACATTCATAATTCGATGGGAGTTACGAAATCTTTAACTCCAATTGTTATATAATTATATATAGCGTAATGTTAACCCGACCATTTTGCATTGTATGTATAAATAGTTTTATTATTTTGTTTCGTAACAGCTGTTAATTACAGCTTTGATTCTTCAATAGTATTAACTACGTAATTCGCAGGAGGCGAGATGGAAGTAGTCAAAGGCCGAAGATTTTCGCGCTGTAATTAGCGGTAGGTTTTGATGGCACCCTTTGAATCCGCGATTACAGCTCCTTTCTTTTTCCCTTTCATGCTCGGTGTTGATGAATCCGGAGTCCCATTCGCCTTACTTTCTGTTACTCGCTCGTATCTCCAGCGGAAGATGGTCTTCGAAAGATAATTAACGGTTTTTAGCTCGCCTATACGCCATTTCGGGAAAAAAATCCGCGGTACAGTTTCATCAGGATGGAACGACTAGAAGTCGCGCGAGCTGCTTAATGAAGCGGCGTTGGGCCGTAATCAAAGGAGTCCGCAGCTGCTCATTGCACCCGATAAGCCTTCGCAGAGAGCGTTTTTGCCCGTGGAAAATGAGTGAATGAGCGATCGGAATCGACCGGATGCTCTATGTCACTCGTCTCCTTCGATTTTTTCCGTTCCCCTTAGAAAGACGTCTTCCCACCAGATATGTGACGGCCAGTGATTACGGGGTGGTGTATTCGTTCGAAAAAAGCGCGCGTTTCATTTTTATTTTCCCCGTTACGGATGGATTAATGAAGGCCATTATGAGAGCTCTTGAAGTGTACTTGTTCGTTGGATAATGATGAGAACGAGATGAGACAGGAAGCTGTTTTTTGTTTCTCGGCTTGCTGCCCTGTTTTCGCCGGTGGCTCTCGCTTTGCGGTTTTGAAAGTAAAAGGAAATAACGTTTTTTTAAATGTGCTATTTAGGTATTACGCTCTGATGAGTGCATGGGTAGATGCCGAGTGTAATAGCAAAGTTTTACATTTTCTCCCAAGGAATTTCTTATGGTGCTTTCGTTTTCATGCCTTTTTAAGATGATTAAAATAGTTGAATATTTTTTTCTAAACTGTCGTTTTTCTTTCGTACGAAGGTCTTGGACTCTATTTTAGACGAAGAAATGTTAAATGTAACAAGGTCTTAAAAAACAACACAGTAACTTTTATTTTCCACAGTATATTAAATCAGCGGTGACTAGTTTCGGCTAGTAATAACCATCTTCTTCTATTCGCCGCTATAATATATAGTGGAAAATAAAAGTTACTGTGTTGTTACTTAAACCATTGTTTTATTTAACAATTCTTCGATTATGTCGGAATTCCACAAAATTTCGGCCTACTTGAATTCTATTTTCTAGTGATTTTAAGCAACTATTTTAGATGAAACCAGAGATATTGATCTGAAACTGTTTCTAAGGAGAAATGAACGTTGTCTTCGGAAATAAGCGGGCTAAAAACTGTTTGAAATATTAAATTTAAGAAAACTCAAGGATGAAAATTTATTTGAAACATCAAAATGACATTTTGTTATAAATTTTACCTACTGTATTTCGTGTCTTTTGTGTTTCATGTGAGATTTTGGTTTCAACGATCTTACTGTTGAATTTGATATCTTATCCTCTATTTTCCTTCGTCTTTAATATGGGTATGAATGGGCTATATTTAATCTCTCACGCTTAAAAATAATGCATCCAACATTTGATGGCTCGATGACGCTCTCATACAAACCCAGATGTTTCCCCAAATTGGTTGATTCAGAAATCATCGCTTCGGCCAATTAAAATTTTCATTGATGTCAGGACCCATTAACGCACGTCCAAAGTTAATTACAGACATTCTTCCGTGGTTATTTCGGTCCATTTTCTTTCACTCTCTTCCGATCTCCCCCATCGTCAATTCCGTCTAAAAGTGTCCAACATTGCCGACAAGCCTTTCCATCCCTCACGCCAAACCAACCGATGGCCATCTTTTAACTCTTCCGTCACCGAATCCTCACACCAAGGCGCTCCAAGCAGCCCGTTTTAGATCTTATTTTCTTTCAAATTTACCTCTTCCACATCTGTGTTAGTCATCACCAGAATCAAAACATATAAAAACGAATAGCATTAATTGGATCCCGGAACCGCAATTCCGGTTGTTTGACAATATTATTTGTTGATGTCGTTCTTCAACTATTGTGGATGGGGTTTGAACTGATTTCTTCCTCGTATTTACAAAAATATTCTTACTAATTTTCTTAATAAGAGTGAAAGAATAGGTAATTGAACATGAAATCTGAAACCATTTAGGATTGAATCATGAGAATGCTTTTTTCGTGTTGCGAAGGTTTTGTAATTGGATTTTACTCATTTATTAGTTACTCATTATTAACACAATAGTTTGCTTTATATTAATATCTTGTACATTTTTAATTATAAATATATTCCATAAAAATATTGGAATGGTAGAAAAACTACAAAAACTAGTGGTATGACAAAAATAATAATATTATTTTAATGAAAGCATTCAAGTGAAAAAGAAAACAATTGCATGCGATATATTAAAAGAAATTAAATATATAAAGAAATACGAAAACATAAAGGGAAAAGTAAAATCACTTAGACTACATGTATAACATTGCAATTACAAATTAGAATAAATTTTACGTTAAAAAATGCAAATATCGATATTTATCCAAATATAATCATAGCTGTTTATCAATTCAACTTTTAATTTATCTCAGACGTAAATTGTTTTATAATAGTTGATTTAATTTGTTAAATGTAATTAGTATACCTCGGTAATTGAAACAGTTGGTTCAGAATGTAAGAGCACCAATACACAAACTATACAAAATATCACCAACCGTATCTTCCGCCACATCTCTTATCATCAAGTTTTCCGCTGGATCGCTTTTCCCAATATCAGCACCCAATCCGTTATCGCATTCGACGAATCAGATTCCCATTCCCCTTTCATTAATTTGAAATCCGGTTCGGACAAAGAATCGGTCCCATCCGTTCCCCTCTGTTTAGCCGCAATCGGCAAACAAAATACGCTCCGGGATCCGCGCAGCAAAATCTCCGAAGCGTCTATTTCGGTCGTACGGGATGTAATTCTTTCGGAAACTTATAGTGGTAGATCTGTTCTTTTTCATGAGGCCGTTGTTGGGTTTTCCCAATGAGATATTGCTTCTTCGGTGCAAAACCTATTCCGGGATCTGCGGGTCATAAAGAGGAGTAAAAAGGGCCACCGACGGAGGAGTCGCTATGGATTTATTATCCGATGGGAAAAAGTAGGCCAAAGACGAAATCCCTTGTTTCTTTCCTCCCTTCAAATTGGATTGCTCGCGGATGAAGTGGCTGGCGTTTTGTTTTATAGTACGGTCCCCGTCAGAGCGCTTATAGCCCTTTTTATTCCCGTCCGATCTATGAATTTGCATTTCATGCATCAAGTGAATAATGAACCAGGAGGATGATCAGATTCGCCGCGTTAACAGGGTATTTCCGCAGGAATAGAGTGGCTCTCTCAGGGGCGCAGTTGTTGCTCTATTTTTTTGACTCCGTACACGTCTCTCTTCGGATATTTTTGGAACTTGATGGTTATATCTATTCTCTTTATTTTGCCGTTATTCAATTTTTAACCTGCATTTGCCAGAATTTTTGTTTCTCTAGGTGTGTATGTTTTTTAATTTAATTCCGTTCCCTTATTTTTTTATATTTTCGTGACTGGCTTGAAGATATTTTAGGTTTTATGTAAAACATGCATAGTAAACTGAATTTGATGATGTTTTGTAGCCAGGTATGCATTTAAATTCGTATGCTAGCGATCTTTAAATTTGATCGTTGATGATTTAAAGTCGATTAAAATCAACCTTCAGTCATTCGTTTCTTCACAATACCATCAATATGTCTTGTAACATAAATGATAAAAAAGTATTTCTTGTAAAGCATTTCTAAATCATTGAAATCAAAATCGGTAGGCTTTACTGTGTGGATATCTAGTGCAGGAATTTATGAATAAGGTTTACACTAAAAATACGTGAAGTATAATTTTTATTCCTACGTTTTCCATTCTTAGAATACGTTGGTATATACCATTTAATTTTATGAATATTCTTTCATCGTAGAATATAAATTAGTTAGATTTATTGGATGTCAGATAAAAAAGGAGATTTTTAGTCTCAATATACCCTGAATAAATACATAATATTATTAATGTAAATGTTTCTGTCGTCAACGTTCTGCAGTAACTTAAGTACTATTTTGAATAGATCTTGTTCTCTAAATTTACTTCGTCTACGCTGTAAGTTGATTATCAATTCTATCACTTTGTTAAACGGACTGGTTTAGCCGATATTATCGTGGCCTTCTTTTCTCCTTCTGTTTCCTCCCTTTGATGCGATCGGACGGCTTTGGTCCAGAGACTGATGAGGAAAGATCGGTTTCCCGTCGTACCTTAATCGCGATTTCAATCGGAAACTACCTAAGATTGCAACATTGTACATACATTGTGATCGATTCGATTGACGGCCTCTGAGCATGGGAAGTCTTGCATATCATCCATCCTTCCGCTTCAACATACCTTGCTCTTTTTCAATGCTTACATACTTCGTGACCGGCATTGTGAACTGTTTCCTTCATCAAAGTCGCTGTAATTGTTTGGATGTTAATTCTTCAGCGTTTTTTTATTTAGTCACTCGTAGTTTGTGGGGGTGATTTGAGTTGGAGGAATATATAATTCCCAAAGAAAAAGTATTACTGTACTTCAATGCCTTACTTACTGTACTTCAACGCCTTACTTACTGTACGCATTTTATTTTTTGTTTTGAGAAGGGCAATGCCTATGCGTGATTTTCGTCTCAGTTCTTGATTTTGTTATCTTTAATAACTAATTCGAGGAATGAGAAGATCCTGCGAGTATAAACAATGAGGATTAAAATCAACTGAGTTGCTTATTTTGTGGAATTCCATGACGATAGAGAAATAAAAAGGAACCGATTTGAACTACGAAACTAGATGCAGTTTAAGTATTGGGTTTGCTAAATTTTCTTTATTAAAACTGGATCTAGTTTCCATGAGAAAAATGTTTCCCTTGTATTTTTTACCGGTGGAAAAGAATGTGTATCATCATTTCTTTTTCTTTAATTAGAAATCATTTTTGGGAATAATATATTGGTGTAAATGTTCAGTTCTCCATTCATAGTGTTCTAAAAACAAGATTCCTTCGCATTTGCTGTGGCTTTTTTATAATTCCATTCTGCGAAGTCATATTCATTTTACTTTTGTGCAATAGATTGTGCGGCTCTCATAATTTGAAAGAAAGCTACCCCGTATAGGCCGTGAGACTAGCTGAAGGCACGGCAGCGTGTCATGATTGTGAAAAGTTCAAGTGTTACCCCTACACACTCGTGCGCTTCAGGTTCACTAATCATATCACGCGAGTTCATATCAGATGGTAAAGTGACATCTTGATGCGTTAGCAAGGTTTCGAGCCCCACCGACGGTTGGCAGCACCAGTCGTTCTACCGGGAGAGAGAGCCTGTTTACTATTTCCTAGTCTCCTCGTTTATTCCATCGAGAATGTCTCCCACGCAACATTGAGAAGCTCTCTCTCCCTCCAAGGATGCTTCATTCCCTTCTATCTCATCTCAATCGCCTTATACCACGGGCTCCACAGACATTTTCCATTTTGTCCCATCGAGACGTCCCTTGTCTGTTTCCATCTCTGAAGCATCTTCTTTTATTCTCCCTGGCCACGCCCACTTTGTCCCTTCAGTCTGCTGCGGTACATTTTCTCTATCCTCAACTCCTCATTTTTCATACTTATAAAGTCTCGAAGCATTACGGGATTGCCTCTGGTCCCATATTATCATTCATTCCTTGAAAAGCCGCTGTTTCCCCACTTGTACTTCATCTCTCCATCCCTCGGTCCACCTTAGACTTTTCTCCTGGTCTATTACAGCATCCCATTTCCCTAACCCCTCCCATCTGGAACCATCTCCTCCCTAGCATTTTTATTCCCTCTATTGCTTAACAGCTGTTTCACCGTCTTCCTCATTCCCTCTCTCGATCAATCATAAAGTCTTGTTCGACGGTCTCCTTGTTTGCGATTTCGCCGTGCTACAGGACGTAATTAAAAAATACTCGTCGGGCACTCATTGCTGATGTGTTCCTCAAACTTCGGGTCACGACCACTGGCGTAAGTGGGCTACCCTTCGCCCGGGGCGTAGTTGCAAAAGATGGGGGTCAGGCGTCCAGAAAAGACGCGGGGAATTAATGCCCGTTTTGGAGTGTATTTCGTAACTTTCTGGTTTTCTATTTCTAGAAGCCGTTAAAAAGTCATCTATACAGCCGGTGTGGGAGTTAATTGTTGGTTATTTCCCAAAGCCATAAAATCATTAGCGAATCGATTAATAAATTACCGCTTTGATTGACGAGTTTACGACCTGCATAAGTAAACTTCAGCTAGCTTGGTTAAAGCTAGTGTATGATTCCCAATTTCAGACATGTGGATGGGATGATCTTTAAATTAAATCCAATATTCATATTCCAAGGCTTGCATAATATTGATGATTTCCAGTTCTTACAAAATATGAGTTTCTCAATTTTTCAGCGAAGGATTCGTAGAAAACATCGCGGAGAGGCTGATTAATTACATTATTTTAATGAATAATATACTTGAATATAGTTCTTATGATCTTAAATTTTTTCTTGGCATGTTTTATGCTTTAGAGCATCTGGTTTGGTTATCCATTCCCATGTATTTCCATATCAATTGTTTTAAAATTCACTAAAACATGAAATTGAGAAAAGCTCTTAATTATTAATAATTAATTACAGTGGAACTTTGGTTAACGACGGCCTTAGTTAACGACGGACTTGGTTAACGACGAGTTGCTGAAAACAAAAAAATATCTTGGGTAACAACGTAGGATTTGGCTTACGACGCCTCGTCGATTGGTCTTTCCGGAGTTTCACGTGTTTCAGCACGTCTATTTATAATCACTATATTATAAACTAATATTTGGTGAACGTTACATCATAAAAACATACTGAATAGCAGCTAGCGGAGAATATTAAAAATAGTCCAATACCAAATTGTAGCTAACTCACATAGGCACATGTTGTCTCACCGGAGTTAAATCGGTAAATATTATAAGTTTTGCTCCCAATAACTGGGGTGCGTCCTCAACGCCGGGAAATACGGTAATCCATTACCATTATTATACCTGTGGAAAATCGCGCCTTGGATAACGACGGTTTTGGTTAACGACGATTATCCTGGAACGGATTAGCGTCGTTAACCAAGGTACCACTGTATAATGTATATTTTCTACTCTTAAATATTTATTTCTTGAGCTGTTTTGTGCTTTAGATGTGGGTAATTATTCCTATGTTTATATAACCATTCATCACTTTTTCATTTTTGCTTATACCTAAAATTGAACGAGGTGGTTGATACCTTTGAAATTGCGAGTTGACTGATTGGATATGAAACAGTTGCCATTTCCTCTCTATAACGATGCATATAATTCTACTATCCTTTAATTCTGGTTGCGTGTAACATAGAGGCAATTTTAATGATATTTTTCCGCGTGGGTTTATTTATCCCCTTTTATTATTGTTTTTTTAAGTACACTTCTGTGACCTCGTTGTTCAAATCTCACATTACCATAAAATGTGATCTCGACCTCTTGTCAATGAATATTTATGATTATCTCGGCCCTTTTTAATGTTGCTGGAGCACACGCGAGGGCGGAATAAGTAGAAAGTTTCTCCGGGAACGCCTTTTTCTCTCGCCGATGCACTTTCGAGATCGGAAAGAGCTAAATTCAATTATGTGACAGCTGAACGCGGAAAGCTCACGACCCGATGTCACGACAATTTAGATTCTGTTTGCTCGCCGCGTAAACTGTTACGTAAAACTTCTGTTTCGCAAACCGTCCCTGTTTTTTTCGTCGATTTTGTTGTGCTCGCTACCACCGCGGAATTTAAACCCGCCCGAGTCTTAAGTCGATCCTTTACCGAAACTTATTTTAGTTCATAAGTTTCCCAAGTTTTTTATTCTTCAACTACTTATGAATTGCTGTAGTTCGTCGTAACCGCGCACTTTTAGGTCATTTCCGCCTTTATGGTCGTTTTGCATAACGGTTCCGATCATAATACCCTTCCTGCATACTTTTCAACTCATCTTCCCCATTGAATTTCTTCTCAAAGCGTCTTCTTACTCGCGAGAAATCCTCTTCCTCTTTAGAGGCGAACTAACGCGTGCGAGCTCTTTTTCCCCCCGCGAACGTGACAGCTTATTTCGCGAAATAAACGCGTTTTTATCGAGCTCCTTCCCCTAAGGCTCTCCGCGTATCCCAGGAAAGAAAATTCTCTTCTTGATTCGCCCTAAGGAGTCGCATCGGTGCAGCATCGGTGTGACAATGACGTGGGGTGGTTGGGAATAAGAAGCCTATTCTGCTGGGCCGCTATATACTCTGTCATGGCACATTTCTCCGCTGATTAAAGTGGAATCTCTTCCGCGTACGCCTTTGTTTGTTTAGCTCCCCGCGTGCTAGCTATTTTCTCAAGACTCGCGTGACGGCAAATAAGGCTTCTTGCTATGTTCTCATCGGTTTATCCCCGCGATGGATTTCCGCGTATCTTGATCGTACTCGTAATACCGGTGTTGATTAAGTCGTTTGCTGAAAATTGGCGTTCGATGTTTCCCTCCGAGATTGCGAATCACTCCCGCAAAGGTTCTCGGTTTGAGTCGCAAAAAATGACTTGTTGCCTCTCTTATATTGCGTCGACAACGATAAGGCGATGTATACGACATTTTTCATAAGAGTTATGGTAACTAAAGATGACAAATTTTTACAAAATTCGGTATAGTTTACTTTAGTTTATTGTAATTCTACTAATATCGGAAATAATATAAAGAAACACTACTCGACGATAAAATAGAAATATTGAATCGTCGAAATTAATATGTTCAATCATAACGTGGTGGAATTTCGTAGAAGATATCAATACGTTGACGAAACCGGTCGACTGAAGTATATATTGTACTATAATTTATCACTTCTTAAAACTGATGATATTGTGGGAGTTACTAATTATTTTTAATTTAATAATAAGTTTATTTACATAATTATCATGGTCTCAAACTATTAATAAAATTACCTCGTAGAAGAAGTAAATCCATAAACAGATAAAAATGTAATTTTAAAAGATTAATCCATAAACAGATAAAATGCCGCGTATGAAACTATACTCATTGAAATTTTAAGCGAATCATAAAGCTGTTCTTGTGAACTGAGTGCTTGACTTATGATCTGAAAATATTTGGGAATTGTGGAGTAGATTATTTTATAAACGACGCCGACGTACACTCCTGGCCAAAATTAACGCAGCACCTCCCTAGCGATTCTTACGGCCGGTGCTGCGTTAATTTTGGCCAGGAGTGTACGTATGTTGTCAACGTATTAAATTGTGTGTAGTTGTCGATTTTTAATCGAATCTACTCAAACTCTTAGATAAATATATTGTCAATACCGAATTTCCTATTTTGACGATCGTTGTTTGAGGTCAAGTTTCTATTTGCCCAGCAAATACACCAAAAACTTCGTAGATTATGTTTGACTGAGCCTTGGCTACTTAAAGTCTGGAAAAGATGAGATCAGTAATTCTTATTTATTTATATGTGAATAATTAACGATAAAGTTTAATATTTTATTCTCGTTCTCTTCTGCTCTTGGCTTTTGAGGTATTATACTGGCCAAGGAATAAAAATTGCCGCAGGTGGTAGTAACGAAGGAAAATGTTTAAGCGATATTCAAAAGCGTAGTTATAAAAAGCTGTGTTTTTAAGGACGGTGCGAGGCTATTAAAATGGGACATTGAAACTGCTGGAAATTTCTCATTATAGAGAAATGACCATTGGGAGAAAATTGGCTGTGCCTGTAGATATGAAACGAGTCGCTCATGTATATTGCACGGAATAAACACATCTCACCAAGTGTATATTTCCAATTTATTCACATAATTAACGGGTGGAATTAACGGGAATTTATTTGCGGAAATAAAATTTGATGACCGTCCATCGGTTTAATCATCGTCCATTCAGTTTATAATTTAAAAAAGTGCTGGCAACTGCCGTTCACAATTTCAGTCGAATGAATAATGGGCTTCATTTCATCTCTCGACTGAAAAACACATCACCGCTAATCAAACTCAACGAATCGTTTATTTGTTTCCAGTTAAACATTTTTTTAATTTCGAAATTTCACAGCTCGACGAACATGCAAAAGTGCTTCTGAAATATTCCGCCTTGTGTTGGTGGAGCTTCGATCGATTGTGTTGTGTGCTTTAGAAATCTCTCGGGTCACTTCAAACTCAAGCGGATAGTTACGCTGGACTATGTCATGTACTAAGTCGTCCTTCAACGTCAGCCAGTGGATATTGTGCCAGTTATGACTTTTAGTTATCTCTGTCGTTGTTCCAATAATCTTCCCTCGGCGGTGATGAACATTCTCCATCGCTATTGCAAAACGCTATCTCTCTCCTGCTTTGATCGACCAGCCTATAGGGTGTCCCCCTCTCCAGCGATTCGTTCATTAACGCAGTAGCACATGGTACTCCATAGGCATCTGCAGTAATTACATTTTCCTCGGACATTTTTCAATTGCGCATATTTCGATTGTTTTAAGAATGAATGCCTTACCGTAAACACAAATCTGCGTACGCTGTATTGTGCTGTACTACGTACAAAGCATTCCCCGTTATTTCCATCTACATTGATAGTAATTTCTGTTTCCACGCCTTGGAATCTCCGAGGATTTTCAATTTCTGAAGTGAAACAAACTTTGGCTTTGAAAAACATGTTTAAAAAAACAGATGCGCGAGCTCTACAGAAGTGGTTCGGATTGCTGGATATTTATCTCCAAGTATTTACACGTTTGAGCATTTAGAACTAGTCTGATCTCCTACGTGGAAATCCATTATAACAAATGTCCGAATAAAATTGCGTAGCACTTTATCTGCTTCCTTAGAGAAACAAACTCAGATATTGTATTTTTTCACACTTATTTTCATGATAGATTTCCGCCATACTTCGCTTGTTTCTGTGAATTTTATTTCGATAAGATTTTGATTGATTAATATTGTACCTGAGAAGATTGATTTTGTAGCTGAGGATGGCTGTTAGGCCGAAAACGGTCGTGTAATAAAATATTTCTTGTGGAAAATACAAAGTCATCATTGATGACTGTTCATTTTCATCAATAAGATTTGTTTATTTCCTTACTTATTTTGTGGAATATGTAAATTGTTATCTTAATTTCTGCTTTTTTAGTTCTTTTGTGCATGACGCGTATTTTTAGTGAGTAATTTATGGAGTGGAACTATATTAAAGTAGGTAGTATATCATCCTAGCGCGATATGATAGTTTCATATGAGGCCTAAGGTACACATCTTTCCGATGTTTATACGTTCCTCGCTCTAGTTTTGCCGACTTCTCAATTGAAATTTATTGCTAATAAGCGTCTTTAACCACAACCTGTCTTGGGGGATCGTTAGCGTGCAGATGACGAAGAGTTTCTCGTATTTGTAGCAGTGTTCGAACGTAAATCTATCTCGAGGTCAGTTGGAAATCTTAATGAGGACACCGGTCCGTTCCTTTCCGGTGTCCGCGTTGCGAAACAAGCGGCGGGTTTCATCCAGATCATGAATATTTAAGGAAATAGGCTAATCGCCATTCGCCAAATGTTCGAAAAAGTCCAAAAATCGCGGACAATTCGAAGAGGAATCGAAGTGCATGTTCAGCTTCGTGAGCCACTGCTTCCGAGAGATCCATTTAAATCAATCCGAGAGGGGAAGAGGTCAGGGAGGCCGTAGACACGGAAGGCGGAGAAAATGACTTCACGGATTGACAATGGAATCGTTACCACTGCCCATATTTCCCCCGCGAGGGTGGCGCGTGATTAATATCCAGACACCTTCGAGTTCGCCAAAAGGAGGAGCAAGACCACAATGCTCTCCGAAATAGGTCACCGGGCGCTTACCTTACTTACGACGGAGCCATTAATCATGGGATATTTTTTTGGGTTCGGGCGGACCGTCGTGAAAATTTTCAACCGGTGGATTCGGGGGAGAACGATTCCGAGGAATTGGGAGTCCATTTCACGGAGTGTAAATTTCTCTGCTCGCGATCTCCGAATCGATAAGAGTAATTTTCCGTGGATAACTATGACTGGATCTGGGTTTGAAATATGCGTGTCGAGTTTACCAAGCGAATGGCTCATTCCTGGAGTTCCGGCTTTATGTAAATATATTCATGGAGAAATGTTCTGTTGAAAGTTGCACATCTAAAACGTAAATTTTTAATGGCTGTAAATCTGTAAATTGCATTGGCCAGTTATATTTGTTCCTCGATAAGAATTTTTTTTCTAGTTTCTATTCAGCAGAATCTCAAACTTGAAATACATTAATATCATAATGTTATAAATGAAATCTAGATGATCAGGCGTTACTTTGTGGAAAGCCATTTTAGATAATGAATAAAATCTGTACCAGATGATGCTACTCCGGTAGCGAAACCGGTCGTCAGCTAAATAAAAGTGTGTAAAATTACACTGTTTTTATTCATTATCTATAATGTTATAAGATGAAAACCTAAGGAATTTGTCCAATATCTAGTATTTGGGGTTGATGTCACTCGCAGTTTTTAAAGAACCAAAACTTAGGTAAGAAATATATATTTTATTTACTTTAATTTTATTTCATACCTATCTATTTTTGTGTCGTAAGCCTCGTATTTTTTTTTCTTAAAATTTTTAACTATGTTTTCACGTTTTTTTTACCCATCTTCTCTAGAGATGTTTTCCTGAAACGTGGGTTTTATATTTGTTAACCTTCAGCTGCATGGATTTTCCAACAAAGTTTTTTGTTTTAAATTGATCTTTGTAAATAATTTAATGACATACTTTTGGAAGAAGAAATTCTGCAGTGGCCTAGCCTCGCCGATAAAAACTTACCTTTTTATCAAAACTCAATTTTTAAAAAATATTGAAATCCTTTAACAATCTTGCATAAATGAGACGTAGATTAACGATTGTTCATAACTGCGACAAAAGTAAATGAAAGATGGTTTCCTCTATCCTAAACCAAATGACAAATGAACTATATCCCATTCCTCGAGAATGAGGAGATTATCCAAATCCGGGAGATTTAAGGAATTCCGGGTGCAGCCCTTGTCCTCCTCTTTCTGCTGCAAATGAGCGTATTTGCTGGTGCCTGGAGGTATATCAGTATAAACCGACATCGAGGCTTTCTTTCCCCTTTTATTTGCATACGAACATATCTGGGCTGTCTTTTTATGGAAGTGGAGTGCTTCATTTTTTCAGTCCCTGTCTCCGGCGCCGGCGTCCAGTGTTAAAGGCGCCACCGTTCCGACGCCGAGAGCGTCTTTAACACTTCCGATAGCTTTATGGTAACCCAAAATGATGCATCAGCACCGCGGTGGTAAATACCTCTCCACTTTTTCAAACGGATCATATCGACTCTCTTTTATAGCTCGTTTCAACCTTGGATTACCGTATCCGATGATGAATTGCTTTGCGATGTGACTCTCCGAAGTTTGTAGGGCACATTTTTTAAATATTTTTGAAAATTTGACTATGAAGTCAGTGTTGCAATTCTTTCGGATGGCATGGAAGCATAATTTATGATTAATGTTTATTTTATACACTAGAAATGTTGATCATGTTGTCGTTTTATCTCTTTATTTTTCGAATGAGAAATCCTTATAGACGGATTTCTATCTTTTTTATTGTTCACCGCATATTTTTTGAGAAGTGTTTTAAGATAACCGCTAGGACGGAAATGCTCCTACGAGTTTGCACTAATCTAAGCCGATTCTGAATCTAAGACGATTTTTTTGTAATTCGGCAAGAAAAGTTAATTAATTTAAAGTAATAATAAATACTTATGTAGTAATTATAATTAATGATTTCTATAACATTAAAAACCTACGCGTAAAGATATCTTTTGAATTCATTATTGGGTTAAAAAATTAGAGGAAGATCTACTATAAAACTCGGTTAGTCTCAATTGTAGTATATAACAGTCATTTCATAAATTAGCTTCATATGGAAAACTTTCTGAAAGATTAAACTTAGAATAAATATAATCTTTTTTTTAATTTTGGCCCATTCATTGGTCATGTTAAAATAATAAGCCGTTTTTCTTTCACTTTATTTAAATGTGGTCTCTAGTGTATTTTTGAATCCTCTTTATCATGGGTCTATTTTCTCCCCAGATCGTTCTTATTATTGAAAATATTAATGGAAGCGAAATAAATTGCCATCCAGTTGAGGCATGACTCGGCGGGAAACATTTCGCGCGAATTCTTTATTCATCCTACTACGTCGAATATTTTCCCCAATGCGTAACTGGTAAGCCCGCAGCATCCTTGACCGTCTGATCGGCGATAAAATTCAGAGAAGAGTAGCTGTCATATACATCAGTTCTCGTGAATCTCCCCCAACTGACCGTGTTTAAGGCCGCCCTTGCAGCAATGGAAAGCAACAGGCGAAAAAAGAAATCGATAGAGCAGCGTTTTATATGTAGGTCGAGAGAGTGGCTCGTCAATTTGAACCTTATAAGGAATGGCATGACGTGCCCTATTCTGGGATACGGCCTTGGGGGTCACTCCAAGGGACGGTCGTTTACTTGCATTTTAAAACGGGTTTGAAAACAAGCGTGAGGAGTTTTCGACACCCTTAAACATCACTTTTCAAAATTAAACGCTCCCTTTCTTCATCTTTCGTCAGCTCCCGAAGTTTCCTATTTAGCATACGTGGCAGAGCGTAGATGACTCCCGCAGAGCTACTACTCTCTAGGCTGCGTGGGCCATCGTAAACAAAAACCAGAAGCTCTCGATGTGATCAATTTGACGTAGATTCCGTTCTGAAGTTTCAATCGAGCATGGATGAAAATCCGACTACTTTCATAGAAGTAATCGCTAGACGTATTATTGAGGTTAGGGAATATATACAAAACTATATCTGGGATTCCTTCGTTGAAAGAATTAAAAAATAGACCCAGAGAACTAGATTACCTATGGAGAAACGACCGCAATCATAAGGCAGCTACCCTTAAACAGAGAACATATGTTTGTAAGTATTCATCTCTTAATCTGGGAATAGTAGAATGGAACAATTTACTTGGAGAAGTTTTAAAACCTTTTCCCCCTTCTTTTGATGTATTCATCGATAAAATTAAAAGGGTTTCGTGATTTCGTTGTAATACTGTTGCGATTTTTAAAACATTTTATTATTGTTGTAATTTTTTAAATATTATAATTTTGTAACATTGTAGTAAATTTTGAAATATATTTTGTAATTTTGTAATAATATGTAAGACGTACTACCTTCGGGAGGTTTGGGGGGGTTTTCCTCCGGACTTGGGTGAATACCAGACAGATTATTCTATTTTTCCCTTCCCCCACGGAAATGACTACCACCTGACCTGGTGCCTAATTGTAGTACTCACGAATACACTTAAAACCACGAAAAAGTGTTTTTCCAAGAGGTGTTGAAGAAGGTCCAGTAATTTATTCTTAACCTAGTGAACCATTTTTTTTCGGAATGTAATGAAAAACCAGATGTTTTTATGCGTATGTTTTCTTGAGGGATGAAAATGCTCAATTCTCTCAGTATTTGCGTTGGGATAAACTAGTTTGAAATTCAACCGTTTTAATAAAAATCTGAAAGGCGAAGTTTTCGGAAATATTTTCTTACTCCGAAGGAGTTTTACCGCAATGAAATTGATTTATGCCCGCGTTCAATTCGTACCTACAATTCGTTCGTTGAAAATATTCGTTTAAAATTTTGAAAAATTTGTGTTGTAAAAGCTATACATCATATGATTATCTTATTTAACTTATAATCTAATGTGATAGGTTTTTATGACTATCGTCTTTGAAAGGTATTGAATTGTTTATTTCGATTGCGTTGATTTAAAATATCACTATCATATGAAAATATATAATATAAATAAAATTCAATGATAATATTCAAATTATCATTGAAATGTTTTAATTACATGCATCCTACACATTTGAAGAAAAACATAAAAAATAAGTTTTCTGACGCAGATATAGGATAGAAAAATGATGAAAAAATGTTTTCTCAGTATAACCTTATTAATAAGCTGAGTTAACTTGTATTTATAAAAACAAATGTGATTTCAGATGATTAAAAAATAACGAATTTCATCAATCCTTTCGCAATGTGCAGCTGTTAATCCGGACCTTTGTAAATATTCGGTGTCTGAATTAACGAGATGGCATATTATAAATATCCGTTTTCAGCAATTTACTGCTCTTTTTAGAGATTTCCGTGACGAATTTCCGGTAATAATTACCCTGGTTTTCAAAATGAGACTTCTTTCTGTTAGGTAAAATGCCTGATCCTAAGAGGAATTTTTACACTAAATTCAAATATGTATATTCTTTTTGCTCATCAGCAATTTTGAATTGTTTTTGCCCTCAGATTTTCCGGAGAAACTCAAAAATTCCGCATTTTCCTTTTTATCAGTTGTTTGTAGAAAAACCAGCACTGATCATTCCTTAATTAACTAATAAAAAGTAATCAAAAATTAAGATACTGACAATGATTTAAGCTCAGAAAGTCTATACTATTTTTCCCTCCGTGCGGGCTCTGGGCATGGGGCCAGGGAACCAAGAGTTTATAACAATCAATATTTTCATGAAATTTGAGTTTGTGTTTCGTCACCGCAGAGAATACACAGTTGTAGGTTTTAAATACTATTTCATAGTAAAAACTCACTCTTATAAAAAAACATGCAAAGGAAAATTCCCTACCCTGAAAAATATGGTGAGCTATCTATTTTATTATTCACTTCTTTAAAAATAAGCAAGCATCAGCTTTTTGAAGGAATTTTGGAAAAATGCGTTAATGTATTGCAAGAAAACTGTCCGATAGGAAAAAAACTGATTTCATTTTTGGATTCAGCACCATCGAATTAGCTTAAAACACCCATTACATATTCTCTAACAAAAATGCTGTTGACCGGTGTTATTGGGGTGAGATTAATGGGATGAAAGTATTGATTTGGAAGACGGAGAGGGTAAATTATGGGCGATGTTGGATGAGGAAGGATCAGACAAGAACGTTGGAAGCGTACGGAAGGCTTGTTTGTGAAGAGAAAGGACTTAGGAAGGCAAAATCGGCAAACGGTGATTTTCATCGAAAGAAAGGTGGGGTTTTGGTAAGGAGGAAATTTTTTAGAAATATAATGGGAGACTAGGATGTGGGTTAGATTACGAAATGCGGTAGGGACGTAGGAATTCAGTCAAATTATCTTTCAGTTTACTGTTCTTAGGTTTTGATTATTTGAGAAACATACATTCACTCTGAAAAGTACTCCGTTTCATGAAATCTATTTGCCGAACGTTTAAATGTAGGGTTCAAATTATGGTGTTAATTAGTCGTGCAAATTGGAAATTAAAAGAAATCATAATTTATTTACCTTGGTACAGTAAATTTCAAGTGAACGTTTTTAAGGTAAATAATAACTTTAAGGTTATGAGTTACTTACTGTACTGTTTTTTCCGACGATTGACCATATTGGTCGTTGAAGCATTCAAACCATTAATTATATTTCATTCATTAGAACCGCTCCATATAAGAGCGATGATCGATTTATCGATTTTAATTTATCGAAGAGATGAATGCACTGCTTAATCGTCTCATTTCCTTCTTTCCCAATCGTTCTACTTATCAAGCTCTTGCCAAAAGCCCGTAATTCGTAATATTACAGCGAAACGTCTTAGGTAACGGGTGATCCTTAGCTTGTCTCCTCTAATTGCCCTGTTCGAATCACTTCAAAAGCATTCTCCGGAGGCCGTTGATTGAATCGATTGTCTGATTGGCGTAGTCTCTCTCCAATTACTATGAGTTCAGGGCTGATTTTCCCCACAAGGTGCTCCATTTCTCCAGATAATTATCCTTTGCGTCAGCTCGAAAATTCGTTCCCAGTGGATATCACATCGTATGGTTATGGTGCCGTAACTTTGAGCCAATTTTTCAACAACTTTCTCCATTTCATTCATCGATGTATAAATATCCCACCGAACCAGAGTCGTATTTCTTTCTTTTTTCTCTGATATCTAGCTTTCTTTCGAGGAAAGCTGGCAATGTTGCCTTTGTTTTGGCAGGCGTAGGCTCCCAAAGTGACCAAAATTCCAAAACCAGAGTAGTGGCGCCCAGAAGCAGGTTTCGCTCCGCCATCTATGTCAATCACCTGTTTGGTTTTACGCCCAAACAACACATGGTGCCATATTATTCTTTAAGGCTCCAATCTCCATGTAGGTATCAAGTTAACCGCTTCCTAATAAATTTGCAGTGTGATTTCCTAATTTTGTTGCAGGCGGAAGGATTACAATTTATGTATAATCTACTTGCTTTAGCAGGATATTCAATTTACTGTATGATGACGTATCAGATTGGATGGTTGAATGGGCCGACCTTTTAACTTTCCGAAGTTTGAAGTTTGATTTGAGACATTTATCCTAATGTAATCACCAAAAACCTATGTATGAGCAATCTTCTGTATTTTAGCTTAACTTGATGGAACATTTTATTTGTATTTTCTGTTTGTCTTATTTATTTACTAGTATTTTTACTCTTAACCATTGGAAAGGGATTTTCTGTATGTGTTTAAATAAATATTATTGTTATAATTATTATTAACATCATTAGAAAGAAATGATAGTACTTGATAGTTCCTACAGTTGGTATCCTAGTATGGAAACTACGTAGTCTTTTCCCTACTCAATTACATAGCTATTTAACTTAAAGGAACAGTATTCCTAGTTTTTTATCTGCCGTGAAGGACTAACAAAGTTATTTTGTCTTGGCAAATCTGGAAAAATTAATTATGTTCACAGGAACATGGTTAATTTCTTTTTAACCTGTATGCTCAACGACGTAACCTCGCCAAATAGTAGGTCATACGAAGTCATCATATAGTGTTATCCTCTCATCTGGCTTTCCCCCTAGTTGGCTCATGTATCAATTGTCATGCATTTATTCGTTTTATTTGTTTTTGATTTGAAATTCGTGGATATCATACAAGTTAATTACTCTACCTTCGCAAATTATGTGTGGATTATCTTATCTCGTGACGATAGTTCCTTCGTTAATGTTGATGTCTCAGTCCCTTGGCGACATCACGTGTAAATAGAGCGTATTTTAGCGTCGCGCGTCGTTTTATTTGAGCGGCTGACGTCCCGAGCGGTCTCTCTTCAGTATTTTTTCAGTGAGCACGTGGTGAGGCCGATCACCCGCCCAGAGGGCAGGACGCTCTCCCCATTTGCTCTTCCCTTCAATCACTACGTGAACGCTATGCATTCATGGTATTCGTTATCCCACTCTCTTCCCGCCATTTTCATTTAATCCACCAGGTATAACATTACGAAATGAGGGATTTGAATGTAGTTTTAAATCTTTTGTTAGACCCTGATCTCATATAGAGGAGATATTTTGTTTGTATTCTTTTAGAAATACTTGTTTGAAGCTTAGTGGGCTGTGGTGTTTAAAGAAAATCTATTTTTCTCGTATTTTATATTTTCTTGTGGACGATTGCATTTGCCTGAATTAATGAATTATGTTTTTTTAAATTCACTCACTGCTCATTGTCTATTAATTTCATGTAGTTGTAAGCTTCATTCTGTGAATTATAACTTAATATGATTCAAAATGCAATGCTAATTGTTTTAACTAAATTAAATTTTGCGTCTTTATCGATTTTTACACATCCGTTATTCTTAACACTTAAGTTTCTTTTTCTTTATATTGCTATGCTTGTTACCTCAATCAAATACAAAAAGAAAATAAAAATTTACGGAATATTTGTATAGGAATTTGAATCGTTTCGTAGTCACTGAAAATTCGGAATTCAATCTTGGCCATTGTCTGAAATCCTAGTAATTGCTCGGTTTATATTTCTTTCTGTTTTTATGATGGAGAAATAGGCCACCAACTTTTCTCACAGTTTTATGTAGAAAGAAAACTTTTCCATACAAAAACTATGTAAAACATTATAGCTCCAGGAAGGTAGAATTTGAGGTCTGACGATTTTTTTTAAATTCCCTCATCGGTATTGTGTTTCTATAAAAATACTATTTAATCGGTTGATTTATTAAAGCGATTAAAATATTTGCTCTTTTAATTTGATCTCTTAATATTACTCTTTATTTATATTGACCTAATAAAAACAGCAATTTTATTATATTGAGCATGAATATGCATATATTTCCTTCATTCGAGTGGGCAATGTGGGTCGTTGAGAGATTTTCTTTGATCACTTGTAGTGGGAGCATGTTATTTTAGAATAATCAACTCTCCTCGGCATTTCTTCTAATAGACGCTTGCGAGGGTTGACATATTTCACAACTTGACAGGCACAAGTTATTTTTTACGTGAATACACGGAGCGTGTGGGACACTGTCTCTTTCACAACTTCTCCGCGATATCGCGACAACTTTAACCTTTCTTAAAACCGTGTACCTCGGTACCCATCGAGGAGCGATTGCAGCCATATTTAGCGCGAAAAGGTACGTCCATAGCATTCTTCTGAGATTTTGTTGTGGGAGTCGAGATTTCCTCAATTAAAGTCTTTCGTTCCTTTTATTTACCACTTGGAATAGAGTCAAGATTTTTTTCTTCCTCTCCTCCGCTTGTCCCTTTTTCAGTCTTTCATACCACGGAGGAGGCTATTTATATTTGGGTTAACGACAGGAGGTTCAAAACTATTCTGTTGAAAGTTTTAGCGCTGCTTTGAAGAACCTGTGTTAAGGCGGGTTTTCCCAGGAGGTTTGCGTGTTATTTATAGTCTGTTTTGTTTATGTTACGTATTGAGTAATAAGGAGGCTTATGTCATTAATGACGACTTTATGCGTTGCTCAAATGTACACTTTAATGCGTAACTGTTTGACGAGAAGAAATGGGATAAGGCTTTCCATAAGATCTCTACACATCTCATGACCTAGCATGGATTTTCAAAATAATGGATGTTTTCCTTGAAATTTTGAAAATAGTCTCTCTTTGCTGTCTAATTAACTTAACATTAGCTACCCCTATTTCGGCAAACCCGGCTCTCAAAGAGAGAAGTTACTGAATTAAGCGTAACAGGTGCATGATTCTTGATTCTGTTTGGTCAACATGAGAATTTTAGTCATGAGGGATTCAGGCGTTACTCGGTGGAACTGCTTCATAATCAAGAAAGTCTATACTAAGTGAGTTTTTCTTTCTTAAGGAGAATTTTAGAAAAATCAATAGGATACATGATCCTGTGATTATAATTTGTCAGGATGCATAGTTTTATTCTCTGTTCAAGAATTCTTTAGCTTTTAAATCATTACGTGTGTCCCCAAATTTAGAATCAACATAATTATTTCTATGTTCACTTGAATCTCTGAATTATAATGTTACTGAGATCGTTTTCTTCCAATTTCCAATGTTTTAGGGGAAACCAAATCCATATAATCTCATACAACTTCGTGTGTACTGTTACTGTATTGTATGTAATTAAGTTTTTCTATATTCTCTTCATCTTTGATGGGATTTATAGAAATTTCAGAAGTCATTTTGTACTATCTTCTTTCGAGCGACATTTCAATGTATAAAGTAGCCAGCTTCTGCATACAATTTTTGTTGCCAAGATGAGAGAGATCAGGAGCTAATTTACGTATGAATCTTATTTACTCCAATACGCCTCATGGAATTGGATAAAGATTAGAATTGATGATGGATTGAAGCTGAGCATCGTTTGTAACCAGGCATATCTCAAGGAAATTTATATCTCTCTCTTATCCCTTTGAGTCCTTAAATACTAGCTCTACGTATTTTTTTCATAAGTATATTTTTACAAATCTACTGTTTTATTATTTTTTAAACATGTTCGGATCTTCATGCTGTCATCTTAATCCTCCCAGAATATTCATCAATCTTATTTATACACGTCTTCAGATCATTTCGTTAATTGGAGATGATAGCAAGTTGATTATGCGTATAATAGATAGTAATTCATGAGTTGTCTTCTCACATTTTTTCACCTGTTCTCATTGTCGCAACGGTCTCTCGATTTCTTTCATTTTTTCCTCAATGGAGCGATGAGGCGCTTGCATGATCTCCCCAGACCTCTGTCTCTCTATAACTAACACTTATGCAAAGCGCAATGTCTCTGCCAGTCCTTGTACTGTGCGTGGGCATGAGCTAATGTAAGCTCGAACTCTTTCAACGTGTGGAAGTTGCCCCTGTGGGTGTCATCTCGTACCTCATTGGCCGCTCATTTCTCTAACCCTCTTTTTTTTTCTCGTGACCACGACAAGCGAGGGTTTGTGCACCTCCCACCTATTCCTTTTCATGCTCCGTGTGGAAATCAGGTCACGTGGGATACTTTCAAGGACCACCCCACTCTTTAAGGGGCAGGGCGTGTCTCCATACCCTGGTTTCTGAATCGCGCTTTTTTTCGCTGGCCTTCGTGGAGAAAGGTGTATTCTTTCCCGTGCGAAAATGCGTGTTGAAATAGAGGCTGGATTTATCTATATTTATTTATGCTCCGGATTTCGTGGAGGAGGAAAATATTTTGTTATCTCCAGAGCTCGCGAATTATTGTCGAAACTGTTTGATTTTCGCAATCAAGATTCGCAATTTTCTCAAGGTTTTGATTTAACCTGCTATTTTTCGTGTCCTATTTCGCAAGAGAATTATATCAATCCGATTACAGCATAAATGTGTATGGTGAACTACTTCGTTTCATAACTTTGTGGTTATAATGAGTTTTATTCTCAATTAGTTTCTGACATAGCGAGAAATTAAGAATATATCCTTTTTAGGAGCAGCAAATGTTATTATGAGAAGTATTATTTATATATCTTCGTTTTAAATTCACATACATTCTAAAACTGCGGAGAAATTTCTTCGAATAAATATATTTACTTGGTAATATCTCCCACAATTCGTAGTTGACTTAAGTTTTATAACTGTGTAATACTAAAGAACAGACACTTTCCAGGAATTATAGCTCTAACTCTGCGTGATGGTATTCACCTAACGTCATCAAGACTCGCAAGTTAATATTATGAAGAAAAAAATACATCGTAAAGTAGTCTTGCACTATATCATTATGTTAAACAGTTTTAATTTGCGTGGTTACTGCGTTAGCATTAATTTTTTCACTATTTTAGTAATACGGAACGCAATTATTAGGATGATATTAATATCAACAAATGCAGCTAGTTCATTGTAGTTGCTAATATGTACGTTATATACATGTATGTGGAAATGGAACCAGAAGAATTGGAGAAATGTTTTTGCTGTGGAGCTCAGAAAAATGTTTCCACTGCTGGAAAATATTCTTTGAGAAGAAAGGGGTTAAAAAACTTGAGGAATCTTCATTAAGATGCAGATGAAACATGTCAAAACAGGAATCACTTTGCATAAAATATTAACGAATGTAAAGTACATAACAGAACAGACCTAATGAATTCAAAAAACACGATTTCAATTAAAAAAATCATACCCTGAAACCTGTTCTCTCAAAGCTTCCATGTTCCGCTACCGTACCGCTGGTGGAACAGTAATAATGCCCGGAATCCGTAACATCCATCCCCCTCACTGAGGACAAATATTCCCAGGGAATATTCTTCTGGAGGGAGGAAAAACCCAAACTTTTTAATTCGAAAAATTGAGACGGAGGATTCTGATTCCTCAGAAAGCGGAGCGCAAACCCAAACGGAACTCAATTTAGTCACGAAAAAGGGACCTTCCATCTCTCCTTTTTTCCCAAACGCAAAAGTTCCCCTCCCAATCGATGCGTATAAAAAAGAGCCCGATGTGCAAGGAGGGAGAAGTTCCGAAGCGCTGGAGAGAGCTCAGGTACTGCGTAATCCCCTAACGAGGGTTGAGGGAAGAGATGAGTTTTGCTGGGAAAAGAATAAAGTTCCTTTTTTTCGTCCCGAAGTACCGCGGAAAAGGAAGTGGGGTCGGGGGTTATGCAGTGGGGGAAATAGGACGGGTCTGAATAGAAAAATAGGAGACCCTCGTCGTTGCCTACTGATGAATGAGAAGTAGGGACCTGTAAGAGGCGGAAAACGAGGACAACGGGAACCGGGGAGATTATTATTATTAGGAGAAGATCGGTGGATGGAAGGGTTGGGATGAGGAACGATTTTTGCGCTGAAGACGATTAGGATGGGAATAATTGGAGGAGGGACGGGAAGGTCCGTTGTTAAGTAGGAAATAGGTCCGGAAATCGGAGCGATTACAGAAAAAGGCTGTTGAGGGTGAATGGAAAGAGATGATTGGATGAATTTATTCGGCTACTTGGCGGCCATTGTATTTGCATTCTGATTTTTCTCTAACGAGCGTCTCGTCTTACCTTTGGATGAAGGGAACGAAGCTCTTTTGTGCTCTAATAAGTATTGTGAACCTCGGATGTAAGGGTAGCGAGGAGTACCTATTGAAGAAGTGGCTTTAATGTCAACTGTAAGGCGTGTCTTTTTTGATGAACACTTCTCCTCTATTCGAGCATTTCTTTCGCGGAAGGGCAACTAAATTGATTTCATTGAAATGCTGAGCTTTCATATCCATCCCGGTATCCTTTTACTTTGTTCAACCTTTTGTTTTATTCTGCTTTGCTATTTCTCGTCAATTAGGCTTAGGGAGCAAGCTTGGGGTCTTACAAGTCCGACGGTCTATTGATGAATAGGAAAGGATTTCCCGGTATTTATCGCAGACATTCCGCTAATCAGATTATCGGATTTATTTAAAGTCGTGAAAATTTTAGGTCGTAAAGAGAAAGACTAGCGTTGTTGCCCATAGGATTTTAGTATTAATTCATTTGAGAGGTGAAAAGATTAAATAGTTCTCCTAGACATTCATTCCCTCCTAATCTCGTGACAATTTTATTACCTCGCCTAAACCGTATATTTAGCGACCTCTAATCTTCACAATGGCTCCAGATCAGCGGCATCTCTTTAAGATAGAAATCGTCACGAGAGATACAACTGTGTTCCCAACATCAAGGGACACGGGATGAAATCTACACCCCACAATTACGCAAATTCCTCATCGATCAAGATTTTCGGTCCGCCGCGGCCCGTTTGATGGCGCCTACGTCACCCGTTTGGAATAGAACCAATCGCTGACTAAGGGTACTCGCGAATCCAGATAATCATCGCTCCACGAATTAAGAGAGGCCCTACGCATTTTCATGCGAGCGGCAGATGAGACTCGCGGCGCAATCGCGCATCTCAAACAGGTGAATTTTTTCGCATCGCTAAAAAGAGGGAGGGCGGAAAAGAGGAGACTGCGTGCAGAAGGGTACGTCGGCGAGGAGTCTGGGAGCGTGCGGGTGTGGGTGGGAGATGCGGAAGGAGGATCCGTCTGGCGGTGCCACGCAGAGGGGGACAGCCCTGGGCGGGGTTTTAGGGAGACAAAGTGGGAGAGGAGCGGAAGGCCCCCCACTCCCGGGCCCGCCTCCCCTCCCGTAACACTCCCGCAGCAATTCCCGGCTCAGTCGCAGGGAAGCGGGTGTCGAAGGAGCAGCAGCACATAATAACGGCTCCCCCTCTCTCTCTCCTTTCACCACGTTTCGTGCTGTTCTACACAAGGTTCGGCCTTTTTATTATGTGCCCGCTGCCCTTGCAGCCTCCGGCGAGGGAGGGGGTCGTCCCCGGAAACACGGGTTCCTCCGTGGAATCACTCTGTTGAAGCCACTTGCAGGAAGGCCGTGCCGGTCTTCGGACGCGCGGGGACGTCGGAGTTTTTTTGTTGTTCTGCACCCAAGTGGAGTGGGCGGTATGAGTACACTGTTGGTGGACCTCGACGGTGTTACCCGAGTCTTCAATACCAACGCACTTTGGAGTGAAGCACTTGGCAGGGAGTCGTAAGAAGACCTGCTATCTGTTGGTTGGGGTGAAACCCGGCGTCAGGACTGTTTTCAGACTGGATTGTTTGTGTGATCTTCTCTGCTCCACTTATCGGGGGCCTGCTCAGAATAGTTTTCGTTGTTGCCTGGACCAATAAACTCGGTGTGATGGACAGAACTCGGCCGGAAAAAATAGGGGGAGGCATTCGGAGTGATTTGGGGCGATCCCTGAGCGTGGGGGATCGGGGATGGGATCGATAGGAGAGTCGAACCCGTGTCATCGCCGGCATTCCGCGCAGTGCTCCATCGGGACGTTCTAGGATCTCTGCGGATTCCCGACGCGGGTTCCGCGCGCTCCGCCCACCGGCCCCAAAATATTCGGAGAACGGTCGAAAAAGAGCGCGAAGGTGAACGGCCATCGGCCGTCGACGGCCCACGCCCTCCCGCCGCCCCTCACCACCGTCACCAGCAGGTCCTCTTCAGTGGGCGGCCGTCGAGGATATTACAATTTCCATTCCCGACGAGTCGACCCCTCTCTCGGTGGGATCACCTCCTTCGCGAAGGTCGTCCGGCTCCGTGGGTTGGGTGGCATCATCTCAGCGACCTCTTTCCCATCCACCCCCTCTCTCCCCAAGAGGGGAAAAAACGAGCGTTTACATTCCATATGCAGATTGGGCGCGTGGGCACGTTTAAGAGATAGCCTTCGGACGGTGGGGATGGGAGGCGCCATCAGCAGCCGCCGATCGCTCATTTAGGCTCCGGAGGAATTCCACCTGCCGCTCCGAACCCGGTTTCCCAATCGACGGGATAATTTTGGAAGTCGTCGGTTCCCCGAAGCCAAAGAGGCGCCCGTTACGATCCGGTGGCGGCGAATGGGCGTGTTTATTCCCGTGGGAAAATAGGAGAGCGCTCGGACATGGTAACCTGCCGTGGTTCTGATTGAAGGAGGACAATTGTCGCCGGGTTGTGGCGAATCGACGCGGCGGCGACGCTGTGGGCGACGGCGGCCTTCGATCCATTCGCATCGGAGTTTTTCCGCGTGTGCGTTCTTCGCATCTGCAGATTAGGGAACAAAAGCGGGGTTTTGATTCCCTGACGTTCCAGGTGTCCATTCCCTCCCTGTATTTGAGGATAGCTTTCAGTATCTGCATTGTTCCGTCACTCTGTCTTCCCCTTCCTTTGCCGTCTATCATTCTGGCACATCCTTTGCCATTTTCCATCCGCCTTTTTCAACAACTCTTTCTTTTCTAAAGCGCGATTCCCCCTCTCCCCTACCGATCTTCCGGGGACCGATAGTCACTTCGCTTATAACTGAATAGGCAATAGAATCCCAATGCTACGCAATCCTCTAGTAGTATATCTTATTTAATCCATAATCCTTGTCAGTTGTATAGCGGATTTTTCCAAAGAATTCTCTTCATAAAGTGTTAAGGTTTAGAGAGCTATTGTTATTAAACGATTGACTCGTAACGCACGATCCCCCAGTAATTTTATTCGAATTCCGGCTGTGTTTAGCATAGGGTTCCTTTTCGCGAGCCATCTGCCGCTTGTTAGAGTTTTGTGCCCGTGTGTGACACCTCGAACAATAGTTGAGAGGGAGTGTTTGTGCGTGTATCGGTCCCAACATTCGTGGCAGCTGTAAACATGACTTCCTTCGCTGAAGAAGATGATGACCTCACCATAAAGGAGAGCGTGGTGGACCTGGAGGAACTCTACATCTGGCTGCAGCAGTTCGAAGACGGCGGTAAGACAGGTTTCCATTGCAAAATATCGCAACCGGAGAAATATCTCGTTCGGATTTTTTCCATCTTTTTGGCTGTCGGTTTTGTAACTGGGCTTCATTTGCATAATTGATGATGATGCTTTAAATTGTGGCCGACCTACATTTTCTGTTTGTCTCAATCCTCCTTTCAAATATTGATTTTTCATTTGCATTCTATGTTTGCATCTAGAGTTACTTTAATAATTTGTAAACATGTTTTCCGTTTACTGTAAATACTTCCTAATCATCTATCCAAAGTAGAATATTTGTCTATAATTGGAAATAACTGCTTTAATTTGTTGTTTGGTTTCTGTACTAATTATGTGCATAAAATAATGGACATATCAAAACTCATCCATGTGTAAGATAATTCGCTTGAATCATATCTTATTTACTTCAAATTATCGCTGAATGGTTGTTAAATCATTCTTATCATATTCATTGTTTTACGCTCTTCGTCCGTAAGATACTAATTGCATTTGATTTCATTGTATACCGTCGAAAAAATGCCAGATGGAATGAATATATTTTATTCGCTCTACTGCTTCGTGAATTAAACATTACAATCCCTTTATGTTGTTCTTCATCCTCTTCTCTGTCTCGTAGATGTCTTTTTGTTACCAGTTGCAATCTTTCTTGTTATGTTTTCAGGAAGTCCTTGCTTGAGTGTACGATAATTTGTTGGTCATACTCTCTTAAGACGTTTGGAACCATTTATGCAGGATTAATTTTACAGTACACCATTCAAATCGCTCATGTAATTGATTCCGTCCCGGTGATATTTATTGCCTCTTAGTGACCATACCTTTAACATTCAAAGGGCCCTCCGCCTTCCCAAGCAGGTTTATCGCACCACAAGCAACACATACGCTCGACCCCACCGATAGAGCGCCCATATTTCAAATCACGGTCCCCATTTCCTTCGTCACCGTTTATTCAGAGTCGTGACACCCAAAGCCAGCCTCTAAGGGCAGTGCTTTTAATCCGCCGTCGCCCCTCGCGATGGGCATTATTGCCTCTGCTTCCGTCCCCGGCGGTGGTTCGTTATTCATACGCCCATTCGAGAGCCGGAAGTGACATTACGCGGCGTGAATATCGACAACTCCGCTTCGTGACCGTCTTATTTTTTGCCGTGCGACCTCCGCTCGCGTGAATTCCCGGTCTCTGCGATGGGGACGCATCGGCTGATTGTTGTGGTTATTGCGGGGAAAGTTATAAAGCGAAGGCGCCTTCAAGGGCATCTCCACCAGGGGTCGTTTTATCATGTTCGCCTTGGCTCGTCTTCAACGGTTTTACTACGGGGAGACGTATGGGTTTTGCGTAAGATATTGGCGCAAGTTAATGGGAGGTTTTTTATTCGAGGTGTTGTAAAGATGGTGTTATTGAGTAGTCTGGGTGGGGATTATTTTCGGATCGGTCCATATTTTTGTTTTATTCCCCCTGGTAAAGGGTGTTTTGTGAATGTTGGAGGAGGGAATTAAAGGGTTGCGAAAAGGGATGGATGAGCCTAAGGGTTGAAGCTCTCTGTTAGGAAGGTCCGCTAGCAGTTTACTCAACTTGGTTCCATGGGGCAGTTTAAGTTATGATAAATGTAGATGCCGATAATTTTATATTGTCTGATGTTGCCTATACTCTTTCCCTGTAGGTGATGTTCCTAAACAGTCGGTAAGAATGTCTCGATTTAGTCGTCCGTATTAGGAAGTTAAGTTTTCACTTTTCTCCTGCAAGAATATCGTATCAAGAGCGGATTGGAATCCGTCTAATTTTATGCAGGCTATGATTTTTGCCTTATATAAAGATTTAATTGCTATCTTGCGGTATAGTATTATAAATCGGATAGTAAATCCTTTATCCTGCATTTAATTGGGGTATTTCAGCTGAATACAGCAGTTTTTCTGCTAATGGAAAGAAGAAGTGATTTTTTTGATTTCTCGTTCCACGATTCCTCATCATTGTGAAGAATTTACCTAACCATATGTATAGAAAATATCACGAATGAAAGTCACAGATGAGGAAATTCATCTCACGAGATTTTAATATCGTTGTCTGAGGGTAGATTATGAAAACGTTCTCTCATGTTTACGTTCTTAGTAACTATTTGCTCGTTTTGAGCCATTCTCTTTCCAGAGCAGAGTAATACTTTTTATCTGACGTTAATGTTCAGTTTTATGATTATCAAGTTCCACCTAGGTGCTTACACTCACACGTTGTGACGAAACCTCAACTTAAAAACTTACTCAAACGCACTTTGCATAAGTATGCCTATCTTTTAAGAAGAACATTGCTGCTGAGGTAATGAGAAACTACATCTCCAAGATTTATACTTGGAAAGTCTCGTATGAAGCCATAGCCGCTGTCTCTATCCTTTCCCTAAAAACACCCGGTTTTGAAATTTTCTATTAACTCCCTTTTTATTCTAGCGCAATTTCTCCTCCGGTAGATACAATTGCGAGACATATTTCATCATTATCATTCCTTTGTGAAGCACCTCGTAAATAAAGCCCCTTTCCCTTTTCGCAGAAATTGATAAATATTTATTATTAAACGTAACGGGAGTCTGCCCTGGGGTGTGTTCTTAATCCGTCCCTGACGACCTGGGCCAGCAGTTCAGCCACAACACGCGCCGCCTGCATTCGCTCATATTTCATCCAGCAACAACTTTCGCAAAGGCCGACTCGGGAAATGAAATTATTATCTCGGCGATTTATCTTCGACACGAATCCATTCAGGCTCCCGGGAATTCTTTGTCCGCTCCTTATCTGCGTGCGCCTAAGCTATTCCTCCGAAGTGGCGAAGTCTCGCATGGACCACTTCCGCCGTCTGCCTTCGACCTTTTTTCGTCCACGTCTGGCGCGCACAAGTGTTGTCTAGGAAACACAGGTCCCCGCATTGTTTATGCGTTCCCCATTTGGGAGATAGGGGAGAAGGACAGGGATGAAGTCCTCAAAAAGGGGATACGCGACCTCTGAACTCACCGGAAGCAGCCTCAGGTTCGTCCTTGGGTAGGGTCCCTCGGTGCGGGCGCCCTGCGTCTTCAGGGGTGGAAATTAAGACGGTGTTGCGGGAAGGGCTCGGTGAAAGAGTGCTTATCCGGGTGCATTGTGGGGCGGAGGAGTCTTATGTGCAATATATCTCGAGCCCTTGGGCGAATGAACTCGAAGACCCGAAATTGGAGGATTTGAGGGCGGAGGAGTGCTCATTCGCCGACTCTCCTTTTCCCTATTCCTCATGGAGCTATCCCCTTCAAACCGGGGCTCCTATATCCTCCTCTTGGCAGGTGGCTGGTGATAGCCTCTCTCTCCCTGGTTTATTTTTAGTTTAACCAAGTGCTTTGTTTGCTTTCTAGCCAAAATAAGAGGAGTTTGGCTGTCCGTTGACGATATTGGAGAGAGTAAAGGGCTGCTTGTTCAACGGAAGGTTACGTAAAGTTTTACCGATTGCTCGGCCCTTGTCAGTTTAGGTCGGGACTTGTTGTTTAGTGTGTTGCGATAATGAGTGATTAAAATTGCCTTTTGGACTCTTCGAAGTAGACTTTTAGTCGCTGTGCTTCGTCACACTGGCATTTCGCTAGCACTTGGTGCGCAATGTAATTTACGATGCAATATATTGTAACATATTTATACTTTGCAATTGTGACAAAAGACATTGAATCATTGTAGGAATGCAATATAAATTACACAATTAATTTCAATTTTAAATCGTAATAGATTAAAATCTATTAAAAGTTGGGTAATAAGAAGAGAAATAATGGTTTTGAGTTGCAAATAAATTAAAAGGTTTATCATAAAAAATATATTTTCAACAGGAAAACACCCTCGAAGACAAGGAGAAACTTGTGAAAAGTCTGAGAAAGAAATTTAGTTGGTTATTTAGTTAGTTTTGGAGTTCCTAATTATTTTTAGTGGTGTTTTACGTAACAGCTCAAGTTTGTTAGACTTTAATTGATCGTGGTTTGTGATTTTGATATTTAAAATATTTGCTCCGTGTTCTTTTATTCTTAATAAAACTGAATGATTATAAGATTGTTAACGTTGCTATTTATATGTCGAAGAGTTTGAAAATGTACACTGAAAATGAATACAGCTTTGCGCCCTATTACGTAATTTGTTTTTCTGTATATTGCTCGTAACTATCGCTGCATAACTATTTGAGATCGATTTCCAGTAGTTACCTTGGCATTTTAGCGTTTTCATCTCTTATTATAATAGATCCGGGTACTTATTAGGAGCGGTACAAGATCAACATCAATATAAAGTTCTTGTCGTCATTCATTCGCTGGCATACATTTCATCCAGTTATATTTATCGCCGTAATTGATTTTTCTCACGTAAACATCACCACGGGATTAGTCGCAGAACATGTCCCCGCGAAACCCCACTCGCTGCGGGTCCGTTCATTTGAATTATCCATCCGAGAAACAATAAACCCGGAAAGGAAATCGAATCGACGCGGAATATATTTTAATGGCCGTCGCGTTTCTTTTTCACCGGTTGGAAACGCATTCGCTCGCCCCAGAGGCAGCGTTTTTCCCTCCCGTCATCAATCACATTACCGGAAACCGTCCGAAAAAGGAATGAGCGAGGAAAGATCTAGTGCGAGCGCGGGTGCTCCATGCAAATAGAAGCGATTAAAAATCAGCCAATGCGCCGCGAGCCCTTCTTTTTCTATCCTTCGCGTGGTCCGTCCTCCAGTGATCGTTAGTGGAGTGGACAGTACGCAATCCATAAAGTTCTGCAGCGTTCGGAGTGAAAGAAACAAATGAGGCCTCGATCGAGAGCTCCTTTGCGTGGCTGTAATTGAAAGGGACTCTCGAAAGAGCAGTGTTTCAATGGAAAAGGGGTGATGGCTCTCCAATGGTCAGGGATGTTGGGTAGACTGCAGACTACTACAGTGGTAATTACAGGTTTTTTCTCGTTTTTACATGCCGAGGATTTGTTGACCCTTTGGATAAAACGTTAGCTTTATCCATATATTTTTATCTAAATTATGCCTATATTGAGTTATGTATAATGTGCTGGATATTTTTAAATGCACCTTTAATCAGCTCATGCTCTTGAATAGTACCTTTAAACGTTTTTAATTTTTAACTTCAATTTTCTAGGTCGATTAAAAATCCTGTTTTCAGGCCGTGAATAAAATCTCTCCGTGACCTCAGATTATTTCTATGAGAGAATCTATGACGTTGGCGTTCATATTTTAAGTTTTTACTTGTTTAAGAGGTATATAAATGTAGAATTATAGCTGGATAAACTCCTCCGTATGTGTCTGTTTGATATGCGGTACTAAATGTCAAAGTTCAGATACAAATATAGTAAGATATTAACTCTTACGTGCTAAAATATTTTTATGGCGGTCGTAATGAATATAAATGTACATCGAGGTTTCATTTTTATGGATGTTAGTTATCGCAACTTTGATTATCGAGGTTATTCTCTGTATCTAGGAAGCATTTCGTTCTAGAAACCATTTGACAACGATTTCAAACCAATTATGATGAAATAAATTCCAACAGTGGTATGTCTTCCTTATTGGATTAGTTTTATTTGATTATGAGGATTATTTATGACTTGCCATATCCGTCGGAAGCAGGAAGTTTAATTAATTATGTATACAAGTGAGTACTTATCAATGATGACCCATTATTTTGGAAGAGTCAAGATTTCCGCTTTGTATTATTTTTGTATTATTTACGGACTTGAAATTCGATAGTAGTTCTTGCAGTGTGAATACTTTCTGTCTTTGTTCGCTGAATCATCACAAGAAAAATCTACTCCAACCTCTCGGCGAGTCTCTCATTTGCAACGAGGGATTTTTTTCAATTCCTCTATCTGCACTGGCTCTTTCTGCATCCGCCCCCTACACCTCCCCCCGTCTGCATCCGACCACGCAGTCCCCTCCTCTGCCATTGGCCATTCCGGTTGACATACTCCGAACAGTGGATTACTGTTATTGTCGGTCCGTCACAATGAGAACCGCGTCATGATGGCCCTTGGATTTTTCTCCCCACGTATATATCATAGACCCCCTTCCTTTCCCATTTCTGCTGCACGATCAGGTGGTCATCGCACCAATAGGGGGCCATTGTTCCCCATTTGTTCTGCGACGAACCGAATGCGTCCCTCGGGAAGGTAACGGAGGTGAATGATTCCTTTTCCGGGTTCGAACCCTACCCTTCGGGCCTTGAATTTCTCCAAGTGCGGAGCTCGTTTTGGTCATGGGGACTCGATAGGGAATGCTATTTTGGGACGTAAATGGAATCCTTACCAATATCGCAGATGCATCTAAACGGCTAATACTCCCTCATCTTGCCTTCTTATTATAATCAAAAGAATATGTAATAAATCTAATATATTAATTTATACAAAATCACAAAATATTATTTATTATTATTTTTGGTTTTGTATAAATTAAAATGTTAGATGTATTATTTTTATTATTATTATAATGATTTTCCATCAAGTGAAGGCCAAAACTATCTACGCTATTTTGCCTTCATATGGTAATGCTTTTAGATTTGTCTACTTTTTTAGAATTTTTATATTGTGAAGTAATAGCTATTAGCCATAACTATAGTTATTTGATTGCGGAACAGGATGGTTATTTCACCTTTAATTAAGTAAAAATTGCTTGCAATAATTCAAAATACCGCTAGTTTTCAAGGAGCAGAACAGTTAAGTTGAAAGTCAGTTCGCATGTTAACCATAAAAGCACGTATTATTTCAAAGAAACTATTTAAGAAAATTGCTGAAATATGTTGCAATATATTTTAAGTACATGTTATAGGAATGAAAACGTAGATTCCAGAAAGCTCCTTTCTCCATTAGTGCTACGCCCTTCCTTAACTTGATGCATTATATTGCGGGAGGAAAACTTATTCTTACTCTGCGTCACAAATATATGTGATATCTGATAAATTTATTGTATGGCTGCATGAATGGCAATCTAGCAAGATTAATGGTCACTGTAGAAAATTCTGGGAGCGGCGTAGGTTCTTTTGAAAATACATGAAGAATCGACTTTTGAAAACAGGACTTCTACGTAGCTATGTTATGTAGTTTCATCTAATCTTTGCTAGGCAGTGAAAGAGCTTTGCTCATCATTTCTCTCGTACACATTCAGCAGGTTACCTTAACAAGAAATGTTGAGTTGCGTAATTCAATCTTGTGCTTTTTAATGTCTCATTGCATACGAAGTGTAGTAACAGTCAGCGAAGTGTTTCCACGCCTCTATACATTTAATTAAAATACCTCTTGCGTTATTCCGTTATAAATATTTTCCTTAGCTAGGTAGCTAAGGTTCATCAACAGTCCTGACCTCTAAATTAAATTAGAAGCTATGCAGAGGAAAGAGACACATCATATCAAAATTTGTTTAAATCTTATTGTTAATTCGTCTTTGCTTAGTATGAAACGGATATTGCAGCTGATTTTTTAATGTCGCGAATTTATTTGCTCCTAATCATCTTAGGATCATTCAGTTTATTCAGACCTCTTCTGCTTTTGTTCTTCGAAAGCTAACTAAACCGCTTTTAAATTGTTTGGTGGGAGTTTTGTTTTCCTATTAAGAATTTTAAACGCTGAGGAAATTTCAATACTTTTTCCACCATAGACGGAGCACATGTTTGTGTTCTATTTGAAAGCCAGGTTAATGTTTCAATGCTAACGCATGTTCGATTTCTCGTAAAACTGATCACCTCTGCAACTACCGTCGGAAACTCCCCGTGAGTTTTTTCCAGGTAGTCTTAACCCTTGTGTAGGCACCCGGGTACCCGGGTACCCACTAAGGTATATTTTTGCTTGTACGTTGATTATAAAGAAAGATATCGCTTTGATGCTTCAGATCGTCGTTATCTACCTGAATCCCTAGTAAATACTACTATTATAAATACGTTAACTATATTTAATGCTTAAATAAAAGCATTAAAAGTTCACATACGTCTTGGGGGCACCCGGGTACCCGGGTACCCACCTGAACTTTCCTTCTCATTTTCTGACACATATGCGTTGGAATTCGTTCCTTGAAAACTTTATTCAATAAATAGACATTTTCTGAAGATATTAAAGCCAATTTTATGTCAATTGAACGGTTAGAACTTTTATTATGAATAAACATAGAAAGGTATGTTTCTTACTTCCGTAAAACGGCCAGCGTCAGTCACGCGAAATATCGGCTTTTTTGTTACGGAGGCTCAACTTTGGAGTCGTATAAAAGTTTAAGTAGAAATTGCACAAAAAAACAAGTGACATCAACGTTTAGCACGTTCTATTGCACGTGTAACCGAATAAGCTAATCATTTCTGTTTTCATAACATTTGGTATTTATCATAGATGGAACGGAAAAGTGCCCATTTTTACGAGCTGTTTCACGGAGTGCTCTTTTTGAACGTTTGTTCCTCAAAAACTGTTTCTTCAATCACAAAGATATTTTGACAGAATATTAATACGTTTATTGTTAATTAAAATACGAAGTTTCAAAATATTTGTATGAAACGATAAAAAGTTGTTGTCGATTTTGTGAAACAACTTTTTCTCAGAAGTGGATTGCCGTAGAAATACAAAATTGGGTTCGTTTGAAAGATTTCAAAATGAGTTTTCACGGTAAATAATTATTTTTCACAACAAGTTAGCGGATTTTTTTATACGAATTAATATTTAACGCCGAGATTTGCAACTGTTGAGCAGTGTTGCCGTGTTGATGGCTTCGGGAGTTCCTAACCTCCCTATCTCGCCCTGCTCTTTCTTTGTCTCATTTTTCAGCTACGATAATATTGTTTTATCTGAAAAAATCAAATTTTAAGTACTAACATCTCAAATTTACCCGAGCGCCTTAAGTTAAGCTTTAGTAATATTGCTGTACTGACTGTGTGGTAGTTTTTCGTTAGCTTCTATAAGGCAATATGCGCTGCATAATATGCACATCGATGATAATTTTCACGGAGAATTTTTATTCACATCAATCGTTAGATTTGACATACGTTTTCGAATGTTAATTACAGACAGGTTTTCGCACACTTTTCTAGTTTTTCTTCTCCTTCTTATCAATTGCTTATAGCACAGGTGACAGCTCCCAGTGATGTGATTTCTACCGGAGCTGTCCGATGTAGATGCACCAAGAGTAGAATCCTCCGCAATAACTGGCTGCCCGATAACACTTTCAATCGCTATCTTTGTTGTAATATTGCGCATAACTTGCAAATTTTGTGATCTTTGCTAAATTACTGGCTTCGCCAGTTCTTCACTTAATTTTCGCATAATTCTACGTCGTTGGTTGGTTTTTGACGTCAGCATTTCATTGTTTTCATAGTATATCCGATAGGATGAAAAAGTAGCTACGTCGATTATATTGAAAAACATAGCTAGCGGCCATATCAAAGTGTTGTATACCTAATAATCATCTGGTCCATTGTATCACCTCCAGATTTAAACTTACTGTAATACAAAATTATATGGGGCTTCTTCTTACCACTTTCATAAATATTTATATCAGAATGCATCGTTGAAATTAAAATAACTGCTTTCCCCTTCTTTGGGACATAAGAGCAAATAATTACTCTTTGGTGGAAATTTATTATTGTTCTTCAAATAGCCTTCGCACGAAAAAATTCTAAGAAAAAAAGAAAGTGACACTATGTTTTATGTATTCTACATAAACCTGTGAAGCGTTCGGCTCTCTCAGTAATGTAAATACCTGAAGAAAGCCAGGAGTAGCACTGAAGCACATATATTCAGTTTCTACGAAACATAAGGGTAAGAAAGATGATCAATAAGATAAGATAATAAGGAAAAATACGAAACGTAATTGATATGATTAGGCGTAGCTTCGCAGACCATGGCGATAGAAAGAAAGCCTCTCTGAGGGACGGAGTGTGCAAAAGCTCGAGATGCAAGACCAATAATTCGGCAACACTGCTGCACAATGCGAATCCCGGCGTTAAATATAAATTCGTATAAAAAAATCCGCTAATTTGTTGTGAAAAATAATTATTTACCGTGAAAACCCATTTCGAAATCTTTCTAACGAACCTAATTTTGTATTTCTACGGCTATCCACTTCCGAGAAAAAGTTGTTTTACAATACCGACAACAACTTTTTATTGTTTCATACAAATTTTCTGAAACTTCGTATTTTAATTACTTATACCCTTATTAATATTCTATCAAAATATCTTTGTGATTGAAGAAACAGTTTTTGAGGAACAAACGTTCAAAAAGAGCACCCCGTGAAACAGCTCGTAAAAATGGGCACTTTTCCGTTCCATCTATGATAAACACCAAATGTTATGAAAACAGAAATGATTAATTGATATGGTTACACGCGCAATAGAACGTACTAAACGTTGATGTCACCTGTTTTTTTGTGCCATTTCTACTTTAAATTTTACAAGACTTCAAATTTGAATTTTTAATGAAAAAAAAGGAATTCAGGCGTCAAGAACCGAAGAATAAACATACCTTTCTAATTTTGTTAATTGTAGAAGTTCTAACCGGTCAAATGATATAAAAATGACTTTAATACCTTCATAAAATATATATTTATTAAATAAAATGTTCAGAGAACGAATTCCTTTACAAATGTGTTCAAAAATGAGATCTAAAGAGGTGGGTACCCGGGTACCCCGGGTGCCCAACAACGTAGGTAAAGTTGGGTGCCTACACAAGGGTTAATGAACAACACGCGGTGATTCATTTCTCTTCGGTTAATTGACCTCAATTGACGACATGTTTATATATCCACGGATCATTGAACTCGACAATAACCGTCGCTGACCGCTGCTTTTTTGTTCCTCGATGGATTTTATAACTGCGTGTGCAGGAACAGGTCTGGCTCGGCCGAACGAATCCACAGCAAGTGAAAGAACGTTTCATTAGTCTCGCCTTGATAGTTGAGTGGCAGGGTTCAATGATTCGGGTTCTGGGAAGTGTGCTCTTGTCACCCATTTGTCCTTATGAGTCTCTAAATTGATCTCACTCCCATTTCTTACTAAGCTTCCTCAAATAGACTCCGTGAGTCGCAGGAAACCATGGGTACGTGTCACTCGTTTGCCCCGCTCTCACGCCGTAAGTGATTCAAATTAGTGGATTCAGAGGTCTATATTTGTATCCTAACGAGTCCGAGATAGTTTCCGCTGGGGAATTAGCGGGTTTCCACGAGCGTCGATGTTTGGAAATAGCCTCTTGTGTCAGATCACCCTCGGATTTTTTTCGTCGGTAAATCTTTTTCGCTTTTCGAAGCTTTGTTTATGCGTTCCTTGGCCTGGTTTTTCTAGCTTCTGAAATAGACGTAGCGAAGTAATAACAGCCCATTCGCTTCTCATAAACTGTTTTGCATTTGCGAAAACAATTCCAGCAAATCAAACTAACAAATTTTTCCAAACTTGTTCCCAAATATAGTTCCGGTATATTTGGCCCGATAAAGTTAGTGTATATCAAATACTGAAATTTTCCTGGTTTATAAAAATTAACTTACGTTGTATACCTTGAGTTTTTTTTCTTTTCAACCATGCGAGGTAGTTAGTTTTGGTTGAGAGTCAAGAATCCTTCTGTAAATTGTACACACCATGTAGAAATGGTATAACTAAATTTCTAATTCCCTTCTTCATCTGCATACTTATCCATGCTCTAATGGCTGAAATTCGATTTAAGTTTAGTATGTTTAAAAGATATAGCAATATTATTAAATTTAGTATTAAAGAAAAGCTTTTTAATAAAATATGTAACTTTATTTAGCGTAGATCTCTTAATATTTAGCGTTTTTTATATTTTTACTTTGTGTTCACTAGTTTAGCTGCAAGAGTAGTAATCTATATATTAATACGTGAAGAGAAAACTTTGGATCCCTTTTTAAGGATATTGCGCGAACGGAGGAGTTTGAGACTTGGCATACTTTAAGTTTATATGGAGAAGGAGTGCAGAAAGCTAATATCTTTGTCCAAATATCCTTGGTTCGACTCTGGACCAGTATAATCGTCTCTCATAAGATATGCACGCAAAGTTCATTTTGATCGATTGCAGAATTAGATCAGAAATAATGGTAGTACAAAATCGAGATTAATACCAAAAGAAAGGAAATTGAATAAAGATTCTTATTGTGGTCGTAGAGTATCGTATTTGAGTCGAAATTACGAGAACTCTGGCAAAATGAACGAAAATGTTGTGAAATTTCTTCGTAGTAAACAAACCAGGTGACCAAGACGATTGTTGAATCCGAGCTTATGCGTTTTCACATTAGAATACACGGGGATTGAATTCCAAACCAAATTAACGGTAGGGACTCATGTCAGAAATTATGAAAAGAGGGCAATTAGCAGTTTCTAACTGATTAATAAATAACAAGGCTATAATTACGGCGATTTTACGGAATTTTTTTTGGAAATCAATCTTTAAAGTTAAAAATGACAATGAATTGTATCAAAAAATAAATAAAGCTACAAGCTGTGATTGTGTTTTATTTATTTTTCTAACATTAAAATTTTGCATTTATTGAAGGGAATTAAGGCAAAATATACACCCTAATGACTTATTTGTACACGCTCACAGATGACGTACTAGAAAAATAATGAAATAAATTATAAGCAATGATTATATTGTTATAATCCTTTACGAAAGAACCTCAATAACGTTTAGACTTAAAACTTCAATGAATTATGGTCGAATTTCGACTACTGGGCGATCATTAGTAATTCCTTAATAAGTCCATATATTTCCATGTAAATCGAATAAATACGAACTCTCAATGAGCTTGCGAAAGTATAAATATCGTTTGGGATATTATTATACGACTTGCAGAAGATATTTATTGGGTTTATGTTATGTAATTAAGTGGTGCACATTCTTTACGACATGGCTTAAGTTTTCAAGTGAAAATCTGATTTAGCGCCTGCCATTTTTTTCATTCGAATCCAAGCCTTTAAGGGAAGAGATGTGGCTCTAACGTGTTAGAAATTCGTAATTTTCGGCAGAGTGTGTGCTATCATGGTTGTCATCAGTTCGGGCGAAGAGCCCGTTGGATAAACTGTTGCTGGTGTACAAATACGGCGCAAGGGCTTAATATATCCTAACACAGTGTCTCTTTGGCGGTGGAAGCTCTCTTCAAGTCCCCCTCATCATCCCATTCTTTATCCCACAGCCCTCTTTTTTTTATCCCTTCATTCCTTCACTCTTCCGTCATCTCCTCGCTTTTTCCTTTAATCCCCACTCCCCCTTTGTCTTCCCTCTCTGTGCTCTTGATCAAAACCTCGCCTTTGGATCTCTTTACGGTTTACGAAGCCCAGTTTCAAAAGTTTCTTTCTCCATTACGTCAACCGAGAGCTTGTGTTGCTCTCCCTTCTTTGTGAAATATATTGGTCCGTTGATTTCCTATTTTTCGCCTCGAATGCCCGAGGGGATGGGAGATGAGTACTTTGTGGCCTTCATGGGAAATAACTCTCCACAGGGAGCGGAAATTGTTTTCATCTTTTATTTTTCAAAATTGGACTCTAAATTAGATCTACTCTCCGGAAAAAAAGTTTGAAGGATTTACAGTCTGGTAAATATATGTATTACGACCGTGTTGTGGCGGTAATCGACTTCTATTTTTGTTGACACTCTTGTACTCTTTTTCTGTGGCTATTGTAATGGATTCGGCGCTAAGCAGCTGCAGCTATAAGTTTCTTCCTTCGAAAAGAAGGATAATTTTCTGTGGTACGTAATGCAGTGGTAAATAGGCTAACGAAGATAATTCGTGAAAGTAAAGGAATCCTTTATTAAAACAACAAACAATTCATATTGACTGTGTGGTTATTATCATGTATCCTTACTTCCTCAGAATATCTTTCCGAGAAGTCCGGCAAAATAATTTAGAATCAAGAGAATTCGTGCCTAAATCATAGTTGTGGGTAGAAAGGCAATTTACCATTCTAAAAAAGACGTAAATACTGCTAAAAATACTAACTATTTTTATACTAGCAAACAAGAATGGTCTGAAACTATTTTCATTTCTAATTCCTGGAAATTTTGACCCAAATACATGTGCAGCGTCCCTCCTAAACGCGAGGTACCCTAGTTCTATGTTCAGCGTAAAAAAATTTTCCCCAGTAGAAATTCGTTTGTGCCTTCATAAGTTTGCCGTGGTAACGCTTTAACGAATACTATTACTTAGCATGTGCTACCCTTGGAATCCTTTTTGTTTGCTCTCTCTAAAAGGGTTAGAGTCCAAGCGGATTTATACGGGCGATTTTATTGCGCCGTAAAAATAGCCCACTCTCTTCGTTTCCTTATTACAACGCCGAGGTTATGATTTGGTCGGCCAATTACACGAGTTTTATATGAACTTTTGGGCCATAAAAGTTGGAATCCGAGTCCCTCTTCTGAGGATGCTGGCCTCGTTGAAGCCGGGTTTATTTCATAACGGACTCTTTCTCAGGTCAATTTGGACACATGACCGCGGTCCATTTTGTCAATTGCCGGCGAAGGATCTCTTTGAAAATAATTTTACGGATGGGACAACTGGTCGGAAAAATTATCAGAGAGTCGGTCTTTCGCAGGAGTTCTTCACGGTTTCCAGCCGGGTCGGCTGAAGTTAAAAAACCGACGTTTCGGCCACTGCCTCCGCCTTCACCGGAAGATGGCAGAGGATACAGCTGCCAAAACGCCGATAATCTAAGCCGACCTGATTGGGAATCCGTGAAGAATTCCCGCAGTGGATACACTGAGAAAGCACGAGATCTTTTCCTACTCAATTTTTTCTATTTTAATTTCGGAAATTACTGATGAAGATGACCGCGGACGCAGCCAAAACGTCGGTTTTATCCGTTCAGACGACCCGGTAGGGAACCCGTGAAGAATTCCTGCAACAGATATACCGGGAAATAACGAGATTTTCTCTTACTCAATTTTTTGTTGTTCCCCTCGTATAGTCGGCCTATCGTTTATGGAATTACCCTTTGGAATCCGACTTTTACCTATCCCTCACATTATCAATCTTCTCCGTGTTTTGTTTAGTTGAGTGTGGTTGAAGAGGGAGCCATTTCTTTTTGTCACAACATGCCAGCGAGCGTTGCGTTAAAGAGGGCGTGAGTCATGAGCAGTCGTCGAAAGAAAGAAGTTTGTGAGAGGGTTAAGGAGCAAGAGCGAGATCTCGAGAAAGCCCCATCTTTTCTCCAGCGATGGCAGCCCGAATTCCAGTCTTAATCTTCTCGGAGTGTAAAAGGCCATATTACTTATCCATCCGATGAAATCCTCCGCTTCTTTCCATTGCCTCCCATTCTTGCGTGAAGCAGTCAATCTCTCCTTTTAGTAAGCTTCAAGTTCATCGCGATATTAACTGAGGAAGATAAATAAACTCGATGTTAACGATGGGCTTCTTTGTGTTGGATGCGATTCGATTCCCTTCTGTAACCGGTTGCTTTATTTCGTGGATGTCTTCTTCGGGTATTATTCCTGCTTTATAGCTTGAGCTCCTTTTTCTAGTTATTTGCCCGTAAGCCTCGTTCTAGGATTTATGGAGCTATTTTTTTCTCTATCTGAGCTCCCGCAGGAAGCATTTTTCGTTGTTGCCTAAGCCAGCGTCTCTCTCTAGGTAAGGGCCACTAGCTCCTGAGGGTCCTCTACGCCTTTTTCCCTTAAGTCCCCTAAGTCTACGTTATTTTACAAAGGAAAGCGGAATTGATCGAGCGTTGAAAAATATAAAACACGGATACCCGGTTTGGTCTTTTTCAAAAATCCTTGAACTTATAGTATGCAATTCAACTGTTTTTTCCTTATCCTTGTTTATATACTTTTTAGATTATTCCTATTATCTTCATTATTATCATCCCAAGATCGTCTTTATAGCTTCTTCTACTAAATAGATTTTAAACGCTGATTGTAAATATTAAATTCCTACCGGATATCAATGAGTGTTTTTGACAGATTATAACAAGGAAAAACTCGGATTAAAATCTTAATATTACGGAAATATTTAGGACCTTATTAGGAGACCTCGAGAATTTTTGTAATTTGATAGAAGGACGAATGTGTGGGAAATACTGGGTAAGCCTAGGAGGACCGTAAGAAAAATACAATTGAAATACCGTTTTCTTCTTCTAAATTTTGTTATTTGAGTAAAATTATGATACCAACTCAATTCTTATGAAAATATATAGCCTAATTATGTAGATATTAAATAGGGACAGCCTATTATTAGAATAGGACGAAAGATAAACTAACCAGAATTTTTTTTTAGAATCATGGGACGAATATGTCCCTAGGTCCTTAAAGGGTTAAGATAGATATTCGTTTTATATAGAATTTCCGATGTATTTAATTTTGAAATGCCTCATAATTTTTTATTTATCTGAATGCAGTTCGCCGTCGTATTTTTATTAAATATTTTCTGATCGTTTTCTTCCGGAAGACTGAAAATGAGAAGAGTCATCGATGTATCTGAACAGAATACCGGTAGCATTCATGTTACCTTTAGTATCTCAGAAACCAGCGTTAAGGATACCCGTTTTAACTATTGTCTACTAAAAAATAATATACTTTCCAATAGTTTTGCTTAGCTTAAGTAACTGAGAAGGTATTTCTCTTCGTTATCGGACACAGGAAACAGCGAATCTGCAAAAATGATGAGTTCCATATTGTCAGAGCGTTTAAAATGTCTTCGAAAGTAATATACATCACTTACTGACCGCTTAAAGAGTTAGAAGAAATGAAAGAAGATGAGCAATGTGGAATTTCTCTGCTTGGCCCTTATTAGAGAGAGAGTAATTGGAATGGCGCTTGAAATGCTCGAAGTGAAAGGAGATTCATTCATTAAATCCGCAATTGCGGTCAGCGGCCGATTTCACGGAACGCTTATGATTCATTTGGGAGAGAAATAACCAAACTTGGGAATCACACATCGCCCTGTAATGAGGATGAAGTGGCTTCACGACCGTCGTCGGAACCAAAGAAACCAATAATTATGCTTTAATTGCTTCATTGTGATTTTTTCAGTTCATTTGAACTTTCGATTCGTTAACAATTTTTCGAGTAAAGGCGGATATTTTGAAAGAATTAAAAGGCCATAGGACTTACACCATTTATAGTAGTATTAGAGCACTAGTTATTTATTATGAAGAGGCAAAGTTTTCTTATACTTAAATCATGAAATTTGAACTGTTTTCCGTGTTTATTTTGCATTATCAAATATATCGTAAATATTGCAATTGAGAAAAAAGTATTTGAAAATAGCAACATTTGCTAAACTTTACTCGTTAATTGGAGGAATTTTTCATTATCTAGAATTAGGAAAAGGTATTTTAATATTGATTTGATATCAAATAAAATGGCTTAGCACTTTGTCAAAGGATTCTAAAAAATATGTAGGTTGGTTTTGGAGTTTAAAAAGTTTAACTGAGCACTACCATCTTTTATTTCTTATTAATGTATAACGTATCTACAAAATTTAGAGCATTCTTGTGTGGATTTCATAGGTTTAATTTATCAAATGTTTACTTTATCATGTTTTGATAGTACATATTTCATTGGCTTTAACTTGTCTTTTCCTGACCTTGAGTGAATATATCTCTTAAGGTATGGAGTGGTCATCTTTAGTTGTTTATCGGAAGCTGATTGTCATTGAGATGTGTATTTGTTTTTGGAATCCATTATTTTGTAGGCTCTAGAGTCATTATCGCTCTTCTAAACCCGCAGAATACATTTAGCTGGTAAAAACCACTCAAAGTTAAGTGAGCTTTTTCATTTTCGCATTCTTTTTCTCCTCTGTTAATTTCGTCCGCAATTCAGCCCGTTGTCAATTTCTTCCTCTCCGATAGAGCGTTCTTTTCTGGAGAAGTGCGTTATCAGAGGAACAGTCCGAAGTTGATTTCCAAGAATCCTGTCCCCAAACACCGAGGCCTTTCCTCCCTCAACGTTTGCTCAGAAGATATGGAGAAGAGAGTGGAATTAAACAGAGATAAACGTCCTTGCTATCGCACAGAAATTTTAATTCCAGATTGCTTTTGTTCCACGAATGAATGTCGTTTATCGTGTTGGTTTCCGGTGCAGGTTTTTCCCTTCCAACAAGAAGAATTCTTCCGTCTGAATTATCCATCCATTATAATTTTTCCTTTATTGTTCAAACAGTTTTATTCTTTTCTTACCCTTTTCCCTGAGTGGCTATTTATTTCCACTCATTTTGCTACAAACCTGTTGTGATCTCCGTATTTCTCAATTCTTGTGCTATGTATTTTCTTGGCGCTCTTCAATTACTCAGGCTTAGAAATAGTCGACTCAGCCGTAATTACTCTACCATTGTACCGTTTTGAGACCAATTTGTGGGTTGTGATTCACCTTACCAGGGATGTTTTAAGGTGCTGCAAGGTGTTTTTAAGGTACCGCATACTTCCTGTGAAATACTTACCTTCTTCAGAGGTATTTCAGACCACAATGAAATTAAGCGTAAAACGTCGTGGAAATCTTTGGCGTAAGTTCTGTTTTTTAGCCAAGAGATTCATCTAAACATGCACATTGTGAAAGCTAACATATTACTCTACCTTCGTTTACATGAGCGTTTCTAAGTTTCATATCGTTGTACGAGTCCATCTATTGCAAAGAGCCCGGTATTTTAAACATTTCGAAATGTTTTAGTTGCTAAAATGTTCTTCGCGCTCTACTAAGGAGGGATGGAGAAATAGAAAAAATACTTAAGATTCGAAAATGCACTCAAGCTTTAATATTTACCATCTCGTGGAAGAATATATGGGTATGGGGTATATACCGAGAAGTTTTCGCAAGTGTCGCGGGCGTTGCTGCTTTTCCAGAGAAAGATAAATCGGAATCAAGCCGAGTGTTGCCATTTTCCTTAGCATCGCGACATAATGTATGGGTGCGTAAATTTGAATGCATCGCCACCCCCGGCGACTACGGTATATGGAGCGGGTTCGAGAATTAGCGTTTTTCCCCTAAAGATTGCGACACCGCCGTCCGCAACTTAGGGCGTCGTCATTTGCTGCGTCTCCATTATTTCCATAGATATTGCGCAACGTCGTCGCAATTTGGAAACTTGCATAGCATTATCCAATTCCTTCGATCGACGTACCTTTTGCATTACTCATCTCTTCTGCCAATACGATCTTTATGTATCCACATTTCTTGTTTTGAATTATGTACCCCACCCCTTTCTTCCAAACATCTCCATTGCCTGTTTCTAAAAATATATCTGAACTTATTTTAAACTAATTATTTAGAATATGGTATGCTTTGAGTGAAGATAACTTCAAACTCAGATCCAAATGTCTCTATTCACCTGTAGAAAATAAGTGAGTTATAGAAGAAAATATACTTCACATGGTGTTTTTTTGGAGTATGATTTGTCAATTAGTACAAGGAAGTATCTCATTTTAAATGTATTCGCACGATTATTCTGAAGATACAATTTATAAGATAAAATGGGGATTGTTACTGATAATTGTACTGTTTGCTTCTGCGATTTATGAGTTATATAATTATGTATTTTGTACATTATTGATCTTTGTATCATCTAACAAGTATGTCTAGAAATTCTTACTCCTGGCGATGGAGAGTCCCTGTAGAAAACTTTTCCCAGTGTAGCTTAGATGGATTTTATTTTTCTACTTTCCTTTCCCAGAGTTGGTCTTACGGGATTCGCCATGCAGTTTGATCCAAATTCATCGCAAAGTATTTTTATCGACTATTTTGATGATATTTCTCTTTAAATTTGACTTCGGCATAATTTCGGCGATGTTGGCATAGTTTCGGCCACTTCAGCAACTTGTGGACTTTAATATTCTCCGGCCTTTCTCTCATCCATTACCATGTGGAATTTTTAGTTGAATTGGTATTACGCAAACAATGTCAAGTTATTACGCTGTCAAAGTTCTGCAATCTGAGTGTGACCGTGGGTGGACAGTGGTGCAGCTGCATTTTTCCCGTCTTTATTATACATACCAAAAGTCTTTACCAAAACGAAAATTTTGCTTGTCCCAAGTGGGCGTTCCACATCCAAGATAATCGACGTAGGACTCGTGGCACCAAAATAACCCTTCCCTGCCATAACCATCACTTTTTCCGCACCTTCAAACCAGACGTCTTTTCGTTTAGGGAGTCGATGTAAAGACGTAATTCTTCTCCTCGCAAATGGAAATCTCAACGCGTTGGTGCTTAACCCCAGGGTCGTGCCTCGAAATTGGGTCGCCAATGGGATTGAGTCACCCAGGGTCTCCCGTAGCGATTTTTCGAACTTTCATTTGCGCGTTCAAAGGTTGAGGCAATCTCGATAAAGTAATCTTCCGCTCATTTTATTCGCACGTGTCATTTATCACGTGCGAATTGCTTCGATGGCGTGCGTCGTTTGGATAGCCACGCGTCGTCTATTGAGGTCGCTGCCGTAAAATGTTAATTTGATGGCCGAAGATTGAAAAAAACGTCTTCATTTGTCAGACAGAGTCATCTTCTCTCATTTGTTAGTGGATTTTCGTCGACGTTGTCCACTTCGAGTTATGATCAGGTTTTGGGAAAGTCGACCTTTCCTCACCGGGAACATCTTTCGCTCATTTTTCTTATAAGAGCTTATTGCCCTTACAGTTTTGAATCTATGTTAATGTCCCTTGTAAATAATATAGATTGCATAATAAGTCATAGAGAAGTACACTCCTGGCCAAAATTAACGCAGCACCTCCCTAGCGATCCTTACGGCTGGTGCTGCGTTAATTTTGGCCAGGACTGTACATTGTATGGGTGTGAAGAACAGACAAGATTAATGGATTTATTAGTTTTGTTTCCAGGGATATTACTCTTGTCTTTATGTATCAGCTCTGCATGCATGCAGGGATGATCATAATCATAGTTTCATAGTTGAGTGAGAATCGTTATAATATCCGAGTTGGGTAGTTGAGATTGTAAAATATATTCTAAATACTTTGTTTACTTAAGAAAATTTGTTGTCTATGTATTTAAACTGGTGAATATACCAAAGCTAAATTTTTAAATACATTTAAATATCCTTTTAAAAACCTTCAGAAACATATTTGTGACCAATTTGTAGGATCTGAATTTGTCAATTTATCGGGCTAGAAAAGGTGATTTCAGTTATTCTCTTAATTGCATTCTCGTAATCTTTTATGTTTTGACTTTTTGAACATTTTTGCTCCGCGAAGAATGCGTAAAAATAAATAAAGTTTTTCGAAAATGGAAAGGTTCGTCAACTGAAAACGTGAGATATGATATTAGCAGATTCCGAGGTCTTTTTGAATTGCAAATCAAGACGGGGAAAGACAATACGTCAGAAGAGAGATAATGTGTTTTGATAATCTCCAGAAAAATATCTGAATCCAATTTCGCCAAGGCAGCATTTATGTCGTAATGTGGTTTGTCGGAAGGTCTTGCAATTTCGCAAGTGCATTTTTTCCGGCGAATTAGCTTAGGTAACTATAACAATATAGATAAAGCTGTCTCTTTGTTTGCATGACGTGATTCGGTTTGCTGGTGACACGCCGTCTGTGTGAGAATGTGTTAGCTTTCTATAAAATTTGTTGATGATTCGCCTTCTTATCTTAATAGCAAGCAAATCGATTTTTCTATATGCTTAGCGGCACTTTCAAGGTCACTAGCGTAGAGTGTTTTGTTATTTGCAATACTCTCTGTGATTCTCGTATGTATGAGTTCATGCAGAATCAATATTACAAGTCATGGATTACTCTTCAAGGATGCGCTTAGAAAGTTGTACTGAGAGTTTTGATAATCGTAGTTGATGGGTTATGGAATGACTGAGATTCGCTGTACTTCGAATTTGTTAACCGTCTGCTTCTCTTTCGCCGTTAATTCCCCTTTTTTCTTTAGGTGACCTTTTTCATGCGCTCAATCACAGAGACTACTTCTTCCCGTCATCTCACTGTATCTGGGCAATGCTTACTAATTAAGGTCGTTATTAATGTTACTATTTAATCATACTATGTAAGGGACGTTGATTTACTGTTTAAAATGTAATTTTCATGAAAGTTTCTAATATTTAGGTATCTTCATTCTTCATGTCAACTTATGGGTGGATATTTTGAACCAGGGAACAAGTATGCCTCAGGTCCATTTTATGCGTGTTATACCTCCTTTAAATATAAAAAAATAAAGATATTATAATATAAAATATATATTATAAATATTTTTATAATTAAATTTAAAACAGAACATAAAATGATGAACGGAGATGGTAAGGATAGTACTGTGTAATATGCGCATTACTTGGTACATTATAGTAAAAAATTGATTTGATGCTAACAAAATGGTGCGTGATTAATCATGGTTTATCGCTCTGAATTAGTGTTTTTGATATCTCTAATTTACAGCTTATAATAATAATAATAATAATAATAATATTTGTTATTCCAGAGACATACATAGGTATGTATTGGATAAGTCAATCAAAATATTCACAGATAGTCAATACATAATGAATAGAATACATAATGTACATAATAATTTTGGCATAATGAATAATAAATGAAATGAAAATGAATATAATCTGAATGGTACCAGAAATATAGATTTTATAATTAGTGGAATTGCGGTTCACTCGCATTGAACTGTGTAATTACCCCGTCCGTTTGCTTGTAGCTCATTGGACCCATTACTTACCTCTAATCGCCACATGAAAAACAGTTTATAACCTCGCGTCATTTCGCAGACCCAATGCATCGCGAGTGATTCATCGCCGAGTTTTTGTCCATCGCAATTCATCTGATATTAAAAACATTTGTTGAGATTGCCTCGGTATTCGTGTTAGTCTTCCTTTGTTTCTCCACATCTTCCTACCTATCAAACGTCTCCGATACAGAGGATTAAATACTCAAAATATCTCTGAATCTCGACTTAGCATGTAGCTTTTCGTTTGCTATTATACTTTTTGCAGCGACGCGAACTGGAACGGCTCGTTAGCGAGCTTTTTCTGCATCTCCGAAATGAATTGCGTTACTCTACCATCTGTGGTAACTTACGTACAGCCGTCGAATTTTTCCTTCCTTGGATACTATTGTGAATAGGTTTTTTTTTCGCACTTAGTTCTCTACTATATAGTTGGTGCTCTTTATCTTTCTCCGAAAAGATGCCTAATTATTCAGTGAATAAGTCACATTCAAAAAATTCCTCCGCTCGTGTCCGCTCTGGTTTCTCCCTTCCCTCGTGAAAGATTCAACGATTTCCTCGGAAGTCTCCCTTCCCGCTTTATAGGAAGATTCGCTTTGGCTTCCAGCATCATAATGGGCTTCTTATTTTGAGCGTGATGCTTCAATGACTGATGGGGACTCGTCGTGAAGTGAGTGGTGTATCGGGATAGCTTTTGTTTTATAAGACTCGGGCATTAATTTGAGTCGAGACGTGGGCATTCTTCTTCCATTAGTGGTAACGCCGAGGAAATTGCTCCCGAGGTACGAAGTGGTTTATTTGCCGCCGTAATGGGATGTAAGGGATTTAATTTATCGCTTCAAAACGTCGATTTCTTCGTTAGTTTGCGTTGTGAACGCTAATTGTGGGAGACTTGGAGGGATTACGCGGTACTCCGTGGCAAACATTACTAAACCACCTGTGACTAGATCGAAGCGGATTTTCTACTTTTATGCTGTCGTGATTGATGCCACTATTTTGGTTGCCATTAGAAAAAGATGCTTCCTGGACCAGTGATTTATGATAGGATTGATTGGTTTGCCATACGAGTATTTTTAGGTCGCTAATATTGCATTATATACAGCTAGATACAATTTGAGTGCTCGAAATCCATTTATTATTATTTATAATTAAATATCAGTATTGTATTATTTATTATATTATTTTTGTCGTGTTTATATTTATAATAAAGTTTGATTTTTAATTTTCTTGAGTACCTATGCAGACTTACATAACCAACGATTGGATCAATTATCTCGGAAATTAGCCTTTGCTTCCAAATTAAAGTTTGCCAGTGATAGTTAGGTAAATTGTCATCGCTTGTGAAAATTATTTTCTAATTCTAATATTGTTTTTATGTATAAAACAAGTTTTCCGATATCAAGATATGTATTTGCAGGGAAATATGTAAGTTAATATACGAGTATGAATGAAGTAAAATGGAATAAGGTAGTTTGGACGTTCCAAAAACTGTCTCTCTTTTTATTCCATTCATTGCTGACGTTGAAGCACAAGGTCCTTACATGTTCAATTTTGTGAGAAAACCTTGCAAAATTTGGAAAGAATTCCAATTATCCTCAATGGAATGAGAAAATGACTTTTCTTCCAGTGCACTTGTTCTCAATCTTTTACGGGGATTCCAAGACAGCAAAAAGACGACCTTAGTCTGCATACGATTCATCCAATTTAATTTTAATTAGTTGGACTATATATTTTAATTAGTTACCCATACCCCTTAAGGTAAAAACGCTTGCAATTCCTGATTTCCCTTTTAAGCCTCCCGTACATCTCCTATCTTCTCGGAATCGTGAATAATTCGTTCCAGAAAATCAGCGAGTCTCCTTTCACGTTATCATCTCGTAAATTCTAAACGCAGGGCCTTTGAAATTCATCCATTTTATCGCTCGCATCTGCAGCCGATTGTTTCTTACTTTCCCTTCCGTTTCGGACTGCACTGCTTCTTGTTGCCCTTATCTCGCTTGCCTCGTTAGTTTCCATTCCATGGGAAGAATCCTCCGCACATAATTACCCGGAGGGTATTTCCCCGTACGCGTTTAATACCGAGAAACGAGACATCGACACACGGATGCTCGCTCCTTTTTTCTTTACGTCGGCATCTCTCAACCATTCTTGCTGAATGTACGACTCAAGTGTTTCTATTGAAATGCGAGACTAACTCATGTATTCTATAAGAAAGAATTGTTTTCATAATTCGTTAAAATAATGTTGGTTCTCTATTCTTTCTACTATAACGGAGATTTTCCACCCATCTTTTATGAAATAAAAATTCGTTTATAAAATATATTTTCTTTCTGGTCGATTTTATTATGACTAGTAAAATTTAAATCGATCTAGTATTTACCTTTTTTAACCTTTAAGAAAAGTTTTCGGTAAAACCGTTAAAAAAGAATTGTTAAAAAAATAAAGAAATCAGTTTACTAATTTTAGAGGTGATGCAGGCAGAGGCACTATCTTATACGACTAAAGAAAATGTTTCTGTTGCTGATATTGAGGTTATCAAATTATAATTCCACCCCTCGGTATTCTAGTCATTATCGTGAGATAGAACCTGAGGACATTTTCTCCGTTGAACATAGTAATACAATGATAATTGGGAAAAGGCCACTGATGGGTACTTAACAGTAAAAAAAGAGCATAGAGCACTCCCAAAACCATCAAAATTATGAATAATGATTATAATTTTGATGGTTTTGGGAGTGTTTTATGCCCTTTATTTATAGTAAAGTAATAATAATACACAATAACTGTTTCCTTAAAAAGAATTCCGTAGTTTTTATAGGTATTTTCATAATGTATGGGAATTTCAAGCATAGTATGGGAAATTTTCAAGTGGTAGAGTCAAAGAAAATTTAGATCCACTAAAGTATCTAGATATCTGACTTTTAATTTAAACTTAGTAATGTCCCCGTATTGATACGTCTTTTCCGGAAGTATACAACTCATATTTTCCTATCCGATAAGCGTATGTTTGAATTAGCCTCTTAAAATAATATCCTTGCAGAATAATGAGCATTGTAAATGTATATGTAATGCTGATGGCAATTGTAGACTTGATCTTCCCAAATTTTTCCCAAAACTCATTCATCCGCGTTGTTTCGTCTATTCTCTTGTGCTTTCTCTTTGGATTCTCAGTCTCCCCAGCTCTTGAAATACTGAAGTAATTTTATCTAAATATCTTTTAACGGACAGAGAAAAAATCATGGTTGTGATGCCTCTTTCATTAATTCTTTTATAAAATGCCACGAATGCGATGCTTATCGTTGCCAAAGTCACCTTTGATGTTATTCGTCAAAGGACGAGAGCCATCTGGCGTTCGTCAACGGCCATTTTTTTAACGCAAATGTAAGATGAATATTTTGATTTGCCAACGGCTGACTTTCTCCATTTTTAGGCGGAGTTATCTACATATCCATTCATTAGGATCGTGAAGTGTGGTCCACCTTCACATGTTGCCTCGTAATGATCCCTGAAAAGGGTATTGGACAACTATTTTCCATGGCGGAAAAGATATCTTGTCATAGATTAAACTATGGATAATTTAACAAAAATTTAGAATGCAATTACAAATGAATGTATCCAAATTTTACCAGAAAGAATATAAAGAAAAACCTGATGTTATTTTCAGGAAGGATTGAGAGCAAGTTAGTTCAAAATAGTGTCTAAACAAATATGTTTTCAATTATTTTTGTATTGGCATTTTTAAGGCCCATTCTTGAATTTTGAATTTTTAAAGCCATTCAATTTTTGTCTCTCTTTCGTGCTATCTCTTAAATTAACTCTATTGAAATACAAAAACATATTTTCTTCCCTTTCATTTTAATTTATGAGGCGAAATATTCATTGTGACCGTGGATGATATTAAATCGGATGATAAGGTATCTCCGGTATCCATCTCGCCCAAAAGAGAAAAACCTGTGTCCCGACATGCATAAAATGCACGTATGAATAATTTCATTTCACTTTTTTGCATCTTTATGCCCCGATTACAACCCGAAGCAGATGTCTGGCTAACCGCGAACACCCTCGTAATCGGAAACGCGCAACACCGCGACAAGAAAAAGAAAAGACCGACGTTTTCGGCCGCGATTCGAATTAATTCCGAGTTCGAAAATAGGCTTTCAACGAAGCGGAACAAGGCAGGAGTCGATTCGTTATGCCCCAGAGTGGTGTAGAAACCAGGCCTTTTAGCATAATGCATACACGTGGACGAACAAAAAGCCGGGATTCTCTCCTTCGACTATCGTAATTCCTCGGGGCGTCGGAAAGGCCGTTTCCATGGTACCGCGCCTTTTTTTTACCCCATAAACATCAACTAGTCGAGAGCCTAAGGAGAAATACATCTACACATATTTTCCTCGCTACCGAAATGGGTTCTCCCTTTTAGGGTCGATCCGTCATGGGCATTCGTCTCGCGTGTCGGGGTGTTGGTCCAAAGCGAGTCTTCTTAAGGAGACGTCCACATCTCGCTCAAGGGAACCCAAAGCGAGTCCTCCCCATCCTTTTCTTCTTCAATCTCTCTCTCGTATCATTGCCCCGCGATCTTTCACGCCCGAAAAGTGTTTTCTCCTCATTCGTGGCTGAAAAGTGTCAAAATTGTATAGTGGTTCTCTTTAAGTAGACGTGAAAAGCTTTGGCTGATAGCGGGGAATTTACATATCGCTCCAGCGACGCCCGAAAAGGGCTCGTATGTTTGGAGGACATCGGCTATATATCGTAGGTTTATCTGTTGGTCAGCATGGCGAAACGGCTCGTTGGGCGTACAATAGTGAGGTACAGTTGGTATGGGTTTTCTTGACATAAAATACGGAAAACTTTCTATTTTGATGCAGTCGATATGCAGGTTGATCTTATGTTACAATCACGTTTAAAATTCGATTAAAAATTTAAAACAAATAAATAATGGTAGTTTGTATTATATGTTAGCTATATAAGATGTTATTGATGAAGGAGAATAAATTGTCATAAAGTTCAAAAACTATCAATGAGTTGATGGTTTTGGTACTTCGTGACAATTTATTCTAATGCTTTACCATCAGCGGTATACCTTTATTATTGATGAAGGAGCCTCAACCAAGAAATAAATCAAAGAAAGTCTGCAATTATATTTAGATTGATGAAAAAATTATTTCGAAAATTCGGTGGAAAAAGCAGTCAAAATTTATGCGTTTATACTACTAGCTCTCTCTAGATTGGTACACCTTATGAATATATTTCTGTGCGATTTACTTCTAACTACGTCTAATATAGGTCAGTGACTAAAGTTTTACCTATCAATCATTCCCGTTATTCCCATTATTTTAAAAGTTCTTTGATTTTATTTTGTTGGATTGTATTATTCCATGCGTGTCTTCAGTCTTTAGCTAAATTTTTCAGAGATCCTGCTAGCTATACAATGTTACTTTTTCTGATGATATGACTTGTTATCTTGGCTTCTTACATTGACGTGCCCCTGTGTATCTGATGGAGCAATACTTTCATCAGTTATTTGTATTATTTTGCCCCCAAAGACACAAGGACGATGTGATCGGATCAATTTCCTCGCGTCATTGCCAATCCAACGGCATTTCCAAAACCCTTTCCTTTCTAAGGTCGCGATGCGTGACTCAACGCGGTCATCACTGACCCTCGGAATGTGCGGACGAAAATGGGATGCTGCTTATTAAGGAGATGAGGATAAGTAGGGCCTACCTTTTTGATGAGAGGGAAAAAAGGCAGAAAGATGCTATCTCATACGAATTCGGCTGCTGCCCACGCTCCACATAAGCACTCATCGCACGCCTTCTTCCATTTGGGATAATTTTCAATGGAGCCATTCATACGGCGTGCCTTTACTCGCAGGGATATCCATTTTTGCCGCTCACATTCTCTTCGTCGCTTCCATGCACCTTCTTGCATGCCGAGGTCACCATGTTTCTTAGGTTTATTTTTTCCATTCCGCAAAGGAAAGGAATTCCTTAGAGTGCTGACGCGTTAATGTTTAGCTCATATAAATCTTTTAGGTTCAAGCTTGACATTATGGAATGGCGCCCTACTTAAGGTATGAAATTAGTCATTTCCAAATAGAAATATATTTAGATCGATTGGTTTCCTGAATTCGAAGCAGAATGTTGTCTACATGTAGACGAAATTAGTAGTGCCAAATATATTCCTGTGTATATTACTAAGTTCTTTTATCTTTAAAGTTTCACTCTTACGCTATTCGTTCAATAGCTAATATTTTTCCTTCTATCTTTCAATCCAAAGGGAATATGTTTACAAAGAAGTTAGCCTTCTTATTTTTTCAATCTACAAAGGATAAATTACTATTCCTATTTTTTCTATTGTTGTTTTTCTTATTTTTAATTGAATCGAATAATTCAAATTTAACGGAAATTAATTCTGCGATTGTACAAAAAATCATGATTATACTGTTGATAGTAAGCATAAACTAGAGTTCAATTACGTCATGATTGATCGTATACTTTGTTATTGTTGTATTTTTCGTGATAAGTACTTTTTATTTTCATTTCAATTAATTTTTTTGTCTTCTGCGGTCTTCCATAATATTATCTGGCATCGTTCATACGAAAATTTATCTATCATTTTCATTCTTTTAGACCCTATTATGCGACTATTATCTGCTCCACTTGTTTCAGCTTATTGTTCTATTAATCAGGAATGCTCCCGTGAAAGTTCGGGCGTTAAAACTGGAATCCAAGCGTCGTTATTTATATGGGAAAGCCCGAGCCTGTAAAAATGGAAATCATTCACCCGCGCGCACCGAAATGAATAAATTCATACAATTAAAGCTGGACGCGTTTGAAAAAGTACACTCTCGCCGGACCGACAGAATTCGCTCCGTCAATATTGACAGAGTTATCGCCCGTCCGAAAATTTACAATTATGATGAACCCGTAAGATACGCCCATATTAGACCATTAATCTCCATTGGTTCCTCTCTACGATTGAGAATAATCGGTCCATCTAGTAATGGAGCATCTCTCCTCCCGCTAGATCTCTATTTCCTCCTCCATCCCTCAATTGTTTTTAGTCCCAAGGTATCCTCCGCCCCTCCAAGAGCATTTAATTTATACGGCGTTTTATCTTGGCAGATGTAATTAGGATGCAGCCGTTTCATCGCGTCCTTTCCCGCCTCCTCCCCATTCATCACTCGCCCCTTAAACCACACAACCCTAGAATACAATCTATCTTACATCCCCTCTCCCTCCATTGAACCCGTTTACGCCTCTTTTGTACCCATCGCGATATCGAACTTTTCGGCTCTTTTTGGCCGTTTGTGACGGCTCGCCGATGCCTCTCGCCTCACTGGACTCCCTCCATATTTGCGCTTTCTGCTCGTTAACGCGTCCATCACGCTCTTTTGGTCCATTGGTATCTCGGTGCGATGGACCGGAAAGATTAAGGACGGTGTATGTGGAGTTTTGGATAAAGATCGCTTCGTTTCCTTTAGCGGAGGTACAGCACGAAGGTTAGGATGACTTTGACTTACCTGACAGAAATAGTGAAAAGATGATTTAGTTGCCGTAATCTTACTGTTGTATTTTGTCAAACTTCTTTGCTCCTCCTGTTTTAATGATTATGGATGCCCTGACATAAGATAATAAGTGATTGATAGTAATTTGAATTTTGAAACCGTTGAAATTATTATTCGTACTATCCTGTGATGCCAAGTGATTTAAATGTTTATATTTTTTGGTCGTGTGAACATTAAATACTTTTATTATTTGAGTATAATATATTATTAATACTATTAAGGAGCTGCCTAAAAATTAAAAATTACTTACTTTGTATTAAAAAGCAGTGTTATTTAGGTGGAATAAAATGTTACCGTGTTATTCAACCGAAACTTTGTCGCTATTTTCACTATTTATTTCAACAAATTGTTCGATAATGGCCATAGTGATAAGATATATAATTATAACTTACTTATCTGCTCTCGATGTGTGTATTGTGAATGGACGGAACGTTCCCTTGATTGTTTCGAAATCGCTCGTTGAAATTAAACCGTAAAATGATTCTGAACGAAACTGAAGAAAATAATATAATTATTCAGCGAAAAAAGTCTTCTTAAATGCCACCCCTTTGTATTCCATTATAAACACTCTTTAAAAATCATATTATGCCAACGCATCAATGCTTAAGAACGTGCTTTTTCATGATATTTCTTGTTTACCAAATGCATTAAATGGCTGCAAGTAGTTGAAAAAAGCTAGGATAATAACTAGGATTATTTATGATTTTTGTTCATTCTTATACGGAAGATTTTAAGGAAATTTGAAACAAAAATCGACACGAAGGTAATATTTTCTTTGCACTGATAACGAGAAGTTATAAAAATCTTTATCGCATCTAAAAAAGGGGTTTCTTAATTGATAAATCTATTCTAGTGGAATTTTCTGCTTTTAAGAAGTCCTTGGGTAAGTATAGGTGACTCCCAGTCGAATTATATATTCCAGAACAGTAGGCAATACCCTTGAAGAAAAAAGTTCGAACCGAAATCCCCAGTTAAGGAGTGCGATATCTCATGGTGAGTAATGGAGGAGCGGAGTCAACCTCTTAAACTTAGAGCCGTGCGATTTGTCCCAGAATTCGCGCTCCAAGGCTACCAAATATTTCGTTTGGAATTTCGGCGTCTCGAGAATCATCTCTCGACCTCTCCTGTCACTCTCCATTGCCCGCATCCCTCATCGACCCGATTCATTAACCACGCCCATCCCCCTGCTGCATCCTATAAAAAAAGCAACCCAGTCCCTCGATGTACACGGAATGACTAAAACGGTCCATCCGCGGTCTCTTCCTTTTTGCCCATTCAGAACTCGGAGACCATCTCCGTCTGCAAAGTTTGAAACAATGTTTGTTAGTAGTTCGTGATTTAATTAGGGCGCTTCTCTTCATTTACGTTGACCGGAGGGATTCCATCAGAAAGTATGTCTGCTGAGTTTGACTAACTTTGAAGCTCAAAGTTATTCATTCGTTATCATGATGTTCATTATAATATCAAAAGCGCCAGACGGATAGTATTAAGTTTATATATTCATTGAAGGGTGAGGAAACCCTGTTTATAAAGGGAAGCTTCATTATTCATATCAAAGTTATTCGCATTAAACTTTTATTCACCTCTAATACAACCTTACAATCGCATGAGATACATCAGGTTCGAAGAGTTTTCAATGTCTGCTACTCGCAAATTATCTCTGCTTGTTTGTGGAATACGAATTCTGTGTTACTTGTCCTTTTCAGTTTATGAGAACAGAAGAAGGAAACTTTCCTTTTTAGAGGATACCGAAGTTTGTTTAGGTAGGCGAAGTGAGTCTTCATTATTTTACGTGACTTCTGAGAATGCAAAGTTGGAAATTGAATTTGAATACTGAAGCGGGTCTGCAGTTTCCTGTTGTAAGGGAGATGAGAATATCCGAGGCGTTAGCTAAATAAACCTATTTATAAAATTACTTCAGTAAAATTGGGGATGGAGTCATGAATGACTCTCGGGATCATTCGGAATTAATTTATGCTATTTGGTCCTGTATTCTCGGAGCCATTACTGTATCAAGGTTTTCCTAATACTGAGCAATTGTGTGAGTGATATAATTCCTTTTTCAAATCACACCCAACCGATTTTCCCAGTGCACGTTATTTTTTGAGAAATTTCAATGCTTAGAGCTCTAATTTTCACAAATACCATCATAATGTTGCTAAGTTTGAAGAGTGTTGAATTGCATAGTTCATTTTGCCTCTTTTTTGATGAAAAATATTTTGCCTAATAATTCTACCTTATGTATTGCACGTGTGTATTCATCAGTCGTCAATTGTGCTTTTCTTTCCATCAAAAGAGGAAGAATACTAGAGGGAACTATGGATGCTATATATTGGTGCATTTTATTATAGAATTAGACTATGAATATCAGTTCGTCCCTGCAATGATTGATCTACTTTTTTATTTTCATTGCTTATTTTACTGCGGTAGCTTTCAATTGCAACTGCCATTCACTGGAAGAGTAGTCTCAAAATTTTCCGCCTTTTCTCTGCGATTCACTAATTACCGCGACAACGACAGTCGGAGTGGATAAAGAGCGCACTAACGATAACAAGTGCAGAGAGAGTCATAATTTAGGGGAGCCGCTGTTTCAAGCACATCGTTGTCATATTCATGCTCGCCAACTGTTATTGGATTTTTAGCTGCAGCTCAAGTAGTTCATACACGTACGACTGCAGTATCGTGATAATTTAATTCGAGAGGGTCATCTATCCATTACCGCTGCTACTTCGATTGCAGCTTGTGTCTTTGTTATCCCTTAATTAATCCCCCCAGCCAATTAGCCCCGCCGGAACTTCTTTGTAGACGTGCCCCTACTCTTATAACTTTTCGACGTCTGCTGCTTATCCATTACTTCTCCGTTACATCACACACGGTTTCACATCCATTTTAATGATAATAATACGTCGTCTATATTCGGGTGAGATTAAAACTAAAAGTCTCTTCTTCCATCGAACGCATCGTCATTTATTACAGAAAAATTACATTAAAGAGCATAGTATGAGGAATAAATTAGAAGAAATGTGCATGCAAAAACCTAAGAGATCCTTAGAAAATATAAATTATCCACTGTAGGAACGCACCCACAAAAAAGGGGATGTGAATAACTTGTGCACCGATAGTAATAACTAAAAGATGAGAAAATAGAAGATTACAAAATATAGATATACCTACACTACCATCAAGTATAAGTATACATCAATGAGTAATCAGTTAGCATTTAAATAAATGGTCTCAAAATATATAATAGCATAAAATAAACAATAAATATAAAGATAAATATAATAAAGTTAATGGCAATACATTCATGCGGTACAATAATAGACAGATAAATACATATTATAAAAAACATTATTGATGATATTATAAAAAACATTATTGGTGAAATACATATAGCATATAGTAGTCAAGATTGTATAAAACATGGAGATGAAGGTAATTTTAAATAGGAAAAAGAAGCAGACGAGAATGATTATGTACAAAAACAGAGAAAGCATGTTATGCGTTGAGAGGAAGAGCAATAGCAAAATGAGTCAAGTATTTATAGGATGGAAGGGATTTCTTTTCATTACTTATGACAGGGTTTTTATAAGAAAGATTTGAGCAAGGATAGAGGATGTTATGTCGGATCGCAAGAAATTACACTATCTGCTGTTTGTGTCGCCTCCCTCAGCTGGACTATTGACCCTCGAAGGCTCAAGAGGTCATTGCAGAGACTCATTACCCGCTCCCTCTTCTCGACTGTCCTCTCTAATTGCTGCCATTATAATATCCCAAACAGAGCATTCCCAAATGAGGGGTATTTAATCTTAATTAAGTTTGACTCATACTTTTCGGAGGCGATTATTATAGTTGCAATACGGGGCTGAAATTAAAACTGTGTCGTCTCTATTGGAGATTGCTCTGTAATTGTATCGCCGCTGGAGGTATTAAGAGTGTGTGGTTGAGGGGGAAAGGTACCGGATATGTTGGATGGACGCTCTTGATTAAAACCCCGAGGAAGAGATGCGTCGGGTTGGTAAACAAACAGCTTTATTCCAGCGGAAGTGGAACGGTTGACCTTCCTGCGTGATGAAGAATCGAACATGGATTACAACAGCGAAATGATGTGTGTGGTACATGTAGACGCTTTAGTTTATGAGGGAAGCGTTAGCATATCCTCTTTTGAAGAAGTAAAAAGAACGTGATTATTAATGTTCATATTGTATACTTATCATAAATATATAAAGAGAACATATTTCTTCAAATTTTTGTATCAAAATGAAAAAGTTACTGTTAAAGCTGCTGAAAGTTAATGTTTACTAACAATAGCATTTAGTAACAGTTTCGTAAAGACCTTTTTGATTAATACGAATTTATATTTTAATCTACGTTTTAGGAGCAGACTATAATAATATAATTTAAAAATTTAATTTAAAGATTATTTATCTTCTTTTTGTTTGAAAACAAAATACTTTTCATAGAGTTAGTGAAGTGCTAAATGCAGTATTTTTGCGGCATAGAGATAGATGCGCATAAATTTTTATTTATTAGTTATGTATCCTTCCTTTCCTTGCGTAATTCTTAATCAGCTGATACCGCACTTCGCAGAATAAAATTTTCATACCTTAAATATTTATTCCTCGTATTATGAGTGCTTTCGTTCTTATTTTCATACATTCGAGATCCTAGACTTAATCGCGTTATAAGTACAAAATAATTAACTTTTCCGTAATTTTTATCAAAGAAGCGCACATTTTGAGTAGAAAATGGCTCTCTACTCAGTGACAAGAATGGAGAAATTTTCTCCAAGCGATGCTAATGACATTACTCAGCGCAAAGTGAACTCTCGACGGAGTGTTTGACATTTACCAGAGGAGCGCACCGTCGCTTTTCCGACGACAAACAAGCCATTCATCGAACGCAATAATAGTTTCATTATGGCCGTGAATCAAACCCTTCTTCTCCTAACACAATAAACCGAAAAGATTGACGTCGTGGGCCTTTTACCGCCGCCCAGATTTTTCGCCTTTCCCGCCACCTTTCCATCATCCGAAAATTATTCGCCTCCCTGGGATCTTATTACCATTTCGGAGAGCGGAGGGTGGACCTCTCCCATGGAGAGCGACAGCTGCCACCTAAAGACCCCCTTCTGGCTTCTTCTACACATGTGGCGCCGACACCAGCATTCCTCCGCTGTTTTTGTGCTGCTCCTTAGGAGACCACGTTCCGAGATACGTCCCCCCTTCTTCGAGCCCGGGATTCGAGTGTCTCTCGAGATAAGCGATTTCCGTGTTTTGAATTTTCGGCGTCACTCGCACTCTCGTAATCTCTCCCCGGATCGTGTTTTTATTCCCCAGAAATTTCGTTTCGTTCGAAAATAAAAAGTCGTTCGTCAGCTGTTTTTACGTTTTTGGTTTTTTCGTTCCCCGAGGCTTATCGGAAGTCTGAACATGTCGTCGCGAAGAAACGGTTTACCTTTTACATTTTTAAACGGAATGTTTTATCAGTGTCGATGAGTGTTGTACTTACGAGCTGGACTAGTTTTTCATGGAAGTCTTAATATTGTAGTCCATAATGTGAGGATGGTATTCTAAACGAGAATGTATTGAACGATACTAGAATAGTAGGATGTGGTTCTGTAGCCATCTTCAGTGCGCAGCCGAAACGTCGACAGTATGGAAAGACGCTGCCCGGTTGGAAACCAGAAAATTCTTCTTACGATACTAGACTAGCTGATTGAGTGCTTCGCTTCATAATCATCCTGATCATGGTTCCATGAAAAGATTAACAGTTCCGAATCTTTGTCTTTAGTCAGTATAAGCATCAGGAGCGAAAGTGAAAACTTTTACTAAACCACTTCAGTTTTCACTTTCGCTCCTGATGGATCCATACCACGAAGTCACGGCCCAAGCAGTTGATTCTATCAGTATAAGCATATTATTTTTTAGTCTTTCGCTACCCATCAACTTTACTCGATTTAACTTAACCAGGCGGATATTATAGTAATCTTTTAAAAGCTTAAATAACTCAATAAAGTAGGGGATATCGCTACGATGTAATATCAGTTTGCTACGTATTTGAAAGTATCGTCGAAACAAAGATGATGGATGGAGAAAATGGTTTGAAGGAGTCAAAAAAGAAAGGAAATACAACTTTCACGGTTTTGTATGATTTAATTTTCTTGCAGGATATACCTAAATGTATATCTAAGGCTTTCAAAATCGATGAAAATGTTCACCTACTATCGTAGTTTTCAAGCACCTGAGTCATCGTGTATATTCCAACTCCTTCTTTCGTTTTGATCCAAATGTTAACCCTTCCAAAAATTTCAAATGTAGGTATGTGATCAGTTCCTTGTTTGCAGTGATATGTAACAGGAAAGTTTTCTCTTCGCTCAAGTTCTTCTATTGAATCCGTGGTTGTGAATGGGATGATTAAGGGGACTTTGTTACCTGTTTTGGACCTGTGTTTGTGTGTGTATCAGTTTTGACAACTTCATTGGCATCTCTAAGTGAACTGAAAAATCGTGCTCGGCCAAGTCGAGGCTGCATTCATTTGTCAAGTGACAGCCATCCGCGTTGATTGCATTACGTCTATCAAGTGGAGGAACCTCGTTTATTTCTCGTTAATCTTAAACGCGTCTACTTTTTTGCATGTTTTTTGTTGCATTTTGAAGGAAGATTGATTCTCCTGAACTTTTATTCTCTCGGAGATTTCAAGTGTTTCTGATTAAACAGTTCCGAAAATTCCAGTCGTTTATTTTTTGCTTGAGATATTTTTGGAAATGGTGGTATCATCTGTTTTGGCTCGATTAGGTTTGGTTCTTAGATAATTTTCTGTTTTGTTTCAAGAGATATACGTCGTTTTGAATGAAATTGAGTTGTGTATGGTATAATGGACTACCATAGCCTTCGGTTTGTGGAACCCAGCTTAGTTGTTCAAAGAGAAAAGAATTGCTTTGAGTTTTTTTACCTCTACAATTTTTCATCAATATTAGCAAGGCCTGCAGTTGACATTCCTGCATCGTAACTGGTAGTCTGTTCATCGATATAAAAAGTGGATTCCGAGTTATTCTGAACAAATGTTTTCTTTATCGGTTCAATAATTGCCATGCTTAATGTATTCCTTAATTAAGACATCGATGAATACGTCAATCATGAAATATTTTCTCATCAAATGCCCTCGGAGGGAATTCCATTCCAGGTTGCAGAATTCAATGCAGTGGCTCATTTAGGTCACCATTCTTCTTCTCTTTGCTCTTATTAGGCCAACGGTATAGCGTGACATCCATTTGCGGTAGCCATTCTTTATGGGAAGAGATCAACGCATTCCATCTTGGTTCTATGCACATAGGGCCACTGTCGACGGAATAATTGATGAGTCTTCTTCCTTTTGAATTGCCGGAGGGTTTATTTTCAACGAGATGATTCTCACAAAGCGAGACTGTTCCCCGGTCATTTTTAGCTCTCTCGCATACTCGAAGTACCTGCTGGAAACGAAAGTGATCGAGTCGAGCGAAATGAAGGAAGGTTAATTGTCCTCAGTAATTAGGAGGCAGTTGGAGATTGCAGGTCTGATAATCCCCGTGATTTCCTGGATAAGTAATTGGAAAGGTCGAGCTTGTTAAATTATCTCGGGTGATGGTCTATCGGATATTAAACGCTCCTGTTATTGTAATGGTTTAAATTGCTCCTATCCGTTCTTATCGGTCTTTCGTTGAACCATTAACAGGATCATCTTGACCTTATGTGCGCATTCCTTCTTTATGTGTCAGAAAAATGTCCCCTTTTCATGTTTGGTCTTTTTTTAATGTAATGGCGTTTTCATGGCTGTGATGAGTTCAGAGGTCAGAGATTGCACATTCTTTATCGGCTGTTAATGATATTCGTTCTCTCGTAGTGAGTTGTATTTGATGTGGGAAATAGCTCATTATTAGAAAATTTTCCTGTCGTAATCTTTTATAAATTGATGGGAAATGGGATAGAGATATCTTTGATGATGATGAGAGGCATCTTTGTGAAATATTTGGTGCTATATGAGTTAGCTAGTTTTCAGTTTTCATTTTAAGGTGTCATGGGTATTGTTTTATGATTAGATATCAGTATTTCGTATCTAAATATTCTATGGATGATAAAATTATTGGCCTTACATTCATGTAAATTTTCAACTGATATTACTATGAGCAGTAATAGTGTAAGGTATACAATTATAGCAATAACTGCAGCAAATTTTGAATTAGAGAAATTACACAACCCTAGCAGATTTTATTTCATTAATATAAGTTCAGTTTATTCCATCATTCGTCATATTCATCAGCATCATATTCGGTTATAATAATAATTATAAACAAAATGAAATAAAAAACCAGAAATAACGAAAAAGAAGGCATATTATTTTAATATTTCTAATATCTTGTAAGGGGCGTATAAAAAGTGTATGCCCGATGTTCGTGCGTAAAACTTGAAATTTCGTCGGTTTAAATGCCTCTTTCTCGCTCTAAAAACGTCGTTCTAATGTCATAAGTTAAACAATACTAGTTTCGGTGATTTTTTACGGTGCTGCGGCACAATTACGAAACGCCTTGCTTCATTGTAGAAAGACGGGAAGACAGGCTCTCCGTGTCTATCCCCATATGGGTTACGATCACTAAAAGGTCCGTCATAAAGATTAGGAGTCGCAGCTTGACACCCGCTGCGTGCGTATGTGCGCCCGTGGGTGTGTTCGAACCCTTTCTGCTCCCACACTCACTCCCTTCCTTTTGACCTCCTCTCTTCCGCCACTGTTTATGTGTGACCCCTCATTTCCTAACAGACGGGCGACTGTCTCGCCGACCCAACTTGCTACTTTTTTGCTGCTTCTCCTTACTCTCAATGCTTCCAAGTTACTGGGAAATGCGGAAACTATTGCACTATTAACCTCCATGTTTAAAAAATACAACTTTAATTTTAAAACACGAAAGTTTTTTGCGTTTATAATTATCACAAGACTGACCCTGAATTTTACGTCTACTCTAGAATTCCACTTAAGTCAACTTCAATTTGTACCGTACTTATCTTACAATTAGTCATGACTACCAAGAACTCTTATAGCAAAATCACTGAATAGTCAATCATATTTATTATCAGTAAATGTTTTCTTCCCTGATTTGATATGTTGATATGCTGGTGTTGATATATATCTTATGTTACAAATGGTTTTTTTTAAATTTTGTGGTTCCCAGGAGTGACTAAGTGACTTAAAGCATGTACATTTGAAGTATGACCACCTTCGAATAATTTAACTTTTACATACCTAGTGATTATATATAGTAATTCAAATGTTCTTGCGTAAACTAGCATTTAAAAAAAGTAATTTAGTACCAGGAATACGTCTAAATTAAATTTAGGGGCTTTTATTGTCCTTGTTTGTGTAGCCTTCCCTAATGCTTCCGGTATCAACTCTCCGTGGGGTATTTGGATGGGGGGTAGAGACGCATTAGATAATATGGTTTAGCTTTGCAGAGTTCATACAACTTCTTAAATATTCATCAGCATTCGTTCACTATCTCGTATTTATCAAGTTACACCACCATCATCAGACATTCTCAACATTAGGAAAATCCCGCTCTAAGTAGGAATTTTACAAGGCTGATCGGCGCATGACAATACGTGTGTTAAACGACGAAGTGATTCATATTACTTGAGAATATCGTCAATAGAAAAGGTAATTCCAAATTTCAGTTTTTTCTTCAATCTGTCGGTGTGAATTTACGAAATTGGGACTCACTCATAAGACTTCGAGTCACATTCGCGATATCAAATTTTAATCTAGAATTCTACTTCATCTCCCACTTTTTCAAGCTCCAAAAAATTCGATATTTTTTGTCGATAATTGGCGTCCTTAATTTCCTCGTCCGCACGCCGATATATTGTTCTCGACGCAGCGCCGTCTAGTCGGACATTAATTTCTGTCGCGCGTTCTCGTGTTTTCAAATGTCGCGCACACCTCTCCCGAGAATATATTTATCTCGTTTCGCACGGACGTCACAATTTCACGTAATCCCGCTTATTAATCTTTCTCCCGGGAAAGGGTCCGCGATTTTTCATATCGCTCGATGTAGACATCACCCACGTCGTCGATTGCGTAACGCCGTTGTTTTTATTCCTGTGGCGTGACGTTGAACCCGAGCGTTCGTTATTAGTTGTGAACGCCGCAGAATTATTTTGCGCGCTTTTCCCCGTCTAACGTCTGCGGTCCTCGACGCAACCCGTGCGGAACACTCGTTTCTTACCCGTTTTTTTTTTAACAGGCGCTCTAATTATCCGTCGGAGGTGTTATGAGAGTGTTATCCGCGGCTGTCTGAGAGGCGGGAGAACGGGATCGTTAAAGTTTTAGGAGTTGAGAAAGTAAAGCTATTATCCTCGGTGCGGGTGGGAGTTTTTGGTCGCTCGCTTCTCCCAAAGAATTCCTTTTGTCTGCTGAAGAAACAAGTTGTATCAGAGGGTTTCATTTAGTGTTTTGGGTAATGATGAATCTCCACGCTACAAATGAATGGATGGGAATATTTTGTTGGTAAGATTATTTCTGCAATATCTTCCTCTGCAGATTTCGCCTCAGAGAAAAAACTTGCTCACGTTGTTAACAGGTTTCGTGCTGGTTGTGAAGTAGTTTTTTTCTGTATTTTTTTGCTCTTAATAATTTATTATTAGTCTAATTAATTAAGTAAGAAACTGTCCTTTTTAGTAAGGGAAATAGGCCATGTAATTCCAATGAAAAATATTAAGAGTTATTGCTAGAGTTAGTATTGAATTGAAAATTTCTTCATTTGGTAGAGATTTCTAGCAAAAATCTAGAAATCTAGAAATCCTTCCTCCCAACCCAACCCATCCCCGGGGCAACGTTGCCGTGCGTCAACGGGTCATTTCTAACAAAATCACGAAAAATCTTAATTTTCATCGTAGAAACTCGATCAAAAGACGCTTGTATATCTCTTTGGACTAGTGATACGACGAAGATAATACATTTTTGCTCATTTGAATTGTTTACAACTTTTTAAATAGTATTCCACGCGGTCAGTTTTTTATGGTCCCCCCTGCTGTGGCGGCCGGGCGCTCCCGAGCTGCGAAATCGAGCTAAGGGTCCGGATTAGGACGGCGATCCTCCAAATTTTTGCCTGAAAAAAAGTAACGGTGAATCCTACCACTAACCAGTTTTTCTTTAAGAATATTTACAATTAACGAGAAATTGTTATAAACAAAACGTTTTTAGCCGAGAATTGAGAACTACAGAATATCAGTGATCAATTTTCCAAATTAGGTCATTCTTAATCAAAGATATTTGCAAAAATCTGGAAGATGATTCAAGATTCTATATTTAAAATAGAAGTTAGGTCCTTATTTATTTCTATTTTTAAGATCTAAACATTGGCATTCTCGAACAATGAACTTTTGATTACTTGCGATTTTTATACATTCTTATGTCGAAAATTTTTTGCAAATTAATGCAAACCACAATTATATACACAGCATATTTTGTAAAAAGATTGCCTAGAAATTCTAGAAAAAATTAATGAAAGAAGTGTACCGAAATAATCATAAATTCTAAAATATACTGAAATAAGTTAACAGAAATAATCATAAGCTTTATAAGGATTTCCTTATTCTGGTATGCGCGTTCTTTTAAGAGGTATCATATCTTTACAGCAGAAACAATTTGTAAGAAACGTCTCAAAATCGCAGAAATTCATTCCCATTAATTATCCCTGAGAATCCGCCGTTCCTTGATGCGCCTCCTGCTTTCTATGAATAGCTAGCAAACACTTTTTAGTCAAAATCCCATACATCACCTCTGCAGATTTCCCGCATAAGGCGTATTTACTTCGCTCGGAGAAGCAATTTTGACGCAGAAGTAGTGCGGGTCTAATTAAAGGCAATGCGGCACCTACGCGCGCTTGCGTGCTCTGAAAAACTTCGCGAGAAACAAATCTTCGTTCCCTTTCGGTTACGCCTTCTCTTTTATTCACTTCTCTCCTTCAAATCTCCTGTGGCGGGCTTTTTACGATTCTCGGGTCCGCCATCCCGTGGAATTCCCCCTTCCTCATTGGCTTGACCGTTAGAATGGGGTACCACGACAATTGACCATTGTTCCTCAGGCTTATTCTATATAATAGCGCATGCGCAATGCGACGTCGCCGGACGACAATGGGGAAAAAGCGGGAATTTCGTCATTGTATGTAATTTCGGGACGAGATGTTGAAAATGAATGGCATTTCAATCGGTTTTACTTCGCTTTTTTCCTTTCGTTAGGGCGTGGGAACGGAGTCCGCGAAGCTGAAAAATTCAGTACTCTTTTACAAAGAGGCATTGTGAGGTATGTTTCTCCGGTCTTCCGTTTGTCATCCGATTCCGATTTAGAGGACTCCTTCCTTCGGTCGCTAATTTCTTTGTCCGCTCGGAATTGGGTCAGATGCATGTTGACATTCCCTCTGTCGTCCCCCATTTCATATCTCGAGAATGTTAGACTCCTTTGTGGAAACAAATGCTTCGGAGATGGATTCAGCTCGCAAGATTCTTTGTGCAGGATTTTTAATTCCGATGAGGAATTCTCATTGTGTTTCCAGAGCCGCTCTTTGATTCAAAAGGATCCTCTGCAAAGGATGTAGGTATTGATGCTTGTATTGATATTGAGACTCTTTCAGAATGAGTTATTATGTAAAAAGTAGAGTTTTCTTTAGCTTTGTCAACATTTTATTCTGTGTCTTTGTTGGAATACAAGCACAGAATATTATTCTTTTTAACTTTACACGTTCAATTTACCTCGATGTGGATTTTAGAGCGCTAACACGAGTTTTAAACACTATGCCTTCTGTAAGTCATCCCTGCTCATAATATTGTATTTATCTTCCCTTGGATATTACTGTTCGTTGTTTGAAAGATATTTTAGTTTCCTGATATTTATTATATATTTTTAACTTAAAAGAGAAACTTCGGGGGATATTTTTTGTTTAACTTGAGTTAGCTCTCATTCCCTATCAATAATGTCTTTGAAAATTACCCGCAATGCAAAAGTATTTCTTCCATTAAAAGAATGTACAGTCCTGGCCAAAATTAACGCAGCACCGGCCGTAAGGATCGCTAGGGAGGTGCTGCGTTAATTTTGGCCAGGAGTGTACATGCTGCAATTTGATGCTACACGTCTTCTTAAATTTTGTGAAATGATATTAAATGTCAACTTTTCTTCGAACAAGAAAACAGTTAAGGAAATCTTCCGGGCAAAATTCTTCTCTTAATAAATATAATGGAATAAAATTTCATTTTAAAAACCTTTCACTTTCAAGCCATCGTTACGCTTGATTAACTTTTTAAAAGTGATTTCATAAGGTTTTTTTGTGTCTCGGACGCATAAGTAGAAGTTTTTAGCTAAGAGCTATTTTTCAAGATAATCAATCGAGAACACCACAAAACTGCTCGTTTTTTTTACGTATTTTTCAATTTTTTTATTGAGGAACTGTATCAAATATTTTGGATGCGTAAAAAAATAGTGTGCTAATCGATTTCACACGCCTTACGGAATGATACGGTTCTCAAGGCTCTTGCGTCTCGAGCTTGTGAACGCACTTCGTACGTTTGTGGAATGAATGAGAGGAAAGTTGCTCGGCTCTTGTTAGGACGGCGAATGCGTGAGAATCCTTTGTTTGGCGAGTAAGAGCTTTAACTCGGATTCACTATTGTTTCGGAGAAGCGATTAATGGTGTCCGATGCCTCACACTGTACAAGAGCAGTTTCTCCGCTCAGGGAAAGGAACTGTGTGGTAACTTCGGAATATTTAATTTCTCCATCTGTTTTCGCCGAAGTGTTTAAATAGCTCCGTCTCCCAGTAAAATTCCGGCTTTAAAACTCCCTTGTATTTCGATGTCGAGAGATCGGACTTTGTTTTGTAAACGATCGAGGAACTTTACGATTTTCTAAAATCGGAGGCAACGGCCGAGCCGATGAATATCAGTTCTGGTTCGATCGTAACTCGCGGACAATATTTATGGCCCAGTTTCCGAAATGGTACCTGAAAGAGCCGCTTCCCAGCCTTGTTCTGCTCTGTTGCTATCTTCTACTGCTCTGTATTCTTCTCTCCTTTATTATTACGAATTGTTTCGTTACCTGTCAGTTATTAATTTTTCGTTCAAAGGACGTATAGTCAAATTGTGAATCAATATGTGAATCACATGGTGAATCAATATTTCCTTCTATTATTTGCCATGTATAATGTTAGAAGTTTCCATGAAGTACAGGTTGAAGTAAGCCATTTTGTATGCAAGCATTTAAATTTTATTAGTTATTTATGTGCAATAACACATGGTACAGTGTGGTGATAATTTTATTTTTATTACGTAAAATACACCGATTCTATTTTATTTGAAAAATTTTCCAAGGTATATTAAAGTAACATAGCCTGCAACAATAAGGAAATATATCAATTGTATTCTTACGGTGCTAAAAATTGAATACGTTTATTAAATTATTAGCATCTCAAAAAAATTGATTATTAATTTATATAATTGATAATTATTCCTTACTGAGTAAATAATTATATTTTTTACTGTCCCTGTCTAATAATTTAGACATTTTTTTTTTTTACCTTGTTTCTTAACATTCCTTACCTAGATTGCTGGGAGACAAGAAGTGTAGTAGCTCATATACTAAACCTATAAAGGCATTGTCGTGAACTGGTTATTTATGTAAGATTGTTATCATCTTCACCCTCGTTCATTGAAAGATAACAGAGAATGCCCTTCTTAAAGTCGATGCCATTTAGCAACTTGAAGAATGATACTTGTCGTGACATCTATCATTATTAGATCCTTGCGAAGTTAACTTTCTTATTTCCGCGGTTTGCGTATCGACGCTTTCTGTACTTATCTAGAACGACCGAATTTATGATCGTTTGGAAGCACTCATTTGCAGACAGTATGTGTCATAATATCCACTAGATTTGTCCCGTTCTCAGCATCTGCGCTAAAGTGCTCTGTCGCAACAGTGGCTCCTCTGGGGAAGAGAAAAACGGTGTCGAAATAAAATATTTCCCGCACTTCGCCAGAAAATGTCCCTTTATATTAAACGGGAGTTTTTATTTTCGGTCGCGTGCTATTTTCCCGTCCCCTTTTATCGCTATTTTCACCTCGTGGTCTTGCTCAAGCGCGCTTTCTCCTCCGCCTTTATTCATCACTCGTAAATACACCCTTCGGACCGTAAAATTCGTTTTAGGGTCTTCGCTGCTTCATTCACAGCTCCCGCAAGGCCTGTTACGTTTGTAAATCTAGAGACTGTGAAAGAAGTAAATTCGAATTTATTACTGGATATTCAGCATATTTCCGTAAGGACTTCGGTCTTACAATTATTCCCTTGGGTGCCGCAGGATCTATTGAGACTTTTAGAGTTCTTGTAAGTATAGTAAACATTTCAATGTTAAAGATTTTACTATCGTATGTATCGCTTAAGGAAATCTTGATAGAATTCAAAGTCGATTCTCTTTCTCCCTGCCTAGAATCGAATATTCGAGGTGGTTATTTTCTCTCTGTTACTCAATGCGCCTATGGAAGCCAATAATAAAATATCTAAATCAGAATAATGTTGCCTTATTTTTCGAGAATTCTCTTTCAAAGACTCCGAATTATAATTCTAGGAACTAAGTAGACATCTAAGTTTAAGAGATACTTTTATATTACGTTTTCAGTATATAATAATGCTCGTAAATGCTTTTCATGCATATTTTTGACTTATAGAATTGCATATCAAAATGAATACTTTGCTTATGAAGTAGGAACTATAAATGCTTTTCAGGCGTGTTTTTGATGACAGAATAGCATATCAAAGTCAACAATTTGCTTATGAAGTAGGGCCTAATTTTCAATTGTGTCTTAAATTAAGTTTAGATGGAATATTATTTTGTTCTTGTTTATTTTTCATGTTATCGTGTATGTTAAATGATCCAGAATAATAGTAAGAAACAAATGCTAGTCGCTCTTTATTCGCTTCATCTCTCTTCTTAAACCTGAACTTGGAAAATTCTGAATCAATGCCATCAAAAATTTCAACAGCCGATTCTTCCTTGATCGCTCCTAACCTTGCATGTCACTCGAATGTGAAAAAGGTTGACCGTACCCATTCTACCTTCATTATGTTCGATGGTGTTATCATGAAGGACATAATTGTGGTCCTTATCACACGATCACTGGTGCCAAAATTTTGCCTTATCGAAGGCCTTCTTTACGTTTGTCGATCAATTTAGATGTGTTCGCAGATTGAACAAGGCGAACCATCTCTGGCTGAGTAGGCCAATTGTTTGGTTCATTAATGTGGTCTTTGGAGGACTTTGCCGGTCCTTCCACATCTTTCCATTCAGATGGGAGAGTTGATTTGGTGGGACGTAGGTTTCTAGGTCCATATTTTGAAGGCTATTTCCTCATCGCATTATGCTCGAAGCGGTTTCCTTATTTTGTAAAGAAGCCGTGGTTATCCGGGATTTTTAAATGTGATCTTTCACATAGTCTTGCGATAGGGTCAGGAGCCTTATTGGAAGGTGAAATTAGTGGTAGCTAAGTAACAAAATATCGTACTCAGCAGTACCACTGTGTAACAGTGTATTAATTCTAGATGCCATAAACATCACTAAATGACGATACACCACTGTTTCAAGTTACACACTTGAATTAGTCGAACTGATTCTATAAATCAGCCTAATAAATAAACCAGTGGCGCAGCGAGAATAAACTCTAAACTCTGGGTAGGATTTCATTCGAATTAATAAAAAAATGATTTTCTATCAATATCGCTGCATTTTAGATGGAATTTATCTAAAAATATAACGTGATAAAATTAAGATGAAATAGGAAACTGTTTTACAAATTTAGCTCCTAAAATATTTTTATTGATTTACATTCTACAGCTATATATTTAGTTGCCTTGGCTTATCAGCAAGGTCTGCATGAATTTATTCAGCGTTGACTTGAATGTCTTCCTGTAAAGAGGTATGAGCAAGTTTATATAGTCTTTCCTCAGAAGTTGTCTTCTTCAAGCAGTTTTAAATACGAAAACGATATTTCCCATTGTACCGCTGCGCAAACCACGTATTAATTCTATGTATTAGTGGAGCATTGGCCAATGAAAATAAAACGTCATCACCTAAGATCACCTTTGAACTTTGCGTTTTTTGTTTTTGGTACAGCCATGCCCCGTGATACTTCCTACTTGCACCCGGAAGTGGACTTATTTGCGAATTGCTTTCCTTTCCTAATTCACCCATAACTTCCTCGGCAAAAAATTTCGACGAGCACTCCCACAACGGTAGTCACTTTCTCGCGGATCTTCGAAAGTGAATCATCGTCCGAAATAAACAGAAGCTGTTGGCGATTTCCCCAAAATTACCGGTTTCATTTGCGTGGCTTCCCGTCACGAACGCGGTGTACTTCGCGGGCGGACTCCGTTATAACACGGATCCGGAAATTTTTTCAAACTAGTTCTCCTCGGACGTCGTCTCTCTTCGTCCTCTTCTGGGAATCACTTTTCGGGGGGTCCGTCTCTGACGTAAGCGTTCCACCCTCTTTCACTTGGCCTATCCCGGAGGCTCCTTCTTCCCCTTTCACGCACAAGAACACTCTTCCCCTCTCGTCAGCTCAGCGGGAGAAGGCACTCAGACTTTTATTCTTATCCGTTCCATTGTAATTGGGAGTCATGTAGTCCTCGCGGCGATATTGAGAGTGCCTTCTTCTCGTCGAATGGTCGTTTAATTATTTCCACCCTTTTTATGCGTAGGCCTCTTGGAAAAATCGGAAGGAGTGGGTTGATGAGGTGTTGTTATTTTTGCGCCGTAGGAAAGATTTGAAAATTACTCCCCTAATGAAAGCAAACAGAGCGGGGCTCTCCTCCAGAAATGATGGATAATTTATGTCGGGAGTGTTGCCGCGCAACAAAGGAAGCTTAACTCCTGTTAATGGTATTGTTTCGATTGCTACGGAAGTTTGAACGGGGAAGTAATCCCATCGTAGAGGGAAAAGTTTTAGGTTGGGGCCGCGGTATGCATGTACCAGAGGAACTTGGGCGGTCCGACAAGTTCACACAGTAGCAAAGTTGCACCCTTGCGGTTCTTGCTTTTACAGGAAATGTATTCAGGTGAATAGATTTTCGTAGACACTCGATAGCTTTAACATTCTCGTGAAAAATTCTTCATATATTTTGATTTAATGATTTATTGATCAATTAATGTTTGTTAGCCCCCATTTCTTCACCAATACCGAATGGATGTAGTTTTGGTAAGCAGTCATCTGTTTTAATCACTGAAATTACTACTAAGGAAAATGCAGGGCTTTAATTTTACTGTGATCAGTTACTATTTACAGTGCTTTGCCAGTTCAGTTTAGTTTTTAGTTAGTTCAAGAAGTTTGTATTCCTAAATTCAGTTCACAAATTTTGCTGATTTCGCAGATTAGAGTACCAATATATCTTAGTTTAAAATTAATAAGACGTATCATGATCTATAAATTATTAAATTGTGATCATGTATAATTGTGTAGGCTAAAGTGTGAAAATATTATAAATTTTATCTATGAACGAAAACAGTGTATAACAGATCTACTTGCGTGTCAACATAGAACGCAGGGATATAATACAGCGTTGTTTATCATGTATAAGTTATTGTTTAAGTAATGTTTTGCGGTTTCATGTTAACAAAATCATTCTAGTGTAGAATGATAGATGTAATGGTGTATAATAAGAAACTGTTTCCAACGAAAGTAGATTTAATTTCATTCGTACTTTCATGCTCCAGCGTTCTTCCAAGTGATGAAATTATTTATAAATATCGAAGCTTCCACTCGGTCCGGAGCACGACCCGATATTTAGCGAGTAATTTTGAAATTTTATTGACCTTTGGGTATCGTATGCTCACCGTCACGCGCCAGTTCCTAAGTAAATCATCGAGAGGGATCCATTAGCCCTAATTCACAAACAATGTGCGCCTCACTGCTGAGTCACGGACTATTCTAATTTAATCAAAGCTTTCTTCGATATCCGACTCTAAAAATGGAACGGCGCAAGAATTATGGCGAAGGGAGGGTCCCAGTGCATCATTGATGCGATCAGTCAATTCCCATCATTATTCACCTGTGAGCTGGATTTAATTTCTCTCGCAGGGCAATCGCGTGTCTGCTTTCCATTTCTCGATCCTTTAAAATCGCGGGGTTGTAATTCTCCGGTAATTCCGCGTGGAAATGAGTTTTCCGCCGCAACCTTTTGCGCGGTGGAAAAAGAAAGAAAAATCCGCGGAATGAATAAAAATTCGGCGGATTCCGCGGTTTTTTTGAACGGCGTTTTGCAATTGCGCGCTCACAATTGAAGGCGGATTGCCTTGGATTTGCGCAGTCGTTACGGTCGGCCATTCGAAGGATGTGAAACGTATCTTGAGAAATTTGCGTGCCACAAAAAAGGACTGGTCTTTTGTGTGTAGGTTTCATTATTGACGGAAAAAGATTTATTATTTTAAATTTTTGCACCAATTCCATGCGAACAGTTACGTTTAAAGAATAACTTTGTGTCTTTTAAATATGAGTATAAATTAGGATTTATAGTAATTTTTATATTTCGTGTTTCAAATACCCAGAAGTAGGTGATAAATTACTATCACTAATGAAACTTAATTTAAATGGTAATGAACAAGAATAATTCGTAATTTTTTAATAGGTATACTGTGATATTAAATCATTATTAATTTTTAATTATGCTTTTAATGGATCAAGACGTATTTCAATTTAACCCAAAATTAAGACTGTATGTATTCAATTATTTATCAGATTGAAACTTCTTAAAATTATATTCTCTGGTATTTTTATTTGTGAAATAACTGGCAAGGATTCGTCGTAAAAGATTGCAATTTTCGTTCTAGTATTGGTCCACTGTATGAACTTAAAAAGCATTTTCCAAGTATGTAAGGTCATATTTTATCTATGTATGCAAATTAGTAACATTAATGTTGGCTCAAATTCCTGGTACTATATATAGCTCGAGAGTATAACGTTTTTTAAATATGTAATTCAAAGTCTTTTTGCATATTATAGACAGGTGAAACAACAAATGTTTACAAATACATACATTTTAAACAAAAAAAATATTTGCATAGGATCTCGTTTCGTTTCTCAGGTTTCACCTATATCAAAACGGCGTTATTGATCGGTTTCTTTCATCCTTTCACTTCTCATATTAGTAGGAATAATATCGCTACTAGTTACATTGAAATTAAATTCGGCAACACCGCCTTTATAATCTCTCTCTTTTATCCGCCACAGTTGTGTGAAAATCCAGTTTCTCGGCAGCGGATAAAAAAGGACAGTAATGCACGTTGCGCGTCTGTTATTGTGGGAGTGGTTGGAAAAATAATCGGGGCCATGGGAGAAAGTTTTCTTGGCGCTGCTCCTGAGCTTAAAACACGATGATTATGTCACCTCTTACCCCTTTTACCCTCAAAAAAATAATGATAATAAAAGCCGCGATTTATGCGTGCCTCGTGTCGTTTTATTTTAGAAATGCCTTCCGGATAATGCCGCCCTTGCCGTTTGTTTCGCCCGTCTTTCGTAGGCGTTGCTTTCCATTCTATATTTCAACGATCGATTTCGTGTCACGCTGCTCTCCGATTCTTAGCGGTCATTGTTATTTCCCGAGGTTTTGTAATACGGAATGTTTTGTATCTTATTCTTAGTCTTTGGATGTGGGACGAGTGAATGCAGAAATACTCCGCCCATGTTCACTATGGGCCCCGTTTGTGTAATGTGTTTTTGAATGGAAGTCTTACGGATGTTGTTTGGAGTGCTTAGATGATATTTTAGAAAGCACAACATGCCAATCCCTTATCAGTATGTCCCATGTATGATTTTTCATAATTTATCGTCTATTATGTTGTCCGGAAGAATGCCTCCAATAGCGATTGCCTAGTAAACAAGTTGTAGTTGAATAGGAAAGCGATAAAATGTAACTAAAGTGCCTTAGAAATTTTTATTCAAAGTTAGATTTTTCCAGAAGTCTCAGTTCTAAGTCTATAGTTACTCTTAAAAATGTGCGATACGTACGATAAGTGGAGATAATGTCAAAGTATCCGTGTTTTATTCTAATGAAGAGTTGACGATTTTCTATGATTACCTACGATTACGTAAATGACTAACATTCAGCTACAGGAATTTTATTATTTTGGATATAAAATTTATCCAACTTCATAGTAATTCTGTAATGAGTAAGGGACTGAATTTCCTTATTTTTCTTAATAATTGCATGTCTTTGAATCGTCTTTCTAATTCAAAATACGCAATTATTTATTTTTTTTCTAAATAAATTCTTGATTGCCTACTTTTTTATATAGCTGTTTTAAATTTTCAAAACTTGGCTGTGGATATGTGGAAAACTTAATTACGATCTTCTCTCGAATAGCGATTTGTTCTCTTTCGAAACAACCTCAATTGAATGTGGAAACATTCTCGATCCACTTTTCTATTCGCTTTACACACAAACACGGGCCGCAATTAGAATCGGCCGTCCTTCAGCCGCATTCCTCCACATCCGTTATCATTTTCACAACTCCCACGCCTTAGTGTTACCCTTTCCTTGGATTGAGACGTTACTCGGAATGAGATCCGGCCATTCTTCACTTTCTTAGCTGATTGCTGTTTCCTGTTTTCCATTTTGCCTTCTAAGACCATGGCACCCTCAACTTGGATTCTATTGTGGAGCGACAAACGTAAGAAACGGATGTGAAACATTCTCGTCTGAAACTGATTTGACTTTGAAATCATTGGGAAGAGGGAGGTATTTCACATTAAAAGTAAATTTGATGCATTTTTTTCTTAGAAAGATGTGAATAAAATAATGATAAAGATAAATGATATTACATTGGTTGTAGAAACATCGTGAGCAATTGCCCTGATAACAATAAAAGAATACGAGCACCAGTTGTTTATTATTAAAAGTATGGCATACGTACGTAATCTACTGTATCAAATATATAGGTGATATTTGACACGTATTTGATACTGTAGATTTATCACAAGTACTTACTTTTTACTTATTTTGAAAAGATGTTTCCATTACCTAATGGAGGAAGTAATGGCTACTTTTGCTAATTAAACTTTACTTACTTAACTTTTAATACTTAAACTGGATATTGAGAGATGTTTATTGAGTTTTTCGTTGTCTTTTTTTCGAAGATTATAATTTTTTGAGAGAGTTTTTCCAGTCCATGTAAGCTTCGTCTCTTTTGCAACGGCATATAGACACAAATATAATCAATAAGGTTTGATTAGTTGAATTTTAAATAAATATAAATTCAAATAAATTGTTCTGCTTGTAGTCATTTCACTTCACTCGATATGGATGACTTTGAATCAAAATTCGGTGTGTGAAACATATGATACACGTTTCAGATTTCTGTTAGTGGTTGCTTTCAACTAAGATATAGTCTGATATTTCCGACGATCAGTTCTGCTATTTACGACTACCCCTGCAGTGAAAAAAACTAGGCAAGTAGTCACTTTTCGTTCCGATATTACATTAGATATTCATTGCTTTTTAAATCGCGTATTTGCAATTCGAATCGACGATTCCGGTAAATTGGCCATTCGTCGATCCTTTTTGCGGCGTGCAAGCCGCGGCCTTGAGCTTATGATAGCAGTGGATGATTTTCAAGGGTAATCCTAGTCACACCTCTTTCAACGCACCTTCAATTAATATTTATGAAGCCCCTGAGGCACATCCTTTCAATTAAGCGCACGTTTCATGCTCTGCTGACGATTTACCTCGACAGAGAAACGGAAACAGGAGATAGAGAGATATGCTAAGTGGAGCGTTTTGAATTTAATTTCTTAATTTCGGGTAATGGGTCGAAAATGAAGAGTTCAGTGCTCGTAAATAGCCATCCTCGTCGCCTCTGCTATTGTTCTCAGATATTGTCTTTGTTTACACATTTACAGGTACAAAAACTGGGTGATATTGTAAGATTACTTTTCCCGTTCAATTAATTTGTTCTCACTTGCGATGTTTCGCCAAATGGAATAGCTCGCGATAAGTCGAGGAGCCTCAAATGAACAAAATTTACTGGAATGTTTCCTATTGTTTTCGACAGCACCTTTAAATTATTGTTTTCTCATTGGTAAGAGGAACTGCCACTAATTCTCTTACTAATTAACTAACTGCAATATCTCTAACTTATTGTCTAATGTCTAACTGATTTCTGGTGAGAGAAATATGAATATATACCACTCCCCTCTGAATTCGAACGAAATTAATAAATGTAATTTAGACTAATATTTTACATTTGAACATTATGAACCGTAGTTTTGGAATGTTTGGAATATGCTATATTAAAGACTAACTACATATTATGAACCTGCAATTGAGATGTGGTACTTTTAATATCGTTTTAGTATCGTATGAGCATTATTCATTACCTTGTCCTCGGCGAGCAAATATAATGTGTAACATGTAATAAAGACGAATTTACAAGGATATGAAGAAATATATTTATCATTTTATTTACACTTGAGTATTATGAAGAATATTTTGTTTTTAAGGGAGTTGCAAAAATAGGAAAATGCTGCTTTAAAGACTCAGTAAGTCTTATATACCTGCAATTGAGATGTACTACTTTTAATATCGTGTCAGTACCTTAATATGAGCTTAATTGATTACTTCAAAGAGCACATATAATGATAATAATTACGAATTTTTGTAGATGTAAATGGAGAAATTTATTTTTAATTTATGTTTATTTTTTATGGCGGAACTGTGTCATTCAAACGTGGAATCTGAAATGAAAGACAAGACTTCGTAGCGCGCAGTGCAGTCATATCGAATCTTCATCTAAACAGAGGAACGTCAGTTTTACAAAATAGAGAATTCTTATATAACGTCTCCTCGCTTTATATTACTCTTGGGAATCTGCCGAGAAGATTTCCGAGACATCCTTTGTTTATAATCCTTTTTATCCGGCGCCATTAAAGTTCTCGAACCATTCGAAACTGTGTTTATTTTCCTCGAGGAATTGGGTCAGAGTGCACGCATCCCCAAATGCATTTCTCGCGATCTTCGCTCCGTTTGCAGCACCCCTATTTGTGGACCCTTCCTCATTCTCTCACTCTTGTTGCTCCTCTCGCATTCCCTTTTTCCTGCTTCTTTGTATCATTCTTCAACTTCTACGCTCTTCCCATTCATTTCATACGGGCCTCTTTGGAGCAGTTAATTACCTCCCTTAAGGGCTCATTTTTATGCTGTCGTTTTTCAGAACAGTCGATCTTTATGGAGGAATTTAAATTTCTAGCGCGACTAGAAATATATGACTGTTCCTAGAGAGAAAATTTACATTTTTCCGAAAGCGATTTCCCTGTCCACCCTTCGTACCATTGCAGGTAATTATTGTCCATAAAGTTTGATTTGGAGATATATATGGCTTAAGAATGTTCATTAAATTTAAGTCGTAGTAAAACTAATATTTTTGATCAACTTTGCAGTTTAAGCAACATATATACATAAACGCTTGGATTTGAACAGTTAGCGTAATTTTTTTTCCTCCTCGTGTGTAAAATGATCTCAGTGAAAGAATAACGAGGAATTCCACTTTTTTCTTTTTATTTATTTTATGGGTGTTAATATAGCATATTTTTTTTAACTACGAGGAAAGGAAATTCAATATTAGTTTTTCGTATTTTTATCAAACATCGAGTGGCTCGATTATTCGAATAAAATATACCATAATTTTTGTTTAATTTCCAACATGCTCTTTCGAAACAGTTTTATGTTTAACTTCCGATATAGTTAAAAGTGATAATAGATGTTTGCACTTTTCTTATAAATATACAATTTCCTTTAAGTATGAACATTCAGCATTAATCATGCCGTACAAATCTCTGAGGTATTTCATTCGGAAGTGGTTTACAGAATGTTGACAACACTGTTCGAGTTAAAATATATTCATTACAAATGCATCAATAAAGATACTGGCTTGCAGCATAATTAATGAACTTCATTTTATCTGGATAGGTCTCCGAAATGTATACAAATCAATAAATTCTCAAAGATGGACGACGCATCAATAGATTTCAATGAAGAATCATGAATGGCACATTTTTTCCGATCCCATTTCTCAAAGTTTCCTCTTTTTGTCACTTGGGCACTATCTTGAGAAATGTCAGAGAGAAAATTGGGGTCCGCGACGGCTAAGCGCCCCCGGGGAAAGTATTAAATCACTCATGCCCTCTTTATCGCAGTGCTATCCTCGAGCCCAGATACTCGCGTATCTTCCACTCGATTGCGCCGTTTTTCCAAGGCACGGCCCTTGTTTCTTTGTGCCCATCGAATCCCTAAGAAATCCCTTCGTTCGTTCCATTGTCTTCCTCCGAGTTCCTTGTTTTTTCGCTCGGAATTGCATTCACACTTCGAAATTTCTCGGCCTTCTTTTGTTCTCGCGGCTGCACGGATCTGCGCCAAATCGCCGCTTTTTTGTTTCCCTTTTGTCTTCCGATTCCCCCATTTTACTGCCGCCATTCGCCAGTGTTTTGTTTGGGCGTGACCGCGCCATGTTGTTCATTCTTCTAGTCTTGCTCGGGCGTCTAGGAATTCTTCAGTCCCAGCCACCCGAATTAACTGCGAATTTATCCACGAAGGGTTTGGACCGCGTGGTGCATTTTGATGTTCGCTAAAGTCCATATTTTAAAAGCTCCGTTCCAGCAGGGCGTTTTAGATTCTACGGCGGGGTTTTCAAGGAGCGGTCTCTGCAATAAAGAGGAAAATATTATGGTCACTACTTTCCGGTACGACTTTCCAATGCAACTTCGGAGAAATATTTTTCGCGCCTGCGACCGTTGAGCCTTCGTCCGTGTATGGTCAGGATATTAAACAATGCCAGTTCAACTTCTAGTTAGCTTTTCTCTTGCTAGTAGAATACTAGATCTGTAATGATATGTGGAGTGTGTACTGAGTCTTGACTATATTTAATTAATATGATAAATAATATTTTTTTTAAATAAATATAAACTATTATTAATTAGCGCATGTTAAAATGAAAAATTAATTCAGTTCAAATTAGTATCCTCAAATGAGCGTTTGTGATCATAAACTTCATATTCCCAACCTTGGTTTCATTTCTTACAATAATTATCAAACCTTACCTAATTATAGCTTCATGCCCTTTGATAATTACAAACTTTCATAATTGTCGATATGATCGGTTTTTATTGATTAAATGCTGTTTTTCTCCGGATTTACTTCCGTTTTGAAAAAATACGGTTTACACAAATAGATTTAAATTTATTTTTACCTTTGAGGGTTGCTAATATTTACTAACTTATCAATATTTCTTTGATAATTCATTAAATGTAAAAATTAATCTAATCAAATTGAAAATTCTCTTTGATAATTCATGAGTAAAAATTCTTTTACTCAAAATTGTAGAATAAATTCCGGTTTAAGGAAAATCTATCGAGTTAAAATGACATTCTCTCGAAATTTGATGTATTTTTCTCTAAATAAATCGTTTGGATTTAGAAGATCATTAAGTAGGATACCTGACGTGAATCTTCGAGATAATAAGCTCACTCTGGGTGAAAAAACTCATATTGCTTGGCGACCCTTAACCTCTGCGACTTTCTACTTCCGATAGCACGTCACGAAGCTCGCCTGAAACATCGGGGAATAAACAGGGAGACGTTCGGATCGCAGTTTCATAAATAACTTTAGAAAATCTGTTCCACTTCGGCTAGAGCATTCTAAACGGGTTCTCCGTGTTGTTTTCTTGTCCGATTCATTTTTCTTTCACTCCTACGCCACTGCCATCCTCAACTCCGCTTATTATTTCCATCGAGGCAAGGGAAACCCATTATTTCACCCCTGCGAGACATCGCTGCTCTCTCCATGTCGTTTCTGCACTGGGGACGGCTGATTTCGCTCGCTTTCCTTTGAAAAGAGCGCCCACTCGACAACGTGCACCGGTTGCACGCCATTTGCTTATCACGTCCTTACCTTATGCTTGCGATTCCCACGTGAATCGGTCGTTAGCCCTCTCTATTGCTCGAAGTTTGCGAACCTCATTTACGTCAGTTCTTCGGCGGTTTTACTGCCGATTGACGTGCTAGAGACCCCTTCCTCCTGACGATGAGACGGGCTTTCCACCGCTTGCTATTTTTATTCATTATCCGCTTCGATTTCCATGAGTTGCGTACATACGAGTCTTTAAATTCATTCCCCGTCCGGCTGTCTCTTTTAAGGGGTCGATAAGTGGCCGTGATGCTAAGGATGGACAGCTGCCAGCGTCAATTGGACGGATATGCCCGGTTTTCAACACCTTTCAGATCCACTTTCTTTTTTAAAAAGACACTGGAAGTCGATTGTTATCTTCGATCGTCTCTCTGATTTTCCAACCAACGACTGATCCAGAAATCCTGTTCGTGTTCCTCTAATGGATGCATTTCTTAATCTGCAAATCGCTGTAACATCTACGAATCATGTTTTTGGAAACGATGTCTCTAATTGTGAATATATAGCCCAAGATTTTGATTCTTTGCTCTTGAGATTTCACTCCGTACTTTTGCATTGTTTGGTTTAATGCCTAATTTCATCTTCTGCGAATTATCTGTCTGTATAGAACATTGAAATTTCACAGTAAATGTTCATGTTTTAGAAATATAATTTCACTCATGATGTTCGTGTTTTAGAAATATAGTATGCAAGGTTGAAACCTTAGCTGTAATTTTTAAAATCTATATTTTATGAATTTAATCGTGGTACAGAAAAATATTTTTTGAGGAAAGGGTTAAGGGTATATGCACATAAGGGCGTGCACCCAGGAAAAATTCCAAGGAAAAACGGACTCGAAAAAAGTCTGACGGGGCCGGAATCGAACCCATTATCTTCCTCTATCTGGGAGGCTGCCTTAGCGATCTAGGCTACCCGGCCAGAACATTTTTACTAGCCGTTTTGGGAACTTTGGGAACTCGATTCCCGAAGTCCGATTTTCTTTGGGAAAATATTTTATTAATATTTTTTTTACGTCCACCACTACTTCCATTCTGTACGAATGACACACAATTGCAAATAGGAATTTGAAGTAACCAATTTTGATATTTTGGTCCACGTGCATACCATAAATATTTGAAACGAATTAAGAAGGGTAGACTCCATGGTCGACAAACCACTGCACGAGCATTTATCACAGAAGGCACCTTCTAATTATTGATAAAATTATCTACGTATTATTCACGCTGTAGTAAAAGTGATGAGGCCATAATGGCGAGTTAACGCTCTTAGTTATGGTTACGGCTTTGTTTTTAAGCTGCGAGAAGTTTCGCCCCACCTGTTTTCCCCTTAAATCTCCCCGTTCGTCCTTAGCGTTGCTTATTTTAATGCCGTGGAGTGATTTACAAGGGCCCGAAGAAGGGGTGCATATGCGGGCACAGACTGCGGCACCAAAGGGTGCTCCGAGCCACATTGTGCTTGTATGCTGACGGTGTTTGTGTGGCTGGAGTTTGGAAAAGGGTTGCCGAGGGAAAATTGTGGGAGAAAACATTTCGAAAGCATGTCTCATTCTCTTCTTCAACCCCTTCAATCTCGTGCCTTTTATTTTTATGATTCGCGAATATTCCAGCGTTTCCACGGAGAAGTGTTTCATTCGAGGCTGATTTTTCAGTTTCAAAAGCACTGCGGAGTGCTTGGGAAAATAATCTATCGACACAGAGACTTGTCTTTCAAGGGTAATGCGTTGAAATCTATGCATGCGTGGATGCAGAACCTCAGATTTAAGATATAGCTTTCAATAAAAATGTTATAGTATCAGATGACTATCGTACAGCTCTAAATATGGAAATTTACTTTTCCTTTTAGAGAAAATGGCAAGTACCACTGTAACAATTAAATAAACACAACCACAGTGATGATTAAATAAATTATTACAGTGGTTAGATAAACTTGTAGCGCTTTAAACAAATGCAACATGACGATTTATGGTTGATATCGTAAAACATTTATTTTTTAAGAATTATGAAATTCATTGTTGAATGTTGTATGTACAGTCCTGGCCAAAATTAACGCAGCACCGGCCGTAAGGATCGCTAGGGAGGTGCTGCGTTAATTTTGGCCAGGAGTGTACTTGAATTATAAGTAAAATCATCTTGATATTTTAAAAATAATTTCGAATAAAGAAAAACATGCGTAACGCTGGGTCATCCTCCATTACTACATTTTTTTCATAGCTGGATTTTTTATGAGAAGTATATCTGTACAGTAACCGCCCTTCATCTAGTCATATCATTTGTAATTCTTTACATTAAGTCAATTTACATAATAAGAATCATCAGTGAACGAAGAATTGTGAAATGCTCTTTCATCTTGAGTTCAATTGCATCACAGCGACGAAATAGCTCCGGCAGCCATAACTCCTGAGCCTTAGTGTATCCGAATTTGTAGATAATGTTTTATGGATGATTAACTTTTTACAATTTCATATTTGTTAGAAACTTTTCTCCATTCATGCGTAGAATCTGAAGCGTGACGACCTAAGGATGGCCCTGCTGAGTCGGTTCGTCTTTTCAGTATATTATTTTTTCGTTACAATTTGCTTTTATTGTCGGATAGCCCTTTCGGCGGGCTTAGTGTTTAATAGAGCATTTCGTTTCCGTGAACCGTAACGAGAGTCATCGCTTTTCCACCACCAATAATCTCGCTCTGGACCTTGTTCGATTTCGATTGAGAACGTGATGAGAGAGCTAATTTAAGACACTCGTGGGCCTAAGAGTCCTCAATGACCTTGATTCGATATTTTTAGCCAAGTCTTAAATTGCCTGCTTTGCTTAATTAAATGGTTGATTCTTGTCTGACTGATCGTGTATTCTTTTGTCCTCAATTGTTTTAAGTTCCTGTACATCATTAGTTAGAATAAGATGCAGTGTCCCTATTAGTGATTTAGTTTCCGCTTTTCTTTATCTGTCTTAGAGCGAAATTTCCTTAGTTTATTCACAGGGTATGCAACTTGAATATAATATGTAATTGCTGATTTTATTTTTTCAATTAATCATTTTTCATTATTTAAGTTGGATTTTATTTCTGAAGTAGCCTAGCTGCTACTCTACTTTGGTTATCCGTTCTGTGTATATTTATTGCGAAGATTGCTTAAAATGGTTGTGCTAAATCGTCCCTGGATGTTGCTGAACGTTTTGCATTCTAATTTTCCTTTTGTAAGGAGTATTCCGAGGTAAAAGCAGCGACAAAAAATTCATTTCCGCCCTTTCCATACATTTTCACTTTATTTGGATGCAGTTGTAAACTGAAGTTCTCCTACAATTATTTCTTCCGTACACGATGGTTGGTTTGGAATTATATGGTAACTTTCTAGACACCTTTTTAATTTCATATCAACTTGCAAATATTCTCATCAAAATATTATACTTGCCCATTATCTCACAAATAATTAAACCAGCAAGTGATCAACTAAGGCGGAAATGTCTAAAACATCGCTCCCATAGTATTATTCACGTATGACCAGTTGTATTTACTGCACCATTTGAGAGAGACGTTTCCCTCCATTTCCCCCAATGCTTTCTCTCATCCTTCGACCTGCCAGTGTCCCCTTCCATCCTTTCTTCCTAAACATCCTCGAGCGACATCTCCCCACCGCCTTTGAAAAGGTCTTTTATATGAGTGACGACATGGAGGAAGGGTCAAAAGGGGCCAAGAGGCTGTCCGACCACCATCTCCCTTAATCATCCTCTAAAACTTTTTAATCGAAACTTAGTCGAGGATGTGTTCATTTCGGTGTATTGCGTTACTGATGGACGAACATTTTTCAACTGTCAACTTTTTTATATTACTCCGTCGTGAATTTATGTACGCTGATTACTGTAACGCGTTTAGCTTTCCACGTTGCGGTCTTTATCGCATCCTCTTTCACTCTCTCATTCCAACGTTTCGATCCTCATCGTCTCTTATGGAGCCACTGTGTTTGGAGGGGGACTAAACGAACAGCTGAACTTCTCCATGTATTTCCTCTTTGTTTTGTCTGGATATATTGTCCATGAATGTTCAACGACTCTCTCTCAGTCAAACTTCTCTTCGAGTTAAGATTCGTTTTATTTTCAAAATAAGTGCCTTTGTGCCGTATGTATGACATGTGCGAGATGTAGAGATGATTATAGAGATGAAAAATGCCTTCTACGAAAAAGAGACAAATGTCAAATTTAAGTCGGCCCCTACTGTATTCATAGCTTTCATACCTTACAGCCAGACTATTACATAATCTTTAAGGGTAATATGTTTTAGTTTGGATACAAATTAACTTGGAAGATTATATACCTGCCCGGAAAGTGGTAGATCTGGGTTCGAGTCCAAGTCATGCTGCTATTTTTCACTTCTGTTTAGCTTTGGGTTTTAGGGCGCACGCTTCCTTGTGCTAAGTTAATTTCATTTTCAGCATCTTACTTGGAAGATCATAATTATATAACCTTATCATATTTTTTTAGGCTTCAGCTTATATATAGCCTACCGCTCCTTTTCATTCATAAATTTTACATTTAAAAGTGGTGTATATAAGTTTTGTTTTAACATATCTTTATTCCAAAAGATTTTCGTGAAGTTATAATTCCTTATGTTTCACCTTATTTCCTCTTCAGAGTTAGGTATTGTATTTATCATATTCTGCTCGTAAGCATAAATAATACTCACAAAAGTATTTGGTATGAGATTCATTGTTTCTGATGTAAAAGGGAAGATTTTTCTCACGGTTTTAGCCGGTAGCTAAACTTGAAATCCTTTAATCGTCCAGCCGTTAAAAATCTCGAAGCACATCTGTGTAGGACAGCAGTAATTTAGAAAGGGCTGGAATTTTTTACTGCTCTTTTATAGCCAGTGATTATTTATTTTTCTGCAGTTGTCTGTGCTTTGCAAAGTAAAAGGATTCTCCTATCATCGGAATGTATTAAATTTTTTATGTAATTGGTGAGAGAAATGCCTCGTATTCTTCCTCTTTGGTTGTTACGGCCTTTGAGAATTTTCTCTGGTTCAACAATTTTAACATAGTGAACATATTTTAGCAAATATCTTGTTCAACTTGATCTATGAATATAGGTATTTTAAACAAGTGGCTGCTGTAATTTAGCAAATATCAAGAATAGTCTATTACTAGATGGAATGTCTTTGTAGTTGCAATCCTTATAATAGTGACAATTTGTTTAACTGATTTTTTCACGTACAATGATCTTAAAAGTCATCATTAAGATCGTATTTCAGCGAGCATCTTGTTCAACTAGATTTACGTATAAAAGTGATGAGATCAGGCTTAACTTTGTAGTAGTGAGATACAACAGGACTCATTGTTGAATAACTGATTCTGTGGCTCAGTAAAAAAAGTTATTCTAAAATGAGCCTCGTTTGATTTACGAATATTAGTATTTTGATGTACTGATGCCTCGTATAATTTAACAAATATCTGGAATAGTCTCTTACTAGATCGATCTCTTGTCTTTATAGTTGTAATCCTTTTAATTGTGGCAATAATTTTATTGTAATTTTCAGAACCAAAATATTGCAAATTGATGCATTACAATTGATGTATTACAACTGATGATGTTTATATAAATGATTTATTACAATGTATCGTATCTATGATTGTTGCCTTAGCAATTCTCCCATCAGCTTATTTTCCGTGCGTTATTACGTTAACGAGAATTTCAGTAAGGACCATTCCCGCGCTTTTCGTAGTTACTGGTCATTTCATCTCCCGAGCAAACACGAGAATGCGGGTCAGATGAGAGATGTTCGTATCCCAGAGAGTAATGTGGATTTTTTTGTTCGCTTTATTCGGGGAAATAATAAAAGGGAGGGCAGAGATCCCGTTTTTTCCTCCGTCCCAAACCGCATCCTCCCTGTCTTATGACATCACGGCTCAAAGATAGAGGGATGCCCACAGACGAATACCAAAAGGCCTTTTCTTCAGCGACTAATATTCGCATTGTGCCCTCCACTTCCGGAGTGGGACGGCGAACTATTCCAAATGGCCGTTTTTTTGCCCCCACTCAAAACGATCTTTTTACGACGATGAATTTTTCGCACATATTTTTCCCATCCGTTTGAAATCTGTTGGATTCCGAACGAGGCTTGCAGCGAAATCAGTCACGCCACCGTGATTTTTCTTTACTGCAAATATTTCTGCAGCTTTTTGTGCGTTGGTATGCTCCTCACTACTTTTTTTAGTAATGTGAGGGAAAGTTGAGGTATGCTTTCTAAACTAAGCTTTCTTTACATCATCGATCTTATTTTTTTGGCATTTTAGCTTTTCCGTTCTTTTCTTGTTTTGATAAAGTTTGCTTGCAGCGGAAGAAGTTTGAGTAATTGTATCCGTTTGAGTTGTTGTTACTTCTCTGGAATATATTTGAGGTATTTGTCTTTAAAAATAAATGTACTCAATTGTACAATCGAGTAACAGTTACTGAGTGGAACATCCTAAATACAATTAGAAAAATGAATGAAAAAATCTCTCATGTAATTTATTTTTTATTTGACTTCTTGTTGTTACTCTCATTACCTAAATAAATATACTTCCTTTCTCTTTACAAGTAGCATTTTTTCTCTTGATTCATAATGACCTTAAACACTGTGTTTCTTTTATCTCAACTTTAATCGAAGGTTTCCCTCGACTATAAGTAATTACATTAAAATGTTCAAATGATTTCCTGAGTGAAATAAAAGTGTAGAATTCTAGAAAATCCAAACCCTTCTAATTTTTTTCCTTCCTAACTGCACCTTCCTAATCGTTCGCCAACCTCTGTTTTCATTCAATTACCAGTCCTAAACGTTTTCGCAGATTGAATTATGCCTTTCGTCGTGCCAGGCTTAATTTCTCTCGGAGAAAATTTGATTAGTTGTCAAATGTAAATTTTTGCTCTCATCCTGTTGTAATCTTGTCGCTGTTCTAATTCGGTTTTGGAGCTAATTGCTTTCTGGTAAATTATGAATCATATCTGAAGTGTAAATAACCCGAGGAGTGTAAATCAAAATCTTACAAATTGCTTTTGAATATGAAAAAGTTCCATTCTTCTCTTGATTGAAATTAATCTTTGGCTATATAAATCCCAACCTGCGGATTAATTTCGTGTTTTATGTATATGTATTCTGTATAGACTGTGCTCATGCATATTTTATATCTATATAACGTCCTGTGATTAGTTTTTCGAGTATACATTGGAATTTTCCTGTTAAAGAAAGTGTAAGTTGCAGAAGCGGAAATATCAAGGCTTACACTTGGGCTTTATATTTATTTATTCAATAGGATGTGCTCATTCGGTTTCAAACTAGAAAACATTTCACTGCTAGAATAACATTTATATCATATATAACAAGATCGAAAAAGAATAAAATTATTCAAGAAATAGGGTATAATTACTAAAGTACTGAATAATAAGAGTTATAATTAGGGTGACAAGGCATATTGAAGCATTGAATTGTCACATATTACAAAAAATTACATAATAAGGATACGATTCATTATAATATAATACATATTTTATCTTCAATTTCGAAATTGTTCTTAGCGTTACGGTTAGCAAGGGCACTGTTTCACCCTGATGAACTCCCGCAAAATCTTCACTCTTGTATGAGTATCAGTTATGTTAATTCTCGAACCCTTTCTGAGATAATCTGTATCCTCCTTGCGTGGATCCCTTCGGAGTGCAGGTGTTTCTCCCGTAGTCCTCCAATCAAATTCTTTCGTCTCCGTTCCTTTTCGATCTTTTCAATTAAAACTTTTTCCTCCAGAGCGGCGCCACCGAGAAGCAAACACTTGTCCGATTTTCTCGATGTTCTCTTTGAAGCTTTGGAGCAGCAACCCTTCTCTCTTGTCACGGCTTGTTTAGTCTGCCCAGTGCTGTTCGATACGCCTCTTGTTAACACTGGTCTTTCGCCGCTGCCTTCGCCCCTCGGATTCGTAAAAGGTGGCGAAACCTTATTTTCGAAACGTTCCCATTTCCTTAGGCCTTTATTCTAGTTTTGATAACGGTAAGAAACCGGCGGTGATTGCATTTTTTGTTTCCAGATGATAATTCCTTGCGAAAATTTTCTCTTGCTTATTCAATCTGTGAAATATCTTGCGATGAAAACTCCTCTCTCTTTGAGTTGCGTGTATTTTCCGAAAATAATTTCTTTAAATTGTGTGCTCTATAGCTTAAGTTTTTGTTTGGAGATTAGACGTTTACTTCTCTTGAAATTCAAGGATTAATTGCATTAGTAACATCGTGTTTATCTTGATGCTATAAAATGAGAGATTTTCAAACTTGATTATTGTTACAGCTTGGATATAGACCTCATGTCAGCTGAAATGTTGCGATATTAATTTTAAATGTGATAATTACAACATGCTATTGTAATTACCAACATCCTGCGTTCCTAACTTACTACTGCTATATCAGAAAATTCTCGCAAAAATCATACAGTTGAACCCACAAAAGCATTAATAAGGGTAGACAATGAAGAAAAACAATGTAAATTTTCCACACGTTTATTTTTCTGAATAAGTTCGATATGTCAAGTGTCTTAAGAAAGAAGAGTCATTAAAACACGAGTAATAGCAGATATTTATGACTTTAACTCTGGTATATATATATATATATATATATATATATATATATATATATATATATATATATATATATACATATCTTATTTAACTGGTTATTATTCATGGGTATTTTACGGACGCCAAGAAAAATATAATATTGTGAAAAATGCCTAGCATCTTAAATTTTACGCCAATTTTTGCTGGAGCTCAATAAAGCAATTCTCTTCTGAGATATACATATGTAAAATACGCGGAATGGCTGATAAATCTTGCAGTCTCTGGTATATATTCATGTATCATTTAATTGGTTGCTATTTATGGTGGTTTACGTACGCCAAGAAAAATGCAATAATGTTCTATGCCCAAAGCAGCTTAAAGTTTTCGCTAATATTTGCCGGAAAAAACTTTCTGCTTTGCTGGAAGCTCTTCTCCATTAACCGATGTCCGCGACGGTTATTTTGAGCCTCAAGGGAGACGAATTAATGGTTCGTTTTTCTCTCCACCTGTCGTCTCCATTCTGCACATCTGGCTCTTCTTATAGATGCACACACTCCTCTGCTGCAGACTCTGCATCAAGCACACTTCTCCTTTTTTCTTAGTCTGCCTCTTGGAAGATTTCAAAATTAAATCTGGCTGCGAATTGTTTCGTCTGTACTTACGCGAATATTCTCATTCGTAAATTTGTGGTTAATTCTTTATTTTTTATGGAGCGCAGCTTCTAAAAAAGGGAATTTTCCGTCGTTGCTACGCATTGCTTATTAATTTTGGATCAATTAAAAATGTCTGCGTTATATTTCCATCCATGAAGACCATCATTTGAAATTATATCTATTTAAATTATACCATAACAGTGAATAACAAATATCAACATAGCAGTTAATCCATAACAAAGGAGTAACTTTTATGATGATGTGTTTTTAATGAAACTGTATGTTTTATTACATTAAAATACAGTCCCCCTTTAAAATCTATGTCTAGAATTCACTGCTTGGGTAGTGACTTCTAGGTAAGTCTCCATCAAGAACAAAGAAAAAGTATAAATTTTAAAACTAAAGCATAACTTTTATATCTTATGGTTTGTAAATTTTATAGCTGTTCTTTGTTCCTAATATATGTATATATTTATACACTCATAACTCTTGCTGTTAATAATCATTTGTGGAACCGGTGATTTATTTAATTTGGTAATTAAAGGGTTGTAAAATTGGTGTTTATTGTATTTTAAGAGGTTAAAGAACTGTGAATTAACTGGTCTTCTTTTTGTATCTTCCAGGTGACATCACACAGAAAGGATATGAAAAGAAACGGTCACGTCTCCTCTCGCCATATGTCCCGAAGCAGGCTCAAGGTATTGTCTCAAGGTTTTTCATAGAATTATGCCCCAAATCCAGTCAATAATGCAAAACCACCCCAACAGCATTATACACCCAAAATTCCTGAATTAATTCACCTTCCCCTCCCCTCAAAGTGGGGAGCCTCTCGGCTTGGTATCTGTGTGCCTGTAGCGCTTACCCTGGCTGATAGCTTCTTTATCACTCGAATTCACTGATCAACGAACGATTCGACGCACCAACACACGATCTTAGATGCCTTGGTTTGTACAAATCTTAGAACAGTCCATCATACCAGTTTCATCTCATCAGTTTTATATTATTTTCAACATCATATGGTGACTATTTTCTAAGAAAATGTGCGATTATATAGATTAGGGTATTTTTTGTTAACAAGTTGTAAGTGGTAAGAATGGTAGATGGAATTAAAATTGGTGTAGGTAAATTGAGAAAGATTTCTCATTATTATTATTATTAGGGGTCTTTATTATAGGAGAGATTGAGACTAAAAAGTCTCCTCTTCCATCTAACCTGAAATTAATGATCGACTGTGTTATTGGATTTATATTTAAAGTGTCCAAAACATGCCCGGAACGTGCGTATGTCATATGCATAATTTTATCATTATTAGGCAATTTATATTTCGTAAGTAAGAACGAACTTAAGTAGTTACCGGAGTCTAATTCAATACGTGATTATATTTTCATATTCAGCATCTCACTTTGGCAAATATTACTTTAGTGATACCCTTGGAGATGGCTAATGATATAGGAATGCAGATGTTTATTTCGAAGTTTTTCGAAGCACTTTTGAAACAATTTCCCGGAACCTTAGTTTGTCCGTACAGTTTTGTATCACTTATGAAAATATGATGTAAAGTTATTTGATATATTGCAAGGACGTAAAAATTTGCGTTTGTAATTAGCTCAATGTAAGTCAGACTTATCCATCCCCAAAATTATTTTTTTTACATAACATGGTCATCATATAATTTAGTTAACCTAGGATGCCTAATGAAGTAAAATATAACGACGTTTTAGTCTGCGTTTGTTAATCACTTAATGTTAGTCATTCGGATTTCTCTATCCTATCCGGTTGTTACATGACATGTTGGTCATCATATCAGTTAGCATATTTAGGATATCTATTCAACAGTTGAATGAATCTTTCTGCCTGTTTTCCCAGTAGTAGACGCTAGAAATTAGGTCTCATATTTTTTATAAGACCGGTTGCTTCTCAGGCAAAATTATCCGCCTACACGTCGCTGACTATGAAGCCGCTTGTTATCTCATTAGAGTCGATTTCCCTTATTACTTCTCATTGAATTCTTCGCTTTTTGTGCCCATTTTCACCTTTTTGTCGATGTAACCAGATAGCTCATCCATAGACATATAATCTACGGTTTGCCTAAAGAAGCGGAGATGATTCGATGAGGGATGAGGGACTTGCCGTGAGGAACGAACTGATAGAGAAGAGCGATACACCATTTTAGGAATTCGAGGTGTATCTTTTCAGCCATCTCGCATTCCGCACAACCACACAAATTGGTTGAATCTCTGCTCCCGAATTGGGCGAACGAAACAACATGTCGGCCATGATCACGCCCATATCCGGTCCTATGCTTTTGTGAAAATTCTTTCGCTAATGCTACGGTGAGATTGGGATGGTCTTCGCAGCTTAACGATGCTCGGCTAGTAATGATGGTATTCCGTGGAAAAGGGGTATGTAGTTGGTGGAAGGAAATGAGTTACAGAGGTGATGTTACGATTGGTAATTTGTCGATCTTATTACGATTGAGGCGATAGAGCTGTAAAGCTGGAAACACGTACGAATGGTTTTTTTTCTTGCGGTATGAACCTAAAATTTCACTCGTAACTATACAAAGGTAGTCTGAAAAGTTTTAGTTTGTGAAAGCTTTTTCGCATCTTTTTAAAGGTACTCACCAAAATTGCAGCCATTTTGAGAAAGCAGTTGTTTTTTGACAATCAAATAAAAATAAATTTGAAGAAAAAATGTCTTGTATCTTTTTTCGGGTCGGAAACTTTTCAGCCAATTTTGTTTCTCTTTAAAAGGTTCAAAATTGTTTATTGGTCACATTTACAATACCGAAATCATTGCTTATATAGGCACGAAATCTTGTTTTACTTAGTCAAAATGTAAAAGTGTCGTATATTTCGAAGTAGAAAATCATTAGTCCGAGACTTTATCTTACGTTTGCGTAATCCCTATGTACTTACGTTAGATGAAACTAGGCTACTTGCAGAATTCCAATTTTGGTGTGTTCCCACGCATTCGGCATTAATAAAATCTCAGCAACTGTTTATTCATGCCAAAACAAATTCAGATTGCGTAAGAAAACCTTATGGTTAATCCTGCTACTCAGCAGTAGCTACTTTAATTGTTTAAGTGTTAAAAACTTATCAGCTTTAATTTTATGCATCACAAACTATTATTTTCAAAATTTTATACATTTACCATGATTTTTCGTTTGTTATTTATATCATGATGTAAATGCTTATACATTTTCGTAAGGGAAAACAGACTCTCGAGCATTTTCTTCTCGAGGTAGCGAATTTTTGTGTAGGCGAAGTCGAGATTTTATAGATACGTCCTCGAAACTTGTTTAGACGTGTTTCTAATATATATTGAGGTGTTGTCTATTTGTTCGCTGATGTCAGATGAGAGAATTCTCTTGTAATTTATTCCGAACAAGAGGGTTAGTAATCCTTGTTCTTTCCAGTCACTGATGGAGTATCAGCGTATCCCAGTTTAAAGGAATGAAATATCTCCTTGTTATTCTGAAGAGCCAATGGATGGAGTATATCTAAATCATTATTGCATAAATGGATCCGGAGAATAGCTTTCTAACGTGTAGGTTAAGAAATACTTTCAAAGGTCGGTTTTTATGAGGTAACGTAGTTCACTTGATAATAGTGCAATGTAGTGTCCACTTTGGTATAAAATACCGTTGCTGCGATTTCTATCAATGTAACTGTTATGCGTAGAAGCAGTTGAAGGTAGTTGATAATCCCAAATAATTTCACAATAAAATATTATGGCAAAAATACCCGTAAGCATTGTGTTATGTTTTATAATATTTTCGATCGATTTACTCGAATATTTTTAGGTGTAAAAGTTACATAAAACGCAAGAAAAATTTGATAACTTTATGAAAAATGCCGAGAATAAAAATATTTAAAAAGATCTGTTGATAATTGTGAAAGAATGTATCCTCTATCTAGAGATAAAATATATTATCTCTTTGTCTCAGCTGATTATAATTTGGAAAATTGTGTAATAAATTGCATTAGTTCGTTCGACGACTTTGTTTGCATTGTTTCTGAGACTACTGAAGTAGATTTTCGCGTATCATTGCAGTATAACAGCTGACGTCTATATGACGACTATTCTAATATCTCTTTGGTTAAAAAGTCTACCCTCAATTTTTTCATTCCGTAACATTCCTTTATCGTTGTAATTTAATATTGCAAAAATTGCTCGTATTTCGTTTCAGTTGCTCTACTTTTACAATTTTGTGAATGAATTACGTTTTCGTGCGAGAATTATAACCGATAATTAATTTCCTCGCTCGCTGATACGATCGGCAAACATAGATACTCAAAAATATACTCAAGTTCATATCGAAACACACCTCGCATACTTCAAGTCTCAAGGTATCCCTATTTTTTCAAGTCAAGGCATCCCATTAAATTTCGTAAATTGGCCATAAATTCGTGGGTCATGTGTTTCTTTTTCCGTGTGCGAATAATGCATCGCCCTTCTTATATTTCGATCCTTTCTTCTCGCATCGAGTCTTTATAAAGAGACCGTCGTTCAGAGGTCGTCGTACTCAATTTCTTCGCGTCCTCACTCGTCCTTGCTCTTGGACTCGTTGTCCGAGGGAGAGGTCGTTTCCTCGCCTCTTTTCCGCCAACTCTTGAATTTGTCACCGAAGAAATTTTATGCCCACCGATCGAACCATCCGAAGGGAAGTGTTAATTTTCCGGCAGCACGAAAAATTTATTCGTAAAATAACGACGTATTCCATTCCGCTTTCGTCCGCGTTGCCTCGGACGGCCTGATGTTTTATGCCCGCCGTTATCCCCTAATTTGTCACCGATAAGTGTCGTAATTTCAGTTTTTTCCTCCGCAGACATCTTTTTTTGTCGACAGCGCCGAATTTCGACCGCGGTCGGAGTCGGAAGTTTCCGCTCTCGATTTTTCATCTTTATTTTCGCGAATTATATTTCGACGGGCTCTTTTAAAGCGGCAATCAATTTTTACGAGCGATTTTTTTCTATTAATAGCGTCCGTCGGAATCAATTTTTACGGCGGCCCATTATGTACCATTCCCCCCTCACCCGGAATGGGAAGCAGGAACGCGTGTGCGTGTAAAAAATCGAGAGATTTTTCTCTTTCTCGCTCTCCGAGGAGGTCCAGGGGACACTCCTCTCGGTCGGAATTGGCCGTCTTACCTTTTCGGGAGGCGTCCGGGGGAGCGGTCACACCCACGATGCTCTTCGCAGAAAAAAATATAACTGGTCTATGTATAGGGGTTTTCGGGTTGAGAGCAAGAGTGAAAAATGAGCGATAAATTGTGGAGCAAGGACGGGCGTGGGAAGGGACCTTGAGGATGACGCGTGGAGTGTGGGGGATGCTGCACATCGATGCGGAATGATTTATCGGCTGTGGTTTCGCGGATTCTCTACTTTCTTTGGGTGGAGGTGTGCTTCTTCACTGTGTGGAAGTCGTGCAACTCTCGGTTTGCTCGTTGTCGGATTAGGCTCGTGTTGGTCGCAGTTAATAATTCGCATCTCGCTCGTACCTCGTTTATCATAGACTTCACTCTACATTTCATGCAGTAAAAGATGGTTTCTAAGTTGAAGACGATTCGCACAGTAATTAGTTTGGATTGATACTTTTCCATTGAAATCAAAGGCATACTGGAAGTATAGCATTGCAAAAGATGACTTGAGATCAGTACGAGCTTAATATATCGAATAATATTTGGAATTAGTGTATTTTAAGAAATTAATGGTATCCTAATTGAATATTAATTGCATAGACTTATGGCTTCTGGGTAGGAAAGGCCTAGCTTTGTATGTTAGTATTTTGGTAATTCTAACAATACATCAATCAATTTTTTTCATTACAATACGGTAAAATAAATGCAACATAGAATAATATCTATACGATTGTAGAAATTAATGGAATCATTTGGATACTCAAATATGAGCTGCAAAGAATTACGTGTAGCTTGTGGCTAGGACACGCCCATCTTCATATGTTTTTGGTCATTCTAAAAATATATTAATCATATTTATTCATCACAATACAGTATAATTAAAATGTATTATGAGATAATATTGATGCAACAACGTATACGTGAATTCACTACCTGATCAAATTAAACTACCCACGCAAGTTCTTTTAAAAGCAAATTATTTAATAACCTTCATTCCATATCTGAATAAATTTTCTATTTGTATTATTGCATCCTGTATTTTGGATATTAGAGCAGATTGTCGGAGAGCAGATACGCTACTGTATTTGCCAATTTTTGCTCTAATGGGAGATTCCTCCAAACCACATTAAGATCATTATTTATATTGTACTTTTGATTTGTATAAAAAAGTCAAAATCATAGTGTCTACAAATTTAATCATCAGGTCCATAGAGCAAGAAATTCCGTCTAAATTTGCTTAAAACTTATATTAAAACATATTTACTTTTTGGTAATGAATTCAAGGAATGAATAGTGTACCAAGATAATTTTCATAAATACATTTTAGAATGTAAAGCGGAATAGGAAAGCTCATTTCGTTAACAAACTATTTTCTTTTACTCCAATCTCATCAGGAGTTATGTTTGGACTGTAAAGTTAGAAGAAAACGCTTCTACTCTAAAAATAGAGAAGTATATTTGAGCCTCTCATTTTTCACGATTAATACCATTGCCAATAATTTGATTTGTTAAATATATTTTGCTCCTACGCTTTTTCTTCTGTCGTTCTTCCTGGCCAACTCCAATCCTCTAGTTTTCTCTCGCAAGAGGATTCTTTGCTTTCGAATTTGGAAGCGGTCCAATCGTCAAACCAATGTCACGCGTTTTTTTTCATCTCAATGCTAGATTCCCGAAAGTGGCAGTTGCCCAAGTTTCCAAATCTGTTTAAAATGAATATCTCAGCTCCGAACAATGGAACAGCGTTCTGGAAGATTGATATCTTCAGCGCAAAGTGATGCTGAAAGTTTGCAAATTCGATGAGCCATTTTTCTCTCGTCGCCCTATTTGATCCACCGGAAAAGGAACAAGTTACATTTATCTTTTGGTCAAAAAGTAACGACAGAGAAATTTAAACCAAGCAGATGGTTTTGTTGCTTAAAATATTGTGGTAAAGTAGCTCTTTCTTCGTGTGGATTACGAATCAAGCCAGGTATTAAATCCTTAGAAAAAGTTTTAAAAATGTACAGATTATTTACGTATCTTAATATGCTATATCGCTATTTAATACATATCGTTAACCTTGTTTCAGTTGCTATAAATACTCGTGGAGTAAATTTTCTTAAATGATACGCTTGTTTACTTTGCTTATAATTCTAAATTTAGAATATTTGAAGAAGTTTTATTATTTCGGAGGTCGTTGACTCCAAATTTATTTTGAATACACCCACCGAGCGGAAGTTCAATTCTCCACGTCCATTTTAAGATGCTCCAGCTGGCGAATCGTCATGTAGTCGCTAATTAGACTTTCAGCTTTTTCAAAGAAGTCTTTTTTAAGGTTTTACGCCGGAATCAGACTCTTCCTCATTTTCGTAAACATTGAGAATTTTGCGTATTGATGTAGAAATTTTCCTCCGCTTGCGAGACACTTTTGTATACCTCACAAAGACTTAATGTGTGCAAAACTTAAACTTTTAGCTATGAGTTGACTAAAAATGCAGGAAGTCATGAGAGATCAAAGGAGCCGTTTATTCATGTTTCCTTCCCTTCGGTTGTCCCGTTAAACTTGCAGTAAAAATCTTGCGTCTATGCGATTGCATTAAATTTTCGTGAAATGTGTTCAATTATTTAGCTTCAGTGCTTGAACCCTTGGTTTCTGTTTCAATTTTTTGCATTCAAGGTAAAATTCATGCATATTGCGAAATTAAGAAATTTGTTGTTTTTTTGAAGTTCCCACGAATATCGCAATGCTTTCGATGTGAGAAGCATTTGAAGATATTGCATGAATATCTGTTTGCGCTTTTTGATCGATGTGGATGTAATATTAATTTCACATTGGTGTCTATTTTCTTCTTGAAAGATGTCAAAGAAAATTTTTATGTTGAATACAGGATTCGTAGGTTTACTGTTAGCACAACTATGCGGTAAATTGGGGATTGAAAGTGGTAAATTCTTCCATTTACATTGTTTCTTCCTAGCCAGTCTCAGCTTTAGATTGCTTTCTTATTTTATAAAAAATCATTGTTTTGGTTCGTAAAGCTTGATTGCGATTTACGAATCAGTATTCCAATCATTTCAATTCCTTAAATGACAGTCCCAATGGAAGTTTGTTTAATATTTAATCATAAATGTGAAGTTGAGAATCGTTTATCATCGTCCATTTCGCTGAAAATTTATCTTTTTGTTTCTCACCCCCTTTCATAGATTTTTATTCGCTATCATCCATTGGTTTTGCTCTGAACTTGTTTACCAGTACCTCTCACTTCGAAATAGCACTCCTCGCGTCCTTAAACGCACCAAAAATCCCCTTATCATGTTGTTTATTCCAACTCTCCTTGTATACTAAATATTGGGAAATAAGTTTAGAGCGAGCATATTTGTAAACATGTACTCAATCTCCTCCCCGACTCTTGTTTATCACTATCTATTTTCCATCCCCTTCAAATCCACCGCTAGTTTCTTGCTAGCAAGCATAGCAAGTACGTATTTTTGAATTTTATCTTTGGTATTTGTTTTTAAGAGTAGTCCGTATCAGAGTCGTTCCATGCTTTCTGTCGTAGCTATGGCCTTTTTCAGATCACTTGTTTTCTTCTTATCCTTCTATAGTGTAGAAAGATATTTATTTTCCCTCAAAGTTCTTTTATTTAAGAATACCGGTTTCAGCAAGTCAGCCATCATCTAGGTAAAAAAATAATGTCTGGGAAAGTAAATATCTTTCCTTCCCCTGTAATGAAGTTTAATTTCCTCAATTGCTCGGCTGCCTCCACGAATTTTATTTCTTCACATTAATGGAAATAATATCGGTGGAACATTGCATAATTCAATGCGATTCCAGATGTTTGATGTACGTTTTTCAAGTAATATCTGACATTCGAACGAGATTAATCTTTGATTGAGGTATGTCCAACTTGTTTTAATCACGTAAGGTGTTACTTCATGTCAAGAGTTTACAGTTTGGGACGTCGTAAAATTCTTGCTGTATTTATTTTGGTCCTTGAACACGGGTTATTTTATGTCGATACACTCCGATATCATTCATGTCTCGGTATTTTAATATTACGCCGGCCCGATTTCCCACGCAGTCTCCGGCTATCGGAAAGGAATCAGCGAGCGAAGATAAAAAAGCGTAGGCAATTACATGGATCGATTTCTTCTCGAAGTCATTTTTTACGCCCAAGAGGTCTGATTAAATCCCGAGTCCGTAATCACCCGACTTGAAAATGGATGCGAAACATCCGAAAGCGGCAATTGTCTCTGATGACACCGGAGAATGCGTTTCCCATTTTCTTGTTTCTCCCTCAGTTACTTTCTTAGTCGATAAGTTTCTTTTTTATCCGACCCTATAAAACGATATTTTTTGCGATTCTCATGCCTGTTTCCCCCTCAGCTGGGCGCTCGGGCAGCCGGCCGATTTTTTCTCGAGGACGACCTTAAACATTACGATACGCCGTATTATTTTTTTTGGACTAGGGACTGCCTATTAGGACGTAAAATTGGGTTATTGCTTCTTAATATGGGGTGATATCTAAAGGAAACCCACAAGTAATGAATTTTCTTCAAATATTGTGAAGAAGTACTTTCGTATTTTTCCCTGCATGGTTGACTTATTTAGTAAGATAAAATCAGTGCACCCACACGTTTTATTAACAAATTAATTTAATTAAGAAGGAAATACTGCCGAGTGCAATTATTCAGCGATCGTACTAGTAGCCTCTATTAAAAATCGCACTTTTCCGGTAATCATAGGTACTCGTATGAATTTCTTATGCCATGTTAATATAAGCTTTTCACCTATGAATCTTAAATTTTTGTAACTTAAACTTGGATGATTTAAAAATAAAATATATTCACTGTCATAGTTTTTTATGTGTATTTTGTTTTTAAAAGAAAAAGGTTCAGTTTTCTGTTTGGTCCATCCTTTTCACAACTGTAGACAGATAGCAGGAATTTTATCACTCTTGCCTTTCTGCATCCGAGTCATTGGTCCATTGAATATTATAGAAGTGGATATTTGTGGCCGTTTTCTGAAGTTATTTTTGCAATTGATCTAGTTCAACATTTTTCAGACTTAATGAAAACAACAACAACATTTTGTAGAATTATATTCGTTCATAAATGAATATGGACTGTTTTATTTAAATATTATGACTAGATGTGAGAAGAGGCTTGTATATCTCATTCTTTCCTTGAAATGTAGTCCTTTGATTGTTATTATTAATTCTAGAGAAATTACACTTAAAATAACTGTATGAATACCTCGGAGGAGAGAAGTGGAAATTCTTGCAAGAAGGCTAAGAATGTGAAAAACAATGCTAGACATTCATGCTGTAATAGCGGAGTAAAAACACGCTTGGTTGATTAAAACAAAACCGTGATAGTTAGCTCAATATAAAGTATCCATGGCAGGAAACCACCATTGAGCAGAAGAAAGGACTAATATGCCTGCGAGTTATATCAAAGGGTAAACAACAGATTGATTTACGCTGAGAGTAGAGCTAGGAAAGAAAATATCTCAAATGCAAGCTTACATAATAATAATATAAGATGCTGGGAATGGTACATACATACCACAATCAGATGATGGTGGGAATTAACTTTAACGTTGCATAAGATTTATTTATTTATTGTGAAAGCATTGCTGCAATAATATAAGAAGATTGTGCTACAGAGGAAAATATACAAGTATCAATATTAACGTAAGCCCATGTTGATGCTAGTTCACAGCGTAGTAAAATTTCGGGAGGAGCGTTGGTATGGGAGAAAATGGGCTATCGTGGGACGAATCGGCGAATCGAATGCTCCTATGTTTGAGTGACGGAGTTGATGGGAGAGGTCAGTGCGACAGCAGGATGTTTGCGACCTCGGTCGTGTCTAATGGATGCAGCAGGGCGTGGTGATGCTGCGGCGTAATGACTGTCCGCCCACACCCACGAGGTGCGGCGGTGCGTGGAGGAACCCTATTCTTCCTCTCTAGTCCGATCTGCTTAAGTGGTCGCACGTTGTTTGGCCCGTTCCTAATTGATCGCCTCGCCGCGATTTTTTCACATCTATTCGAGTCAGGCTAGATTCTCGTTTCCCTAAGATTTTTATCAGCGTAGGCGCCTAAGACTTTTTTTGAGATGGAAAATTTCACGTGTGTTTGTGGAAGAAATATATTAGATAGAGGAGAGTTATTTGCTCCATGGTTTTTGGACGACGACCGATTGGCGTATCAGGAGATTAATTTAACGGAGTTTTTCGTATATGCTTTGGGAATATTGATGCGGTAGATTGAGATGTTTCTCCCTTGCTTTGTTTTGTTCTTTTAGAATTAAATGTGTAAGAGATATTGCGAATGGTTGCATAGCCTTAAATGTTTCTGAGATTTTTCTAGTATTATCTAGTTAGATTTCAATGGCAATTAATCTATCACAGAGTGTAGGTAACGATCTGTTCAATTGATTAGGCCATTATGATGATTTTTCTAAAATAGTCAGTTAATGTTATTAATATCATCAATTTATTAATCAATTCAAAGGGATATTATGGTTTCTGCATAAGAAAATAGAATTCGATTAAACGTTATGGAGATTTTAAATTGTACAATAAATAAAGGTAGGCGAATAAAGTTTTGTATTCCAACTTTCATTTTCAGTTTGAAAGAAAATTGCACATTTAAGGTGTACTTTTCTACCACTATCAACCGTGAATTTGTTTGACCTATGAATTACCAATTCTCTTTTCACTTCATTGTCGTCTAGGATGAGAAATTTTCATAATAGATGCCTTGTTATATACAATGGAATATATTTAGAACTTGCATGTTATCTATATTTACAAATATGAATATAAATATATTCGTAATATATGAAAAGGAATAGGAATAAGAAAAGCTGACTTATTTGGCTATTTGATTCACGGCGTTGAATTTTAAATCCGTTTTCCTTTATCAAACCAAATGTCTGGGCTTTCAATTTAAAGTTAGGCTGCGGTCGACGGTTTCCATTCAAATCGTTTTGCGTTTTGAAAAGAGGAGTGACATTAGCAAATAAGCGAAGCAGGGAAGAGAAAAGTGCGGGAGAGAAAATTGAGTGCGATGAATCGCTCCATTGGGGCGAGATGAACGTCGGCAGATGGTGATGTTTGGTGCAACTCCCGCCATCGCGGTGAATCATCCAGCGGTCGGTGCATTTGCATTGATGTATTGAGCCGAAGAAAAGGAAAAACATCCTCGATTTTTGGTTCATTAGTCAATGTTTGCTCTTAACGCAAGCGTCTGCGTTCAGCAGCCAATGCTATCCGCGTCTGATTCGCACAATAGAAATGATGCTAATATTTATCTCCATAAGGACCAAGTGGTGGGGCGATGATATCACGAGTCTGATGGACATTCCGTATTACGAGTTAATGTTTACAGTCCTATAATTACCATTTAAGCAGTTGGCTTTAGAATATTATGGCTGTGATCCGTTAGCATAAACTAGTTTAAAATAGTAAGAATCAGTCTAGTTTTCAGTAGATGGATTTATTCGAAAAGAAGCGAATCCGCGTAATGAGAACATTGACTAGCATTAATGTTTCGGTTATTTTTGAATAGTTCTTTTTTCTTGGATATACTCACATTCTTCGTAAATGCATTTATAAAAATAATAATAACAATGCAGCGTCTTTTATTAGGGCGAGATTGAATCTATTAAGTCTCCTCTTATATCTAACCCTTGTATTAGAATGTATGTAAAACCAAAAATGCCTCTTGGGCGGTTTTTCCATACTATTATAGTTATTTTGTACCTCGTTCCTTAAGTGTGAAAAAGAGAACTTTTATTAATTGTGAAGTTATAGAAAATACGAACACCGTAAACTTCCACACTATTGGATTTTGTGGTGGAAGTTTAGGTGTTCTTATTTACTATAACATCAGAATGTCCTTCCACGAAGTTCGACCGAATATATAAGAATTTATTTATTAATTTTTATAATTATGTTCTGATTATGATCACATTTTTTATCTTATTGCTTAGGAAAGTTAATGAGGTAGCGGATTCTATTCTCGGTAGGTAGGTTTTGACGATCGCATGTTTAACAGAAATACATAAACTTCTGTGAAATTAGCTGAGTCGAAAATATTTCCTCTTTGAATTTAAATGGTGTCATCTCATCTATGATATACCATTCATTCCGTACATGCTGTACTACTACGAGTGTATGAGCAACTAAGTAGCACTATTCTCCTTCTGGTAGAATTAATGAGAGATGAGAGATTAGAGAACCTGCCAAAGTGATCTTTTCTTAGAAGAAGAGTCGCGTTTCTCGGTGCACTCAGCGTAGTTTTGGAAAGTTTACGCGTGTAACTCTTCGAAGCTGTTGAATGAAATTAAATAGGGTTTCTGATTTATAATTCTCTATTTTCCACGAATCCGATTACCTTTTGACTCCAACAGCGACATTTTAGCGGAAGGTTGACTTATCCTTTGCTCTAAAGTACTCTAATTAGATTCCTTTGAGGCGTTTTACATATCATCCAAGTCCTCGCGTATTTACAGCTCTTCGTGTAGCAATCGCTACAGATTGGCGTTCCTAGTCTAGGTATCGTTCGGAGACTTGAGCAAGTTTCTGTGCCTATATCTTCTAGTTTCCTATATCAAATCGATCCATGCATTAGCGTCCTTAATTTGGGGGCATCCGAAACGGATTCATTAGAGCCTCGTTAAAAGCGGACGATTAAGTAGGAAAACTCTCGATCGGGCTCGGATTTTAATTGCATCTGGACTCGAAAGCACTTTCGGAGAAGCAGAATCGGTACCGGAAGCCTCTCTCTCTCCCAAAAGAGATAATGAGAGTCGGGGCTCATTTCGCGAGCGAAGGAAAGCATTAAAAAACGGTTGTTCTCTCTCCCTTGTGTACCGGCAAAGGAAAAAAGGGGAGCTTTTGTGCGAGCCTTTCGTTTCGAACCCCGTCCTCATCCCCCTTCTGAGTCGGTGCGTTTTATTTTTGCATCCCTATCGAGGTCACCGAGGGAGTGCTCAGGGAAAGTCCTTCTTCTCATCCAATGGACGAAGAGTTTAAAGTCCGGGGATGTCGGCTTCTCTGGATGCCCAGTTGGAGTCGGGAAAAAACAGGGGTCGTTTTAAGGAGGCGTGCATCCGCTCCTTTTGTTCACAGAGTTCTCTTATTGTTCCGTATTTCCTCTCTGGTGACTTACTGTTGTAATAGATGTAAATCGGGTCGATCAAGGTTGTGGGGCTTTTATAGAAGGCAAAGTTTGTTTTTTCATCCCTCCCTTAGTGCGATACTTCACTAGGATTTCATTATTTCTGCTAGAATTCTCCAAATATGGCTTTCGTTATTTTATTTCTGTAGCAGCTGATTTGAAAGTTATTATTTTTCGCCAACTTGCTTATTCTGTATTTATTATATTGAGATCGTGCTTGTTTGAAGGTTTCAGCTGCGATACATTATGATCATAAGTGAAAGGATTTCCATCCGTTACAATCTTCGTTATTTTATCACGAAGTCCAAACTTTAGATGAAATTGTAATAAATACTCTAAATATACGAAATATTTAATCCATATATGTGCGATTTATAGCAAAAGATGATATCATTTAAAGAATTACAACAAATAAAAAATTATGGTCATGCGTGGTGTCAAAAATCTTCCGTAGATAGTTTTGCTGGTTCATAGGCACCCAATCAACAGGATCACTGCAAAATTAGCGGGTACTGACTCACTTAAAGGCAATGAAATGTCATCTACCGGTCTTTTCAGCAGGTTTTAGGTAGCTAGTCAAGTGCGTAGGAAATACATCCTCGGTAGTCGACTGGTATTGCAAGATCTTTGTGCGATACGCATCTATCGGACCTCGTTGCAAAAACTTGAAGGAAGGTTGCTTTTAATTGATTAACTCAGAAAAAAATATTTTGTTTGGTAAAATGCTGTGATTATAATTTATTTCTACATTTATTACTCGATTACTATTTGGATAATCGAACAGTATATTTAAGTAACCCCTTTTTGTTTCTATTTTTGTGTCTATGGATTGATTTTACCACAATGCCGTATTTTGTACATTGGAGTAAGTTCATTCACCGGAGAAATTCTTTTTTCTCTTAACCACTAAGAATATATTAATATATTCGGTTAATCTATTGAGCTAATCCTGGTAGCGCTGCGCATTTCATATCGGCAATAAGACTCACAGCTTTTGTATGTTACCGTTAAATAATCTGCATTTTCCGATGAATCGATTACCTAATAAATATAAATCTACCTTCATACACGAGGCTCTCTCCAACCTTGGTGTGGGAAAAGATGTGCAGAATCAGAATTAAAGACGCGAGATAATCATCGGTGTTATCCTCTCGTAAACATCGGACCATTCCGCCGATGTAATTGGGTGTTGGAGGTCGTATTTCGAGGCGAAATCTGCGGGTGATACTCTCGTAAGCTCATTTCGTCGTTTTGCCGTAAAACAAATTACGAGAGAGAAGTAATCCATTCGCTAATGTACAGCGCCCGCTTCCATTACGATTCGGGAGGCAGACCGTAACATCGGGTTTAAAGGCAGTGATTTTTCATCATCTGCCCCTTGAAATGTGAACGCTCAGATCGGCATCTTCATCCTCGGAAAAGCCTTAAAGTCAAATCATAGGATTTTCTCTTTAATAGGATGGAAGTCGCACTGGTTCCCTCTCTGTTAATATCAAAGTTATGGCCCCTGTTTTTTCATTTGAATTTACTGGGATGCTAATGTACGTACTATTATCGTTATTTACAATCGGCGTAATTTTCTTGAAGAGATAACCCCATTTTTGGTGTCGCAGAGTGTTGGCCTCCGCTTAATTCCATTTTAGTATTTGGATCATTTCTGCCCTATTTATAAAGTTGATTCCCCTTTTTTTCTCCTTTGTATATTTCAGTCAATTTTTAATTCATCATTCATCATATTTACTTACCATAAAATTTGTAGAAGTCGAGTTTTTTAGCACATTTTTTATGCTGAAAAATCCCCTTTTGGCTTATACTCAAGTGCAGGTCCTACTTACCTGTTACGCTTTGGAAAATGTCGGCCGTATCCGGATATCGGCTTGTAAATTCCTCACTTGTTCAATCAACAATTCTTTGTCGAATATCTCCTGCTAGCCAACTGATGCCTCAATTATTGGAATTTATATTTATTTTGAAATTGACCAGTAGATGCTGCATATCCCACCCTAGGTTTATACTCGAATCAATCAGTTTTTCCAATTTTTGAGATAAAATTAGGTGCCTCGGCTTATACTCGATTATATACGGTACTTTCTTGTTATGAATTGCCTACACGATTCTTTTGATTGAAAAAATATTATTCGACTTCATTTTTGTATACGTGTGGATGAAGCAAGAAAAATACAGTGATGAAAACGCTACTCCCAAATACATTGAGGTAACGTATGCTACGTTTACATACATACATTTCTGTCAGCGAGTGAATGTGTAAAAATATGCATTGAAATGAAACTCACGTGTTATCATTTGATTTGGCCATTTTGATAGGAAATTTCGAGTGGTACTCCATTAAAATTATATTATTAAGCTACAATTTGAAAAAAATATGTGCGCTGGATCGTCTTAATTAGATTTAAGCTCGAATAATTTATGCGCCAGATTTCCTTGCCGAGATCGCTTCCCGTTTCCTTTAAAATTTCATCCCTAACCATTTTAACTCCCTCACCCTATGAAATATTTTTGGTGGTCCTTATTTGATTTATTTATTCTTATTTGTAACATTAGTTATCTATCATTCCTATTTTTAGAAATTAAATTTTATTTTCTTGTAAAAAGTGTTTTAGATATTGTTGTGTTGAATTGCTTTCAATGAGAACTTACAAATTTGTCTGAAAAGGACTGGTGCAAACATAACATCAAATGACATGAGTTAATTATAATGTTAGTTTTGTATGTTTTGTAAATCTGAATAAGGGAATTATCATATATTAATTTTCTAAACATTTTAATTTGTTGACGTTGTATACGTTTTAAAAGACACTTCCTACTGATTCGGATTCCTTTATTCAGGTTTTTCGTCTTATAAATGATTCATATGCTACTCCGTCATGTTTTCCAAAATAGTTTAGCTAAATTAATTAAATATAATAATTGAAAGTAAGGATTGACTTGTTCTTCAGAGAGCAGCGGTTTAATAACAAGCGTCTCTCATTAACTCTTGAGATATTTTCCTTGTGTTCTTTTGGTGGTTGATGTCTCGTGTTTAACAAATCCCCTTACCGAATTCGTCGTGGAATTAAATACGACTCTTGTATGCTAATAACTAAATAAGATTCTGTCACATGTAACATTTCTTTATTCGTGTTCCTTCTTAATTCATTAACTATCGGCTTCAAGTTCTGAATTGTTCTTTTCCTCTAAGTCTCATCGTCTTCTCTTGGTAGTTAAATATCGTTTCTCAACATTTACATAAATATATTTTCGTTCAGTTAAGCAACTTCAGGGGCTCCCGGATAGTCATGTGGACAGCGCCTTTTCCTTTGGTGAAAGCGGTCCCGGGTTCGATTCCCGGTGGGAGCCAATGTGCGAAATGACCTAAGTTGTCGAAGCACTTTTAAAAATACTGCTACTACTTCTACCAACAACTTCATTTGTCTCAGCCATAGCTAGCAAATATATAATCAGCGTTATTTACTTCAAATCTGTATAAGATAAGACTTGATCAAACGTGTTCTTGTTGGTTCAGGAGTTAAGGCTTATCAAATGTCAATTTTTAATAATGATCATTGGCCAGTTAATTAACTAATTATTTTTCATTCAATCATGAAACATAGAACGTGATTACAATTCAATCTATCATATAAACAGGCTTTTAAAACGCATTAACTACATCTAAGTATATACTGTTGTTGAACTTCAGCCAATGCTAACTTTAATCTGTGAATAAATAAAAAAATATGCAGTGGTATGGATCTTCATAACCAACATTCTAATACAGCATCAGATAACAGTTATAGCAAAACTTTCACTACATAGCGGAAAACCGATCTGTAATAAAAAGGCCCTAAGGCTTAAAAATCGCCTCTACCACCCTCTAAACCCAATAACTCCCAGTAGTTGGTTCATTCACTTAGTTCTCTCACTATTTCTCTTTCTCTCTCTCTCACCCCCCTTCCTCGCCTCAAACCGATTTATTTTGCGCCTCTTCCTTCAATTGTCGGCCTGTTTTGTTTCCCTCTTCTTTCCTTCTCACACACTCCCACCCGAAGGCCCTGGTGGTGCGCCTGCCCCCATTAGCAGTCGCCAGCAGCCCCCGAGGGCCAAGAAAACGCAGAGGAGGGTCACCCACAATGAGAAGAGATACCACTCAGGTACCCTTTATCGCAAATGCTCGCGAAACAATCAAAGCCCACTCTCGTCGACGCTTCTTTTACTTTCGCCGAATCGATCCAAAGAATTCGCTCGTTGAAATCTCCGTTCACTTTTCACGTTGCCTCAGGGAGTATGGAGCATCTGTGGCTTCCTTTTTATTTCGAATGAATTCATCTCTTCCTGGACCAGTTTCTTTGCTCTCAGTTTTTGGATTGTACCTCTTAGCCCCTTGGCTTGCCTTTATGCGAATGCATGGCTAATTGGAAATTATATGTTTTCTCCACTTAATGTAAGCCCAACCTGCAGAAGTAATCTTCTCAGCTTAATGTATCTCCCGCTTATTTCTTTGTGATGCTCCTTTTGTAACTTTTGCCCGGGATTTTAGTATTTCGCACCCTGCCGCAGTTGCTTTTTGCTTGTAAATTGGTTTAGGATCCCGAGCTTTTAAATTTATTGCTTGGAAATATTTATTTCTCCAAGGTAAAAGCGACGGAGCAATTGTTTGAGAAGACAGCGAGTGGTTTAAATCAAAATTTTAAATTCTCTCTAGAAGATTCCATTTTACATCCTGTATTAAGGAGAGATTTGTTTCTTTTCCACGGAACCTGAAGGGGTTTTTAAAATCGGTTCCATATATATATAAAAGTTAAATTACTATTTACCTTTGCTCATACATTTGCAAATTCCAATCTGAAGTTTAAGTTAGATTTCAGTCCCACAATGATAGGTGAATAAAACTGTGAAGCAGTATATCATTCTACGTTGTAAACTTATTATCATGCATTGTTAAGGATTACTTTAGTTAACTCCTCGTTAATGTCGTCCCTCAAACGATTATGTACGCCTCCTATTCTCTGTGATATCAGTGCACTCTTTCAGCATCACAGTGGCTTATACGAATCACATTTTAGCACATATTTTTGTCACTATTCTTGTTTCTTCTTTTCAATGGTAAGAGGTATTTTCTCATTGTGATATTTTCGTATACTCTAAGTAGTGTTTATGTATACTTACCTCCTAAATTTATATCCTTAGATGCATCTTTTATACTATCGTCATTGATCGCATCGTGTGTTGGTGGTCTCTTTCAATTTCTTTGTGTTTGGTGGCTGGGACTTTTGGCTTCTGTGTAATTTCTGCCATTCCTTTTTTCCCTTTCCTACAATATATGTATTTCATCAATATGTAGAGGTATGAGGTTGCACTGGCATGATCGTATTCGTAAATATATGTGTTTAATGTGTCTTTCATCTCACTCACGAGTAGTTCCAAACTTGCACGCTTACCTGATAGTACAATCTATCGATTTTCCTTATTCCTACTTTTCACACCATCTTTCTCTCGTCACTCTTTTATTTGTACTTCGGATTCTGTTTATCTGCGGTGCTTGGAGTTTCCTGTCAATTCTCTCACGGGTGGTAGTTACAGAAGGTAAGGATGGAGTTAGTTTTTGTTTGTTATTTTTTGTTTTGGGAGGGGGTCGGACGGGGAGAGGGGACACCCCCCAATCCCCGTCTCCGCCTCCCGCAACCTCCCGCTTCGTAAAAGACCATGCCTTAAGTCGTTTCGCCTCGTTATCTCCCTTTCCCTTGGTATTCCTCCGCCCCTTCCAAAAACCCCGTGCAGCCTCTCTGTCCGGCATCGGGGTCTACGGTGGAGTCATCGGCGGAGGAGGCAGTGGTAGCGGCGATGGGGGCGGAGGGTCCATGGGCAGCAGCCCTGGCTCGAGGGCCAAGCGTCGCGCGCAACGACGAAGGCTCACTCGCAATGAGAGCCGGTACCATTCTGGTGAGTAAGGATGATTCATTTGTTTGGCGAAAGATCTTCGCGTCAGGTTTCTCTTCCCGTCTGTCGATCTACTTTGTATTCTACTTTCGTTCGTGAAATCTTTAACCAGCCTTGAAACCAGAAGAAAACCTGAGTCCTCAGGGTGTTGCGTAATATTGTTTTAGTACGCACAGGGATTTAGCTTCTGATCATTCTTCATTGAAGATAGTCGGACAGTAAGGAGAGTAAATTGGAGTATATTCCTGAAAGAACGGGTTTCAGAATTGAACCCGCTGTGGTCGTAAACCCAGGACACTCTAACTTAGGCTGCCTTCAGTAACTTCTTCTACGTCATACGTCTATCGTAAACGAAAAATAGTTCTGATATTAAATAAGGGCGATTTCCAATCCTTGATTATCACATTAGATATCAACTCTTTAATTTATATAATTGTCTTCAGATGTGATTATATCTTGATATTAAGAGATGCAGCGACGAAATTCTTCCGGCTATTTCCCTGTTAGAAACGAAAAATATAGAAATTTATGCAGATCGTTCAAAATAGAACTGTATGTAAGTTCTGAAAGCAAAGCTGAGTGATTGGATCAGTAGCGTGAGATTTTATTGGTGATTCTTGGAATCCATGCTGTAAGTCGTGCGAAGAATATTAATCTTTTCTCAATACGTATTTTAATAGTTATGCGTATGCCGTATTAGCATTTCGCTAAGGTGATTTATGTTGGTAATATAGAGTCTTTCTTCCCGTTAATGAAGCTTAACAGATTTGCACTCAAAGGAGTTTCTATCTCTATCCTATCAATTTTGATTTTCGAAAAAAAAACATGTAAAACGCTAAAAATATATGATTGTTATTTTTCATTAAGTCTTACATTAGTCTTGATCCAACTTTACTTTTGCCTGATCCAAATTGGAAATTTATAATTATATTTTTCTCTTCTCAATTCTAATTGAGATTTAGTCTCTTTCCGCCGTCAGAGCACAAGATTAACTAGTATTACTTTCCAGTAAATCGATCACTCACCTGGAAATTAATCGTGACTAAGAATGTATTAAGTAAAATCGTTTTAAGAAATAGACTTTTTGAGCACATTTTAGTGCAGTGCAGGTGTATATCTGATCAAAGCAAGCAAAGTCTAATTAACGTTGCTACATTTGGTAATGAATTCTGTAATCGAGTGAGGATTGGGAGTGCTTAATTCCCTTGTTTATCTAGTTCCAGCCATCTGTTTTCCCGTGGAGCGATTTCCTTGGCTCGCTATAGAGTTCTTTATGCGAGGAACCTCGGAAAGCAATAAATACGTCGCTTAAAAATTTCCGCGGGATTAGCGTCTGCCGTCTCGGTTTATGTGGACTTAAAGCGGAATTCCCAAGGGGGAAAGAATTAAAAAGAGAATCTGGTCGGTATGCGATCGACGGATATTCGAGCGAGCAATGAAAGGGAAAACGCACATTGGGGATTTTACGATCCGGTGCTTCTCTGTTCGCTGCACTCGGGTATTTTGATTTTACGTAAATCAAAGGGAAATTGTTTTTCAAAAATACGCTAGTTTATCCTGGAGTCTTCTCATCAGCGCTTGTTATCCCGAGGTTATTTCTTTAGTGAATTAGTTTCTTTTTTTTTTCGATTACTTTTCACCCATTTTATTTCGTAGCTATTATTTTGAGTATCCCAAAGGAAAGTTTGAAAGCAGTGCCGTTCAAAATGGTTACATAGAGAAGGACAAGAAGTTAGTATTTTGAATAGCAGGAAGATTTTCTAATTTATGCAAGAGTTTGTAATTTCTGGTCAGTATATATCTCATATATGTAATATGAATATAAATTTTATTCTTATTTAGAAAATGTATTAAGAATTTAAATTAGAGTTACATGGCTGTAACTTTCATATTATCTGTCTTCGTACTATACTATGTCTATACTATCGTACTTTGATTAGAAATATTTGAAAAGTTATCGTGGAACTCGTTTTTGAGCCGTCTATGTGAATATTCCTTCTTGTAGTCACAAAATCTATATTTCTTAGATGTTTTATACTTATTTAGAGTTTTATTTGTGAAACCTCCATAAAACATGCCATTCAGTGAATCACCACGGAATTACTGCTTTGTAAAAAAAATATTCCTCACTTCCTGATTCTGTACTAAGCCAAGGAAAAAGTTAGAAAGTAGCAAACCATAAAACGAATATAAAATACGGTAATTGGTTTGAAATTAACATGCATGGACTCAAGGCCAGCAGGACTATCGTCAGCGAGCATTTTTTAACGGTTGTGATAGACCACCCAACTTGCAGGAGTGGCGAGCGGGTCGCATACCACATAGGGGCAAATACAAATTCTACCACTGGTGCCATGTTTTCAATTTCGTTTCTAACTTAACCTTAAGCGTCTTATGCGTTGATTCTGAGGTGCCGTACTGTAACGTATTAGGTATAAAAGGATTTATGGTCGAATGATATATATATATATTAAATATTTCAGAATAAATTCAACTTTTTATTGCGTCGCCGTATTCAAATCAAAATTGATAAATTATGTACACACCTTTTCTACTTATTTTCATTTGAAATTTTAATCCATCGTTAACACTAGCTATCTATTGAAACTATTTCCAATTGCTCATAATCGATATTTTATGAATTTATATTCATATAGAAAACAAACACTTTTTCTTTTGATAAAATTATGGTAGGAAAACAATGTGACGTTGCTGACATAGTCTGGTAGGTTTTAGAACTTCGAATCTTTCCTCATTCATTTTTCCTTAAATTTTTATCTAAGTTACGCAAAATATAAATATCAACAAATCTTCAAGGGCATATTCTATTAATCTTTATAAGGAAATAAGGTAAGTATATATAAGAAGGTATGTCTCCAGCAGACGCTATGAAGTTAGAATTGTCATCATCGCTTTTCCAGAAACGTAAATCCTTTCCATCGTTTATGTATTCGGCACAAATTTTCAAGATTTATCCGTTTAATTTCCTTTCTATCTGAGTGAGCTAATGCAATTTGTCTCATTAGTTGTCTCATCTTTTGTAATCGCGTATTTTTTCCCACTTCTCCGTTAGACTTTCTAACGGCAACGAACCAGCAAGAGCTCGCCGTTTCGACTTTTCATGCTTCACCAATCACTTTGAGCAATGAATCGAGTCTTAATCTCGACTAATAGCTGAAATGCCGTTGTTGCTGTTGGGTTCACCGTCACTTTATTTCTTTGCGGACACGCAGCTGACACCTGCCGCGTTAGAGTTGAAAAATCATTTTTCTCAAAACTACTTTGGAGTACAGCATAGAAATTCTGATAGATAAATAATCTTTGGTTTTTACTCTTTTTTGTAATTAAACTGTTATCCCATTTCCGTATTTATAATCATCGAATCCTTTGAATCTATGAGCTAGTTCCTTTCTACATTAGATTTTAATTTATTTAAGGTTTCAGCATAACTCCAGCTATAAACATTTTATAGAATAAGCTAATAGACTTATACTCCCGGATAAATATTCTTCAGTTTGGCTCGTACTTTTATCAAAACTCTCGTCTTTATTGGGCGAAATAGGTTATAATTCTAATAATCGGTTGTAATTAGTCCCATTTTCCATTTACCTCTTACGCTTTTTCGAAAATTTCACGTGTCTGATAATTAATGATAATTGGGCATGAGTTTTCGGTAGAATCATAATACAATTGTAAGCGGAATTGATTTTTTATTCCTTCGTATCGCTGCATCTTTTAGATTTGAATTTTTAATATTTTAAGTAAAATCATCCTGCTGTATCATGATTTTAGTTAATCGTTTAAGTGGCTGTACGTTTGAAATGCATTTGTGAAAAGTACCCAATTTGATGTTTCAGTTCTCTCAGCTACTTTTATCTTAATTCCGATCCAATGAAAGGAATTTTCCAATCTTACTTATCATCTTATTTTGTCTGTGTTTGGTATGCAGCGACTTTTATGTTTCTTTGTATTTGAAGGTAAGGATATTCGCAAGAGAATTTAATGCTGAAAATGCTTAATTATCTAGTCTACCTCAGAACCTTGATAAGTTCTAGAATTTCCAAGTACAGTAAATTTTCGATTTTTGAATATTCGATTTCTTTTGCTGACTTATTTGTAGAGAGAACCGTAATCATGCGATTGTCACCGTAAGGTTCAACTCAGATAGTTTCTCACGGCGAGTTAGCAATAGATAAATAATATATCTTTTTCCGCGGATTAAAAAAGCGCCATCAAAACGCTAACGAACTCCGCGCATGGGAAATGTGAAAGAAAACCCACGGCTTAGGGAAGATGAAAGCACCTGCCGGCTCCACGACAGCTGAGATCCATAAAAGACGTCACCTAGCCACTCATTGGTACCGTATACCTGCGGATGCGTTCGGAATGAGGAAATAATGCTTTCCAAGAAATCCCGACATCGTCTCCGCTTTTATATTCCGCCCACTTAATGCTTTCTCAGATTGTTTGCTCTCTCCTCCATGTCTTCCTATCTCGCCATTTATCTCCTTCTACACCTATGCGCCCCTCATATTCGTTCCCTTCTCTTGCATTGGTTTTTGTTTACTTTCCACACTCACTGCCCATCCATTTCAATCTTCCCCGCGTATATCACTTCTTGATGTGCTGCTGGAAGTGTTTTTGTCCCCAGAGAGAAATATTCTTGAATCTACGGAATTCGACGCATTTTTTTGTATGCCCTTAAACGATTTGCTTTTTCCTCGCTAAAATTTATTTCTCTCATTGGAAGAAATGAATTCCAATGAATAGAGCACACTTATTTTTGTCAAGCGATGACTTTAAAGATAAATCCAGTTGAAAGTTTACGCGGTTTTGACTAAATATTTTGGAGCCGCGTCTCAAGATAATGCTTTGTCTGTTTGTGTCATTTTTGCGAATGCAAGTTAAATAAAGCTGAATGATTCCGTTTAGGACCTGATTTGTGGATGTATTTATTTTACTTAAATTAATTAATGTAGTATGATTTGATTTTTAAGCGTTCTCGGTCATTCTCCCTGTATTTGGAAGGAATTGTTACAGTAGAATAGAATAACAGTACATATGAAAAATTGATTATTTTTAAAGAATAACGAACATGTACGTAAATCTTTACCACATCATATGTATAATTTTCTTGTATACAATGTGCTTTTTATAGTATTATTTATAATGGAGGACAAAGTTGAGGCCGGATTATAGGACTCTATTAACTCATATTTATTGGTGGAAGCCAATTTGCGGAAGGACCTTAGCTGTCAAAGCACTTCTAACAATACTACTACCACTACAAAACAACCGTGCTCGTGGAGATACACGCTTAATGTATTTGAAACTGAATGACTTCTCCGCAGGTTTACATTAGTAAGGCCCAATCCCTTTTTAGCATTCTACTTGGTTTTCTCCTTTCATCACCTGCTATTCCGGCTTGATTTCCGCAGATGTGTCAGAATTCAAAAAGTCTCATTTTTAATTTCAATGCGATACTGGAAATGTTACCTAGTAACGATTCGAGTTTGTCTGGTAAAACGACAGCTATTAGTCGAAGCAAATCCTCCATGGTGTTGATTACTGTTCGTAAACATTAAAACAGTTATAATCGGCGTCCTTTGATGTTTAGAAGATTAACGAGCGATACATTCTCGATGGATCACTCACTCTCCCGCCACAAAAAGCATTCGATTTGCTAAAATTGATGATTCGTCCGCCTTCGCTACCGCGTTAATCACCTCCCCCCAATCCCAACTTTTGTAATTACTGCGACATTTCTCCATCCTCTCGATTCCGACGAGGGAAACCCTATTCCTTTCGGACCATTCACTCCGAAGCTTTCCAAAGACGGGGAAAATAGAAAAAATGTATCCGAAGCTCCGAAATCACCATTTTTTTGTTCCTTCCGAGACTTTGATCTCTCCCGCACCTTTTCCACCCCTTTGCGACTCGGCCAAAGCAACCCGTTCCCCATTATTCGGGCCCTCGAATATGCATCCAGAAATCCCCGACACCTCGCTTCGGAGAGGATTGGGGCACGCGAGAAAAATTGCAGGGAAATAAAAGGAAACATTGGCTCCGGTCCCTGAAGATGCTCGTTATGCGGACTCCGAACAACCGCGGCGCCAGCGAGAGGGAAAGGGGTCCAATTTTTTGAAGTGCCGCCAGTCGCCAGGACTCTTTTGAATGTGCCTAAATTCCGGACTCGGAGAAACCACAATCGCAATTATAATTCCCTTTCCTTCCGCCAGGTGGTGTGAGTCTTCGTCGATCTCTCATTACCATTCCCTCGTGATTTCGTCTGAAAGGGAAAAGGGTACACCCTACGCGGACATGGAGTGCCCCCACCCCCCTGAAAGAAATTTCCCTTAACGCCCTCTCTTTGTCGTGGACCGAAATAAAATCCTCGCCTCTGAAGTTCTTTCCTTAATCACTCGACGCTTTTTGCGTTAGTGAATCCCTTAACGATGGCGGGGTTTGGAGGGCCGTGGGTGGAGTAGATCTGAATTCCAAGGTAAGGGGTTTTGGCGGTGATGGAGGATGTGGAATTAAAATGTACTCCTTTGGATAATCCGGAATTTTAGGAGGCAAAGAGACTTCTAAACTTGGGTTTCCTTGCGAATTATTTTTTACCGGATGCTGACGTTAAAAAGTTTATCAACCCAGTAAAAAAATCTAGAAAAATAAAGTCCTTTCATCAATCAATTTTGTAACGTATTACAAATATTTTATACACCAATTATACTGTATACGTAAACAAATAAGTAAGTTTATCGTTAGCATTATGCGTCCAAAAGATTATCCGAATGTTCGGTTTATAAGTAAGATGAACTTATATCATCCAGAAGGTTAGTTTTAAAAGGGATGGCATACCAGTGACTTATCAGCCGTAAGTAGATCTTTACATGATTTAAAGTGGCGAATCGAATCAAGAGTAAAAAACTAAAAAGGTTTTCTTACACAACTTATGCTTAAAAATCCAGGCATATCTTCAAATTTTAAATTATTAGCAATCAAATTCTATAAAGCTGTTTTATTGTAGTTTAAGACGGATTGTTTTTGTTTGAATGGCGCATCTGGAACAAAAATTTAATAAGGTTTGAATAATGCTTGAACAATAAAAGGTTTGTTTCCCCTCATTCAATATGTTATGTTTAGTATGCATGGCTTCCTGAGATCAAAATTCATTTATAAAAGTCGGTAATTCGGAAGTTTGCAAATTTCCAAAAACTAATTTGCTTATTTACTATTGCGGTATCAACTGCACTGAAAAAACCAATAGCCCATAATTATCTGCGAAGTTTTCAAAAAGCATTCGAAAACGGGACTTTACGCAGCTGATACGTAAGTAGCTAAAGGTTTCCCTATAAATGAAGTTTTTGGAGTTGCAATAATCGGCTGGAAAAAATCTCATCTCAGATTCCATTCACCCATAATCGTTCCTAATTAAATGCACTCTAAATTTAAACCGAATTCCATTAAATGCTTAATAGATGGAAGCGACCGCCTCAGGTGTTTTTACCGGGGGAGCATTGATTATAGAAAAGTTTCAAAGTTATGGTCGAATTTAATATGGAAAACGAGTTAAAATTTCTTATATCATTAAGTCGGGTCGTTCTCAAAGTTTGGATTTGAATGGGCTCCACCTCTTCTCTTTGCATATCCACGCAAATGAGATTGTAAATCATGAATTGCCGTGGGCGGTGGTGCTCAAGGACTCGATTCTGAATCATGAGACCGTGATTTATATAGCATAGCTCGTATTAATAGCCTCAATTAAGCTCGCAAATTTGGGAGTCGTAATTCCGATTATCTAACGGGGAATATTTTACTTTCTCACAGAGCATCCAAATGAAAAATGTGCGTCCAATTTCTCCTTAAAAGATCGCCAGCATATTAAAGAGGAATTGCTTCGTTGTCGTAAACCGGTTCCATGTTCAGAAGAGGTTCGATGTGAAATTTAAAATTCATGCGGTGCGAAACATTGATATGATTTCGTTTTGATTTTAAAAATCGGAATAAAAATCGTTTATCATATAAGTCGTGATGAAATTTTTAAGTGCACGGGAATATGCTTTTAATGTGAAGCAGATGTTACCTTTTCTCGCCTTACCTTCTACTTCATGAATTTACTTTACGAATTGTGTATATTTCCAATTTCTCAGTTATAATCGGAAAATATAAACATTATTTACAATAAATTACCTATTCAGCATCTACATTAATAAACTACGAGTATGTGTAGAAAGTTTGAAAGATACCTCTTCTATCATCTTTTGCTCCTTTCTATTCGGTTGTATGGAAAATATTCCCTTCCTATGTATTTTACCATTCATTCATTTCATTTCTCATATGAATAGCTTAATCTGAAATTTTCTGCCATTTTTGTATTCTACTGTTCATTTAATTATGGCCTGTATGCACAGCATTTCCTGTCCCATCTTGAATCACACCTTCGAAATGTTTGTGAGAAAGTTATTCTTGAGTAAATCTCATGTGAGCTGCAATTTCCTTATTATTTCTACCACCATAATGGAGAATTTTCCAATATTTTACTGAACATTAGATTTTAATTCTATATAACTTGCCTAGGTAAACCACCTTCAAATTCACCAACCACTTTTGCTTGTTTTGTCTTTTCGTCTTTCCCAAAGAGGAAAAGACCAAATTTCCCTTTCTCGGCCAGTTTAGAATTTGGAATACAATCTTCACCATTTCGACCTCGTAAACAAAACGGAAATAAAATTCCGAGAGATTTATCCAAAGGATTTGTCCGCAGCTTCGTCTCCACCCATAGATTTAATGACCGCCTCCTCTCAATCAACCTCGTAAAGTTTATGCTCGGATGTTCAAAGTCCTGGCTCGCTTCCGATCAGCTCGTTATTTCCCGCGCTCATTTGCATGAGATAGATTCACGTCGAAGAAGTCGTTCGCAGCTACGACTCAATTTAATGTACCGTTCACCTTTCGCAAGAGGCTGTGTCAATTACTTCGCGGGTATCTTCGAAAACGTGGAGGGAGTCTCTGCAGGTCTCGGCTGTACCGTTATCCGGGCGAATAGCCCTTGGAATCAACTCTCACCTTTCCTCCGAGATGAAGCATTTCTAAACGGGTGAATAACCATTAAAACGCTCGCTCCTATCCCACGATTTCGGGCGCTCCCTCCGATGATTTTATTACGTCGTTCATGTCATCTTTTCGTGTAAGTATTTCGAGCTGTGCCTACGTTTCCCATATATTTTCATGTGATAAATATGTGGGATATTTCGCCTTTTCTCACACTTTCTTTTCCCGGTGATGTTCAGCTGCGGTTTTTATCGGTGGTATTATTTTCCCTCCGCTAGAATTTGCTTCGAATATTCCTCTTACATTCCTTGCTAGTATAAAGGGGAAGAAGCTGTTGAGTTCTTGTAATTCCGTTTTTGGGTGGAGTTCCTTTTCCTCAATATCGTGATTTGTGAGTCACTAGTAAAACTAAGTTATTAGTCTACTACCGAGGTACTAAAACCAAATTGTACTATTTTAGTCTCCTACTAAATTTGTATACTTTGGATAGGTAGTATAACTAGCCTCCCTGGATGTTCTTTTTTGAAGAATATCACTTGTGATCGTTGATAGAGAAAGAATATAATATACATATTATTTAGAATACCTTGCATATATTCAAGGTATTCATTGGTCCAAACTATTTTTACGAAGTTTAATCTTGTTTATCTATCATAGAGAGGCCCATTACTTCATTTCCTTAATTTGTGAAGAGGCTGCCATTTTCTTCGTAAAAAATATTAAATTACCTGAACCATTATATGTTAGCTTTGAGATCTGCTACTGGTTGATTCATATGAAACGGTTATTAAATATAACTTTTAAAATGATGAATATTATTTGCATTCATTAGGCTAATCCAATAATTGATATTATTTATACTTCTATACCTTCACTTGTATTTAATTAATGCTTATATCTAATCTTGTATGTTGGGTCATTTAAATTTTTAGTCAATTTCGCCAGTGCAATTCTTCCATTGTAGTTTGCAGCTAAGGTTCTTTGATCATTGAATGCATTCATATGATTAAAGTGCATATAGGAAGAAGAATAATGCTATCTGTTACTGATTGGTATCGTTAAGATTGATTTAAAAGAAATCCTAGGTTTACCTTTACTGCTTTTAAAAATGATTTAATGCTTTCAATAATTTCATCCGACGGCTGTCTCGTTATGTTTGTTATTCGGTACATTTTATTCCGTCGAGATCCGTATCTCTTCGCCTTTGAATCGATTACCCAAGGGCCCGAAAGGAGTCCTTCATGCCGTGTGCACTTCCCTCATCCTTCAGACGGCCATTATGGTACGTTATTTAATCTTTAAAATTCTCGACGGGGTCATTTCCCCGAGCACGCTTTCCTATGAAGCGAGATGCTCGATCGCGACGCCCTCAGCCCTCGAGGGCGGGATAACGAGGAACTAAGAGGCAAAACACGCCGCCTGCGCGCACGGCTGGGAGGGAAAACGGCAGGACGCCCGTCGCAAAGACGTAGACGGATGACTAAACGCCGTAGAGGCCATTAATGCACTTTTTACCCATTGCACTCGCCCTTTAAGAAACGCTCGTTCATCATCATCCCTATGCACCTTTCCTCGGCTGCTTATCACAGACTTGGGTTTTTATATTTTCTCTTTCGAAACGCTCCTGGAATAGGGAAGCCGAAAAGCCCGAAACAAGACGTCGGGTTTCTCTTCGCTAACTATTGTCGGACCAAAAGTAGTATAGACCTGGACTTTGAGGATTTCCCTTTATCTGTGGTTATTATTGAACATGTTATACATCAGATGTGACTTGACGCTTTCCCGGTGAATGGTCTGTTGAAGAAAGTCTTCACTGGCTCCTAACTGGGTGGTTTTCTCGGTGGAACACCGACGTTTCTGCTGATGTTGCGCCATCCAATCTCGGGGTTAAGCCGGCAGCCGAAACGTCGGAGTTCCACCGAGAAACCACTCTGTTAACATCCAGTGAAGACTTTCTTCAACATGGTATACATCGTTTTAAAGAACAATTCTTTGCTCTTAAAATGATGTGCATTGTGAGTCAATATTATTGTCCTACTTAATCTGAGTTGGTGAGAAACCAATCAAAACACGGTAAAGTCGCGGATATTCTCGACTCCATCACGTTTACCCAATTGCAGAACAACGACCATGCCTCGCAGAAAAACCAAACTTTTGCAAAAGTGTGGTATATAGTCTTGAAGCTTGCTTTGTGGTTTCCAGTTCCAATCTTGATTGATTTACATTTGATAAGCATCTGAATTAAAAATTGATCTCCGTCTGCAAATTCTATTCAATGCAGTTCTCACTAGTCAATTGTCAATAGTCACGAATCCCATCTTTCTGTTTTATCTTTCCGTTGTCTCCAGCGTTGGAGAGAGTTTCGACCAATTTATCGCGCTTTTATTATAATTTTATGGCCTCTATCCTTATCTCGTCGTAAGTGAGAGTATGATCTTTTATCGCGTTCTCTTCGGTTGGGAGATTTATACCTTTTCTTCCACTCGGACGGAAAAATTGCTTCCTAAGCGATGTTCTGTGAGGAATCAACGCTTTCCTTGTCGCGATTCCAATTCATCGACGATAAATTCGTGAATCTATTGCCGCGCTGAGTCTCGCTTCTACTATCTCGTGGTCTGATTGTTGAAGTATTATTTACGATGGTGGTAATGAATGGCAATATATGGCCGAGATAGTGTTTCGCATTTGAGATTGTATCGAGTGTGACAAATATTGCTGTGAATTTATCCTCAGCTGATTCTGGTTCAACAACCGATGTCAGCACTCTCGATGCTTGTTTCAATATATTCAACATCTTTCCTAAAATTTATTGGGTTCGTGACGATAAATATTGAGTTTCTAATGGAATGGTAATTCTTCGAGAATTTTCAAGTGATATGATCAAAGTTTATTGCAGTCTGTGTTATATTTATTCCTTGAAAGATAAACCTGACGTTTCCAAACTAATTCAATCGAATGTATGTTTTTGTGACTGCACCACGGGTATTTTAAGAAGATACTTAGGAAAAATAAGTTTTCTCTCAGACATTCAAATTTTTTTTCGTTGGAGATTTTAGTATATTTTAAATAAGATTTTAAATAAGTCGTATTTAACCTTCAGTTTCTTCTCAGTGGAGAATAAAAATCCATTTCAGGTAGCTTTCCAGTCGATTCTAGCATAATGTTGTTTCTAACAAAGGAAAAAGTTACTTCACATATTCCCTCAGAATTTGTTGGTGCGAAATGTTTCGCTAGTGGAATAGCATTGTTTCCAACAAGGTATTGATTTTTCGGTTGTATTGTCTTTGCATAATTTAACTTGAATTCTAACATTTCACTATGAGTATGTCATCCTTAATACAATACTCAGCAGCTGTTATCGTTTTATGTGGATTAATCTTTAGCTATCATTACTATATCTTTTCAAAATTATACGGTCCCATCGTTCTGTATTAATAGAAATATGTATCTTTTTTTAGGATTGATCTCGTACTTGATTCTGTTAGCCCGTCTATATCAAGCCATATCTAATCTGTCAGTTTAACCATGGCTAACAAGAACACTCAATCTAGAGATTTGCTTCTATTATGGATTTTTCAACATGTAACGTAAATCATCATCATCAACTCTATTTGCTCGTGGTTGACAGAGAACTCTTTTTTATCAAACGTTAAAACCCTCTCACGCTTTTCGGCATTTTCCGACTTCTTTCTTCTCGAATCGGATTTTGTACCGCTTCTCTTATGCATTCATCTCAGATATCTCATTTGGATTTTTTTCCTCCGCTTTAACGAGGGTTCTCTACCATTCGATCTCCCCTTTCATCCCCCAAGAATTCTCTTTGTCTCAGCATGTCTCTTAAGTAAAGCCCCTCCTCATGTAAGCCCTCAGAGGCATGTCTATGAAGTGCCTCAACAGTTGGAATGATATCGATCCCATTTTAATGCGGAAGTTAGTGCCACAGAATTGCATCTCTCCCTCAGACCTTAAGTGAACTTTCGGATTCTACCGTTGATCTTTTGATGCTTTGGTTGGCATACGAGATTACGATTTAATTTCGATAAACGAATTGAAAAAAAAACCCTTTAAGATGTAACGAGAAACTAGATTTCGATCTACATACAAACTTTTCAAGTTTCAAACTTCAAACTAGAACGAATCCATTTCATAAGTGGAAGTGCCGGTACATTAGTGAAATTAAAACAATATAGTTCGTCACCTATGTTTTCCTTTTCCTCTCCTTGTGGAAGATTATACAAGAGAGGATGTATCAGTAATACTAAATTACATTTTTCTGTTTCTATAAAATGATATATGGATAACACTGGAGTAGTGAACACATCCTTGAATGACATTCCCATTTTTTTGCTCCTGTCGGAACGAAATATTTTCGAAATAAGCTGTAATTAAGGTGTAAAATAGCTTCAATGTCTTCCTCTAATCGTAGTGATACTTAAGAAATGTTTCGTTCATAACATCAAGTGTACGCTGGTTCTTTTATCACAAACAATATCTATCTGCAATAAGTGCATGTATCTAAACACACTCGCAGAAAAAATATAGAAATAAATTTCTCTTCTCAATTAGTTTGTGAATACATATGTTTATCCTAACCCAAGTAAAACTATTGTTTAAAGACAACTGAATCCGAAGTAGTTGCTAACTATCTTAAGGTGTACCTTTATAGTGCATTTCATGCCCGTAACTAATAATTTCGATTGGTGAAATAGTGGATTTGACTAGACTTTGTTAATAAGGGCTTAAAAGTGAATTTTAAATGAATATCCTCTAACTGAAGTAAAAAATAAACCTCTCAAAATATAAGTAATTTAAATTACAAGGTGCCTCGGGAACATTTATATCTTTCTTTCAGTCTTCAACGTAGATATCTCCTTGCTTACATTTTCTTGTTCAATCCATTATTTATTGCTCCGGGTACAAGTCTTTAATAAACTTCACTGAATCAGGCGAGGTGTTGTGGTAATCCATAACGGAAATAATCTATAAAAGATTTGTACTTTTACCACTATTTATTTATTACAAAAACAATCACACGACCGGTTTCGACGATTAATCGTCATCGTCGTGTGATGACGATCTTCAGAAGATGACGATTAATCGTCGAAACCGGTCGTGTGATTGTTTTTGTAATAATTAAATTGTGGTAAAAGTACAAATCTTTCGTAGATTATTTACAAGTCTTTAAAATCAAGTTGTAGTGATAGCTTTCTTTCGTAGTTTTGCGTTTTTATAGCTTCGCTCATTTTCAGCTACTCTTACATCCCAGGTTATTTGGGGCCATCTTCACGAGTTCATCTCGGCGTATTTGGCTTCCAAAATGAAGTTTTACGTGTTATATGAGGATGAACCGACCTTGGTGGACGAGTGGATAGCATGCCATCTAAGCTATCGCTCCTACCCCAAGGTCCCAGGGTTCGAATCCCGGCTGAGTCGGATTTTTCCGATTCAGGGAATGGTCGTGTGTGTTCGTTGTTGCTGTTGCCTCGGTGAAGCACCTCCTGAAAAGTTCAGTAGAGCTTAGGGGGACTTCACCGGTGAAGGGCAACAGCAGGTAAGCAATAAAAAAAAAACTTCTCGCGCGTATTCGTAAATCGTTCCTATCAATGAAAACCTTCCGATAGAACAAATTCTGGGTTGAATTTTCACTCTTGATAATATATAATTGATAGAATTTTGCGGATCATTCACTCTGTAAATTATTTAAGTTGAATAACTTTACAACGTTCCAGGAGATGAAGGAAGAAGGTGTATTAAACGACACAGAGTCAGGTCTAAATTTTTCGTCATTATTTATACAGAAATGCCCCCCGAGAGAAAAAAGAAAACAAAGCCCAAAAAGAACACATGGAAAGACCTAGATTTCGTAGTAGAGCTATATCATCAAGTGATTATTCTTCTTGTGGTTTAGTAAACTGCTTCTATTGTGATGCTAAATTGTGTATTGTTTTTAGTACGTTGTCTTGTTTCCTGGGAAACTTTTGTTTAAATTTAAAGGTGATATTCCTGTAAACTCCTGTCTCTTACGAGCCGTTGCTATGCCAAATCCCATACGGAGTTGTTTTCCATGTTGTGTATATTTGTGCTCTCTGGTGTGTTTTGATTTAGTAAAAATACTAAAATTGTTGTTCTAAAAGTTATTTTTGTGCTGTGATTTAAACTAGTTTGATTCGAATTGTCGTGGTTATATAGAGTTAAGAGACAGGTCTTGTACTTACGCGTATCCTAAAAAATAAATCGTAAGGTAGATCGATTTAACTTCGGTAATCAGGAGCAGACACTACGACTGAAAGTTTTTAGCGCCGCGATATTTAAATAATTTTCTCCTCCGCGACCAAAGCAGAAACATGTTCGCCGAGTTCTATTATCATAATCTATCACGGCTAGCGCTCGTTACCCGGGAATAAATCGAAGACAAGGCGGCATCCACCTGTCTCATCCATCGCACACCGCATTAGGATGTTGCTGGTGACCTCCAGTTTTCAATTACTGCTCGCCCCATCTGACGGTCGTTGGCCGAACCAATACATTCCATCTCTCTTCTTTTATAACCTTAGAGCGTCTGCCGCAAAAACCTCAAGGACTTCCCTCTCCGCAAAAAAATTACGCACGGAGATTTTTATCCGTTTCGTCGGTTTCCTTTTTCAACGCGATCCGGATCGACCGCGGCGAGGGTATCTTCCCTTCGCGGTTTGTTAGAGCCTGTCATTTAAATAAAACTCGCTCGCGTATTCCCTTACGTACTTTCCCACGCTTATGGTTCATGTCGGTCTCCCCCGAGATCACCTTTATTATCGCCATAAAGAGAGCGTTTTGCGGCATATATCTCTGGTTTACCTCCTCGGAACATGCGTCGATGAAATGCGCGCAGTTTCTTGCCGTGTTTTTCTGAAAAGTTGGAGATTCTCGAGAAAAAATAGCCTCGCCGAGGCCGTAAGGGTGGGTTTTAATTCGCCTCTCGACGATAAATTCCGTGCGTGGGTCTGTAATTTGTTTTACCGCGCTACGTTAACCTAGTGGTTTTACTGGGACGTTGTTTATCTTTGGGCTCATCGCAGGCGGTGGTAATAAGGTTCTTCGGCCTAAATCAACTGCATCTATTGCGGCCCCTCGAGAGGGTTGACATTTACGCGGAGTATAGTATCGGAAAAGGGTTGCCGTTCACTATTGCGAAAGTCGCGTTCATGCGGAGAAACTTGGACTCTCAAAGGGAGCGAAATGATTTTTTCTGTTAAAGGGATTATCCTCCTGCGTCGAATCGGAGATATTTTGCTCAATGGCTATCAATCACTATTGCTACAGCAAAAGGATTTGGGAAAGTGAAACTGGTGTCTAGAATTCCCGACCTTAAATATAAGATTTTTTATTTCAATCAAAACTATGAAATCCATTTCTTGTGATTTACGGAATTCTTCATCAGTTCATTTGTTACGTGTTTTTGTTCTTTGGTTCTTTTGGAAAAGTGCGAATAAGTGTATTTTCTTAATAAAATAGGTTAAACCCCTAATGATCTTTCTTTAGATACCTTGATATTCTTTTTTTAGGTTGATATCATCTGTATATCTATTTAATACAGTTATTGTTATTACAGATCGTATACGTTGTAAGAAAGAAAATAATTTCGCTAAATTTTCTTTTATTGTTGATTGTATGAATGAGTATTCTCCTGCCCTCTTGCTCTCAGGATTCAGCGATGTAAAAAGAAATGTTAAGTAAAAGCTTCTCATCCAAGACGGTTAACGTAAAAACTATGATGAACTCGTACATTTTAATTGTGTATCTTAAAAAGATTTCAAACATTCGATGCACGCTCAAATGCGAGAATAAAAAAGAAAATAATGTTACCGAAGTAATGATGAATTTACTATTTAATTTTGTAGCATTTTTTATTTTCCTTTTTTCAAGATATAGTCCCAATGCCAGTGGCGTATATTGTTGCATTCGTATGTTTAGTAATAATTTAGGAAACAGCTGTATTTGAACATTAATATTTGTTGCCATCTGCGCATTTTTATTTATTTTTGTTTTCGCTTAAATAAAATCGAAAAATATAGCAAACATATTGCTGGATTTATAGTAACTCCTTTCTGATGTTATATTGTTTAGAATTTTCTTTCAACATTCCACGTGAAAAAAAAAAACAAAAATATAAGCATTTTTTAACCTCACATTATTACAAATAACGACAATGAATAACATACATCTTGATAAATATCTTTAATTGGGATACACCAAGGAATTTCAACTTTCTCTAATGAATCACCAGGCTGATAAATAACTGGAATACTTTAAATTTTGGGAAAAAGTCGCAAAAAGAAAAGACCAGAGGCAAATAACGCATCAGAGGGATGGGATGTTGTCTTCTCGAATCGTGAATCATCTTAAAGCTGAGCGACTGCATAAATATGAAGTTCGGGTGAAAGTCGCGAATCACTGGAATGGAATCCGAAAAGTAACGTCTGAGGCGCACCCAGTCATCCTCACCTAGATACATCAATGCTTTTATCCGATGGTAATTGTTTGCTATAGTCAGCTACACTAGAGAGGTGATTACACCCATCATTGCAAATGTGTGGTGGGCATAATCCTCCCATCAAAGCTCGAACAATGGCTCAAGTCTCATGGAAATTATTTCTTGCCAATCTCCGTTGCCGAAAATGGAAGAGCATTTCCTCGGTTAATGACACGCAAGAGCGTCGATCTAGTTCTCACCTTCCTTTTCCTTTCACACCAAAGGAAATGCCGAGAGAATTTCGTACTCTGCTAAAAGCCAGTCTTAAGGAGGGAGATGGATGTGTTATTCCCTCAGAAAAACTCTTGGCGTAAAGTTGCCGAGTGGCTAGGACTGGCTTAATAAATGGTGCTTCTAGGAAAAGAAAAGTTACGTCTTGTCTTTGGCTATTTTTTCTCACCTCTCATGGAAGCATAGTAGCTAAAAGATGTTTATGAAATTAATGTCATGGTAATGCTTAAAAAACGATAGCGTTCATCACAAATTATTTTTTGTTTAAAGTGATTTCTTGATTATTCAAATATTGTAAACAAATCAATAATATACGTATGGTCACTCCCATTGTTTGTTGTTTCGTGCGAAAATTATTACTATTATTCAATCGCAAGCTAGGAATCTTTTTTTCGTATATTAGAAGGTTCGAAGACGAATCTACTTAGAGTATATATATATATATATAAAGATAGATAGATATGTAAGTATATTGATAGATTGACAGAAGTGTTAAGGGGTCCTCAGACCTCATTAGAACTTCGAAGAGTAATACGGAATAAAATAAAATATTAATAAAAAATGTAAATAAATAAACATGAAGGGTGAAATTTATTGACTACATTTTAGATTGATTCAAGTTTTTCATCATTTTTATATCTAATTATTATTTTAAATAGGGTAGCGAGATATTAATAATGATAAGTGGTTATTACGACTTAATGGTTCCCTAGAATATGGATATTATACTCGTTTCTCGGAAGCACCACGCAGACGCTAAGATTGAGAAATCATGCAATAATAGCTGCAGTTTCATATTGCATGGATACAATCGATGGAGCCAAAACTTGCCTTTTTCATGTCATCCAAAGGCTAAGGTCCGCCTCGTCCGGCACAGCCTCCGGCGCTCCCGTTTTCATGGGGGGCGTCAAGATGGGTGGCGTTTTTTCAAAGTGAGGATTGATGCGTCGCTTCACTGTTGCCGGGCGCCTCTGTTGGGAACCACCTGTAGCCACCACGCGAATTAACAGCGCTCGCTGTTGTCAGGCCTTCCCCGGGATTACTACCTCATGCCCTTCTTTCATTTGCTGCCATTGTTCCTAATCGAGAGCCCATTCTGTTGTTCGAGTTTACATCCCTTGCGTTCCTCGACTATTGTTCTCTATAAACCATCCCGAACAGTATCATTTTTGATTTCTGAGAATCAAAATTGTTATTATCTTCCCTCAGATTTTAATTTTTTTTGTTTTCATCCTTCTGTTTTCCACAATTTTCCTCTCTTCGGCGATTTCATTCATTTTTTTTAATGTGGTTACCGTGCTATTGTTGCAGTTCATTTAAGTTTGGATCATTCAAAGAAATTGGAAAGTTTGAAAATTTTGAAACGTTTGAAAATGGAAAATGAAAATTGAAAATATTAAAAATAATTTTGGATGATTCAAAGAAATTGGAAAGTCTTGAAAAGTCTTCTTCATGAAAATTGACCTAAATTTCTGCTGGAGTATCTCACTTATTCACAAAGAAGGACTTATTGTTTGTGGATTTTTGTTCAATTGCAGTATAACATTTTCTCATTTATTGTTCCCCCATTTTTTCGACTTTATACATATATCCGGTTTTAACTTGTTATGTTTCCGGTATTTATTTGATGATAATCGTTTTAAATATATTTTTCTCTGATTTGTCTTTAAATGATTTTCGAAATATATTTACATCATGGCCTCTCTTTAATTATGCCTCCCTGATAGTCAGCGTTATTTATGGTGAATATAGTTTTGGTTGTTACTCTTATCTTTATTCCATTGTTTGAATTATATACCCATCTCCATGAATTCCTTGCAAATAAATATATTTAAGATGTTATGGATGATATGGAATATAATTATTTTGCACCGAGATTTCCAAAATAATCGAAGTCTTTAATGGAATTTTTTTAAGGATTTCATATGAAAAGAATTTTTAAATTTTAATATTTAAGATAGTAAGTTAATAAGGAAATATTTCAACTTACAAAACGACGTTCTTTGATTTAATTTAAGACGATGAGAGTTTTCTTGAGGTGCTCCGTAGAAAGTGATATCTTTTCATGGCTTTTTCATTCATTCATGATATTCTACTCATGATATTCTACTCGCTAACTACTTTTTTAGACTACGGATTACTTCTGTTAAAAATGACTTAATGCGCAAAAGAGATCGTTATCAGGGCGTAATATCTCGGTAGGACGCGAAATGAGTAAGGAAGATATTGGGATCTAAGAAAAATCCATGTATCGTATCAGCTTTGTGCCTTTCATCTTCATCCCTTGTTATTGGTTTTTTGCGATCATTTGAGAATTCATTCCATTTTTACTTCGAATAATAAATCGTAGTCGTTGCTCTTTATCATCATCGAGTTTAAAGATTCACTCATTTGAAGATTCGATCGAAGCATTTTTACTCAGCGATAAATCCTAATGAAAATTCGCTTCGTCTGCGATGCCTCACTTTAATCTTCTTGATTTTCCGTTTAAATTACAAAAAAACAGCAGAAAAAAACTTAACCTCGATTCGTTAATTTCTAAAACATTGGATCCCGTGTTTGTTCTCGGAAGCCACCACTCCAATTTAATCTTCCGCCGAGTTTAGCAAAACTATTCAATCTCGCGATATTGAGCCGGAAGCTAAAGATTAAAAGTTTTCGGAGGAAGTGGCGGAGAAAATATTCGGCGAGTTTTTCCCGTCGTCGGTCGAATGTAATTCCGATCGGCCGTTTTCCCCGATTCGTCGGGACAACAGGATCGCTCATTACGGCGAATTAGTTTCCATCCTACATATTTTTGACGTCGAAATCCATCGAGCGAGAACTTATCTCCCGCGAAATTGCTTTCGTAATCCTATTAATTCGGATATTCCGATAATCGAAAGGACCGAATCCGCGAATAGAAATGCTCGGATCAGTTCGTTTAATTTGTGCGGATTAGCCGTCCCATCGCTTCGATTATTAAAGATAGGAGACGATTGCAGACAATCTATTCGAAACGTTTAATCATTATAGATCTCGCTTACGGGGTTGTTGATTTTGCTGTTCCAGTAAATTCGAGAAAAAAAAACGTGTAAGGTTTGCTAGGAAGTAATATCCAGGATGGATGGTTACTTCTGATCGTTCTTTCCGCGGGACATTGGAGAATTAATACCAATTAGAGTTAGGGCTGTTGATACCATAGGAGACTTGACTACAGGCGGAAAATATTCGAAGAGTTTGTCTATATGGATCTAGTCGACGAGATCTTTGATTTTGTTATTTCAGTAAAATGCGTTCGCGAGCTTCTAGGAAAAAAAAGCTTGCAAGGTTTACTAAGAAATAGTCTAGAGGTTGGATTCTTACATCTGGTCGTTTTTCCTTCAGAGTATTAGGGAAGTTAATGACAGTTATGGTTGGGGGTATTTATCCTTTTATACCCCATGCCATACTCCTCTGCTGGTTTTCGGTGTAAAACAGGTAGGTAAATTATTTCAGTGTTATGAAGTTAAGCAACAGACCGTTTCTTTGCCTTCAAAGCTCTTACAGTCACCATGTTCTTAAAATTCCGTATTCATTTTACGTCTCGAAGCTGCATTCCTTACTTTCTATGGTATTGACACATCGGAAATTTTATTTCTCTCTTTGTCCATGTACATTTTCTTCATTTTAATTTACGTTTTTATGTTTTTTTTATGTATTAAATTTCATCAATATCTCTTATGAAGCTAGGGGTAGATATGAAGAGCATTCCGCGTTATTATTTCTGCTAAGTAAATCAGATTTTAGTGCTACTTTTGTTGTTTATTTAGTTTTCGAATTGCTCATATATTTTTTTGGTTTAAAGTATTGAAATTATCGCGATGAAAAGCTATTTTAATTATAGTAATGCAAAAGAACGATTATTGATCTTGTACATACATGAATAACGTGTATCAGAGATAATTTTCTTTTGGGTTTTACTAATGAAACGAATTTTTATACTTTTCCATATTAACTGACCTTTGATTTTATTCCTATCAACTTGTCAATCGTAAGTTGGATGGTAAATTTACATGTTTATCAGGCAAAGTTCTGAATAGTTACTCTTTTTTTATCCAACCCATCCCTCTATTATGTTAAACGATTACATGCAGTATGAAATCAGTTAAAGGAGATGAAAACGAAGAAATGAATTTTTGGGTAAAGAGATTATCGTTAAGGAAGACTTGCTCCAACAGAGAACGGAAATGTGGAAAACACACTAACTGCAGATGTCTAAACGTAGCCTTCCATTAACATCGCTTTTAAGCGGCGTCGCCTCAACTTCCTCCCGCCACCGTCTCTTTAAGGTCGTTCCCTTAAAATAAAAACGAAATCGGATTTTGGGCGAGATTACACAGGTCAGCGCTCCAGCCGTCCATCCGTTGGATTTATTTCTCGGATGTGAACTCATTCTGTCGCTCTGATGATTCCCTCATCATGCGATGGGAAGAGACCCTTGCGGCGGATCGGTTGCTTCCTCCGACGACCCCCCGCTGGGGGAATAATAGCTGCCCGCGGTTGCGAAACCCAGAACGGAGGTGCAGTTGATATTAAATGAAAGAGCGTAGATCACGGGTTGTCGATCTAGCGGATTTTTACAAAGTAGGTTCACTTTATCTACTTGGAGTTCTATTGATCTCTGCTAGTGATTTCTCAGAAAGAGAAAGAATCTGATAGTTTCATCTGCAAATCATCCCACTCTAACATTAGCTATCAAGAAATGGTAGGGAAATGAGGCTTGCTAGACTATATGAGGCGTGAGGTAGTTAGTCGTAGCTTTCCTCACTAAGCGAGAATGCTATAAGTGGAACATATCCTTGTAAGTGAAGCACTAATTATTTTCTAGGAATTTCATAAAGTGATACCTTAATTAGGGATTATTCATCATCACTCATACCTCAGTAGTTTCCATGTCATCTCTGCCATGGACAAGACTGACAAAAGTAAATGAAAAACAATTTTTTCTCTATTATATACCAAATTATATATATTATTAATATTACATTCATTATGATCAGAATCCCTTTATAGATAACTTTGAATGGCAGGATGATGGAGAAAGAGTTAGTAAACTGCCTATAGCAAAGAAAACATTTATTGATATCTTGTTTTTATTAATATTGATATTTCGTTTTTATACCACCCCTCTCGTTTATTCTCACAAATATGACATATCAGCCTTGAAATGTAAACAACATGTTAATTCTTTTATGTGTGTTTCTCCCATGTATTTATTTCAACCAAAAGTATTTAGGGAAACTTTCTGTTTATTTTCTTAAACATCTTTTTCTCGTTGTTCTTTCAAGGTCAGTCATTTCGTTCCCTGGTTTGTTTATGCTGATTCAACCGAACCTTTTTAATTTTAGGCCAGTTATAATTTTCGTCCTTCTCATCTAGTATGTTAGATCAACATTCTCCGCGATATTAATCATTCGTTTTTTTCAGCCGTGATCATAATCATTTACTAGATGTTGCTAATGAAGAAGCGACAGGAAATGCATTACGTGCATCCTCAACTCTTTTATGTTCATTTTCCTCTTTTGTAATCACCGCTGCGGTTGCGTCCGGAAATAGGCCTCATATTTCTTAACTGGGAAGTAATCCGTTTTGATACCACCCCTCTCGTTTATTCTCGCACATCTAATCTCATATCAACCTTGAAATATGTGAAGAGGGACTTTTGTCGCGTAGATGATCACGAATTAAGCGTTGGGTTACATAAAATTATAAATTTGCTTTTCCTCCTTTGAGTATTGTGTATAAAGAAACGGACTGGAAGGAGCTAAATGTAGGAACGGACTTTTAAGGTTTTAGCCATACATTGCAAAAGGATTTATTTGAGTGCATTTTTAAGGGTTTATCTTTCTTTATTACGAAGAAGAATCTTTGCTGCAGTGACCATAACATCTTTGAGGCTAACCAAAGCCCATGCCATTAATAATTGTTGGTCCACTTATTGAGATACATCCTATATCTAACAAAATTTCAGCTTTTGTGTGAAATTCATTAAAACTCAGCTGTATAAATTATTATAGGGTTCTAAAATCGTAAGATGTTCGCATTAGTACACAGTATTTATTTCGTTTGCAACAACATCGCTATTTGCCAAGAAGAAGTACTCCTAATGGTTATAGCATCCCTACGACCTTCCCTTGAAGCTTTCTCGTCGGTTAAGTAATTTATTTTTTCGTCTAAATAATGTTGTCTCGTCCACGTAATATATTTATAGCATTTGCATTACTTTTTTTCTTTTCCTTATGAGATCCTTGTGTGGTTATGTTACTTTAGCCTACCTACATAATTATTTTGAGCTTTATATCTTTTGTATAGTTTTAGTAATTTCATTGGGTTTACCTTTTTGGTCGGAAATTCCGTATAACTATTCTACTATTACTTTAATCTTAAATCGTATCGATGATTCTACTTATGGCATAGTAAATTCATTTTTTGGAGATTGAACTATATTATTTTAGTTAAAATTAATAATTCTTTGACCTAATTGTAATCGGTGCTCCGTCGACAAGCATTTGCTTGATGGAACTTTACTGTTCTGTTGTACCAAAATTAAATAAATAAATCTATGAAAATCAATAGAAGGGAACTGTCAATAGGAGAAACTAAGGGGTCCTTTGAAGGAAGCGTTACTACTTTGTACACCCTCTTATGTTCTCTGGCCACCGCAATCGTAGGATATCTCTATCAGTATACGTTACCATTCCCGAATTCATTGAAAATTCCCCTACTTGTCTGAATCCTTGTTGTGATCATCCTCTAATCAGCATCTCGATCCGTCATCCGATTTGATCTCAATGTGATCCTTGTAAGATACAAGATACACTCCAGAGGACCAGTTTCCTACTTCGAGTCTTTCTCTAGTTCCGCCCACTCATCCCCAACAGGGAAACCAATCAGCGGCCGAAATCTCGGCGAATCGAAAAATTCCCTTCGAATCGGCGGATTCTTTTCTCCAGAAAATCTCCTTTCCTTTCGCCCACGGAGGAATTTGAATACGTCGATGGCGATTGAAATTCTTCCCGCAGAATGCGATCCTCCCCTGCGCGCCTTCCTAAGTTTTCCTTCGGAGTAAAAGGAACGGCGCTACCCAATTCTTTTTTTCTTTTATCTATCTTTTTTGGGGAAAGGCTCTCTCCTTCCGCAAGGTCCATTAAGGTACGTGTACCGCGTGCCGCAAAAGCCCACCCTTTCTCTCCTTATCTCCCTCTTGAGATCGATCCCATGTCATCGGGGACCGCATCTCCCACGCCAAAGAGGTTTATTTGCTCACTTCCTTCTTGTGGATATCATTTTAGACGAAGAATTGCGTTTGGTTAATTTTCATACGAAGATTTTTGATCGAATCAAGTTTCTTGAAGTTCTCTTGACTATTTAATTGGTAATATACACAGGGAGAGTCTAACGTCGGGAAAGTGAAGGCAAAAAAAACGCAACCCGCAGAGCACTGGTGAGAACTTTTCGCCAGCTTCCCTTTAACTACATGTATTTTTGGGGTTTTATTTTACTCTCATACGGGACTCAGGAGCTTGTCTATCCTATGACATGGACGCAGATAGTTTAAATGAACCTTTTACTTAACGATCATAATCGATTTTTTCTCAAAGTCCTTCTTGATTCCTTTCATCAAGGAAAATAAAACATGCCTGCAATGTAAACTTCTCGGATACCGGTGTCGTCTGCTAGAGCGATATAAAAAACGAATCATCTGCCAACCTTCCGAAAACTGTATTAAAACCTCGTTGATTATTATAATGTTAATTTTATGTATATTATAATGCATTAATCCGACTTAGTTTTTAATCGATCAATACCAAGTATGGCATAAAAATTCCTTAATAATCGTTTACCGCAATGAGATAAAGCTACTCTATCATACATTATAATAGCTTATCAGGGTAATTAGAGATTTTCCACTTGTGCAAATGTTTGTTCTAATTCATAATTGAGGCTCAATGCAGTAAAAGTTGTCAAAATGACGAATCTGTTCTTACAGCCAAATGCACTGCCATTGGTCATATTGAGGGCAGAAACAAGTCCCTGCTTATTTATCTATTAAACCTTTAGAAACGCGAAAATAACAAAATTACTTCGTGTTACACATTGCTCAAGCTACATTTTTTGTTCCAAAACGTTCGAATTACTCGATCAAGCCTTGATTACTCTGTATCGAAGCCGCAAAATCACGAAAAAACAATGTATTAGTATAGGGAGGTACGAAAAGTTCTCACCAGCATGGCGAAATGCGCAATTTGCCGCTTTACCCCTGGCTTCACTTTTGGTCACTAGAGGGAGATAGGACATGCTACCCCTGTGGTACTATAGAATGGTAGTAACATGGAGATTAACTAAGGATAGTTTTGAAAATTTTGTTTGTTGAAGGACAAGTGTGGATAACATTATTGACCTTTGTACTTTTTCATAATTTATGCATTCCCATTTCACCATGTCATTTACTGGTTTAAGTACGATTACTATGATTGACTGCTGACTGAGGGAGATTTTCCGAGGGGTTGACCTCCTTCTCTAAGGCAAATTCCAAGCAGATTTCAAGTATCCCTCTTAATCAATTTTATTTATGTCGTGAATATTATGAATATTGTAAATAATTTAAAATTGTAAACTTTACCACCTAAGCACCTACTTTCAGGGAATGTTCTTTTATATTATCTGTAACAATCATTTGGTCTTTCATAGGTTAGGTTCTCTGTTCCTTTTCACAGTAAAAATGATTTTAAAGGCCCCAGTAAAATTCTTCATCTATGATTCATACTTTATCAATTTCATAACGATGGTATCTATTGGTACTCGATGAAATTAGCAATGAGGTTTTGATGATGTTAAACCTGTAGAAGAAATCATTTTAAATCGTTTCGTTGTTTAGATCCTTGCTATATCAAATGTTTTTTTTATTCTGATATATCTTCATTTACTTACAAATTGCTCCGTGGTTCTTTAGTACCAACTTTTGTCTGTTAACTCCCTTATTAGTCTGCTTGAAAAATGACCTGAAATAACTCTCATTTAAGGATCAGTATCCCTTTATGATTTGTCCCTTTGACATTTGGTTCGCGTCCATTGTTTGCAGCATCATCTACTCCGTCATACTTCTCAACCGTTGAATTTTTGAACCGATGAGCATTCATTCAAACAGTTGCCCAAACGATGTTTTTCACTGTTGCTATTTACAAAAGGGGTTTGATTAATTTAAATTTTCTGACTGCTACACCGAAATGGTCCGTTTTACGAGTGACGTTTCCGTCACGTAACGGACAAACGGCGCCAAAAGATCGCCCTGTTATCGGGGCCTTCCATTTCGGATGGACTTTTATTCCTAATTCACTCGGCGCCTGTTTATCGGTGGAATTACTTCGGAGGCGGCAAATCTTGACCTTGAAAGGTCTTTCGCTTTGCCCACCTTTTTTGCTTTTGGTATGCTGCGTACGATTTGATTCCGAGAACTCATTGGTAGGGTGGAGTGATACTTTTTTCAGGACAGGGAGAAATTACTGAGGAACTTCTTTTTATGTATGATTTTATAGCCATTAAATACACTCCAGGTTTTGTATCTCCAATCCGAAATTTGTAACATTGTTTGCGACTTTGTTTGAGAATTCATTTTGGGGTGAAACCGTGGTCAATGTAGAGAATGACTAGTACTTTGGCTTCTGAGATACATATATATATAATTTTTTCTATAATGAGGCAAGCGCTACAGGAAATAAATTCAAATACTTCGGCCTTCACTTGGTGGAACTTCATCTTAAACACAAAGGAAAAAAGTAAATATTTATTCATTTAAAATATTAGGATTTAAATGTTATGCTATACCTCTCATATTCATCTCTTGAAGATACAGTTTACGGTCCATTGCGCTCATTCGATATCCTATGTCAATGATACGTATGATAAATGTATTTATTCTTCGCTCATTTACTTTTTATTCAGGTTATGGCAAAGGAAGAGTTTTTGTCGATTCTAACTTCTTCACAGTTCTCATCGACTACTCAGTATCATGCATTCGAAAATCCCAATTCCGAAACACCCTTGGTTTCAAGCCTCTCATATGGAGGACACTCACCTTCGAAATAAAATTACCTTCTAATAAGAAATTTCTGCATCAATGGAAATCATCCCGACATGGAAAGTCTCTTTTCTCATCCGTCTGAATCACTTTAAGATCACAGATCCAATCTCAATTTAGAATATTCCGCCTCAATTCGTCCCGTTTATTTAATCTTTAGGATAACTAGAGTGCTCTGGAATTTCCCTCAACCTATCCCCTCTTCGTTTCTTCCGTATCCGTGGAATGGAAATTTCGCAAGGATTCCTCTCCCCCGTTCTTCGAATCGATACCACAATCTGGTACCCAGCATAATCCCCGGCGTCCCCAAAATGATAAAAAAACAGACTTTAAGCCGCGGCATCACGAATATTTTTCCAATTTTCTGCCATGTTGATTCCGAAATCGTCATAATAAGTGCCTTTCCCCCAAATTTTTTCCGAGGCAATTTTTTTCCGTCCGCTTCCCCATTGCCTTCCCCTAATCTTTCCATCCATCTTCTGCCTTTGACATTGTGTACGATGACTGAAGGGGTAACGGCGCAATTTTGTCAGGAGACATTTCCTCGCACCTTAGGCTGACAAGTAAACTTGCCGTCTTTCTCAAACGAATTACCCTTGGGAGTGCCCGCTTTTCTTGTCGTCGAAGGAAATTTTTGTTGGGAAGATAAATCCTTTCCGTGTCTGTTTTATATTCTCAGCTCTCGAAGGATTTGGTTTTTTCAAGGAATGAATTTTTTAGAGTTTCGAGAAAAGTCTTTCAGTTATTATTGTTTCCTTGGATAGGGTTTTTTTCAATCCTGGTCTGAGGTAATAGGATGGAATTTTGCACATTATCTATATCAAAACTGTAGATTTCTGAGTTTAAAATGTAGCAATGTCTGTGTTGATGCTGCTAGTAAACTGTGTATTTAGGTAACTATGGTAATTTTTTTGCTTTACTGATGATAAACTTGTTCGCATAATTTCAGTGTTCGAAACTATGGAAGTTCAGTTACTGTAATTTACGTTATATAACTTACGTTAAGTTAAATAAGATCTGGAGGTTAGCTAGCAGTTTCTTGGCATGCAACATTTGATTGCTTTTATGATGACGACAATTGAAGAAATAACTCTAGGTTAGCTCCACAAAAAAATAAAGTGAAAACATAAGTAGAAGAATGGTTGCTACCCAGCGTCTTCACCCGGTTGCTAACTCGTGAAGCATTCCTCAGCCATATAAATTCTAGTGTTCTTTTCTTCAATTTTAATGATGGAGAATCTCCGTCAGATAACACCGGAATACGTTCAGTTTACGTTTATGATGTTAAATATTCAACGTCTTTCAATTTTCAAGTTATTGCACTCCAAACTGGAATTAAGTGAGGATAATAGTATATTTTATTTCTTTCAATTTTCTTTTCGATTATCTCCTATATAAATCTGTATTCAGTATGTACTTAAGGTATGCTTACACGGACCGCTAAAGTTGATATTATACTTTTCCACGCCACAGTGAAGAAAGTTCGAAAAGCCCTGATTAAAGGTCTTACGTTTCCGCCAAATGTTTTATGTGGGAAGAATTTTCTTCTCTTCTATCTCGAGATATGAAATGCTCATTTCTCGTTCAATTTACCAAACTGGGTATCGATGATTGGTCAAAACGAGGAGGAAACGTTTCCAATAAAGACATTTGCTCCGATCCTCATTCTCTCCCTTTGTTTCTCTAATCCCTTGATCGCCTTCCGCTTTTCTCTTCCCTTTCTTTTTTATGCATCCAAGTCAAATACTCACAAATGAGCTCTCAGATTGGGAAGAAATCACTGGCGAAAGCTTCTCTGGAAAACCACTCGAGCTCCTCTTTTTTGTTTCTTTCATTAAGGTATCGTCTGCTCGCCGTTTCCGCCAATTTTAAGCGAAAAATAATTGGTTTTTATCTCGATAGTTTCTCGAAGTGAAAAATGTTTCAACGGAATTTCATGCTTCGAGACCACTTTAGAGTCTAGAAATTTCGCTGCCTCGTTGAAGTTTATAAGTAGTCCTTATAAAAATACCCAGACACTTTTCCTGGACAATAATTGCACATCTTGGGTTTCAGTATTGCGCTTACTTGTATTGTGCTTTTGAAGTAACGAAAATAACTATAATAGAGGAATATATGTCTGTGATGTGGGAGTTTTAACGAAATTTTACGTCCGCTGTATATTTTCAAATGGTGTATTGGTTAGTATGATTTGGACGCAATGCCATTGATACCATAGATCTATGGATGGAATTTCTCGGGAGAGGTTAATGCTTGAAGTGTTTTTTTTTTAACTGGTTAATCTTATTGTGTTCCAGTGACTGCGTTAATTTACAAACTACACTAATTTAAAACTTAAACATCTATTATTTACAAAATAACATAAAATCAATACAAACTCCATGTAAGTTTTAAAATTAGCTACACCACAGATACAGAATGTAAGTAAATAACATGAAAAATGAATTCCCTTGAAATAGCATCAAAAAAGCTTGCCAGAACGCCCGAACTGGGACTTGAACCCAGGACCCTTAGATTAAAAGTCTAATGCTCTACCGACTGAGCTATCCGGGCTCTTATCCGTAACGTTTAAGTTCTTCTTATTAAAGTTAATTCGAAAAAGTACGTATCTTGGTAAATGTCTGTTCTACTAGCGTAACCAGTTTCGTATTAATGTTTTATGACCTCGTGGTATCCCGTCAAAATAAAAACACTGCTTTACAAGGGCGTGATTTTATTTGCGGTTTTGCAGCTTTCATTGTGTAATTGAACTTTTTTTCTTTGAGAATTTAACGAAATAAATGTCGGTACATGAAAATTATAGATTCGATACTTTCTCCAAGATTTTAGGTTCATACATGTATTGATTGGTTCCAAGAAGAGAGCTACGTAAAGCGTTCACAAATTATTTATATGTAAAAAGTAAATGTGCTACTATTTACCCCATTTTATTATGATGTACCTGAATTACGTGTACGTGGGATGTACTAAAGGTATTCCATTGAGTAAACCATCTTCTTTCTCTCCCATGTTCGTGGCATCGATTCAATGCTTTTCGTTGCATCTGTTTATTCACCAAAGTAGGAATGGAGCAACGGCTGGAACGTGCGGAATTTCATCTGGATAGAGTAGAGCGGCTAAAAATATACCCCTTTCAAAATAAACAACCCCATTTAAATCTTATTCCCCATTCCCTCGGAGTATCGCTGCACGCTGCGTCCATCTCGTTCGTGTAAATGGTAAATAATGTATACGACGGAGGGTGTGCACGTGTGTTTATGGGTTCTATCGATTGAAGACCGGTGAGAGGCAGCGCAGAGTGGGTTTGCGAGCTTCCGGAGAGATACGGAGGCCAATTTCGAGTCTGCGATGAGCATTGTGATTGAGGGAGGAGACCATTTTGCCGCGGAAATGAAAAATTTTGGCGGGCTGTACGCAAAGTGGATACTCTACAAAAGGGAAGGAGCCCATTGCAGACTGCGTGTGTGTGTTATATCGCATTCGTGGTGTGTAATGACAGAACGGAGTTCACCGTGGAATAGGGGTGCATTCAGGATGCTGTTCGGAGAATTGCGAAATATTTGGAATATATTGATTTTTAATCTTGTTCAAGTGTAAGGGAAATAGCGCACTATTGAGGATATTGCTTGGTTATGTGAGCAACCCAGCCTCCTTGGAGAATGATTTCACATCGGTTAATTATCAAAGTTGAAGGTATTAGAAGTAAGATCTGCTTTTCTGATGATGTTAATTAAATTATGTCCAATTAGATTCATTTTGGAATGCTTTCCCGGTAAAAATTCTTGACGTAATTATTACTTAATTAATTTGTTTGATTGAACAGCAGTTGGTTTTAAAGTGATAGTAAATATACTTTTGTTATCAGAGCCTCTATGCTTCCTAAACAGATAATATTATTCCTTAATAATGGGAGGTTTCTATAACTTTTATATTTGTGTTAATAGGAACATATTTCTGTATCGAATCAGAATAAAAATTATTAGGTAGAGTCGATAGAAATAACTTAGAGGTTCAATAGCTTCTACATATTATATTAATGTTATAATATATTTGTCTGAAAGAAATGATTCCCTGAATTGGTGCGTTTTCAGTTGCAGTTTCAGTCATATTGTACATGAAATATACTTTGAAATATAATCGAATCTTCTAATTGAATTCAGTATGTATGTAAAATGTTAGTTACAGCATCAGTCTACAGTATTGATGTCATTCTTCTCCTTATCCTCTTTTTAGGCTCTTTGTATGATTCAAGTTTTATCATTTTTAATGCAGCAGAGGTTTCGTACTGTTTCGGTGACAAACTTCCGGTGGTATCCAGATTATTCCTACCTTAATTAACAGAAGTGAGGTAAGGAATTTCTGTAGCTGTACGAACTTCTACGTTTATATTAGTCATTCCATAAGTCTTCGACTCTAAACTTTGATTGCGAAAGTAAACAAGTGAATTAGAGATCCAACTTGAACGTTACGCATCCGAGCATTTCGCCGGTGCAGTCTGCAAGACATGCAATCGGATCCACAGAGTTACGTATGCGCAGTCGGTGTGTTTGATCCATGCCCCAAATTGAAATTTCTACTCGAAATAATCACCTTAATACACAAGTGAGGCAGAGCAGAGAGAAGGAATGTTTACCTTCGACTCCACTGTTTGCAACTTCCTGCAATGAAGCTTGCTTACCTATTTCCCCTGTGGCATTCCTAACCTGACCCTATTCCTCCGATCTTGTAAACGTAATCCTTCGTGTAGGAATAGTTCTCCGGACTCCAACCGAGTAGAGCATCTCCAAATCGTCGACGTTTCAGCTGCATACTCGGCGACCATCTTCTGAACAATAGCTAATCATTCCAAGAAATGTCTTCAGCCTTCAGGACAATGAAGAAATATTTTCATGAAGATGGTCGCCGAGTATAGTAATTATCGTCACTGTTTGGGCGAGATTAAGACTAAAAGTCTCTTCTTCGTCATTAATTATACAATAATTAAATTAAAGAAAATAGTATGAGAAACAATTAGAAGAATTGTGGATGTAAAAATCTAATAGATTCTTCGGAAAAAATCCACTGCAGGAAAACACCCACGAATAGGGGGATGTGAAAAACCTGCACAAACATACCGATAGTAATAAATGAAAGATGAGAAAACAAGAACATGACAAAATTAAGAAATACACTACCAGTAAGTACTTGCATGCAATACATAAATGAGAATCAGTTCACATTTAAATAAATGGTAGTATATATAGTATACAGCATTCGGGAGTATAAGGCCTAAATGTCGACGACATGGAGAAAGGCTACCCGGTTGGATTCCCGAGAACTATTCCTACATGCAATTCACCAGGAAGGAACTACTTCCTTCTTAATCCTTCCTCCCAAACCCTTTTTTTTAAACTTTGGAGCCTTTCCCTTTGGGATTAATTCCTTCGGGAATCCCTCTCTTAATCAGACGCAAGTTGCGTAAGGAGTTGCCCGTTTCTCCTCCCGAGGAAAGTTACTCTTAGCAGTATTCGCCCGTGAGCAGTGTAAGGACGATGGAACGGGTGTCTGGAGTACTTTAATCAAGAGGTAATGTAAACCCTCTCTGTCAAGTCTCGACCGCCCACGCATCCTTCCTCTTTAAACCCCACTCCCTTTTTGATTGCTCTTAAAATATTTTTACGATACGAAATTAATATGCGTCGTGCCAAGTTCCTTAATTAGTGGCGATGGTCGGGGAAGGAAATTTTGATGCCCAAATCGAGAACTTTCGGATTATTCGTCGGCATTTTTCGTTTTGCAAGCTCTCTCTCTGAAGATATTTTTAATTTTACGGAATTCATGGAGGGACGATCAGATCTAGCATTTATAGGTCGAAGTTGCTCCACGGAAGCTTATGCAAAATAGCCCGCTCTATTGAAGTAAAGGATTGATGAAAACCTCTTGAATTTTAAAGCAAATTTTTCGTACAAGAAGGAAATTTATTTGGAATATTTGTTGGTTATTCAGGAATGCCAATGAAATTATGGAATTTGTCGTTCAAACATGCACATGCTATGTATCTCTCGCAGGTCTTACTATGGATGAATTGCCTAGAGCGAATTATCCGAGTTATTATTGAGTTATTCGATATCTTAATAGCTCATATTACCACGTATTGCGTGTTATTACTCTTATTCCGTGCATGTATACGCTATTTGAATTTCATAAAGAATTTTACGATAATTTATTCAAAAGTTAATAAAAATGACTCCGTACCATTTTTTGCCCTATTTCCGTGTATTCCACACCTTTTTAATAAACCATTCCAGGATAGCTATGTTTTCATCCACTTCAATTAATTCTGAATATTTTCACGTAGCCGCGTAGGTTGAGCTATGCGTTCTTAGAGATTGTAGCCATGGAAATCATTGGATTTTCTAAATGGAAACCTTTCCTCTCTATCATCGCTCATTTTTAATTCCCCCACCATCGTCGTCTTATTGGAGGCAGGTGGAATTCACCGCACCACGGAGCGGCATTGTCTCCCTCCCTATAGAGACGCATCCGTACCAATAGTGGGCGTAAGGGTTTAATATCTGCTCTTCGTTTTGTCTTCAGCGAGTGATACGTCCAGTCCGTTCGTATTTCCTCGGATTAAACTCCGTTGTGACTTGGGCTTTCCATTTGCGTGCGAGAGAAGCGGTTATTTACCCGCGGATAAAATTCAAACCTTTAAACTTCGGTAGCTCGGGTTAAGTAATGGGCGGTTCGCAGTAGGTGTCTAGGAGAAATCTCGAGCTGCTTAAACAGGTTCTTTCTCCATCATTTTTACGGCGATTCTTACTCCTAGCGCGAAGAAATTCCCGCCACCGGTCCTATTAATCAGTTTGACTTTTCTGTTTTTCAAACTGGTTTCCTCTTCGATTTTTTTCGAACTTAATCTGACAGAGAATGGCGGAATGGAAATGAATCACGTCCAGTTTATGTGCACCGATATAAACAATGATAAGCGTATGCGATATTTTCACATGTATTAAACTTATAGGATTAAGATATTATCTCAGCTTTCGAAACTTGGCTTATTCACTCCGAAATTCTCTTGCGACTTAATATATTCTAAATATCTGTCTTAGAAATCACCTGGAAGTTAATGAATCTTCTGCGTGGTAACTTAAGATTTTGTTGGATTAAATTTTCGTTGCTAATTCATTGCCTAAATTGTAATTTATTTTGCGGGTATTTCCATTTTTAATATCACAAGATCATTCGTTATTCGCCCACAAGAGTAAATTCTGAAATTTTGGATAATTATCTAAGATTTTAATTATTCGAATTCAATCAAATTTTAGTTGATCCTTAACCAGTGTGAAAGTAATAAGATTATTAACTTTTAAGTACAAATCTCTGTGTACCCCTAAAATGGAAATATCCCCTCTCTAAGATGGAAGAGGAGACTTTTTAGTCTCAATCTCGCCTGTAATAAAGACCCCTAATAATAATAATAATAATGATATAACAAGAACGTTTTGGTTTAAGTCTTAATTAGCGAAGAACAAAAAGAACTCCAAGAACGAAAGTTTTTTTTAATTCAACGTTCACTTAATTGTATACATATAAATAGGGGGCATAGCCTCCAAGTACCATAAAGACGATTCTTGACGATTAGTTATTTGTTCTCGGCACAAATTTAATATGACTACGTGGTTATCTTTATGACTTTATGGTTAATTTTCTCCAGGTATAATACAAAATCTATTACATGTAATGTACCCATATTTTATGTATTAATCTTTATTGTTTCAATCGTTGTTTTTATTGTGTAAACGTTCGAATATTACTGTAGATTAATAAAAAAGATCTTTACTGTCCACGGAAGGATTTGGATGGTGTCCCTCCAGTCTTTGAACAAACACCTGACAAATTGCGCCCCCCTCGACCATTGCCACTTAGTCTAACGACCCTATTGCAACATTATCCAAAATAAATGACTTAACTATTTCATGAGCATGGAGGTGACTTAGAAATTCACTTCGGTGTAAGGATATGTAAAATTTACATTTTTTCCTTCATCGTTCCCTTTGGTGTCAAAGAAGCTGATTAATGCTATTCTCATTTCTTGACGTATATTAATATTTTTTTCGACAGCTTATGCTAAGTTTCCTTTCTAAATTGATTCCGCTCTTCAGAGAAATTTTGATCCGACAGCTCTTTTGCGGTCGCTTTCGCTGATACAGGGATGACGCTGTCCTAAGCCAGGGAGACTTCTGTCGCTTCAGATTAGGCTTTTCGGTCCGTTGTCAGCGCCGGAGATGAGGCGTCGGCGCCGATGGGTCCAGCCCATATACACGTCGCGTCGGTTGGATTCCTTTTATTTCCCTTGCGCAGATATACGACGATGATTTGCGTTCGGTTTAAAATTCTCTCTCTCCAACTGAAATTCCTCGTACGCATAAAGAGATCCTTCTCAAAAATGGAGACGCGATGTCGGAAGGATTTCGCTCTGTTAAAAAAAAGCGGAAAAAATCCCGTCCAGTTGACGTCTCCTGGGTGTTCTTTTTTAATTCCGGAGGCGATTCTTATCTGTCTTGTCAGGGAGCAACAATTCTTGTTTTCGCGATTAAATGGGTTTTTGGCCGGACATTGAACCGGAATGTAACCGAAACCGAAAAAAATGTGATTTAGTATCTGAAACATTGGCCGAACCAGGGCCGAAAAATTCCAATCCTTAAACTGAAATATGTAAACGTTATTTTTACCATTACGATCATAGATTCGCATTCTCGTCAAATATAACTGTAATAATGTTTAGTATACTTGTGCAACGATGGCTCCCAACTCGCTATTTATAAATAAAGTACCAATAAACTTATTCCGTGGTTATTTATTAATTGTTAATGATTTCATTCAAAAAGTCAATAAAAATTAGCTCTTTATGAGGGTTGCGTTCAACAAAAATCACACTTGTATTATTTTATCGCCGAAAATTAAAGAAAATTCGTACCGTTTCGCCTGAAACGAATCCAAATCCGGAGTTCACATTGAACCAAAACGTAAATAACTACAGCTCAAAACCCGGAATTTTTGTCAAATATTAAAAAAAAAATGGAATGAGTCTTCTACGAAACTAGTTCAAATTTTGTGTTTACTCTTAAAGGATTGCTTTGATTTTGCCTTCCTTTTTTCTTTCCAAATATCTTCATTTGGTTAGAGGAAGAGAAAAAAATATTTTTTAAGTAAAATTCCTTTCTGGCGCTTGTCGTATGCATTCCAAATCTGTTCTGTTTTTTTTAATGTATCATCATTTTTATGTGCCGTAAGGCTTTTATATCGTTATAATTTCTCCAACTATATTTGTAATCGATAATTTTTAGAGCATTTACCGGGAATGATATCTCACATGTAAATGGACTCATAAATCAATTATATTGATTTTCCCCCCAATTCCCATGCCGCTGGCATTCCAATTTGTTAGTGTTCGTCTCTCATAGTATTTAAAGATAAAATGAAAATGTTTTCACGCCACGTTGCTGTATCACTGATGGATTTCCCCTGTACCTTCAAAATTATTTTTTGAGCGATCTACTTAATTCAATCAATCATGTGCTCTATTTGCTTCTAGAATTAGCGGATATTTTCTCAACAAAATTTTTTATGCGTCCAGTTTCGTTTATATTCTGTTCTATAGTTCAGGTTATATACTGCATTCGGAATGTATAAGTTTCTCACATTTTGTTCTCCAATTTTCTCTCACGTAGCTATGACTACGTGAGGCTAGGCTTCTATCTCCCGTGGTTTATGATTTTTTTTTTGGTTTTCCTTCGTCCTGTCGTCAATCTGAATCTCCAGTCCAAAATAAACTAGCGAGACATTCTTCAGGCTCTTCGCAGAAATGAAAATAACCATAGCTCACGATGTTTCCTAGTACTCCCTAATCCATAAATCCTCTGGTAGGTGTTTGTTTTTGGAAATCATTATAGTCCAGTATTAAAAAGTATTTACATTGGCGTGAATTTAAATGCCCAGTATTTCAGAAATCCTTAACTAAATGTGTTGATTAAAATCGCACGTAAGCTTATAATGAATGATTATGAAAATAAATAAATTTGAAAATTTCTTGTATTCGTTTATTCAGATGAATTATTATCATAACTGGAGTTCGTATTGAGTTATCTACGACCGTAAACTTCTTAGTATAATTAGTTGGTAAATATATTTTGTATTAATAAATAATGAGAGATGATGTATCGTATTCTTTCAATTTATACGAGTAGTTTTACAAATTTTACATTCTCTTTTTGTCTTCCGCCGGCCGGATATGTCCTTAAACAAATTTTCCAAAGAGAGGATGAAATAAGACGTTCTTCCGAAGAAAATTTGGCACTTTATTCATCTTTTCTTCTCCTTGAGCGCTCGAATCGCATTTTTATGATTCATCTCCGTTTATGGACCCGTAACCACATCTCCGCTTCACTTGTAACTAATACCACTAATATAAAGGCAGGAAACGCAATATTGTCGTTATTTTCAACCTCCGAAATCCCTTCCACACATAATTTTTACGACTGTGCAGGAGTTTAGAAGTGGGGTAACGGTCCTGGAAGCTGTCTGGAGAGTGCTTCGTCGACGTTAACTTCTCGTTGAGTCAATTACCCCTGTATGGTTTCGGCCCATCCTCACCTATTGCCTAAGGGACAGTCTCTTCTATGGGTTAGGTGTACGACCGCCCTCATAATGGTCTCCGAAGCCTCTCTGAATTAAACGAAATTGTCCCCCTCCCCCTCTCTGCCCGTCCCTGTCAATTACGAGGGTGTCTCTCTTTTTTAACCGCTCTTCTTTTAAACTTCTCCCTCGGAAATTGCTGCTTGAAATTGGTATTAAAGTCATCAAGCTCCAGATCTAATTCAATCGAGTTTTTTTGGGGAACTACTTCAGTGAGTTAAGCGACCCCTCAGACATTTCTTTTTTCCCTCACGAATAATTTATAAATTGAATTTTCTACTTTGACATTTTCCCCTTCGAATTACAAAGTTAGGCTGAACCTAAACTACATAGTTTCGATGGAATTCGCGTTCATTAATTTCACATGTATTAAAGGTCAATGCTGTTGGGTCTGTTCTGTCTTACAGTTGCAGTCAATATTTTTCACGACAATAAAAGGAATATGATTCCGAATGCGTTTAAACTGTATGCATACAAATCTGGCAATAATTGGCATCGGTATTTGCTTTCCTGCTCTTACAATTGAGATATGGATGTAAAATAAAATGTAAGCAGACTTCACCCGTTAACAATGTCGATTACTTTGATATTTTGTAAGTTTGTGAAGCTCGGTAAATTTCGTATACGAAATGCGGAAGTAGTTTTCACGAGAACCCTCGAATAATAAAATAAGGAGTCGAATTCTTAAGGGAATCTTTCGGGGTAACAACCTGGTAAGTGTATGACGAAGTAGTCTGTAGCTGCGATTAAATTTTCTTCGATCTGTTTGCCAGAACGTCGGAATTCAGATTGGATCTTCGCAGAAGCAAGCAACATCTTTTTCTCTTTGACTTGCGAGGCAGAAAAGTTTGAATCTAATTCAATATGGAATTCTACCCACATAGATGCATGGTAAAATGTATGTATACAATCATTTGTATTGATCGAGGAAGAAGGATTTTTTATTGGAGCGAAAAGGGAAAAAATGAATTATAATTTAAAAAAGAGGAAAATTCTGATATCATTTGCCTTTGAAAGTTTTTGAATGTGTTGTCAGCATGCTTGAGAATCATGAGCTGTTCCCTTATCATTCATGGCGCAAGATCACATTTCTGTTTAGGGAAAGCAAATCGTTTGCTTTCAGTCATCACATCGTTTACATATACATCATGTTTAAATATACCAAATCGATTTCACTGTCTCCGCTGCCTCGAATTATCTCTCCATCTGCTGTAAGAAAGATAATGTTATCGTCAGGTTCAGTTTAATATTACTTAATTAAGTAAAATCTACGGAGGCGACCGAGATCCATCCATAACAAAGGGATGAAAATAGACGTATGCTTCACTAGAGAAAAGCTTACATTCATTCTCATCTAATTACTCAGAGGGAAAATTAGTCGTGACAGTGTTGGCATCTGTCAAGTATCTGCTTCAAGAAATGACTCTTTTGAATGAAATGTATGACATTGAGCACTTCTCTGCCAACTGCTGTTTACTAATGAAGAAATCTGATTTCTTTATCACAACAGTCACAGCCAAAGCCAAATGGTATCCACATGCCCAGAAGAATGTAAACAGTAATAGTACGAAATCTTACACAATAGCATGAGACGTGTATACCATTTATATTGCTTATTTTTTACTTCTTATTAACATTGATCTCGATAAATTAACGAAATAAAGTTAATGAACAGCTCGCACTAAATCCCTTGTGTATAAGTCATCTTTTGGAAGAAGTTATTATTGTTTAAATATTTAATATAGAATTTTCTTTCAATCACAGAAGTATTTTATTATCATAGGTATCTAAAATTGTTTGTAATTTCCACCTCTTATTATTTTAAATATATTTTAAGGTTGACTTTAAATACCGAAGTAATCGAGAATGGATCGGGGATTAAGTCTAAGAAGTCATAGGAAATAAGCTAAAGCAAATTCACCTGACCAAATATCGTCAAGTCGGTTAACATTCATTCCAGGTAATTCCTTTCCCCTTCCGAGAAGGGCAGGTATCTCACCGTCGATGCTAATGTAAATCTCCTTCTCCAACCGTTATCCCAACGGCTTTCAGATGAGCTAAACTACCCTTTCGAGGATTTCGTCATAAGGTTCGAAAGGATTTCATTAAGATTTCATCCTCCGCACGCCATCCATACATCTCGCTCGCTTTAACCTCGTTTTAAATTTAGAAATGGCCCGAGGAATCGCTTCGGGGAGTTGATTGACCCGCGACAAAAGGATTCCTCCAAATGTCACCGGTGTGTATCTCGGGAGAGCAAATAGTCCAGGAGCTTATCAATCGGCAGCCGCGATGACGAATGCACACCCAGATAAACCCCATTCGTGAGCCCTTGAAAACTTATCTCCATCAGTTTGGTTTCTCCTTTGCCCACGGAGGCACGTTCGCCCCGTTGCGCCTTCGATTACCTCCGAAGAAGACAGCGAAAGCTTTTCAAAATGGTCTCCTTTCCTCCTCGGCATAAACACGGCGCTCTTCTGGAATCACAACACGTCGCCGGAGGGAGCTTTTCCTAGTCGCTCTTCCTCTGGGGTGAAGGTCCTTTGTGGGTGACAATATCTCTCTCTCTCTCTCTTTCGATTTTTCGTGCTTCTTCCCTTTTCGCTCATTCTTGAACTTGTCTCGACCTCACTTTTCCGTTCCGCCTGTCCCTCTCACTTTGCGCTCTTAGGATTCGAAACTTTTCCTGCCTTGTTTTCTTCTTTGCTCGGTTGAGAAGTTTTTACCTTCTGAAACTCCTTCTGATCTTGTCGAACCAATGTTGACGGTTTCTTTGATATTTCTTTAGGATTTACAGTTTTTCGCTTTGCACCTTTTTACCTGTGGATTAAGACGATTGTTTGGATAGTGTGACGTATTTACAGAGATTTTTTCTAATTTACTCGCTGTTTCATATCATTTCATGAGCGAAAAATCAGCTACGGTGAGAACGTAGAGTTAAGAAAAATATTTCTGATACAATGTGAATGTTATAGCGTATGTTTGTTTTATTGGTAGCCGTGTTTAGTTGATATCCATGCTATTTGAGCTGGGAATTCATATTCAATAATATACAATAAAGTAGTAATAAAATACAATAGCATAGTAACACATCGTGACAGTAAAAGTTAAGATTGGGTTGGAAAGGAAATATCTGTCATTTATATTCGGTAACAACTCTTAAGAAAAGGCTAAAAGAAATGAGCTTATGGAGAATAGATTGTATGAATTGTAAGTCGTATATTCACCTATCACCAAAGATGTTTATTTGAATTCTTGGATTCTGGTTCACAAATTTGCAGTATTTTGTTGTTCTTAAATAATATGCATTGCTGGGAAGGTTGATTTTCGTTGAGAAAGAAATGCATGTGCTGACTGAGAGAATTCCGGCGTATATTTTTAATTAATTTCCTCGAAACTTAAACTTACAAAGGAATAAAGTACCTGCCTGTTGCGCTCATTTCTACATTTATTTGGAAAACTCCGGCTGATAGTGTATTCGGTCACTGGTCACGCATCACACGTTATAGTGATAAAATTTGTTTTGGTATGCCGTGAGCCAAGGATTCCCAAACTTTTTGATGAATACAAAGTTTCCGAACTTAGTTTTCCACATCTCAGTGGCTTGGAGTTTATTAATCAAATATCGATTGGGACATTTCTTGTTGTTATGGTTTTGAAATTCTTGTTGATGAACTTGGTTCATGACTCGCCTTGAGTATTGCAATGGATAATAAGATGCTATAGTCAATTTTCCGATGAGACTTTCTGAAGGTTCGTGAAATTCTATCAACTTCAGTTAATTATACAGTCTTTTCGAAAGTAAATTTCTTATACTTCAATACAATCCATACTTATCAATCTGAATGCATCCGAGCAATTTCGTGTGAGTTGTTACACGCTCGAGCGGCAATTTATCATCTGTTGAAATCCGATTTCGCAGCTTCACGTGGCGAGGAAAAATGTTCCCACGACGTGTTCATGAACTACTAATGAGCTATTCAATAACATGGCCGCTTTTTGTTCCGACTTTACCCTCTCAACTGCCTTTTAAACCTCGTAATTTCAACTTTCATCGCGGTGCTCGTCGAAGGCGAAAACGCCGCTAATTTACGGGGATGAAAATCAGGCCCAGTGACGTCTTAAATATGGGTTTCGAGCGATTAATTACGAACGGGTTTTATTCTCCGCGGCTTTAGCCAGGTGACAACGGTTCGAGTGTTTGGAACTAGCTGCAAGTGCTGTTAACAGGATATCATGTCTCTTTCCGCTCAAGGAACTCCCCCGCTCATTAAATTTTCCTCGTCATTCGCATAATTTCGTGACACCGCCCCTCTCTTTTGTTTTCGTGCTTTTTTCGTTTCCTCTTCGCAGAGTGTCTTCAACTCGCTGCTCCGTCACCCGTCTGCGAGCGGAATATTACCGTTTCGTCCGCTTTTCCCTCACTTCGAATTTTTAAAATTGTCTGACTTTTCATTTAGTTAACGAAGCCGACTATTTTCCCTTTCTATTTTACGATTCTGTTTCATTCGCGTTTCCTACGTTGCCGCAATTTTGTGGTGCCGCAGAGTCGGTCGTGAAAGTTTAAGTTGGGCAAGCTCTGTGTTGTGTATGTTTTCCTCTTCAAAGGTTATTTCTATTTCTGGGGGTTTCAAGGCTCGCTATATTTTCGGGATTCGTGGAATTTTCCGCAGTAACCGATAACTATCTTGGTTGGGTATGTTTTACATTCATGTTCAGCCTGAAACGACTTCAAGTACCATTGTGATTTATTTACCTATCCTGATTTACACGACGTAAATTTCTTCGGTATATCTTGGTTATTTTATATCGCTAAATTAATCGGAATAACTTTTTTATCGCGCTTAATTCATTTAAGCGAAATGACTTTCTTAATCGAGAAATTGAACTTAATGATAGAAATGATTCCATTGATTAGAAAATTAAAGAAGCTTCTTTTCCAACTTATATCTGCGGTGGTAATTTTTCACTCCCAACTACTTCCTTGGTATTAATAGCTCGACTGAGACATTTAACTGTCTAACTCTGCCAAGAAGTAAGTTAAATATAATTTTATTTTCGTTTTGTTGGACATTTTTATGGAGTAAAAATTTAATATTTGAAATGATTTTAATCACCTCAAGAGTTAGGAGACATCTTGGTGACTAGTTGCGGAAGGCCCTGTATCTATAGAAGAAATCTTCACTTTCCGGCTACAGCAACAAAGATAAATGAGTTTGCAGTGTTTAAAATCCATGAAAATATATTAAATATTTTGTGTTTTATTCAATGTATATTCATTAGGATTGTTCGCAGTCGTGCTGTTTGCTTTGGAAGTCCCAAAATTCTCGAAGATAAACACTTTTGTCTTACGCTTTTTTTTATTCGTTTCCATAATGAGGTGGTATTACTAAATAAATATTCTCTCTTGCTTTTGCTTTGTATTCATCAAAATTTTGTTTACGTTACCAACGGAAACCAGATCTATTTCCCAATCCCCAACTCCCTCTAAAACTTCAGCAGCTTTTCAAGTTCATCATCTCTCACAAAGAATCTCCTCCATCGTCTCCATTCATTTCTCCCATCATCGGAACAACCGAAGTTATCCTCGGCCCGGAAAGGATTCCCCAAAAATATAAAATCCTTAAAATAAATCGAATCACAACCACTCCGCGCCTCCGTCGGGAAAATTTCCTCTCCGACGTGATTGCAATTTATCTTCTCCTCGGAGTGTATCTTTTCGCTCAGAATTCTCGCTCTTTCTTAAGAATAACTTCCGAGATCTTCCCATCCGCTTCTTTCATCCCTCACGTATCGCCGAAATTGGATGTTATGTTCCTTTTTCGGGAGAAATCTCATTCGTTAATTTTTTACTTCGTATTTCTATATCGGAAGGAATCCGAAAGAAAGAATGCTGGGAAAGGAAGAAAGAGAATTTAGTGAAAGAAGAAAAATAGTTCTAACTTTGGTTTTGTTCGCTCCCATAAGGATTCCATTAGAACTTGGTCCCAAGTTCATTCTCCTATGCTTCTCCTAGTATTTCTCTATCTTTACACACACGTGGAGGCGATGCTTTCTCATTAGTGGCTTAATTATCTCGGTGTCCGCGTTTCTTAGTGGGAGGCGCTGGAGTAGCGAGAAATTCTTCCACGCGAGCGACGGAAATTCGTTCCATATAACGAAGTGGTAATTTTTCGGAATTCTCGCAGACACTCATGTGAACTCGCGGATCTTTCTTGATTACACCGGGAGAAAATTTTGGATGTATCTGCGAATTTTAATAACCTTCTGGGGTAATTAAAGGCAAAGAATTGAACGACATCGGCTATGGAGTAATAATAAAAAAATATCTTCACATAAAATCATTTCAGTAATATGGGACATTGGTCAAATCTTTGCCCTCCTATAGAATTTGAAAGAGCAAGAAGAAACGTTCAGAAGCTTAGCGAAGAATTTATACGTCTTTCAAAACTGTCATCTTATCTTGAGGTAATGCATTTAAATAGTCCATGGGCCATTGCTCCGACTACCCATCCCTAGTAACTTTCATACCTTTGAAAGACTGTTTCCTTTATCGCTGAAATTCTACGGCTATTATGAACGTGTTTATTGAGAGAAATGTTTCTGTTGTTTTACTTATCCGTTGCACTACGAATCTTATCAATCTCTACTCGCCAATCAGTTTTACTTAGCATATAGTATAATTAAAAGAGAGATCAATGGGTGAGTTACCTTAAATATACAATCACTCCAATAATAATAAAGTCTAATTGGATGTCAGTATGTTGTAATTTGATGATGACGTAATTGTATCAACTAAGGATTACCGTGAAGTCTCGATTTACGTCTTTTATTGGACCGTGGGTAGTCGACTAGACTAGACTAGATTCGGGAAAACTTAAGATGCGAAAAACAAAGGGTGTATATTTGGGCGCCCAAAATGTTAACCTAAGGGCCAGGAAAACTTTAGAAACGAGAACTTTAGATCGGAATGTTTTGTTTAATTTAATTGTATTTTCAATCAGGAATCGAAATGATGATAGGTTCGTGAACGACTGTTTGTTGAACATGTTTAATCCGATATTTTCCTCGTCGCTACATATATGTTTCTATTCAACAATTCAGTGTCTGTTTCCTCTCTGCTTTTTGAAGGGCGGTGATTAAAGTGAATGTATTCGGCATTGTCTTCCGACTGGAACCGCCTTTTTTTCGTCTCGAATGAATCAACCCATCGGTGCATTGCGTTTCTAAGATTTACCGATTATACTCTCGTCGAATGAATCCTACCTCTTTGGAATCCTCTTATGAATTCTTTTACAAGTTCTTTTTGAGGCATCTGTTTTTTTTTTAAGAAACATATTCTATCCATGCACTTTTTCTTGTCATATCATTTGTGGCCTATTTCATCCTCAGTATCTATGAAATTTTTTAGATTTTGGTCCGTGATCTTATTAGGAAATATGTAATTCGTGAGAAACGTTTAACTCATAATTTCTCCAAATTATTTTTAATGGATAGAAATTCGTTAATCGAGGAACTTTTAAAAATTAGCAGCAGGATTATATGAGCGAAGATTTAAGAGAATTGTTATTCTGATTACCCTATCCAGGACATCAAAAGTGCTAACAGAACAGTTGGCATGTTGTTAACCCCGATCGGAGACTGCGGTCATGTCATTCCGCGGGTAGCTTTCTCCTCAATTGAATCTCCTCTGTTATTTAATCTATTACTTGATATAACAATGGAACACTTATTCAATATTCGCTGCGGTCTAACAATAGGTGATAAAATTTCGGATTTCTGTGTGGTTCCTTATTTATGAAGATGTGAACTACGAATTTAGATAAAAAGAAGAAAAATTCATATTGTCTTACGTGAATACTTACTTTATAAACTGTGCACGATCCCTCACGTTTTGCTCATACTTATTGTAAAATTCTGTCAGTAAAGTATTCAGCCCGAAGGCCTTTTGGTACCTCACCCCTTGCGGCATAAGTTACTAAAAGCTTCCTGAAAGGAATGAGGTTCACTAGGCAGGATGAGGAGTGAGGTAGTTTGCCATTGCTTCCCTCACTGAGCCATAATTCTCTAAGCAGAATATATCCACGCAAGTGAAGCACAGTGACTCTATGAGTTACACTTTTCTTGGCATTCCGTAAGGAGATACCTTGGGTAGTGAAATTATTCACTCATACCTCGGTAGCTTTCATTTCATCACAGCCATGATCAAGACTGGGACAAAAGATAATGAAAGATACATTTTTCTCTATTCTGTACCACATGCCAAATAAAAATATTCCATTCATCGGAGTATGGTAGCAGGAACATGGTAGTGCATATTATGAAAATAAAAATTTTGAGAAAGAAACTGTTGGTTTGATGTTGGCACTGTTGTCTATCAAAGTTTAGATAATCTTCTCTCACTTTATCTCGGCATGTCTGACAATGCTTTGTTGACCAGCCTTTGATACAATTTCTCTGATGTTGAAGCATCGCTTCTATTCCTTCCTTCACGCATAAACCATTGTCTATTGTGACGATGTGCTTTCAGGTTAATAGTATCCTTTGAGTAAATAGCGGAACCGTGTATTTGAGCTCAAGAGAAGGGCTTCGAGGCCCGTGGACCGTTCGGTTACCGTAACACGTTTAAACTCGTCCGGAAAACGCGACCTTCGGCATTGTCCATGTCCGTTATCCGGGAGATAAGTTCGGAGAACTTCGTCCATATCTGGAGGAATACGAAAGGGTAAAGCTTCCGGTGTTAGCCGCAGGTGGATGGCAGATATTAGGCACGTGCCTCTTCCGAATCCTTTTTCCAGCCCTTTCCCCCATCCCTTTTGCTATTTCCATTCATTCACGTCGCGTAGACTATTTTCTGACTCCGTCCACAGTATTAGTGCCGGTTACGATCGTCCAAGGTTCTCGTCGTCTCGTTTTGTTTTCCTCCGGAGAGTTTACAATTAAACTGTCTGAGTGCTCCATCCGAGTTGGTAATCGTCATCGTTACCAAAATTAGAGATGAGTTTCCGTGGCTGAAACCGATGTTTATTTGTAGCTTTCTCTAGTACATATTCTGCTCCCCACGATCTCTGTGTTCGAGCGCTTAAATAGGTCGTTGACTAGGTGAATCACCCAAACGTGTGGCGATGAATTGTTTCCGTGTTCCATCGCCCGCTTGAGGGAATTAAGTATAAACGTTCACTTTGTAGTTTATTTCATTGTTTCTTGTCTTATGTTTTATAAACGGGATAGCTGCTCTGAGATCTGTTTAGCATTAAGGAACTACCATCTTTTGCATTATTGTATAATAATATTTCTCCATTTAGAGATTTTTAAATTATTTATCTCTAATAAAAATCTTTAAGGAAAGACTAATATTTTATTCGATATTATTTATCTGTCGAGTTAGCATTGAATTTCCTATCCATTCCTCAGTTGATCGATTATATTATTTTCCTAAAGCTTCTTAGCTATTTTTACCTCTCGTATGCTACGTATTTTCTGTTAAGCGTGACTTATCTCCATATTTTGCGAAGCTTACTCACTCTGGTGCTATATTTTTAGAAACTCATGAGAGTGAATCTGTATTTCCCGATTCTCCAAATGATTTGAAATAATATCATTTATATTTTTTCCATAAAAATTTGAATTAATTTTTTCAATCAAGTGATTTATAATTTAACTCTTTCTCTTCATAAAATTCCATCTTCCTTATCCATTTTTCCTCTGCATTTTTCCCGTTAAATTTGACGGTTCAAACACCAGGAAATTATCGATGTGCAAATATTATGTTTATAATGATTTTTTCTTCCGCTTGATAGTTAATGATCTGTTTAATCGGAATTTGTGTCATCTTTGCATCATATCAACTTCCACAATCATTTCCTCGCGACCAATCACGGTATACTCGAGGACATCCCACGACTTTGCGGTATCCGCGAACCCGCTTCCTTTGTTTTGGAATTACGAACTCTGGGTTATTTCGAGGAACCGCTCGTTAAGCAATACTGCTTTGACGCTCTTAGGAAATGAAAATTTCAATCCATTTTCTGGGTGTAATTTCGAAAACTTTATCTATATAAGTTGCTTCGAGAAAGTCTTTCCTTAGTAAAACTCAATTTTCCTTGCGGTAAAGTTATCGTTTCGCTTGATAATAATGCTGTACTTACTTGCTACACTCATACATTGTTTTTAATTGAAATATATTACATTCTGTAAGAATTTTCTGCGACGGATTATTTATACGGAACATTCTCGAAAATCAGTTATCCGTGATTCCACATTATCAGAGGTACAACTGCATAATGTTAAAGTGGGTAAATTAATACTAGCATCAAAATTTGGTTATAGACTCAACTTCTATTGGCACGGGTATTCGTTTCGAGATTTTAAATCTCGAAATGATTTCATTTTTAAAGGATTACTATTTATAACTTCCGAAAATTCTTCATTCGTTTGCATGATTTCAGTCACTGTCCGCTTTCCCCCACTCACAGAAGACACACCTTCTTGATGGAAATCATCTTGAATGTAGCATTTAATCTTATCTGCAATTACGTAACTATGCTACTCTGTGCTTTGTGATCATTGTTGAAATTTCCTCTCGCACCTATTCGTACATTTCTAGTTTTCAATTACAGTCAGCCATCGTTTATCGCGGTTAAACCATTCCAGACTCCACTGCGGTAAGAGAATTTGCGTGAAGTAGGATTCTTTATTTAAAAACCTAATATTTTCATAGTTAGACCGTAGAATTTTATGACCTAAATACGTTTCATAACATTAGAGCTGGTGGACATTAAATAACTTTTGTCGTCATTACACTCGATTTACCCGATATATTGGACTAATTAAGAGAAATAAGACATATTAGACGTTACAAATACCATAACTTTTTGACGAATGTACGTATTTGAAAAAACTGTGATTGAGTGAAGCCGCGAAAGTAGAAGCGCGAAGTGGCGAGAGACTACTGTACCATATCCACCGATTCCAAGTATCCTACCCTGTCCACATTACCTTGGAGAAGCTAGACCGTATTACATTTTCTTAGTTGCGGAACCTCTTTGCTCAATTATCCTATTTTTATGCGTAATGTTCGCCCACAATGATGCGAACTTCTCAGAGGGTCTCTTTTGGATCGCTCTTTTCCGGGTTTTCGTCGCACTCATTCGTTTCGACAGAATCATTCTTCATCGCCGGGATTTCGTCAAACGAGGAGGAATTAACGTCAGCTGCCGACCGACTTCTTTTTCCGCCAACCGAGCGGATTTCGCAGTCGAATTTTCATTTTTTGTTGCGATTCATTCTTGTCGATAGTCACCGAAGTTTCCTTGTTGTCTAGTTGACGCTTCATCGGAGGTATTCCCTAAATTAGGTTCCCGCCATTCCTTATCTTAGTTGATGAGCATGTTTCTTATTAGTCACTGCCTTGAAGCCATGTGGTGTAACTTTCGTTTTAGTAAAATAACAAAAAGAATAATGGATCTAATATTTTAATTTATACACAACCACAAAATACAGAACAGTATTTATACACAATACAAAATAGCATTTTGTGGTTGTGTATAAATTAAATTATTAGATCCATTATTATTTTTTTATAATGATCTTTCACCAAGTGAAGGCCGAAACCATCAACGCTGTTTCGTTTTAGTTTTTGTTGTAAAATAAGATCGTTGAGTATTTTTATAAATTCTCATACTCAGGAAGTACTCTTTCTTGGGACAAAATATGCAAAGATGATTCGAAAAAGAAAAGTGATGACAAAAAGTATGTTGATAAAGGTATCAGGAAAAGATTGGTAAAATCCTTGGGGTGGAGTGCTTTACTGTATGGGTGTGAAACGCGGGCCTCAAGAAAGGAGGAAGTCAAACATTTGGAGGCCTTCGAGATGTGGTTTTGGCGTAGAATGGAAAACGTATTATGGGTTGATAGTAATTTTTACGAATTTAATGAAGCAGGTATTCAGTGGATCAATATATTTTAGTTTTTGCATCCGGTTCCCTGATTCATTGTTTTTTTCCTCTTTAGTCTCAATCAATCGATATTTTAAACTCACTCCACTCAAGGCAACTAAGGGAATGTTCAGGTATTTGCTACTGGGTGGATGCCAATGCAGATTTTCAATTAGTTATTCATGTTATCTAAGACCGGAAATAGAAAGTAGGTCTCCAGGTTATTAAAAATTTATTACATGGGAGAATTTTTTCTGTAATTCTCGTTGGGAAGAGATCTAGATTTTTTGTGATATAATTCCGCCTTGGCAGACCAGCTAATGGCGCATGCCCAACCTCACGCAATACGAAATCACTGAAGTAGTTTTCCTCATCGTTCAATTTTTCTCCATCTTCTCCCACTTCCTTTTCAAGTTTCGACAATTTTGGATTCTATACTTTACGTGTTACGTAACTTCTGCCGCATGTATTCGTATGTCGTTCTTCTTTTTGCCTTTGTGTATATTTTATTTATGGTGCGTCAACAGCTTAGGTCATTTAGCACCGTTTGCTATTTTAGAGTATCAACTCATACCTCTGAAGACCTTTGCAACATAAAAGCTATTAAATGTAACTTAATATATGTGACGTAAAAAATGCATAACTTTGAGCCCGATTAAAATTTTGTTATTTCGAAATAAATAAACAAATAGTTAAAAGGATAACTTTAACTAATAAAAATTAAGGAAATGCTAATAGATTCCTAGCGTTATGTTCTAATTTTAAAGCTTTTGGATTTTTTTGTCGATGTCGATGTTGTCGAAAAAATGATTTAAATCCGACGTTCCTTTTCAACTCAATATCGATTGTTTTTGTATTTCGAACCTTTTAGGGGACGTTCGTAATATTTTCCAATATTCAAGAATTAATTTATTTTTTATTGCCGCGCCTATGGCAGGTTTCCGTTCTGAATTAGGCCATTTCTTCCTTGCACTCATGAATAATTTCCATTGATCCATAGGCTGGTTTTCATTAACCTGAGATCACTGAACTGTTTGCGAAAAACTGCTATTGTATCCATATTGGATAACATATCGATGTTAATTTGAAATGTGAATTATATCTCATGAGTCCCGAACATCCCCGAATCGGTTCGCAATAGTTTCTAACGCCGTTGGGGGGCGGATGTGGACTCCTCCCCATTGGCCCTATCTTATTCATCGCACCAGGCCTTTAACTTCCGCACCTTTCCGAGGAAGTTGTGTTTAGAAAACCGCAATGCTCACGATAAGCCACCGCAGGCAGATTTCATTGGAACGGAAGGGGTCTCATATGAGACAGACGACCACCCCTACCACCTCTCCCTCCATCTGATTCATTTCCCACTGCTTCAAATCTGCACTACAATTCCCTCTCGGCTGGTCGCGTGCGTTTTTAAGAGTTTCTCTCCATTTTTCGGCGGTGATGAAAAAGTTGTTCGGCGTCGAGTGGAAGTCTTCTGGTGTCCCGCTGTCTGCGAGTTCGTGGCCTTCTGTCTCCGTCGAGGAAGTCGGTGGAGGAATGTGATTGTTGTCTCTCGCGTGTGCCTGGATACATCGGATAGTCTGTGACATGAGACCAAATAAGTCACCATGGTGGTACAAGGGAGGTGAGTGGGGAGTGGCTCGTTCCAGGGAGGTGGTGCACTCACGTGATGTACCGTCCCTATGTCTGCGGATGACCTATAATGTTTCGGTGACCATCCTTATGGGGAGCTTCCGTGAGTGATTTGAACTCCTGTTTCCGTAGAAGGTCGTTCCTGACTGTCGCTTGAAAGAATTGTGTCATCTTTCCGCTTTGGTTCATTGAGTAAATTCTACGCCCTTTCCGGCGGTGGAAATTGCTTTGATATCGCTCAATGTTGTCAGGAAGTGCTATCAAGATGTTTCTCGGGTTGAGTAAAATTAATAAGTCTATGCTACACCATCAACTCGTTCTTCTCCTTATGACAAGATAATTTCTAGTCAGCATTAAAATATTTCGAGATTTCTTATGGTTAGATCAAGTATTTGATATATATGGTTTTGATGGCCACCTTCCAGGAAAGGTTTCACGATATTTAGGAGTTTATACGACTTAAAAAGCTTTCCTTTTCGTCTCGATTTTGCGCTAGGTTACATGATCGGGCTTTCTGGAGGATTGTTACTTTACATGAGTTCCCTAGAGTGTGGATGTAATTCAAATCGCAACCATATAATCATGTGGTAATATGCATTTTACGTTTCCTTATCAATATACCGCTATTTTTTCATAGATCAATCTCGAAGTGTTAAAATTTACGAGTTTATTGTTTCGTTTCTTCCGCATATCAATCGCTTGATGAACAGGCTGATTTACGTCTTAGCTCGCCAGGAAATCCTTCCCACTTTACCATATGCCGTGGTGAGTAATCCTCGCAATGTACTTGAATGAATACGCCTATGAGGAAAGCGTGACTTCTTTCGATTCCTCCTCGAGGTTGGAAACAGTGTGCTCGCTCAGTTGCGACACTCGAATTTTAAGAAGCGTCCGAAGTCGAAAGTTATTAGAATTACGTCTTCTGTCCCTCCTTGGCCACCGTTTCATTCTACCATATGGACTCTCCAGTTGGCGTGTGGCATTTCGAAGTAAAAAATAATCTGAGAAGAAGTCGTCGCTCGTCCGACGCCACTGGAATATGATGGATGGCAACTTTGTAATCGAGTGACGTAACTTTTATTCCGACGCCTCGTGCTACGCCCGATTCTTTCCTCGGAAGATTATTCGGTCGCAATGTTCCTCCGTGCAAGTTGCTCGCGTCTCATTGAGAATGGCGATGAAATATGAGGGTAAGGGCGAAGAGGTGATCGGATGAGATCATCTGCCAGAATCCCACGCGGGGATCGCGGTTTCGAGGGCGACGAGAAAGACAAGTCCCCTCTCTGCACTTGCAAACCGCGATGGAAAGGAAGTTCTCTCGATGTTCGCGGATAAGCGATGCAAAAACCGAGAGCCTGGAACGAAGGGAGAAAGTGCATTCATCCTTGTTGTTTGTTATTCGTTTTTCAGGAAAAATTTCGAGCCTGAACTTTAACTCTCTCTCACCCCTTTACCCATCGGTACGGTGTATTTTTTTTCCCAAGTGAAACCATTGCTTTTTAAACCCGAGAAGTACTTTTCTTTGTGAACTTTCTTCTCAAGCTATCTCTTTCTTTAAAAATTTTAATTACGAAGCGTTAGATGTAAGGAGAGATTTGTTAGTTACCTCACCCAAGTAGAAGTCGTTTCATTATTATTTTGTTATTATTTTCTATAGCTGCTTTAGATGCTGTCACTTTCCGCTTTGATTCCCAAGTTGGCACGTAGATTTGTTGTAGCAAAGGTGTTTAAATAGTTATGTAATCCTTAGAGATCTATAAACATATGTGTTTTCTTTTCAGAAAGAATTTCTGTTTGTTTTTCAGATATATAATCTAAGGAAAATGTAGAAAAACAACACAATGTATTTTTATTTGTCCTGTCGTCTCATAAGAATGCGATGCATTTGACCATTACTTACTGATCTGGTAGATCACCATCCTATAATAGTTTCTTACGGCATATCCACGCCGATTGCGGTGAAATGTATGTCATCGCAATTCTTCGAATGTGACTCATATCTAAGTTAGCATTTCGATTTTATTTTATTCTTTTTTTCTAGTTTTTATATTTGTAATCGAAAGGGAACGATTGCTTTTATTTTGACAAATAATTATACTAACGAAATGAAAAGATGTTTACAATCGATCGGTTCATTTCATTATGAAATTCTACCTAATTGGTGGATTTATTTTATTTTTTTTTGATGATATAACATCTCTAATTGTCAATCTAATCGCGATTCACATTAGATTTTATTTTTTAATGACTGTTTCATTTCTTGTTTCAAGAAGGTCAAGTTGTTATTCATAATAATGGTAGGTGTATCTGGTATCAGATTTGATTGTTTTATTCTGAATTGAAAAGTAAACATTGTTTCGGAAGAAAGACCACAACAACATCAAGCCCAATTTTTAGGTGCATCATTGTTGACTTTTACTCTTAAATGAACTTCGTAACAATAAATTTTGTTGGATCGTATTGGTTGTCAGAGTTCCGCTCGATCTAGTGTTAGCTTGGTTTGTTTGGTTAAGATGAGACAGGTGTTTGATTATAACGTAAGAAGGCCGGCGTAGCATCGGCGGAAATGTGGTTATCGTAAAAAAAACAATTCCCGCAGAACATCTCTCAGCGGCGAATTATCGTCGGCAGATAAGTCGGAATTCCATCTTTCCGGGCCGCCGCGATGAGCAAAAAGGGCGAGATATACCGTATGACTCAGTGGAGACGGCCATGTTTTCTTTTCCTCCACGCTAAACCTCGGCACAGGAGCAATCTTCCGTCACTCCGCCATTCCTCGACATCCTCCCTTCGCCCATCAAGTCAACTTACGCACTTGCGGGCATCACCGTTTTTCCTGCTTACCTTCACGACCTCTTCTCCTCCTCCAGACGTCGATGGCTGTCCCCTCACCCCACACTGCCCGTACCTCTCCCATAGACCTCCACCTACCGTCCCCCCTTTTCCTCCCTGCCACCGGCTGACGACCGCTTTGCCCTCGGGACTCGAGAACGATCGTGACGTAGTAGTGTTCCTCGTGCTCCCCGCTGCACTGGGTCGGCTTCTCGGTCCTAGTCGTCTGCATGACGATGCATGGGTGGAATGCCTTCTTTTGCCTAGTGTATAGTTAGTGAACTTCGTGCTGTGTCGTGTTTTCAATGTACTCGATGACTCTGGTGGGGTTTTTGGTGCCGGGAGGTGTGTGTTGTCGTAGAGTGCGGTTGCGGAGGGAGGGGTCGAGTGGTTTTCGCATCGGCGACGAGGTAAGTGACCGCATGTTGCATCGAACTGTAGCCTTACTTAGTTGATGAGCCCCTAAGTGCGCGGAACGCATTAGATTGTTCCTTTTTTCGTGGCATGCGATGACGGAAGGGGTGTCGAAGAGTGGGCGATGGAATGTTGTGTTAATCATCCGCTTTCTTCTGTGCACGTAGCTTTTGGATCCGATTCGAACGGTTCTGTGTTGTGTTTTTGTGGACGAATGTGACTCTTCAGCGGAAGTCGAGTCTCGGAGACTTGAACGCTGAAGAGAGGAGTTTTGATATTTGTGTGGGAGAGAAACACCTCAAAATTTCAAAAGTTCTTGGACGTGATCTTTGCTTAATGAACTGTTGTGGAGAAAGTGGTCGATTGCAAAGATTAAATGGAGCTTTGCTTCATTGCTAGTTTAGGATAGATGGACTTTTTAATTAGTGACGACTGAAGTTTATATTTTGACATTGCAGAGGTGCGGCAAGAGGCTGTGCAGCAGGCCCTGGCAGCAATGCAGGGCCGGCCAAAGCCATCTCTTCCAATGCCATCCAAACGTACTTCTGTGATGGCTAGGAGTCCAGACAGAGAAAGAAGAGATTCAGGTAAGGAATCTTTATAGAATTTACTATTCTGATAAAGAAACTAATTGTTCTTTGAGGGAAATAACTTTCAAAAACATTAAATTTCGGGTAGTTTCTGTATACTGTCATAGCCTTCATTAGAGAACCTGGGACTTTATAACCATCTTAAGCCAATTACATGTAAACACAGGTGATGTTTGTTTGGGAATAAAGGAGTTGTCAAGTTGATGATCATATTTAGTTGAATTTGAGAACCCATTGTAAAGAGGTTCTTCCTTCTTGTTCAAATTACTCCAAATATTTTACTGATTGTCAGTTATTCTTCTCATTGTTTAATATACAATCATTGTGATTAATTCTGATTTGAAAACACCTGTGTTCATTATTTGCTCTCTGGGGAGTGTTGCACTAAAGATAACATTTGATTAAATTTGATTTTTACAGCTCCTCTACTAACTGACATACAAAGTGTGATTAATTATGGCTAGTATTCAGCCTCGACAACTTGATTTTTTTAATTCAGGTTAAATATAAACTTATGTATGAAGCCTTTTATAAGCTTCTAAAATGTTAGACAAACTATAAAGTTGAATTTAAATTTAATGATCCCAGTTCTAATAATTTTGATTTCTGAATTTGCTGTTATATTCAAATATTTTTGTAATAAAGTGTTTGATGTATAAAAATACTCTCCAAAATGAACAAGAATTGCATGGACTCTTTTCAGTTTACAAAATGAATTCAAATTTGCTGCTTGTTTACTCTTCATATTGCAGAGAGGAAATAAAAATCTTTGGCTTGAATGTCAATGTTCTTTTCACTCCATTGCCTTCCTCGATTGGCATTAATCAGGTATATTCGTCTATCTCACAGCATCCAGTTCAGATGAAGACAGTCTAGTGAATGAAGGTGATGCTAGGGAGAGCACACCAGAACGAGAGATGGGCAGTGGGGGTCGAGGGGAGGAACGTGGGGGTGGCAGAGGGTCGTCTTCACGACCCCCTGCTCAGCCACCACCTTCGCAGGGCTCTCACCAGTCTCCTGACACCAGTAGCACAGGGTCTGCGAGGGACACGCCTCCTCAGCAGAGGGCACATAGACCAGAAAGGCTGCAGCCACTTCCATTACCCTCTCAGGAGCAGCCACAGCAGATGAGGTCAGAGAATTAGAAAATATTTATTCTTATGCAAGTAAGAAGTAAAGTTGATAAATTGTATGAAAAATCAACCCACAGATTTTTGGAATTTAGTTAATAATGACATGACAATAATAAAGAAACACACTGTACTTCGTAACTGCAACGAATTATTTTATTTCACGACCAGTTTTGGCCTAAGCAAGGCCATCTTCAAAATGAAAAAAATGTTCTTAATTATTATTTTTGGAATACCAAAATGGATTTAATGAAAGTATCTGATATCTTATAGAATATGACTCAGCCTAAATGCATGTAACTTTACACTCAATGCATCAGTTGAAATTTCTCACATATACCATCCTCTTCTATTCTGTCTTAAATAGCTGATCAGTTAATTAAAGTTTTTTCCCCCCAAAGAATTCTTCTTGTCAACAACATTTACATTTGCTTTTTCATCTGCTCCTTCATGCACGTGTGTTTTTATTGGTATGTTTTTCAAAAATATTTTTCCCTTACCAATGTCATCTGCATACTATTTTTATAAACTTTTGAAAAATAGAGCTTGTTATTCAGATCTAATTTAAGGATATTGAATACTAAATAATCTGTAAGAAGGTTCAGGCATTTTTCCTAGGTTAATACAAGCAAATAGGTGGCATAAATTAAGAGGTAGTAGTAAATAGTACACACTAAAAAAACAACATAAATTTGATGACATGACATTATAGTAATCATTGTGTAAATATGCTTCAAATGTAAAATTTTAAGTTTATTGAGTTTGGTTATTGGTGCTGATATTTTTATTTTTCTATTGTAGGCTTCCAAATGGTGGACCAGGTATGATGGGAGGAAGAGGCTGGGAAGAGCATCGGAGTAATGAATCTAGAGAAGAGCGAAAGAGGATGAGACAGGAGATAACGGACCTGTCTGATGTGATGCATAATTTGAGGCCATGTGAGTGTTCTTCAGGTTTAAAATAGTCGTTTTTCTTAGCTATTGTCTCAAACATCTTTCCAATTCTTGCCTTTGCAGAAAATATTGTTTATTTTTCTTGATTTCTTTTGATACTGTGACTTGACAGTCACTTATGATAAATGATCCACACCTGTGCAGGTCATTTACATTAGGTGCCCTGCTATTTTAATTTTCTCATATTTGGTTCAGTTTTATTATTTGATGCCATGATTTGGCTTATATTGGAATCCATGTTATAATTTATTTTTAAATCATCCTATTTTAGACACGCAACCACCTGATGTCACTCATAACACTGCCCAATCTAGAAGAATGACAGCTGCAGACAGAGTCAATAGGTATAACCAGTCACGCCAATCTTCTGCCTCTGATGACATGGGTAAGTTTTGTGATTCATTTGCAAAATGTAACTAGGTTGCATTCAAATGTAAAGGATATTGATACAAACTTTAAATGGCCATCGTTTAAGTGTGAAACGAATTACCAAAAGTGTAAATATCAGAAAACATCCAGCTAAGAAAGTTTTATGAGATTTTCCTAAAATTAATCTCCTAGAATTGAAAAGTTGATATGGTTTGATTTTGGGAATGATTAAATTACTGAAGGAAATGTTAACTGAAGTGAAATACCTATAAAAATCATTGTTTACCGTTTTTTGTCCACTTTATCACACTAAAGAAATATATTTGGTTTCTTCTTAATTAAACAACTCATTTAACTCCATGTATTTGATTATTTGCTTTGCAATTGGTTTTGATTAAATTACCAATTGAACAATTATATCATACTATGATGTATTGATGTTATTTAATCAAACATTTTGTGTTATCATGTAGACTTTGATCTACGATTAATAGTGATTTGTATACAACTGCAGTTAGAATATACTTTATGTCAGAACATGATTTACAATAACATGGCAAGTTGTGAAACAAAATATCAGTGAAATTATAAATGATTTTATTGAATTAGTATCTAAAGAGTTTTTTCAAAACTTGTGATTTTCAAACCCTTAAGGGCTTAATGAAAAAGATGAATCTAAGGAAAGTTTGCTTATTTTAATTACATCCTGCATCTGTAATAAATTTCATTTAGTTTGAAATAAGAGGGATTACTTGCTCTAGAAATGTTTTTACTTTACAAGGGGTGAAGTTTAAGAATGGTGGCAAGTGGATGTTATCAAGTCCAATTATTAACACCGAGGTATGGTAATTAAATTTAATCCTCAAATAAAATTAATTTCCAATATTCCTATAAGCATAAAAATATTCAAAACCTCTGATCTAAATTAATCATCTAATGTTTATTCAGCATTATTTTCTGTATCAGGGATAATATTTTGTTATAATTTAATTTTGATTTTAAAATGAAAAATTCAGGAACAGTGACAGGCACAGGGCGTTGGAAGGTGTCAGCCAAAATTCAACAGTTGCTGAATACTTTGAAGAGGCCAAAGAGGCGTCCACTGCCAGAATTTTATGAAGATGATGACATAGAACTTGAAATAGCAGCAAACCCAAAAGATCCAAACGCTCCAAAACCTGAGGGAGGATCTATGACACCTGCAATTGGAGAACAACTTGTTGTAAGTTGAATTAATTAATTATTCCTTTATCTTATTTGAATTGATTACTTTTATATCTCCAGTAGCCGTCTTTGTCGGCATTCCTCTCCTCCTTCACTGATATTCCGAGAAAATATGAAGGCTCAGATTATCTATCTTTTAAGAACTCCATAAAAGCTCTGTTAAACCTCTAATTGATTTACAGCCATGTTCCAAATTTTCTTTCCTTACATCATATTGTCTATTTATTTATCACTTAATTTTTTTATCTTTTCAAGACAATATCTTTCCAATTTGAATATGTTTATTTCAATAAAGATCAGAGCATCTAAAACTACTGTTTGATTGTCGTATTTGAAATAGCTTTAATAAGAAATCTATAGTTTAAAAAAAATTCATTTTGCCATTTTAATTTTATTTCCTTCAATAGGTTCCCTCTGGACTTCCTCGTAACCTTGAATCAGCCATCCAAAGGTATGGTTCAGCAACTTTCAAAGCTCCTGTTGCCACTGTGTTGGATCCAAATGGAAAGCTAAGCATCACCCTCACATATGGTAAGTTTGTCTAAATTTTCTATGTTAACTTCTGTTACTTGCTAAATCATGAATGGAAATGGTTTCCTCAATTATAAGTTTAGTATTTTTCTTAATTATGATATTGATGATTTTCAATTTTCAATAGAATGCTTACTAATGTGTATAAATATATTTTTCAGGAAAACTTCTTAGTAGGTCTCAGAAAATAGCATACACTTTGTTAAATAAGGCTTTTAGCAAAGGAGATTCATGTCTTAAATCAGGAGATCGAGTAGCACTTGTCTATCCCAATAATGACCCTATCAACTTTGTATGCGCTTTCTATGGTTGTCTGCAAGCAGGAGTAGTTCCAGTGCCAATTGAAGTTCCTTTGACAAGAAGGGTAAGGACCTCGGTTTAATGATTTGCATTGATTTTTTGCGGTACTTTAGGTATTTATTTCATCATTCCAATTTGGCCATCCGGGCAGATGGAAATGCTAAAGTAAAGTCTAACTTAAAAGTGATTTTTAAAATACCATGATGTTTTCCCAAAGACATGAGACAAATGCCTCAAAAACCTCCATAATCCATATATTAAATTTTACGTACATTATTAAGTTTCTAAAGCTGGTACATAAAATTAGTTCATTAATCACATTGCCATCAAAATTTATGTTTAATTAAGAACTGAGATAAAATATAACACATGTAAAAATTACAATAAAATAGTTAAAATGCATTGTAGATAATCAACGGTTCATTGTAGAAGTAAATCATATTGTCTTTCGTATAAAAACTAGATTTCAGATTAACTAAAAATACACTGTAAACTACTTGAGTTCAAAACCTGTCAAGTACCTTAGTGTTCCATAAAATAACAAAGATTATCATCATTCTAGTTAAATTTAAAAATAGCATATGTATATCCATTTTGAAATGTTTTTTTTTTAATATTATGTATATCTTCTTACAGGATGCAGGGTCACAACAAATAGGTTTCCTTCTCGGCAGCTGTGGGGTACTGGTAGCTTTGACATCTGAAGCATGTCTGAAAGGACTTCCAAAGACAGCTGCTGGAGAGGTTGTTGCTTTCAAAGGCTGGCCAAAACTGCAGTGGTTCGTAACAGAACACCTAGCTAAAACACCCAAGGAATGGTTACCTCCTCCAAGGCTAACTGATGATACTCCTGCCTATATTGAGGTATGTACAGGGCTTTGGCTGGTTGATTGCCAATTTAATTAGTATATAAAAGATTCATTAAAATTATAATTTTGAACATTTTTTGTTAGAAATGGCTATACTTTTCATTTTGTGTATGTGAAATATTAACAGGAAATCTTACAAAGTAGTTTATATTCTTCAGTAATATTAGTTGATTGATAAATTATCTTTAGTATAATATCAGGTATATCATATTCTTCATAATCAGATGATTTTGGTGATTATTACTTGTAACATATTTTTTAATTAGATTTGATTAGTTTGACTTATTGATTCCAATTTTCTTAAGTTTATAAGGCAAACAAAATTTCTCATTATCAACTGAAAGCCATCAGCTAAGGTGTATGAGAAAATTATTTCATTTTCTCGCTACTTCCTCAAAGTTTATTTTCATCTGAAAAATCCACAATTGTAGGAAGGTATAACATAAAGAGAAAATCAGTTTCATTGATACTGAGCTGTTTTCTTGTTATTCCAAGTACCGTTACTATAACCCTTATATTTATATGATTAACCCTCATACCGTGCTATACTATCATTAATTTTAATACCCTTTAGAAGTTCTTCTCTATCCTTACCTTATGTTTACAAACGTACCTCTGAACTCTAATATAACACGCCAAACCTCTTGGTAACTCACTTCAATCAGGACTCTGATATAGAAGAGAACTTAAGCATAGAATAAAAAATTTTAATATAAAAAATAAATTTTCAATGAGGAAATATCTCAGTACATCAAGCTAAAATATATGGTAAAACATGCAGTATGTGGTATAGTAATAGCTTGTTAAGACAGAAAATAGTTAGGAAAATATTTCTGTGTTGGAATGTTGTAGTTGTTAACATTATAAAAATATTATGATTGCAGTATACCACTGATAAGGATGGTTCAGCCATGGGTGTTACAGTAACTAGGGCTGCCATGCTTGCTCACTGCCGCACTTTAACAATGGGCTGCAATTACACGGAAGGTGATGTCATGGTCTGCGTTTTGGATTTCAAACGTGAAGTTGGTCTATGGCACAGTGTGCTTGCAAGTGTTCTCAATGGAATGCATGTGGTTTTTATACCATATGCCCTAATGAAAGTTAACCCAGCCTCATGGATGCAAATGATCACTAAGTATAGAGGTGAGCGATAATTTGGTAAAGGATTATTTTCTAGTATTTTAACTTTAGTAGTGGTGTTTCCAGGTATTGATCATTCTTTCAGAGGGTCACAGGAAACACAAAATTCCTTCTTAGAGAAAAAATCACAAACTATTGTTACTACAGAAATATCATCATTTTTATTGTGTACTTGTTCCCTTTGCTGGGAATTATACATTGAAATAATTTATAGTGAAGAAATTGAAGAATAAGGTGTTCAAACAAATTTTTTTAATGAATGGAACAAAAAAAATATAAAATAAATTTAATTGTAGCAATAGTAATTTTTTGATGACGTATTTTTATTACATGAATTGATTTTTGCTTTACAGCAAGTGTTGCTGTAGTGAAATCGCGGGACTTGCATTGGGGTCTCTTGGCCACAAAAGACCACAAGGAGGTGGTTTTGTCATCTTTGAGGTTACTTCTGGTGGCTGATGGTGCCAATCCTTGGTCACTCTCCTCTTGTGATCAGTTCCTGAGTGTGTTCCAATCAAAAGGTTTACGATCCGACGCCATATGCCCTTGTGCATCTTCCAGTGAAGCCCTTACAGTTTCAATTAGAAGGTAAATAGATACTCCTGTGATTTAAAATTCAATTCAAAATGTAAGAGATTTCTCTAATCATATTGTCTTCCTTTCTTTATATTTGATATTTTTATGGAAGTGCGAAATTGATTTGATGTCACCCTGAGACTTAAGAGCCAGAAAGGAAGATTTATCAAAGTTTTTAATTAAATTTAAAAAATAAGCATGGTGTTTATATTTCTGGTATATCAATAGTAATTTCCAAATTAAAAATGGTGGTTATTAGAGTTTTTAAAATCTTGAAAATAATGTAATCTTATTAATCATTGCTTCATGTCAACAGGCCTGGGCGAGCAGGTGTTAATTCAACTGGGAGAGGTGTTCTTTCCATGTCTGGTCTCAGTTATGGTGTGGTTCGTGTAGACCAAGAAAATTCGTTAACCTCACTCACTCTACAAGACTGTGGACAGGTTATGCCTGGCTGTAAGTTTATAAAATTGCATAACTAACTTCAATATTATTATATAAAAACTTCTAACTCACCTGTAATTAATGATAATATTATTTAATGGTTATTGTACACTCCTGGCCAAAATTAACGCAGCACCTCCCTAGCGATCCTTACGGCCGGTGCTGCGTTAATTTTGGCCAGGACTGTACATTATATGAACTCTCTTTTATAAATAATAAGAGTGTATTATAAATACTAAGAATGTGAATGAGGTAAAAAAATCATTTGATGATGGTAAAAAATCATAGTTCCCAAATTGATAATGACTTATCTGCTGAAGAGTTAGTGCATATTGAAGCTCTGCTCTTTAATTTACAAATTTTACTTCTTAATAGATATTATCAAACATAAAATTCCTTAGGGACATTAAGGGCATAGGAACAGTGTACTGTCTTTGTTGTTGAAGTATTCTTTGACATCACCAATCCTTCTTGAGTTTTCACGTATGTGGTAATTTATGATCTTAGGTGTGATAGCGGTGGTGAAGATAGAAGGGCAGTCATACCTGTGCAAAACTGATGAGGTTGGAGAGATTTGTGTTCAATCTGCAGCTACTGGAAATCAATACTGGGGCCTGCAAGGTCTCACAAACAGCACATTCCGTGTCCAGCCCATGCAAGCTGATGCAAAGCCAATTGGGGATGGAGAATTTGTTAGAAGTGGTCTTCTTGGATTTCTTGGGCCAGTAAGAGTTCTTTTTATTACTTTCAAACTGCATTACCCCCTATGTTTTGAAGAAGTTAGAATGGCTTTACCAGAAATATGATGTATTATTTACGTTCATAAAAATTAGACCACCTTAAATTTATTTTAAAGGATTGTCATTTTTATTCTTATGGTAATTTTCTTTTAGTATAACTCAAATGGTGTTTTTATCTGAATGATTTAGGGTGGACTGGTGTTTGTGTGTGGATCAAGGGATGGTCTCATGACAGTCACAGGTCGTAAACATAATGCAGACGACATCATAGCAACTGTGTTAGCGGTAGAGCCGATGAAGTTTATCTATAGAGGAAGGATTGCCGTTTTTAGTATAAGGGTGCTCAGGGATGAACGGATTTGTGTAATTGCTGAACAGAGGCCTGATTGCAGTGAAGAAGAGGCAAGTGAAAATTTTCACCTCTTTCAAATTTTTAACATTTCAGCTGATATAAATGTTTTTGCATAAATAGTCGATGATAAAATGTTTCAGTTCCTTTTTCTGTTTGATCTTTAAGTGGATGAATCTGTGATCAAAATGAAATAATTATGCATAGTGAATTAATTAATAGCATTTCTAATTTAAACATCAATATACATATTTTCATTTTAATTTTTTTCTCTTCATAACGTATACATTATCAATTTTTTTTCTTAGAATTTTTCTACCTATTCTTTCAAGCAATTAATTATTTAAATTATTTACTATTAATTATATTTCCACTGAAATGAAATGAAGCTTCTTTTCTGTTGTCTTTGTTTACTGCCAGTTATTGATACAACTATTTTTTTATAAATTGTAGAGTTTTCAGTGGATGTCTAGGGTCCTGCAGGCTGTGGATTCAATCCATCAAGTGGGCATCTACTGCCTCGCTCTTGTTCCTCCCAATTACCTTCCAAAAACTCCACTTGGAGGAATCCATCTCTCCGAAACAAAGAGACGCTTCCTGGAGGGAACTCTGCATCCTGCCAACGTTCTACTCTGTCCTCATACAACAGTCACCAACCTTCCCAAACCACGAGAGATTCACGCAGGTATGTTCGCTTCCTTCACTAAATCACTCAGCTCAAATTCCTATTGGTCATCCAATGTCTCACTACCTTGAGCACGAGGTCAACTGATTATGCATGCCAAAACAATAGGGAATGCTGCACAGGAAAAAAGGATTTCAGAAAGCCACCCCTTGGCACCACATGCTGAGTTAGGATCCACTATCATGATTGTGTGGCTCACTACCACACTGTACCCAATGTTAGGCCTAATTTTCTGATTACCTGCCTTTTATTTAGTTCTGAATAGGAGAGGAACTAATTAAACAGTTTTCAGTCTGAGTCAGAACAGCTTGCTTCATATCCACTAGTGCTTGCAGATTTTTTTAGGACTGTTAGAATGTCTACCAATGGAAGCCATATATTCTTTATCACAGAATAGATATTTTAAGGAGAATAAGTTTTAACATGAACTACAGCATCTTGCAAATGATGTTTCCACCAATCAAATTGCATGTATGCACATGTGATGTATTTGTTTTACAATATTATTCATCAAACCGAAATAAATGTCAATATACTAATAAAATTCCACAAGAACAATTACAAATCAATCCTTAAATTATGCTTACTGCTTTTTTGCTTATTGGTCAGTTTTTTGAAAAATTTGGATTAATCGTATCACTGATATGTGCTGTTTTGCTTACTCTAGAAAAAATTGCATATTTTGAATTCGAAAGTCACTTTTGGAAGATAACCTCTTCCCTGGTTGTTTGTTTCTCACATGGATTATGGTTGTGCTGTTTTTTGTGTTGTGCACTGCAAGATATAATTTTTTACTTTAAATGTTCAAAATTGTATTCATTTGGAAATGAAGAAAGTTGCTGGAATGTGAAACGTATGGAAATTGACGAGATATGTATAGCAATTTGAAGAATTTTAAATGAAACTAACTTTGATTTCATAGGGGTTTAATTATTTAAATAAATATATACATTAGCTACCTATTTCATTACATTTTTATAGTAGAAATACATGATTTATATAGGTATTATATATATTAGCCATGAACTTTTATCAAAGAAATTGAAAATTAAAACTGACAACTGGTTTTAAATGACTTGGTAGCTTTGACAGAACTATACTTTTTTGGGTGGGACCCACTTTAAACCAAGGAAGGGTCAGGTACTTCGGTTTGTGCCAAAATTAAACACTTCTCTGTAAATGTTAGATGACAAATATATCTAGAGGAAAATTTTTATAAAATAATTACTGACTTGAAGATAGCCCCAATTGAAGATATAAGAGTGTCTGCTTGTAAGCACAAGCTTCCTTGCCCATTTTGCTTAAGTCCCTTTGTAGTTGGTTATTTCTCTTTATTTTCTGTGTACATCTTGTTACTACAATTGCAAGTCCCATTTGATGAACAAAATGGCACATTTTTCATTGTTGATATTATTTAGAAAGTGGTGGCGATATTTAGTAAGGCTTGACTTTGTCTGAATACTTGTCAGGGAAGAGGTTATAACTTGAATTAAATTTGCTTTCTGTGTAAACCAACTATCCTTTGGCACTGGGGGTCTTTATGATATTTTCATATTTGCCCATTGTCAGTTGTCATTGGCAGTTTGTAATGTATCACTCTTTCCATGATCTTTTGCTATGTCTTTTCATTAATTACTTAATTAGCACTTTTATCCACTTATATCTATCCATATATATGATTCTTTCAAAAACTTAGATATAATTAACACACTTGTTGAAAAGAAAATCATTGGCATATTTGATAAATATTAACTTTCTGCTATGTAAAGAACTGCTGACAAACATTGAAATTACTCTCATCTAGTTTACTGCGCAAGTACTTAAATTGTCAATAATTTAACATGAACATTATGTTACTAAAGTTGATTATTGAATTGGAACTCTCTTCAGCTTGTACCTATTGGAAATACTCTTATTTTAACTTTGCCATATGCATTCCTGTCATGTCGATTCTATTTATGCTTGTACTTCTACTAGCCTTTTCTTAAGCGAGCTATGAGAAGGATTTCCATGTTTCTAATCTCGTCATTTGAGTTCTCAGTTTCAATATATTCTCATATAAATAACATGAAAATAAGATTCTTACGTAAATATAAAGAATTTTGGACTTACAATCTCTTGAAATTGAGTTTGGATTCTATGTATTCAACTATTGCTAGATGATTTCTCAATACCTGTGAGCCTTGTGCACTCTATGAAGAACTTTTCTGTGTTCAGATTATTCTATTGGAATTCTGTGCGAATAAAATTTACTCTTTGTATTTTAACCACTATCATAGCATTCAACTTTCCTTTTCAGTGTATATTGAGCAAAATGGAAATCTATGAGAAGTCTTTGTCTGCAGTTGGATGATGTTTTTATATTTAATTACAGATTTTTCTTAAGGTCTGAAAACCTTTGTTTTTGGGCTGACTAGTGTAGGTTAAAATGATAATTGTCTGGTAGACAAAGTTGAGAGGAACATCAGTTGGGGACAATATGAATTATCCAGAAGAAAATTTTCTCTTCCACAACTGCTTTGCTCTTCTCTTGAAACTTGTATGTATGTAAAATGCATGCATTCAAATCAGTGTTCTCGCTGTTTTTACTTCTTCGTCATTTCAAATGGTTCCTGTCATCAGGACTGCTTGTATGTCTTAATTATAAAAATTCAAATAGACAACCATTTGATGCCTTTCAATGTGCCCATTTGTGTTTTTTACTTGTGGAATTTTTCATAAGAATTTTAGTGTGCTACCAGCAACAGTTTTTACCAAAAATTACCATATGATTTAGTGAAAAGAAGGAATACTTCTTTTGCATTTATTTCCGAGATGTGTTTTAGAAGTTAAAATATTTATATTTTTACCGAAGCATGGAGAATCATTGTTTCTGATTTTTTTAAAGCTGATGATGTAAAATAGATGCATTTTACCTTCTTTATTTCTATAGAAATGGGAATAGTGAGCATGTCTTATAGATTTCAGGAAATTAGATTTTTCATGAAATTTAGTGGATGTTGTTTGTTGAGATAGTTGCATATAAATTGCAATAACTTCAGTTTCTAAGATTTAAAAAGTTTTTCAATTAATCAATAAAATTTTAAATTCAATTTTACAATTTAAAGTCATCAATTAGCCACTAGCCACAATTTTTTATACCTTGGGAATTTTCAATTTTTATTTACTCATTGCAATCTAAGCATCTTAAATTTGTGGCAACAATCCAAAAATAAAAGTTTTTTAAAGAAATTAGATATTGATTCTCCGGCTTCAACGACACCTTTATAATTTGGCTTCCTAGCTGCCAATTTTGTTACAGATGTTGGCCCTGCTTCTGTCATGGTTGGAAACATTGTGCAAGGAAATCGTCTTGCATCTGCTCAAGGCAGGGACATGGGGATTGTTGATGAAGAATCTGATTCAGCCAGGAAGGTAAAGCGAAATTTTTCTATGAACTCTTTTGCTAGATTTTAATCAATCTCTTTTTAGTTTAACTTAAAAGTAAATTCTCTTTAAGATTTTTTTTGTTTGTTAAAGGCTTCATATTTTTGTGAAGTTTGAGGAAAATTGAATGATATTTTATAAAAATTTTTGCTATAGCTCATGCCTTGTATTGTGAGCTGTAAATTTTTAGTCTCCAATAGATTATGTGCTCAAGAAAATTCTGTGAATGTCAGGAAATAGGTAAAAGCAATCTTGTGAAGTCTAGTTTCGTGCAAATAAAGGCATTGACTTTTTAGAAAATTTAATTCCTCATGTTTGTGCTTGATGAAGTCTTCAGGGAAGATAATGAAGGATTAAAATTCAATGCTGGAAAATTATCCCTTTATAAGCCTTGCAATCTTCTTTAGCTTAAGAATTTCTTTCATGTTAATATATCAATTAATGCTCATGGTCTTTGAGGAATGAACTGCTGTAACTGTTATGACCTTTAGTAATGGAAGATGGACCTTGGAAAAATGCAGTTATCGCTGTGTCTGTTGAAATGTATGATCCCAAAGATTTAAGGATGTAGGAATTATGTATCACTATATTCTCACCTTACCTGTGTATAAAAAATACAATTGGTAATGCTCATATGTACTTTTCTAGAATCTACTTATGCAGCATTATTTGTCTACACTGATTCTTGGTTATTTTAAATGCCAACTGAATTTTAAATATTTTATACATGCATTTATTGGAATAGAATTGAAACCCAGTTCAGGATGAAACTACCACTTACCTCTTTGAGTATGTTTTCTCCAAAGCTGAATACAGGCTGACATTATTAAACATCATAAATTTGATTGATTAAATTTTCAGGGACAATTTTAATTGATTTAATATCATCATAAGTTATGTCTATTATTTATTGGTATCTTCCAAATTTATTTTAATGGTTTTAAAACCCTGCCAACTTTTGCTCCTTCTGTGAATCACTCATAAAAACTTTTGGCCCTAATTAAGAAATTAATTCATTTAATTCCATTCCAGTATCAGTTCATCTCTGAAATTCTGAGATGGCGAGCCATGACAACACCAGACCATGTGATTTTCACACTGCTGAATTCTAAGGGTGCAGTGGCTACGATGCTCTCTTGTTCCCAACTCCACAAGAAAGCAGAGCGAGTCGGTTGCCTTCTGTTGGAAAAGGGAAAGATAAACACAGGGGACCACGTTGCACTGATCTATCCTCCAGGAGTGGATCTAATTTGTGCCTTTTATGGTTGCCTATATGTTGGTGAGTTTTATATTTCTGTGTGTTCATTACTAAGGCTTCCAAATTTTTTTATACTCTTAGAAATAAAATTCATGGAGGAGGCTGTAATTTTGTGGAATTCCATTATAACGAAAAATTGTTAAATAAAAAATAGGTTTTACAAACAGCACTGAAACTTTTACTGCCCATATATGGTATTTGTCAGCAGCTAGTTGTGGCTAACTAGTGTCCGCAGCTAGTTTTATTTAACAATGTTTTGTCTTAGAAATAACGCTTTGTGAACTATTAAATGTATACAAGTTATCAAATTGCATTGCTTCAAGTTTATCCTATCACCTGTTGTATCTAAAAGGAAAGCCTCTCATAGGCACTGGCTCTCACAGTTATGAATTGAAAAGGAAATACCTTTTATCACGCATAAGGGCATTGATCATTTGATATCAGCTATGGCATTTATAGACTCAGTGTTAGTTCTCATACTTGAGTTGTAACCCAAACATTTTATGCATTTAATTAATCTTTAAATTATATAAAACACTCAAACATTATCTATTTTGCATATTTAAATTCACATTTTGTATTTTTTGAATATACTATCTTCATAAAAATTCAAAACTATTTTTGCATTACTTGATATTCCTAAAGATTTAAGAAACTGTGATACTTACTCTGATGTTGATTTTCAAATCAATTTTAGGAGCTGTACCTGTCACAATTAGACCACCTCATCCACAAAATCTGCAGACAACACTTCCTACTGTCAGGATGATAGTGGATGTGAGCAAGTCAGTACTGGTGCTTTCCAACCAAAATGTGATAAAACTTCTCAAATCCAAGGTAAATATTGTATCTTTATTATTGAAGCTTCATCATCAGTTTTCTTACTCCTTAGATTTTTATCTTTACTAGTGAGTGTACTTTATTTCATAACAAGTTAGGGGAAAGCTTTTCTTGATATTTTTGATAAAAAATTCAAGATGTTCAAGAATTTAGATAGTATTTTGTGGTATCATTCCATTCTATGCATGTTTCAAATTGATTATGAAACAATAGTAGAAATTTGATTACATATAATAGTTCGTAGTTTTCTTTACTTTATATTGTTCAGGAGTAGCAAGTTTAGATGAAAGAGAGTATAATTGTGTGAAATAATGTTGTTCATTTAAACTAAATACTTATTTTTTCTCATTAGGAGGCTAGCAATGTTGTAGACATAAAATCGTGGCCTATTACTTTGGATACAGACGATACCCCGAAAAAGAAGCTAGCAGCTGTATATAGAGCACCAACTGCTGAAATGCTTGCATATTTGGATTTTAGGTGAGATATTAGTTTCTAGGTATAATTGATTGTTTTTGAAAATGTTGGAGATTTAACGTTTTGATGAAACAGTTTTCTTCTTTGAGTAAATGACAAATCTTCAATTCCCTTTCCTCTAGTGTTTCTACCACTGGCATGTTAGCTGGAATCAAGATGTCTCACGCTGCTGTGACGTCGCTCTGTAGGTCCATGAAACTGGCTTGTGAACTCTACCCATCTAGACACATTGCTCTCTGCTTGGATCCTTACTGTGGGTTAGGCTTTGCACTTTGGTGCTTAAGTAGGTGAGTTAAAATCAAGGTGGTGAATAATTTCTAGTCAGAGCTTAAGAAATGTCCAGTTTTTTCTCTCAATATTTGGGATTCTAGTGTTGAAGTCACTTCTTTTTACTCATTATTTACATGTTTCTTTCTCAACAGCATTTACTCTGGTCATCATTCCATCCTCATCCCGCCATCAGAAGTAGAGGTCAACCCGGCTTTGTGGTTGACTGCTGTCAGTCAAAACAGAGTTAGGGACACTTTCTGCTCCTACGGTGAGAAATTAAAATTATGACATTCATTTGCTTAACATTAGTTTTTCTAGAATAATTACCTAAATCATAATTGTTATGTGGTTCTTATAGATTAAATGCTTATTGATTCATCATTCTGATTCATGTACTCATGGTGATAAAAATAGTTTTATTTTATATCTTAAGGGAGTAAAATTGTAAACATTTTCCTCACGTAAAAATTGTTGACTTATTAATACCAATAGTTCTTAATGTTCAATGGTTACTAAAATGGAAATTTACAATTGATAGTTCACATGAACTTCAATGGTAATGATGTAATAAAATTTTTCTTATTTAGGTGTGATGGAGCTTTGTACAAAGGGTCTTGGTTCTTCTGTGAATCAGTTAAAGCAGCGTGGTGTCAATCTTGCTTGCGTCAGAACATGCGTGGTTGTTGCAGAGGAACGGCCTCGCATGGCTCTCACTAATGGATTTTCCAAACTCTTCTCTGCCCTTGGACTCAGTCCAAGAGCAGTTTCTACGTCTTTTGGATGTCGTGTAAATGTGGCCATATGCTTGCAGGTAAGCACTATTTGTTTTTATGCTATATTTGCCTCTTGTATTTGGTATTCATTAATGTTGATTATTAATGAGTCACTCTATTTTCATAGTCTTTTATAAGTCTATATTCTTGTCAACCTTGAAAATTTACCATAAAGCATGGCATATTTGACTTTTTATGAGGGTGCTTTGACAGCTAAGCTCATTTCGCACCATTTTGTACATTCCCACCTTGAGTTTAAGCTGGGACCAAAAGCTTATAATTTGGATTGTAGATTTTAATTTATTTTAGTCATCATCTCTGTGCTTTGAATTACGAAATGAAGGAATGTATTTGTAAATAGAGGTTTATCAGCTAATTTTGTTACAATATCTGTTTATGTCAACTTTAGCAAAGAGTATTCTCAGAAATTATGTGATTAGATAATTCAATATTGTTGTTCTTTAGCATAAATTAATACATAATTTTAAAGACTGGTTAGATCTAAGTAAACGAAATTCATGAGACCTCTGATGAAGGTTTCCCTCCTTATAATTATGTTAGTGTCACTGATGTCTTTCTTCCTCATTAAATATGTACTAGGTAGTAACTTAAATTTATCACATTTTGCTCCTTTTACTCACAAGTTTTCAGTCATGTTAATCTCATAAAAAATTATGCCGACATTTTGCTTGAGAAAATTCAACTTCCTAGCCTTTCTTAATCTAAGATGCTTGTTTAATTTTAGGGAGCTTCTAGTCCGGAACCTTCAACAGTATACGTAGACTTGAGGGCTCTGAGAAATGACCGGGTATCCCTGGTGGAAAGAGGAAGCCCTCATTCTCTTTGTCTAATGGAATCAGGAAAGCTTCTTCCTGGTGTCAAAGTTATTATTGCGAACCCAGACACTAAAGGACAGTGTGGAGACTCACATTTGGGAGAGGTGAGTTTCAGATTATTGGATCAAACCAGCAATACTGTTTTGCTAAGTACATGATTATTTTGGGTTCAGAAATCAGATGAAAATTGTTTCTGCAGGATTTTGAATGGTTTTTTCACTGAAAGCAATTTTCAGGTGCTTTCCCTACCCTGCAGATTTCTAATGTTATTCTATTACTAATTTTCAATAATTTTTGCTTTAACTCAATCTTCAAAAGCCAACAACTTGGATTATATTAATGAAGTATTTTTTTTGTAATCAGTAGCATATATTGTGTGATTATTATTTAGATATTCTTAGTACTATACAGTAAATACTCTTGATTATTGATAATTGTAATAAAAGAATTATTTGTGAGAAACTTAAAATAGCTAATTAAACAAGGTTTAATCAGCTAGTACATTACATCTTTATCCCATAAGGAACAGTGTAAAGTTACTTTTATAATTATTCTTTAGATATAGGTGCTGAAGTCATTTATAGAACCGTGCCACAGTTCTGTTTTGTTGTTTACTTTAAGTGCTAATACACTTTGGCTGTATTTTTTGCTAATATTGGCTAATGCACTTCAGAATTAATTTTACCTTTACCATTTCTGTTCCTTTTCTAGCTGCAAATAAAATTTTTCCACCCTTACATTATAATTACATGTGCCTGGATATCAGTTTTTTGTTAATAATAATTTAAAGAAAGAAAAATGAGGTACTCTGCTGTAGTATATTTTTTATCTTTGTCTCTTCTGTTTTCATTGAATTTGTTCCATTCATTTGTTTTCTTTCAATCCATTAGATATGGGTCCAATCCCCACACAACGCTAGCGGATACTTTACGATATATGGCGATGAAAGTGATTATGGCGATCATTTTAATGCTCGCCTGGTGACTGGCAACACTGGAGAGACGTATGCCCGAACTGGATACTTGGGTTTCCTTCGGCGCACGGAGAGTGTCCAATCGGACACGCCAGCTGCAGGAGATGAGGTGTCAGTCGGGGGAGGTAGTGTGGGAAGCTCTGGTGCTGTGACAACAGTATTACCAACTGGGGTTGGAGGTGAGCTCTCACAGCAACTTGTTCCGACCTCGTTGGATGGATCACAATCTTCATTGGCTATGGGGGAGAAAGGTTGGTGGTTGGAGCAAACACATGGTTGGCTTACCAAAGTCAGGACCATGTGATTGCTTACAGTATTTTATTCAGTTCGTATCCAAATCATATTATAATTTTTATTTTTAAAGACGTCATGTTTGTTGAATGCAACAGAATATCAATTGCACCGCAATTGATGAAATTGCTGTTGGAAACATTTATCAGTTTCCGGATTGTTATGAATTTTAACTTTTATTTTTTACAATTGGCATGTTTTATGGGGATGGTGGGGGTGGGTAGAATTGTGTTGGTTCAGCATTTGTTGTAATAGAGTGATATGAAGATTGCAAAATTGGTGATTATTGATACTGTAATGTCATATATAGCATGTATATGTCTTGAAATGCAGATATTTCTGTCTTAGTGAAAGTATTGCTGGAGAATTTACAAGAGAGCATTGTACTAATTGCATTTCTATCATATGGCTTTTGAAGGTGAAGTAGTTTTTAATTTGTATTCTGTTAGTGAATGACTCAGTTTCATTCACCTTTCTTGACTTAAGGTGGCAGTGAAAACTTTTTACCATCTTTGTGGTGCATCTTTGCTATGATTTCTTAATTTTGATGGAATTTTTTATGCATCTTGGCATTGTCTTAAAGTTTTACTTATAAGATCAAAAAGGAAACCTGTTTCTAATTATGTTATTGGGCACAAATTGTCTACCATCAGAAATTTTTTCATCAAAGTCAAGAAATAATAATTCAGTTAGTAGTAATTGCCAGTGTTTGCTGTATTGTGGTGGATTGTAAATTCTTTGATGTTTTTTTGGTTAACCCTTTAGTTAGTCATGAGTATTGACTTTACTTGCAGAAATATTCAAGTAAATACTACTTAATCTTATAGTCTTTTTAAAAGAATATATTAATTTTCTTATTTTGTATAATTTGGTATATAATACAATTTAATGTTAAGAGTTGGTTATTTTTCTAATCTAGATTGGAAAGTAATATGATTTTGATCATGTCGAATTTTACCCTTATTGAAAACTTTCATGTGATATTTTGTAGAATGTTTTCTTATCTAACTAGAAAAGAAATGACAAAAATAACAAAATATCGTATGAATAGTAAAAATGTTGTATTTTATCTAGTTTATTGTTTTGGTAATTCCATGATATCTTCAGAACATTCTGAATCTGAATGGATTTTCATGATAAAACGGACTTTACTGATGTTCTCGCATCAATATTTCACTTGATCCATCTTAAAACTCCTCATTCTACATATTTATCAAAAAAACAATTTCATTGGCAGTAACTTAGTGGAACTGGGTAAGCACAACATTTATTTTACATTGCCTGCTCAAGATTCTGCAAAATAAAATTCATTCCTGATGAGCATAAAGTATGTTTACTCTTTAAAAAAATTAAGATTTTTCTTTGCATTTGATTCATTAATCCCATTAAGTTATCAGTTTATGTCATGGGAGTCACTAGACTTTTCATATTAATTAAATAAATTTACTGAAAATAAGCCAATTCAAAGTGATTTTATCATTATTGCCAAGTGCAGTTTATTGCATAATGAATATGAAGGATATTTTTCAGTACCCTGGAGGAAAAATTCAATGAGTAATAAGTACTTTAAGAATATATCTTCTTGAACTTTGGAACATGATATTTATTTGCTTTATAAAATTTAATCATTTAGGAATAAAAAATGATCACTTCATCTATATGGTTACACCTATTAGGTTAATATGTTTTCCTTTGTGATTAGCAAAAAAATAAACTTCAAATCTAATCTAGAAATTGAATATTTTTAAGGAGGTTTCGTTATATATTTTAAAAATTGTTGCTCAACCCATGGAAATATATAATTTTTTCTTCATATCAATTCAAATATAGCTTGAGTAGACACAAGAAGTTTCAAAACTTTCTTAAGAAAGTAGGCATTCTAAAGGTATTTGGAATAAATCTCTTCCTTAGCCTCATTAATAGATTTGTCAGATTTTATAATATTTTTTGACTAACTAAGGGTTAAAACATTGAATGCTCTTGCTCTTCCAATTACTTGATAGCATTACAAATTAGTTTGCATGTAATGGTGTTGTTTTGTGGTGGTTCTGGTTTCTTTAAATGCAGAAGTGAATTATCCTCTCTCTTAAACATCTCCAATGTTCCTCTTTTAGAACTTCATGATGCTGTTTTTGTTGTTGGAGCTCTGGATGAGACAATAATGCTTCGAGGAATGCGCTATCACCCAATTGACATTGAAAACTCTGTGCTCAGAAGCCATAAGAAAATAGCTGAGTGGTAAGTTAAAATCAGTTTGTTACAAATAACCTTTGTTGGATCATTTAACTTTAAATAAGCAATTTTGCTTTAACTAAAAGGTTTATTGACATTTAATTTCTATTACCATTTTTACTCTTTTTAAGAGAAATTATACATTTGAAATTATACTTTCTGGTTAGCTTATAGAATTATGCTGATGGAATTCTCTCTAGGGAGATGGTTTTAGCTTTAAAAAGTAATAACTCAGTTATGAGGATCAAAGATTGTTTTCCTAGCTAGGGAAATTGTGAAATTTAACTTCATAATGTGTTTTTATTGTGTTCTAGTATGAATTCATTATTCTCTTCTAAAGTATTGCTAAAACTTAGCTAGTAGAGAAATGGCTATAGTTGAAGTGAATTTGTGACTGTTAAATTATAAGATGGAAAACCTATGAAATGTTTTCAATGTTTTTGAAATATGAAATTATGCTCTCCTTTAAAAATACAATATAGATTCCATGAGTAATATAGTTTCCAAAGAGTCAATTTTTATGTGCCTAAATTTTAAACCTTTTTAAAATGATTCATTGAATAAATCCTTGAATTTCTGATTTCTTGTTCCTTTTCTTGAATGCACATCTTTGCTGAATTACTATTTTTGATGGAAAAATATCTTTCATTAGAAGACAAGAATGAAAAGAATTTTTTTTCATGAATGTCATATTCTTCTATTTCTTATAACCTGTGAATTTCTTAAACATTCTCATGAATTTAAAGAAAGGATGCGCTACATTGACAGTTTATTGCTTATGCATAAATTATTTTAATAATGTTGAAATATACTGTATTTGATAACAAATTTCAGGTTTCTATCCCTGTAGAAGAGCCACATTTAACTTTAAATTCAAAATTAGTGTCATAATCTCATTTAAATTTAAATTAAAGGAAGAGTATGTAGTGCATGGTAATTTTCTCGATACATTTTTCTGAATCCAGTTTCACTCTTTCTTACCTGTGATAGTTTTCCATAAAGTTGCATTTAATAATGAAATTAAATAATCCAAAGTAGAAAGTGGTAATTGATATTATGATTTTTTTATTTTCCGTTTCAGTGCTGTGTTCACATGGACCAATCTCTTGGTGGTTGTGGTAGAGTTGGATGGTAACGAGAATGAAGCTCTGGACCTTGTTCCCTTGGTGACGAATGCTGTGCTAGAAGAACACCATCTTGTAGTTGGGGTGGCTGTGGTGGTTGACCCTGGTGTGGTGCCTGTTAATTCTCGAGGAGAGAAACAACGCATGCACCTCCGGGATGGTTTTCTAGCAGACCAATTAGACCCTATTTACGTTGCGTACAACATGTGAGCTCAGTGTATAGGATATGGTTAGAAATCTGAATAATGGTTCCCTATTGATTCAAAGCAGCTCATTAAACACTTGGATAAATCCTTGTTTATAAAGGAAATCAAGAAGAACCCTCTTTACTCATCTAACATATGAGCCATTCTTGAGAGTTTTTATTTATCTTGTTCTTCTTGTAAGCAAGGCAAGATGGGAGGTGGTAATGACGTAAAAGTTGGATCTTTTTGGTAGAGAAAATGAGTGGAGACGATGATAGGAACTGTGAAAATGTGAATAGATGGTTAATGCAGAAAGGTCATTTATTTCATCATTGGCTTTAGTGAGATTGTATAAAATTTTTCTGTTTGGTTTTTTCATACAGATATTTTCATTTTGAGAAAATTTGAAAATATTTGATTGGATTCATTTTTACCTTGTAAAAGCAGCTTGAAATAACCATGGTTCATACCTTACTCGAAAGATGGGATTTTTATTTTTATTTGGTGCTTTATTTGTTGATTATGAAGTGAAGTGTAGAGCTGTGTTATACCTCGAGTGGCAAACAGATGCTGTTTAGTAAGCATTAAAATGCGCAAAAGAAAGGAGCCTTTTCTTGAAAGTCACATTGGTTGGCTCCAATTTTGCCATCACTGAGCACATTTGCGTGTGTCCTGTTTCATCGTCATACTCCAATGTTGAAGATAGAGATGTTACGTTCTTGTTAATGGTAGTGAAAGCCAGAATGAGCTGCAACAGTCAACTGGGAGGGCTGCTGTAAAACTTTTTTGATATGGTCCAAGGTTCATTTTCTGTGGGCCAACATTTTTAAGCAAGGAGGAATTCCTATGATCTGTGTTTCCGTGAGATCTTAACAAAAAACTCCTGTTGTGTGAATTCCTTTTTCCTTGTGAGGTTGTACAGTGATAAAAAGTTGTATTGAAATTGTGATGACTCTTTGAGGTTAGTTCAACAGAACTTACCCCTATCGTGGCTTTTGTTTGAAAAACTTCATATACTACTCCAACATTGAGAAGAGCTATGGTAAATTTTAGGGCGTTTCTTTCATTCAAGTAAAAAGTAATGGCAAAAAAATTGAAAACAAACATTTTATGAGTATTGCAGAAATGCAATGTGAAGTAAAAACTGGAGTTAATCTTTACAGATATAGGAAGTTGAGAAAAGATTCAAGTTATTCCACAGTATGTAAGTTTTTCATCAAACAAGTATTAATCGCAATGATAATATAAATAATTTTTGCAACAGTGCTCACTGAAATTTTCATAGGAACTACGATTTTATATTTAAGCTGAAAATTGCATCATATTTCGTCATTCCTCGAGGCAACTTCCTATGTACTGTTTTTAATGGAAATGTGCCAAGTAAATGTAGTCAAAGTACTGATAATTTGTTTGGAAAGAATTTGTAAAAATCTGTTTTGCACTTGTTTTGTAAGAAAATGTAATTTTCAGAATTTTCTCTGTTCTAGTGAGCAAAAATTGCTGTGCTTTTTATTTAGTCTCACAGATATAACACAAAAATTTTTAAAATGTTTTTGAAGCCACATTAAAATGTATTGCTTTTAATGGAATTTTGATTAGTTTTACCAAGAGCTGTTTTTAGATATTTTACTCGGATTCAGGTTTTTGATTGATGTAAAAGATTCATATACCATCAAAAGCCTTAGAATTATCTCATCATACCCAGGCAGAGTATTAATTAACCTTATGTATTGCTGTTGAAAGATACTGCACAAATGAAAGGGTGATATACTTTACTTTTACAATGAAACAAGTTTTCTGAATCATTTATACGCATGTCATGTTCTAAAAAGAAAGCTTTTCTTTTGGCACACTATCTTGATAAAAGCAAACTGGTTCAAATGTGATGCATAAACTGTGGCAGAACATATTTTTGAAAACAGGCAAGATTTTCTATTACTCCTGAAAGTGTTTATTTGGCGGAATTTATATTATTTGTTGATTGTTCAAGCAATTTCACTAACTTGTAGATATCCAGGCTTTAATTTTTATAGGAACATGATTATTTTCTGCTCCAGAAGCATTGTAATTTTTTGTCTATAAATGTATTTTTTTGTATAATTTTGGCAGCTGATATCAGTTTTAGAGTTCTGGTAGAGCAAAATGAGCCATTTATGTAAATACTAAAGCACCATTAAATTTTTTTCAGTCTTTCGAAATTCTAGAAAATATAATCCTTCAGCTCCTGCAATTTGGTATCTGTTATAAGGTACCTTTTTGTGCAACCATATAAATTTTTACGAAGTGGATGACCTGATGGCCTCAGATCAGATCTCATTTACTGCCATTGAGACTAAGATTTAAAACAAATTGGTCTTGGTAACCTTCTTTGTTACAGATATTTTAAGTCAGTTGGGATTTATGTAATGCAATGAAACATGTATGAATCCTTCAAGCATATTGTGAATAGGTAATTATTTAGAAGTAATAGTGTGGATTACTTTTGTGTTTTAAATAAATGTTCCCAAACATTTTTCTAAGCATGTCTATCAATTTATTTCATTAAAATACCTCCAAATGTTTTTTTGTCTCTTAATATGCTTCTATATATTTCCCTCGTAACATTCTAACTCTTCTATTGTAAATTACATGTAGTTAGAACTTCATACATGAGAGAGAATTCCTACCTGTCTATCTCTGAGAGTTCAATGTCTTCTTGTTTTTAGCTTCTAAAGTGAATTTGTCCATACATAAGAAGTATGCACATAAATACATGTCTTAACTAAATAATGATTATGAGAAGAATTAAACCAATTTGCATATATCTCACAAAAAATTTCCTGATTGCTAGAGATCATACCATCAGCTCTGTATGAATGCACCCTTTTTTTGTGGATTTTCAAGTATTTGCTAAAATAACATATCTAATGTAAGGAAACCAAAAGGTGAAGGTTCTTACTTAGTAAAAATTAAATGAGCAGAAATTTTAAATTGAATTCTCATTCGTCGAAATTATCTCTCTCATGTTCAGTGACTCCTCAATGAATCAAGTGGACATATGCCTTCTTACAAAGGAAAGTGGACATATGCCTTCTTTGTCTTACGAGGCATAAAATCTTTCAATCTCCCCTTGAATCTCTCCCTCATTTTGAAATAATTTATTTCTCACATATTTATGTAATGCAAAGAAAAAGTGAATATCAGATGATGAAATTTCAGTGTAAGACAAGGAATTGCAACTCCTCGTGTACTAATTTACTATTGAATCCATCTTACAGTACAAGATCTTGCCAAAATAAAACTTGTTTCCAATTAACCAGCTCTGTATATATTTTAAATAATGCATCCTTAACACATTCAAATTGAATAGAGTAGATCTCAGCTGTTGTTATACGACCCTTACTAAGTGAATCTTAGAGCACAGCACCATGGGAGGAGGACTCCCTCCTGACAGCACTTGTGGTCCACCATACACAATTCATAATCTTAGGTGGATGATGTATACTTCAAATATCAGTATCCAAAAAATATCCTTCTGTAGTAGTCTATAGTATTTTCCAGGAGTGTGAAGTACTGTACGTATAATGACTACCATTGATTAGCTCACTATCACTGTTAAGGATCCATTTTTCACCATGGATAAAGCATCAAAAATTATGTGAAAGAAGGATAAATTGTTGGTCTATGAAGCTTATTCTTAATTTTCATTGGATACATTTGCTTAACTTCCATAGTATTCGAAATTGACATAATTATAAAATATTTGTTCATGTCTTACTTTGAAGATTATGGAGAGCATTTTACGTGATACTTTTGATTTTATTTTCAAGAGCATTTCAAAATTCTTTTTTATCGTTGACTGATGGTCTTCACGAATATAATAAATCTGAAAGTGATTCATAGCCGTGTGAAAATTTCTAAATACATTTTTGAATAGTTGGTCTTTCAGTGCAACTTCTTCAATTGCTCTGCAAATCTTATGATATATTTCTGCAGCTTTTGTAAATGTACAAATGTAAAATATAGTTTACATTTGTAAAACTAAAATGCCATAATTAAGCTTTATTCAATTGCCATTGCAAAAGGATAAGATTGAATTTCCAGAAGATAATGCTACTAATGAATGCTCTGATCAACTGGCTGATATATATGTTAAATATAAATCAACGATAAAAATTGCAGAATAAAAAAGAAATCCTTCTTCATGGCAGAAACCAATGAAAAATGATACTGTTCCTAGTTTCTGTAACCCATCACGGACATTAAATTCATGAAATGCTCTCTGAACTCTGGTCATCCACTGTTTGTTATAATATCCTCCTACATTTATAAAAGTCTATGAATTAATTCAGTTCCCCCTCTCTAGTCAAAGATAATCAGTAACATTCACTCTGTTTTATGTAGCCAGAGAAGAGGAAAGAATTTCTTTGTAACCTTGGCTCGCAACCCTCCACTGTCATCAATAAAAGTTATGATAAATACCTAAGACAGTTAATCGGCAGCACATTAAATTCCTAGAAACGGACAACAAGCAGGACCGGTGATGGGTTGAGCGTTGTCCACTTGCATTGCTGCCCCAATAGTTGTAGGGTTATGAATTTATATCGAAACAATGAATTAGGCGCTCGCTTGCAATGTAGGCTTTTGATGCCAGGTTCTCTATCTACAAGGAATATCGGCGAAGACTTTTGATAACCCACATTTAGGGTTACCAGACGTCCGCTTTTTCTGTCCCGTGTCCGCTTTTTTACTGAAATGTCCGCTTTTTTCTCTCAATCAACTATTTTTATACATATTTCCATCTTACACAATCTTTCACCAAGTACTTCAGTATATTTTTTGCCTGACAGTTGGTAGACACTAGAAAAAAACTATCGTGGTACGAGACTCAACGAGTAAGTAACACTTTATTGATAAATTATTCAAATTTTTAAATTTTTTTTTTCATTTAGTAATGGGGGGGTGGTCGTGGAATGTCCGCTTTTTCGACTCGGAGCATCTGGTAACCCTACCCACATTCGAATTTTCACGAGAACTCGTAGTAATCAGCTATGACGTTCGACCCGTTCACGGGAGCGACTCTCCGTAAGGGGGGGGTGGGACGGATTCTTTTTGCCGAAGTTTAACAGATGGCCTGTATATTGTACCAGACGAATATACTTTTACGTATTATATATTGTATTTGGTATATTGTATCTACTCTATTACAGTTTAAACCGTTTAAAGAAACACTTCCTATAGTTTCTTTGTAAAATGAATTTAAAAATCAGCGTCAATTTATGGTTTCAATTAATTACAAAACATCTCCTTTGTTTGATACAGGTACCGTGGTGTAATGGATAACACATTTAACTATAATGAGGATGTATGCTGGTTCGATCCCAGAATTATTCAGTTTTTTTCGCATCTCTTTTTCGGTCACAAAATTACTGTTTTTAGTAAATACTTTATCAATTTCAATTCCACAGTCAAGAATAACTATATGTTGGTTTTACTTTTCATTTCATTTTGCTGAATAATACATATAATCTTTTGGGTAGAAAAATTATTCGTCGACGGGATTATTTTCAACGCAGTCTCACAAATGTACGCTGCTATTTGAAATCACTTAACTACATTCTAAGACCGTAGACGAACATCATGCACAGTGGAAATTCAAAATTGGCTTTTTTTCGAGAGGCCTAAACACCTTTTCATTGCTACTATTGGCTCCAGTGGCGCCCTTCCCTCGGTGCGGGAAAAGGCTGCGGAGGACAGAACTATGACATATGAACGCTTGTCATGGCCCTGGACTCGTTCGACTTGTGAATCATGTGAAAGATGTGAAGCTCAAGGAGCGCAAATTGTAGAAAGAAAACATGGACCCCGCACACAGAGAGGTTATTCGCTCGAACATTCCAGATCTCTTAAAGAATACTAATGTCACTCTCCTACTTCCAAAATTAGTGGAAAAAGGAGTTTTTCTTGAAAACATGGCTCTAAAATATGAGGTTTGTGTTATTTTGTTTTGTCTAAGCGGAGGTATTTATTTTGTGTTACTGTTACTCATTAGCCCTTTGTTTTTCTTCTTAAAGAATACTTCTGACCGAGGTTCAGTGAGGGATATGTACTTATCAATTTTAACTCGAGGTCCTGAAGCATTTACTAAATTGGTTTCTGCCTTACACGACACCGGTCATTATCGTCTAGCATCATTATTGGATCCTGGTGTAACCCTTCCGAAGACTTCTCGGAGGTGAGTTGATAACGTAGTTTTAAAATTCAGTGTTAATAGCATTTTGGAAAATAAATTGTGTTTATTTCTAGAGTTCACCCCTGTCAACTTGCCCATTATCATACAGATGATCCAAATATACTGATCCGCATGAAAGATTTCGCAGAAAAACATCCTCATGCCTTAGTGAATATATCTACTGAACCTTTGAAAATCAAAGTTCGACATTCCGCTGCTGAAATGGAAATGGGCTCCCAATTGCAGACTCCAGTAGGTATTTTAGTTTTTGCTGTGAATGTAACCTTGGATGCCATCTGATGATGATTTGTCTTTTTCAGATATATCAAATGACTTCCAGACCAAAAGGCTTTGCAATGATAATAAACATAAAAAAATATGAAAATGGAATTCAAGAAGAAAGAATTGGCGCAGAAAGTGATGAAAAGAATTTAACGCATCTTTTCGAAGAATTAGGATATGAAGTTATCATTGTCAGGGACCTGAAAGGAATGGTTTGTATATTAAAGAGAAAAATGTGCTATGTTTGAGAGATATCAACAAATAATTAATAAGCAATTATAATTATAGGACATGTTGAAAAAACTGAAAACCTTTGCTGGATCTCAGGACCATTCAAATGTAGACTCTTGTATTTTGGCTGTGCTTTGCCATGGAGAGCAGTTTGGAGGTGAAAACTACTTTGTGGCTGCAGATGGAGTAAAAATTGGAATGAATTCAGTCTTGGAGCTATTTTCTAATAAAGAATGTCAGCGTTTGGCGAAAAAACCAAAATTATTTTTCTTCCAGTGTTGTAGGTAGGTTGAACTCTGTCTTTCTTCTAATCTAAGGAGTTTCTTCAGTAACAGTTATTTCTTAGGTACCATTAAACTCGTACATGAGTACATTTAGTTATTGTAGGGGCTCAGGGAACCATGATAAATCTTTAAATGCTCCATAAATTCGCATTTGAATTATTTATACTATTTTTTTCTTTCCTGAAGTTATTTAATTTTTCTTGCGGTCTATTTCATTTAGTTTATTGTGTTTGTATATACTGTTATGTTTAGTAACTATATTTTTGCTTCTATTTAAATAAATTCTATATAAATTTAAGACCTGTCTTTTAGTCAATGTTAAAGAGTATGAAATTTCGAAGTCCTCCATCATACCTTGTTTCATCAGACACACTGAAAAGCAAATGGACTTTTTCAGGAAAAACGGTACCAGTAGGTGTCAACAGGTTACTATCCTAATCAAATTAAAAGAATGAGAGAAAATTTCACATGGCTCAAACGTAAACTTGCAACAAACTGTCCTATTGTCTTACACTCCTGTCTTGTCTAATTATACAGTTTAAACAAGGGTCAGTTATTTTTTTATGGACATTTTATTTTGTCCTGTTACAGAGGAGATGGAAAATCACATGGGCTCAAAGAAGAGAAAAGAACAGGAAAGGATGGTTCTGCTGAAGTACCTCTTCGAGCATATTCTGATATGTTGATCGCATATGCATCAATAAATGGTATTGTGAAACTCGGTAAAACTAGTATTTGATTTATCTATGTTTATTTGATAATTTGATTTCTTACTCTTGCATATTTTATAGCTTATAAGTTCCCTGAAGAAGGTCAACCCGGCTCTTGGTTTATAAGAAAAATATGTGATATATTTATGGAGAATGCATGTGATACAGAAATAATGGAGATGCTAAAGATGGTAAGGTTTATGTCTTTACGACGAGTATATATTTGGAACTATATTGCTAATGAATATTTTTGAGCTGTATCTGTAACCCTGTTAGGGGTTAACAATCAGTATGTAGCTGGTTTTCATATAACTATCTTATTTCATTTAAAATAATATTTCTGCTAAGCTATATTTATCTCATAAATTCTTTAAATAATTAATCTAAAGACTAGCCATTCACTGTGGCTTCTGTCACTTGTGGGATTAGCTTACTACAGCCACTCACCAGGCCAAGGGTACTTTGTAGTATGTAATCCATAACATTTTCAGTTTTTCTGAGTGCTACAGAGCGTTGTTGCATTATGCGTCAGTCCTCAGTATTGCTAAGTCTGTTTCTCATCATTTTTTGGCTGTCAACTCACATTCTATTTTCAAAATCTAGAATTTGTCAGGTATCCAATGTGTTATTAGGTCTGTTTCTGAGGTTATTTCATTATTAAATAGCTGCTGTGAATGGGTTTAAGCCTACAATTTGTCCACGTTTTCCAGTTGGCCATAATTGTTGCCCATGTATCATCTTTGGAATCTTTAACTGATGAAACAAAAATACTCTCAGAATTAATCAGTCATGAAAATCAATTTATTTAGTTAATATCTGTTGTTTTGGATACATGGGTTCAAATTCACTGAAGTGTAAAATGGTTCTCTCTCTCTCTCTGCTGTAAGGTTTAATTTTTTCTTTTGTTTCATTACTATAGTAATTTTGCGATGAGAGATATATCCTTCAATATTACATTAATGTTAATATTTTACAAATTTAATTAATGTAATTGAATTATTGGATTTTTGAAATCCAATTAATATTTTAAGAAACCACAGCAGATTGAGCAAAAGTTACCCGGAATGATTGTGGTTGCCTTTTAATGTTAAAAATATACAGATGTAACTCAGATGGATTTTTTTTATCGAGGAAAATGAGATTTATCTCTGGGCTAAGATGATGTGCCACACGCGTTTTTAATAAACCCTCCAACAGTTGAACAAAATCCATTGGTTCTATTAATTGCTTACAATTTCTTGTTGCAAACAGTCATCTGTCATTCCCTTATTGTAAGATTGAATGCTACATTATTTTGTGGATATTGAGGAAACCTAGAAGAAAGCCATTTATTCTGTTTATTAGTTGATACAATTAATATACTCTATACCTAATCCTGCATGTTTTGGCGATTCACCTCTGTAGCTACCTTTTTTACATCTCTTCACAATGACTGGATTAGTAATCTCACCAGAAAACCTCATATTCAGCATTTCCAAGTTAATTGCTGTTTACAGTTTACCCAAAAAATATTTTCTACTAAACTATTAAGGTTACTGGCAAATTATTATTTATAATTCACATAATGGAAGAGTTGATTGCCCCTTCTCTTCAGTCTCTACAAAATATTTTTTAAGAGCTATCTTTAGGCTTGAAATGAATTATCATACCATATTGAGTTATTTATGAGGATTATATCTTAAACAGCCAAAGTTCTTTGTGCAGATAATTCTGACTAGGGAATTTCAAAAGTTAATTTACATTCTCTTCGAACTATTCTTCCTTCCTTTCGTTGAGTTGTTAGACAATAAGGGTAACATTTTGTTCTTGATTAAACTTTTCAAGGAACAACCTCTTCACCATTTTAGCACTAATTTTTATGGTACATGTTTCCCTTCCTCCACGACAAGGTTGTTACCCAGACCAGAAATTCATTACGTAACTCAAAAAAAATCCACAAACTTCCTAGATAACAGTCAATACATATTTTGTAGCTTGGTCTTGCTTGTGGAATGATAGTGACTTCTAATAGTGTGCCTAAAATGGTCGATTTCTATATTTTTAGGTGGATTGTGAATTAGAAAGTTTGATTCCTGAAATGGACCTCATGCAGACCATTTGCTTTGAGAACAGGGGATTTAAGAGCTTCTTTTTCAATCCTGGTATATATGATCCAGAGAAAGATATAAGATGATTGTTTTAATACTTAATTTTCATGTGATATAATTTAATTATCATTGTTAATATATTATTTTGTATTTAAAATTTTATCACATTTACAAATTTATGCATTTATTAGGTTTTTTATGTACATCTGATGTTATAGTATGAAATCGTTGTGGCCTTTGTATTCATGAAATTGATCATTAGTTAATGTTGCACTGTTAATTCTTACTAATTTTTATTGATCACATTTTGGGGATGTTTTTCTGCTTTCTTAAAATAGCTCGAATAGCTCATATTTAAGAATATGTTGCAATTAATTTTTTCTGACATTTACAATCATCAGCTCTTGGAATTTTTCCTGAAATAGTTATGAGGTCCTATTAGGAAAGATTGACTCTAAATTTTAGGGTTAATGGTTTATGATTTATTTCCATGTGTCTTCCATACCTCAGTAGTAAGATTACTTCCTTAATTATCAGGGAAGCAGTTTACACATTCAAATACAGGTATTAGTTCCGCTATATATTGTAATTTTTAGTATTATTTTTAATAATTTAGACATGAAAGTAAACTATCTTAATATTTTAAGAATCTGCTCTACTATAAATGTGAGTTCACGAATGAAACAAAAGTCTTGTCATGAGAGTTGGAACAATATAGCTGGCTATATTGTTAGCTCAATCACAAAATAGTATAAATATAAATTTTATCATAAGCATAACTATTGGAAGGATTTATGTTTATGAAAAGGGTTGCTGCCACAATCTGCAATTTTGAACAAAAAGTAGTTCTGCATATTTGTATGTCTAGGAAAAGCATTGCAATGAAAATTAAAAGGCCCAATCTATAAAGCTGTCACATAATAAAATGTATAGCTTTAGTGAGCTAGATTCTGCTTGCTGTGTTCTCCTTTTTCAGCAAAATCACGAAAAATAATTCCCATGGCCATTGAACATTGAAACTCAAATAAATCTTAACATGTTTTCTCTGTCTCCTGATCACAGCCTCAAATCATCTCTCTCTTACTTCTCATATGAAGAAAACAGACTTAAGAAGATTAAAGTTTCTTTTAAATGTCAATGAGATGAAATTTTTTATTTGTAATTGATTATGATTGAATAATTTTACAATCCTTTCTGAGAAAATATTTCAGTAATTTCCATGACCGAGATGTTTTATTGGTGCTAATTCATCAATGTATCTGTGAATTTGTGCCAGCATTTTCTGAACTGGTATCCTTTTGGTTTAGTAATTTGATTGTTCTGTTTCTACTGTTTTGCTTTTATTTTCCGATTTCCAGTTTTCATTTTAAAATATCTACGAGTCCCTTTCTGTCTCTCCTGAATCATTTCATGCTAATGTTTAGTGATATGAGATTTAATCGTGATTTTACATTAATACATTACATTACAGAATGATGTTACTGCATCATCAAAAGACATATTTTTAAGTGATTAGCTCTGCAAATATCTTCAGTGATAAAATTTTATGCTTGAAATATAACATTCTAAGAATTATTTTTGTATGCATGTATTATGCCCCGAACTTCCAAGATATTTTCTCGTTGTTGAGAAATTATGCTTCCTGCCAGAGAAGATAATTGTTTGTATTTTTGTAATCAGTTTTGAAAAAATATTCTATTTTAAATAAATTTGTCACTTAAGTGATGTACTATGTGATTTTTTTGTTTTTTCTAACGATCTACATAAATAATGTTATTCTAAGAACTTACTCCTCCTATCTTATGCAATACGTCTCTTCTAGTTTTTAAACCTTCAGAATCTTTGGATGGAAATTCTTATTTATAGAATTGAATGTATTTTTAACTTAATTATATACTGTATTTGACGGCATATAAGACGCTCCTTTTTACCTAAATTATGTCTCGAAATATTTTCCTGCGTCTCATGTGTGAAGGTTCAACTTCCACAGGTTAACTTTCAATACTGAATGCTATTTAATAGCCCAGATGGTCTATACTACCTATTTCATAATTGCATTCAATGATTGTGTTAATATTTGGCTTTTACGAAACGTGACAACTAAAAGAAACTACATTTCAAGTTACTGTGGTACCGCGCTTTCGCACGGACTATTAAAACTTTTTTTCCTTGTGAGTGGCCAACTTAATGAGGGTGCAGTACGGTAAATAATAAATACAATATAATAAATATGGTAATTTGGCAGTAGCTTTTTGCCAACATCTCTTCAGAGAATTTTGTTGCATTTGTTGGCCATCTTGCATAAGGTAAGAACTAATGTATCCTGAAAGTATTGCCTCACATTCCCTACGCCTTTTCGATTGTTGAAGGAACTTGTCTATTTCAAAGCTAATCTTAGCTGTAATTCGAGGTTGATCCACATAACAAAACCTGGTGGCCAAATTCAGTATCTCTGATATTAGCTTAATTCTTATGAAGTGGCTCAGTTTGTTGGTAATTCTTAAGTCCGTGTGAATCCCGGAATTTAAATGAGGTATCAGTTTTGATTTATTGTTATGTGCTACAAGGGACACAGTAACTATAAATCAACACTTGCAAAAATGAATTAATGATTGTAAATGCCAGAAATTGATTGATATTGAATAGTTGGAATTAAATTTTCTTGAGCCTCATTTGGATCTCATAAATCAATTTTTATCATTCTTTACCAATTTTGTTTTTCACCCTTCAATCGGATTTCCTGTCATCACATATTTCATTAGAAAGATGTTTGTTGACTCTCACAGTTCATTAAAAAGTTACTGACAGGTAGCAGACATAGAGACAGCTCTATAAAGCAATTAGTAACATCAAGTGAAGTAAAATTATTCTGGTTGAATATTCAAAATAATTGGGACCAAGGATGTAGTCATCTGGATTGTTCCAGATTCTAATACAATTTTATCTTCTCATCAACATAGTTTTCACCAAAACAAATCTACTACAACTTTATGTCTGTGGTATCTTTATTGATTTTTCTAAGGCATTTGATCTTGTTAACCACCAACTCCTGGCTCAAAAACTTGACAGAATAGGTATTAGAGGCCCTCAAAAAAACTGGATGCTGTCTTACCTGAAAGACAGGTCTCACCAAGTGACTGTCTACTAAGATGGTGTAAAATACACATCTCCTCCCAAGATATTTAATCCTGGAGTTCCTCAGTGCTCTGTACTTGGTCCTACACTATTCTTAACGTACGTTAATGATCTGCCTGATCATATAACAAGTATACCTGGTAGCATCCCCATTTTATATGCAGATGACACAAATATTCTTTTTTCTTCTTCAACCCCTAAATTACTTTTTAACAAATGCAGTCTCGTTGCTTAGAAAATTCACACTTGGTCACTCAATAATTCCCTCAAATTTAATCATGATAAATGTTCAGTTATTCACTTCATTCCAAAAAATAAACCGACTCAAAAATGAGATATTTCATTAGATGGCAACGCATTACCTCAGATCGACTCTTCTTGGCTTACACATAAACTCACACCTTTATTGGGACTTTCATATCGATTTCCTTTTATAAAACTCAGACCTGTTTGCTTCCTTATTCGCAATATTCGTTTTACTGTTTCAACTGATGTTTTATTTTCTATTTATTATGGTCTTTTTATGCTCCTATTGTATACTGCATACTGTTTTGGGGTACTTGCTATTCCATCAAATTATTCAAACTTCAAAAAAGAATTTTAAGACTAATAGCTAACACCAATCTTATTGCACCCAGCTTTCCTCTTTTTCAGCATTTTTGATTTCACCTCTTCCTTGTATTTTTATTTTATCTTCGATTATACATGTTAAATCAAACCTAAACAAATTCAAGATAAATGCTGATATACACACCTACAACACACGAAATAATAACAATCTTCGTATTTCCTTTGTTTTCATCATTCGTTCCCGCAATAGTCCGGTTCATCTATCCATTATTCTATATAATACACTTCCTGGAGAAAAAATCTAAGCTCGTTATCACGTTTTAAATCGAAGGTTATCTACTAAGTAAAATGTTTTATTCTGTCGAAGCTTATCTTTCCCTTTATTCATGTTGTACCTATAATTTTTCTTTTTTGACTATGTATTTGTTTTTAAAAATTTATATACCTGTATTGAGGAAGCCCATATCACTTATCTTTGGCAAATAAACATTATTATTATTATTACTTGGTCCTTGGTGTTTCTGGAGGGTGATCATATAATGAATTATGTTTTTAGCACTATTTTTCGGGTCCGGAATGGCAGTGGTGACCTCCTTGATGGAGAGCTCTACATCCGTCGCCGTTGTCAGATAAGGAGGATATTTCCTCGATGGTGGTGGCTGCTGCAGACGGAGAAATCGGCTCACTGCAATGTTGAGTTGCTCAACTTGCAACGAGACGAGTTGTAGTTGAGACGAGCAACTTTGGTCCCCAACTTAACTTACCGTTGGATAAAAAACTTTCCGACCCTGAATTTCCTTGTGTCTGTTTTGAGTCATTTTTATCTCTACAAATGACCCCTACAGCGAACCTACTATTTTTGTTACAGTAAGGGAAGACTTATGTTGAATGAAATCAATGAAACTTAGCAATATTCTCCAAGTAATTTAGAATTGATGTAGCCAACTATATTCACGCACATATTGCACTTAAAATCAGCTTTCGCTCTGATTAGCCCAAATTTCTATTTTAATGATCGTCTGTCATTCTGGGTCAAAATGGGACGTATGTGTATTATATCGTGCTTTGGAGGTTGTTTTTCTACCATTGAAAATGGCTCTCCCGAATTAAACGTCAAATGTAACTGATATTTCGGTGTTATGCGCGTAAAAGATCCTCTACTTCTCAAGGACGCATCCTGGGTAGGATCTTTTTTAGAAGAACGACCATTTAGGATCCCGGATAGTCATGTGGACAGCGCGTTTGCCTTTGGTGAAAGCGGTACCGGGTTCTATTCCCGGTGGGAGCCAATGTGCGAAATGACCTAAGTTGTCGAAGCACTTTTAACAATACTAGAACGACCAGTTAGCCGCTGCGTCATAACCCTATCGCGCGCTCGAAAATACTCCCAGGCTCTTCTTGAATCTTGACGGGACGTAACAGAAAAAAAAACTTTCACGTTCATTTTCTATTTTTTCTCGTGAAGAGCTTTTTCAAGATTTGCTGAAAAAGCCCACGACTGTCCGTCCCCGTCACAGCCCCCTAACGTGACGAGGCCAACGCAATTAATAGATACATAATTGGGAGGCTATAGTGCCGACAGCGAGTACGCATTTTTAGAGATCGTGGAGAAAACGGCACGATTGGGAATTGGACGGAAGGGACCTAAATGCATGGTGCTGATGTTGCGGGGTAGTGCGGCAACGCGTGCATTCCTAACCGAGTGGTGTGAACGGTTGTAATGACGCGAGGAAAGCGCTAAGGCAACGGTTTTTGCCACGGAAATTATGGGCAACGAAGATGAAACAATCCTCGAAGGTGTTCATGGTCCCCGGGAGGAAAAGCGATAGATTCGGCTGAACAATCTGACATTCAAATCATTCGCTCCGAACCGGAGCGTCATTCTGTTCATTCGCTCCACTCCGGAGCAGAGCAACTACGTATGATACGGGAAGCTCCGCTCCGGTTCGATTCCCTGGTTACGACAAGCCGTCCGCTGACTGAAGGAGGGAATCCGGAGTGCATGTTCTCCACTGAGCACTGAACCAACCCCTCCAACCAGACCGACGCCATGTTGGAGGAGCAACACGAGGAGGGGACCTGGCGGGTGCCATGCAGTAGCGGAATCACCCCGAGAGACGCCGGTAGCAAGCACCATCCACGCAACCCACCCTGGAGGACTCACCGGAATGCTGGTGATTAAATGGCAACGGCCACTTCGCACTGGAATTTACTGGTAACCTCTCCCAATATTTTCGTTATGATAACGCTATAATTTTTGCGATAGACTTTTACAGTCAAATACCCCTTTCTTCTCCCTTGCCTTCGCCAATCTACGACCCCTCCCATTCTCGCTTTAGTACCGAAGCTGTGGCCCAAGCAAACGTCCGCCGAACGTGGGTGTAAGATAGTCTGCATGGGACGAAAATTTCAGCCCAAGCTCGGCCCGGCCTGTTCGACGTTGAGCCCGGCCCGTAGATGCAAATTTTCGTTTTCTAGCCCGACCCGAGCCCAAACTTTCCATAAATCGCCCTGTAATAAATTTTTGTGAATTGTGAACAAATACATTTTTTTAACCCTTCACGAATACTGAGCATTTTGTTTAAACATTGCGTTACAACTTTAAGAGGCTTTTGCCGCTATGCAAGAAACTAACGCTCTTTAAGAACGAATAATTCTCTCCTGACAATTTTGTCACATACAATGTGAAGTTGCCTTTCGTCACGAAGCGGGATTGTGGCGGGTTTCATATGTCTTATTAAAAAAGAGAAGCTGGTCAGTTCTGCGTTCACTTAGGGAAAAGTTTCTGATGCAGTTGTTGCGCAGTGTTATAATAATTCAATAAAAGCTATTTGAAGTTGCTTGCTGCTGTTGACGACTGTTATGTTCATCGTCAGCGTACAAACGCCAGTAAAGATGAATTCCCTCGCGTTCTTTGTTGTTATAACCGTTTTCTTCCCGAAGTTTGGAAGATTATATTTAATAGTAAAATGTCATATAGAAAAGGGGTATATGGAACAAAATTAATTAAAAATAAATTCCGGTAGGTATGCAAAGATATGATGATAGGTATGCATTACATGATTTTTCAACGTCGAGTTATAAAAACTGGTTTGAAAAAGGAAGTAATTTCATAACTCGTAGTGTGACACCCAACAATTTTGCATCTCCACATTATCAGACCACCAGCCGTCACTGTATTTATATAAAATTAAATATAATTTAATGTTTGCTTTATGGCTATTTTCCGCTTGTAAAGATTGACTAATTTGTTTATTATGAAGGAATATTCAAACCACGATACACCAAAATCGGTACTTTTTGCGTGAGGTGACTTTTTTGCGATGTTCAAAAAGTCAACTTTCAAGGAAACGAAGAAGAATATGGCTATGAAATTTCCTCCAGAGTCGTATGCGTACTGCTTCTGCGAAATGTAAGTTTTAAAATTTCCGAATATTCACGATATTATTATTAATCGGAGTAAAAGTTTGAAATCGAACCAGTCCTAGTTAGTCTTAGGAAATTATTTATTCCACCGCCGTATTTGGACTGTTACTTTAAAATTTTCTATTCTCCGAAATTTCAGAATTCGCCTTTACTTTGGATTTACTTAAAAAATTATAAAATTAGTCCCCGAGCCCTCATCCCTTCGCTTCCACCCCCCCGGAGTGACTTGACTGCTCAAGTGCTTTCACAGCACGTCCGCTTGAAACCAATTTCACTGGGACTGACTTATGCATTAAATTTAATTGGAGAGAGATGTATTTTTCTGTATTTCAGAAAAAACTACGAGACGTTTACTTTACCCTTATAGAATTCGAATTAATTCCTAGAAGTCGTGTCTGACGATTGAAATCGTGAAAGATTGACTTTCTTTCAGCCAATTATTCGCCCAACCCTGAACAAAATCGAAATGGTGAGAAATGCTAAGTTCCAGAATTTTTTCTGTTAGTGTAAGTATGTCAGGGTCAGAGATCAAAATTGAGAGTTTTCGTGTCAGTAAGTCACTTTTTTCGTCCCTACGGAAGAGGTACTCACCATTCTACAAAGGGGATTAGGAGGGAAAATGCCTAACGGCTGAATTGCAGCTAAGAGTGGAAGTACTCGTTTGGCGAAGGAATTACAACCGATAAAGATTTCTTTGGGGTCAATCAGATTGATTTCTGCGTATGGCTCGTTTAAATCTCGGCGTGAAAACAGTTATTTTATATAACGTAAATATGTATATGTATATTTATATTTATATTTATAAATATATTATAATAAGGTAAAACGAACGTAATGTAAAGAGGCTTTTGGAGGTATTACCTATATATATCGTAGATGTATTAATAATTGCTTAACACTAGGAAGACGGCAGTTTCGGCCTACCTAGAAGGACGGGAGGTGGTCATTTGACCACCTACTTTTAAAATTCGTAATTAAATACTTTTATGATTTTCAAATACCTGAATTTTGCATAACTTCTAAGTTTGACCATTACACAAATGCTGATAAGGTGTTTTACCTCGTATTTTGTTTAAATTTTAATTAATTAAACAAAATGTTGACCGATGTCCTAAATCTGCAGAATTTCATATTCTAGAATATTGTATCTATTCATACTGGACCAATGAAACTCATATTTTCGGAATAAGTGGAAAAAAGTCCGAATTGTTGATAAAAGTCAGTCACGTCACGCCAAGATTGTTATGCCATCTGACGGAAACAATATAAATCCACTCGTTCGTGCCTCGGAAAAAACCTCCATCAAATACGATGGTGGAAGAATTTTTCGAATTTCGTCTTGAAAATTTCCAATCTGTGGTTTTCGTCAATGCCAAAATCGTTCTATAACATTTAAAAATTCATAAAAAAATTTTAAGTCAGGGTTGCCAAAATATTAGTTTAATCATTATAAAATGTTCTTCCAATGTTTTTCTCAGGTAAATCTCAAACTGATATCTCAAGTTTACATTCAATCACCTTTCTTGAACAAATAGCATTAATATCAAGGGTACTAACTTTATAAATCAGGGCTACCAACCGCAAGAACGGATCTCTAAACAGAGAGTTATGCGTTCGCAGAATAAATAACTAAAGGGATATTTTGAGCACAGATGTGTTTCATGTGATTTGTCGAAACTCTTGGTCCCGAAATCACGATCCCGAAAAAGTTTATAAACTATAAAGAAGCAGGGTTACTAAAATTTTCGGTTGTAAAGTGAAGGCAGCGATCAGACCTTCATGGAAAACCTAGTAATTAATCATGCATTTATCGAGAATGGCCTTTTCTTACTCATATCTCATTCTGTGCTTATCCACTCTGGTGCTAGTTTTATTACGTTGATTTTTATTTTAGACTTACTTTAATACTTACATCATTCTTAAAATGTTATTTCCTTCCATCATTCGCTAGTTTACAATAAATCCAAGTCATTATAGTAACACTTCATCATCTTCACAATGTAAGGTTTGAAATCATAATAAAGCTTCGCTATTTTTCTTACAAATTAATATTTATTCCTTATTAAGTAATGGATTAAAATTTTTACATATTTTTTTACCGCAGATTCTGCACATTGCCACTTTTACAGAGCATATTCCACTGTATATTTTCCTACGTTTTTGGCACAAATTACTGGATTTGTTATAACATCCAGGTGAGATCTGACACTTTCTTCTTTTCTGCGGTCTTATTGGCGCACTAGCTTCCCATGATGAAATTCCCGACATTGCAAAGGAACATGAGGGAGTTGGCTCTATTATTATTATTATTATTAGGGGTCTTTATTTGGCGAGATTGAGGATTGAGACTAAAAAGTCTCCTCTTCCATCTAACCTGTAAAGTAAAGCTCTATCTATAATGAGGTTCCAAATATCTATTATATATAGACGCTTCTCCGGATATACCTATATATATATACGAGTAAAATGTTGCTTGCATACTGCAAGCCGATCGACAACACTATTTTCATGTCAGCATCATATCGGGACAGCCATCAAAAGAAAAAAATGGATTGAAATTTTTCTTAAAATTCGCTGAAATTCCATCGTCTGGCATTGAACCCGGGTCTTTACTGTGTACTTACTATGCAGGAAAATAGAACATCACCATCTCTAACTATGTGTGAAAATTCAAGCAGAAATATGGGCTACAACTGCGTCTAAAGACGATCTAATTTTCACGAATTTAAATGGCTCTCTGGATTCGAACCAAGGACGATCTTGGAAATCTAAAAAATGTTTCTGAAAGTTATTTATGATCTCTATCTATATGCCGAATTTGAAGTTTCTATATTATTGGCAAATGTTTAAAATAAATTCCTAAAAATCGGATCAACTTCTGATTTCAGAGACACCTGGTGTCGAACCCAGGACACATTGATAGCTGTTAATGCACTGTTTGATTTGTATGGACTTTATCTTTCTATACGCAAAGTTTGAAGTCGATATCGTGCCTGGAAGTACCTAAAATTTGTTTCCGTTATCTCCGTAAGAAATGCATTGAGGAATTTAAATATCCCTCTGGGATCGAACCAAGGACCATCAGCGAGTATGGAAAATTTTATTATGATATATTTTTATGGTTTCTAACCTCATACCAAATTTCAAGTTTCTATGCCATCGTAAAAGGGTCCAAAAAAAATCTTAAAAATCGACACAATGCATTTTAAACGGCCGATTTTTGCCCCGACCTAGCATCGAACCAAGGATAATATTCGTAGATGTCTTTATGGTTTCCTTTAGATATGCACGGCATCTAGCGGTCCCTTGAATTTCAAATCTCTCCTTTTCCGGGAAGTGCCTCAAAATAATTTTCGAAAATCCCCGCCATGTATCCTTATGGAGAAAATCGGGACTTTGGGGCCTTCTGGAATCGAACCCATGACACCGAGGTTCAATATCGGCTTTTTCCTGGAGGTTACACGTCATGGCCATAACGTCGTAAAAATTTCAAGTCGTTGGCACTTGTGGAACATGGTTAGAATTTTGATCCCCTATATATATATATATCTATTATATATAGATGCTTCTCCGGATTCATTCATGTATCCATATATATATACGAGTAAAATGTAGCTTGCATACTGCAAGCAGATCGACAAAACTAATTTCATGTCGGCATCATATCGGGACGGCCCTCAAAAAAAAAAAAAAAGGGATTGAAAATATTCTTAAAATTCGCCGCAATTTAATCGTCTGGCATCGAACCTAGGCCTTCCTGGTGAACTTACTATAGAGAACAACAGAAGATCATCATCTCTAAGTATGTGTGTAAATTCAAGCAGAAATATTGGCTCCAACTGCCTCAAATGACGTCCTACTTTTCAATAATTTGAATGGCTTTCTGGATTCGAACCAAGCACGATCTAGGAAATCTTAAACATGTTTTTGAAATGTATCTATGTTTTCTATCTCTATGCCTAATTTCATGTTTTAATATTACTGGGAAGGGGTTTAAATTAATTCTTAAAACTCGCATAAATTACTGATTGTAGAGACGCCTGGTGTCGAACCAAGGAAATATTGGTAGCTGTGAATGCACAATATGACTTATTAGGACTTCATCTTATATCATACAAAGTTTGAAGTCGATATCATGCCGGGAAGTACCTAAAACCGTTTTCTGATATCTCCATAAGAAATGCATTGAGGAATGCAAATTACTCTCTGGGATCGAACCAAGGACCATCAGCGGATATAAAAAATTTGATAATGAAATATTATTGTAATCTCCAACTCCATGCCGAATTTCAAGTTTCCATACCATCGGGAAGTGGTCCAAAAAAAATCTTAAAAATCGCCACAATGCATTTTAAACAGCCGATATTTGCCTCGACCTAGCATCGAACCCAGGATATTTTAAGTAAAACCCATTTATGTTTACGATAGATCATGACCATATATATACGCTCCTTGAGTTTTGATTCTCTACCTATCCGGGAAGTATTTTTTAAAAATTCCCGAAAATCAAAGCAATGCATTTAAACGGGAAAACTCGGGACTTTGGGGCCCTCTGGAATCGAACCCATGACACTGAGGTGCAAAATCGCAATTTTTCTGGAGGTTACACGTTATGGCCAATATGTCGTAAAAATTTCAACTCAATCACTCTTGTGGTTTAGGCTGTGAGTTTGTATCCTCTCTATATATATATATATCTATTATATATAGATGCTTCTCCGGATTCATTCATGTATCCATATATATATACGAGTAAAATGTAGCTTGCATACTGCAAGCAGATCGGCAATACTAATTTCATATTGGCATCATATCGGGACGGTCCTCAAAAGAAAAAAAAAGGATTTAATTTTTTCTTAAAATTCGCTGAAATGTCATAGTCTGGCAACGAACCCGGGTCTTTACTGTGAACATACTATGCAACACAATAGAAGATCACCATCTCTAACTATGTGTGAAAATTCAAGTAGAAATATTGGCTACAATTGCCTCAAAAGACGTTCTAATTTTCACGAATGTAAATGGCTCTCTGGATTCGAACCAAGGACGATCTTGGAAATCTAAAAGACGTTTCTGAAAGTTATTTATGATTTCTCTTTATATGCCGAATTTGAAGTTTCTATATAATTGGGAAAGGTTTCAAAATAATTCCTAAAAATTGGATCAACTTCTGATTGCAGAGACACCTGGTGTCGTACCCAGGAAATATTGTATGCTGTGAATGCAACGTTTGATTTGTAATGACAGGCTCCTCTATCATGCAAAGTTTGAAGTCGATAGCATGCCGGGAAGTACCTTAATTTTGTTTCCGTTATCTCCGTAAGAAATGCATTGAGAAGGGAAAATGGCCCTCTGGGATCGAACCAAGGACCATCAGCGAATATAAAAAATTTGATTATGAAATATAATTAGAATATCTAACATCATACCGAATTTCAAGTTTCTATGCCATCGGGAAAGGGTCCAAAAAATATCCTCAAAATTTCCGCAATGCATTTTAAACGGCCGAATTTTGCCCCGGCCTAGCATCGAACCATGGACAATATTCGAAAATGTCTTTTTGATTTTCGTTGGATATGCACCGCTTCTAGCGATCCCTTGAGTTTCAAATCTCTCCGTTTCCGGGAAGTGCCTCAAAAAAAATTTCGAAAATTCCCGCCATGTAATCTTATGGGGAAAATCTCGACTTTGGGGCCTTCTGGAATCGAACCCATGACACTGAGGATCAAAGTCGCTTTTTTCCTGGGGGTTTCACGTTAAGGCCAATACGTCGTAAAAATTTCAAGGCAATGACCCTTGTAGTTTAGCCTGTGAATTTGTATCCTATCTATATAGCTATATAGCTATCTATTATATATAGATGCTTCTCCGGATTCATTCATATATCATATATATATATAGAGAGGATACAAATTCACAGCCTAAACCACAAGCGTCATTGACTTGAAATTTTTACGACATATTGGCCATAACGTGTAACCGCCAGAAAAATTGCGATTTTGAACCTCAGTGTCATGGGTTCGATTCCAGAGGGCCCCAAAGTCCCGATTTTTCCCGTTTAAAAGCATTGCTTTGATTTTCGGGAATTTTAAAAAAATACTTGCCGGATAGGTAGGGACTCAAAACTCAAGGAGCCGATATATATGGTCATGATCTATCTAAAACATAAATGAGTTTTACGGAAAATATCCTGGGTTCGATGATAGGTCGAGGCAAAAATCGGCCGTTTAAAATGCATTGTGGCGATTTTTAAGATTTTTTTTGGACCCTTTCCCGATGGCATGGAAACTTGAAACTCGGCACGTAAATACATAAAATGAATGTATTTCATAATCAAATTTTATATGTTCGCTGATGGTCCTTGGTTCGATCCCAGAGGGCCATTTGCACTTCTCAATGCATTTCTTACGGAGATAACGGTAACAAAATTAAGGTACTTCCCGGCATGCTATCGACTTCAAATTTTGCATGATAAAAAAGCCAGCCCTTACAAATCAAACTTTGCATTCTCAGTTAACAATATTTCCTGGGTTCGACACCAGGTGTCTCTGCAATCAGAAATTGATCCGATATTTAGGAATTATTTTGAAACCTTTCCCAATAATATAGAAACTAGAAATTCGATATATATATAGATATCATATATAGGTTTCAGAAACCAATTTTAGATTTCCACGATCGTCCTTGGTTCGAATCCAGAGAGCCATTTACTTTCGTGAAAATTAGAACGTCTTTTGAGGCAGTTGTAGCCAATATTTCTGCTTGAATTTTCACATATAGTTAGAGATGGTTATCCTTTGTTGCGCTGCATAGTAATTTCACCAGGAAGACCCGGGTTCGATGCCAGACGATGAAATTTCAGCGAATTTTAAGAAAAATTTGATTCCTTTTTTTTTCTTTTGAGGACCGTCCCGATATGATGCCGATATGAAATTAGTATTGCCGATATGCTTGCAGTATGCAAGCGACATTTTACTCGTATAGCTATATAGCTATCTATTATATATAGATGCTTCTCCGGATTCATTCATATATATACCTATATAGATAGATAGATAGATAGGATACAAATTCACAGCCTAAACTACAAGCGTCATTGATCTGAAATTTTTATGACATATTGGCCATAACGTGAAACCCCCAGGAAAAAAGAGACTTTGATCCTCAGTGTCATAGGTTCGATTCCAGAGGGCCCCAAAGTCCCGATTTTTCCCGTTTGAATGCATTGCCGTGATTTTCGGGAATTAAAAAAAAATACTTTCCGGATAGGTAGAGAAGTAAAACTCAAGGTGCCTATATTTATGGTCTTGGACTTTCGAAAACATTAATGACTTTTACAAAAGTTATCCTGGGTTCGATGCTAGGACGATGCAAAGATCTGCCCTTTAAAATACATGGGAGCCGTTTTTCATTATTTTTTTAGATGCACTTATCGAAATGATAGGATGTTCGTGCTTGGCTGGAAGATGTATGGTACGAATAAGTTTTAGAAAAAAATTTTCATAAGACCGTAGTGTTCCTGGGTTCGAAGCCAGAGCACAAAAACGTTTCTCTCATAAGGAATATAAAGGAAAAGTAGGACGTCATTTGAGGCAGTTGTAACCAATATTTCTGCTTGAATTTGCATACGCGGTTAGAGATGGTGTTTTTCTTTTGTGCTGCATAGAAAGTATTGCCTGAAAGACCCGGGTTCGATGCCGGGCGGTAAAAATATCACCCATATATAATACTATGGGGTATCTTTTCATAATTTTTTTATGCATTTATCGATATGTAAGGGAGCTCTTGCTTAGATGGAAGATGTATATTAACACTTTGTTTAAGAAAAAAAATAGATAAGACCATGCTGTTCCTGGGTTCGATGCCAGAGCACATTATAATTTCTCAAATAAGGAGTGTATGTGAATAGTAGGACGTCGTTTGAGGTAGTTGCACCTAATAGTTTTGCTTGAATTTTCACACATAGTTTGATATGGTAATTTTCTATTTTGCTGCATAGTAAGTACACCAGGAAGACCGGGGTTCGCTGCCAGGTGATTAAATTGCAGCGAATTCTACGAATATTTTGAATTTTTTTTTTCTTTTGATGTCCGTCCCGATATGATGCCGATATGAAATTAGTGTTGTCGATCTGCTTGCAGTATGCAAGCTACATTTTACTCGTATATATGAATGAATCCGGAGAAGCATCTATATATAATAGATATATATATATATATATAGAGAGGATACAAACTCACAGCCTAAACCACAAGAGTGATTGAGCTGAAATTTTTACGACATATTGGCCATAACGTATAACCTCCAGAAAAATTGCGATTTTGATCCTCAGTGTCATGGGTTCGATTCCAGGGGGCTCCAAAGTCCCGATTTTTCCCGTTTAAATGCATTGCTTTGATTTTCGGGAATTAAAAAAAAATACTTCCCGGATAGGTAGAGAATCGAAACTCTAGGAGCCTTTATATATGGTCATGATCTATCGAAAACATAAATGAGTTTTACGGAAAATAACCTGGGTTCGATGCTAGGTCGGGGCAAAAATCTGCCGTTTGAAATGTGTTGCGGCGATTTTTAAGATTTTTTTTGGACCCTTTCCCGATGACATGGAAACTTGAAATTCGGTATGGGGTTAGATATCATAAATATATTTCATAATCGATTTTTATGTTTTCCCTGATGTTCCTTGGTTCGATCCCAGAGGGCCATTTACATTCCTCAATGCATTTCTTATGGAGATAACGGAAACAAGTTTAAGGTACTTCACAGCATGCTATCGACTTAAAACTTAGCATGATGGAAGAACCAGTCTAAACAAATCAAACTATGCATTCATAGCTATCAATGTGTCCTGGGTTCGACACCAGGTGTCTCTGCAATCAGAAGTTGATCCGAATTTTAGGAATTATTTTGAAACCTTTCCCAATAATATAGAAATTTGAAATTCGACATATAAATGGAGATCATAAGTAACTTTCAGAAACATTTTTTAAATTTCCAAGATCGTCCTTGGTTCGAGTCCCGAGAGCCATTTACAATGGTGAACATTAGAGCGTCTTTTGTGGCTGTTGTAGCCAATATTTCTGCTTGAATTTTCACACATAGTTAGAGATGGTGATCTTCTATTGTTTTTCATAGTAGGTTTTCAGTAAGACCCGGGTTCGATGCCAGACGATGACATTTCAGCGAATTTTAAGAAAAAATTAAATCTTTTTTTTTTCTTTTGAGGACCGTCCCGAAATAATGCCGATATGAAATTAGTGTTGTCGATCTGCTTGCAGTATGCAAGCTACATTTTACTCGTATATATATATGGATACATGAATGAATCCGGAGAAGCATCTATATATAATAGATATATAGCGAGGATACAAATTCACAGGCCAAACCACAATCGTTATTGACCTGAAATTTTTACGACATATTGGCCATAACGTGTAACCTGCAGAAAAATTGCGATTTTGAACCTCAGTGTCATGGGTTCGATTCCAGAGGGCCCCAAAGTCCCGATTTTTCCCATTTAAATGCATTGCTGTGATTTTCGGGAATTTTTAAAAAATACTTCCTTGATAGGTAGAGAATCAAAACTCATGGAGCTCATATATATGGTCAAAATCTATCGAAAACATAAATTTTTTTCACGAAAAATATCCTGGGTTCGATGCTAGGTCGAGGCAAAAATCGGCCGTTTAAAACGCATTGTGGCGATTTTTAAGATTTTTTTGGACCCTTTCCCGATGGCAAGGAAACTTGAAATTCGGCCTGAGGTTGGAGATCAAACATATATTTCATAAGCAAATTTTTCATATTCGCTGATGGTCCTTGGTTCGATCCCAGAGGGCCATTTACATTCCTCCATGCATTTCTTATGGAGATAACAGTAAAAAGTTTTAGGTACTTCCCGGCATGATATCGACTTCAAAATTTGTATGAAATAGGATGAACTCCTAATAAGTCATACTGTGCATTCACAGCTACCAATATCTCCTGGGTTCGACACCAGGCGTCTCTACAATCAGTAAATTATCCGATTTTTAAGAATTAATTTAAACCCCTTCACAATACTATTAAAACACGATATTAGGCATATAGATAGAGAACATAGATAAATTTTTAAAACGTGTATTAAATTTCCTTGATCGTCCTTGGTTCGAATCCAGAGAGTCATTTACATTATTGAAAAGTAGAACGTAGGTTGAGGCAGTTGGAGCCAATATATCTGCTTGAATTTTCACACATAGTAAGAGATGGTGATTTTCTGTTGTGCTGCATAGTAAGTTCACCATTAAGACCCAGGTTCGATGCCAGACGATTAAATTACAGTGAATTTTAAGAATATTTTCAATCCTTTTTTTTCTCTTTTGACGGCCTTCCCGATATGATGCCGACATGAAATTAGTGTTTTCGATCTGCTTGCAGTATGCAAGCTACATTTTACTCGTATATATATAGGTATATCCGGAGAAACGTCTATATATAATAGATAGATATATATAAGTTATATATAGGGGATCAAAATTCTAACCATGTTCCACAAGTGCCAACGACTTGAAATTTTTACTACGTTTTGGCCATAACGTGTAACCTCCAGGAAAAAGCCGACCTTGAACCTCGGTGTCATGGGTTCGATTCCAGAAGGCCCCAAAGTCGCGATTTTCTCCATAAGGATACATGGCGGGGATTTTCGAAAATTTTTTTGAGGCATTTCCCGGAAAAGGAGAGAGTTGAAATTCAAGGGACCGCTAGATGCCGTGCATATCTTAATTAATCCATACAGACATCTACTAATATTATCCTTGGTTCGATGCTAGGTCGGGGCAAAAATCGGCCGTTTAAAATGCATTGTGTCGATTTTTAAGATTTTTTTTGGACCCTTTTCCGATGGCATAGAAACTTGAAATTCGGTATGATGTTAGATACCATAAAAATATATCATAATCCAATTTTACATATTCGCTGATGGTCCTTGGTTCGATCCCAGAGGGACATTTACATTCCTCTATGCATTTCTTACGGAGATAACGGAAACAAATTTTAGGTACTTCCCGGCACGATATCGACTTTAATCTTTGCATATAGAAAGATCAAGTCGATACAAATCAAACAGTGCATTCACAGCTATCAATGTGTCCTGGGGTCGACACCAGGTGTCTCTGAAATCAGAAGTTTATCCGATCTTTAGGAATTATTTTGAAAACTTTCCCAATAATATAGAAACTTGAAATTCGGCATATAGATAGAGATCATAAATAATTTTCAAAAACATTTTTTTGATTTCCAAGATCGTCCTTGGTTCGAATCCAGAGAGCCATTTAAATTCAAGAAAATTAGAACGTCTTTTGAGGCAGTTGTAGCCCATATTTCTGCTTGAATTTTCACACATAGTTAGAGATGGTGATGTTCTATTGTGCTGCATAGTAAGTTCACAGTAAAGACCCGGGTTCGATGCCAGACGATGGAATTTCAGTTAATTTTAAGAAAATTTTCAATCCATTTTTTTCTTTTGATGGCCGTCCCGATATGATGCCGACATGAAAATAGTGTTATCGATCTGCTTGCAGTATGCAAGCTACATTTTACTCGTTTCTAATACAAGTCTTTGAATTTACTCCTTCCGGCTGAGTTTACGCCCAGTGGTTTCTTTGAATAGAACCCAGCTATTTATTGAGGCCAGGTCCGATATGTTAAAAAATACATGCACTGTCCATCTCCTTGCAGCTGAATGAGTTGAATATTTCCGGGACATGCTATCCATTATATCTACTCCTACTTAGTTGTAGTTGTAAAACAAAACTGTATCCGGTTTCTTTTTCTGAGTCAGAAATCATCACGTCCTGATGCATTGTACTGATTAAAAGCAAATTTTTATATTTTTTGCTTGGTAAGTTGTCAAGCTATGGCCTAGTCTATTTTTATAAACTCTAGTTGAGTATATTTCATCGCTGTGATGAACCGAAAGAGGTAATTCTCTTCTATTTTTTCTTATCGTACCAACCAATGAGATTTTGTTTTTTTTTTAGTTTTTCAGCGAGGCTGATTGAAGAGAAATAATTGTTATACTATGATGATAAAAAAATTGATGTGATTCCGAACACCGAGGAAAAGTATATTTCATTCGCAAAGTCAATCGAAAATAATTTCACTATTAGATTTCTCGACACATGTCGCTTCATGCCAGCGTCATTAGTTTCACTGGTAACAAATATGAAACCATTTAAAGATACTATTACTAATCGTATGTCATAGTCGAAAACTGCTAAACTGGAAGTTTCATAAAAAAATCAAAAAATTATTTATTTATATTTTGACTTTTTTTCGAAAGGAATGAAATTAATTTTCATTATTTTCCTACGGCATTTGAAACATAGAGTGACTTCGTTATTAAAAATCAATATAATAAACCCTTTTACATACTCCAAAAGTTTGAAACTGTTAGGTTACTTATAAATAGGAAAAATATCAAAGTTAATGCAATATTGGTACATAAATGTTTAAAAAATTTTTTAATTATTATAAATAGAAAAAGATATTTGGTTAAAAAAGTTAACGTTTATTTTTTATCCCGCCTTCCTAGGTTTTGCTAAATATACTTTTGCTAAATATAGTATAAGTATGATACTGAATTATATCTCAACTTATGGTCATGTTACAGTTTACTTATGGATATTTTTATTTTTTAGTTAAAAAAAGTTCACATTTTTCTGGAGATGCAGCATTTATGTCAATGTTTAATAACGAAAGTACCAATTTTCCTCGAGAGATGGCATTAGTGGCGAAGTTTATAAACCAAAGTTCCAATTTTCCTCAAGAGATGGCATTAGTGGCGAAGTTTATAAACAGAAGTTCAAATTTCCCTCAATAGATGGCATTAGTGGCGAAGTTTATAACCAAAAGTTCCTATTTCCCTCAAGAGATGGCAGTAGTGTCGAAGCTTATACACATAAGTTCCAATTTTCCTCAAGAGATGTCATTAGTGTCGAAGTTTATTATATAGTACATTTAATGTACCGAATGTCAATTCAATTATGGTTATCGATATCGGTATGGACAATACACGGAGATTGTGGCAATTTGACTTTATTTGTGATTTGACAAGAGAGAAAAGAGATATAAAGAATCCTTCGATAGAAAGAGGAGATATAATAATTATAATATATTAATAATCGCTTCTTGTCTGGCAATGGGGTATGACTTAGTGGAACCATCAGAGACGATAACAGGAATGAGGGATGTCGGTGCGTTTTGTTTTACACACCACATACGGATTATAAAGCCGATACATTAAATGTAAAAATGATCATCAAAAAAATTGCGCATTGCTGGAAAAATTACTCATGTATAAAGGGTAGATTATGATACTATTTGATGTAAATATCATTGCCACAAGTTGCGATGTATTGGAGGTATTAGATGATTAAATACAATGTGACGTCACCATTCTGCTGGTTGCGTACTCAATTTTCGTTTTGCATCGCTGCAAGTGCAATTGAAAATACATGGCAGAAATAAATAAATAGGAAGTTAGAGCATAAAATTGACTACAAACGGTGTTAAAAAATATGTTTCTACGTAGCAAAGTTACGAAGAAAAAAATTAATATAGTTCTCCATCGCTGAAGTACGCCTTTGATAACATCGACATAATTCAGACGTTTCCTTTTTTAAAATAAAAAAGTTATTTGTATTAAATTATTTACTTTTATCAATTAATTGTTATATTGTTTATTGATATTTTATTAATAATTGATATATTTCAGAAGTAAACGTCTCGAAAAAGATTTAATTCCCATGAATACATCGGAAATGGCAAAGGTCTATCTACTGGTCGAACTTTTTAAATTAAACTTTTACATTAACGCTATATTTTAAAACTTACGCGGAAAATTGGAACTTTTGTTTATAAACTTCGACACTAATGCCATCTCTTGAGGAAAATATGAAGCCGCTATTATATTCAATAAAGTGAGTGGGAAAGATAGGAAATATTTCACCGGGGACAAAAGTGGAGCAATGAATTTTATTTCAGCTTTTCTTATGTGGGAATAAAGCAATAAAATATTTCTCTGTTTGAAGTTGCCTAAATATTAATGAAATCGCACGCTGCAATGCTCACCAATGGCTCAGCCTAATCCGAGAAACTTTATAGTTTCCAGAATGTAATCATTTTTCCCTCATCCCAATGAAATCATCATGATTCTCGATAGTAATGCTGCGTCAATATCCTCATTAGTTAAAGCGTAGGAACGACTTAGAATTCAGTCAGTGCAGCTCAGGGGAGTCTCGTTATAGGCAATCACAAGAAGTCGGAATTTTAATGATGCATAGCTTGCGACGAGGAATTGGAAAGCTAGCGTAAATTTTAAGTACTTCGAGGAATGAAAAAGAAGTGTAACAAAGGATAGCCTGGTAATTAGGAACTCAATCCGAAACATTTTATGAAGCCGCTATTAGCTTCAATAAAGTGAGTGGGAAAGATAGAGAATATATCACCGGGGATAAAAGCGGAGCAATGAATTTTATTTCTGCTTTTCTTACGTGAGAATGAAGCAATAAAATATTTCTCTGTTTAATGCTGCCTAACTATTATTGAAATTGCACGCTGCGACTCTCACCAATGGCTCGGCCTAATTCGAACAATTTTATAATTTCCAATATTCCGAAGTTCATCATAAATTCCTTTGGGTTCATATTTGTACTCAGAGAACTGCATCCAACATTAATCATTGATCGGGTTTTTTGTAGAATGTAATCATTTTTCCCTCATTCCGATGAAAGCATAATGATTCTCGATATTAATGCTGCGTTAAATGCACATTCAGTTAAGTGCTCATTAGTTTAGTTAAGTGCTCATTAGTTAAAGCGTAGGAGTGACTCAGAATTCAGTCAGTGCATCTGACGTGCATTATCGTTATGGGCAATCACGAGAAGCCGAAACTTCGTTCCCACTTTCCCCTTCAATACCATTTGATCTACGAAGCATTCGCATTAGACATTGGCTTTTATGCCGTGATTCATTGTCCCCTAAGGCATAGAAGTTCTTCTACGAGTTTATCTGTCTACCCAAGCAATTCACTTCCACCTGCAACCCACTGCCCCTCACTTGAGCAGAGCCTAACTTTTTCATGGTTATTTTCGAAGCTGATTTCGTTAACCCCATACCACGTGGTGATCGGCTATGCGAAGTCAAATATACTAATATATCTTTCCCTTTTCCTTACACTAATTCCCTAAACGTCCAGATATCCCTGATGTGCTGCTCCAGAGACGCAGGAGTGCGCTGGCTATCTGCCGTCCACTCTTGAGTGATAATTCCCCATAAATTTTCAATGGGATTGAAATCTGGGAAACGTGCAGGCCAAGGAAGAACTTTTATATTATGATGATTATTTAAAAAATCTTTCGTAGCGCGTGCTGTATGCACGGGACTATTATCGTGGACAAAAAACACTTCTTCGCCTTCTGGGACGATTTTGGTAGCGAAGATGGGAGAAGATTTTTTCTAATATATTGCAATAATCCCTCGCCGTCATTCTCTGAGGTGTATTCACAAGAGGCTCTGGTCCAGCTGCAGTCATTGCGTCCCAAAAGCTAAGGCTAATATGCCCTGACCTCTCTGTTCTAACCATATGCTGCTGGGGGTATCTACAAAAATACAAAATATTTAGGCAATAATTCACAACAGTTGCCGGAAACATACACAGAAGTGTAGCAAATCATAAAAAATGAAAAAATAATAAAATTAAAATAGAAATTGTTTCATACCTTGTCCCTCGAGGTCGCCATAATTTAATCTGGCCTTCTTCATTACTTCTGAAAGTTTTTTCGTCAGAAAATATAGTGAGGTCCCAGAAGGCCTCGTTCATTTTGGCATATTCTTCCACAAATGAGAGACGTGATATTTTATGCTCGTTGGTGAGCCGTGGCTTCTGGCAAGGTATGTGATGGCGCAGACCAGCCTCAACCACCGTTCTTCTGTTCGGTCCAGTAGCTGCAACCCAAACGCAATTCTCTCTGAACTGAAGCCAATCCGCCCCTTGTCCCGCCCCGCTCAAATGATAATTATTATGAAATAACAATTCTTAGTCCATTGATTCCTCCTACTTGCTGAATCCTCGACCTGCCGTTCCCGTGATTCGATTCTGTTTTCATCTCCCCCAGCAAAGCGCATCTTGTCGTGTGCATATTGGGTGGAATTTTCCTGATAATCAGAAGGAAATGCAGCACACAGACAATGGAAAGTGTTTTAAAGTCATTCATAGTATTTTTTTCCGGAACGAGAAACTACGTCGCAGTAGTCCCGATATTCGATAATTAGTCTTGAATTTGTTATTAAAGATTAAACATCCCAAATCCAATAGAATACTTTAATTTTAAGGTCGAATGGTTTCATCGCCAAGAAATGTCAATAAAGTGGTGAAGTCTAATCAAGAACGTAGAGCAATATTCAGTTATTTGTAAGTATTCGTCAGCAATAGTTTTTGTGCTTATCGATGGAACCTTGGCGTTGAAATATTTTCTTTTTCTATTCCACTACCTTGCTCTTCAATATTACATTTCCTGTCCCCCATTTCTATCCAAAAGGTCCAGAAGTTTTGCTCTTCTTCTTCTACTCTTAAACTTCTTTCCGCCGCTGCTTTTACTGCAGTTTAAATACTTTTTCATACGTTAAGAAGTGTCCAACACTATTCCTTTGCCCCTTTTAAAATTTCATTTCGACGCCCTTTTTCCAAATGCTGAAAAATCTCCTTTCATCTTACTTTACAACTTTATCACATCTCAAACGTCTCCATTCTCTTTCTGTCAGTTTTCCTTGTTGTCTACGCTTCCGATCTATATAGAAACATACTTAACTTTGTACATTTCAATCTTATCGTAATCTTTCAAGCCTCGAAATTATTTTGTAGGGGAGAGTTCGTGTTTCTGAAACACTTCCCATAATTTTATTTATTAAGTAGTAAGTTCAGCTTGCAAAGACATTTGTGATTCACTTGAATTGCAAAATTTCTTTTCCACTTTAACCTCTAATTCCTTAACAGCTGTGAACCAACTTTCCTTTCTTTACATTTTAGTTAGATTCAATAGACTATCTTCAAATATTTAATTTTATTTGAATAAGTTAAAATGTTTTTTCTTGAGTTTCAATTTAAGTAGTTTCATTGCATTTTAATATGATTATAAAATCCACTAGTTCATTACTTTTATTACTGCTTCTAATTTAATAATTGCTGCATTTTAATTTGATCGCTGATAATTTTGAAAATTTATAAGTCTTCTAAATTTTTTCCCAAGTTTTACTGTTAATATAGTTGCATTTCAACTTCATTTGTTTTGGCTTTATATTTTTTCTACTGTTTTCACTGATGGACACTTCAATTTTATTCTAATATACCATATATGCCGGCGTATAAGTCGACCCCTAAAATTTTGAGTTGAATTTCAGGTTTAAGCCTATGTTCAGCATATAAGTCGACCAAAAAATAAGGTAACTCCAGTTCCTCAGCTCTGTTTTATGGGAAGAAAAACTACGTTATCCATAAATGTGCGATAGCTTAAAGAATACGTACCACATAAGATTAAGATGCTATAATTGTTTCTCTCAGCTGCCATGTCAACTTCTCGCCTCTGCTTAACTATTACACAAGTTTCTTTCGTTGGTATCACTCAGGCTGCTCAAATAAAAATTCACTACAAAACAAACAGAAAGGTATTAAATATTTATTATAGAATTAATAGTAATATAGAGTGGCAATATCAAATTAGGACACTGCTAACACGACTTCCATTAACACCTAACGCTAAGTCAAATCATAACGATTATATAAACAAAAACAAACCATGATGTGCTTATTGATCTTCATTTATAAAAAGAAAACATCGAAATATATCAAATTTTTGTAAAATAAAAATACGCGAAGAAATTAATATAATTTGCGAAGAATAAATATGCGTAAAATTTATTTTAAAGATATGAAAATTACATATTAATTCAACTATGCTTCTCTTCAATTCAACTGCTATGAAATCTACGAAAACAATTAAACGTATATTTAAAATGAAAATTCAATAAATTCGTTGAAGTATAATTTCTATCATTAGTTATGGAAATTTTCATATCTTTAAAATGCGTGTGGGCGTGGCGTGGGTGGGCGTGACAAAATTGAAATATGGTTAAATTTCGACCAATCAGGTGACAGCAATTTTGTTTATCGGTTACGCAGACGGATTTTTCCTCAGTTGCTGTCAGTATTCCTTCGAGCGAGGTCGTGCTGACAACCGGTATTTGAAAAACAGTCGAAATTCGAATTTTTTGACTTGGTCAACGTCCATCGTCGTCCTCACCCAGGGTTTCCAGTTATTAGTAAGTTACATTAAATACTATTCTAGGTATTGTCTTCTGCTTTATTGTCTGAGAAAATATTGCTAAAGTTAGTTAGTTTCTTCCTTGTGTAATATCAATGTTTGGCGTATTATTTGTTTCACATTATAATTTTAATTAAGCGTGCATTAATGAGTCGAACCTTGTTCTCAATGGAACTGATTGGTGCGATTTGATAAGTACATACGTTTTCGTGGTATAACCTCGTTAGCGAATTAAGTAAACACGTTTGCCCATAAATGAGCATCTGAAATAGTTCTCTTATCATGTTATGACATTTTGAGAGTAAGAAGCGAAAGAAATATCCAACTTTGCCGGGACTAGAAACAGGTTCTCGCCTTTTCTGTCCGAGTACTGCGAATCTATAGGTCTACCTACGTAGACTCAATGCCTGAAATTAATAGCCAAGCATCTTTTCTTTTAAATTCGATGTACGAAGGCGTTACCTCGTGGAAGGCCATTATGAATGAAAAAGAACAGTAGTACACTTCCACAGATTTATTTCTTTGGCGACATGTTTCGCTAGTGAACTAGCATCATCTGGCACATTTCTTATTTTGGGATTTCATTATATACAAATATTGAAGGTGCGAATTTGAGATGGTAGGAAGAGGGACGTATTGAATTGTAGTGGGGTCTACGAACTTAAATGCGATATTTGTGAGGCCAGGTATGTCGGGAAAACCGCTAGAAATCTGCGGGTGAAGGCCGCGGAACACAATAGGGACTAGCGTCTTCGGAGGGAGTCGCTTATGTCAACATCGAGAAAAGCAAGGCCGCCACCTGGATCTAGAAAAGTTAACTTTTTGGGATGGAAATCACTTTGGTGTCCCTCTTCCAAGGTGGTAATTAGTATGAAGTGAGTGGTTAGCAGTACTAAGTCTGCATGCTGGCAAAGGATGGACAACATACAGTAAGTCATTGTTTCCTTATTCAAAACTTTAGAAGATCGTGCTTGTTATTTTCTTTCTGAAAACACATCTCTAAGCTATTGTTTACAATGTCTGAAAAGATTCTTTGGTAGATTTGCAGTTTGGCACCGTCAGGGAGAAATTCTATATCTCAGTTACTATTAGAGTTACAGAAACCATTCATACACCACTTTAAAGATATAAGGGTGCGGCTTAATTATATAATAAGCATTTATTCCTAAGTGACGCGGTTTTGTAGAAAATTGCATCCAAAAATGACCAATTTTCGAAGTTTTTCGTCTGCTTTTCCGCCATTTTTTATGTTTCCTCGGGAATCCGCTAGGGATTGTAACTTATTTCAACTCTAACAGGCGCGCATTTCCCATTTCCTACTCGCTTACGGGCTTTCTTGAGCAAAAAGGGGAGTTGGTTGGGTGCAATAATGAATAATTTCTTATGCCAAGGGCTCCTTGAGCAAAAATGGGTGTTGAGTGGGTATAATATAATGAATGATTTTCGATAAAATTCATCGAAAATTTCGTAAATTTTAGGATATCTAGATTCTAAAACGCAGTTTTTTAAAAACCAAAAACAGAAATGCAATAATCAAGATAAATTACGAAGACGGAAGGGGGGGGGGTTGATGATTGGGGGGAGGGGTTGAGGGTTGGGGGAGGGGTTGAGGGTTGGGGGAAGAGGGTTGCTTTCATTGTCTTTACGCGAAAAAACTTTAGCGAAATTATTACATTTCCTCAAATAAAATTAAGTAAGATTTAGCCGTAATATCTTCTGAAATTTCGGAAGTATTGAACATTTACGAATATAAAACGTTAACTAATGCCATTGATATGAAGATATTTACGAACTAAAAGTATGCCGAAGAAAGTATTACGATAAATATTAATATATCTGTTCAAAGACCTTGGAAACAAATTTAGCTTGCAAACCAGCTAAAGCTAGAGATCCGGACGTGAGGGTTACAATCTTTTTCTTAACACAAAGCAACATTTGCGACAAAAACTTTTTCTAAAATAGAGCATCCTTCTTCCCGTTCCGAATATTTAAACGGTTGCTAAAATCCCTTCTTCCATAATTTCTATATGCAAAATTATTGTTTTTGTCGAAAAACTGGGCTTGTGTTATTAAAAAGATAGTCACCCTCCCGTCCGGATTGCAAGCTACTGTTGGTTTGCAAGGTTATTCGGTTTCAAAGGTTTATTTATATTATGCCTGATATTTATTATGACGACTACTACGTAGCTCCTCCACCCAATTTCCGCTACAAATCGTGAAATATTCGCGGCGCAGATGGGTTGAGTAGGGTAGGTAGGGTTCCTACCGTTATATTTAGATATTGCATATGTTGTATAATATGTACGATTACTACGTAGCTCCTCCACCCAATATCCGCTAAAAATCGTGAACGGAAAAATTATTTCAATAGTTTGTTTTCACTGGAAAAGAGATTACTAAAAATATCCATATAAAGGACAATTACCATTATGAAAAATACAGGAGGAGTAACGAATACTCAATAATATCTCGTACAAAAGGAATTAGGAAAGAGGAGATTATACGTAAAAAATATCGGATATATTTCAATTATCTGTAATATATTAATAAAAATCTCTTATTCCTTAAAATTAGGAAAAAACTGCGTATTTTAACAACAAAAGTCCACATTTTTTTCAAGAGATGGCACTAGTCTAGAAGTAAAGTTCGAATTTTCCTCAAGAAACGGCAGCAGCGGCAAAGGTTAAAACATAAGTTTGAATTTTCCTCAAGAGATGGCAGCAGCGGCAAAGTTTAAGAACAAAAGTTCCGATTTTCCTCAAGAGATGGCAGCAGCGGCAAAGTATAATAACGATAGTTCGAATTTTCCTCAAGAGATGGCAGCAGTATCAAAGTTTAAAAAAAAGTTCCAATTTTCAGCAAGAGATGACAGCACCTGTTTTATTTAATTTTCAACTCTTAGTTTTCTTAAATTATCAACAGATCTTGAAATTTTAAATTGTATTTTACCATTTTTAGAGTAAACATTTTTTTTTGAAACTTCAGAAATCCTAAAATAAGTTTCACTTTGTCTTTCAGTCAATACCTCAATTCCGCAAAGCAAAAGTACTATATTTTTAAGTATTTGCCATTTTTTCTTAAATTCTTAAACTACAAATTAATATTTTATCGCTGAAGCTTCCTCGAAAGAGTATTTGAAGTAAATTCACTATCTCAAACCATAAATATATAACTATTTCAGTAATTGATTTAGAAATTCATGTATTAGAAAAATAAATGTATTATGTGTGAAAACTTAAATTAAGCCATGATTTGGAGATTTCGAAGGCAAAACATCATTTGAAGTAAAATAAATGTAAAGAAGCAACAAGGCTATGTAGCAAATGTACAACTTGAATTTCGAGTAATAATTTTGAATCTTGATATTACTCTTTCAAATAACCGACCTTCACGAATTCCTTGAGCTGTTCGTCGCAATTTATCGCAAAAATTTTCCAACTCATTTTTCTCTTAACCTTTTGCTATAGTTACGATCTTGTGTTATTATTAATCCGGACGTGTAGGTTACAAAGTTTTTCTTAACACAAGGCAACACTTGCGACAAAAACTTTTTCTAAAATAGAGCATCCTTCTGCCCGTTCCGAATATTTCAACGGTCGCTAGAATCCCTTCTTCCATAATTTTTTATGCAAAATTGTTGTTTTTGTCGCAAAAGTGGGTTTGTGTTATTGAAAAGATAGTCACCCTCCCGTCCGGATTGCAAGCTACAGTTGGTGTGTAAGGTTATTTGGTATCAAAGGTTTTTATTATGCCTGATATTTATCTACTACTACGTAGCTCCTCCACCCAATATCCGCAAAAATCGTGACTTTTGCGCGGTGATGAAGGGTTGAGTTAGGTGGTGTTTCCTTCGTTAGATCGAAGAAAATCGGCCTTTTCTCACAGTAAAATTACAAAAATGGCATTTCTATCCGAACATCCCCCCTAGCACCCCCGCTTCACTCCATAGACCCGTAAGATTGCATAGCATAAATGATTCCCATATAACTTCTTCGAATAATAATTGCTCACTGATTTTCGGCATAATCACACTTTCCGGTATCTTAAATACTGCCTATTACATGCTACATTGGATAATATTTGTTGTTTTTTTTCGACATTTTCATACTTCAGTACCTTCCCACCCAACATCCCAGTTTACTCAGTGCGCTGGTGTACTAGTTATTATTTACCAAATTTAGGCTATCCGAGACATGAAACTCGACGATCCCCGCTACATCTGGCGTCAAAACGCCATAACTAAGACTTCAAACATGGTCTCCGGAGGCCATTCCTGTCCGTCCGTCACTTAAGTCGAGATATCTCAGTCAATATAGTAGGTACTAACTTGCATTAAATATAACTATAAGCTGCCATCTTTGATGCATAATCCCTGAATATACCACCGAAATCGGGCTAAATCTAGTGGGGTAAAAAAAATAATGGCTGACGGTGCCAAACTGCAAATTTACCGATTCTTTCTATGATGCTCTCAATTCAGTTAAACTTTTTATCGCCAGCAAATCTAATTTTTGGATCTTCTTCAGCTGCGACAATGTTCTTGTATAGAAATTTCGTTTGATATCATTATCGCATCCTCATATGTATTTGTGAATTGGTATTATAGAACTCATCTTTAAATTAGGAAGTGCTCGTGGTTATACATTTCGGAAGGTTCTTCTCCCCTTGTTCCTATTTAATTTTATCAATCTCTGCTCTATTTATTCTTTTTGATAATGCCTCTAATTACTTATTTCGTATTATATAGAAATAAACTTATTAGTATTCCAAGTTCTGAAGATTAAAATAGCTTCCGCGAAAGTAGACCTTCTGATATTAACTTCCACATTGTTTCGATAAGAAGTGCTTTGAAGGAAAAGTAAGCATGTTTTCATTCTGAGGTAAATCCTTGTGGTAAATGTGGGAGGTGACAAAGTCTTAAATAGATAATTGATGAATTTTATATTACATGCAATATATCTTAAAAAGGACTTCTTTTCTAGATAGTTCAATCAGAATCAACAGTATTCCTTCTACTACCTGTAGGAGAATACTTTCTCGTTAGGAATTTTGATGGACAATATAGCCTTTTATTATTAGATTATTTTGACAACTTTTGTTGGTACTATTAATCCGTTTATACTTACTTTATCCTGCATAGGGTTACTTTCTTCGGCCTCAAGTATACCAGGCTGTTGAAATATTTTACGAATTGTGTCAGTATTTTAATGTCTGTTTATGTATTATTTCAGTGTAATGTATTCTATTTCAGCTGTTAATTTGATTTTGTGGAGATATCAATGCATTGGTACTATGGGTGTTGGTCGATATTTTAGGCGGAAACAGGGCTTGATAATGATTCATTAATTCGAAAGGCATTTCGGTGACGGTAAAGTTGGCTTCACGATGAAGTAGAAAATGTTTTGTCCGAATTAATTTAGATTGAAGTAATAGTTAATTCAAATTAGATTGTATTACGCTGCAGATTTAACAATGTAGTTACACTAACGTAGGGAGGGAACCCCTTGTTAACACAATTGGGTTAAATCCGAGAAAATTGTTTGTTCAGTTAAATATCTCTGTATTACTTTGCGGATAAAAATGTCGACGGTCGTAATTGTTACGTATAGTATGTATTATGTAGTTATTTTGTTCTTTAAGTAAGCATAACACCAACCTACTTTTTAAATTTAAATCAGTCTTATTCAAATAACGATGAAATATAAAAATTAAATTTGAAATGTATTTACATTTCTATTTTATTGCGACTTCTGTGCCTCTGAATTGTTCTATTACCGCGGCGACCGTCGCCGATATGATACTGATCTCAAATAAATAACTTTGTAACAGAGAATTTTTTAATGCCATTTCTTGTGAAATTTTCTTGAACAGTTTAAGCTTTGATTACAAAATTTAACGTCTGAAAAGGTCAACAAACTCTATCAGCTCGGACCGAATACGGTTTTCACCGCGCGTGTGGTTCATTCCGGAAGATTGCTAATTCTGGAGGTAAAATTCTGTGAGATTTTTGATTTAGGTGCCTAAAGTTTCTCTGTCAATTATAGATACATCGCAAGGAATTGTGTGTCATTACAAAGTTAACGATTGAATTATGGGGTGCTGTGCTTCGGTCTACATTTTGTCGAATTTATGCGATAAAGTCATTAAATATAGGGGCGTACCCGTTACGTGAAGTAATTTATCTTGGAATATTTCTCATGCATTGGATTACATGGCTGATTAGCTTTACAAATAAAATACAGATCAGCAGAATTATAAATTCCGATAGACTCCCGGAATTCCGGGAGAGATGGTAGAGTCAGCGCTACCGAATCCTTTAGTCTCTTCCGCTTCCCGATGGAAACGTGATACGGAAGAGAATGTCTTAGCATTGAACGATGACGAAAATTTACTAAGCAACTAATGTCAAGCAACATAAATTTTTCATGAAGACAGCATGATATCATTGCGATTATCGCCAGTCTTTCGTTCACCGAACTTCAGCATGGAATTGCCGAAGATTTTATAAAGTTCTCAGTCATTGTATTTATTCGTCAGATGAGAGCAAATAGGAGCGGTGAATACTGTAGTTACTTTGGGTATAATGTGGGTTTCACTTGAAGGATCCCGGTAAAACCGCTAATAGTTTAGGTTATTTGAAATATGAATCGGTGACTTAAGTTCTACTCCAAGGAGTAAAGAGAAAGTATTACGGAATTTCTTGTGCCTCAGTTTTCTGCACCTCAGTTTCATTTGCGATTTCTTCCGGCATACGATAGCCGCAGCAATACCGGAAGTTTTTTCGTCTAATCATGAATCCCATTAGGGATTTGAAACCTCTATTTCATAAGCAGCCGTGCTCCAATATTTCTTTCTTTACATAAAATCCATGAATTGGTCTAATTTGAAGGCGCTTAGCCTATTCTAGTTGCGGACGGAAGATTTTCATAACTACTGCTGTTTCCTTTTTATTTATAGCTACCAAAAAATAATTTCACGCGTAATTAATTAATTCAGTCAAGAATCTCGCAATAATTGTTCGCTTTCTGAAATAAATAAAATGTATCGTAAATTGTATTCCTGCCATTGAATAAAAAAGCTGATGTAGTAGTGAATGAAATCTAGAAGATCAGGCGTTACTTTGTGGAAAGCCATTTTAGATAATGAAGAAAAACAATGTAATTTTCCACAATTTTATTTTACTGACGACCGGTTTCGCTACCGGAGTAGCATCTTCTGGTACAGAAATTTTTGAAAAGTTTCTAAAATATCCTGAAGGGTTGGAGGGTAAAGGGAAGGAGAGGTTATGGGAATATCCTTTTGGAAAGGGAGATAAGAGGTGAGGTATTGGGGAAGGTATGTTAATTTGTAAGAAAACCCGAAAAGGGTTTTTAAATTTTATTAAAGCGTCTGTAGCAACCAAGTTTTATTTATATCAACATAATTATTTACTGACTATTTCGTGGGATAAATGGGTTTATAGTAGCTTGTTAGATGAAATTGATTTCTCTCGATCAATACAACTGAAGGCGTATAAAAAACCTGTTAAGTTTTGTATGTTTTAAATATAATCTTCTGCATTAAGTATTACAACTTATCAATTTACATCGATAAATATTAGCGATTGAAGAAAATGGACTTACTTAATATCGTTAAGATTTCCCAGATTCAGTGTTAGAGTTAGACGTCGATTCGTAAAGCTGTGGCGAATCTCCAATTTCGTATCCCTCCATCGTAAAGGTAAAGCAAGTCTATGTTTTCTTACACGCAGAATAAAAAAAGTTATTCATTGTGGTTTTTTAAAGTGCTTCCAATTCTTATGCATTTACTATCATTCTGTTATCGGTGTTTAATCTTTGGTTCTGTTTCGGCATTGTGATTGAATTTGTGTTATTTGATGAGCTTCTTGTTTTGTTACGCATTTTAGTATTGGGGTACAAGTCAGCTACATAATACACTTACTCTCTGCAAAGAATATTCATCGGTGGTTTTAGAATGATATGCATTTCTGTCATATTTAATCATCGTTTCCGATATCTATTTGTGCATTTCTGAAAATGCGTCCTTAAATGTGGTGCTGCTTATCCTAATGTGATCTTCAAATGTAACTTTATGAACTTTCAACGAATGTTGTCTTCCTCGAAGAAATAGTTCATTCAAATTACATGAAATTGAATATTTAGGTGCCATTGTGGACGTTATTATAACTTTTACTTTGTTTATTAGTTTGGAAATAATTAATGCCTGGTATGTACCTAAAATTATGAGACATGTGTTACGATCAAGACTGAAGCAATTGTATCTATCAATTTTAATGTCCCCGTTGAGAATCAACGGGCACTTCAGCTAGTAATGATATAAAATATGGTTCGTGATCCTTTCATGAAAAACTCTCTCGAAATGAATAGTCATATTATTACAGGTAATTTAATTGTCTAAGAAAAATTGAATATCCTCGTCATACAAACACGTTCTATAATGCTCATTTTCTTTTTTCGTCAGCATGTTTATCGATTCACTTTCTTGTGCTTATTTACATTATTTTAACCTAGATGTTGAATTGAATGTATTGAGTGCTCAATTGAACAATGTCATCTTATCAATAAAAGAGTTGAATATGTAATATGCTTCTTTTGTTTTTATTCTTCCTCATCGCCTTAATGATTTCGTTAACTAGTATTTTCATAAAATAAAATCACCATCCCCGCATATTTTAAGGAATTGAACTATTTTTTTCATCTTACCGATTATGTGTATATCTAACGTAAGCAAAATCCCTTCTTTTAGTATGAACGCCAACCCAAGAAGGATCAATGCCTAAATTAATCATGGAAACATGGACATAGCTTGATGAAGAAATGTCAGCGAAGGAAGATCCACAGACACTTTATTTTTGAGAGATTTCTGCAGTTGACAGACTTCACGTAAAAGCAACTTAGCTGGTTTATTTTAGTAGTTGCTGTGTATTAAAACAATGAACTTTGTAAATGATAATTGAATATCCATTTTTATTTGAAGCATACTTTATTAATTTTTTCAGAAATATTTTGTATGACGTCCGTCATTTTTTCCATTATGAATTTATCCGTTTTTTCTTAGATCTACTAATTTATGTAATGTGTATTAAAACTGTAATGTGTAATAAAACGTTTAAGTCCAGATTTATATTTTTTCTAAGTCTGGCTCATAATCATCAGAAAAAATTAAGTCCGAAACGTAAACATTCGGAAAAAACTAAGTCCCGAGTATAAACACGAAAAATATTCTGTCCAGAATGTAAACAAACGTTTTCAGAATGTAAACAAACTTTTTTCAAATAAACATAATCCCTGCCCCTGTAACCATTCTTTATCCAAGGAGCGGCCGAACGCACGCTTATTGCGTGCATTCTACAGCTCCTCACAAATTTCAATACAAATTTTTATGCAATTTTACTCATTTTATTCAAAATTCACATCAAATTACATCCCATTTTACAGTTTTACAAAATTTCCAATTAAATATTACATGCCATTTTACAGGTATTTAATATTTGCTATTGCATATTACGTGCCATTTAAAAAAATCAATCACTATCTCAAATTGCATATTACATAATTCTCCAATATTTAAAACCACAAATTGCACTTCAGTTTTGCAGTTACTTCATCAACGAACATTTCTTTCACTTTTCACTGAATTTTCACCACTTCCACAGCCTTCATCTGCTTCTATCACGTAAAACATAAACAATTATCATCATACGAATTATTCACAACAAGACAAATTAAATAAATACAACATCAAAAGTTCAAACTTAGCTCTTGGAACAAAAATAATTACCCATACACAACACCAGCGCAAATGAACAGTTAAAACAGCAAATATAGATAAAAAATAAATTTACCTTTAAATACGGAGAATACCTTAAAAAGAAACAAAAAAATAATTTCACTCACCACGTACGACGATTTCGCACAAATTAACAAATTTCACTCAATTCTGTAACAAATTGTATGTACAGTAAAAATTAATCCTTCCGACAAATTAGTTCCACACCATACTAGTGGAAACAAATCTTGCTAAGTACAAAATTGTCTACTCTACAAAATGAAATAATGTCATTTGCTGCAAAAACTTCACAACGTTAACGAAACCATATAGGCTATCTACAACTGAAAAAATAACCCTTTAAAATTAATCCTTAAGCTATTCTAAATGCATAAATTGAGATTGGCTCACAATTAACAAATAATTAATTTTACAAAAATGCAGAACAATTTCATTTACTCACGTAAATCATTTTTAACAAATTTAATGCATTTATGTACGCAATAAATTACAAAGTATTTTCTCAAAAACACTGATTTACTGGATATAAAATCGCTAATTATCATAACATAGCTTCCAGAAAAGAATTTAGGAACAAGATGGCTAGGAAAACATTTTGCATACATTCTGCACAAAATTGCTTTATCCACGAAATAAAAACTATGACCTTTACTTGAAAAACAGCAAAATTCTTTACTAAGCTGTCCTTCAAGTTACTTGATAGAATTCTTAATTTAAAATTAAATTAAATTTATATAGAAATAAAAGACTATTCTACCAGACTTACCTTAAATACCTCGATCGCCTGCCTTGGAGCTTTTCGGACGTCACGTGATCCCACATGCACAGGAACAAACATCTTTGGCAACAAATATTTCCTGAAATTCGCAACATTTCCGAGGATTCAAATTTCCCCGAGATAAAAATTGCTCAGTATTACCTGCATCCATAACTGCACCAATCAGTCGTCGACGGAATAGTTACTTTCCCCAAAGTGGCGATTGTGGAAAAGTGGGGGTTAGGACAAATTAAGAAAGTATTACATTTCTTAAAACTTTATTTCTCCAAAATAAAAATACACACTTTCACGGGCATTTTAAAAGACTGGAAATAACACAACAAATAACACTGAAAATCAGAAATAAAATATAAAAAATCTGATGTGGCCAGCACATGACTTTCTCCATATATAAGATGTAAATATTTACCTACGACAGTAATTTCGAACTCTATATTCCATCTAAACTTGGAGGATGAGTGATTAATTTATACATTATTATCTTTTACGGTACAAACATTATAAATAATGTTTTTCAGGACATGCTCGATGAAAAACGATGAAATTGGGCTTTCGCCCATAGAGCCCAGAGCACCTACGAAGTACACAATCAGCAACTTCCGGTTTATCGGTATTTCACGAATAACTCCTAATCAACCAGTGATAAAAATATGTTAAAACAAAAGTTATAGTAAAACACATTATCTAAAACTTTTATAAGGTATACAATATACCTATATATCATATTTATGGAGATATATTGAAAACCGGAAATGAGCTTTGATGAATGAAGCTCGACTTTCGGTTAACCGATTTACTCCAAAAACTAATCAACTCTGACAGCACACAAAACAGTACTATATATGAAGTTTGGTATTGATATGACTAATAGTATTTACGTTAGAGCGCCCACAAGCGCACACACACACACACACACACTCACACACACACACACACACACACACACACACACACGCAGACATCATTCCGAAAATAGTCAAAACGTGTTCTAGGGACCCCAAAACATGTATTTCCGTTGAAATTTCGAAGTCGAATTTTTTCATGAAAACAATACTATCTCTATACTTCGTATATGGAGAAAGTAAAAATCACTTCAGCAGCCGTATGAGAAAGATTCCTCTGGTTGACTCGATTATTACTATTTCCATATACAAAAGAAATAAATTTTAAGTCTCCGAACAAAATATTTCATGCGAAATCAAAAATATTTACTGACGAGGAAGTACCGGAAGGCGGCGGCGGAGGGTTATTTTAAATTATATTGCAAGTTGGCCTTCTGCTAAGGTGGCAACGTTTATATTGTCAATCTTAAGGAATCATTTGGTTGAAAATTATGATTAATCAACTATAAATCTATAAATGCTCATCGGAAAACAACTTTGAATTATACATTCATATATTTAATTCATTCACGTTATTCACTGTTCAGCAAGTTGTAAACAAGGTAATTTACTTATAAATATTAACATTAAAATGTTTAAATGTAAAAAAATTAAACAGATTTATCATTAAAATAATTGGAAGGTTACGTTTTGCATTTGAAATAATATTAACTACTTTGTAAAAAAATAAACAATTCGTGAACTCAAGGAGTCCAAGAAAATTTAAACCTCCAAAAAATGACAAGGATATATAGTAATAGTAGAGTTCAAGTAGGGATGGATTAAAGTCTTTCAGTGCAGGTGATTAGACATCACATTCATCACATTTCATCATCACGTATGAAGCAGGCGAGAGACAGTAAGAGGTCAGGCCAATCAAGAAGAACTTTCATTTATTTACATAACGTATTGTAATTCCATATTAATATATTCGCAAAATCTAACGCAAAACAAGCAGCAGCGAACAAACAAGTTTAAAAATAAAAAAAAAACCAGTTAAATCCACTAATTAAAGCAATCAATCAGACGCAAAAAGCATACAAAAACACATGTAAATGAACTTGGGATACCTAATAATCTAAAATCGAGTGCTCCAAATAAGCAAAATATTGAAAAAAAGGAAAATAGCACCAAAAAAAACTGAACATTTCGCTAAATTTCTTAGTAACTATTGATTATTTATGAAATTTTCCTGCGAAAAATTCGTTTTATTTCAATATTTTGGTAATACTTCTTGAATTCCACAAATTGAGTACAAATACGAGAAGGTTTACTCGAAAAAAGGAAAAAAAGCGCCAAAAAAACAGAAAATTTCGCTTAAATTCTTAGTAATTGATGATTTTTTCGAACTTCTCCGGGGAAAAAGTCGTTTTATTTCAAAATTTTGGTAATTTTCCTTGAATTCCTCAAATAGAGTAAATGCGAGAAGGTTTAATCGAAAAAACGCAAAATAGCGCTGAAAAAAAACTGAAAATTTTGCTAAAATTATTAGTAATTCATGATTTTTTACGAAGTTTTCCGGAGAAAAAGTCGTTTCATTTCAATATTTTGATAATTCTCGTTGAATTCCTCAGATCGAGGACAAACGCGATAAGGTATACTCAGAAAAAAAGCAAAATAGCGCCTAAAAACTGAAAACTTCGCTAAAATTCTTAGTAATTCATGATGTTTTACGAATTTTTCCTTAGAAAAAGACATTTCATTTCAATATTTTGATAATTCTTCTTGAAGTCCATTAAATCGAGTACTACGTGATAAGATTTACTCCGAAAAAGGCAAAATAGCGCCAAAAAACTTAATATTACGGTAAAATTCTTGGTAATTGATGATTTTTTCAAACTTTTGATGGGGAAAAAGTCGTTTTATTTCAATATTTTGATAATTCTCCTTGATCTCCTCAAATCGAGTAAATTTGCGATAAGATTTACTCCAAAAAAGGCAAAATAGCGCCAAAAAACAGAAAATTTCGCTAAAATTCTTAGTAAGTGCTGATTTTTTTAAAGACTTTTTCCTTAAAAAAAAGTCGTTTTATTTCAATATTTTGATAATTCTCCTCAAATTCCCAAATTCCAGTAAAAACGCGATAAGGTTTACTCCAAAAAAGGCAAAATAGTACCAAAAAACTTAAATTACGCAAAAATTCTTTGTAATTGTTGATTTTTTTCAAACTTTTCCGGGGAAGAGGTCGTTTAATAATTTTTTTCGAACTTCTCCGTAAAAAATACTTTTTTTTCAATATTTTGGTAATACTCTTTAAATTCCCCAAATCGAATAAAAACGCGGTAAGGATTACTCGAAAAAAGTCAAAATAGCGACAAAAAACTGAAAATTTCGATAAAATTCAATGTAATTGATGATTTTTTTTTACGATCCTTTCCGGAGAAATAGACGATTTATTTCAATTAATAATTATTCTTCCGGAATTTCTCAAATCGAGTACAAAGATGATAAAGTTATCCCGAAAAATGGCAAAATAGCTCCAAAAAAACTGAAAAATTCGCTAAAATTCTTAGTAAGTTTTGATATTTTACGATTTTTTCCGGATAAAGAGCCCTTTTTTTCAATATTTTGGTACTTTTCCTAGAATTTCTAATATCGAGTACAAACGCGATAAGGTTTACTCCAAAAAAGGCAAGATAGCGCCAAGAAAACTGAAAATTTCGCTAAAATTCATAGTAATTGATGATATTTTACGAACTTTTCCGTAGAAAAAGTCGTTTTATTTCAATATTTGGATAATTCTCCTCGAATTCCTCAAATCGACTAAATTGCGATAAGATTTAATCCATATAAGGCAAAATAGCGCCTATAAAACTGAAAATTTGGCCAAAAATTCTTAGTAATTGCTGATTTTTTACGAATATTTCCTCAAAAAAAGTCGTTTTATTTCAATATTTTCATAATTCTCCTTGAATTTCCCAAATCGAGAAAAAACGCGATAAGGTTTACTCCAAAAAAGGAAGGATAGCGCCAAAGAAACTGAAAATTTCGCTAAAATTCTTAGTTATTGATTATTTTTAACAACTTTTTCCGGGGAAAAAGACGTTTTGTTTCAATATTATGATAATTCTTCTTCCATTGCTTAAATCTAGTATAAACATGGGAAGGTTTACTCGAAAATAGGTAAATAGGCGCCAAAAAAATTGACAATTTGGCTAAAATTCTTAGTAATTGCTGATTTTTTACGAATTTTTCCTTAAAAAAGTCGTTTTATTTCAAATTTGATTGATTTCCGGGGAATAAGTTGTATTATATTAGCCACTATTTCGATAATTATCCTTGTTTTCCTCAAATCGAGTAATATAGTGGCTAAAAACCTAAAATTACGCTAAAATTATTTGTAATTGAAGATTTTTTTCAAACTTTTTCGGGAAGAAAATCGTTTTATTTCAATGTTTTGATAATTTTTCTAGAATTCCTCAAATAGAGTAAAATCGCGATAAGGTATACTCTATAGAAGGTAAAATAGCGCCTAAAAACGGAAAATTTCGCTAAAAATATTTTTAATTTATGATTTTTTTCGAAATTTTCCGGGAAAGAGGACGTTTTGTTTCAATAGTTTGGTAATTCTTCTTAAATTGCTGAAATAGAGCATAAACGCGAGAAAGTTTACTCGAAAAAAGGCAAAAAGGCGCCAAAAAAACTGAAAATTTCGTTAAAATTCTTAGTAATTGAATTATTTTTACGACTATTTCCGGGGGAAATGTCGATTTATTTCAATATATTGATAATTCACCTTGAATTCCTCAAATCGAGTAAAACGGCGTTGAGGTTTACTATAAAAAGGAAAATTAGTGCCAAAAAATCTTAAAATTTCGCTAAAATTCTTAGTAATTGTTGATATTTTACGACTTTTTCCGGAGAAGAAGACGTTTTATTTCTATATTTTGTGATTCTCCTTGTTTTCCTCAAATTGAGTAAAACCACGACAAGGTTCACTTTTAAAAAAGGCAAAATAGCACCAAAAAAAACGGAAATTTCGCTAAAATTCTTAGTAATTGATGATTTTTACGACTTTCTCCGGAGAAAAAGTCATTTTATTTCATTTTTTTGAAAATTCTCCTTGAATTCCTCCAATCGAGTAAAAACGCGATAAAGTTTACACCAAAATATGCTAAATAGCGCCAAATAAATTAAAAATTTCGCTAAAATTCATTGTAATTGCTGAAATTACGAATTTTTCCTTATAAAAAGTCGATTTATTTCAATATTTTGTTAATTCTTCTTGCTTTTCTGAAATCGAATAAAATCGCGATAAGGTTTACTCCAAAAAGTCAAAATAGCGCCAAAAAACCAAAATTTCGCTAAATTTCCTAGTAATTGATGATTTTCTTTCGAACTTTTTCGGGAAAGAGGACATTTTGCTTTAATATTTTGATAATTCTACTTGAATTTCTGAAATCGATATTAACGCGAGAGGGTTTACTCGAAAAAAGTCAAAAAGGCTAAAAAAAAACAGAAAATTACGCTTAAATTCATAATTACTATTGATTTTTTTACGATTTTTTCCAGAGAAAACGCCGTCTTTTCATTATTTTGAAAATACTCCTTGAATTTGTCAAATCGAGTAAAAACGCGATAAAGTTTACTCCAAAATATGCTAAATAGCGCCAAAAAAGTTCTTAGTAATTGATGAATTTTTTTAAACTTTTCCGGAGAATTAGACAATTTATTTAAATTTTTAATTATTCATCCGGAGTTTCTCAAATCGAGTACATACATGAAAAAGATATCTCGAAAACTTGCAAAATATCGCCAAAAAACTGAAAAATTCGCTAAAAGTCTTAGTAACTATTGTTTTTTACGATTTTTCTGGAGAAAAAGCCGTTTTAATTCAACATTTTGATAATTCTCCCTGAATTCCTCAAATCGAGTACAATCGCTTTATGGTTTACTCCAAAAAAGGCGAATAGTGCCTATAAAACTGAAAATTTTGCAAAAATTCTTAGCAATTGATGATTTTTTCGAATTTTTACGGAGAAAAAGCCCTTTATTTCAATATTTTGAAAATTCTCCTTCAATTTCTAATATCGAGTACAAACGAGATAACTAAACGTCAAAAAAAGGCAAAAAAGCGCCAAAAAAAAATTTAAAATTACGCTAAAATTCTTAGTGATTGATGAATTTTTCGAACTTTTCCGGGGAAAAAGTCGTTTTATTTAACATTATGATAATTCAACCTATTTTCCTAAAATCGAGTAAATAGGCGATTAGGTTTACCCCAAAAAAGGCAAAAGAGAGACAAAAGAACTTAAAATTACGCTAAAAATCTTTGTAATTGATGATTTTCTTCAAACTTTTCCGGGGAAAAAGTCGTTTTATTTCAGTATTTTGATAATTCTCCTTGAATTCCTTAAATCTAGTAAAATCGGGATAAGGTTTACTCCATATAAGGCAAAATAGCGTCAAAAAAACTGAAAATTTGGCGAAAATTTTTAGTAATTGCTGATTTTTTACGAATTTTTCCTTATAAAAAGTCGTTTAATTTCAATATTTTGTAAATTCTTCTTGATTTTCTCAAATCGAGTAAATTAACGATAAGGTTTACTCCATATAAGGCAAAATAGCGACAAAAAACTGAATATTTCGCTAAAATTCATAGTAATTAATGTTTTTTTCGAACATTTCCGGAGAATTAGACGATTTATTTCAATTTCTTAATTATCCCTCTGGATTTTCTCAAATTGAGTACAAACTTGATAAAGGACTCTCGAAAAATGGCAAAATAGCGCCATAAAACCGGAAAAATTCGCTAAAAGTCTAAGTAACTATTGATTTTTTACGATTTTTCTTGAGAAAAAGCCGTTATATTTCTATATTTTGATAATTCTCCTTGAATACCTTAAATCGAATAAAATCGTGATAAGGTTTACTCCAAAAAGGCAAAATAGCGAAAAAAAACTGAATATTTCGCTAAAATTCATAGTAATTAATGATTTTCTACGAACTTTTCCGAAGAAGTAGACGATTTATTTCAATTTTTTATTTTTTCTTCTGGAAATTCTCAAATTGAGTACAAACTTGATAAAGGTCTCTCGAAACATTGCAAAATAGCGCCAAAAAAACGGAAAAATAAGCTGAAAGTCTTAGTTACTATTGATTTTTTACGATTTTTCTGGAGGAAAGCCTTTCTATTTAACATTTTGATAATTTTCCCAGAATTCCTCACACCAAGTACAATCGCTATATGGTTTACTCCAAAAAAGGCAAAATAGTGCCTATAAAACTGAAAATTTTGCAAAAATTCTTAGTAATTGATGATTTTTTCGAATTTTTCGGGAGAAAAAGCCCTTTTTTTCAATATTTGGAAAATTCTCCATAAATTTCTAATATCGAGTACTAACGCGATAGCGTTTATCCAAAAAAGGCAAAATAGCGCCAAAAAACAGAAAATTTCGCTTAAATTCTTACAAATTGATGATTTTTTACGACCTTTTCCGGGGAAATAGTCGTTTTATTTCATTATTTAGATAATTCTCCTTGAATTACCTAAATCGAGAAAAACACGATAAGGTTTACTCCAAAAAAAGCAAAATAGTGCCTAAAAAAATAAAATTTCACTAAAATACTTTTTAATTAATGGGTTCTTTCGTACTTTTCCGGGAAAGAAGACGTTTTGTTTCAATATTTTGATGATTCTTCTTAAATTTCTGAAATCGAGTTGAAACGAGAGAAGGTTTACTCGAAAAAAGGTAAAAAGGTGCCAAAAAAACAGAAAATTACGCTTAAATTCATAATTACTATTGATTTTTTTACGATTTTTTCCAGAGAAAACGCCGTCTTTTCAATATTTTGATAACTCTCCTTGAATTTCTAATATCGAGTACAAACGCGATAAGGTTTACTCCAAAAAAAGCATAAAAGCGCCACAAAACAGAGAATTTTACTAAAATTCTTAGTAATTGATGATTTTTTACGACTTTTTCCGGAGAAAAAGACGTTTTATTTGAACATTTTGATAATTCTCCCTGAATTATTCAAATCGAGTAAAAATGCGATACGATTTTCTCCAAAAAAGGAAAAATAGAGGCTAAAAACTTAAAATTACGCTAAAATTATTCGTAATTGAAGATTTTTTTCAAACTTTTCCGGAGAAAAAGATGTTTTATTTCAGTATTTTGATAATTCTCCTTGAATTCCTTAAATCTAGTAAAATCCGGATAAGGTTTACTCCATATAAGGCAAAATAGCGTCAAAAAAACTGAAAATTTGGCTAAAATTTTTAGTAATAGCTGATTTTTTACGACTTTTTGCATAGAAAAAGTCGTTTTGCAACATTATTTTGAAAATTTTCCTTTAATTCCTAAAATCGATTAAAAACGCGATAAAGTTTACTCCAAAATATGCTAAATAGCGTCAAAAAAATGAAAATTTCGCTAGAATTCTTTGTAATTGCTGATTTTTTACGAATTTTTCCTTAAAAAAGTCGTTTTATTTCAAAATTTTAATTATTCTCCTTGAATTTCCCAATTCCAGTAGAAACGCGATAAGGTTAACTCTATATAAGGCAGAATAGCGTCTAAAAAACAGAAAATTTCGCAAAAATTCTTTTTAATTAATAATTTTTTTCGAACTTTTCCGGGAAAGAAGACGATTTGTTTCAATATTTTGATAATTGTTCTTGAATTGCTGGAATCGAGTAGAAACGCGAAAAGGTTTACTCCAAAAAAGGCAAAAAAGCGCAAAAAAATGAAAATTTTGCAGAAAATTCTTATTAATTAATGAATTTTTTCTAACTTTTCCGGAAAAGAAGACATTTTGTTTCAATATTTTGATAATAATCCTTAAATTCCCCAAATCAAGTAAAAAAGCGATAAGGAGTACTCCAAAAAAGGCAAAGTAGCGAAAACAAAACTGAAAATTTCGATAAAATTCATTGTAATTCATGATTTTTTACGATCTTTTCCAGAGAAATAGATGATTTATTTAAATTTTTTATTATTCTTCCGAAATTTCTCAAATCGAGTACATACGAAAAGCCCTTTATTTCAACATCTTGAAAATTCTCCTTCAATTTCTAATATCGAGTACAAACGAGATAACGTTTACTCCAGAAAAGGCAAAATAGCGCCAAAAAGCAGAAAATTTTGCTAAAATTCTTACTATTTGTTGATATTTTACGACTTTATCCGGAGAAAAAGACGTTTTATTTCTATATTTTGGTGATTCTCCTTGAATTCGTCAAATCTAGTAAAACCGCGATAAGGTTTACTCAAAAAATGCGAAATAGCGCCAAAAAATCTTTAAATTACGCTAAAATTATTTGTAATTGATGATTTTTTTCAAACTCTTCCGGGGAAAAAGTAGTATTATTTTACATTTCGATAATTCTCCTTGTTTTCCTCAAATCGAGTATAAACGCGATACGATTTTCTCCAAAAAAGACAAAATAGTGGCTAAAAACGTAAAATTACGCTAAAATTATTTGTAATTGAAGATTTTTTTCAAACCTTTTTCCTGAAGAAAATCGTTTTATTTCAATGTTTTGATAATTTTTCTTGAATTCCTCAAATCCAGTAAAATCGCGATAAGGTATATTCTATATAAGGTAAAATAGCGCCTAAAAACGGAAAATTTCGCTAAAAATATCTCTAATTTATGATTTTTTTCGAAATTTTCCAGGAAAGAGGACGTTTTGTTTCAATAGTTTGGTAATTCTTCTTGAATCGCTGAACTCGAGCATAAAAGCGAAAACGTTTACTCGAAAAAAGGCAAAAAGGCGCAAAAAAAACTGAAAATTTGGCTAAAATTTTTATTAATTACTGATCTTTTACGAATTTTTCTAAAAAAGGCGATTTATTTCAATATTTTGAGAATTCTCCTTGAATTCCCCAAATTGAGTAAAAACGCAATAAGGTTTACTCGAAAAGAACCAAAATAGCGAAAACACTGAAAATTACGCTTAAATTCATAGTTACTATTGATTTTTTACGATTTTATCCAGAGAAAACGTGGTTTTTTCCAATATTTTGATAATTATCCTTGAATTTCAAATATCGGGTAAAAACGCGATAAGGATTACTCCAAAAAAGGCAAAATAGCGCCAAAAAAACTAAAAATTTCGATAAAATTCTTATTAATTAATGATTTTTTTCTAACTTTTCCGGGAAAGAAGACGTTTTATTTCAACATTTTGATAATACTCCTTAAATTCCACAAATCGAGTAAAAACGTGATAAGGATTACTACAAAAAAGGCAAAATAGCGACAAAAAAATGAAAATTTCGATAAAATTCATTGTAATTGATGATTTTTTACGATCTTTTCTGGAGAAATGAAGATTTATTTAAATTTTTAATTATTCTTCCGGGAAATCTCAAATCGAGTACATACATGATAAAGTTATCTCTAAAACTTGCAAAATAGCGCCAAAAAAACAAAAAGAAAATTACGATTGAATTCTTAGTAAGTGATGATTCTTTACGAATATTTCCTCAAAAAAAAGTCGTTTAATTTCAATATATTGATATTTCTTCTTGAATTTCTAATATCGAGTACAAACGCGATAGGGTTTACTCCAAAAAAAGGCCAAATAGCGCCAAAAACACTGAAAATTACGATAACATTCTTAGTAATTTATGATTTATTACGAATTTTACCGGAGAAAATGATGTTTCATTTCAATATTTTGATAATTCTCCTCGTTTTCTTCAAATCGAGTAAAACCTCGATTAGGTTTATTTCAAAAAAGGCAAAATAGAGGAAAAAAACTGAAAATTACACTAAAATTATTTGTAATTAATGATTTTTTCAAACTTTTTCGTGAAGAAAGTTTTTTTATTTCAATATTTTGATAATTCTCCTTGAATTCCTCAAATTGAGTAATTACGCGATATGGTTTACTCCAAAAAGGAAAATAGCGCCAAAAAAACTGAAAATTACGCTTAAATTCTTAGTTACTTTTGATTTTTTTTACGATTTTTTCCATTAAAGAATACGTTTTATTTCAAAGTATTGATAATTCTCCTTGTTTTCCTCAAATCGAGTATATCCACAATAAGGATAACACCATAAAAGGTAAAATAGCGCCAAAAAACATAAATTACGCTAAAATTCTTAGTGAATGATGATTTTTTTACGAATTTTTCCTTAAAAATGTCGTTTTATTTCAACATTTTGATAATGCTCCATGAATTCCTCAAATCGAGTACAAGCGCTATATGGTTTACTCCAAAAAAGGCAAATAGTGCCTATAAAACTGAAAATTTTGCAAACATTCTTAGTAATTGATGATTTTTACGACTTTTTCCGGAGAAAAAGCCCTTTCTTTCAATATTTTGAAAATTCTCCTGAAATTTCTAATATCGAGTACAAACGCGATAACGTTTACTCCAGAAAAGGCAAAATAGCGCCATAAAGCAGAAAATTTCGCTAAAATTCTTAGTAATTGTTGATATTTTACAACTTTATCCGGAGAAAAAGACGTTTTATTTCTACATTTTGGTGATTCTCCTTGAATTCGTCAAATCTAGTGAAACCGCGATAAGGTTAACTCCAAAAAATGCGAAATAGCGCCAAAAAGCAGAAAATTTCGCTTAAATTCTTACAAATTGATGATTTTTTACTCCCTTTTCCGGGGAAATAGTCGTTTTATTTCATTATTTAGATAATTCTCCTTGAATTACCTAAATCGAGAAAAACACGATTAGGTTTACTCCAAAAAAAGCAAAATAGTGCCTAAAAAAATAAAATTTCCCTAAAATACTTTTTAATTAATGGGTTCCTTCGTACTTTTCCCGGAAAGAAGACGTTTTGTTTCAATATTTTGATGATTCTTCTTAAATTCCTGAAATCGAGTTGAAACGAGAGAAGTTTTACTCGAAAAAAGGTAAAAAGGTGCCAAAAAAACAGAAAATTACGTTTAAATTCATAATTACTATTGATTTTTTTAAGATTTTTTCCCGAGAAAACGCCGTCTTTTCAATATTTTGATAACTCTCCTTGAATTTCTAATATCGAGTACAAACGCGATAATGTTTACTCCAAAAAAGGCATAAAAGCGCCAAAAAACAGAGAATTTTACTAAAATTCTTAGTAATTGATGATTTTTTACGACTTTTTCCGGAGAAAAAGACGTTTTATTTGAAAATTTTGATAATTCTCCCTGAATTATTCAAATCGAGTAAAAATGCGATACGATTTTCTCCAAAAAAGGAAAAATAGAGGAAAAAAACTTAAAATTACGCTAAAATTATTCGTAATTGAAGATTTTTTTCAAACTTTTCCGGAGAAAAAGATGTTTTATTTCAATATTATGAGGATTCTTTTTGTTTTCCTCAAATCGAGTAAAACCGCGATAGGGTTTACTCCAAAAAAGGTAAAATAGCGACAAAAAAAACTTAAAATTACGCTAAAATTCTTAATAATTGATGATTTTTTTCAAACTTTTCCGGGGATAAAGTCGTTTTGTTTTAATATTTTGATAATTCTTTTTGAAATACTGAAAACGTGTAAAAACGCGAGAAGGTTTTCTCGAAAAAAGGCAAAATAGCTCCAAAAAAAAGAAAATTTTGCTAAAATTCTTTGCAATTGCTGATTTTTTACGAATATTTCCTTATAAAAAGTCGTTTTATTTCAATATTGGTTTAATTCTTCTTGATTTTCTCAAAGCGAGTACAAACGCGATAAGGTTTACTCCAAAAAGGCAAAAAAGTGCCAAAAAACAGAAAATTTCGCTAAAATTCTTAGTAATTGATGATTTTTTACGACTTTTTCCGGAGAAAAAGACGTTTTATTTCTATGTTTTGATAATTCTGCTTGAATTTATTAAATTGAGTAAAATCGCGATAAGGTTTACTCCATCTAAGGCAAGATAGCGCCAAAAAAACTGAAAAATTCGCTAAAAGTCTTAGTAACTAATAATTTTTTACGATTTTGCTGGAGAAAAAGCCATTTGATTTCAACATTTTGATTATTCTCCCTGAATTCCTCAAATCGAGTAAAATCGCGATAAGGTTTACTCGAAAAAAAGGCAAAATAGTGCCTAAAAACTGAATATTTCGCGAATATTCTTATTAATTGATGATTTTTTTCAAACTTTTCCGAGAAAAAAGACGTTTTATTTCAATATTTTGATAATTCTTCTTGAATTCCTCAAATCGAGTACAAACGCGAGATGGTTTTTTCGAAAAAATCCAAAGAAGCGCCAAAAAAACAGAAAATATATTTAGTAAATGCTGTTTTTTTACCAATTTCTCCTTAGAAAAAGTCGTTTTATTTCAAAATTTGATTAATTCTTCATAATTATCTCAATTCGAGTACAAACGGGATAAGGTGTACTTCGAAAATAGGCACAATAGCGCAAAAAACGGAAAATTTCGCTAAAATTCTTAGTAATTGATGATTATTTACGATCTTTTCCGGGGAAAAAGTCGTTTATTTCAATATTTTCATAATTCTCCTTGTTCATTGAGTAAAAACGATACAAGGTTTACTCCAAAAAAGGCAAAAGAGCGCGAAAAAAAACTTAAAATGACGCTAAAATTCTTAGTAATTGATGTATTTTTATGGCTTTTTCCAGAAAAAAGACGTATTATTTCAATAATTGGATAATTCTTCTTGAATTCCTCAAATCGAACACAAACAAAACGCGATAAGGTTTACTTCGAAAAAAGGGACTATAGCGCCAAAAAAAACTGAAAATTTTGCTAAAATTCTTAGTAATTCCAGATTTATTTCGAACTTTTCCGGGGAAAAAGTCATTTTATTTCAATATTTTATAATTCTCCTGTAATTTCTCAAATCGAGTACGAACGTGATAAAGTTTACTCGAAAAAAGCCAAAATAGCGCCAAAAAATCAGACATTTTCGCTAAAATTCTTATTAATTGATGATTTTTTAAGACTTTTTCTTGAGAAAAAGCCGTTTTATTTTAATATTTTGATAATTCTCCTTTTTTTCCTGAAATTGAGTACATCCGCAATAAGGTCTACTTCGAAAAAAGGCAAAATAGCGCCAAAAAAAGGTAAATTTTTCTAAAATTCTTAGGAATTGATGATTATTTACGATCTTTTCCGGGGAAAAAGTCGTTTTTATTCAATATTTTATAATTCTCCTGGAATTCCTTAAATCGAGTACAAACGTGATAAAGTTTACTCGAAAAAAGCCAAAATAGCGCCAAAAAATCAGACATTTTCGCTAAGACTTTTTCTCGAGAAAAAGCCGTTTTATTTAAATATTTTGATAATTCTCCTTTTTTCCTTAATTAAGTAAATCCGTAATAAGGTTTACTTCGAAAAAAGGCAAAATAGCGCCAAAAAACGGAAAATTTCGCTAAAATTCTTCTTAAAAGTCGTTTTATATCAATATTTTGTTAATTTTTCTTGATTTTCTCAAATCGAGTATAAACGCGATAAGGTTTACTTCGAAAAAAGGGAAAATAGCGCCAAAAAAAACTGAAAATTTCGCTAAAATTCTTAGTAATTCATGATTTATTTTGAACTTTTCCGGGGAAAAAGTCATTTTATTTCAATATTTTATAATTCTCCTGGAATTTCTCAAAACGAGTACAAAGGTGATAAAGTTTACTCGAAAAAAGCCAAAATAGCGCCAAAAAATCAGACATTTTCGCTAAAATTCTTATTAATTGATGATTTTTTAAGACTTTTTCTTGAGAAAAAGCCATTTTATTTTAATATTTTGATAATTCTCCTTTTTTTCCTGAAATTGAGTACATCCGCAATAAGGTCTACTTCGAAAAAAGGGACAATAGCGCCAAAAAAAGGTAAATTTTTCTAAAATTCTTAGGAATTGATGATTATTTACGATCTTTTCCGGGGAAAAAGTCGTTTTTATTCAATATTTTATAATTCTCCTGGAATTCCTTAAATCGAGTACAAACGTGATAAAGTTTACTCGAAAAAAGCCAAAATAGCGCCAAAAAATCAGACATTTTCGCTAAGACTTTTTCTCGAGAAAAAGCCGTTTTATTTAAATATTTTGATAATTCTCCTTTTTTCCTTAATTAAGTAAATCCGTAATAAGGTTTACTTCGAAAAACGGCAAAATAGCGCCAAAAAACGGAAAATTTCGCTAAAATTCTTCTTAAAAGTCGTTTTATATCAATATTTTGTTAATTTTTCTTGATATTCTCAAATCGAGTATAAACGCGATAAGGTTTACTTCGAAAAAAGGGAAAATAGCGCCAAAAAAAACTGAAAATTTCGCTAAAATTCTTAGTAATTCATGATTTATTTTGAACTTTTCCGGGGAAAAAATCATTTTATTTCAATATTTTATAATTCTCCTGGAATTTCTCAAAACGAGTACAAACGTGATAAAGTTTACTCGAAAAAAGCCAAAATAGCGCCAAAAAATCAGACATTTTCGCTAAAATTCTTATTGATTGATGGTTTTTTACGACTTTTTCTTGAGAAAAAGCCGTTTTATTTAAATATTTTGATAATTTCCTTAAATTGAGTATATCCGCAATAAGGTCTACCTCGAAAAAAGGCAAAATAGCGCCAAAAAACGGTAAATTTCTCTAAAATTCTTAGGAATTGATGATTATCTACGATCTATTCCGGGGAAAAAGTCGTTTTATTTCAATATTTTCATAATTTTCCTTGTTTTCCTCAAATCGAGTACAAACGTGATAAATTTTACTGGAAAAAAGCCAAAATAGCGCCAAAAAATCAGACATTTTCGCTAAAATTCTTATTAATTGATGATTTTTAACGACTTTTTCTTGAGAAAAAGTCCGTTTTATTTAAATATGTTGATAATTCTCCTTCTTTCCTGAAATTGGGTAAATCCTCAATAAGGTTTACTTCGAAAAAAGGCAAAATAGCGCCAAAAAACGGAAAATTTCGCTAAAATTCTTTGTAATTGATGATTATTTACGATCTTTTCCGGAGAAAAAGTCGTTTTATTTCAATATTTTCATAATTCTCCTTGTTTTCCTCAATTTGAGTAAAAATGATATAAGGTTTACTCCAAAAAAGGCAAAAGAGCGCGAAAAAAAAATTAAAATTACGCTAAAATTCTTAGTAATTGATGTATTTTTATGACTTTTTCCAGAAAAAAGACGTATTATTTTAATAATTTGATAATTCTTCTTGAATTCCTAAAATCGAACACAAACATGATAAATTTGACTCGAAAAAAGCGAAAAAAGCACCAAAAAAACTTAAAATTAGCTGAAATTCTTCGTAATTGATGATTTCTTTTACACTCTTCCGGAGAAATAGACGTTTTATCACAATTTTTTAAAATTCTTCTGGAATTTCTCAATACGAGTACGAACATGATAAAGTTTGCTCGAAAAATGGCAAAACAGCGCCAAGAAACCTGAAAAATTCGCTAAAAGTCTTAGTAACTATTGATTTTTTTTGAACTTTTCCGGGAAAAAAGCCGTTTTATTTATATTTTTTGATTATTCTCCCTGAATTCCTCAAATCGAGTAAAATCGCGATAAGGGTTACTCGAAAAAAAGGGAAAATTGTGCCTAAAAACTGAATACTTCGCTAAAATTATTATTAATTGATTGGATTTTTTTCGAACTTTTCGGGGAAAAAAGACTTTTTATTTCAATATTTTGACAATTCTTCTTGAATTCCGCAATTCGAGTACGAACGCGAGATGGTTTTTTCGAAAACATCCAAAGAAGCGCCAAAAAAACAGAAAATATGTTTAGTAATTGCTGTTTTTTTACGAATTTCTCCTTAGAAAAAGTCGTTTTATTTCAAAATTTTAATTTTCTACATAATTATCTCAATTTGAGTACAAACGGGATAAAGTTTAATTCGAAAAAAGGTAAAATAGCGCCAAAAAACGGTAAATTTCTCTAAAATTCTAAGGAATTGATGATTATTTACGATCTTTTCCGGGGAAAAAGTCGTTTTATTTCAATATTTTATAATTCTCCTGGAAATACTCAAATCGAGTACAAACGTAATATAGTTTACTCGAAAAAAGCCAAAATAGCGCCAAAAAATCAGAAATTTTCGCTAAATTTCTTATTAATTGATGATTTTTTACGACTTTTTCTTGAGAATAAGACGTTGTATTTAAATATTTTGATAATTCTCCTTTCTTTCCTGATATTGAGTATATCCGCAATAAGGTCTACTTCGAAAAAAGGCTAAATAGCGCCAAAAAACGGTAAATTTCTCTAAAATTCTTAGGAATTGATGATTATTTACGATCTTATCCGGGGAAAAAGTCGTTTTATTTCAATAATTTATAATTCTCCTGGAATTCCTCAAATCGAGTTCAAACTTGATAAAGTTTACTCGAAAAAAGCCAAAATAGCGCCAAAAAATCAGACATTTTCGCTAAAATTCTTATTAATTGATGATTTTTAACGACTTTTTCTTGAGAAAAAGCCGTTTTATTTAAATATTTTGATAATTCTCCTTTTTTCTTGAATTTGAGTAAATCCGCAATTAGGTTTACTTCGAAAAAAGGCAAAATAGCGCCAAAAAACGGTAAATTTCGCTAAAATTCTTTGAAATTGATGATTATTTACGATCTTTTCCGGGGAAAAAATCATTTTATTTCAATATTTTATAATACTCCTGGAATTCCTCACATCGAGTACAAACGTGATAAAGTTTACTCGAAAAAAGCCAAAATAGCACCAAAAAAAACAGAAATTTTCGCTAAAATTCTTATTAATTGATGATTTTTTACCACTTTTTCCTGAGAAAAAGATGTTTTATTTAAATATTTTGATAATTCTCCTTTTTCCCTGAAATTGAGTAAATCCGCAATTAGGTTTACTCCAAAAAAAGCAAAATAGTGCCAAAAAAAACGGAAAATTTCGCTAAAATTCTTAGTAATTGATGATTATTTACGATTTTTTTCCGGGGAAAAAGTCGTTTATTTCAATTTTTTCATAATTCTCTTTGTTTTCCTCAAATTGAGTAAAACGATACAAGGTTTACTCCAAAAAAGGCAAAAGAGCGCGAAAAAAAACTTAAAATTACGCTAAAATTCTTAGTAATTGATGTATTTTTAATACTTTTTCCAGGAAAAAAGACTTTCAATAATTTGATAATTATTCTTGTATTCCTCAATTCGAGTACAAACGTGATAAATTTTACTCGAAAAAAGCCAAAATAGCGCCAAAAAAAAACAGAAATTTTCGCTAAAATTCTTAGTAATTCATGATTTTTTTCGAACTTTTCCGTGTAAAAAGATGTTTTATTTAAATATTTTGACTATTCTCCTTTTTTTCCTGAAATTGAGTAAATCCGCAATTAGGTTTACTCCAAAAAAAGCAAAATAGCGCCAAGAAAAAAGAAAAATTCGCTAAAAGTCTTAGTAACTATTGAGTTTTTACGATTTTGCTGTAAAAAAAGCCGTTTTACTTCAACATTTTGATAATTCTCCCTTAATTACTCAAATTGAGTAAATTGGCGATAAGGTTTACTCGAAATAAAGGAATAATAACGCCATATAAACATAAAATTACGCTAAAATTCTTATTAATTGATGATTTTTTACGACTTTTTCTTCAGAATAAGACGTTTTATTTATATATTTTGATAATGCTCCTTTTTTCCTGAAATATAGTAAATCCGCAATAAGGTTTACTTCGAAAAAAGGCAAAATAGCGCCATAAAACGGAAAATTTCGCTAAAATTCTTAGAAAATGATGATTATTAACGATCTTTTCCGGGGAAAAAGTCGTTTTATTTCAATATTTTCATAATTCTCTTTGTTTTCCTCAAATTGAGTAAAACGATATAAGGTTTACTCCAAAAAATGCAAAAGAGCGCAAAAAAAACTTAAAATTTCGCTAAAATTCTTAGTAATTGATGTATTTTTAAGACTTTTTCCAGGAAAAAAGACGTATTATTTCAATAATTTGATAATTCTTCTTGAATTCCTCAAATCGAGTACAAACGTGATAAATTTTACTCGAAAAAAGCCAAAATAGCGCCAAAAAGAACAGAAATTTTCGCTAAAATTCTTAGTAATTGCTGATTTTTTAAGATTTATTCCTCAAAAAAAGTCGTTTTATATCAATATTTTGTTAATTTTTCTGGATTTTCTCAAATCGAGCATAAACGCGATAAGGTTTACTTCAAAAAAAGGGACAATAGTGCCAAAAAATAACTTAAAATTTCGCTAAAATTCTTAGTAATTCATGATTTATTTCGAACTTTTCCGGGGAAAAAAACATTTTATTTCAATATTTTATAATTCTCCTGGAATTCCTCAAATCGAGTACAAACGTGATAAAGTTTACTCGAAAAAAGCCAAAATAGCGCCAAAAAATCAGAAAATTTCGCTAAAATTCTTATTAATTGATGATTTTTTACGACTATTTCTTGAAAAAAAGGCGATTTATTTAAATATTTTGATAATTCTCCTTTTTTTCCTGAAATTGAGTACATCCGCAATAAGGTCTACTTCGAAAAAAGGCAAAATAGCGCCAAAAAAAGGTAAATTTCTCTAAATTTTTTAGGAATTGATGATTATTTACGATCTTATCCGGGGAAAAAGTCGTTTTATTTCAATATTTTATAATTCTCCTTGAATTCCTCAAATCGAGTAGAAACGTGATAAAGTTTACTCGAAAAAAGCCAAAATAGCGCCAAAAAAACAGACATTTTCGCTAAAATTCTTATTAATTGATGCTTTTTACGACTTTTTCTTGAGAAAAAGCCGTTTTATTTAAATATTTTGATAAATCTCCTTTTTTTCCTGAAATTGAGTAAATCCGCAATAAGGTTTACTTCGAAAAAATTAAAAATAGCGCCAAAAAACTTAAAATTACGCTAAAATTCTTATTAATTGTTGATTTTTTACCACTTTTTCCTGAGAAAAAGATGTTTTATTTAAATATTTTGATAATTCTCCTTTTTTCCCTGAAATTGAGTAAATCCGCAATTAGGTTTACTTCGAAAAAAGGCAAAATAGCGCAAAAGAACGGAAAATTTCGCAAAAATTCTTTGAAATTGATGATTATTTACGATCTTTTCCGGGGAAAAAGTCATTTTATTTCAATATTTTATAACACTCCTGGAATTCCTCACATCGAGTACAAACGTGAAAAAGTTTACTTGAAAAAAGCCAAAATAGCGCCAAAAAAAAACAGAAATTTTCGCTAAAATTCTTATTAATTGATGATTTCTTACTAGTTTTTCCTGAGAAAAAGATGTTTTATTTAAATATTTCGATAATTCTCCTTTTTTCCCTGAAATTGAGTAAATCCGCAATTAGGTTTACTCCAAAAAAAGCAAAATAGCGCCAAAAAAACTAAAAAATTAGCTAAAGTCTTAGTAACTATTGATTTTTTACGATTTTGCCGGAGAAAAGGCCGTTTTAATTCAACATTTTGATAATTCTCCCTTAATTCCTCAAATCGAGTAAAATCGCGATAAGGTTTACTCGAAAAAAAGGCAAAATAGTGCCTAAAAAACTGAATATTTCGCTAAAATTTTTATTAAATGATGATTTTTTTCGATTTTTTCCAGGAAAAAAGACATTTTATTTCAATATTTTGACAATTCTTCTTGAATTACTCAAATCGAGTACAAACGCGAGATAGATTTTTCGAAAAAATCAAAAGAAGTGCCAAAAAAACAGAAAATATTCTTAGTAATTACTGTTTTTTTACTAATTTCTGCTTAGAAAAAGTCGTTTTATTTCAAAATTTTATTAATTCTTCATAATTATCTCAATTTGAGTACAAACGGGATAAGGTTTACTTCGAAAAAAGGCAAAATAGCGCCAAAAAACGGTAAATTTCTCTAAAATTCTTAGGAATTGATGATTATTTACGATCTTATCCGGGGAAAAAGTCGTTTTATTTCAATATTTTATAATTCTCCTGGAATTCCTCAAATCGAGTACAAACGAGATAAAGTTTACTCGAAAAATCCAAAATAGCGCCAAAAAATCAGACAGTTTTGCTAAAATTTTTATTAATTGATGATTTTTTACGACTTTTTCTTGAGAAAAAGCCGTTTTATTTAAATTTTTTGATAATTTTCCTTGTTTTCCTCAAATTGAGCAAAACGATATAAGGTTTACTCCAAAAAAGGCAAAAGAGCACGAAAAAAAAATTAAAATTACGATAAAATTCTTAGTAATTGATGTATTTTTTTGACTTTTTCCAGGAAAAACGACGTATTATTCCAAAAATTTGAAAATTCTCCTTTTTTTCCTGAAATTGAGTAAATCCGCAATAAGGTTTACTTCGAAAAAAGGCAAAATAGCGCAAAAGAACGGAAAATTTCGCTAAAATTCTTTGAAATTGATGATTATTTACGATCTTTTCCGGGGAAAAAGTCATTTTATTTCAATATTTTATAATACTCCTGGAATTCCTCACATCGAGTACAAACGTGATAAAGTTTACTCGAAAAAAGCCAAAATAGCGCCAAAAAAAACAAATTTTCGCTAAAATTCTTATTAATTGATGATTTTTTACCACTTTTTCCTGAGAAAAAGATGTTTTATTTAAATATTTTGATAATTCTCCTTTTTTCCCTGAAATTGAGTAGATCCGCAATTAGGTTTACTCCAAAAAAAGCAAAATAGCGCCAAAAAACTGAAAAATTAGCTAAAGTCTTAGTAACTATTGATTTTTTACGATTTTGCTGGAGAAAAGGCCGTTTTATTTCAACATTTTGATAATTCTCCCTTAATTCCTCAAATCGAGTAAAATCGCGATAAGGTTTACTCGAAAAAGAGGCAAAATAGTGCCTAAGAACTGAATATTTCGCTAAAATTCTTGTTAATTGATGATTTTTTTCGAACTTTTCCGGGAAAAAAGAGATTTTATTTCTATATTTTGATAATTCTTCTTGAATTCCTCAAATCGAGTACAAACGCGAGATGGTTTTTTCGAAAACATCCAAAAAGCGCAAAAAAAACAGAAAATATATTGAGTCACTGCTGTTTTTTTACGAATTTCTCCTTAGAAAAAGTCGTTTTCATTATAAAATTTTATTAATTCTTCATAATTATCTCAATTCGAGTACAAACGGGATAAGGTTTACTTCGAAAAAAGTAAAAATAGCGCCAAAAAACGGAAAATTTCGCTAAAATTCTTTGTAATTGATGTATTTTTATGACTTTTTCCAGGAAAAACGACGTATTATTTCAATAATTTGATAATTCTCCTTTTTTTCCTGAAATTGAGTAAATCCGCAATAAGGTTTACTTCGAAAAAAGGCAAAATAGCGCATAAGAACGGAAAATTTCGCTAAAATTCTTTGTAATTGATGATTATTTACGATCTTTTCCGGGGAAAAAGTCATTTTATTTCAATATTTTAAAATACTCCTGGAATTCCTCAAATCGAGTAGAAACGTGATAAAGTTTACTCGAAAAAAGCCAAAATAGCGCCAAAAAAAACAGAAATTTTCGCTAAAATTCTTATTAATTGATGATTTTATACCAGTTTTTCCTGAGAAAAAGATGTTTTATTTAAATATTTTGATAATTCTCCTTTTTTCCCTGTTAATTGCTGTTTTTTTACGAATTTCTCCTTAGAAAAAGGCGTTTTTATTATAAAATTTTATTAATTCTTCATAATTATCTCAATTCGAGTACAAACGGGGTAAGGTTTAATTCGAAAAAAGGTAAAATAGCGCCAAAAAACGGAAAATTTCGCTAAAATTCTTAGTAATTGATGATTATTTACGATTTTTTTCCGGGGAAAAAGTCGTTTATTTCAATTTTTTCATAATTCTCCTTGTTCATCTCAATTTGAGTAAAAACGATATAAGTTTAACTCCAAAAAAGGAAAAATAGCGCAAAAAAAACTGAAAAATTCGCTAAAAGTCTTAGAAACTATTGATTTTTTACGATTTTGCTGGAGAAAAAGACGTTTTATTTCAACATTTTGATTATTCTTCCTGAATTCCTCAAATCGAGTGAAATCGCGATAAGGTTTACTCGAAAAAAAGGCAAAATAGTGCCTAAAAAACTGAATATATCGCTAAAATTTTTATTAAATGATGATTTTTTTCGATTTTTTCCAGGAAAAAAGACATTTTATTTCAATATTTTGACAATTCTTCTTGAATTCCTCAAATCGAGTACAAACGCGAGATGGTTTTATCGAAAAAATCCAAAGAAGTGCCAAAAAAACAGAAAATATACTTAGTAATTACTGTTTTTTTACGAATTTCTGCTTAGAAAAAGTCGTTTTATTTCAAAATTTTATTAATTCTTCATAATTATCTCAATTTGAGTACAAACGGGATAAGGTTTACTTTGAAAAAAGGCAAAATAGCGCCAAAAAATGGTAAATTTCTCTAAAATTCTTAGGAATTGATGATTATTTACGATCTTTTCCGGGGAAAAAGTCGTTTTATTTAAATATTTTATAATTATCCTGGAATTTCTAAAATCGAGTTCAAACGTGATAAAGTTTACTCAAAAAAAGCCAAAATAGCGCCAAAAAATCAGAAATTTTCGCTAAAATTCTTATTAATTGATGCTTTTTACGACTTTTTCTTGAGAAAAAGCCGTTTTATTTAAATATTTTGATAAATCTCCTTTTTTTCATGAAATTGAGTGAATCCGCAATAAGGTTTACTTCGAAAAAAGGCAAAATAGCGCCAAAAAACGGAAAATTTCGCTAAAATTCTTTGTAATTGATGATTATTTACGATCTTTTCCGGAGAAAAAGTCGTTTTATTTCAATATTTTCATAATTCTCCTTGTTTTCCTCAAATTGAGTAAAACGACACAAGGTTTACTCCAAAAAAGGCAAAAGAGCGCGACAAAAAACGGAAAATTTCGCTAATATTCTTTGTAATTGCTGATTTTTTACGAATTATTCCTTAGAAGAAGTCGTTTTATATCAATATTTTGTTAATTTTTCTTGATTATCTCAAATCGAGTTTAAGCGCGATAAGGTTTACTCCGAAAAAAGGGACAATAGCGCCAAAAAAACTGAAAATTTCGCTAAAATTCTTAGTAATTCATGATTTTTTTCGAACTTTTCCTGGTAAAAAGATGTTTTATTTAAATATTTTGATAATTCTCCTTTTTTCCTGAAATTGAGTAAATCCGCAATTAGGTTTACTCCAAAAAAAGCAAAATAGCGCCAGAAAACTGAAAAATTAGCTAAAGTCTTAGTAACTAATCATTTTTTACGATTTTGCTGGAGAAAAAGCCGTTTTATCTCAACATTTTGATAATTCTCCCTTAATTACTCAAATCGAGCAAAATCGCGATAAGGTTTACTCGAAAAAAGGCATAATAGCGCCAAATAAACTTAAAATTACGCTAAAATTCTTATTATTTGATGATTTTTCTCGAACTTTTCAGGGGAAAAATTCGTTTTATTTCAATATGTTATAATTCTCCTGGAAATACTCAAATCGAGTACAAACGTGATATAGTTTACTCGAAAAAAGCCAAAATAGCGCCAAAAAAAACTAAAATTTTCGCTAAAATTCTTATTAATTGATGATTTTTTACGACTTTTTCTTGAGAATAAGACGTTTTATTTAAATATTTTGATAATTCTCCTTTTTTTCCTGAAATATAGTAAATCCGCAATAAGGTTTACTTAGAAAAAGGCAAAATAGCGCCATAAAACGGAAAATTTCGCTAAAATTCTTAGAAATTGATGATTATTAACGATCTTTTCCGGGGAAAAAGTCGTTTTATTTCAATATTTTCATAATTCTCTTTGTTTTCCTCAAATTGAGTAAAACGATACAAGGTTTACTCCAAAAAATACAAAAGAGCGCGAAAAAAAAACTTAAAATTTCGCTAAAATTCTTAGTAATTGATGTATTTTTAAGACTTTTTGGAGGAAAAAAGACGTATTATTTCAATAATTTGATAATTCTTCTTGAATTCCTGAAATCGAGTACAAACGTGATAAATTTTACTCGAAAAAAGCCAAAATAGCGCCAAAAAAAATAGAAATTTTCGCTAAAATTCTTAGTAATTGCTGATTTTTTAAGATGTTTTCCTTAGAAAAAGTCGTTTTATATCAATATTTTGTTAATTTTTCTGGATTTTCTCAAATCGAGTATAAACGCGATAAGGTTTACTTCGAAAAAAGGGACAATAGCGCCAAAAAAAAACTGAAAATTTTACTGAAATTCTTAGTAATTCATGATTTATTTCAAACTTTTCCGGGGAAAAAGTCATTTTATTTCAATATTTTATAATTCTCCTGGAATTCCTCAAATCGAGTACAAACGTGATAAAGTTTACTCGAAAAAAGCCAAAATAGCGCCAAAAAATCAGAACATTTCGCTAAAATTCTTATTAATTGATGCTTTTTACGACTTTTTCTTGAGAAAAAGCCGTTTTATTTAAATATTTTGATAAATCTCCTTTTTTTCCTGAAATTGAGTAAATCCGCAATAAAGTTTACTTCGAAAAAAGTCAAAATAGGGCCAAAAAACGGAAAATTTCGCTAAAATTCTTTGTAATTGATGATTATTTACGATCTTTTCCGGAGAAAAAGTCGTTTTATTTCAATATTTTCATAATTCTACTTGTTTTCCTCAAATTGAGTAAAACGATACAAGGTTTACTCCTAAAAAGGCAAAAGAGCGCGAAAAAAACATAAAATTACGCTAAAATTCTTTGTAATTGATGTATTTTTATGACTTTTTCCAGGAAAAACGACGTATTATTTCAATAATTTGATAATTCTCCTTTTTTTCCTGAAATTGAGTAAATCCGCAATAAGGTTTACTTTGAAAAAAGGCAAAATAGCGCATAAGAACGGAAAATTTCGCTAAAATTCTTTGTAATTGATGATTATTTAGGATCTTTTCCGGGGAAAAGTAATTTTATTTCAATATTTTATAATACTCCTGGAATTCCTCAAATCGAGTAGAAACGTGATAAAGTTTACTCGAAAAAAGCCAAAATAGCGCCAAAAAAAAACAGAAATTCTCGCTAAAATTCTTATTAATTGATGATTTTTTACCAGTTTTTCCTGAGAAAAAGATGTTTTATTTAAATATTTTGATAATTCTCCTTTTTTCCTGAAATTGAGTAAATCCGCAATTAGGTTTACTCCAAAAAAAGCAAAATAGCGCCAAAAAACTGAAAAATTCGCTTAAATTCTTAGTGATTGCTGATTTTTTACGAATTTTTCCTTAGAAGAAGTCGTTTTATATCAATATTTTGTTAATTTTTCTTGATTATCTCAAATTGAGTAAATCCGCAATTAGGTTTACTCCAAAAAAAGCAAAATAGCGCGAAGAAAACTGAAAAATTCGCTAAAAGTTTTCGTAACTATTGAGTTTTACGATTTTATTGGAGAAAAAGCCGTTTCATTTCAACATTTTGATAATTCTCCCTTAATTACTCAAATCGAGTAAAATCGCGATAAGGTTTACTCGAAAAAAAGGCATAATAGCGCCATATAAACTTAAAATTACGCTAAAATTCTTATTATTTGATGATTTTTCTCGAACTTTTCCGGGATAAAATACTTTTAATTTCAATATTTTCATAATAATCCTTGATTTCTTCAAATTGAGTAAAAACGCGATAAGGTTTACTTCGAAAAAAGGGACAATAGCGCCAAAAAAACTGAAAATTTCGCTAAAATTCTTAGTAATTCATGATTTTTTTCGAACTTTTCCGGGGAAAAAGTCGTTTTATTTCAATATTTTATAATTCTCCTGGAAATACTCAAATCGAGTACAAACGTGATATAGTTTACTCGAAAAAAGCCAAAATAGCGCCAACAAATCAGAAATTTTCGCTAAAATTCTTATTAATTGTTGATTTTTTACTACTTTTTCTTGAGAATAAGACATTTTATTTAAATATTTTGATAATTCTCCTTTTTTTCCTGAAATTGAGCGCCATAAAACGGAAAATTTCGCTAAAATTCTTAGAAAATGATGATTATTAACGATCTTATCCGGGGAAAAAGTCGTTTTATTTCAATATTTTCATAATTCTCTTTGTTTTCCTCAAATTGAGTAAAACGATAAAAGGTTTACTCCAAAAAATACAAAAGAGCGCGAAAAAAAACTTAAAATTTCGCTAAAATTCTTAGTAATTGATGTATTTTTAAGACTTTTTGGAGGAAGAAAGACGTATTATTTCAATAATTTGATAATTCTTCTTGAATTCCTGAAATCGAGTACAAACGTGATAAAGTTTACTCGAAAAAAGCCAAAATAGCGCCAAAAAATCAGACATTTTCGCTAAAATTCTTATTAATTGATAATTTTTTACGATTTTTCTTGAGAAAAAGCCGTTTTATTTAAATTTTTTGATAATTCTCCTTGTTTTCTTCAAATTGAGTAAAACGATATAAGGTTTACTCCAAAAAAGGCAAAAGAGCGCGAAAAAAAAATTAAAATTACGATAAAATTCTTAGTAATTGATGTATTTTTTTGACTTTTTCCAGGAAAAACGACGTATTATTCCAATAATTTGATAATTCTCCTTTTTTTCCTGAAATTGAGTAAAACCGCAATAAGGTTTACTTCGAAAAAAGGCAAAATAGCGCAAAAGAACGGAAAATTTCGCAAAAATTCTTTGAAATTGATTATTATTTACGATCTTTTCCGGGGAAAAAGTCATTTTATTTCAATATTTTATAATACTCCTGGAATTCCTCACATCGAATACAAACGTGATAAAGTTTACTCGAAAAAAGCCAAAATAGCGCCAAAAAAACAGAAAATTTCGCTAAAATTCTTATTAATTGATGATTTTTTACCACTTTTTCCTGAGAAAAAGATGTTTTATTTAAATATTTTGATAATTCTCCTTTTTTCCCTGAAATTGAGTAAATCCGCAATTAGGTTTACTCCAAAAAAAGCAAAATAGCGCCAAAAAAACTAAAAAATTAGCTAAAGTCTTAGTAACTATTGATTTTTTACGATTTTGCTGGAGAAAAGGCCGTTTTATTTCAACATTTTGATAATTCTCCCTTAATTCCTCAAATCGAGTAAAATCGCGATAAGGTTTACTCGAAAAAAAGGCAAAATTGCACCAAATAAACTTACAATTATGCTAAATTTCTTATTGATTGATGATTTTCTTCAAACTTTTCCGGGGATGAGTCGTCTTATTTATTAATTTTGATTATTCTTCTTGTTTTCCTCAAATCGAGTAAAAACGCGATAAGTTTAACTCCAAACAAGGAAAAATAGCGCAAAAAAACTTTAAATTACGCTAAAACTCTTCGTATTTGATGATATCTTTCAAACTTTTCCGGAGAAATAGACGTTTTATTTATTTTTTTTATTTCTTCTGGAATTTCTCAAAACGAGTACAAACATGATAAAGTTTACTCCAAAAATGGCAAAACAGCGCCAAAAAAACAGAAAAATTCGCTAAAAGTCTTAGTAACTATTGATTTTTTACGATTTTGCTGGAGAAAAGCCCGTTTTATTTCAACATTTTGATTATTCTCCCTGAATTCCTCAAATCGAGTGAAATCGCGATAAGGTTTACTCGAAAAAAAGGCAAAATAGTTCCTGAAAAACTGAATATTTCGCTAAAATTTTTATTAAATGATGCTTTTTACGACTTTTTCTTGAGAAAAAGCCGTTTTATTTAAATATTTTGATAAATCTCCTTTTCGCCTGAAATTGAGTAAATCCGCAATAAGGTTTACTTCGAAAAAAGGCAAAATAGCGCCAAAAAATCAGAAAGTTTCGCTAAAATTCTTATTAATTGATGCTTTTTACGACTTTTTCTTGAGAAAAAGCCGTTTTATTTAAATATTTTGATAAATCTCCTTTTTGCCTGAAATTGAGCAAATTCGCAGTAAGGTTTACTTCGAAAAAAGGCAAAATAGCGCCAAAAAACGGAAAATTTCGCTAAAATTCCTTGTAATTGATGATTAATTACGATCTTTTCCGGAGAAAAAGTAGTTTTATTTCAATAATTTGATAATTCTTCTTGTATTCCTCAAATCGAGTGCAAACGTGATAAATTTTACTCGAAAAAAGCCAAAATAGCGCCAAAAAAACAGTAATTTTCGCTAAAATTCTTAGTAATTGCTGATTTTTTACGAATTTTTCCATAGAAGAAGTCGTTTTATATCAATATTTTGTTAATTTTTCTTGATTATCTCATATCGAGTATAAACGCGATAAGGTTTACTCCGAAAAAAGGGACAATAGCGCCAAAAAAACTGAAAATTTCGCTAAAATTCTTAGTAATTCTTGATTCTTTTGGAACTTTTCCGGGTAAAAAGATGTTTTATTAAAATATTTTGATAATTCTCCTTTTTTTCCTGAAATTGAGTAAATCCGCAATTAGGTTTACTCCAAAAAAACAAAATAGCGCCAAGAAAACTGAAAAATTCGCTATAAGTCTTAGTAACTATTGAGTTTTTAACGATTTTATTGGAGAAAAAGCCGTTTTATTTCATTATTTTGATAATTCTCCCTGAATTCCTCAAATCGAGTGAAATCGCGATAAGGTTTACTCGAAAAAAAGGCAAAATTGCACCAAATAAACTTACAATTACGCTAAATTTCTTATTGATTGATGATTTTCTTCGAACTTTTCCGGGGATGAGTCTTCTTATTTATTAATTTTGATTATTCTCCTTGTTTTCCTCAAATCGAGTAAAAACGCGATAAATTTAACTCCAAAAAAGGAAAAATAGCGCAAAAAAACTTTAAATTACGCTAAAACTCTTCGTATTTGATGATTTCTTTCAAACTTTTCCGGAGAAATAGATATTTTATTTATTTTTTTTATTTCTTCTGGAATTTCTCAAAACGAGTACAAACATGATAAAGTTTACTCCAAAAATGGCAAAACAGCGCCAAAAAAACAGAAAAATTCGCTAAAAGTCTTAGTAACTATTGATTTTAAACGCTTTTGCTGGAGAAAAGGCCGTTTTATTTCAACATTTTGATTATTCTCCCTGAATTCCTCAAATCGAGTGAAATCGCGATAAGGTTTACTCGAAAAAAAGGCAAAATAGTTCCTGAAAAACTGAATATTTCGCTAAAATTTTTATTAAATGATGCTTTTTACGACTTTTTCTTGAGAAAAAGCCGTTTTATTTAAATATTTTGATAAATCTCCTTTTTGCCTGAAATTGAGTAAATCCGCAATAAGGTTTACTCGAAAAAAAGGCAAAATAGTGCCTAAGAACTGAATATTTCGCTAAAATTCTTGTTAATTGATGATTTTTTTCGAACTTTTCCGGGAAAAAAGACATTTTATTTCAATATATTGATAATTCTTCTTGAATTCCTCAAATCGAGTACAAACGCGAGATGGTTTTTTCGAAAAAATCAAAAGAAGTGCCAAAAAAACAGAAAATATACTTAGTAATTAATGTTTTTTTACGAATTTCTGCTTAGAAAAAGTCGTTTTATTTCAAAATTATATTAATTCTTCATAATTATCTTAATTTGAGTACAAACGGCATAAGGTTTAATTCGAAAAAGGCAAAATAGCGCCAAAAAACGGTAAATTTCGCTGAAATTCTTAGTAATTGATGATTATTTACGATCTTTTCCGGGGAAAAAGTCGTTTAATTTTAATATTTTCTTAATTCTCCTTGATTTCTTCAAATTGAGTAAAAACGCGATAAGGTTTACTTTTAAAAAAGGGTCAATAGCGCCAAAAAAACTGAAAATTTCGCAAAAATTCTTAGTAATTCATGATTTTTTTCGAACTTTTCCGGGGAAAAAGTCGTTTTATTTCAATATTTTATAATTCTCCTGGAAATACTCAAATCGAGTACAAACGTGATATAGTTTACTCGAAAAAAGCCAAAATAGCGCCAAAAAATCAGAAATTTTCGCTAAAATTCTTATTAATTGATGATTTTTTACGACTTTTTCTTGAGAATATGACGTTTTATTTAAATATTTTGATAATTCTCCTTTTCTTCCTGAAATTGAGTAAATCCGCAATTAGGTTTACTCCAAAAAAACAAAATAGCGCCAAGAAAACTGAAAAATTCGCTAAAAGTCTTAGTAACTATTGAGTTTTTACGATTTTATTGGAGAAAAAGCCGTTTTATTTCAATATTTTGATAATTCTCCCTGAATTCCACAAATCGAGTGAAATAGCGATAAGGTTTACTCGAAAAAAAGGCAAAATAGTGCCTAAAAATTCTGAATATTTCGCTAAAATTCTTATTAATTGATGATTTTTTTCGAACTTTTCCGGGAAAAAAGATTCTTCTTGAATTCCTCAAACCGAGTACAAACGTGAGATGGTTTTTTCGAAAACATCCAAAGTAGCGCCAAAAAAACAGAAAATATATTTAGTTATTGCTGTTTTCTTACGAATTTCTGCTTAGAAAAAGTCGTTTTATTTCAAAATTTTATTAATTTTTCATAATTATCTTAATTCGGGTACAAACGGCATAAGGTTTAATTCGAAAAAAGGCAAAATAGCGCCAAAAAACGGTAAATTTCTCTAAAATTCTTAGGAATTGATGATTATTTATGATCTTTTCCGGGGAAAAAGTCGTTTTATTTAAATATTTTATAATTATCCTGGAATTCCTCAAATCGAGTTCAAACGTGATAAAGTTTACTCGAAAAAAGCCAAAATAGCGTCAAAAAATCAGAAATTTTCGCTAAAATTCTTATTAATTGATGCTTTTTACGACTTTTTCTTGAGAAAAAGCCCTTTTATTTAAATATTTTGATAAATCTCCTTTTTTTCCTGAAATTGAGTGAATCCACAATAAGGTTTACTTCGAAAAAAGGCAAAATAGCGCCAAAAAATCAGAAAGTTTCGCTAAAATTCTTATTAATTGATGCTTTTTACGACTTTTTCTTGAGAAAAAGCCGTTTTATTTAAATATTTTGATAAATCTCCTTTTTGCCTGAAATTGAGCAAATTCGCAGTAAGGTTTACTTCGAAAAAAGGCAAAATAGCGCCAAAAAACGGAAAATTTCGCTAAAATTCCTTGTAATTGATGATTAATTACGATCTTTTCCGGAGAAAAAGTAGTTTTATTTCAATAATTTGATAATTCTTCTTGTATTCCTCAAATCGAGTGCAAACGTGATAAATTTTACTCGAAAAAAGCCAAAATAGCGCCAAAAAAACAGTAATTTTCGCTAAAATTCTTAGTAATTGCTGATTTTTTACGAATTTTTCCATAGAAGAAGTCGTTTTATATCAATATTTTGTTAATTTTTCTTGATTATCTCATATCGAGTATAAACGCGATAAGGTTTACTCCGAAAAAAGGGACAATAGCGCCAAAAAAACTGAAAATTTCGCTAAAATTCTTAGTAATTCTTGATTCTTTTGGAACTTTTCCGGGTAAAAAGATGTTTTATTAAAATATTTTGATAATTCTCCTTTTTTTCCTGAAATTGAGTAAATCCGCAATTAGGTTTACTCCAAAAAAACAAAATAGCGCCAAGAAAACTGAAAAATTCGCTATAAGTCTTAGTAACTATTGAGTTTTTAACGATTTTATTGGAGAAAAAGCCGTTTTATTTCATTATTTTGATAATTCTCCCTGAATTCCTCAAATCGAGTGAAATCGCGATAAGGTTTACTCGAAAAAAAGGCAAAATTGCACCAAATAAACTTACAATTACGCTAAATTTCTTATTGATTGATGATTTTCTTCGAACTTTTCCGGGGATGAGTCTTCTTATTTATTAATTTTGATTATTCTCCTTGTTTTCCTCAAATCGAGTAAAAACGCGATAAATTTAACTCCAAAAAAGGAAAAATAGCGCAAAAAAACTTTAAATTACGCTAAAACTCTTCGTATTTGATGATTTCTTTCAAACTTTTCCGGAGAAATAGATATTTTATTTATTTTTTTTATTTCTTCTGGAATTTCTCAAAACGAGTACAAACATGATAAAGTTTACTCCAAAAATGGCAAAACAGCGCCAAAAAAACAGAAAAATTCGCTAAAAGTCTTAGTAACTATTGATTTTAAACGCTTTTGCTGGAGAAAAGGCCGTTTTATTTCAACATTTTGATTATTCTCCCTGAATTCCTCAAATCGAGTGAAATCGCGATAAGGTTTACTCGAAAAAAAGGCAAAATAGTTCCTGAAAAACTGAATATTTCGCTAAAATTTTTATTAAATGATGCTTTTTACGACTTTTTCTTGAGAAAAAGCCGTTTTATTTAAATATTTTGATAAATCTCCTTTTTGCCTGAAATTGAGTAAATCCGCAATAAGGTTTACTCGAAAAAAAGGCAAAATAGTGCCTAAGAACTGAATATTTCGCTAAAATTCTTGTTAATTGATGATTTTTTTCGAACTTTTCCGGGAAAAAAGACATTTTATTTCAATATATTGATAATTCTTCTTGAATTCCTCAAATCGAGTACAAACGCGAGATGGTTTTTTCGAAAAAATCAAAAGAAGTGCCAAAAAAACAGAAAATATACTTAGTAATTAATGTTTTTTTACGAATTTCTGCTTAGAAAAAGTCGTTTTATTTCAAAATCATATTAATTCTTCATAATTATCTTAATTTGAGTACAAACGGCATAAGGTTTAATTCGAAAAAAGGCAAAATAGCGCCAAAAAACGGTAAATTTCGCTGAAATTCTTAGTAATTGATGATTATTTACGATCTTTTCCGGGGAAAAAGTCGTTTTATTTTAATATTTTCTTAATTCTCCTTGATTTCTTCAAATTGAGTAAAAACGCGATAAGGTTTACTTTTAAAAAAGGGTCAATAGCGCCAAAAAAACTGAAAATTTCGCAAAAATTCTTAGTAATTCATGATTTTTTTCGAACTTTTCCGGGGAAAAAGTCGTTTTATTTCAATATTTTATAATTCTCCTGGAAATACTCAAATCGAGTACAAACGTGATATAGTTTACTCGAAAAAAGCCAAAATAGCGCCAAAAAATCAGAAATTTTCGCTAAAATTCTTATTAATTGATGATTTTTTACGACTTTTTCTTGAGAATATGACGTTTTATTTAAATATTTTGATAATTCTCCTTTTCTTCCTGAAATTGAGTAAATCCGCAATTAGGTTTACTCCAAAAAAACAAAATAGCGCCAAGAAAACTGAAAAATTCGCTAAAAGTCTTAGTAACTATTGAGTTTTTACGATTTTATTGGAGAAAAAGCCGTTTTATTTCAATATTTTGATAATTCTCCCTGAATTCCACAAATCGAGTGAAATAGCGATAAGGTTTACTCGAAAAAAAGGCAAAATAGTGCCTAAAAATTCTGAATATTTCGCTAAAATTCTTATTAATTGATGATTTTTTTCGAACTTTTCCGGGAAAAAAGATTCTTCTTGAATTCCTCAAACCGAGTACAAACGTGAGATGGTTTTTTCGAAAACATCCAAAGTAGCGCCAAAAAAACAGAAAATATATTTAGTTATTGCTGTTTTCTTACGAATTTCTGCTTAGAAAAAGTCGTTTTATTTCAAAATTTTATTAATTTTTCATAATTATCTTAATTCGAGTACAAACGGCATAAGGTTTAATTCGAAAAAAGGCAAAATAGCGCCAAAAAACGGTAAATTTCTCTAAAATTCTTAGGAATTGATGATTATTTATGATCTTTTCCGGGGAAAAAGTCGTTTTATTTAAATATTTTATAATTATCCTGGAATTCCTCAAATCGAGTTCAAACGTGATAAAGTTTACTCGAAAAAAGCCAAAATAGCGCAAAAAAATCAGAAATTTTCGCTAAAATTCTTATTAATTGATGCTTTTTACGACTTTTTCTTGAGAAAAAACCCTTTTATTTAAATATTTTGATAAATCTCCTTTTTTTCCTGAAATTGAGTGAATCCACAATAAGGTTTACTTCGAAAAAAGGCAAAATAGCGCCAAAAAACGGAAAATTTCGCTAAAATTCTTTGTAATTGATGATTATTTACGATCTTTTCCGGAGAAAAAGTCGTTTTATTTCAACATTTTCATAATTCTCCTTGTTTTCCTCAAATTGAGTAAAACGACACAAGGTTTACTCCAAAAAAGGCAAAAGAGCGCGACAGAAAACGGAAAATTTCGCTAAAATTCTTTGTAATTGATGATTATTTACGATTTTTTCCGGAGAAAAAGTCGTTTTATTTCAACATTTTGATAATTCTCCCTTAATTCCTCAAAAAGAGTACAAACGTGATAAAGTTTACTCGAAAAAAACCAAAATAGCGCCAAAAAATCAGAAATTTTCGCTAAAATTCTTATTAATTGATGCTTTTTACGACTTTTTCTTGAGAAAAAGCCGTTTTATTTAAATATTTTGATAAATCTCCTTTTTTTCCTGAAATTGAGCAAATCCGCAATAAGGTTTACTTCGAAAAAAGGCAAAATAGCGCCAAAAAACGGAAAATTTCGCTAAAATTCTTTGTAATTGATGATTATTTACGATCTTTTCCGGAGAAAAAGTAGTTTTATTTTAATAATTTGATAATTCTTCTTGTATTCCTCAAATCGAGTACAATCGTGATAAATTTTACTCGAAAAAAGCCAAAATAGCGCCAAAAAATCAGAAATTTTCGCTAAAATTCTTATTAATTGATGCTTTTTACGACTTTTTCTTGAGAAAAAGCCGTTTTATTAAAATATTTTGATAATTCTCCTTTTTTTCCTGAAATTGAGTAAATCCGCAATTAGGTTTACTCCAAAAAAAGCAAAATAGCGCCAAGAAAACTGAAAAATTCGCTAAAAGTCTTAGTAACTATTGAGTTTTACGATTTTATTGGAGAAAAAGCCGTTTTATTTCAATATTTTGATAATTCTCCCTGAATTCCTCAAATCGAGTGAAATCGCGATAAGGTTTACTCGAAAAAATGGCAAAATAGTGCCTAAAAAACTGAATATTTCGCGAAAATTCTTCAAAAACAGGGTCAATAGCGCCAAAAAAACTGAAAATTTCGCAAAAATTCTTAGTAATTCATGATTTTTTTCGAACTTTTCCGGGAAAAAAGTCGTTTTATTTCAATATTTTCTAATTCTCCTGGAAATACTCAAATCGAGTACAAACGTGATATAGTTTACTCGAAAAAAGCCAAAATAGCGCCAAAAAATCAGAAATTTTCGCTAAAATTCTTATTAATTGATGATTTTTTACGACTTTTTCTTGTGAATATGACGTTTTATTTAAATATTTTGATAATTCTCCTTTTCTTCCTGAAATTGAGTAAATCCGCAATGAGGTTTACTCCAAAAAAACAAAATAGCGCCAAGAAAACTGAAAAATTCGCTAAAAGTCTTAGTAACTATTGAGTTTTTACGATTTTATTGGAGAAAGAGCCGTTTTATTTCAATATTTTGATAATTCTCCCTGAATTCCTCAAATCGAGTAAAATCGCAATAAGGTTTACTCGAAAAAAAGGCAAAATTGCACCAAATAAACTTACAATTACGCTAAATTTCTTATTGATTGATGATTTTCTTCGAACTTTTCCGGGGATGAGTCGTCTTATTTATTAATTTTGATTATTCTCCTTGTTTTCCACAAATCGAGTAAAAACGCGATAAGTTTAACTCCAAAAAAGGAAAAATAGCGCAAAAAAAACTTTAAATTACGATAAAACTCTTCGTATTTGATGATTTCTTTCAAACTATTCCGGAGAAATAGACGTTTTATTTATTTTTTTTATTTCTTCTGGAATTTCTCAAAACGAGTACAAACATGATAAAGTTTACTCCAAAAATGGCAAAACAGCGCCAAAAAAACTAAAAAATTCGCTAAAAGTCTTAGTAACTATTGAGTTTTTACGATTTTGCTGGAGAAAAAGCCGTATTATTTCAACATTTTGATAATTCTCCCTTAATTACTCAAATCGAGTAAAATCGCGATAAGGTTTACTCGAAAAAAAGGCAAAATAGTGCCTAAGAACTGAATATTTCGCTAAAAGTCTTGTTAATTGATGATTTTTTTCGAACTTTTCCGGGAAAAAAGACATTTTATTTCTATATTTTGATAATTCTTCTTGAATTCCTCAAATCGAGTACAAACGCGAGATGGTTTTTTCGAAAACATGCAAAAAGCGCAAAAAAAACAGAAAATATATTAAGTAATTGCTGTTTTTTTACGAATTTCTCCTTAGAAAAAGTCGTTTTTATTATAAAAATTTATTAATTCTTCATAATTATCTCAATTCGAGTACAAACGGCATAAGGTTTAATTCGAAAAAAGGCAAAATAGCGCCAAAAAACGGAAAATTTCGCTGAAATTCTTAGTAATTGATGATTATTTACGATCTTTTCCGGGGAAAAAGTCGTTTTATTTTAATATTTTCTTAATTCTCCTTGATTTCTTCAAATTGAGTAAAAACGCGATAAGGTTTACTTTTAAAAAAGGGTCAATAGCGCCAAAAAAACTGAAAATTTCGCAAAAATTCTTAGTAATTCATGATTTTTTTCGAACTTTTCCGGGAAAAAGTCGTTTTATTTCAATATTTTATAATTCTCCTGGAAATACTCAAATCGAGTACAAACGTGATATAGTTTACTCGAAAAAAGCCAAAATAGCGCCAAAAAATCAGAAATTTTCGCTAAAATTCTTATTAATTGATGATTTTTTACGACTTTTTCTTGAGAATATGACGTTTTATTTAAATATTTTGATAATTCTCCTTTTCTTCCTGAAATTGAGTAAATCCGCAATTAGGTTTACTCCAAAAAAACAAAATAGCGCCAAGAAAACTGAAAAATTCGCTAAAAGTCTTAGTAACTATTGAGTTTTTACGATTTTATTGGAGAAAAAGCCGTTTTATTTCAATATTTTGATAATTCTCCCTGAATTCCACAAATCGAGTGAAATAGCGATAAGGTTTACTCGAAAAAAAGGCAAAATAGTGCCTAAAAATTCTGAATATTTCGCTAAAATTCTTATTAATTGATGATTTTTTTCGAACTTTTCCGGGAAAAAAGATTCTTCTTGAATTCCTCAAACCGAGTACAAACGTGAGATGGTTTTTTCGAAAACATCCAAAGTAGCGCCAAAAAAACAGAAAATATATTTAGTTATTGCTGTTTTCTTACGAATTTCTGCTTAGAAAAAGTCGTTTTATTTCAAAATTTTATTAATTTTTCATAATTATCTTAATTCGAGTACAAACGGCATAAGGTTTAATTCGAAAAAAGGCAAAATAGCGCCAAAAAACGGTAAATTTCTCTAAAATTCTTAGGAATTGATGATTATTTATGATCTTTTCCGGGGAAAAAGTCGTTTTATTTAAATATTTTATAATTATCCTGGAATTCCTCAAATCGAGTTCAAACGTGATAAAGTTTACTCGAAAAAAGCCAAAATAGCGTCAAAAAATCAGAAATTTTCGCTAAAATTCTTATTAATTGATGCTTTTTACGACTTTTTCTTGAGAAAAAGCCCTTTTATTTAAATATTTTGATAAATCTCCTTTTTTTCCTGAAATTGAGTGAATCCACAATAAGGTTTACTTCGAAAAAAGGCAAAATAGAACCAAAAAACGGAAAATTTCGCTAAAATTCTTTGTAATTGATGATTATTTACGATCTTTTCCGGAGAAAAAGTCGTTTTATTTCAACATTTTCATAATTCTCCTTGTTTTCCTCAAATTGAGTAAAACGACACAAGGTTTACTCCAAAAAAGGCAAAAGAGCGCGACAGAAAACGGAAAATTTCGCTAAAATTCTTTGTAATTGATGATTATTTACGATCTTTTCCGGAGAAAAAGTCGTTTTATTTCAACATTTTGATAATTTTCCCTTAATTCCTCAGAAAGAGTACAAACGTGATAAAGTTTACTCGAAAAAAACCAAAATAGCGCCAAAAAATCAGAAATTTTCGCTAAAATTCTTATTAATTGATGCTTTTTACGACTTTTTCTTGAGAAAAAGCCGTTTTATTTAAATATTTTGATAAATCTCCTTTTTTTCCTGAAATTGAGCAAATCCGCAATAAGGTTTACTTCGAAAAAAGGCAAAATAGCGCCAAAAAACGGAAAATTTCGCTAAAAGTCTTAGTAACTATTGAGTTTTTACGATTTTATTGGAGAAAAAGCCGTTTTATTTCAATATTTTGATAATTCTCCCTGAATTCCTCAAATCGAGTGAAATCGCGATAAGGTTTACTCGAAAAAATGGCAAAATAGTGCCTAAAAAACTGAATATTTCGCGAAAATTCTTCGAAAACAGGGTCAATAGCGCCAAAAAAACTGAAAATTTCGCAAAAATTCTTAGTAATTCATGATTTTTTTCGAACTTTTCCGGGGAAAAAGTCGTTTTATTTCAATATTTTCTAATTCTCCTGGAAATACTCAAATCGAGTACAAACGTGATATAGTTTACTCGAAAAAAGCCAAAATAGCGCCAAAAAATCAGAAATTTTCGCTAAAATTCTTATTAATTGATGATTTTTTACGACTTTTTCTTGAGAATATGACGTTTTATTTAAATATTTTGATAATTCTCCTTTTCTTCCTGAAATTGAGTAAATCCGCAATGAGGTTTACTCCAAAAAACAAAATAGCGCCAAGAAAACTGAAAAATTCGCTAAAAGTCTTAGTAACTATTGAGTTTTTACGATTTTATTGGAGAAAGAGCCGTTTTATTTCAATATTTTGATAATTCTCCCTGAATTCCTCAAATCGAGTAAAATCGCAATAAGGTTTACTCGAAAAAAAGGCAAAATTGCACCAAATAAACTTACAATTACGCTAAATTTCTTATTGATTGATGATTTTCTTCGAACTTTTCCGGGGATGAGTCGTCTTATTTATTAATTTTGATTATTCTCCTTGTTTTCCTCAAATCGAGTAAAAACGCGATAAGTTTAACTCCAAAAAAGGAAAAATAGCGCAAAAAAACTTTAAATTACGATAAAACTCTTCGTATTTGATGATTTCTTTCAAACTTTTCCGGAGAAATAGACGTTTTATTTATTTTTTTTATTTCTTCTGGAATTTCTCAAAACGAGTACAAACATGATAAAGTTTACTCCAAAAATGGCAAAACAGCGCCAAAAAAACTAAAAAATTCGCTAAAAGTCTTAGTAACTATTGAGTTTTTACGATTTTGCTGGAGAAAAAAACGTATTATTTCAACATTTTGATAATTCTCCCTTAATTACTCAAATCGAGTAAAATCGCGATAAGGTTTACTCGAAAAAAAGGCAAAATAGTGCCTAAGAACTGAATATTTCGCTAAAATTCTTGTTAATTGATGATTTTTTTCGAACTTTTCCGGGAAAAAAGACATTTTATTTCTATATTTTGATAATTCTTCTTGAATTCCTCAAATCGAGTACAAACGCGAGATGGTTTTTTCGAAAACACCCAAAAAGCGCAAAAAAAAACAGAAAATATATTAAGTAATTGCTGTTTTTTTACGAATTTCTCCTTAGAAAAAGTCGTTTTTATTATAAAAATTTATTAATTCTTCATAATTATCTCAATTCGAGTACAAACGGGATAAGGTTTAATTCGAAAAAAGGTAAAATAGCGCCAAAAAACGGAAAATTTCGCTAAAATTCTTAGTAATTGATGATTATTTACGTTTTTTTTCCGGGGAAAAAGTCGTTTATTTCAATATTTTCATAATTCTCCTTGTTCTTCTCAATTTGAGTAAAAACGATATAAGGTTTACTCCAAAAAAGGCAAAAGAGCGCGAAAAAAAACTTAAAATTACGCTAAAATTCTAAGTAATTGATGTATTTTTATGACTTTTTCAGGAAAAAAAAGTATTATTTCAATAATTAGATAATTCTTCTTGTATTCCTCAAATCGAGTACAAACGTGATAAATGTTACTCGAAAAAAGCAAAAATAGCGCCAAAAATACAGAAACTTTCGCTAAAATTCATAGTAATTGCTGTTTTTTTATGAATTTTTCCTTAGAAGAATTCGTTTTATATCAATATTTTGTAAATTTTTCTTGATTATCTCAAATCGAGTATAAACGCGATAAGGTTCACTCCGAAAAAAGGGACAATAGCGCCAAAAAAACTGAAAATTTTGCTAAAATTCTTAGTAATTAATGATTTTTTTCGAACTTTTCCGGGTAAAAAGATGTTTTATTTAAATATTTTGATAATTCTCCTTTTTCCCTGAAATGGAGTAAATCCGCAATTAGGTTACTCCAAAAAAAGCAAAATAGCACCAAAAAGCTGAAAAATTAGCTAAAGTCTTAGTAACTACTGATTTTTTACGATTTTGCTGGAGAAAAGGCCGTTTTATTTCAACATTTTGATAATTCTCCCTTAATTCCTCAAATCGAGTAAAATCGCGATAAGGTTTACTCGAAAAAAAGGCAAAATTGCACCAAATAAACTTACAATTACGCTAAATTTCTTATTGATTGATAATTTTCTTCGAACTTTTCCGGGGATGAGTAGTCTTATTTATTAATTTTGATTATTCTCCTTGTTTTCCTCAAATCGAGTAAAAACGCGATAAGTTTAACTCCAAAAAAGGAAACATAGCGCAAAAAAATTTTAAATTACGCTAAAACTCTTCGTATTTGATGATTTCTTTCAAACTTTTCCGGAGAAATAGACGTTTTATTTATTTTTTTTATTTCTTCTGGAATTTCTCAAAACGAGTACACACATGATAAAGTTTACTCCAAAAATGGCAAAACAGCGCCAAAAAAACAGAAAAATTCGCTAAAAGTCTTAGTAACTATTGATTTTTAACGATTTTGCTGGAGAAAAGGCCGTTTTATTTCAACATTTTGATTATTCTCCCTGAATTCCTCAAATCGAGTGAAATCGCGATAAGGTTTACTCCGAAAAAAGAGACAATAGCGCCAAAAAAACTCGAAATTTCGCTAAAATTCTTAGTAATTCTTGATTTTTTTGGAACTTTTCCGGGTAAAAAGATGTTTTACTAAAATATTTTGATAATTCTCCTTTTTTTCCTGAAATTGAGTAAATCCGCAATTAGGTTTACTCCAAAAAAAGCAAAATAGCGCCAAGAAAACTGAAAAATTCGCTAAAAGTCTTAGTAACTATTGAGTTTTTACGATTTTATTGGAGAAAAAGCCGTTTTATTTCAATATTTTGATAATTCTCCCTGAATTCCTCAAATCGAGTGAAATCGCGATAAGGTTTACTCGAAAAAAAGGCAAAATAGTGCCTAAAAAACTGAATATTTCGCGAATATTCTTATTAATTGATGATTTTTTCGAACTTTTCCGGGAAAAAGACTTTTTATTTCAATATTTTGATAATTCTTCTTGAATTCCTCAAATCGAGTACAAACGTGAGATGGCTTTTTCGAAAACATCCAAAGAAGCGCCAAAAAAACAGAAAATATACTTAGTTATTGCTGTTTTCTTACGAATTTCTCCTTAGAAAAAGTCGTTTTATTTCAAAATTTTATTAATTTTTCATAATCATCTTAATTCGAGTACTAACGGCATAAGGTTTAATTCGAAAAAAGGCAAAATAGCGCCAAAAAACGGAAAATTTCGCTGAAATTCTTAGTAATTGATGATTATTTACGATCTTCTCCGGGGAAAAAGTCGTTTTATTTCAATATTTTCATAATTCTCCTTGATTTCTTCAAATTGAGTAAAAACGCGATAAGGTTTACTTCGAAAAAAGGGTCAATAGCGCCAAAAAACTTAATTTTTCGCAAAAATTCTTAGTAATTCATGATTTTTTTCGAACTTTTCCGGGGAAAAAGTCGTTTTATTTCAATATTTTATAATTCTCCTGGAAATACTCAAATCGAGAACAAACGTGATATAGTTTACTCGAAAAAAGCCAAAATAGCGCCAAAAAATCAGAAATTTTCGCTAAAATTCTTATTAATTGATGATTTCTTACGACTTTTTCTTCAGAATAAGACGTTTTATTTAAATATTTTGATAATTCTCCTTTTTTTCCTGAAATTGAGTAAATCCGCAATAAGGTTTACTTCGAAAAAAGGCAAAATTTTCCGGGGAAAAAGTCGTTTTATTTCAATATTTTCATAATTCTAATTGTTTTCTTCAAATTGAGTAAAAACGATATAAGGTTTACTCCAAAAAATGCAAAAGAGCGCGAAAAAAAACTTAAAATTTCGCTAAAATTCTTAGTAATTGATGTATTTTTAAGACCTTTTCCAGGAAAAAAGACGTATTATTTCAATAATTTGATAATTCTTCTTGAATTCCTCAAATCGAGTACAAACGTGATAAATTTTACTCGAAAAAAGCCAAAATAGCGCCAAAAAAAAAAAAAATTTCGCTAAAATTCTTAGTAATTGCTGATTTTTTAAGATTTTTTCCTAAGAAAAAGTCGTTTTATATCAATATATTGTTAATTTTTCTGGATTTTCTCAAATCGAGCATAAACGCGATAAGGTTTACTTCGAAAAAAGGGACAATAGCGCCAAAAAAAACTGAAAATTTCGCTAAAATTCTTAGTAATTCATGATTTATTTCGAACTTTTCCGGGGAAAAAGTCATTTTATTTCAATATTTTATAATTCTCCTCGAATTCCCCAAATCGAGTACAAACGTGATAAAGTTTACTCGAAAAAAGCCAAAATAGCGCAAAAAAATCAGAAAATTTCGCTAAATTTCTTATTAATTGATGATTTTTTACGACTATTTCTTGAGAAAAAGCCGTTTTATTTAAATATTTTGATTATTCTCCTTTTTTCCTGAAATTGATTAAATCCGCAATAAGGTTTACTTCGAAAAAAGGCAAAATAGCGCCAAAAAACGGAAAATTTCGCTAAAATTCTTTGTAATTGATGATTATTTACGATCTTTTCTGGGGAGAAAGTCATTTTATTTCAATATTTTATAATTCTCCTGGAATTCCTCAAATCGAGTACAAACGTGATAAAGTTTACTCGAAAAAAGCCAAAATAGCGCCAAAAAAAGGGAAATTTTCGCTAAAATTCTTATTATTTGATGATTTTTTATGACTTTTTCCTGAGAAAAAGATGTTTTATTTAAATATTTTTATAATTCTCCTTTTTTTCCTGAAATTAAGTAAATCCGCAATAAGGTTGACTTCGAAAAAAGCAAAATAGCGACAAGAAAACTGAAAAAATCGCTAAAAGTCTTAGAGTTTAACTATTGAGTTTTGACGATTTTGTGGAGAAAAAGCCGTTTTATTTCAACATTTTGATAATTTTCCCTTAATTACTCAAATCGAGTAAAATCGCGATAAGGTTTACTCGAAAGAAAGGCAAAATAGTGCTAAATAAATTTAAAATTACGCTAAAATTCTTATTATTAGATGATTTTTTTCGAACTTTTCCGGGAAAAAAGACTTTTTATTTCAATATTTTGATAATTCTTCTTGAATTCCTCAAATCGAGTACAAACGTGAGATGGTTTTTTCGAAAAAAGGGACAATAGCGCCAAAAAAACTGAAAATTTCGCTAAAATTCTTAGTAATTCATGATTTTTTTCGAACTTTTCCGGGGAAAAAGTCGTTTTATTTCAATATTTTATAATTCTAATGGAAATACTCAAATCGAGTACAAACGTGATATAGTTTACTCGAAAATAGCCAAAATAGCGCCAAACAATAAAAAAATTTTCGCTAAAATTCTTATTAATTGATGATTTTTTACGACTATTTCTTGAGAAAAAGCCGTTTTATGTAAATATTTTGATTATTCTCCTTTTTTTCCTGAAATTGAGTAAATCCGCAATAATGTTTACTTCGAAAAAAGGCAAAATAGCGCCATAAAACGGAAAATTTCGCTAAAATTCTTAGAAAATGATGATTATTAAAGATCTTTTCCGGGGAAAAAGTCGTTTTATTTCAATATTTTCATAATTCTCTTTGTTTTCTTCAAATGGAGTAAAACGATATAAGGTTTACTCCAAAAAATGCAAAAGAGCACGAAAACAAAATTAAAATTTTGCTAAAATTCTTAGTAATTGATGTATTTTTAAGACTTTTTCCAGGAAAAAAGACGTATTATTTCAATAATTTGATAATTCTTCTTGAATTCCTCAAATCGAGTACAAACGTGATAAATTTTACTCGAAAAAAGCCAAAATAGCGCCAAAAAAAACAGAAATTTTGGCTAAAATTCTTATTAATTGATGATTTTTTACGACTTTTTCCTGAGAAAAAGATGTTTTATTTAAATATTTTATATAATTCTCCTTTTTTCCCTGAAATTGAGTAAATCCGCAATTCGGTTTACTCCAAAAAAAGCAAAATAGCGCCAAAAAAACTTAAAAATACGCTAAAATTGTTCGTAATTGATGATTTCTTTTACACTTTTCAAGAGAAATAGACGTTATATCACAATTTTTTATAATTCTTCTGGAATTCCTCAAAACGAGTACAAACATGATAAAGTTTACTCGAAAAATGGTAAAACAGCGCCAAAAAACGGAAAATTTCGCTAACATTCTTTGTAATTGATGATTATTTACGATCTTTTAAGTCTTAGTAACAATTGATTTTTTACGATTTTGCTGGAGAAAAGGCCGTTTTATTTCAACATTTTGATAATTCTCCCTTAATTCCTCAAATCGAGTAAAATCGCGATAAGGTTTACTCGAAAAAAAGGCAAAATTGCACCAAATAAACTTACAATTACGCTAAATTTCTTATTGTTTGATGATTTTCTTCGAACTTTTCCGTGGATGAGTCGTCTTATTTATTAATTTTGATTATTCTCCTTGTTTTCCTCAAATCGAGTAAAAACGCGATAAGTTTAACTCCAAAAAAGGAAAAATAGCGCAAAAAAACTTTAAATTACGCTAAAACTCTTCGTATTTGATGATTTCTTTCAAACTTTTCCGGAGAAATAGACGTTTTATTTATTTTTTTTATTTCTTCTGGAATTTCTCAAAACGAGTACAAACATGATAAAGTTTACTCCAAAAATGGCAAAACAGCGCCAAAAAAACAGAAAAATTCGCTAAAAGTCTTAGTAACTATTGATTTTTTACGATTTTGCTGGAGAAAAGGCCGTTTTATTTCAACATTTTGATTATTCTCCCTGAATTCCTCAAATCGAGTGAAATCGCGATAAGGTTTACTCCAAAAAAAGGCAAAATAGTGCCTAAAAAACTGAATATTTCGCTAAAATTTTTATTAAATGATGATTATTTACGATCTTTTCCGGGGAAAAAGTAATTTTATTTCAATATTTTATAATTCTCCTGGAAATACTCATATCGAGTACAAACGTGATATAGTTTACTCGAAAAAAGCCAAAATAGCGCCAAAAAATCAGAAATTTTCGCTAAAATTCTTGTTAATTGATGATTTTTTACGACTTTTTCATGAGAATAATGCGTTTTATTTAAATATTTTGATAATTCTCCTTTTTTTCCTGAAATTGAGTAAATCCGCAATAAGGTTTACTTCGAAAAAAGGCAAAATAGCGCCATACAACGGAAAATTTCGCTAAGATTCATAGAAAATGATGATTATTAACGATCTTTTCCGGGGAAAAAGTCGTTTTATTTCAATATTTTCATAATTCTTATTGTTTTCTTCAAATTGAGTAAAAACGATATAAGGTTTACTCCAAAAAATGCAAAAGAGCGCGAAAAAAAACTTAAAATTTCGCTAAAATTCTTAGTAATTGATGTATTTTTAAGACTTTTTCCAGGAAAAAAGACGTATTATTTCAATAATTTGATAATTCTTCTTGAATTCCTCAAATCGAGTACAAACGTGATAAATTTTACTCGAAAAAAGCCAAAATAGCGCCAAAAAAAAAAAAAAAATTCGCTAAAATTTTTAGTAATTGCTGATTTTTTAAGATTTTTTCCTAAGAAAAAGTCGTTTTATATCAATATATTGTTAATTTTTCTGGATTTTCTCAAATCGAGCATAAACGCGATAAGGTTTACTTCGAAAAAAGGGACAATAGCGCCAAAAAAAACAGAAAATTTCGCTAAAATTCTTAGTAATTCATGATTTATTTCGAACTTTTCCGGGGAAAAAGTCATTTTATTTCAATATTTTATAATTCTCCTCGAATTCCCCAAATCGAGTACAAACGTGATAAAGTTTACTCGAAAAAAGCCAAAATAGCGCCAAAAAATCAGAAAATTTCGCTAAATTTCTTATTAATTGATGATTTTTTAAGGCTATTTCTTGAGAAAAAGCCGTTTTATTTAAATATTTTGATTATTCTCCTTTTTTCCTGAAATTGATTAAATCCGCAATAAGGTTTACTTCAAAAAAAGGCAAAATAGCGCCAAAAAACGGAAAATTTCGCTAAAATTCTTTGTGATTGATGATTATTTACGATCTTTTCCGGAGAAAAAGTCGTTTTATTTCAATATTTTCATAATTCTCTTTGTTTTCCTCAAATTGAGTAAAACGATATAAGGTTTACTCCAAAAAAGGCAAAAGAGCGCGAAAAAAAACTAAAAAATTACGCTAAAATTCTTAGTAATTGATGTATTTTTATGACTTTTTCCAGGAAAAACGACGTATTATTTCAATAATTTGATAATTCTCCTTATTTTCCTGAAATTGAGTAAATCCGCAATAAGGTTTACTTCGAAAAAAGGCAAAATAGCGCAAAAGAACGGAAAATTTCGCTAACATTCTTTGTAATTGAAGATTATTTACGATCTTTTCTGGGGAGAAAGTCATTTTATTTCAATATTTTATAATTCTCCTGGAATTCCTCAAATCGAGTAAAATCGCGATAAGGTTTACTCGAAAAAAAGGCAAAATTGCACCAAATAAACTTACAATTACGCTAAATTTCTTATTGATTGATGATTTTCTTCGAACTTTTCCGGGGATGAGTCGTCTTATTTATTAATTTTGATTATTCTCCTTGTTTTCCTCAAATCGAGTAAAAACGCGATAAGTTTAACTCCAAAAAAGGAAAAATAGCGCAAAAAAAACATAAATTACGCTAAAACTCTTCGTATTTGATGATTTCTTTCAAAATTTTGCGGAGAAATAGACGTTTTATTTATTTTTTTTATTTCTTCTGGAATTTCTCAAAACGAGTACAAACATGATAAAGTTTACTCAAAAAATGGCAAAACAGCGCCAAAAAAACAGAAAAATTCGCTCAAAGTCTTAGTAACTATTGATTTTTTACGATTTTGCTGGAGAAAAGGCAGTTTTATTTCAACATTTTGATTATTCTCCCTGAATTCCTCAAATCGAGTGAAATCGCGATAAGGTTTACTCCAAAAAAAGGCAAAATAGTGCCTAAAAAACTGAATATTTCGCTAAAATTTTTATTAAATGATGATTTTTTTCGATTTTTTCCGGGAAAAAAGACTTTTTATTTCAATGTTTTGACAATTCTTCTTGAATTCCTCAAATCGAGTACAAACGCGAGATGGTTTTTTCGAAAAAATCAAAAGAAGTGCCAAAAAAACAGAAAATATGCTTAGTAATTACTGTTTTTTTACGAAATTCTGCTTAGAAAAAGTCGTTTTATTCCAAAATTTTATTAATTCTTCATAATTATCTCAATTTGAGTACAAACGGGATAAGGTTTACTTCGAAAAAAGGCAAAATAGCGCCAAAAAACGGTAAATTTCTCTAAAATTCTTAGGAATTGATGATTATTTACGATCTTTTCCGGGGAAAAAGTCGTTTTATTTAAATATTTTATAATTATCCTGGAATTCCTCAAATCGAGTTCAAACGTGATAAGGTTTACTTCGAAAAAAGGCAAAATAGCACCAAAAAACGGAAAATTTCGCTAAAATTCTTTGTAATTGATGATTATTTACGATCTTTTCAGGAGAAAAAGTCGTTTTATTTCAATAATTTGATAATTCTTCTTGTATTCCTCGAATCGAGTACAAACGTGATAAATTTTACTCGAAACAAGCCAAAATAGCGCCAAAAAAACAGTAATTTCCGCTAAAATTCTTAGTAATTGCTGATTTTTTACGAATTTTTCCTTAGAAGAAGTCGTTTTATATCAATATTTTGTTAATTTTTCTTGATTATCTCAGATCGAGTTTAAACGCGATAAGGTTTACTCCGAAAAAAGGGACAATAGCGCCAAAAAAACTGAAAATTTCGCTAAAATTCTTAGTAATTCATGATTTTTTTCGAACTTTTCCGGGTAAAAAGATGTTTTATTTAAATATTTTGATAATTCTCCTTTTTTTCCTAAAATTGAGTAAATCCGCAATTAGGTTTACTCCAAAAAAAGCAAAATAGCGCCAAGAAAACTGAAAAATTCGCTAAAAGTCTTAGTAACTATTGAGTTTTTACGATTTTTCTAGAGAAAAAACCGTTTTATTTCAACATTTTGATAATTCTCCCTGAATTCCTCAAATCGAGTAAATCGCGATAAGGTTTACACGAAAAAAAGGCAAAATAGTGCCTAAGAGCTGAATATTTCGCTAAAATTCTTATTAATTCATGGTTTTTTTCGAACTTTTCCGGGAAAAAAGACTTTTTATTTCATTTTTTTGATAATTCTTCTTGAATTCCTCAAATCGAGTACAAACGCGATAAGGGTTACTCGATAAAAAGGGAAAATAGTGCCTAAAAAACTGAATACTTCGCTAAAATTCTTATTAATTGATTAAATTTTTTTTCGAACTTTTCCGGGAAAAAAGACTTTTTATTTCAATATTATGACAATTATTCTTGAATTCCTCAATTCGAGTACGAACGCGAGATGGTTTTTTCGAAAACATCCAAATAAGCGCCAAAAAAACAGAAAATATATTTAGTAATTGCTGTTTTTTACGAATTTCTCCTTAGGAAAAGTCGTTTAATTTCAAAATTTTACTAATTCTTCTTAATTATCTCAATTCGAGTACAAACGGGATAAGGTTTAATTCGAAAAAAGGCAAAATAGCGCCAAAAAACGGAACATTTCGCTAAAATTTTTAGTAATTGATGATTATTTACGATCTTTTCCGTGGAAAAAGTCGTTTATTTCAATATTTTTATGATTCTCCTTGTTCTCCTCAATTTGAGTAATAACGATATAAGATTTACTCCAAAAAAGGCAAAAGAGCGCGAATAAAAACCTAAAATTACGCTAAAATTCTTAGTAACTGATGTATTTTTATGACTTTTTCCAAAAAAAAGACGTATTATTTCAATAATTTGATAATTTTTCTTGAATTCCTCAAATCGAATACAAACGTGATAAATTTTACTCGAAAAAGGCGAAAAAAGTACCAAAAAAACTTAAAATTACACTAAAATTCTTCGTAATTGATGATTTCATGCAAACTTTTCCGGAGAAATAGACGTTTTATTTCAATTTTTTATAATTTTTCTGGAATTTCTCAAAACGAGTACGAACATGATAATGTTTGCTCGAAAAATGGCAAAACAGCGCCAAAAAAACTGAAAAATTCGCTAAAAGTCTTAGTAACTATTGATTTTTTACGACTTTGCCGGAGAAAAAGCAGTTTTATTTATATTTTTTGATTATTCTCCCTAAATTCCTCAAATCGAGCAAAATCGCGATAAGGTTTACTCGAAAAAATGGAAAAATAGTGCCTAAAAAACTAAATATTTCGCGAACATTCTTATTAATTTTTGATTTTTTTCGAACTTTTACGGGAAAAAAGCCATTTTATTTATATTTTTTGATTATTCTCCCTGAATTCCTCAAATCGAGTAAAATCGCGATAAGGGTTACTCGATAAAAAGGGAAAATAGTGCCTAAAAAACTGAATACTTCGCTAAAATTCTTATTAATTGATTAGATTTTTTTCGAACTTTTCCGGGAAAAAAGACTTTTTATTTCAATATTATGACAATTATTCTTGAATTCCTCAATTCGAGTACGAACGCGAGATGGTTTTTTCGAAAACATCCAAAGAAGCGCCAAAAAAACAGAAAATATATTTAGTAATTGCTGTTTTTTACGAATTTCTCCTTAGAAAAAGTCGTTTTTATTTCAAAATTTTATTAATTCTTCATAATTATCTCAATTCGAGTACAAACGGGATAAGGTTTAATTCGAAAAAAGGTAAAATAGCGCCAAAAAACGGAACATTTCGCTAAAATTCTTAGTAATTGATGATTATTTACGATCTTTTCCGGGGAAAAAGTTGTTTTATTTAAATATTTTGATAATTCTCCTTTTTTCCCTGAAATTGAGTAGATCCGCAATTAGGTTTACTCCAAAAAAAGCAAAATAGCGCCATGATAACTGAAAAATTAGCTAAAGTCTTAGTAACTATTGATTTTTTACGATTTTGCTGGCGAAAAGGCCGTTTTATTTCAACATTTTGATAATTCTCCCTTAATTCCTCAAATCGAGTAAAATCGCGATAAGGTTTACTCGAAAAAAAGGTAAAATTGCACCAAATAAACTTAAAATTACGCTAAATTTCTTATTGATTAATGATTTTCTTCGAACTTTTCCGGGGATGATACGTCTTATTTATTAATTTTGATTATTTTCCTTGTTTTCCTCAAATCGAGTAAAAATACGCGATAAGTTTAATTCCAAAAAAGGAAAAATATCGAAAAAAAAACTTTAAATTACGCTAAAATTCTTAGTATTTGATGATTTCTTTCAAACTTTTCCGGAGAAATAGACGTTTTATTTATATTTTTTATTTCTTCTGGAATTTCACAAAACGAGTACAAACATGATAAAGTTTACTCCAAAAATGGCAAAACAGCGCCAAAAAAACTGAAAAATTCGCTAAAAGTCTTAGTAACTATTGAGTTTTTACGATTTTGCTGGAGAAAAAGACGTTTTATTTCAACATTTTGATTATTCTCCCTGAATTCCTCAAATCGAGTGAAATCGCGATAAGGTTTACTCGAAAAAAAGGCAAAATAGTGCCTAAAAAACTGATATTTCGCTAAAATTTTTATTAAATGATGATTATTTACGATCTTTTCCGGGGAAAAAGTAATTTTATTTCAATATTTTATAATTCTCCTGGAAATACTCATATCGAGTACAAACGTGATATAGTTTACTCGAAAAAAGCCAAAATAGCGCCAAAAAATCAGAAATTTTCGCTAAAATTCTTGTTAATTGATGATTTTTTACGACTTTTTCTTGAGAATAATGCGTTTTATTTAAATATTTTGATAATTCTCCATTTTTTCCTGAAATTGAGTAAATCCGCAATAAGGTTTACTTCGAAAAAAGGCAAAATAGCGCCATACAACGGAAAATTTCGCTAAGATTCATAGAAAATGATGATTATTAACGATCTTTTCCGGGGAAAAAGTCGTTTTATTTCAATATTTTCATAATTCTGATTGTTTTCTTCAAATTGAGTAAAATCGATATAAGGTTTACTCCAAAAAATGCAAAAGAGCGCGAAAAAAAACTTAGAATTTCGCTAAAATTCTTAGTAATTGATGTATTTTTAAGACTTTTTCCAGGAAAAAAAAAGACGTATTATTTCAATAATTTGATAATTCTTCTTGAATTCCTCAAATCGAGTACAAACGTGATAAATTTTACTCGAAAAAAGCCAAAATAGCGCCAAAAAGAATAGAAATTTTCGCTAAAATTCTTAGTAATTGCTGATTTTTTAAGATTTTTTCCTAAGAAAAAGTCGTTTTATATCAATATTTTGTTAATTTTTCTGGATTTTCTAAAATCGAGCATAAACGCGATAAGGTTTACTTCGAAAAAAGGGACAATAGCGCCAAAAAAAACTGAAAATTTCGCTAAAATTCTTAGTAATTCATGATTTATTTCGAACTTTTCCGGGGAAAAAGTCATTTTATTTCAATATTTTATAATTCTCCTCGAATTCCCCAAATCGAGTACAAACGTGATAAAGTTTACTCGAAAAAAGCCAAAATAGCGCCAAAAAATCAGAAAATTTCGCTAAATTTCTTATTAATTGATGATTTTTTACGACTATTTCTTGAGAAAAAGCCGTTTTATTTAAATATTTTGATTATTCTCCTTTTTTCCTGAAATTGATTAAATTCGCAATAAGGTTTACTTCGAAAAAAGGCAAATTAGCGCCAAAAAACGGAAAATTTCGCTAAAATTCTTTGTAATTGATGATTATTTACGATCTTTTCCGGAGAAAAAGTCGTTTTATTTCAATATTTTCATAATTCTCTTTTTTTTCCTCAAATTGAGTAAAACGATATAAGGTTTACTCCAAAAAAGGCAAAAGAGCGCGAAAAAAAACTAAAAAATTACGCTAAAATTCTTAGTAATTGATGTATTTTTATGACTTTTTCCAGGAAAAACGACGTATTATTTCAATAATTTGATAATTCTCCTTTTTTCCTGAAATTGAGTAAATCCGCAATAAGGTTTACTTCGAAAAAAGGCAAAATAGCGCAAAAGAACGGAAAATTTCGCTAAAATTCTTTGTAATTGATGATTATTTACGATCTTTTCTGGGGAGAAAGTCATTTTATTTCAATATTTTATAATTCTCCTGGAATTCCTCAAATCGAGTACAAACGTGATAAAGTTTACTCGAAAAAAGCCAAAATAGCGCCAAAAAAAGGGAAATTTTCGCTAAAATTCTTATTATTTGATGATTTTTTATGACTTTTTCCTGAGAAAAAGATGTTTTATTTAAATATTTTTATAATTCTCCTTTTTTTCCTGAAATTGAGTAAATCCGCAATAAAGTTGACTTCGAAAAAAGCAAAATAGCGAAAAAAAAACTGAAAAAATCGCTAAAAGTCTTAGAGTTTAACTATTGAGTTTTGACGATTTTGTGGAGAAAAAGCCGTTTTATTTCAACATTTTGATAATTCTCCCTTAATTACTCAAATCGAGTAAAATCGCGATAAGGTTTACTCGAAAAAAAGGCAAAATAGCGCTAAATAAACTTAAAATTACGCTAAAATTCTTATTATTAGATGATTTTTTTCGAACTTTTCCGGGAAAAAAGACTTTTTATTTCAATATTTTGATAATTCTTCTTGAATTCCTCAAATCGAGTACAAACGTGAGATGGTTTTTTCGAAAAAAGGGACAATAGCGCCAAAAAAACAGAAAATTTCATTAAAATTCTTAGTAATTCATGATTTTTTTCGAACTTTTCCGGGGAAAAAGTCGTTTTATTTCAATATTTTATAATTCTCCTGGAAATACTCAAATCGAGTACAAACGTGATAAAGTTTACTCGAAAAAAGCCAAAATAGCGCCAAAAAATCAGAAATTTTCGCTAAAATTCTTATTAATTGATGATTTTTTACCACTATTTCTTGAGAATAAGACGTTTTATTTAAATATTTTGATAATTCTCCTTTTTTTCCTGAAATTGAGTAAATCCGCAATAAGGTTTACTTCGAAAAAAGGCAAAATAGCGACATAAAACGGAAAATTTCGCTAAAATTCTTAGAAAATGATGATTATTAACGATCGTTTACGGGGAAAAAGTCGTTTTATTTCAATATTTTCAGAATTCTCTTTGTTTTCCTCAAATGGAGTAAAACGATATAAGGTTTACTCCAAAAAATGCAAAAGAGCGCGAAATAAAACTTAAAATTTTGCTAAAATTCTTAGTAATTGATGTATTTTTAAGACTTTTTACAGGAAAAAAGACGTATTATTTCAAAAATTTGAAAATTCTTCTTGAATTCCTCAAATGGAGTACAAACGTGATAAATTTTACTCGAAAAAAGCCAAAATAGCGCCAAAAAAAAACTAAAATTCTTATTAATTGATGATTTTTAACGATTTTTTCCTGAGAAAAAGATGTTTTATTTAAATATTTTGATAATTCTATTTTTTTCCCTGAAATTGAGTAAATCCGCAATTAGGTTTACTCCAAAAAAAGCAAAATAGCGCCAAAAAAACTTAAAATTACGCTAACATTGTTCGTAATTGATGATTTCTTTTACACGTTTCAAGAGAAATAGACGTTATATCACAATTTTTTATAATTCTTCTGGAATTTCTCAAAACGAGTACAAACATGATAAAGTTTACTCGAAAAATTGTAAAACAACGCCAAAAAACGGAAAATTTCGCTAAAATTCTTTGTAATTGATGATTATTTACGATCTTTTAAGTCTTGGTAACAATTGATTTTTTACGATTTTGCTGGAGAAAAGGCCGTTTTATTTCAACATTTTGATAATTCTTCATTAATTCCTCAAATCGAGTAAAATCGCGATAAGGTTTACTAGAAAAAAAGGCAAAATTGCGGCAAATAAACTTAAAATTACGCTAAAATTCTTCGTATTTGATGATTTCTTTCAAACTTTTCCGGAGAAATAGACGTTTTATTTCATTTTTTTTATAATTCTTCTAGAATTTCTCAAAACGAGTACAAACGTGATAAACTTTACTCGATAAATGGCAAAACAGCGCCAAAAATACTGAAAAATTCGCTAAAATTCATAGTAACTATTGATTTTTTACGATTTTGCTGGAGAAAAAGCCGTTTTATTTCAACATTTTGATTACTCTCCCTGAATTCCTTAAATCGAGTAAAATCGCGATGAGGTTCACTCGAAAAAAAGGCAAAATTGCGCCAACTAAACTTAAAATTACGCTATAATTCTTATTAATTGGTGATTTTTTTCGAACTTTTCCGGGGAAAAGGCCTTTTATTTCAATATTTTATAATTCTCCTGGAAATACTCAAATCGAGTACAAACGTGATATAGCTTACTCGAAAAAAGCCAAAATAGCTCCAAAAAATCAGAAATTCTCGCTAAAATTCTTATTAATTGATGATTTTTTACGACTATTTCTTGAGACTAAGACGTTTTATTTAAATATTTTGATAATTCTCCTTTTTTTCCTGAAATTGAGCAAATCCGCAATAAGGTTTACTTCGAAAAAAGGGAAAATAGCGCCATAAAACGGAAAATTTTGCAAAAATTCTTAGTAATTGATGTATTTTTAAGACTTTTTCCAGGAAAAAAGACGTATTATTTCAATAATTTGATAATTCTTCTTGAATTCCTCAAATCGAGTACAAACGTGATAAATTTGACTCGAAAAAATCCAAAATAGCGCCAAAAAAAACAGAAATTTTTGCTAAACTTCTTAGTAATTGCTGATTTTTTAAGATTTTTTCCTTAGAAAAAGTCGTTTTATATCAATATTTTGTTAATTTTTCTTGATTTTCTCAAATCGAGCATAAACGCGATAAGGTTTACTTCGAAAAAAGGGACAATAGCGCCAAAAAAAACTGAAAATTTCGCTAAAATTCTTAGTAATTCATGATTTATTTCGAACTTTTCCGGGCAAAAAGTCATTTTATTTCAATATTTTATAATTCTCCTGGAATTCCTCAAATCAAGTACAAACGCGAGATGGTTTTTTCGAAAAAATCAAAAGAAGTGCCAAAAAAACAGAAAATATACTTAGTAATTACTGTTTTTTTACGAATTTCTCCTTAGAAAAAGTCGTTTTATTTCAAAATTTTATTAATTCTTCATAATTATCTCAATTTGAGTACAATCGGGATAAGGTTTACTTCGAAAAAATGCAAAATAGCGCCAAAAAACGGTAAATTTCTCTAAAATTCTTAGGAATTGATGATTATTTACGATCTTTTCCGGGGAAAAAGTCGTTTTATTTCAATATTTTATAATTCTCCTGGAATTCCTCAAATCGAGTACAAACGTGATAAAGTTTACTCGAAAAAAGCCAAAATAGCGCCAAAAAAGGGAAATTTTCACTAAAATTCTTATTATTTGATGATTTTTTATGACTTTTTCCTGAGAAAAAGATGTTTTATTTGAATATTTTGATATTATCCTTTTTTCCCTGAAATTGAATAAATCCGCAATTAGGTTTACTCCAAAAAAAGCAAAATAGCTCCAAGAAAACTGAAAAAATCGCTAAAAGTCTTAGTAACTATTGAGTTTTTACGATTTTGTGGAGAAAAAGCCGTTTTATTTCAACAATTTGTTAATTCTCCCTTAATTACTCAAATCGAGTAAAATCGCGATAAGGTTTACTCGAAAATAAGGCAAAATAGTGCCTAAAAAACTGAATATTTCGCTTAAATTCTTGTTAATTGATGATTTTTTTTTAACTTTTCCGGGAAAAAAGATTCTTCTTGAATTCCTCAAATCGAGTACAAACGCGAGATGGTTTTTTCGAAAACATCCAAAGAAGCGCCAAAAAAACAGAAAATATATTTAGTAATTGCTGTTTTTTTACGAATTTCTCCTTAAAAAAAGTCGTTTTTATTTCAAAATTTTATTAATTCTTCATAATTATCTCAATTCGAGTACAAACGGGATAAGGTTTACTTCGAAAAAATGCAAAATAGCGCCAAAAAACGGTAAATTTCTCTAAAATTCTTAGGAATTGATGATTATTTACGATCTTTTCCGGGGAAAAAGTCGTTTTATTTCAATATTTTATAATTCTCCTGGAATTCCTCAAATCGAGTACAAACGTGATAAAGTTTACTCGAAAAAAGCCAAAATAGCGCCAAAAAAAGGAAATTTTCACTAAAATTCTTATTATTTGATGATTTTTTATGACTTTTTCCTGAGAAAAAGATGTTTTATTTGAATATTTTGATATTATCCTTTTTTCCCTGAAATTGAATAAATCCGCAATTAGGTTTACTCCAAAAAAAGCAAAATAGCTCCAAGAAAACTGAAAAAATCGCTAAAAGTCTTAGTAACTATTGAGTTTTTACGATTTTGTGGAGAAAAAGCCGTTTTATTTCAACAATTTGTTAATTCTCCCTTAATTACTCAAATCGAGTAAAATCGCGATAAGGTTTACTCGAAAATAAGGCAAAATAGTGCCTAAAAAACTGAATATTTCGCTTAAATTCTTGTTAATTGATGATTTTTTTTTAACTTTTCCGGGAAAAAAGATTCTTATTGAATTCCTCAAATCGAGTACAAACGCGAGATGGTTTTTTCGAAAACATCCAAAGAAGCGCCAAAAAAACAGAAAATATATTTAGTAATTGCTGTTTTTTTACGAATTTCTCCTTAAAAAAAGTCGTTTTTATTTCAAAATTTTATTAATTCTTCATAATTATCTCAATTCGAGTACAAACGGGATAAGGTTTAATTCGAAAAAAGGTAAAATAGCGCCAAAAAACGGAACATTTCGCTAAAATTCTTAGTAATTGATGATTATTTACGATCCTTTCCGGGGAAAAAGTTGTTTTATTTAAATATATTGATAATTCTCCTTTTTTCCCTGAAATTGAGTAAATCCGCAATTAGGTTTACTCCAAAAAAAGCAAAATAGCGCCAAAAAACTGAAAAATTAGCTAAAGTCTTAGTAACTATTGATTTTTTACGATTTTGCTGGAGAAAAGGCCGTTTTATTTCAACATTTTGATAATTCTCCCTTAATTCCTCAAATCGAGTAAAATCGCGATAAGGTTTACTCCAAAAAAAGGCAAAATTGCACCAAATAAACTAGAAATTACGCTAAATTTCTTATTGATTGATGATTTTCTTCGAACTTTTCCGGGGATGAGTCGTCTTATTTATTAATTTTGATTATTCTCCTTGTTTTCCTCAAATCGAGTAAAAATACGATAAGTTTAACTCCAAAAAAGGAAAAATAGCGCAAAAAAAATTAAAATTACGCTAAAATTCTTCGTATTTGATGATTTCTTTCAAACTTTTCCGGAGAAATAGACGTTTTATTTATTTTTTTTATTTCTTCTGGAATTTCACAAAACGAGTACAAACATGATAAAGTTTACTCCAAAAATGGCAAAACAGCGCCAAAAAAACTGAAAAATTCGCTAAAAGTCTTAGTAACTATTGAGTTTTTACGATTTTGCTGGAGAAAAAGACGTTTTATTTCAACATTTTGATTATTCTCCCTGAATTCCTCAAATCGAGTAAAATCGCGATAAGGTTTACTCGAAAAAAAGGCAAAATAGTGCCTAAAAAACTGATATTTCGCTAAAATTTTTATTAAATGATGATTATTTACGATCTTTTCCGGGGAAAAAGTAATTTTATTTCAATATTTTATAATTCTCCTGGAAATACTCATATCGAGTACAAACGTGATATAGTTTACTCGAAAAAAGCCAAAATAGCGCCAAAAAAACTTAAAATTACGCTAAAATTGTTCGTAATTGATGATTTCTTTTACACTTTTCAAGAGAAATAGACGTTATATCACAATTTTTTATAATTCTTCTGGAATTTCTCAAAACGAGTACAAACATGATAAAGTTTACTCGAAAAATGGTAAAACAGCGCCAAAAAACGGAAAATTTCGCTAAAATTCTTAGTAATTGCTGATTTTTTAAGATTTTTTCCTAAGAAAAAGTCGTTTTATATCAATATTTTGTTAATTTTTCTGGATTTTCTCAAATCGAGCATAAACGCGATTAGGTTTACTTCGAAAAAAGGGACAATAGCGCCAAAAAAAACTGAAAATTTCGCTACAATTCTTAGTAATTCATGATTTTTTTCGAACTTTTCCGGGGAAAAAGTCGTTTTATTTCAATATTTCATAATTCTCCTGGAAATACTCAAATCGAGTACAAACGTGATATAGTTTACTCGAAAATAGCCAAAATAGCGCCAAAAAATCAGAAATTTTCGCTAAAATTCTTATTAATTGATGATTTTTTACGACTATTTCTTGAGAATAAGACGTTTTATTTAAATATTTTGATAATTCTCCTTTTTTTCCTGAAATTGAGTAAATCCGCAATAAGGTTTACTTTGAAAAAAGGCAAAATAGCGACATAAAACGGAAAATTTCGCTAAAATTCTTAGAAAATGATGATTATTAACGATCTTTTCCGGGGAAAAAGTCGTTTTATTTCAATATTTTCAGAATTCTCTTTGTTTTCCTCAAATGGAGTAAAACGATATAAGGTTTACTCCAAAAAATGCAAAAGAGCGCGAAATAAAACTTAAAACTTTGCTAAAATTCTTAGTAATTGATGTATTTTTAAGACTTTTTCCTGGAAAAAAGACGTATTATGATTTCTTTTACACTTTTCAAGAGAAATAGACGTTATATCACAATTTTTTATAATTCTTCTGGAATTTCTCAAAACGAGTACAAACATGATAAAGTTTACTCGAAAAATGGTAAAACAGCGCCAAAAAACGGAAAATTTCGCTAAAATTCTTAGTAATTGCTGATTTTTTAAGATTTTTTCCTAAGAAAAAGTCGTTTTATATCAATATTTTGTTAATTTTTCTGGATTTTCTCAAATCGAGCATAAACGCGATTAGGTTTACTTCGAAAAAAGGGACAATAGCGCCAAAAAAAACTGAAAATTTCGCTACAATTCTTAGTAATTCATGATTTTTTTCGAACTTTTCCGGGGAAAAAGTCGTTTTATTTCAATATTTCATAATTCTCCTGGAAATACTCAAATCGAGTACAAACGTGATATAGTTTACTCGAAAATAGCCAAAATAGCGCCAAAAAATCAGAAATTTTCGCTAAAATTCTTATTAATTGATGATTTTTTACGACTATTTCTTGAGAATAAGACGTTTTATTTAAATATTTTGATAATTCTCCTTTTTTTCCTGAAATTGAGTAAATCCGCAATAAGGTTTACTTTGAAAAAAGGCAAAATAGCGACATAAAACGGAAAATTTCGCTAAAATTCTTAGAAAATGATGATTATTAACGATCTTTTCCGGGGAAAAAGTCGTTTTATTTCAATATTTTCAGAATTCTCTTTGTTTTCCTCAAATGGAGTAAAACGATATAAGGTTTACTCCAAAAAATGCAAAAGAGCGCGAAATAAAACTTAAAACTTTGCTAAAATTCTTAGTAATTGATGTATTTTTAAGACTTTTTCCTGGAAAAAAAGACGTATTATGATTTCTTTTAGACTTTTCAAGAGAAATAGACGTTATATCACAATTTTTTATAATTCTTCTGGAATTTCTCAAAACGAGTACAAACATGATAAAGTTTACTCGAAAAATGGTAAAACAGCGCCAAAAAACGGAAAATTTCGCTAAAATTCTTAGTAATTGCTGATTTTTTAAGATTTTTTCCTAAGAAAAAGTCGTTTTATATCAATATTTTGTTAATTTTTCGGGATTTTCTCAAATCGAGCATAAACGCGATTAGGTTTACTTCGAAAAAAGGGACAATAGCGCCAAAAAAAACTGAAAATTTCGCTAAAATTCTTAGTTATTCATGATTTTTTTCGAACTTTTCCGGGGAAAAAGTCGTTTTATTTCAATATTTTATAATTCTCCTGGAAATACTCAAATCGAGTACAAACGTGATATAGTTTACTCGAAAATAGCCAAAATAGCGCCAAAAAATCAGAAATTTTCGCTAAAATTCTTATTAATTGATAATTTTTTACGACTATTTCTTGAGAATAAGACGTTTTATTTAAATATTTTGATAATTCTCCTTTTTTTCCTGAAATTGAGTAAATCCGCAATAAGGTTTACTTCGAAAAAAGGCAAAATAGCGACATAAAACGGAAAATTTCGCTAAAATTCTTAGAAAATGATGATTATTAACGATCTTTTCCGGGGAAAAAGTCGTTTTATTTCAATATTTTCAGAATTCTCTTTGTTTTCCTCAAATGGAGTAAAACGATATAAGGTTTACTCCAAAAAATGCAAAAGAGCGCGAAAAAAAAATTAAAATTTTGCTAAAATTCTTAGTAATTGATGTATATTTAAGACTTTTTCCTGGAAAAAAGACGTATTATTTCAAAAATTTGATAATTCTTCTTGAATTCCTCAAATGGAGTACAAACGTGATAAATTTTACTCGAAAAAAGCCAAAATAGCGCCAAAAAAAACAGAAATTTTAGCTAAAATTCTTATTAATTGATGATTTTTAACGATTTTTTCCTGAGAAAAAGATGTTTTATTTAAATATTTTGATAATTCTATTTTTTTCCCTGAAATTGAGTAAATCCGCCAAAAAAACGGAAAATTTCGCTAAAATTCTTTGTAATTGATGATTATTTACGATCTTTTAAGTCTTGGTAACAATTGATTTTTTACGATTTTGCTGGAGAAAAGGCCGTTTTATTTCAACATTTTGATAATTCTCCCTTAATTCCTCAAATCGAGTAAAATCGCGATAAGGTTTACTAGAAAAAAAGGCAAAATTGCGCCAAATAAACTTAAAATTACGCTAAAATTCTTCGTATTTGATGATTTCTTTCAAACTTTTCCGGAGAAATAGACGTTTTATTTCATTTTTTTTATAATTCTTCTAGAATTTCTCAAAACGAGTACAAACGTGATTAACTTTACTCGAAAAATGGCAAAACAGCGACAAAAATACTGAAAAATTCGGTAAAATTCATAGTAACTATTGATTTTTTACGATTTTGCTGGAGAAAAAGCCGTTTTATTTCAACATTTTGATTACTCTCCCTGAATTCCTTAAATCGAGTAAAATCGCGATGAGGTTCACTCGAAAAAAAGGCAAAATTGTGCCAAATAAACTTAAAATTACGCTATAATTCTTATTAATTGGTGATTTTTTTCGAACTTTTCCGGGGAAAAAGTCGTTTTATTTCAATATTTTATAATTCTCCTGGAAATACTCAAATCGAGTACAAACGTGATATAGCTTACTCGAAAAAAGCCAAAATAGCTCCAAAAAATCAGAAATTTTCGCTAAAATTCTTATTAATTGATGATTTTTTACGACTATTTCTTGAGAATAAGACGTTTTATTTAAATATTTTGATAAATCTCCTTTTTTTCCTGAAATTGAGTAAATCCGCAATAAGGTTTACTTCGAAAAAAGGCAAAATAGCGCCATAAAACGGAAAATTTTGCAAAAATTCTTAGTAATTGATGTATTTTTCAGACTTTTTCCAGGAAAAAAGACGTATTATTTCAATAATTTGATAATTCTTCTTGAATTCCTCAAATCGAGTACAAACGTGATAAATTTTACTCGAAAAAAGCCAAAATAGCGCCAAAAAAACAGAAATTTTCGCTAAACTTCTTAGTAATTGCTGATTTTTTAAGATTTTTTCCTTAGAAAAAGTCGTTTTATATCAATATTTTGTTAATTTTTCTTGATTTTCTCAAATCGAGCATAAACGCGATAAGGTTTACTTCGAAAAAAGGGACAATAGCGCCAAAAAAAACTGAAAATTTCGCTAAAATTCTTAGTAATTCATGATTTATTTCGAACTTTTCCGAGGAAAAAGTCATTTTATTTCAATATTTTATAATTCTCCTGGAATTCCTCAAATCAAGTACAAACGCGAGATGGTTTTTTCGAAAAAATCAAAAGAAGTGCCAAAAAAACAGAAAATATACTTAGTAATTACTGTTTTTTTACGAATTTCTCCTTAGAAAAAGTCGTTTTATTTCAAAATTTTATTAATTCTTCATAATTATCTCAATTTGAGTACAATAGGGATAAGGTTTACTTCAAAAAAAGGCAAAATAGCGCCAAAACACGGTAAATTTCTCTAAAATTCTTAGGAATTGATGATTATTTACGATCTTTTCCGGGGAAAAAGTCGTTTTATTTCAATATTTTATAATTCTCCTGGAATTCCTCAAATCGAGTACAAACGTGATAAAGTTTACTCGAAAAAAGCCAAAATAGCGCCAAAAAAGGGAAATTTTCACTAAAATTCTTATTATTTGATGATTTTTTATGACTTTTTCCTGAGAAAAAGATGTTTTATTTGAATATTTTGATATTATCCTTTTTTCCCTGAAATTGAATAAATCCGCAATTAGGTTTACTCCAAAAAAAGCAAAATAGCGCCAAGAAAACTGAAAAAATCGCTAAAAGTCTTAGTAACTATTGAGTTTTTACGATTTTGTGGAGAAAAAGCCGTTTTATTTCAACAATTTGATAATTCTCCCTTAATTACTCAAATCGAGTAAAATCGCGATAAGGTTTACTCGAAAATAAGGCAAAATAGTGCCTAAAAAACTGAATATTTCGCTAAAATTCTTGTTAATTGATGATTTTTTTTTAACTTTTCCGGGAAAAAAGATTCTTCTTGAATTCCTCAAATCGAGTACAAACGCGAGATGGTTTTTTCGAAAACATCCAAAGAAGCGCCAAAAAAACAGAAAATATATTTAGTAATTGCTGTTTTTTTACGAATTTCTCCTTAAAAAAAGTCGTTTTTATTTCAAAATTTTATTAATTCTTCATAATTATCTCAATTCGAGTACAAACGGGATAAGGTTTAATTTGAAAAAAGGTAAAATAGCGCCAAAAAACGGAACATTTCGCTAAAATTCTTAGTAATTGATGATTATTTACGATCCTTTCCGGAGAAAAAGTTGTTTTATTTAAATATATTGATAATTCTCCTTTTTTCCCTGAAATTGAGTAAATCCGCAATTAGGTTTACTCCAAAAAAAGCAAAATAGCGCGAAAAAACTGAAAAATTAGCTAAAGTCTTAGTAACTATTGATTTTTTACGATTTTGCTGGAGAAAAGGCCGTTTTATTTCAACATTTTGATAATTCTCCCTTAATTCCTCAAATCGAGTAAAATCGCGATAAGGTTTACTCGAAAAAAAGGTAAAATTGCACCAAATAAACTTAAAATTACGCTAAATTTCTTATTGATTGATGATTTTCTTCGAACTTTTCCGGGGATGAGTCGTCTTATTTATTAATTTTGATTATTCTCCTTGTTTTCCTCAAATCGAGTAAAAATAGGATAAGTTTAATTCCAAAAAAGGAAAAATAGCGCAAAAAAAATTAAAATTACGCTAAAATTCTTCGTATTTGATGATTTCTTTCAAACTTTTCCGGAGAAATAGACGTTTTATTTATTTTGTTTATTTCTTCTGGAATTTCTCAAAACGAGTACAAACATGATAAAGTTTACTCCAAATATGGCAAAACAGCGCCAAAAAAACTGAAAAATTCGCTAAAAGTCTTAGTAACTATTGATTTTTTACGATTTTGCTGGAGAAAAGGCCGTTTTATTTCAACATTTTGATAATTCTCCCTGAATTCCTCAAATCGAGTAAATCGCGATAAGGTTTACCCGAAAAAAAGGCAAAATAGTGCCTAAGAACTGAATATTCCGCTAAAATTCTTATTAATTCATGATTTTTTTCGAATTTTTCCGGGAAAAAAGACTTTTTATTTCATTTTTTTGATAATTCTTCTTGAATTCCTCAAATCTAGTACAAACGCGAGATGGTTTTTTCGAAAACATCCAAATAAGCGCCAAAAAAACAGAAAATATATTTAGTAATTGCTGTTTTTTACGAATTTCTCCTTAGGAAAAGTCGTTTAATTTCAAAATTTTACTAATTCTTCATAATTATCTCAATTCGAGTACAAACGGGATAAGGTTTAATTCGAAAAAAGGCAAAATAGCGCCAAAAAACGGAACATTTCGCTAAAATTTTTAGTAATTGATGATTATTTACGATCTTTTCCGGGGAAAAAGTCGTTTATTTCAATATTTTTATGATTCTCCTTGTTCTCCTCAATTTGAGTAATAACGATATAAGATTTACTCCAAAAAAGGCAAAAGAGCGAGAAAAAAAACCTAAAATTACGCTAAAATTCTTATTAACTGATGTATTTTTATGACTTTTTCCAAAAAAAAGACGTATTATTTCAATAATTTGATAATTTTTCTTGAATTCCTCAAATCGAATACAAACGTGATAAATTTTACCCGAAAAAGGCGAAAAAAGTGCCAAAAAAACTTAAAATTACACTAAAATTCTTCGTAATTGATGATTTCATGCAAACTTTTCCGGAGAAATAGACGTTTTATTTCAATTTTTTATAATTTTTCTGGAATTTCTCAAAACGAGTACGAACATGATAAAGTTTGCTCGAAAAATGGCAAAACAGCGCCAAAAAAACTGAAAAATTCGCTAAAAGTCTTAGTAACTATTGATTTTTTACGATTTCCTGGAGAAAAAGCCGATTTATTTCAACATTTTGATTATTTTCCCTGAATTCCTCAAATCGAGTAAAATCGCGATAAGGTTTACTCGAAAAAAAGGCAAAATAGTGCCTGAAAAACTGAATATTTCGCGAAAATTCTTATAAATAATGATCAATATTTTCATAATTCTCCTTGTTTTCCTCAAATCGAGTACAAACGTGATAAAGTTTACTCGAAAAAAGCCAAAATAGCGCCAAAAAATCAGACATTTTCGCTAAAATTCTTATTAATTGATGATTTTTTACGACTTTTTCTTGAGAAAAAGCCGTTTTATTTAAATATTTTGATAATTCTCCTTGTTCTCCTCAAATTGAGTAAAAACGATACAAGGTTTACTCCAAAAAAGGCAAAAGAGCGCGAAAAAAAAGTTAAAATTACGCTAAAATTCTTAGTAATTGATGTATTTTTATGACTTTTTGCAGAAAAAAGACGTATTATTTTAATAATTTGATAATTCTTCTTGAATTCCTCAAATCGAGTACAAACGTGATAAAGTTTACTCGAAAAAAGCCAAAATAGCGCCAAAAAATCAGACATTTTCGCTAAAATTCTTATTAATTGATGATTTTTTACGACTTTTTCTTGAGAAAAAGCCGTTTTATTTAAATATTTTGATAATTCTCCTTTTTTTCCTGAAATTGAGTAAATCCGCAATAAGGTTTACTTCGAAAAAAGGCAAAATAGCACCAAAAAACGGAACATTTCGCTAAAATTCTTTGTAATTGATGATTATTTACGATCTTTTCCGGAGAAAAAGTCGTTTTATTTCAATATTTTCATAATTCTCCTTGTTTTCCTCAAATTGAGTAAAAACGATATAAGGTTTACTCCAGAAAAGGCAAAAGAGCGCGAAAAAAAACTTAAAATTACGCTAAAATTCTTAGTAATTGATGTATTTTTATGACCTTTTCCGGGAAAAAAGACGTATTATTTCAATAATTTGATAATTCTTCTTGAATTCCTCAAATCGAGTACAAACGTGATAAATTTTACTCGAAAAAAGCCAAAATAGCGCCAAAAAAAACAGAAATTTTTGCTAAACTTCTTAGTAATTGCTGATTTTTTAAGATTTTTTCCTTAGAAAAAGTCGTTTTATATCAATATTTTGTTAATTTTTCTTGATTTTCTCAAATCGAGCATAAACGCGATAAGGTTTACTTCGAAAAAAGGGACAATAGCGCCAAAAAAAACTGAAAATTTCGCTAAAATTCTTAGTAATTCATGATTTATTTCGAACTTTTCCGGGCAAAAAGTCATTTTATTTCAATATTTTATAATTCTCCTGGAATTCCTCAAATCTAAGTACAAACGCGAGATGGTTTTTTCGAAAACATCCAAAGAAGCGCCAAAAAAACAGAAAATATATTTAGTAATTGCTGTTTTTTTACGAATTTCTCCTTAAAAAAAGTCGTTTTTATTTCAAAATTTTATTAATTCTTCATAATTATCTCAATTCGAGTACAAACGGGATAAGGTTTACTTCGAAAAAATGCAAAATAGCGCCAAAAAACGGTAAATTTCTCTAAAATTCTTAGGAATTGATGATTATTTACGATCTTTTCCGGGGAAAAAGTCGTTTTATTTCAATATTTTATAATTCTCCTGGAATTCCTCAAATCGAGTACAAACGTGATAAAGTTTACTCGAAAAAAGCCAAAATAGCGCCAAAAAAGGGAAATTTTCACTAAAATTCTTATCATTTGATGATTTTTTATGACTTTTTCCTGAGAAAAAGATGTTGTATTTGAATATTTTGATATTATCCTTTTTTCCCTGAAATTGAATAAATCCGCAATTAGGTTTACTCCAAAAAAAGCAAAATAGCTCCAAGAAAACTGAAAAAATCGCTAAAAGTCTTAGTAACTATTGAGTTTTTACGATTTTGTGGAGAAAAAGCCGTTTTATTTCAACAATTTGTTAATTCTCCCTTAATTACTCAAATCGAGTAAAATCGCGATAAGGTTTACTCGAAAATAAGGCAAAATAGTGCCTAAAAAACTGAATATTTCGCTTAAATTCTTGTTAATTGATGATTTTTTTTTAACTTTTCCGGGAAAAAAGATTCTTCTTGAATTCCTCAAATCGAGTACAAACGCGAGATGGTTTTTTCGAAAACATCCAAAGAAGCGCCAAAAAAACAGAAAATATATTTAGTAATTGCTGTTTTTTTACGAATTTCTCCTTAAAAAAAGTCGTTTTTATTTCAAAATTTTATTAATTCTTCATAATTATCTCAATTCGAGTACAAACGGGATAAGGTTTAATTCGAAAAAAGGTAAAATAGCGCCAAAAAACGGAACATTTCGCTAAAATTCTTAGTAATTGATGATTATTTACGATCCTTTCCGGGGAAAAAGTTGTTTTATTTAAATATATTGATAATTCTCCTTTTTTCCCTGAAATTGAGTAAATCCGCAATTAGGTTTACTCCAAAAAAAGCAAAATAGCGCCAAAAAACTGAAAAATTAGCTAAAGTCTTAGTAACTATTGATTTTTTACGATTTTGCTGGAGAAAAGGCCGTTTTATTTCAACATTTTGATAATTCTCCCTTAATTCCTCAAATCGAGTAAAATCGCGATAAGGTTTACTCCAAAAAAAGGCAAAATTGCACCAAATAAACTAGAAATTACGCTAAATTTCTTATTGATTGATGATTTTCTTCGAACTTTTCCGGGGATGAGTCGTCTTATTTATTAATTTTGATTATTCTCCTTGTTTTCCTCAAATCGAGTAAAAATACGATAAGTTTAACTCCAAAAAAGGAAAAATAGCGCAAAAAAAATTAAAATTACGCTAAAATTCTTCGTATTTGATGATTTCTTTCAAACTTTTCCGGAGAAATAGACGTTTTATTTATTTTTTTTATTTATTCTGGAATTTCACAAAACGAGTACAAACATGATAAAGTTTACTCCAAAAATGGCAAAACAGCGCCAAAAAAACTGAAAAATTCGCTAAAAGTCTTAGTAACTATTGAGTTTTTACGATTTTGCTGGAGAAAAAGACGTTTTATTTCAACATTTTGATTATTCTCCCTGAATTCCTCAAATCGAGTAAAATCGCGATAAGGTTTACTCGAAAAAAAGGCAAAATAGTGCCTAAAAAACTGATATTTCGCTAAAATTTTTATTAAATGATGATTATTTACGATCTTTTCCGGGGAAAAAGTAATTTTATTTCAATATTTTATAATTCTCCTGGAAATACTCATATCGAGTACAAACGTGATATAGTTTACTCGAAAAAAGCCAAAATAGCGCCAAAAAAACTTAAAATTACGCTAAAATTGTTCGTAATTGATGATTTCTTTTACACTTTTCAAGAGAAATAGACGTTATATCACAATTTTTTAACATGATAAAGTTTACTCGAAAAATGGTAAAACAGCGCCAAAAAACGGAAAATTTCGCTAAAATTCTTAGTAATTTGCTGATTTTTTAAGATTTTTCCTAAGAAAAAAGTCGTTTTTATATCAATATTTTGTTAATTTTTCTGGATTTTCTCAAATCGAGCATAAACGCGATTAGGTTTACTTCGAAAAAAGGGACAATAGCGCCAAAAAAAACTGAAAAATTTCGCTACAATTTCTTAGTAATGTCATGATTTTTTTCGAACTTTTCCGGGGAAAAAGTCGTTTTATTTCAATATTTTATAAATTCTCCTGGAAATACTCAAATCGAGTACAAACGTGATATAGTTTACTCGAAAATAGCCAAAATAGCGCCAAAAAATCAGAAATTTTCGCTAAATATTCTTATTAATTGATGATTTTTTACGACTATTTTCTTGAGAATAAGACGTTTTTATTTAAATATTTTGATAATTCCTCCCTTTTTTTCCTGAAAATTGAGTAAATCCGCAATAAGGTTTACTTCGAAAAAAGGCAAAAATAGCGGACATTAAAAACGGAAAATTTCGCTAAAGTTCTTAGAAAATTGATGATTATTAACGATCCTTTTCCGGGGAAAAAGTCGTTTTATTTCAATATTTTCAGGAATTCTCTTTGTTTTCCTCAAATGGAGTAAAACGATATAAGGTTTAGCTCCAAAAAATGCAAAAGAGCGCGAAATAAAACTTAAAACTTTGCTAAAATTCTTAGTAATTGATGTATTTTTAAGACTTTTTCCTGGAAAAAAAGACGTATTATGATTTCTTTTTACACTTTTCAAGAGAAATAGACCGTTATATCACAATTTTTTATAATTCTTCTGGAAATTTCTCAAAACGAGTACAAACATGATAAAGTTTAACTCGAAAAAATGGTAAAACAGCGCCAAAAAACGGAAAATTTCGCCTAAAATTCTTAGTAATTGCTGATTTTTTAAGATTTTTTCTCCTAAGAAAAAGTCGTTTTATATCAATCATTTTTGTTAATTTTTCTGGATTTTCTCAAATCGAGCATAAAACGCGATTAGGGTTTACTTCGAAAAAAGGGACAATAGCGCCAAAAAAAACTGAAAATTTCGCTAAAATTCTTAGTTATTCATGATTTTTGTCGAACCTTTTCCGGGGAAAAAAGTCGTTTTATTTCAATATTTTATAATTCTCCTGGAAATACTCAAATCGAGTACAAACGTGATATAGTTTACTCGAAAATAGCCAAAATAGCGCCAAAAAATCAGAAATTTTCGCTAAAATTCTTATTAATTGATAATTTTTTACGACTATTTCTGAGAATAAGACGTTTTATTTAAATATTTTGATAATTCTCCTTTTTTTCCTGAAATTGAGTAAATCCGCAATAAAGTTTACTTCGAAAAAAGGCAAAATAGCGACATAAAACGGAAAATTTCGCTAAAATTCTTAGAAAATGATGATTATTAACGATCTTTTCCGGGGAAAAAAGTCGTTTTATTTCAATATTTTCAGAATTCTCTTTGTTTTCCTCAAATGGAGTAAAACGATATAAGGTTTACTCCAAAAAATGCAAAAGAGCGCGAAAAAAAAAATTAAAATTTTGCTAAAATTCTTAGTAATTTATGTATATTTAAGACTTTTTCCTGGAAAAAAGACGTATTATTTCAAAAATTTGATAATTCTTCTTGAATTCCTCAAATGGAGTACAAACGTGATAAATTTTACTCGAAGAAAGCCAAAATAGCGCCAAAAAAAAACAGAAAATTTTAGCTAAAATTCTTTATTAATTGATGATTTTTAACGATTTTTTCCTGAGAAAAAGATGTTTTATTTAAATATTTTGATAATTCTATTTTTTTCCCTGAAATTGAGTAAATCCGCCCAAAAAAAACGGAAAATTTCGCTAAAATTCTTGTAATTGATGATTATTATTACGATCTTTTAAGTCTTGGTAACAATTGATTTTTTACGATTTTGCTGGAGAAAAGGCCGTTTTTATTTCAACATTTTGATAATTCTCCCTTAATTCCTCAAATCGAGTAAAATCGCGATAAGGTTTACTAGAAAAAAAGGCAAAATTGCGCCAAATAAACTTAAAATTACGCTAAAATTCTTCGTATTTGATGATTTCTTTCAAACTTTTCCGGAGAAATAGACGTTTTATTTCATTTTTTTATAATTCTTCTAGAATTTCTCAAAACGAGTACAAACGTGATTAACTTTACTCGAAAAATGGCAAAACAGCGACAAAAATACTGAAAAATTCGGTAAAATTCATAGTAACTATTGATTTTTTACGATTTTGCTGAGAGGAAAAAGCCGTTTTATTTCAACATTTTGATTACTCTCCCTGAATTCCTTAAATCGAGTAAAATCGCGATGAGGTTCACTCGAAAAAAAGGCAAAATTGTGCCAAATAAACTTAAAATTACGCTATAATTCTTATTAATTGGTGATTTTTTTCGAACTTTTCCGGGGAAAAAGTCGTTTTATTTCAATATTTTATAATTCTCCTGGAAATACTCAAATCGAGTACAAACGTGATATAGCTTACTCGAAAAAAGCCAAAATAGCTCCAAAAAATCAGAAATTTTCGCTAAAATTCTTATTAATTGATGATTTTTTACGACTATTTCTTGAGAATAAGACGTTTTATTTAAATATTTTGATAAATCTCCTTTTTTTCCTGAAATTGAGTAAATCCGCAATAAGGTTTACTTCGAAAAAAGGCAAAATAGCGCCATAAAACGGAAAATTTTGCAAAAATTCTTAGTAATTGATGTATTTTTCAGACTTTTTCCAGGAAAAAAGACGTATTATTTCAATAATTTGATAATTCTTCTTGAATTCCTCAAATCGAGTACAAACGTGATAAATTTTACTCGAAAAAAGCCAAAATAGCGCCAAAAAAACAGAAATTTTCGCTAAACTTCTTAGTAATTGCTGATTTTTTAAGATTTTTTCCTTAGAAAAAGTCGTTTTATATCAATATTTTGTTAATTTTTCTTGATTTTCTCAAATCGAGCATAAACGCGATAAGGTTTACTTCGAAAAAAGGGACAATAGCGCCAAAAAAAAACTGAAAATTTCGCTAAAATTCTTAGTAATTCATGATTTATTTCGAACTTTTCCGAGGAAAAAGTCATTTTATTTCAATATTTTATAATTCTCCTGGAATTCCTCAAATCAAGTACAAACGCGAGATGGTTTTTTCGAAAAAATCAAAAGAAGTGCCAAAAAAACAGAAAATATACTTAGTAATTACTGTTTTTTTTACGAATTTCTCCTTAGAAAAAGTCGTTTTATTTCAAAATTTTATTAATTCTTCATAATTATCTCAATTTGAGTACAATAGGGATAAGGTTTACTTCAAAAAAAGGCAAAATAGCGCCAAAAAACGGTAAATTTCTCTAAAATTCTTAGGAATTGATGATTATTTACGATCTTTTCCGGGGAAAAAGTCGTTTTATTTCAATATTTTATAATTCTCCTGGAATTCCTCAAATCGAGTACAAACGTGATAAAGTTTACTCGAAAAAAGCCAAAATAGCGCCAAAAAAGGGAAATTTTCACTAAAATTCTTATTATTTGATGATTTTTTATGACTTTTTCCTGAGAAAAAGATGTTTTATTTGAATATTTTGATATTATCCTTTTTTCCCTGAAATTGAATAAATCCGCAATTAGGTTTACTCCAAAAAAAGCAAAATAGCGCCAAGAAAACTGAAAAAATCGCTAAAAGTCTTAGTAACTATTGAGTTTTTACGATTTTGTGGAGAAAAAGCCGTTTTATTTCAACAATTTGATAATTCTCCCTTAATTACTCAAATAGAGTAAAATCGCGATAAGGTTTACTCGAAAATAAGGCAAAATAGTGCCTAAAAAACTGAATATTTCGCTAAAATTCTTGTTAATTGATGATTTTTTTTTAACTTTTCCGGGAAAAAAGATTCTTCTTGAATTCCTCAAATCGAGTACAAACGCGAGATGGTTTTTTCGAAAACATCCAAAGAAGCGCCAAAAAAACAGAAAATATATTTAGTAATTGCTGTTTTTTTACGAATTTCTCCTTAAAAAAAGTCGTTTTTATTTCAAAATTTTATTAATTCTTCATAATTATCTCAATTCGAGTACAAACGGGATAAGGTTTAATTTGAAAAAAGGTAAAATAGCGCCAAAAAACGGAACATTTCGCTAAAATTCTTAGTAATTGATGATTATTTACGATCCTTTCCGGAGAAAAAGTTGTTTTATTTAAATATATTGATAATTCTCCTTTTTTCCCTGAAATTGAGTAAATCCGCAATTAGGTTTACTCCAAAAAAAGCAAAATAGCGCCAAAAAACTGAAAAATTAGCTAAAGTCTTAGTAACTATTGATTTTTTACGATTTTGCTGGAGAAAAGGCCGTTTTATTTCAACATTTTGATAATTCTCCCTTAATTCCTCAAATCGAGTAAAATCGCGATAAGGTTTACTCGAAAAAAAGGTAAAATTGCACCAAATAAACTTAAAATTACGCTAAATTTCTTATTGATTGATGATTTTCTTCGAACTTTTCCGGGGATGAGTCGTCTTATTTATTAATTTTGATTATTCTCCTTGTTTTCCTCAAATCGAGTAAAAATACGATAAGTTTAATTCCAAAAAAGGAAAAATAGCGCAAAAAAAATTAAAATTACGCTAAAATTCTTCGTATTTGATGATTTCTTTCAAACTTTTCCGGAGAAATAGACGTTTTATTTATTTTGTTTATTTCTTCTGGAATTTCTCAAAACGAGTACAAACATGATAAAGTTTACTCCAAATATGGCAAAACAGCGCCAAAAAAACTGAAAAATTCGCTAAAAGTCTTAGTAACTATTGATTTTTTACGATTTTGCTGGAGAAAAGGCCGTTTTATTTCAACATTTTGATAATTCTCCCTGAATTCCTCAAATCGAGTAAATCGCGATAAGGTTTACCCGAAAAAAAGGCAAAATAGTGCCTAAGAACTGAATATTCCGCTAAAATTCTTATTAATTCATGATTTTTTTCGAATTTTTCCGGGAAAAAAAGACTTTTTATTTCATTTTTTTGATAATTCTTCTTGAATTCCTCAAATCTAGTACAAACGCGAGATGGTTTTTTCGAAAACATCCAAATAAGCGCCAAAAAAACAGAAAATATATTTAGTAATTGCTGTTTTTTACGAATTTCTCCTTAGGAAAAGTCGTTTAATTTCAAAATTTTACTAATTCTTCATAATTATCTCAATTCGAGTACAAACGGGATAAGGTTTAATTCGAAAAAAGGCAAAATAGCGCCAAAAAACGGAACATTTCGCTAAAATTTTTAGTAATTGATGATTATTTACGATCTTTTCCGGGGAAAAAGTCGTTTATTTCAATATTTTTATGATTCTCCTTGTTCTCCTCAATTTGAGTAATAACGATATAAGATTTACTCCAAAAAAGGCAAAAGAGCGAGAAAAAAAACCTAAAATTACGCTAAAATTCTTAGTAACTGATGTATTTTTATGACTTTTTCCAAAAAAAAGACGTATTATTTCAATAATTTGATAATTTTTCTTGAATTCCTCAAATCGAATACAAACGTGATAAATTTTACCCGAAAAAGGCGAAAAAAGTGCCAAAAAAACTTAAAATTACACTAAAATTCTTCGTAATTGATGATTTCATGCAAACTTTTCCGGAGAAATAGACGTTTTATTTCAATTTTTTATAATTTTTCTGGAATTTCTCAAAACGAGTACGAACATGATAAAGTTTGCTCGAAAAATGGCAAAACAGCGCCAAAAAAACTGAAAAATTCGCTAAAAGTCTTAGTAACTATTGATTTTTTACGATTTTGCTGGAGAAAAAGACGATTTATTTCAACATTTTGATTATTCTCCTTGAATTCCTTAAATCGAGTACAAACGTGATAAATATTACTCGAAAAAAGCCAAAATAGCGCCAAAAAAAACAGAAATTTTCGTTAAAAATTCTTAGTAATTGCTGATTTTTTACGAATTTTTCCTTAGAAGAAGTCGTTTTTATATTAATATTTTGTTAATTTTTCTTGATTATCTCAAATCGAGTATAAACGCGATAAGATTTACTCCGAAAAAAGGGACAATAGCGCAAAAAAAACTGAAATTTTCGCTAAAATTCTTAGTAATTCATGATTTTTTTCGAACTTTTCCGGGTAAAAACATGTTTTATTTAAATATTTTGATAATTCTCCTTTTTTTCCTGAAATTGAGTAAATCCGCAATTAGGTTTACTCCAAAAAAAGCAAAATAGCGCCAAAAAAACTTAAAATTACGCTATTAATTTAATGGAGAGAGAAAAAGTTAAAATTACGCTAAAATTCTTAGTAATTGATGTATTTTTATGACTTTTTGCAGAAAAAAGACGTATTATTTTAATAATTTGATAATTCTTCTTGAATTCCTCGAATCGAGTACAAACGTGATAAATTTTACTCGAAAAAAGCCAAAATAGCGCCAAAAAACAGAAATTTTCGCTAAAATTCTTATTAATTGATGATTTTTTACGACTTTTTCCTGAGAAAAAGATGTTTTATTTAAATATTTTGATAATTCTCCTTTTTTCCCTGAAAATGAATATATCCGCATTTAGGTTTACTCCAAAAAAAGCAAAATAGCGCCAAAAAAACTTAAAATTACGCTAAAATTCTTCGTAATATGATTTCTTTTACACTTTTCAAGAGAAATAGACGTTTTATCACATTTTTTTATAATTCTTCTGGAATTTCTCAAAACGAGTACAAACATGATAAAGTTTACTCGAAAAATGGCTAAACAGCGCCAAAAAAACTGAAAAATTCGCTAAAAGTCTTAGTAACTATTGATTTTTTACGATTTTGCTGGAGAAAAAGCCGTTTTATTTCAACATTTTGATTATTCTCCCTGAATTCCTCAAATCGAGTGAAATCGCGATAAGGTTTACTCGAAAAAAGGCAAAATAGTGCCTAAAAAACTGAATAATTCGCTATAATTCTTATTAATTGATGATTTTTTTCGAACTTTTCCGGGGAAAAAGTAATTTTATTTCAATATTTTGATAATTCTTCTTGAATTCCTCAAATCGAGTACAAACGTGAGATGGTTTTTTCGAAAACATCCAAATAAGCGCCAAAAAAACAGAAAATATATTTAGTAATTGCTGTTTTCTTACGAATTTCTCCTTAGAAAAAGTCGTTTTATTTCAAAATTTTATTAATTCTTCATAATTATCTTAATTTGAGTACAAACGGCATAAGGTTTAATTCGAAAAAAGGCAAAATAGCGCCAAAAAACGGAAAAATTGGCTAAAATGTTTAGTAATTGATGATTATTTACGATCTTTTCCGGGGAAAAAGTCGTTTTATTTCAGTATTTTCATAATTCTCCTTGTTCTCCTCAATTTGAGTAATAAAGATATTAGGTGTAATACAAAAAAGGCAAAAGAGCGCGAAAAAAAACTTAAAATTGCGCTAAAATTCTTAGTAATTGATGTATTTTTATGACTTTATCCAGAAAAAATCTGATGTGGCCAGCACATGACTTTCTCCATATATATAAGATGTAAATATTTATCTACCGCAGTAATTTCGAACTCTATATTCCATCTAAACTTGAAATTTGGGTGATTAATATTATATATTATCTTTGACGCCAAAAACATGATAAATAATGTTTTATGGGACATGATCGATGAAAAACGATGAAATTGGCCTTTCGCCCATAGAGCCCAGAGCACCCACAAAGTACATAATCAGCAACTTCCGGTTTATCAGTATTTCATGAATAACTCCTACACAATCATTGATACAAAAATATGTTTCCACCGAAAGTTATAGTAAATTACATTTTCCAAAACTTTTACAAATAATAATATATACCTAAATATCATATTTATGGAGATATTTTGAAAACCGGAAATGAGCTTTGTAGAATGAAGCTCAACTTCCGGTTAACAGATTTACTCCAAAAACTAATCAACTCTAGAGACATCAGCCAAAATACTATATATGAAATTTGGTGTTGATATAATGAATAGTTTTTAAGTTAGAGCGCCCACAAAGTACATAACAGCTACTTCCGGTTTATCGGTATTTCACGAATAACTCCTAATCAACCGGTGATATAAAAATATGTTAAATACAAAAGTTATAGTAAATTTTATTATCTAAAACTTTTATAAGTAATACAATACACGTATATATCATATTTATGGAGATATTTTGAAAACCGGAAATGAGCTTTAATGAATGAAGCTCGACTTCCGGTCAATCGATTTACTCCAAAAACTAATCAACTCTGACAGCACACACCACAGTACTATATACGAAGTTTGGTATTGATACGACAAATAGTTTTCACGTTAGAGCGCGCACAAACACACACACACATACAGACACACACACACACACACACACATACACACAGACATCATTCCGAAAATAGTCAAAACGTGTTCTAGGGACCCCAAAACATGTATTTCCGTTAAAATCTCGGAGTCGAATTTTTTCATGAAAACAATACTTTCTCTATACTTCGTATATGGAGAAAGTAAAAAGACGTATTATTTCAATAATTTGATAATTCTTCTTGAATTCCTCAAATCGAGTACAAACCTGATAAAGTTTACTCGAAAAATGGCAAAACAGCGCCAAAAAAACTGAAAAATTCGCTAAAAGTCTTAGTAACTATTGATTTTTTACGATTTCCTGGAGAAAAAGCCGTTTTATTTCAATTTTTTGATTATTCTCCCTGAATTCCTCAAATCGAGTAAAATCGCGATAAGGTTTACTCGAAAAAAAGGCAAAATAGTGCCTGAAAAACTGAATATTTCGCGAAAATTCTTATAAATAATGATCAATATTTTCATAATTCTCCTTGTTTTCCTCAAATCGAGTACAAACGTGATAAAGTTTACTCGAAAAAAGCCAAAATAGCGCCAAAAAATCAGACATTTTCGCTAAAATTCTTATTAATTGATGATTTTTTACGACTTTTTCTTGAGAAAAAGCCGTTTTATTTAAATATTTTGATAATTCTCCTTTTTTTCCTGAAATTGAGTAAATCCGCAATAAGGTTTACTTCGAAAAAAGGCAAAATAGCACCAAAAAACGGAACATTTCGCTAAAATTCTTTGTAATTGATGATTATTTACGATCTTTTCCGGAGAAAAAGTCGTTTTATTTCAATATTTTCATAATTCTCCTTGTTTTCCTCAAATTGAGTAAAAACGATATAAGGTTTACTCCAGAAAAGGCAAAAGAGCGCGAAAAAAAACTTAAAATTACGCTAAAATTCTTAGTAATTGATGTATTTTTATGACTTTTTCCGGGAAAAAAGACGTATTATTCAATAATTTGATAATTCTTCTTGAATTCCTCAAATCGAGTACAAACGTGATACATTTTACTCGAAAAAAGCCAAAATAGCGCCAAAAAACAGAAATTTTCGCTAAAATTCTTAGTAATTGCTGATTTTTTACGAATTTTTCCTTAGTAAAAGTCGTTTTATATCAATATTTTGTTAATTTTTGTTAATTTTCTCAAATCGAGTATATACGTGATAAGGTTTACTTCGAAAAAAGGGACAATAGCGCCAAAAAAAGTGTAAATTTCGCTAAAATTCTTAGTAATTCACGATATTTTTCGAACTTTTCCGGGGAAAAAGTCGTTTTATTTCAATATTTTATAATTCTCCTGGAATTCCTCAAATCGAGTACAAACGCGATAAGGTTTTCCTTAGAAAAGGCAAAATAGCGCCAAAAAAACTGAAAATTTCGCCTTTGTAAATTTAAATAACGATATCTATCAGTTGGCTATTGTTTTGTTTTTGTATGACCTTACGGCCAGGCTTTTGGTCTATTTGCTAGGATTTTTTATAAAATAATTATAATAATGGCTGGATGCGCAATCTGAAATGTAGCAGGAGCGGAAATAATATTAACTTGTATAGAATTTAAATACAATTTTAGGGTATAAATTATAGAAACTATTAAAAACAAACTACACAAATAAGGAGATTTTTGTAGATGACTTTGAGACAAAAGCTATATGGAAATTACTTCTTCCTCTTATGTTATTTCTAAATATGTTTATCTTTATATTATCATGTAGATATTCAGGTATTAGCCTTATTTTTATTTCATGTATAAAACTTAGTGCTTGGTATTTCAGACCTTATTCCTCATTAACCAAGCTAGTTTACAAAGCATTGTATGAATTTTTGTTTATCGATCATATTTTAATATTTTTCATATGGCCTAATTTTGTTGTATCTGCTTTACACTCTTTTCTGTTTGATTAGTTAGGTATAAAACAGTTGAACATAAATCATAATGTGGCAATATAATCCTGTTTTATATTATTTTAGATGTTTTATGAATGGAAACAAAATTGCTAGGAAATTTATTATCTGCAATTTTATGAAAAACATAATTCAAATTTCAATTTTCGATCAACTATCACTCCCATGTTTATCATTGAATCAAATTAAATATCACATTTATTTATTTCATCTCTAATATGAGTGTTTAAAACAATGATAGTTGTTAGAATTTCCAAGTAACATGGAATTTGACTTAGTTTAATTTAGTTGCAATTTATTTATTATACTTCAAACCATTCCTTTATAATACCTAAATCCTTATTTACCATAGTTATTAGCTAAATTATATTTATATATATATATACATGAACAACAAAGGTCCATGCAGGCTACCCTGGAGATTTCCAACCTGTGTTCGTCTTTGGGATGAGAAGTGCTTTTGACAATGTTGCAACTTCTTTCTGATGAATAATTTTCGATTCATTTAATGATCTATATACAAGATATATTGTACATATACCTTGTAAAAAGGATTTCTTTTATAATATATAGTAAGACAGAAATTCATCCACTTAATGTAACAAGCCATTAACCCAGGTTCGTGAAATGGTTCTTAGCAATATGCTTGTAAGAAAAGCATTCAGAGTTTCAGTATTTAAGTGCAGAGCCAGAAGGTTATCCTTTATTAGTGCTGAGAAATTCATTTTTGGTGACTGTATATTATTTAGCATTAGGGAGCCAGAGTGTTAAGCCTTTTCGCAAATAAAAGATAAATGATTTGTAACCTGAACTAATTGTATTTTGTCCTCAAGTCTTGCATTATCAATTGTTCTATAGACTGCTCTACGCAATTGTGTGGCGGTGTTGACGGAGGATGAGTCAGAAGATGCCTTCCTATCGTGGCCAAGCCCGAATACAGCCGAAGGGTTGGGTAGGGTAGCTCTAAAATTCAGCGGAAAATGTTCAAGGATCCCCCTGGAGAGAGGGAGATCTTGGATCGGATTTATTCTAACTGGGTATTAGTTTCGACGAAATAATAAATTAAAAATGGGTATAGTCAACGAAACTGTTATCACTGTAATTGTAAAGGGAAAAAGTTGTTCTCTGATGATGGTCTCGTTTTATCTTAATTGCATTTTTTTGTAATTTTTCTCGTGAAGGACTCTACGGAAGTATATTCATTTACGTATCCGTCGGAATAACTTATTTTTGACTAAATAAACCTCAATGACAGAGAAGTTTTGAAAATTTTACAAATAATAACAAATATATATTAATAAATTCCTTTTATTAGTATAAATTAGTAGAAACATGTGTACAATATACATACAATTAAATAATATATCAAGCAAATCATTAACATACATCAAATGATAAAAATCTACACTTAAGAAATAAAATTAGAACTTCGTAATTCTCGCAGCAATATATTTGGCACTACTACTTCCACCTACATGTAGACATCATCAAGCATGAAGTAAACATAAGTAAGCATGATGAAACTAGTCATGCTAAATATATTTCTGTGAAAACTACAAAGTTCTATAATTTCATAAGTATGGCAAAATTCCACTAAGTACAGCTTGAACTTTTAAGATTTAAAATGTCTACCAATAACAACATCAATTTGATCTAATATCATATAGAATCATTAAATATAAATATCAGATTGTAGTTGACAAGGTAACACCAAAAACTTAGGCCAACTGCACAAGTTTTCTCTAAACCAAACATTATCATGAATAAATTTTTGGTGATTCTTATGTAGGAATCATAAAATATGCTCACAGACATTGTTAACTTTCTATAGATGCAAGGTCAAAAATATATAGCAGAGGTTAGGAAGCTGAATGGGGATTATGAGGCATATTCTGATAAGCTAATTCAACCATTTCACTCCTCCTGAAAAATTATATATATTACCATGCATATCTTATGTACACACCTGGCCAAAATTAACGCAGCACCTACCCAACGATCCCTACCGGCCACCGGAAGAACTGCCAGCACAGACTTAAAATGGCAACAGTGGTCAGAGAAGAGGATGTTTCTGTGCGATAATAATCTCGTTAAGAACTGAGCCATGAGATAAGCGCGGAAAATTACCATTATGCAATGAAAATCTTCGATCAGTGCCGCAGCCGAATATTCATGCATCCTGCCATAATTAATCTTTGTTGGACTCACGCGGAACTACGAGGATCCTCACTACGCCATGAAAAGTATTTTCTTTCGGCTAGAATATCCATCGGTAATTTTCTGCGCTTATCTCATGGCTCGGTTCTTAATGAGATTCTTATCGCACAGAAACATCCTCTTCTCTGACCACCGTTGCCATTTTAAGTCTGTTCTGACAGTTCTTCCGGTGGCCGATAGGGATCGTTGGGTAGGTGCTGCGTTAATTTTGGCCAGGTGTGTACATTACATTTCCTCCTTACTTTTCTAACTTTTTTATTAAAGGGAAAACCAACTTTTTACCAGGATTTGAAATTAATAAATGGAAAATTGGATCAAGATAGTTTATAGATCAACATTTTGTTCTTGAATCAAAAGATATCTTCAAACGATGATAATGTCTGAGATCAAAGACAGGATGATAAAATACAAACAAAACTAGCAGTACAGTAAAAGGTACACAAGGGTAACATATGTGAATGGCTATCTTTTACTAATAGCAGTCCAAACAATGCCTTGCAATAAGACTTGCATATGTTTCATACAATCATGTTCTAAATAGCAAATGGAAAACCGGATACAAAATGAAGTAATTTAGATTGATAGACACAATATTGCAAATACCCAAGCAGACAAAGGGAGTAAAAATTGTGAGATGATTAAGTCTTAATTAAGACTGGACAGATTAGATCAAATTATTCCTCTGCAACCCACTCTAGGTTATTTCAAATACGAATAGCACATAAAGATTTATGCTTACATAGCTTTTATTCAGGTATGCTTATCATTTGAAATGTTTACAAAAATCCCTGTCACTCTCTTGGAAATTAGATACATGACTTATAAAAATGCTTTCATTAAAATAGTGTCAAACGGTTCAACTTGCAAACATACAAAATAATTAACATGTAAACTAGGAAAGGTTGGCCATCCTCCAGTAAATGATTTAAATCCAAGACAGTCATTAGTGCTAAAGAGTAATGATGTTGTGTCCTACCCCAATTCAGTTATGAAGTGGTCCAGCATTCTTCTCTCCTTGAAGAAATACCATTCACTCTTGATTCACAACTTCAATGTAGAACCCACTGAAGTCTTGTACACTATAGCTAGCTGAGGTTTCCCCTTTGGTGACTCCTTCCTTTGCCATAAGCACATGACAAAGATGACATTAAAGAATCCATGAAATGACCCAATCTGCTTGTGCTTCATCAGGAGCAGCTGAAGGTAAATTGGGAAAATTAATATCATACCCGTTAATCAGAAACCAACAATGATACAATCTACAGCAATACTATTAATGTGTTGTTAATAGTCCCTCGCCTTATCAATTTATTATTTTTTTACAAATAGCCTACGGCTAATTTTGATTTTACATACACTTTTTTTACATAGCAGTTCTTTGCTAACATTAAAAACACTAAAACACATTTTAAAATCTTCATAATGCAACATTAATAGAAAAAATAATAGGAGACTTCACACTCTGAGCAATAATCACATATCACTTAAACCTGTAACACTTCATAATCCTCACTGGCCAGCCAATCACCTACTTTTTTCCTATGGATTCTGATAATCTTATTTCCTCTGGCAATTCATTAAACAGTTACAGCCCCCTGCAAAATACTGATTTGAGACCTCTACTACTGCTGACTTCCTTAACATGGAAATGATTTGCTTGTCTTGTGGAATACTGGTGTAAATCACTTTTTTTCTTTATGAAGCCTTCTAAATAATCTGGCAACAACTTGTTTTCTAGTCTGTAAATGAAAGTGAGTACATCTCTGTTAACTTCCTTTTCTACTGATAAATAACCTAATTCTCTTAACATATTGTTAATATTTTCATGTTTCCTTTTGTTAAATACTGCTCTCATTCCCTTATTAAAATTCTTTCACAACTTTGCTATCTCCTGTTTATTTACCATAGTTAAGACAGTTGAGCATTATCTCAAATGAGGCATCACAATCGACTTAAAGATCTTCCCTTCTTTTGAAAGAACTTTTCTTAATTTGTACAATAGGTTCACCTTTTTTGCTAGCTTGCCATTAATATATTCCACATGTTCCTTAAAATATAAATGGTTGTCCACAATCACCCCTAAATATTTGTATTGACTGACCCATTATAGAGGGGAATTCCCAATCCTAATTATATGCCTGAGTTCTACTTCTTCCCTGAAATTTGACCATGCATTTAGTTTGACCAACATTGACACTCAGAGAATTCTTACTTAAATATTCATACACAGTATCTAATTCATAATTCCAATAGCATCCTGTACATTAACACCACATAGGTAAATCAATGTATCGCCCACAAACAAATTAATTTTACACTGTCTTATTATCCCTGGTAAATCATTTATATACAGAATAAATAGAATCTTTTGCTAACAATTAATATTGGCTTACATTAAGCAAGCTTAAGATTAAAAAACGGATTTATTAACATCAACACCTTAAGTTGTGTAATAAGAAGGAATATTCTCAATCAAAGAGCATGTCCCTTTAACTGATCTAATCCTAACACCTGGTGAGTTTGATACTCTGTTCTTAACAGTAATGTTATCATTGATAATATAAAAGAGATTTTCTCGTGTGATGTATGTTATAAGAGAATAGAGAGAGCATATTTTACTCAATTGTATTTTGGTGTAGTAATAGTTAATCGCTATTACTATAACGACTCGCTTAAGTATTCTTTAAGGAGCTCTTCTATCTCGGCAATTACGCTCACATTTAACAGCAAGCTTACCTGGTAGGACAATTCTGGAATTGAATCTTCCAATTCGGCATGTACAATTTCTGGCTTAGGGTTTTCCTAAAGTCTCTCCTAATTTTGTAGGCTTTTATCAGGCTTATCAACAGTATACATGTTCTTCCACGAAAGACGATGCAGGCACCAGATAACTTGAAGTTAGATGATAAAACCTTGGATTGAAATATACAGTTCAGAAACTGTTTAGGTGAATTTTAAGAATGAAGTTCTGCTTTCGCTACACACATCCCAAAAATTATTGCGGTACAAATTACATTTCATCGTAATGTTTTGATTGTTATACCAAAGCAAAGGGTAAAGAATAAGCACTTGAAATATGCGTATATTATTGCAGTGAAAATTACAGTTTAACAGGAATATTCCTTATAAAATGACTATTTCCCAAGATTTCCGATCATTTTCATCCCGTTTTTGAAGATTTTTTCGTACTGAGGTTAAAGATGAATTCCCGGGTGGAGTGGTAGCAGAACTTTACCGAGAATGTAAGCAAAGAGGACACATTTTGGACAGGAGTGAGATAGAATAAAATACATTTTTAAAGGAGAATTCGCAACAATTGCACGATACGGCTTTCGGAGCATTGATATCATTGAGATGTATAGACTCGATATTCCTCGATCGATCTCTATCGAAACAATCGAAACTGTAGAATTGTTTTGTGACGATTATAATCCAATGAATTAAATCATTAGTGTGTGTTGTACTAAGTATACAATTAATGTTAAATGGGTAAATATCTGTTGTACCTGGTTTAAGGAAAAAATTCATATCTCCTTTATGTGAGACACTAGAATTATAATTATTGCTTTTATAGATAGAGTAAAGATCGCGCATTATATAATGATAAAACACTATTATGTCATTGCGTTTAATCTTTAGATATAAAGCTGCGAAAATTACCTTTTTCACTACTTTTGATGCCGATATTTCGTATTTTTACGAGCTTCTGAGAGCTGCCGCTAGTGCTACACTGAACGAATTTCTCTTCTTACGTACCGTTTCTGTGCTTAGATATCGTTAGTCTTTGCAGAACATAGGATTTGAAGTTAGTACGAGTTCAACCTTTGAGAATAAATCACATAAGTAATTAGTTTGAAGTTGCTGCGTTTCCTTAAAAAGACCTTGGAAGCCAATTGAGCTTGCAAACCAACTATAGCTTGCGATCCGAATGTGAGGGTGACTGTCTTTTTCTTAACACAAAGCAAAATTTGCGACGAAAACACTGATTTTTCTTAAAAAGACCTTGGAAGCCAATTGAGCTTGCAAACCAACTATAGCTTGCGATCCGAACGTGAGGGTGACTATCTTTTTCTTAACACAAAGCAATATTTGCGACAAACACTGCTGTTTTTGAATACATAAGAATTATATGTGTATCTTCAGTAATAAAGGAGATATAGATTTTCTCTCAAACTGTGTGAAACTAGTATTTTACCAAGAAAAATTACTGAAAAATGGCAATGCATTCCGAACATCCCTCCATAGCACCCGTTTCACTCCATGAACCCGTAAGATTGCAGGGTATCGGGAAATATACGCTATATCCACTAAAAATACTTTACATTGCGAAGATATTCCTCGATCGCTTCGGCATCTGGTGACGGGAAGCTATAACTACTGAAAAATCCAATATGGCGGTCATGGATTTCGGTAGTTGTCTCACATAAAACACTGCCATTGCCACATTTATCGTTTTTTTCACAACAAAAAATATATCATTTTAATGCGCAAAGATGCCTCTATCTACTGTGTAAATTTCCTGGAAATCAGACATTTTTAGTGGGATAAAAAAATATTTTTTCCGTAAACCAGGTACAACAGATATTTACCGTTAAATGTATTATTATTGTATAAGCTATTCATGTTAGATGGAAATTCACTTGGATTAAAAGACAACCTTCTAAACTGAATCCTAGTCGTAATTTATGAATGAATTTGTGAAAAATGTTTGCAATGAATTATGAGAACTCTCCCTGAAAGGTAAACTTTAAATGTATGTTTACCCCCTATTTATATTTTCTTTTGTAGTTGATTCATTTAAGTGACATTCCTTGAGTGGTTCCAGGTTCATCCAGGATGTCCAATTCATCCTTGCCATTTCATTTATGAAAAGAATTTAAAATATTCTAGAAGCAATACTTGGGTACACAATGCACCCTAAAAACAGTTGCTTCTGTACTTCAAGTTCTGTGCATGGCTAGCGATAGCAAATGTTGATTGCTGTGCCATTGCTTTCAGGGTAATTTTCCCGTTTCATGGTGTTTACGTTTTATTTTTTTTTTCACAGTAGAAATACCCCGATTTCAATGAAATTTTCAGGGATGATACTTCAAACATTGCCGTTTATGATAAAAATTATAGCGAGTAACTACCTGACGCAGTTGCTGATATATCTCGATGAAAGTGACCGAGGTACAAGAATAGCGTCCGGAGACCATGTTTGAATTGTTAGTTATGGCGTTTTGACGCCAGATGTAGCGGTGAGCGATGAGTTTCAAATCTCGGAATTAGTCTAAAATTCCCAAATTGCACTATCATATGGGCGCATGGAGTGAACAGGGGTGCTGGGGGGAAGGTAAAAAAACTCGGATATTGTCCAAAAAATGACCTGATATGATGAAATATAGTTAAAAAAACCTGTATATTATATAGAATTAGGAGTTAATAATCACAGAATAAGTCAATAATTCACAGTTTGCCCTTAAAGATAACTTTGACCAAAAGCGGATGGATTGAGTTGGGTAGGCGGTGTTCGTTCATATACATCGCATGTAATGACGGAGAAATAAGTAAGAATGAAGGAACCCCGGCCCTCCAACTCAACCCATCCGCTTTTGGCCAAAGTTATATGTAAAAAAATTCTTAAATCTTAAGGAAAAACAGCATTTTCGGCGTAAATGTTGCTTTGTGTTAAGAAAAAGATAGTCACCCTCACGTTCGGATCGCAAGCTATCATTGGTTTGCAAGCTCAATTGGTTTCCAAGGTCTTTTAACACTTAAACACTGTTTTCGTAACGAATGTTGCTTTATGTTAAGAAAAAGATAGTCACCCTCACGTCCGGCTAGCAAGCTATAATTGGCTTGCAAGCTAAATTTAAGGACCTGATGGCCCGATTATTGACGAAAAGTAATTGGGCTCGAATACAATTACTATGATTGTAATTTAATTGATTAGAAGCATCAATTCCTTTCCAAAGAAGTAATTAATTACAATTAAAAATAGATTACTTTGACAATTCGCCACGAACTTAGTAATGAAATAATTAGCACTCCAATTTAAGGAAGTCGTTTTTGTGCAGTGAATGTCCATAAATGAACGAGGATATCGACGTAAGTGTACAGCGTAATCACGTCGAAATATTAAATTGGCGAACGGAATGACCCGAAATAGCGTTATTTCGATGAGAATAAGGTCCTTAAATGGCGTGCGTACGTATAATTTGGGGTAAATTTCTAGTTTTTGGGGTAAATTTCTAGTTTCACACAGTCAGCCTTTTTTTTTTTCTCAAGTGGTTTCGGCCCGATTTCGACGATATTTTGGTGGGAGACACTTGAAACATTGCGGCATATTATAGTAATTTTAGACAATCTTAACGTGCTATATTTACTGAAATATTGGTGTTTTAGTGAGCGAAGTACCGAAATGGCGTCCGGAGGCCCTGTTTTCGTAGCTATTTCCGTGGTTTTGACGCCAGGTGAAGCGGTCATCACCGAGTTTCAACTCTCTTAAATTGCCTTGAAAATGACCAATTTTTTTTCTCAAGTGGTTAACGTCAGAAATATACGAAATTTCACGTGGAGGAACTTGAAAAATTGGTAACATAACTAACGATGAAATACTGCTTTCCTTTATAATCTGACCTTTTTTTTCTCAAGTGGTTCTTGTCCGAATTATACGAAATTTCACGGGGATGCACTTGAAAAATAGGTAAGCTAAAAAACGATGAAGTACTGCTTTTTAAGCCACAATGATAATCTAAATCAACAACAATATGCTATGCACAACATATAATATCGAGTTAATATGAATATTCCTCGCATAATTATCTTCTTATACGTTGTTCGCATTACATAAATATATATGTCGAAACACCTTGGAAACCAATTTAGCTTGCAAACCTATTATAGCTTGCAATCCGAACGGGAGGGTTACTATCTTTTTCTTAACACAAAGCAGCATTTGCTCCAAAAGAACACTGCATTTTCTTTCGATTTAAAAGATCACGGTAATTACGTAAGAAAAATAACACGGAAGAAACACAAAAAAAGGTAATAGGAATAGATTAGCAAATAGCATCTTAGTGATGTAATTGGGAGTTCTGAAAAGAACAATTTTAAGCATAATGAAGAAATAATAATAGGTAAACGGAAGGGGAAGGGTTGATGGAATGGCAAGGGGGTGGTGGTTATGGGAGGGATGGAGGCTTAGGAGGGAACACCTTCGAAACAGCCGTGAAGAAGTTATGTAAACGAAGACCCCCTTCGACGGTTTTCCGCAAAGAATATTTCCCCCCCAGAAATGCGTGGAAGGAGCATGCCTGCGACGACGACGTTTGTTCTAAGGCACGAATTTCGCAACCTAGGTGCCATATAACGCCCTAATCCTCGGAAGGAGGGAAGGGATAGTTGAGACCCTTGAGATTGAAAAGACCGTCCGTCGGTCGCCCACGCGCCAGGAAAGGGAGTCGCTTTCCCAACATTCCCCCTTTCGTACATGTTACCGTTAAATGTAAGATTGTAATGAGAGAGAGTGTTTTTGTGACAAATGTTGCTTTGTGTTAAGAAAAAGATAGTAACCCTCACGTTCGGCTTGCAAGCTATAGTTGGTTTGCAAGCTAAGTAGGCTTCCAAGGTTTTTTAACAGAGATATTTATTACGATAAACAAGTAAATCAGACAATATTTACCTCATTCCCCCCTTCATTTTTGCTCAAAAAAGTCCGTCATCCAGTTTAAGATTACGAAATAACAATCAAATCAAACGAAATTTCCCTCACTCCCCCACCCATTTTCGCTGTAAGAATCCCGTAATAGAGTAGAAAATTACGAAAAACTAAGCTATTCCGACAATATTTATCTAAGTACCCCCACCCTTTTTGATCAAAAAAGGTCGTAATCGAGTTGAAAATTACGAAAAAATAAACAAATAAGTCAATATTTACCTCACTCCCCCCACCCTTTTCGATCAAAAAAGCCCGCAATCGAGTAGAAAATTACGAAAAAAACAACCAAATCAGTCAATATTTACCACACTCCCCCCACCCTTTTTGATAAAAAAGCACGTAATGGAGTGGAAAATTACGAAAAAACAAGCAAATCAGTCAATATTTACCTCACTCCCCCCACCCTTTTTGCTCAAAAAAGCCCACAATGGAGTTGAAAATTACGAAAAAACAAGCAAATCAGACAAATTTTACCTCACTCCCCCCACCCTTTTTGCTCAAAAAAGCCCACAATCGAGTTGAAAATTACGAAAAAACAAGCAAATCAGTCAATATTTACCTCACTCCCCCCACCCTTTTTGCTCAAAAAAGCCCACAATCGAGTTGAAAATTACGAAAAAACAAGGTAATCAGACAAAATTTACCTCACTCCCCCCACCCTTTTTGCTCAAAAAAGCCCACAATCGAGTTGAAAATTACGAAAAAACAAGCTAATCAGACAAAATTTACCTCACTCCCCCACCCCTTTTCGGTTAAAAAAGTCCGAAATCGAGTCAAAAATTGACAAAAAACAGGTCAATCAATCGTACATTACACCCACCCAGCACCCCTTTTCACTCAAGGAAGCCCGTAACCGAGTAGGGAATTGGGATATGGGCATCTGTTAGAGTTGAAATAAGTTAGAAAACCCCTACCGGAATTCCTAGGAACCATCAAAAATGGCCAAAAAGCAGACGAAAAACGTCAAAAAATGCTCTTCTTTGGAGTAAAATTCCTAAGAAATGGCACTAGTTAGAAGGGATTTCTCATCATATATATCAGCCGCCATCCTTATTCTACGAAATGGTTTAGGAATTACATGATTATCTCCAGTAATAAGGGAGATATAGAATTTATCCCTGACTGTGTGAAACTAGAAATTTACCTAATTTGGTCTTATATTTTCGTATTTTCAGACAATTGAAGTAGGGGAATCCCGCTCACTAAGCGGAAGCGAGTTGGAAAATGTCAAGAAGCCGGCAAATCATTCATGTTTACATCCCACCCAACGACCCAAACCCCTTTTTGCTGAACTAGGTCCGTAACCGAGTAGGAAAAGAGAAAAAAGAAACAGGTAAATCAGTGAATATTTACATCCCACCGAACACCCCTATTTGCTCAATGAGGACCGTAACCGAGTTGGAAAAGGGGAAAAATAGGTAAATCAGTGAATATTAATATCCCACCAAACACCCCTGTTTTCTCAAGGATACCCGTAAGTGAGTAGGAAAAGGGAAATTGGTGTTTGTTAGAGTTGAAATAAGTTACTATCGCCCTAGCGGATTCCCGAGGAAACAACAAAATGGCGGAAAAGCAGACGAAAATCGTCGAAAATTGGTCGTTTTTGGATGGAATTTCCTTCGAAATGGCAGCACTTAGGAGGGATTGATCATAATATATATAAACTGCAATCCTTCCTCTTTAATATGGTGTAAGAATGGTAAGTGTATCTTCAGTAGTAAAGGAGATATAGAATTTCTCCGAAACACCGTGAAACGGGAAAATTACCGCTTTCAGGAACCAAAATTTACAATAAGTGGTTCTTTCCCTGAGTTTTGATGAACAAATACGAAAACAAAATGTAAAAAAATTACCATAATTCTTTTACGATAGACTATATTTAGATGGATTGCAGAATAAAGTGAAATTATTTACTTGTTGAAGATATCATTAACTTAAGTTAATATAAATTATACATGTATATTAATTGATATTACAAGTGATTTTGGGCGTAATTTGTGATTAAGCTTTAACGTAATTCTCTCTGTACTAGTGATATTTTTGTTCTTACGCAGTATTTGTTTAAACAATGAATTTAGAAATCCAAATGTGCTCCTCTAACATCATTGAAAGCAAATTGTTTTCCACCAGAAAGTTCTGCCAAAGATATTTCTGTCTCATAGTATAGCTACTGCTAACACAAGTAATGTCTCAAATAGTGGCCACACACAGGTATTATCATAAGAGGTAAAGCTAGTATAGCAAAACCATAGCAAATGTGATTATTTGACTGTACTCTATGTTTTACATCAATATTACATCTGTTCAGAATAAGTGTCTAAATCTAGATATTTTGCTTGTAAATCTTGTTTCTGATTTTCTGACTGATCGTTGGTTAAATCAAATGAAATCTCCATATTTACTCTGAAAGGTATCTTTCTTATGAAATTGGTGGAAGGGGGATGCCATTTATTCTCAGCCTTCTGATGGTGCTGACTGTTTGAAATGCAAAAACTATCTGTTAATTATTTGAATGTCAATTGTTAGTCTGAACAATATTTATCTAGCCATTATTTGCATCTATTGACTCCTTAGCAGTTCTAGAGAAGTGTTTCTAATAATATGACAATGCTACTCAATACATACAAGTAAGGAAGATAATATTATCTTGTATAGAATTTTAAGACAATCTTAGGGTATAAATTATATAAATTATTAAAAACAAACTATACAAATAAGGAGATCTGTGTAGATGACTTTGAGACAAAAGCAATATGGAAATCACTTCTTCCTCTTATGTTATTCCTAAATATGTTTATCTTTATAATATCATGTAGATATTCAAGCATTAGCCTTATTTTTATTTCATGTATAAAACTTAGTACTTGGTATTTCAGACCTTATTCCTCATTAACCAAGCAAGTTTACAAAGCATTGTATGAATTTTTGTTTATCGATCATATCATATCGATCATGCTGAGGAGAGATAGTTGCTCCAGAAATGGAATATAAAATACAATGAGTATAATATGAATCTAATGTTATTACTACTTAAATTCAAAATACAAGAATAGATACTGCCCATTTTTAAAGGAAATAGTGTTTTTGTTTTCAAAATAATATTTTATCTACTGTTTTCAAAATATTATTTTATCTACTGTTTTTTTAATTAGTCCTCAGAAACAAGCTTTGAAATTTTCTTTATCATTAGAGATAAGAGTATGCTGAAGACAATAGTAGGAGTGCAGAGGTGCAGAGGAGAGATATTGGGTCCAGGGATGGAATACAAAATACAATGAGTATGGTATTGATGAAGGAGTTTTAGGTTGTTTTTATGCATTTCAAGTGGTTTCATTGACTTCAGCGTAGGACATCTGCGAATACGGTAAACATGTATCATTTAAATTCCCTATCTTTAGTTATTTATTGATTTAGGTATACATTGGATTTTATCTGCAGTAAAAATTGCTCATTTTTATGATCGAATTTATTTTTATATTTGATAGCAGAGTAAATTACATACGATTCTCGATTTTTCACAATGCTTACGAAACGCTTGGTAAATTCTACTGTCAGAATCATTATTTTCCGGCAAGAAAATTCAGTTCGAGAGATGAGTCATTTATTCATTTCTACTCTCAGATTCTTAGTGACCTTTTTGGTATCGCCTTAAACATTCTTACATTGCTTTTAATGTTTTATTATTGTTTATTGTTTCATTGATTTTATTGAAGAGAACTTACTTTTATCTCTCATAGCATTGGTAATTTATGTAATGCAGGCTACTTAACAGACAAAAGGAAACCACGGCTCATTAACTTTGTTTTTTGAAACATTAGAAAAACTAATTAAATATAAAGGAATTGTACATTATGAAAATCTAGGTTAGTTATATATTCATGTATTTTTACATCAATATCTTCCACTGGTAAACCTATTGCTCTAATTTGTTTTACTAAAACTTGCACATTTCTTATATAGTTATATTTTATACAATGATCTTCCTAAATTTGGTTCCATATATGTAGTACCATTATTGAGAGTATTCAGTAAAGATTCATATTTATTAAATTTCAGACGTAGAAGTAGAAATATAATAGCGAAACATGGGGATTCTCTAATTTAAGACAAACCCAGAATTTACTTTTTGAGTACATTAATAATATTTTGTTACAGCAAGCTCTTGTGCTTTGCAGTGACTCCGATTATGAGATTCAGGTTTATTATTTTTCTCGAAGGACAACGTCCTGGGACTGCGTTGTGTGGCTACATCAAAGGATGAAACCGAGATAGAGTCAGTCAGACTCTTACCTAGTGATCTTCAAAAAGAAAGTGAACATAAGAGTGCATAAGAGAAAACCGTGGAAAAGACCTCGAGTAAGGAGCCATGAACAAAAGTATTCTGTCAGGAAGTGAGCATTATTTGGTCAGTTGGCTCAGTACATCGAATCAAATCTATGTCATTGGGATCAATTTTAGCTGGGAAATAACAAAATAGACACTTCCTTGTGAAAAAAAATCCATGACTTTTAAAATCAAGTTAATCTGTGGAGTGCACATCCCAATTATACATTTTAGTCTAAATTATTTAGTGAACCATATATAGCACAATTCAATGAACCTTTATCAAATTATGTTATTTGAACATTTTTAACTTTTAATCTCCCATGTGATTCATGAATATGTATTTTTTCTAAAATATTTTATGAACCATCTCTTGACCAATTCAGTTTATCTATTTATTCTTTTTGTACCTTTTTCAACATTTAATATTCCATGTGACAAGTGGTGATGAATGGCTAACAAATATTTTTTGAATATCTATGTTTTTACTTAACTATTCGGTGTTTTTTCTATCTTTAAAGATACTTTTTATTAATCTCTGCATATTTTTACAAAGTATGTAATTATTCTATCACTCCTATTCATCTGGTTTTTTAAAACTATAAAATATGTATTTATGTTTCATTGTTACTGGTATGTAAATAATTATTACAGCTTGTATTTTTTTATTTCTGCTTGTTAAAATCTGTAAACAAAAGAGACATCTCTGGGGAAGGAAGGTGGGGCCAGTAGGGCCCTCACCTGCCTCCGTAATTAATAAATAAAAGGCAAGTTGTGGGGCTATAACTGGCGTCGAGAAAGGGGGCGCCGGAGAAAGGGGCGTTGGGAGATAGGGCGTCCTGGGCGGGGGCAAGGAGAGTGAGCAGGACAGAGTAGATGGGAGAGGGAGACTTGTCATCTGGGTAGCGGGCGTCACGGGAGAGTGCTTCCTGGGAAAAAGGTTCGGGGCAGAGTCGGGAGCTCTGAAGTAGCGGGAGAGGGGAACTCGTCATGGGGTTGGTGGCATCAGGAGAGAGGGGGATGGGGTATTGGATAGGGGGCATTGGCTGAGAGTGGGATGGGCTTTCGGGGTAGGGTACCTTGAGTGATAAGGGGACAGGATTTTGGGGTTGGGGGCCTTGGAAGACAAGTCCAGAGGCTAGAGATGATGACTGTTAAAAGGTGCAAAAGATACCGATATGACATTTTTGTGTCGAGCTAGCTGGCTATTGGTAATAATTCTATGAATTCTTTTTATGGATTGGTCGATTGATTGATTAATTCTATAACGAAAACAGGTTTCCCCAATTATATCCGTTTTAATATATATAATACACACACACAACGATAGATGAACACATACGACCATTCCCTAACCGGAAAAATCTGAATCCGGAGACACTGATCCGGTGTACTGCTAAATAATGCGTGGATGAGTAAATTGTCTCGCCAAATTTGAGTTTGCTGTTCCTCAATATTTCCTTAACAATAAAATAGGGCAGAAGGGCATTTAAGTTAGGAATAAATGCAATAGTCACAGTACTTATAAATATACATAACAAAATAGAAATGTTTATTTCATGATACATTCAGTGTTGAAAGATAGTGTGTGCTTATCACAGAATCGTATGAGACACTCCGTATTCCTTCGTATAAGAAGAAATAATCTTCAATCTCAATGGGATCTGATATGAATTTCTATATATTGCCTTATAGATGTTGTTTTTGTTTATCGAATGCTAGAGTGCACGATGGTACTATTTGAAAGCCGTAACTGAATATAAAACAGACGTAATCCAATTAAGGCCATGACAAAGGTGAGATCACCAATAATTCAAGGTGCGTTGAAGTCGCAGCAATGCATATACATCAAAATATTACAGTTATCGCTAGTTTAGAATCTAATGCCAGTTCAGCTAGTGTAGACTAATTAAGCTAACTCCGTTGTAACGCGAATGTTATCGCTCTTCTTTTTTGTTGCCGTCACGTTGTTGTTTCAGAATATAGTAAAAGGATTAAAAAAATCACTGTGAATGTTTCCAACTCCTTTTTACGAATCACCAAAAACTTCCGGTCCGGAAATTCCGGTCCGTAACCAATACGATAGTGATCAACACATTGAGATATGTGACAGATGATGAGATATCTTACAGATGTAGTTCAAATTCAACGCCAAGAATTGAATGTTATCCATTGTAAGGAAATAAACACTCACTCTTGAAAACAATCTTAATGTATTTCAAAGATAAATTGGTAATTGAGGTCTTTATTTCAAATAGTACAACAAGGAAATAATTCGTAGTAGCCTCCTATTACATAAAGTGACATTATAAAGAAAGAAAACTTCTTAACAGAACCATATAAATCGTTTTCATTACTTACGAAAGAATATCTGAAGGATTACAAGACAAATGATGCGAACTAATTTTATGATACGGAATCTTAAAATACAAAGTATCACCTTTGAGCTAATCCATTATGAGAAGAAAATCAATAGAGCAGATCTGTCATAAACGACAGAAGATACGGAAGAATAGAAAAATCATCTCGGTACCTCCTAATTACCGAAGAATTGATTAAAGCATCCATCAATCGGAACGATGGCCACATCATCTGATTTCACATATTACGTACATGACATGCGCCGTCGATTTTTCACATTCCTATAAACATGGATATAAATAGTGCACGTCCCACTCACAGGGCATCAATCGTCTCCTCCACAACCAACAGTCCACACCTAAAACGATGCATTCCGCTCATGTGAGATACAGAGGATCGCAGCCTGGAAAATACGCCTTAATCAGACTTGACCTCACTGATCTGATTCTTCCGTTACAGATTGTTCTCCTGGTAGTCGCCACGGCGGCCGCAGCATACGCCTTCCCACCAGCAGCACACCACGGAGGACATGGCTATCACGATGTCGACTACTACGTAAGCATTACCTATTTAATATCGAACGCCTGATTTTCCGAGGTGTTCCTCTTTCTAACATAACTTCTCTTCAGGCTCATCCCCACTACAACTTCAAATACGGAGTCCGGGACCAGCACACCGGCGACGTGAAGGACCAGTCGGAATCTAGGGACGGTGACGTGGTCAAGGGATCCTACAGCCTCCACGAGGCCGACGGAACCATCCGCCAGGTGCACTTCACCGCTGACGACCACAACGGATTCAACGCCGTCGTCACCAGGATCGGCAAGGCCGCCCATCCTCAGAATTACGCCCACCCTCAGAATTACGCCCATGTCGCTCAGCCTGTCATCGCCTACGGACACCACGGCTCAGCTTCGTATGCTCACGGAAACAACTACCCCCTGCATGGAGGCCATCGTTATTAAATGTTTCATACTTGCCCGATAAAAATTTTTCCCCTAAATTTTTCTTGCTTCTTCTTTAATATCCCTAATATTTGCAATGTCCATATTAAACTTTATTTTTGAAAGATCTAATTAATCTGCCTTCGATCAATGTCCACAATGACCATTCCTAAGATTAACTCTACTTTATTTGCATTTATCTTACTCTCCCTGATAAGGGCTTCCCTACATGACGTTTCTTTCGAAACCAGTAGATGATGTCACTCAGATGAATTCATTCTAAAAATTTCCTTATCCTCTCTAGCTTTCGTCTTAATCTTAGTAAGAAACTTATTTTCCCGGAAATAATGAGTGAACGTACTCGACGAGATTTTGCTCTTGAAGATTAATGCACTTCGCTCGTCATTTCAAATATTTTCCTCCGCCTTTCGATTTTCGCTTTGAGTTTTTATCGACAATGAATTAAGAGCCCCTGGCTTTGGTTTCGGAGGTTCTGGAAAAACCTTTGATGTCTTCTTGACATAAAGTTCCCAAGAGACTGGAAACTGAATCATAAAGAAACATTGATGATAAAAACTACGGCATTGAAGACTGTCATCAATTTAATTGATTCACATTGAAAGCTGTCTAACATACACTGCCGGATTTTCTGGTTTTATTCCACTCGGGGCATACTGGCTGAGTTACGGAATCAAGAACAAATATTTTCACTCCTAAGCACATCTAGTAAGCCTCATTTCTTATTTAAGGCATTTGATAGGGAATGGTTGAGGAATTGAAGTTCAAACTGGCCCTCTTGCAGAATAATTTACAAACAAAATATGCGACGGAGGCCAAAGACGCGCGTCCTTCATCGATTTCGCCAATTCATCAGATGGTTATCGAGAATAAGAGGGGAATGGAATTAAGTGCCCGAATACAGGACAGTTAGCGGGACTTTAAACCACACAGGACGTCATATCAGAACGTAATAAAGTGGCGAATCTTACCTTTTTTCCAGATTTGTTTTAAGTTACTTCGGAATAAGTAGCACTATCAATAACCGACGGAATACATTACAGTTTAGTCGTGTAATTGGTAAAATCAGCATAACGGTTTCGCATATGTATATATTTTGACGATAATAATAGTTACCATTTCATAATATATGCAGTCAATACCAGAGCCTTGCGGTTAAGCGCGAAGATAAAGCGGCCAGATTTTCACTTCTTCTATCTATTATTACCCGGAACTTTCCTACGATAGTAATTTTTTGAGGCTGAATCGACTTGAATCAAATTTAGATAGTTGAATTGCCCCAGGTGGGAATGGAACTCCTACCGTCTGCTGGAGAACATTGTGCCGAGGTCTCTACATTTTGATGTTAGTTGATTTTTAATCTCTCCATTAGCAGCCAGTGGAAAAGACGCTCAGTTGTCACGCGCTCTGCTGTCGGTCGCAAAGGTGTGGCGGAACCAAACCCATTGGGCGAAACTCAACACTTCGCTTTCATTATTTATTGGCAAATGAACGAGAAATAAACGCGGAGATCAACGGTGTGCAAAGAACATCCTCAAATGCGTTTAAAGAATGGGAAAGAAGGACCTACTGTGGGCGTTGTCTCCGATGTTCACCGTAAATGCATTTTTCGGGATCCCGATCAAAAGATACACAACTTCTTGCAGCAAGAAAATGGCCCTCTGTAACTTACTGGGATATACTGTTCTCTTCTTTTTCTCCTGCTTCGTGGCTTTCAGTTCAATCACTCTTGTGGAAAAATATGGTATTACCGTAACCCTGTCCACGGCGGTTAACTTTTTTTGGACCGCCATCGTCCTGTCTTCGTCCGCCCTTTCTGGATACACACACTTGTTGAGGAACAAACAAGTCACGGACATTTTCCTTGGCCTTCATCAATTGGAAGAGCACTCAGTTGGGATATTCGCTGTGAAAAGGATAAGGAAATTGGTCACGATCCAATCGGTTGTGATAATCGTGATTACGGTGACCTTAGCTATGTTTGGATTCATGTCTGATCCCACTAAAAGTTATACGATATACTCCACCTACATTCCGCTGCTGTTGTTTTGGAATGCTGTGCATACGGAACAAGAGTGGCAGTTTTACATCATTCTATTCTTGCTCCTTGGGTGTGTTCGAAGTGTGAACGGAAAAATGAAAGACTTGCTGTCGATGGAGACCTCTAATTCTCACAGAAAAGATTCCGTTAGACACCTTTCGCGTTTGAAAGGACTTCTTCTGGATTTGCACAACATTTACAGATCTGCAGAGAGGATTTACGTAATCCCAAACTTGGTACTCGGAATACACTCTCTGTTGAGGTTATCTTTCGTATTCTACGCCATTTTCGATCCCGGAATTTTTGGATTCAACAGGGTGATGAATTCGGCTTGGATATGGAGCTCTCTGCTTTCGATCTTCACAAGCGTCCTTAATGTATCCTTCGTCATTTTTACCAACCAACAGTTAACAAAAGAGGTAAGTATTCTCTGTATTGCGTGAATGAAAAACAGTCAAATAAACTAAGTGGACTTTTTAGCACTGAGGGACTATAAATTCGGAGGGAGGGGAGGATATCTGGCTCATGAGTCAAAATGAACCTATCATTTGTAAAAATTAGACCACGTGGGGATATTTAGAGGCGTGGCCGATGAATTGGTCCGGGGGGAATTCGTACCCGGGGAATATATCTCCCGACAGATTGGTACGCTGGGAATCGATCCCCCGCGCTGATGTTGTACTACTGTTATTCAGTCTTATGCTAATCTACACGCCCTGAATATTGGTTAATCCATATCTATATATATATATATATATATATATATATATATATATATATATATATATATATATATATATATATATATACATATATATATATATATATATATAATAAATCTGTAGAGGGAGTCGTGTCAGTACATTGATCCGATCTCAAAAAAAGTTGTATTGCTGGATACTGGGGATGTTCCCAAGTCCGAAACACCTTATAGAAATTTTCATGTCTGTCTGTCTGTCTGGATGTCTGGATGTTACAGCATCACTCAAAAACTATCCAACCGATTTTGATTAAATTTGGTACGGTGGTCATTTGTCATCCGGGGAGTGACATAGGCTACCTTTTATCCACCTAGCTGTCTCCAGTTCGTCCCCAGTCGGGGTCAAAAATCTATTTCAAGCTATAACTCTAAAGCTAAATATTTTCAAAATTTCAAAATTCGTACAATATTAAAAGTCTCCCCTGCGCAAATGATAGGCTACTTTTTGTTGACCCAACTGTACTCGGTTAGACTCCAGATAGTCGAATAGTTTCCATTGGAAATACATGGGAAGACATTTTTATCATTTACACGGTACTTTTCTTTAATAAAATTAAATTAGAAATAATGGTCCTTTGAAACTAAAACTAACACCAAAACAAAGAAAACGGAATGAAGTTTCTTATTTTGGTCGTAGAATATTGCTTTCACTTCGAAGTTGTGAGAATTAGGAAGTAAAATACGAAAATTTTATGAGAATTTGACATTGTAAACAACCCGTCGTCAAGGCCAATCTCTATATCTTTAAATTCAAATTCGTTAGCATTAGCGCGTCATCAACAACCAAGCTTTGTTTATAGCAACACCAGTGCTTGTTGATTCTTTACGTGAAATTAATGTTTATCGTCGTATTAAATGAATCTTCATTTCTCATATAAAGTAATTATATCTTGATAAATTTTTCATTCTTATTTTCCGATCTAAATAGTAATCGTTTCATTTAGCGTCCCACCGTGCATTTAATGAATCAATCAAGATCGTTGAAATAACCCTGAATTCAGTGATTGCTTCCATTGAAGTGTAAAGTATTGGATTTAAAGCAGCAAGGAATGACAATGCTTTTATAAGTGACTGGAAAAAGGTAAACGAATTTTGTGCTTTTAGATATAGAATTGGAAATTAAACCGAGAAATGTTTTAGTGGATCATCTATTGGTGTGTTTAAGTATAGGTACTACCCACCTATATCTTTTGTTAATGGTGATAGTTATACTCATTGGTATTTTGTTATATCTTAAATATTATGTTAAAATGTTCGTGTTAAACGATTGCCGATACGTTATTAAGTTTGTTAGACTATAAAATATGGAACACCTCTCTCAGATTATGGGCGGCGGTCCTTTATTTTTATGCTTCGGTTCTATGCTGGCTGCTCAAATATTATCATTAGAAATACGCTTCAATATGTATGCTGTACGTTGCAGGGTTTAATTATTCCAAAACATTAAAGATGTATTCATTTTATGGACTCTAGACAAGTGTCGAAGGAGATGAATTTTACATGTATTCTTTTCATCGCTGTAAGAAATAGATGGATAAACTGAATAAGAATTTAGTTGAATAAGCATCATTTCGAAGAATGACCTCTAACAAGATATTTCACTTTCGAAATCTTTTTCGTCAATATACTTCACATTTTCAGTAACATACACTATAGAAATCCCCTCTAGAAAGAAGTATTGCTGGTATATGGTTTACCATTAGTCCAATATTGAACTCTGTAATTTTTTTCAGATATGTTACTCTATACATGAAAATATCATCTTCGAATATTTAAATATAGGAATCATGTCCTTGAATTTCAATTATTTGCCGATATCACCGAAAACAATCGCAAATGATTAACATAATTGAGAAAATTTAATCATTTTTATATTTATATTGACAATTGGTTTTTCTCTTATTCATACACCTTCTTTCTATTGGTGTTCGTTTTAGAGATACTGTGAGGTTAAAGCAGAATTTATAGTATTTGTTCTTGGTTGCGAGTTAAAATCATGCAAATTAGACAGAAAAATAAATGGCCAAGTAAAGGAAATGTAATTAATTTTTGTTATTTGAATTTCATGAATTTTTGAGGAAAGATCGCGAGAAAAACTTGCGAGCATTTCTAATCACTACCGATTACATCGCTTAAATGAGATAACTTCCATAAGTTTGAATGTCTACTTTCGCTTGGATTAAGTTTCCTCATTCCACGTTTATAAAAATATCGGAAGACAATATTTTTCGTCAACGGGATCTAAAAACATTGTAATTAAATTAAATCCTATTCAAGAGAAGAGATAAGAGTTCACTCTGAGTTTGCAAAATAATGGTCAAATAATTATTGCGATATAATTAAACAGTTGCGCCGCTTACATTATCGATAGGATAAAAATTTTCTTCACAATTCTAACAGTTAATTTAACAGCAGAGGGTTATTTATTAAGAGTTAAGTAATTAAATTAAAGAACAGCCAAAGCCATCTTAAGGATAAATTAGGAGTTAATTCATAAAAGGACGAGTTCTAATTAGATTATCTACTATACATTGTAATTCGTTTGCGGCGTTTATTTTTTGATTCATTTATTTGATAGTTGCGATGATTTCACTGACTCGCTGTCTAACGGACATATTGGACGTGCTTAGCGACCGGTTCATTTCTTTTCGTTTGTGGTTTACAAGATTTGTGTGGTTGTTTTGGTGATTTCGTCTCCATTCATTTGGTACTCAGTTGTTTCCTCTATTTGATGAAGCGACTTCTGCTTTAGTTTAGTCTGTGATTTACATTTGCGTAGCTGTTTTTGTGATTTCGTAAGTCACATAGGATGAAGAGAAGTATTGTTTTTTCATATATTTAAGACTTTTCATATCTAAATTTCATTACTTTCGATTTACATTCATTTTTCCGTTGAGAATCAACGGGCACTCCGCTGGTTTTATAGATAAATGGAGTTCAACATTTTAGTTGTAATTATGATCCTTTTTATGTAAAAATACGATAAACAAAGGCAAAAATATTGTTTAAATTTCATTTCAAGTCTGATAGAATGAATGAGTGGTTTACTCCACGATTGTGTTGTTGCGTAAGAATAAACAGCACTTTATAATTCATGGGTTGGGTTGAATTGCCACTAAAAATGTTGCATTCCATTATATAACATTAACCAATAATCAGGGCGTGTAGATTAACATTGGGCGTACGAATTCCCCGCGTACAAATTCCCCCCGGACCAATTCACCGGACGCCATCTAGAGGAAAAAGAATTTTCATATGAACTTTCAACCAAATTGAATTGGTTGAAAGTTTGCAGAAGAGATTTATCAAGTGGCTTTGCAACAAAGAAAATATTAAATACAGTAGAAACGACAATGTTCATCGTCGTGAATTCTTTGGCATTAACACTTTAAGCGTTAGACGAAAGGTTTTTGAAGTCAATTTTTCGCTAAATATTCTGTACAGTTACTGCAACTCTACGCTGTGATGCAATTTATTTGGCTCAGCGGTTCCCTCGGAGAACCCGTCAACAGCCCCTTCCGGAGGTTCCTTTTTCTAAAAAGAGCACAAATCTTATACTTTCCCTGTCCCAAAATCCGACAATTGACTTTCCAATAAACGTTTTCGAAGGCCTTCTAACTAAAATTAGCTTACGAAATTTTTAAATAATTTTATATATTTTTTACTTCTGATATTTACTCTGTGTCTCTCTTTTATATCTACTCTTCTATATTTTTCTATGCATTCCAGCTATTTTTTATTTATTTCATTTTATTTTACTATTCTTATAGTATATTTATTATAACGGATATAGTTGGGGTCAATGTGCATTTATTAAAGAATAATACTAAAATCATATTCACTTATTTTTGACGTGGGTGTGACCACTCTAAAAATGAAGGAGGAATAAAATAACGATTGAGGGATACATGATGCCAAGACAAAGGATGGGAAATCGTTCGTCGTAGAATGGACCTCATGTTTAGGTGATTACATTAGTGGAACTAGAGGAAAGCATGCATGGGAGAGGGGTGGTCGTATCCCGTTTAGGATTTTGTTGTATCAGTAATACGCCTTAGATATTTCGAGAAGCTTGAATTAGTATAAGACTGAATTTTTTTGCAATCACAATAAATACATCTCGAAAATTTATTAACAAAAAATGAATTTAAAAGTTAATTAGAGGGGAGTTCGTATGAATTTAGTCTTAAATTAACCTTTTCGCTGGTACCAGATCCACTCCTGTTGATTATTGATATTCATACATGCAAATAAATTCTTAGATACAAATAAACAAATTCAATAAGCTATCATCATATTTGGTTGAGTATATGGGCTCCCACCGGTAATTGAACATGGGACCGCTTTCACGAAACTCGAAAGCACAACCTACATGGCTACGCGGGAGCCCACCCTAACTTATTGTTCGCCATCTTTAAGTATCATATTCTACAAAGTTATAATAGTGATGAATGTATTTTTTAAAAGTAAACTTCTTTTCTTTTATGATTCACGTAATTTCAAAAGGCCAGTTAATATTCATTGCTATTCCAGAAAATATATAAGGTGGATGAAACCTTTGTTCGGCGTCATATTTGTTTACAAATGTAAATTGAGTCATGAAATTGAATAAATAAATTCATCATCATAAATTCAGTGTGGTAAGAGCATTTAATGTTTTGATGCTAAAAGACCTCTGAATGACCTTCTCAATATTTAACGATTCAGTGAAGTTTATCTCAAAATGTCGGAATAGATATGCACGAATACTAAGTCATGAACGACGGAATTGAAATTCAAAATGGATTGTACACAAAGGGAAGTCACGATTGGATGGGAGAACAACAATGAGAAGGACGCAACAAAGAGAGGACGACGTAGCAATAAAATAATAACCGATAATTTTAATCGATATGAGGCCTATATAAAATTCCGAGAAAAAAGTGATAGACGTAACAGGAAAACTTACAGATCGCGTGGGATTCGCATAGTAATGCATACAGAACAACCAGCAGTGGTATTAACCTGAAACCTTTCGAAACACATAAGGTTTTTATACCTTTCTTCTGAATTACATCCAGGAAACATAGAAATACGAACTTATATGAAGCATAAAAGGTCGATCATTCCAAATATATCGACGATTATCTTCTATTTCCGTAAATGGAGTTCCTGGGGACTAAAATCGATATGCGTAAACAATGCGTTGTGGACATTGTAAACGGGTTGTCGCCTCAGAAATCATTCTCTCTCTGTAATCATTCATCTTTTACTATACATTTGTCACTCTCCATAAGTAATCTTCCCTCGCGCCAGTGTTTCCGGTCCTAGACTTCATCATTTGAATATTACCAATCCAATAGCGAAAAGTTTCTGACAAATTGTTCCAAATAATTTTTTTAAAGATGCTGAAATGTGTATTAAGTATCTATTTATTCTTAATGATGTTTTTAACAATTATTTGGTTTGACAGTTATCACAAGCTTAATTATTTATGTTAGTGTACTAGACAGTTAATATATATTGAGTTGTGGTTGCTACTCTGGTACTGAAGATATCAACCCTGACCTTAAAATGAAAGTCACTTACAATTAGTGTTCCTACTTTTAGGTTTGTCTGAAGGTCAACAAAGTGACGATTAATGATATAAATTGTATACAGCTACAATGAAACTGAAAATAAGAATCACGAGAGAAAAAGTATGAATGAAATAAAGACGTTGAAGTATTTATAGAAAAAAGATATAAAGCGAAACATTTCCTTGAAAATAAACGAGTGCTTAAGTAGGAGCTAAGCAGAGAGCATTATAAATAAGATATACACAAAATTAATATAAATTCTCCACACTGACAGCTTACCGACTAGAAAAGACGACAGAAAGGTGACATTTTAGAGGAAAAAACGCGTCAAGAAAGAGTGAAAGGAAACTGGAGAAGTAATATTTGTTGCGAAATGTCAGCAAATAAAATGGCAGTTATCATGAGAAAAGTGAATTCAAAGACGATATCGACTTGGGTGCGATTCTATCAAAAATTTCCAAGATCGATGGGTCTTGCGACCGGTTGAGGCTCACGATATCCACAAGTGGAACGGAGATGGTATATGAATTTGCTAAAATAGTTAATGTCGCAATGAATTTCCGGCGACATGGATCGACAAAAATAATACTATCATTCGGCTAAGACAAATAATATACTCCAGAGGCACACAATTATTTAATGAATTCAAAAGACTCGTTCGCAAGTAAAAGGTGTCATTCAATGGATTAGTACGAGACAGTCAATCATTTCTTAACAATATTAGGGAAAATTGCGATTGAAATTATCGCAGAGCGAAATATCATGAGGGATTTAATAATCGACATCAAAATGTCTCGATATACTCAATGTTAAGATCTTATATTACCTTTTAGAAGTGTTTATCAACTTGAAGATGCGTGAGAAACCAAGCTTGCTTTGGGCTTTATCACCCATGTTTACAATAAATAGATTGACTGGAATCTTACCACCACTAAACGTCAAGAATCCGGCGCTGCGACAATGCTTCCCGCGTTTTAATTACTTTGTTTACTGGATTATTACGTTAGCATCCGTCTACTCCCTTTGGTATTTCATGTGTTCCATCTCCTTCTTTAGCATGCCAGTCGAAGTGTCAGCATTAGTAAAGCAGGCTTGGCTAGTGCAGGATGTAACAACCGGTAGTATTTGTGCATTATTCTATCTCTTCAGACACGAAAGAGTCACCAGTGTTTTCGCCGACATCATTGAACTGAAAGAAAAACTACCGAAGAATTTCGATTTTGGAATCAGTCGGATCCGTAGACTGTGCGAAATTCAGACCGTTTTGTGGCTCTCTCTGTTTCTTCTCATGACTTTCATTACATGGAGGTCCTCTCTACGTTCCAATGGATATCAGATCGTCACGTGGGTGGCCCTTTGCCTGCAGTTCGTCACCGTGATTAACGTGGAGTTCCTGTGGCAATCTTGGAACGCCGTCTTCCTCCTCCGCAAATGTGTCACCATTTTAATTCTCGAGATGAGATGTTGGCTGAACGGCGACGACTCCAACTTCACTTTCTCCAAGAGCCGCCTCATTTGGGCGAAGAAGACGCATCTACGAGCGTTCAAGATCTCTAAAACCATAGGAGACTTTTTCGGTTTTGCCCATATCATTCTCGGACTGTACAACGTCTTGAAAGTCTCTTATCTCTTCTATTCATCCACGGACACAACGATATACAGCCCGGATGGAGTGCAGGACATGTCGCTGCAAGTGAGCGGTGTACTTTTGACGGTCTCTATGGCTATGTTAATGATCGCCAGTATTTACATCGTAGAAAATCTATGTTCGGAGGTAATTACACTACGACATGTTTCTAATATAGTCTAAATACGCTAAGCATATTATACGTTTGTATCTTCCTACTTCCTAATTCATCGTTGTGTTTCAACTAGTTTCCCCTGTGAAGTTTACGAATGGAAATAGCGTCCACTTGCTGTTTGATAACGGCAGACTGTAAGCATAAGTGGTTATGTTCTGAATAAATAGGGAAATTTGAATTTTGCTGTATCGGGATTTTCGGAAGCCAAATGTCCGAAATATATAATACATTATTTATAGATGACTGTGCATTTAACTTGCTTCATCCAAGTCGTGTTCACACCATATTAAATTATTATAAATGCTGCAGATTGAATTTCTTCAAGTGGCAGCCCCATGCATTGTCTAAGATAACTTAAAGCGCAAGCTTATCCATAATTCATTACCAAGTAGTCTTATATAGATATGTATTTAAAAATAACATGACTATAATAACAAATAGTATAAGAATAACACAAAACTAAAATGAAACTTAATTTACAAATCATCCCCCGATATACATTAACTACAATACAATTACAAAACGTTTCTCTAAGTATTACGTATAAAAATCTGATGTGGCCAACATATGACTTTCTCCATATTTATTGAAAACAGAAGCCTATGCCAGTTATATATAAATTACTCCAAAACAATGAGTGTTACAGAAAAATGTTTCAAACAAAAGTTGTAGTAAAATTCATTATCTATAACTTTTGTACAAATTGTATATAAATACGTCACATTCTGTCAGAGATATTCAAGAAAAACTACAATTTTTGGATAAAAAGCAACTTAACGGTTAGCGAGTATTCACTAATAACTCCTACACAATCAGTGTTACGAAAAAATGTTTCAAACAAAGGTTGTAGTAATGTACATTATAAATGACTTTTGTATATAATTTTATATACCTACATTCCATTATGACAGAGATATGTATGAAAAACTTCCATTTCTGGATAAACAACAACTTCCGGTTAGCCATTATTCAAGAATAACTCCTACACAATCAGTGTTACGAAAACATTTTTCAAACAAAAGTTGTAGTAATGTACATTATAAAGGACTTTTGTTTATAATTGTATGTATCTACATTGCATTATGACAGAGATATTTATGAAAAACTTCCATTTCTGGATAAATAACTTCCGGTTAACCATTATACAAGAATAACTCCTACACAATCAGTGTTACGATAAAATATTTCAAACAAAAGTTGTAGTAAAGTACATTATCTATAACTTTTGTATATAATTATATATACCTATATTGCATTCTGACAGAGATATTTAAGAAACAAAATTTTGTTCCGGGTAAACCGCAACTTCCGGTTAAGCGATATTCATCAAAAACTAATCAACACTTGGCATTTCAGGAAAATACTAAATATGAATTTTGGAAATGATCGGGTAATAACTATTTAAGATAGAGCGCCCACAACCTTTTTACAACAGACAGACACACACACAGACAGACACGTTCGGGAAAATACCGAAAACAAACTCAATGGGCCCCAAAACATCTATCTATCTATTCCGTTGAAATCTGGAGGTCGACATTTTTGCGAATACAATACTTTCTCTATACTACGTAAAGGGAGAAAGTAAAAATATTACATCGTTATAAGAGCTTTATGCATATCTGTCTAAACTCTTTAATTGTTTTCGGTAATAGTTAAAAGAAAGTTATTGAGTTATGAACGATACTGAAATAACGGATTTGTATTATTCTCTGAAGTCCCTGAGTTGAAAGACGAAAGGGTAACTCCTTCCGAAACAGAATGATTGTGGAAGCTTCAAAGTCAATATTTATACCTACACCTAAGTTTAATGGATATTGTTTTTACAAGAAATGAGAATGAAAGTCAATGTACTTGAAATATAGAGTTCCATTATGAGAAACTATACACCAATTGTGCAGGAGAGAAAATAATAATAATTCAAATATCAAATAGATAAAGCTAAGCAAGAATATATGGATACACAACGATTGAAGTATGCAGAAAAGGAAACATCATAGAAGAAGAAACACTAAGTAGCATCAACGCAGCAGATTTATAATGACCCGTTTCATCAACAGATAGACATAATCAAGTCAGGAAAATAGCAGCTACTCAGTGGTTCTAATTTTGAGATATCTTTAAATTATAACACGTAACGTTTTATCATATTATCTTTCAGAAAGAAAAGCTTTAGAAATGTGTGTGCAACCATCTTGATAAAAGAAAGACGGTAAATGTATATATCAGGGAAGAAATAGAGCGAAACTTTTCCTGAAAATTAACCAGGCACCTGTTTGTCAAGATGAGCTCGGCAGAAAAGCTATTTGAATCAGTTATACATGAACTAAACATAAAGCCCCAATAGGAAAGCGACTTTGCGGAGACAAAAAACGCCAAGAGAGAGCGAAAGAGTGTTAGGGAATATAATTTTTGTTGAGAGGTGCTAGCTAATAGATATCATGAGAAAAATAAACGCAAAAAGATATCGACTTTACCTTTGGTACGATACAGTGAAAAAATGCGATGTCATGAATCGATAAAAATGATTTTATCCTTCCGTTGAGACACACATTATGTTCCATAGGCAATCAATTAGTTACCAAATTCAGGTTTCGTCCGCAAGTAAAAGTAGTCATTCAATAGTTTAGTACGGGATATTCAATAATTTTTAATAATATTATTAATAATGCTATTGAAATGATAGCAAGGCAAAATTAAATTTCACCGAAATTAAAATGTATCGATAAATCCTGTGTCAACTTCTTATTGTAACATTGCTCAAGGTTCATCAACTTGGAAATGGGCGATAAACGAGATTTGCTTTGGGCTTTATCCCCTATGTTCACTATAAATAGATTGACTGGAATCTTACCGCAATTAAACGTTAAGAATGCTGCGCCGCGGCAGTGCTTTCCGCGTTTTAATTACTTTGTTTACTCGATTATATCGTTGGCATCCACCTTCTGCATCGGCTACTTTATTCGTACTTTCTTCTTCGTTGCCAAGTCAGTCAAAGTGTCTGTACGGGTAAAACATTGTTGGCTAGTCCAGGATTCGACATTAGGAACCATTTGTGCATTATTCTATCTCTTCAGACACGAAAGAGTCACGAGTGTTTTCGCAGACATCAATGAATTGAAAACAATTCTACCGAAGAATTTCGATATCGGCGTCAGTCGGATCCGTAGATTTTGCGAAATGCAGTGTGTTTTGTTGCTCTTAATGATCTTCAACATGGCTGTCATTTCGTGGAGGTCCTCTATACATGGACATCAGATTATCTCCAACAAATATTACATCATCTCCTGGATGATCGTCCTCATAGAGTTCTTCTCCTTGATCCACGCGGAGATCCTGTGGCAGTTCTGTAACGCCGTTTTCCTCCTTCAGAAATGCGTCGCGATTTTGGTGCTCGAAATGACTTGTTGGTTGAATGGCGGTGACTCTAACTTCACCTGCTTCAAACGCCGCGTCATATGGGCGAAGAAGACGTATCTACGAGCATTCAGGATCTCTAAATCCATAGGACACTTGTTTGGTTTTTCTAACTTGCTGCTCGGACTGCACAGCGTCACGAAGGTGTCCTTTCTCTTCTATTCATTCACGGACGCAACAATATACAACCGGAATGGAGACTCGGATACATTGTCGCAAGTTTGCGGAATTCTTGTGATTATCTCCGTGGCTCTGTTTATGGTTGTCAGTATTTACGTCGTAAAGAAGCTGTGTACGGAGGTAATTACAATATGATACAACTCTAATATAATTTAATTTTTTCAAGCATCTCCTGCATTCTTTCTCCCTAATTTATAATATACCTACATATTTCACTGATTCTTTCAATGCTACGCTCGAAATTTTCATAAATGGCAATTATAGCTTGCTGAATTACACTTTATGCCTGTTAACCCTTGTGTAGGCACCCGGGTACCCACTAAGGTATATTTTTGCTTGTACGTTGATTATAAAGAAAGATATCGCTTTGATGCTTCAGATCGTCGTTATCTACCTGAATCCCTAATAAATACTACTACTATAAATACGTTAACTATATTTAATGCTTAAATAAAAGCATTAAAAGTTCACATACGTCCTGGGGGCACCCGGGTACCCACCTGAAATTTCCTTCTCATTTTCTGACACATATGCGTTGGAATTCGTTCCTTGAAAACTTTATTCATTAAATATACATTTTCTGAAGATATTAAAGCCAATTTTATATCAATTGCACGGTTAGAACTTTTATTATGAATAAACATAGAAAGGTATGTTTCTTACTTCCGTAAAACGGCCAGCGTCAGTCACGCGAAATATCGGCTTTTTTGTTACGGAGGCTCAACTTTGGAGTCGTATAAAAGTTTAAGGAGAAATTGCACAAAAAAACAAGTAACATCAACGTTTAATACGTTCTATTACATGTGTAACCATATAAGCTAATCATTTCTGTTTTCATAACATTTGGTATTTATCATAGATGGAACGGAAAAGTGCCCATTTTTACGAGCTGTTTCACGGAGTGCTCTTTTTTAACGTTTGTTCCTCAAACGCTATTACTTCAATCACAAAGATATTTTGATAGAATATTAATACGTTTATTGTTAATTAAAATACGAAGTTTCAATATATTCGTATGAAACGATAAAAAGTTGTTGTCGATTTTGTGAAACAACTTTTTCTCAGAAGTGGATAGCCGTAGAAATACAAAATTGGGTTCGTTAGAAAGATTTCAAAATGAGTTTTTACGGTAAATAATTATTTTTCACAACAAATTAGCGGATTTTTTTATACGAATTAATATTTAACGCCGAGATTTGCAACTGTTGAGCAGTGTTGCCGTGTTGATGTCTTCGGGAGTTCCTAACCTCCCTATCTCGCCCTGCTCTTTCTTTGTCTCATTTTTCAGCTACGATAATATCGTTTTATCTGAAAAAATCAAATTTTAAGTACTAACACCTCAAATTTACCCGAGCGCCTTAAGTTAAGCTTTAGTAATATTGCTGTACTGACTGTGTGGTAGTTTTTCGTTAGCTTCTATTGGGCAATATATGCTGCATATTATGTACATCGATGATAATTTTCACGGAGAATTTTTATTCACATCAATCGTTAGATTTGACTTACGTTTTCGAATGTTAATTACAGACAAGTTTTTGACATACATCGCACACTTTTCTAGTTTTTCTTCTCCTTCTTATCAATTGCTTATAGCACAGGTGACAGCTCCCATTGATGTTCTTTCTCCCGGAGCTGTCCGATGTAGATGCACCAAGAGTAGAATCCTCCTCAATAACTGGCTGCCCGATAACACTTTCAATCGCTATCTTTGTTGTAATATTGCGCATAACTTGCAAATTTTGTGATCTTTGCTAAATTACTGGCTTCGCCAGTTCTTCACTTAATTTCGCATAAATCTACGTCGTTGGTTGGTTTTTGACGTCAGCATTTCGTTGTTTTCATAGTTTATCCGATAGGATGCAAAAGTAGCTACGTCGATTATATTGAAAAACATAGCTAGCGGCCATCTCAAAGTGCGGCATTTTGTTGTATACCTAATAATCATCTGGTCCATTGTATCACCTCCAGATTTAAACTTACTGTAATACAAAATTATATGGGGCTTCTTCTTACCACTTTCATAAATATTTATATCAGAATGCATCGTTGAAATTAAAATAACTGCTTTCCCCTTCTTTGGGACATAAGAGCAAATAATTACTCTTTGGTGGAAATTTATTATTGTTCTTCAAATAGCCTTTGCACGAAAAAATTCTAAGAAAAAAAGAAAGTGACACTATGTTTTATGTATTCTACATAAACCTGTGAAGCGTTCGGCTCTCTCAGTAATGCAAATACCAGAAGAAAGCCAGGAGTAGCACGGAAGCACATATATTCAGTTTCTACGAAACATAAGGGTAAGAAAGATGATCAATAAGATGAGATAATAAGGAAAATACGAAACGTAAATTTTTGCAATTTCTACTTAAACTTTTTACGACTCCAAAGTTGAGCCTCCGTAACAAAAAAGCCGATATTTCGCGTGACTGACGCTGGCCGTTTTACGGAAGTAAGAAACATACCTTTCTATGTATATTCATAATAAAAGTTCTAACCGTTCAATTGATATAAAATTGGCTTTAATATCTTCAGAAAATGTCTATTTATTGAATAAAGTTTTCGAAGAACGAATTCCCACGCATATGTGTCAGAAAATGAGAAGGAAATTTTAGGTGGGTACAAGGGTACCCCGGGTGCCCCCAGGACGTATGTGAACTTTTAATGCTTTTATTTAAGCATTACATATAGTTAACGTATTTATAATAGTAGTATTTACTAGGGATTCAGGTAGATAACGACGATCTGAAGCATCAAAGCGATATCTTTCATTATAATCAAAGTACAAGCAAAAATATACCTTAGTGGATACCCGGGTACTCGGGTGCCTACACAAGGGTTAAAAGATCGAATTCATTTGCTGAGTGATCTAGAAGATAAAATTTTTAAATTCCATAATACTAGACGTCATTTGAATGATTGGAAAAAATATATTTAAAAACAAGCATCTTTTTCATGATGTAACTTCAAGACCACTCTGAACGTCCATAAAGGTCGCGGATTCCCCACATCTGGTCTAAGACATTTCACCGTCGTAGTTTCGCCGCGTGTTTTACTTATCATTATTTCATCGATGTATATATTCCCGTACAGATTTCAAGTTTGATTCTAAGTTCCTTTAGACCTAATAAGAATTACCTCCTTCCAAATCAATCCATTACAATTCAACCCACCAAAGCCCAACCCGCGCGGACTTAACTAAAACATAGTCCCCTCCGTTTTGAAACAAACGCCAGATTCACAAATATTAATCCTCTTCTAAATCGTGTCAAAAGAATTTATAGAAATCAATAAATGTAATGAAAGTAAATTACAAAACATTTTATAAAAACAAAAATGATTTTAATTCCTAAGAAATTATTCGCAATGAAACGTTCCAATTCCGTTTCCATTTAGAAACTCTAGTCACTCCCAATGAAAAATGCAAATCGATAACAGAACATGTAGATCAATACATTTAGCGACTCAATTCTGTCATGTAAGGAATCTATGAAAATATCATTATCAACCAAACCGTCGGACTTAAAGTGTCTAATATTTAATTGGAGATCGGGAGAGAGTTCCATCGATAGCAGAAGCAGTCATGAATGAACTAATTCCACTGAGAGGAGCTTAAAAATGTCAATCACTCGGGAACTCAGGAATAAATTTAATATAATTCACTTCAGGCCAAGAAAGCAAAAGTAAACAAGAGGTTATGTTCGAAAATTTTCATCTCGAAAGAAGAGAAAGAGTTCTATTTCACTTTCACTTGAAAAAGGAACCAACGAGAAAGATATGTACGCATTTCCGATGCTTTAATCGGATTAAATGGAAAACTCAAATGGTTTACTGTGGGCTCTGTGTCCTATGTTCACTGTGAACGCATTGACTGGGATCTCACCAGATGGTTCTTCCAAGCTCCGCCTTGCTTTGCTCTACTGTGCCCACGCATTGATAATGATGTGCAGCGTCTTCATATGCTGGAAAATGACCTACGACTACGTGTATTCGGACGTGGCACAAGACACTTCTAAGATCATCAAGTTAGTCTGGCCTCCTTTCGATTTGATCACGGGCGGAATTTTCACTTACGCACATCTAAAGAAGTACTCCAGAGTTCGGCGCAACTTCGAGGACCTCGCCGAATTATATGACATTTTTCCCGGTGCATTCAACCTAAGGAACATACGAATTTCCTCCGCATTTCAGTCCTTTTTGTGCATTTCCATGGGAACCTCCCTGTTTCTATTGCCGTGGAGGGAAACCTATCACTACCCAGAATTCTCATCGGTAGGGGGTGTCACCATCATGCAGTATTTCGGTGTCGTGCATCTGGAAATCACCTGGCAGTTTTACACAGCAGTAGTCCTTCTCCGAAGATGTTTCATTGGCCTAAACTTCAAACTCCGCTCACGGATTCTTTCGTCAGGAAAGTTGGACTGCGGCAAATCGAAGGAATTCTGTACGAATGCGTCGTCTAGGAGCGTCTTGCGGATGAAGAAGATTCAGCTGCATTTGTACAGGATTTTGAGATCTGTCGAAGACGCGTACGTCGTATCCAACTTCCTGCTCGGTTTTTATAATGTCATGAGAGTGTCCTTCCTCCTGTACTCCGCCACTGACAAGAAAATTTATTCTCCATCTGGGATACCGGACGTATACTTTCATGTCATCGGGGCAGCCTGGATGACCTCTCTCTGGATGCTTCTTACCATAGTCGTTTACGCCGCTGAGAAATTGCACGCCGAGGTAAATAAGGCAGAGACGTTCTACGGCATCTTCTCTGATACCGGGAGATCTGGGTTCTAACCCCACCACGAATAACTTTATTCACTTCCATTTATACTTTGTTCCATATACAAGGAGAAGAACCAATAGTTACCTGTTGACTCTATTTTCTCATTTACGCTACACAGAGTAAACGAAATTGCCTTGTCTTCAACTTCGTGGTATTCCATCACTAAAAACAAAGATGTTTTAGCAACGAAACAATTATATTTTATTTATACATGGTGGTCTGTATAAATAAAAAAATATTTTGTTGCTTGAATTCCTTTGATTTTATTGGTTAGAGCTATGAACCGAATAAGAATCAATTAATTTTGAAATGAGACAAACTATAAATTTCGAATTCCTCTCTCATCATATTTTATCCAGTTCCAATATGTGTGATAAAATTGCAGCAGATAGTCCACCAAATTAAATACCAGTGTGATTTCTGGTATTTAATTAGTTGGATTATCCTCATATGAATTTAAAACGAGTATATAATTGAGTCTTTCAGATAAATAAAGGGAATGACCATGTGATTTATGCCCAATGCTAGTTCTTATTGATCCAATAAAAAAAACATCGCTCTCAGAGGTTAATTTGTAATTTTGATTCTATTTCATAAAGAAAATATGGAATACAAAATTGGTGCTTTCAAACCAATTCATTGCTATTTATAGATTTAACATAAGAGACTCAGGAAAAATAAAGTTTGTATCTTTCCTTTGTATACCGTCCTATCATGGGAGATGACCTTACAGACTGATATCTTATTTCAAATGAAATACCTGTAATTAAAAATGATTTAATTTTTTTTAACAATATATGATGCAAGCCTAAAGAATTCTCTAATAATAACACAATTCACAATAGATTCTTTTTGTATAGTTACAATCAAATAATGCAAACAAAATTGTTATTCTAATTTTGTAAAAATTGAATTGCAACAACATCTTGCCAATAAAATTTTCAAACGGTTAAGAATAAGAAGTGCCAAATTGAATGCCTAGTTATAAATCAAATATATTGGCAAATACCACGTATAATATAATTGGATTTAAAAATAAATCAACACTCCCTCACAGTTCTCTATTTAATATATTTTACTAATTCAGCAATAATCAAACACTCCTCATTACACAAAGGTGAAATGTCTCAAGGTCTTCAAGATTATATGTTTGATAATGAATGGCAGTAAATTAGACATCAGGAAAAGTACAGAATAAATCGGAATGAGGGGCAGTAAGAATGAAATGGTGGAGGGAAATATAAATCATACCAATAAATAGGTTTTGATACCATAGACAACAAGTGTCCACAAACAACTTCCTCTGTGTAGAAGAAGAGTTACTGCCTCTTACGCATTCCAGCATATTTTATGTATCTATCATATCTCTGGCAACTAGAATTAATTGACTTTGATTTACCATTGCAATTTTCAATTTATCATTTTTATGTCAAGGTTTAAAGATAAAATTCCTATCATTAAAAGAGGAAGAATGAAGACCTAAGATTTCACTTCAGCAGCAAACCTCTTCAAATTGAGATTAAACTGACTGAACAGGTAAAGTGGTAATAAAGCAGCCATTATTCTTCAAAGACTAAGGCTTCACTCTTCTTAGAATGGATAATTTTCAAGAGAACCAAATAATAATTAACCTGCCATCTAATACACTGCTAAACTAATTTTATAAGGTTGAATTTGGTTAAATATAAGGTAAATGTTTCCAAAAGGGTGATTACAGCTTTTTCTTGGTGAGTAAACAATCTCATCAAGATATATTACCAAAAATATACTAATAGGGTTTCTGTGTAGCTCTCTGAACAAATTCTAAAAATTTAGCTAAAAATTTTGATTGCTAAATATCAGTTTTTATGTTTCAGTATTCTTATAATCATCACTATCAGATTCAGCTGAATTGGGTCAAAGTCACAGTAAGATTTTGAGTTTTTCAAACAATATCTTTAAGCATATCAGAGCCTTACAATACTATTATAGGTTTCTCTTTCAGTCATAATCAAATCTTTGAATGCCAATATATTTTGTATAAATGTCCCAAATTATAGAGAAAATACAGGATTCTAACACACTTATGGATACCACCTTATGAATCTTTATACTGCAGTTGATTCCCAATTTTGTATTGACGATCTGAATCCATATAACTCTTAAGTTATTCTTGCAATAATCCATTTCCATTTTTATCTTTTACTGCACTTATTTCCAAAACTTGGCGGAAGTCTGATAAAACTGGCAAGTTAGTTACAGAGATGATACTGAGGGTGGAGGATCATCAAACAAGAAGGGAGGTAAGAGCCTCAAAAGAGTTGTAAAAATCAATATTCTTTTCCTTTAAAACAAGGCAATAAAATATTTAGAAAACCTATTCAACTCATTTGAGTACTTAGGGATTTCAATAGTCCCTATGTTACATGTAATCTCTACAATCTGACTGATTTAATTTATAATCTATAATTCCTTTATCACATTGGTTCTTTCTCTAGTTTTCCCTTCAATTTTAATTAACCTACACTTGCAGTAAAACAGACCTCCAATCACAAAATTTCAATCAGAGAGATCTTAAGCCAATCTAAGTCCAAAAAAGACATTTATAATCAGTTTACTAAAAGATTAATGCATATGCACAAATCTAATAAATTGTTTTTTCCCTTGCGGACTCCCAATGGAAAGTGAGCTTGACTTAAAATTGAAAGCAAAGTTTTCATTTTTTTTAATTACAAAATCAAGATTTTTACAAGTGTAAGTACACACAAAGTACAGTTCTGTTTGAGTTAAAGTTTCATCAAAATTACCCCAACTCACAAAATATTCGTATGAGAAGTTAAAATTTAGCTCATTGTGTTATAGAAAGTGTCAGTGCTGTTATGGTATACATTGCTACAAAGCTTGGTGGTGCATCCAATGCAGCAACCACAAAAGTATTTGGAGGAGTAATATTTATTTATAGCCTATTACAACATCGCAAATTTTAGTCTCTGGTTCAGAGCTATCTTGCATGATGATCTCCAAGAATTCATAATAAGACAGAGAAAAATTTAAGGAAAAATAAAATTAAAGCCTATGGTATAACTGAGAAGGATAAATTTGTTATCATCGTTAATGAAGAAACGGATTAACTTAAGAAAAGGGAAACTTTAATGAAAAAAATAAGCACGAAGAAAGAAGAAAAGGAATAGCTAACATCTTTCATTAATCTTTCAGTGGTTATTTTTTGAAGATGAAAATATTATAGTAGTTATCTCAAGAGAAGTGAGTTTAAATAAGTTACTAAAAGGTGGCTTTGAATCCTTATTGGTTGTCATATTATGTGCATCTCACAGAAATATTCTTATATTACATTAGAATATATAGAAATATTCTTACATTACAGCATATTTTAATGTTTCAATCTTGCCAGGATATAAGAATCTTTATGCTTACCTCTCAAATGCTGAATTATTGTAACATTTACTATTCACTCACTGTCACATTTTAAGTAGTTTGAAGAATAACTAATCTGTGAATATTTTATTTATCTTGAACTCTGGGGAATCTTCAGTTATATATCACCAATTTTGATATCTATTTCATTTCTACTTTCAATCATTTGTAATTCTTTTCTTCATTGACCATGCTGTACTACATTTTTTGCCTTTTCCAGATAAAATATTTAGGCAGAATCATGTGTTAAATTCCATACTTATACTCTGATAATATTGCTTAGTAATAGGTATTTAATCATACAAACATGCTAAAATGAAAGATAAATTATTGACTGGCAATTTCAATGCTAATTTTATTTCCCTCAGCTCCATCTCTTCTCTCTACAACTCTTGCACACCAAGTTCCACTTCACAGCCTGCGGCTTCTTTCCACTGGACTTCACTCTCCTTACATCGGTAATTATCAACTGTCTGAAAAGTATACCTTTTGCAAATCCTAAACATACCCTATTCTTCCAAATGCAATATTGTTAGCTCACATTAAAATTTAGTGAAATCTGTACCAAATGAAAATACTTTGACAATCCCTCAAAGCATGTGAAATAGAAGATGAAAAAGAAGGAAAGATTCAAAGGGTATTAGGTAACTGGTTTAATTATCAAGTATATCAAAATAATGATTTGAAATATTTACAATGTTTGAAATTTTCTTTGAGGCTGCAAGTTGATGTTGCTAATTCAGAAATTGAAGTAGAGCTGTTCAATGGACAATACACAGAAAGCCACAGACTGTTTTGAAAAGCATGACTTTGGGGAAGAAAGAGTGAGGAAAACCAAATTTTTCTCTGGTTCATTCAAATGCATAAATTGTAAAATGAAAGTTGTTTACATTTAATGCATCTGCAAGTCTATTTTTATTTTGTGAACTTTGTCTATTGACCAACTGTACAGTTAATATTACAATATAGACTTCAGGTCACTTGAAATTATACTAAAAACTTATGGACCACCAATATGGACCACCAATATGGACCACCACTTATATGAATGAAATTTGATTATTTTAAAGTTATGTGCTATAAAAGTTTTATTATTTCTTAGGCAAACCAAAGAAGAAGTACAGAATTTGGTAAACAGTAAATCACAAGGAAGTATTGTGAATGTTCAGAAAGCATGCTCATACACAGCAGAGTTTGCAATATTTTCCTTTTTCCGTAGTTGTTGATGAATTTCCTCTATCAATTTCTAAAATAGTGAGCTTCCCAAATGAAAGTGATGGATGCTAACTTGAGTTAATTATAAAGCTAAATATTCATACCGTATTTGACGGCATATAAGACGCACATTTTTTCCTGAATTATGTCTCAAAAATTTCCCAGCATCTTCTATGTTAAGGTTCAACCTCCACAGATTAACTTTCAATAATGAATGCTATTTTAAGCCCAGATGGTCTATACTACCTATTTCATAATTGCATTCAATGATTGTGTTAATATTTAGCTTTTACGAAACGTGACAACTAAAAGAAGCTACATTTTAAGTTATTGCGGTACCGCGCTTTCGCACCGACTATTTAAACTTTTTTTCCTTGTGAGTGGACAACTTAATGAGGGTGCGTCTTATATGCGGGTGCGCCTTATATGCCGTCAAATACGGTAATTAAAACATAAGTTTTTAAAACCAAACTTTTATACTTAAATCACACACAAATAGCACAAAATATAAGTCGAATACTTAAATGATAGTTAAATTCTATATTTTTGGGTGGGACACAATGTAATAAAAACTTGGTTTTACTCATAATTTTTGCTAAAAGTCCGTTTGTCTGCAGAAATATGTCTCTTCCCTATAACACTACGGATGTTTTAACATCTCCTTGATCATAACTATATCACATTAAATAAAACAGTCCATGAGTGAAAAGAGTGTGATTTAGAAATACTTGTACATGGTTGGAAGTTTATCTCTATGAATGTATTGTCCTAACAGAGTATGCTTGAATCACTGGAAATTGTCTTCCCTTTAAAAAAGATTAATATCTCATAACCACTACTTTAGAATGAACCTACATTCCCAATGCATATCTTGTATATTTATATTTTTTTGAAAACTAAAAATAGCCACCAGACAATGTGGTAGTCATACCTGTTGGGGGGGAATTACAGAATCTGCCTAGCATTCACCCTAGTTGGGAGGAAAACCCTCCAAAACCTTCCGAAAACAGTATGTAATACATATAATTACAAAAGTGTTTCAAAATTTACAATATTCATGTCATCAAAATTGATATTGAATAATCAATATTTTGTAATTGCAATCTTTCAGGAAAACTTACTAGCTTGCCTTTAACAATCACCATGGTCATCAAAGTGGACTGATTATTCAAAACTAAAAAGTTCAGTAAATTTTTGCCAGTTATGTCAGAATTCTATTTTATTCCACAACTGAAATAAGAATATTATTCAAGGAGTTATTCTTGTGGTTGGTTGATACTTGTGTTATTTCTAATTTAATGTTGTTCATCAAATGTAGTTTGAAAACAGAAAATAAGAACTTACCAGGCATTTCCTTAAGTATTTATATATTATCTGAAGTCATACAAAGGAAAATATTAGTTAAAAATAAACACATGTATCATTATATTTTCAATTTAAAGAATCTAAGTACTATAATCCTAAAATGAAATTTGGGGATTCAAGCATTCAAAATCTTTGATAGTTGAGACTTTTCTTATCAGAACATTATTACACTAGTACACTGATAGAGAAGGATTTTTTTAGGAAGAATGTTTTCACTTCAGATTTAGTACAGTTTATTTCCAAGTCTCATTTCAAGCTTAAAGCATAATCAGCATGTTAACGGAAGATGTAGTCTTCAGGGCTTTCAATTCCTTTATTTACCTTTCAATCATTCGTACATGGTAAGATGTTTACATCAAAGACTGTTACCATTTCTATCAGGATATAAGTGTAGAGGGCAAACAATAACCAGCTTAGGATGCTACTACAAGGGAGTCTGGGGGGTACAGGGAAGGAAGAGGATGCGATACCATTTCCTATACAAAACATTTTGTATTATAAACAGGATCCCCTTATATCGCAGCAATGTCAAAGTATGTTTCAGAAGGATGCTGCTAATAAAGTAATATAATGTAAAGTATTGTTATAAAATAGTAAAAATATAATATAAAGGTTGTATAATAAAGGAGATCCCCTTATATAGCAGCAATGTCAAAGTTGTTTCAGAAAGATACTGCTAATGGAATCAAAAGCTTCAGTGAAATCAATGTAACAACTGTCATGTAGAGCAAAATTTTAAAAAGCTGAGATAATGTTCTTGTAACATAGTGAAATTAGATAATTACTGCAGGACTGATAAAATGACTTTAAGTTAGATTTTACAACTTTTTAGTTACAGCATCAATGACTGGAGAAGGTATAAAGGATTCATCTCTCATTTCTTACTGTGCAAGAACAGAACATTTATCTCAACTAAAATATCAGAAAACTGCCAAGAATAAATGGCGTACGTAGTGACCTGAGTTGATAGAATTGCCATACAAGTTTCAGAACTGAAATGGATAGATGACTATTCCTATTTCCAAGCCTTCAGTTTTAATTAAATCCTCTCTCTATAGATTTACCAAATAATTAAAAATTATGCTAAGGAGAAAATGGAATCAATCCTTAGTATCTATGAGGTCAAGCAGTTCACCGTTTGAGTTTATAGGCCTCTATTTCATAGCTATCCCCTCAATAGAATCTTAATCCCAATTCACAGAAATTTTTTGTCTGAATATGCAGATTTTTCCCTCAGAAAGAAGAACCTTCATTTTCCAAACTAATATAATTGGGTGTCATATAACACATACATCTCAGATAATCATAAGGTAAAAATGAAGCTATTAAATTCAGCATTTACTACGCATAATACAAGATTTCTTCTGCAGATGGCAGCAGCTGTGGTGACCTACCTCGTTATTCTGGTGCAGTTCCAGAGTTCTGAGAAAACTGATACAAAACTACCATGCAATTGCTCAGCAGCATTCATACTGAAAACGGAGTTACATTGACATAGTTAAAACTCTCCAATACATCGGGGATACTGGTAGTTAAATATGAATGATTTATAAAAACAAAACTATCCAATAAACTATAAGTTAGATCTGAAAGAATCACTGCAAGGAAGTTTACACCAATTGGTACAGATATATGGTTGACATAACACCACAGGTGCACCTCCTAAAAGCATTTTCAGGGAATTTTCCATTCCAAGAATAGAGAATTCCAGATGGTTAAGTTAAAAAAATGATCTCAACTACCATGGAATGTCAACTTCTCATTTAAATTTTTAATTGAAAATAAACAAAGAACTGATGATATTTTTTAACATAACTGATTATGCTTCACCAAGAAATATACTTTTGGGTGATTTAATAAGATTTTATTGATAGAACTAAAATTAGAATTACAGTAGAAGTTATTAATAAAGAGAGCTGACAAAAAATGAAAAAGTACTCATTATAACCGGTTTTTATAACTAAATGTCTGTCCTCTTGAATCCAAGGGAACTCAGTACAGCAGAATGGAACTGTAGGGTTTTTTACTTATCCAAATGCTTCAGAATGTGTAAAAAATTACATTTGTATTGAAATTATTATTTCATTGATTCATAAACCATAACCAAAGAGCTGAACGGACTAACGTCTTATGATCAACTGATGAAGAAGCGATGTGAATAATGCAGAAAAGGTACACCTAATTCATATTAAATTTCTTTTTTGAGATAATTTTCATTCACACGCTGCATAAGCAATGACTGTGTTGTGAGGGAGATGGAAAGCTTACCATTGGAATCTGAATCAGTATTTTTTTTATCTCCTATTATCCCACCTATTCTGGATCAGACAATTTGGTGCCAAGTTTCAAAGAAATTAAAACAAATCCCACAGGTGGATGTTAATATGATAGGAAACTTAATAAAAAATTCCCACAGTGACTCAGAGGATGTCCACATACTGGGCTTTATGTTTCCATACTATTGGACAAGGATTCAAGCAAATTCTCAAATCGCCGCAATGTATTTCAGATTACCCTTAATTAGTACCATCAAAAAGTTATTTAATTAGTTGCCTGGGGTCAATATGACCCAAAACTCTTAATTTTTAAGACCGCTTTCAATGGTAAATAAATTAATTCAATTTATCATTGTTCAAAAATGACTCTTTAAAAAATAAATGCTACTTTTTTATCAAAATATCTTTTTCCATTAAATATTAATTAATTAAAATGTTTAAACATGTACCAAAATTACCGTCACATATATAATTGACATTTTTTCTTATAAAGAATTAACCTAAGAGTTTCAAACTTTTTGACAATGCAGTAGAGGTTTTATTATTGTAATTTTCTTTAGCAAAATTATACTATGTTTAAATGCCATCTGCTCAAAAATAATGAAAGTTCATTTCACTCCATTTGGAAAAAAGTCAAAATATGGGATGAAAATAAATTTTCAAATTTTTTAAAACAAATTTTATTCTAGGCGTTTTAGACTATGACAAAATGATTAGTAATACTTTCAAAATCAGAAAATTAATCCTTATCAGTTTTGCCAACCTATAAAAGAATTCTTTGAAAAAATATTTTTGAATCAGGCTAAATTTGGGGCATAAGAATTGTATTTTAAACAGGTTTTATAAATTATCATTTCTTAACCTATAGGCAGCCTAATATCTTCACAAAACAGGGGTGCCAACTTTTAAAAACAAATTCTTCATAAGTTTTTATTGCGTAGCTATTTGTTACTATATTGGAAATATATGAACACAGACTTACTCAGTGAGCATAAGTAAATTGTTTTGTGATCCATAAGAGCATTTAAAAAACATTATAGATGAATTCGAAATCTATTTGTGAAAATCTTAAAAAATATCTGCAAAATATTTAGGAAATTATCTCTTTTTAGTTAGTATGCAGGATATGATGTTCATTATTCACCTAGTGATTAACAATGAATTACTTTACGTATGAGTACCTCAAAATTATTAATTTACTAATTATTTTAATTAATTATTAAAGATAATTATTTAAATTTATTTTTGTAAATTTGGTAACACTACTAAAATTGAATGACTGATCTATTCCATGAAATTGACAAAATTATCAGATAATCATAACATAGCAAACATCTTTACAATACGAAAATTTGGTTGAAATTTTTTCATTACTTTCTGTTTTACCGAAGGGGTCGTTCCATATCAAGTGATCACAACATTTTTACCTCACCATTTCAGATTTCTTTCATAATTGGCTCATTAATTATTTGCCCAAAGATAGGAAAAAGTCCAAATTTTTAGATTTTTTTGTTTATTATTTTTGTTGCTATGGGGATTCAAAGTTTACAAAAAAACGTAAAAATAAGCATGCACGTCGAAATATATTTTGACATAACTCCTGAACTGTAAAAGATAGAAAGCTCAAACAAACATTAATTTGTAGCTATTTTATTAAGCTTTAATATGATATGCAACATGACTACTTTTAAAGAAAATTGAATTTCGAGGTCATGGGGGTCAAATTTCAAATTTGAATATCTCAGAAAAAGTATAATATTTTTTTTCCAAAAACTATTAAAGAATCTATCATGTTTTGACTCCATTTCCACCAAATCTCAATTTGGGATCACAATGGGATCATGCACATTTTGAATTTTTAAATTACCTCTCCAAGCCCAAAATGGGTATTTTTGGTATATTTCATCACATTTCATATTTCATTAACTACTTTATTATAACGAGACGCTTACTAGAGTAATTCTATATTAAGAAATGAACAAACTACATACATATGTGTGTCATTATTCAAAATACAAAATGTCCCATACTTTGCTCTCCTACTTAAATACTTGACCGATTATAGCATACATTAATTCTTGTTTCACTTTGCTTGTAGTGTACTTAACACAGCTTTACATCACTTTGTAAATAGTCTTTCCTTGAGAGTTTTTGTTGCTAGGTTAGTATCTTTCTGTGTCAGGAAATTAGTTTGGCCGGTTGGGGTTTTGGCATCAACACAAATAAGCACTCGATCTCCCAATTCAGGAAGGATGTCTTATTTTTCTGGTTACACTAAAGATGGTGATTGTCCTGATGGGTGCAAGAAATTCACTGTCACTTTGTTGTGTTTCACATTTTCAAAATTATCTCAACCGCCACTTTCTATCATATGCACAAGTGATGTAGCCTCCCAATTTGTTCAATGTTTCACAGGTTCTTGTACCTCCTTACAAAATATGCTCCTGAGACTCGGTGTCAAAGGCGAATATCTTTGTAATAATTTTGTTTTGGGCAGATGGAATGAAAGTCTGATTCGGTTGTGTTCCTTGAATGGGGAGTTCTTCATAAAACCTAGTTTTCAGAAACTCTTCTTCCTCATTATAATTTGTAATGCTTGAGTACAAGAGCTGAATAGAGGAAATGTTGGATTCACACCAGTTGAAGAGTTGATGTGGTGTCAAAATATGGTCTCTGAAGGCTAGCTCTAGCTGCAAGACGTTTAACTGTTCCTCCTCAACAGGAACGGATCTAGAAAAAATTTTGGGGGGGGTCCGATCGAAAAATTTAAAAATAAACGATATTTCGGCTTTCACAAAACGTGACGTTAGAATTGCTAGAAATTTACCTAATTGTGTTAGAGAAACTCGAATTTTTTCGTTAGTGATTGCTTATTAAATTGTGTGTTTATTTGCGTTATTCTGAGTTTCATTTTCGAAAATTAGGCACAAGTGATATTTCGGGGGGGGGGGTCCGGACCCCCAGGACCACCCCCCTGGATCCGTCCCTGCTCCTCAACCATCACAAACACCTTTTCCATGGGCGATGGCATGGAAGTACCATTCTGCTTCCACATTAAAGTCTTCTTTATGGTGGCAGAAGTTGGAAAAGTTTTTCCTATTCTTATATTGGGCAGCTGATCCATCTGAGAAGTAGTAGCATTTTTTCAACGACGGCAGTATGCTATTCTCCAGGAAATTGATAACTTTCTTCTGAAAGTTATGAACAGCCACAGTGTTATGTATTAAACATTCTGAAATTATAACAAAGCTTTTGTACTTGACAGCCTCCTGATCCCTGCAACAGACAGCAAATGGATGCACTGTTGCTTGTTTATGTCTCCAGTGATATGACTGAGCTTCGTCTTGAATAAGAAATGAATAATTTTCTGAAAAGTCTAAGGAGATGACAGCCTCATTCACTTCCATACTTTGCTTTATATGGGATAAGTACAATGCCTGTTGAGTAGCCACAAAGGCATGTTTTTTCAGAACTAAAAGTCTTTCACCAATGTCTGAACAAATTCGTCAGTGCTTTTTGTGATAGTTTCAAAACTGCATCTGTTCACTGAAATCCACTGTTTGTATGAAATGTTTTCAGCTTTCAACAGCTTTTCCTCCAAAGCATCCTGTAAAGTTTCTTTTAATTGGTCAATACCAGGACAGTTGCTACATTTATTAAAGTGACATTTTGAACTTAGACCAGAACACGTTAATTTAGACAGACATGCTTTGTAATCACATAGATATGACCCATCTTCTGAAGTTATCTCTTTAACCTCTTTCACACTTAACATTAATTTAATGTTCTGGTTAATTGTACATACTCATACTGTATGTGTGCCACTTCCAACTGCTAAAACACAATTCTGCGGGCGGAGCTCAGCAAACTTAGAAAATCCTACTTAGTCCTCTGGGTTTTGACACTTAAATAGGTGAAACTCTTCTTTCAGGTTTCCTAAAATTAATCTTTTATGAATATTAGTACGCACATTTCCTCTCTTCACTGAAGCATAATCTTTTTTCCCTGGCATCATCCGGCTATCTTCATCACTGTTATAAAACTGTATTAATTTGTTTAAAACAGACTCCTTCAGAGTTTTCCTTGGCTTTGCATCAGCTGTACTGAGGATTCCTTTTTCACTAACCAGTGTCTTAGTTCTTCTAGACATCCTATTACTCACTCCAAATTCATTTTCAACTCTTGCAAGAGTCCAACTCTGAGGTAAAACAGTTAAAATAAGTAGTTTTTCACTCCTACTTTCAGTTTGCTGAAATTTTTCCTTCAGCAGAGCTAAAATTTCAGAGTCAGGGTCCTCTTCCGTCTGCCTTTGTTCCATATTACTGTCCAATAATATCTCTCAAAGCTTCTGTTTCACTTTATCCAGTTTCCTTGAACAATATCCAGGGTCAAAACGTATTCTTTTCTTATTGATGGGGGACTATTCAAGAAATGTTAGAGATTTGTTCAAATAATCTACAGATAAACTAGCATCAACGAATGCAACATCAACTGACGTTTAGTGCTCAGTAAACAGTTTAGAATCATTGTTCACCGAGACTTCAATTTCAGTTTCATGTGATGTGGAATTTTTCTTACCAAGTATTTCCTGCAACTATCACAAAGTTTCATTCTAGGTTTAATTATAATCTTCCCACACATCCACATTTAAACAGTCCTCAGTTTTTTAAAGCATTTGTGGCCAGTTTTTGCAAATGGATTACAACAGTATCTATCACATCTAAGTATGTGACATTTTGTATTTTGAATAATGACACACATTTGTATGTAGTTTGTTCATTTCTTAATATAGAATTACTCTAGTAAGCGTCTCGTTATAATAAAGTAGTTAATGAAATATGAAATGTGATGAAATATACCAAAAATACCCATTTTGGGCTTGGAGAGGTAATTTAAAAATTCAAAATGTGCATGATCCCATTGTGATCCCAAATTGAGATTTGGTGGAAATGGATTCAAAACATGATAGATTCTTTGATATTTTTTGGAAAAAAAATATTATACTTTTTCTGAGATATTCAAATTTGAAATTTGACCCCCATGACCTCGAAATTCAATTTTCTTTAAAAGTAGTCATGTTGCATATCATATTAAAGCTTAATAAAATAGCTACAAATTAATGTTTGTTTGAGCTTTCTATCTTTTACAGTTCAGGAGTTATGTCAAAATATATTTCGACGTGCATGCTTATTTTTACGTTTTTTTGTAAACTTTGAATCCCCATAGCAACAAAAATAATAAACAAAAAAATCTAAAAATTTGGATTTTTACCTATCTTGGGGCAAATAATTAATGAGCCAATTATGAAAGAAATCTGAAATCGTGAGGTAAAATTTTATGTTTATTTTGGTTCAGTTGATGTGGATTTACCCGAAGGAAATACATTGCCTGTGGTCCTATTGACACCACACACCTAACTAAGGATTAACCTAAAAAAGTGTGTCTTCTAGTACCTCCATGATTTTAAATTCCCTTTGGGAAGTATCTTAAAAGGCTTTTTTTAAATTTGCAAAATGTATCCTTATGGGAAAAATTGGGATTTTGAGGCCTTCTGGTATCAAATTCATGATAGCTAGGACAAATTTTCAATTATTCTTGTGGTTACACACTACATACAGTAGGCTTTATTAATTTCTAGTTAATGACACTTATCAAACATGGTTAATTTGATCTTCTTGAACATTATTCAGTTTATGAAAATCATATAAACCCCTGGCTATTAAAACGTTGTTTGCATTTAAATTCTGCTCATCTAAGTCTAATGCAATTTACTGATGCCAAAATTGAAAGCCCCATGTAAAAACATGCCTGAAAATCCCAATACAATCCAATCAAGAATTGATTGATTTCCTAATGCTATTTCCACAAGAATTCAGAGTAAACCTTTTTAAACTCAGATTTTTCCAAATCATAGCAATTATCTAAATATGGTAAATCCATTAAAAATTGGTAGACTACACTATTAAGTACAATATTATTCTTCTACCACAGTAAATTTCAAACAAGCCATAATTTTTCCAACTTAATATTAATCATTTTTATGTTTTGCATTTTGTATTATAACTCAGCCATAATTTTATGAACTCTGAATACTGAAAATTATTCATTATATTTTACAAAAACGAACAGAAACATAAATGTAATGAATTATCTTCTACACTATAAAAAATTAGTTCACTTTGTGAGAGTAAATGTGAAATCCGAGTGGGAAAATTAAGTCAAATGAAATATACTGCTGATAAAAGTGAAAACATGCCTAAAATTCCCCATAAACTCTAATCAAGTATTGATGAAATTCCTAATGTTCTTTTCAATTTTCCGTAGAATTAAGACTAAACCTTAAAATAAAAAAAATCTGTTTGTCTTGAATTTTTTACAAGATATTTACAGTTTTCAACCAGGAAATAATGATTTAACTTTGGGAAAGGAGAAGTATGATTTCCATTATTAACAGACACATTGTCTGCAGAATGCACAGATATATTTCTTAACACAATGCCATTACTGCAAATAATCAATGTACCATATAATGTAACACTTAGCAATGTAGTTAGTTGTATTTATACACAATTATATGTCACCAACGTTATTACCTAGAAAAAGCATCAAAAGACTTCTGTATTTTATGAGGTAACATTTTTATCCTTCATGGATGAATATAAGCAATGAAATAATTACTTTTAATTATTTCAAAGACCTTTGAAGATTCCAAGCATTATCAGGAAATTTTGAAAAAGTAGGTCTTATTATAACAAACAATTAACTATCCTGTTGTATGGGGGATGATGTTCATAAAAGCTTGACTAAAAATTATGAAGCACATTTATTGAAACTTAGAATCCATAAATATAAAAAAAGAAGCTAAACATAATTCACAAGTCGAGTGACTATAAGTACCAGAAGAAAAGTCGGAGGTAATTCCAAATATTGGGCAGTAACTTTGAGATTAACATTAACTATCATACAAGTCTACGCTACGTCTACGTCAAACGCTAACATTCAGGTGTCTTCCATCCATCAGAAGTTTTGAATGCTCTGTAATTCCCCACTTAATGTCAATTCCTTTGCTTATCGATAGCAAAAGCAATGGGCCATTTGGTCAAAGAATGTTGGGCTTCTGTCTCAGGCCTCAAATCTCCAGGGGCTGTACATTTTGAAGTAGAGTGTTAATCACAGTTAGAAATAGAACAGTATAACAGTTAGAATGATAAAAAAACTGATAAGTACTGTAAATTTACCCCATTGTTGTTTATTTATCTCTATCATTCACTTGTTGACAGAAAAGCAGTAAAAGAAATAATGATAATTTGAATTCTATAGCTTTATCTATTACTTATTTGATGCAAACTGGATAAGTTACAGTTTTTGGTCAGAACTAAAATAATACTAGGCATAAAAAGATTATCAGCGAATAATCTCCATTTGTTTTAGGGTAAAAGCTATATTATCAGTGGCTTTCGGCTCCCATGTTACATGTTATTCTATTAACCCTTAATTAGCCTTAGGAATTCTACTGCCACAAAAATCGATCCTTCGTGGTGACTATTATGGTAAAATTTCTGTTAATCTTCATTATTGGAGATTGTTTCTGTACAGATAAGTGATGCAGAGTCTTATAGAACAAATAAATACCGTAATGTTTTCCAGGTGGAAATGTATTTTATAAGAATTTATAGGTACATTTTTTGCAAGACATTTTAAATGATTTTTCTAAAAAAAACATAGAAAGTAATTTTTTATTTTTTTACTATTAATAATGAAAATTTATGGCATAAAAGAGTTTTTTGATATCAATGATGATAATATTGAAAGATTTCATAGAAAAGGAGAAAGTTCTATCATGATACCAACAAATTTATGAGAATCTCTGTTATCTGGCTCCAACAGAGACAATTATCCGCTTTAAATAGTGGAGCCTTGAGCAAACATAGTGTTGCTCCAAACCAAAATTGGTTGTGTATGACATGTGGCAGACAGACACTTCAATTGTTTTCCTCTTGTGTGATGCCATCCAACACTATTTTATGAATGGACCATACACTATAATTTTAACATGGCAATGGAAAATAGTTTTATGAAGGCATAGAACACTTTCATCAATTACCATTGCATCATGTTTGGGCATCTTGAATTTATTCTGTTATATTATCTAATAATGAAATGTTGGCAGATTCTCTCATATCCACTGGGGAGCAAATGCATGGTAAAGCCTCCATTTTAGAACTTTCATTTTCATGGAACTGAACCAATATTATGATGTACGTCACTATAGCCCCTGCTACCTGAAAAGCAAAATCTCCTGTTACAAATGCTGATCCACAAATCTTTGAATTTATATATGGTGGATTCTTCTCCAAAAGGTATTGGAGGAAGGAGTCTCTAACTATCCTCATTTAATCTTCTAAGCTTTTAAAGCCACATGAAAGCAACAATTATCAATAACACTATTAATTGTAAAGATTTTTTATACTTACTATTTTCAAATTAAGCTAGACTTTAGTAATTCCTGCTGCATTATAACATAACACATGAGTGTTAAGAACAAGAGCTGTTATTCCTCAACTTGTACACAGGCATTGCAAGTAACAAACAATACAAAGCAGCATGCTATGCAATGATTCCTTTCTTTTCAAGTTTTCACATGATTTAAAAGCCATCTATTTATGATTTGATTTTGATTTGATATCACAATGGAATGGCTTAAGAATATTTTTGTGGATATTTTGAATTTAAAAAGGAAAAAACTGTATGAAAAGTATTTAAAACATGTATTACCGAAGTGACGAGTGTAAAGTTGAGAGGGAAGAGGCCAAATGCAGAGAAGTGGAATTTGGTGTGCAGCAGTTGGAGAGAGGTGACATGGAGCTGTGGAGAATATTTACTTTTGGAGTCATATTCGTACAAATTTAAATGTCCTTTTTTGAAGGTATCTCTACAAACAATAATAGAACAGTTTATGAATAGTACAGATAGGAACAATGAAAGTTCAAAACTTTCTGAAGATTTTAATTTTGAAACTCTATAGAGTTATTATAGTATTACTATAGTTATAGAAACCTTTTTAAAAGTAGGATAACAATGAATTAATGATTTTTTTCAATGGAGAATAGAAGAGAATAAAAGAGACTCTGTAATTAAGTTATACATTTATTAATGCGGATAATGTGGATGCAGATGAGAAAAAACCTTAAATTAGATCTGAAACTGAAGCAGAGGGGAAAGAATAATAGCAGAAAAAACATCCAGGAGTTGACAAAAAACCTTTAAAATTTCAAAATCTTTAGGAAGTGAGATGTAAGTGATCCACATTCGTGGCATTTTTCTGAAAGGAGAAGCAAGAGATTGTAAAAGAAATAATATAATAGACCAATCTATTGTAAATTCGGACTACCTATTTAGAAAAAAGGTTTTTTGTCTACAAGAGGAAGATAACCATGGATTAAGAAAGTAGGCCAATGCAATCAGAGTTTGTCTTAGATGTTTAATAAAGCAGGGAATGAAAAATCAACCTAATTTTATTACCCTTATATATCTAAATAAAGCATTCATCAGTACTGTAACCATGCAAGAAGACAGTTTGATACATGCCATTACAAGGATCAAACAGAGTGATAGAGTTATCTGTAAATAAAAGTAAAGTAAAGTAAATTTATTCCATCTTGTAAAGAATACAAACAACATGAAAAAATTAATATTAAGATGGAAATAGGTGCCCCATAGGTATAACCTGTTTCGGATTTACCATCAAACTCAATATAAACAAAAGATGGATGGCTGGTACAAATACTTAATTAACTTACAAAAAAACATAAAAAATGGAATTGGTTCAACAGAAATGGAAGAAAAAATGTGTGTGTTCTTTACACTTGTTGTTAAAGAAATTAATACCAGTAAATTTACAAAAAAATACTAGATGAATGTATATAACAATAATGAAGATACTATTTCTGTCAAGTAATATAATTATGACTACCAAAAATTATCATATTAAAAGAAATCAGTCAATATTTTCGTTTGCTAATAACCATGACTTGGCAAACTGTAGAAACTTATGAAAATGTTTCTCATTTTTTATTTCTTCAGGCAAGAAATTAAAAATCTTTGGACCCATATAAACAAAAGACCTTTTGAAATTAGTCAAATTTTTATTAATTAAAGGTACATTTCCTTTCCTCAAATTATAGTGAATTGCACTATCAGAGATAGTTGGCATGTTACCACTCATAACTAAAAACAACTTCAAAACCTTAAAAATATACAGGTGTTGTAATGGGAGCAATGTTAGATCTACAAATAATGGATATGAATGCCCAAATCTATTTTTTGGGTAAATTATACCGATTATCCTATTTTGCAGGATTAATGCAGACTTAAACATATTTTTATATGCACTCCCCCAAAATTTTAATCCATAATTTAATTTGGATTGTACTAGAGCACTGTAGATGACTCTTTTAAAGGATAAAGTTCATTTATTACGTATAAAGTAAAATTTTGATAAACAAAATCTTAAATACAAGGAAACAGATTCAATAAGGCAAGAAAAAGCAATTGAGCAGTGTTAATAAAATAACTGATTTAATAACTTATAATGGAAGTTTTCATTCATTCATAAAAATGTTCTACCTTTCGGTATGTTCATGGACAGTCAAAAATCCCTATTAAGCGCCATCTCCTTCATTTCCTTATATTTTTTATATTTATTTTAACCCAACCTTTATGGAAGTTTTATTTATCATAATTTAAATTATCAATAGATACTCACCACTGACACCAATGTTATAGTAAAGAGTCACAAACACCTTGAACTGTCAAAGATTAATACAGGTCGACGCATGAAACCTGCGTTGACCTGTATTAATCTTTGACAGTTTAAGGTGTTTGTGACTCTTTAATACAATTAAGATTGGTTATATAAGGTGTAACATTGACTATAAAAATCTAATAATTTTTTTATTGAAGGTAAAAATTATACAACTTACCTGTTTCCTAAAGTGCTTTTCTGTAATCTTCAGAATTTGGTTGGAAACAATTCCTCCAATTAAGTCAATCTTTAGGATTGTTGAATTTGACAGATGTGTCATAAGCAGATAAGATGGAATAGACATGAATGTGTTTTGTGTAAAACTAATTACAGCATTGTGATCATCAATATAATAAAAACCTATCAGTTTTATGAAACACCATTTTCAGAAAACTTTTATATTCATAACAATATGCATGAATTCAAATGAGTTACTTATCTATTTTCTGCACATCTCTGTATAGCATATAATGTAGCTTTTCCCTGAGAGTATTTAGGGAAACAACCATTACATGAATATAGGTAATAGAATATTTATTTATATACATTTTATACATTGCAAATCAGAGTATATCTGATATATACTTATATCTTGATAAAAAAATGCAAGTAATCCAATAGCCTAATCTTCAAATTAAATAATCTAATTGAAATACTTTACTTGGACCATGAATTTTGGATGACAGCTAATAAAAAACCATTTGTAAAAATAAGTTTGCTAATATTTCCCAAATGATGCTCCAGAATTAGCACTTCCTGACAGCCAAGTGTATAACACATTTGAATTCAGAGAAAGAAGTCCAAACATTTATTTTTAGGAGGAGATGAAATTTACATAACCCCGTAACATCAGTAAAACAGACAAATTACCAAAATCTGTATATACAGTAGAAGTACCTTAGAACGAGTACGGCGTATAACGAGAATCGCGTTATAGCTATTGATTCTTTGTCCTTTGACCGTTTCACTGCAGAAAAGATAGGGAGTAACGCCAATTATAACGAGTAGTAATTTTTGACGTATCGTTATAACGAGTGCCAAGTTTCTATGTATGGCTTGCAGGAGGCATATCCCGGAATTCGCAATTCACGTGAAAAATGAAGTACGACAAGCCAATATTAATCTGTGGCGCGTTATCTCATAAAATGGCAGAAAATATTACATGCAAACATTTTGTCGCCTAATTCATGCATTATTTCCACAAGTCGCCTCATCCACCTGTGGGATTTGTTTTCATACGAATCTTGGCACCAATTTGTCTGATCCAGGATCGGTGGGAATATAGGAGAGTATTAGCAGTGCTGATTAGAATTCCCAGGGATTTGCCAGAATAACCTCTTCCCCTCCCTCGAGACTCGTTGCATATGAAGCGTGTGAATGATAAATATCCCGAGAAAGCAATTTGATTGGAATTAAGATCATCAAATGACACTCTATTATATTACGACGATTATTGAGCAATAATTTTCCACATTTTATATTAGAGGACGAAGTTTCGTTATGATGCATGAATCAATATAATAGTGTGTGAACTCGAAAATAACGCGCCATCGTAGGCAATGGACAACACGAAATTCGAGCATCGGACATTAAAAAATCATTTGCACGCGAATGTAATGCGCAGCTTAAGATATGCGGTCACAACAGTCGCTGAACCTTATACGTCTGAATTATACTGGTATACGCTAATATATGCGTATATCTACACACGATTACACTGTATACAAAATGACGCTAGTCGTCTATGCAGAAAGTCCTACGTAAGCGCCAATTCAATTCAAAAATGCTTTGGGGTAGCCAATTCCTTTGAAATTAAAAACTATCGGCCTACAGTTTCGTATACAGTACAAACATCGATACAGTATAGACATATGTTTACAGTCCAAACATCGATAACGGATTGGTGGAACGATCGACGAGCTATATGTAACCAGGGTGAACCGACGATGCGGTCGGCCCCGCGCTAAGGGACATGCCAACGGGTAGTATTGTATCTGATTGTATCTAGCGTGCCATGGATTCTAACGCGCACCCCGATTTTGAGCCGAAAAAGACCCAAAAGGATGCGCGTTATTTCCAAGTATATACGGTATTTTTGATTCGAACATACTTTTTTACGCGGTCTGAAGCATTAAAGTAAGGATGGAAAAACCCTGCAGTTCCATTCTGCCGTACTCGATGCTCTTGGATTCAAGAGGACGGAAATTTAGTATTAGAAATCGGCTATGACGAGCACGCGTTATAACGTGTACTTTTTCGATTTTTGTCAGCTTTTGTTATGTAGAACTTCTACTGTACATAATAACTCTCACTTAACACTATATAACAATACAATAAACCCTCTACCATCTCCCTCTACAGTACAAGTGATCCTCACCAATCACAATTTAAATGACCCATTATATATACCCACTTATATATTCAAATAAGGGCAGTCAGTGCAGAGTAATGGTTAATAGTTTCATTTTGAACAACTAACTTGACTGAAATAACTGACTGGTCACCAAGACAACAACCCTTTCCTAAATGGAGAGCAAAAGTATTAGGATTTTCATCTCCAAATAATTATATAAGAGTTACCAGTAGTTAATACTTCATAATGTCATAGACTTTTATTAAGAAGATTAATCTGAAAGCAATAAAAGAAAACACTAGAGGTTATTAGAAATCTATATCTTTTGGTGCTATTGCAACAGAGATGTGGAATGAGGGCAATTATGATCTGGAAAATATTTGGGAAACTAAGGCATGGATAGCAATTTTATGAAAAAGACAAGCAAAATGGCTTGAAACAACATCAGAGAGAGTTAGGTAAGCAATTAAATAGGGGCCAAGTAAGTAGAATAACGGGTAAGAAAAACTCACAGGCCGATTAAAACTGATAGGAGTTTAAGAAGGTGAGAAAAATATTCATGTCGCACAATTCTCCTGTGAGTAAAATTTTTCAATTAACTAGATGAAAAATAACTAGTATTACTGCCATTATTAAGTATTACACAAATTTCAGAAGATTTCATATCATCAAAACATGGAAAAAACTAAGAAAGTGCAAATTAAACACAGATTGTCCTCTATCCTGTGTAAAGGAAACTATGTATTGTAAAATGTTTCACTCATCAAAGAAAATATGACGAATATAACTTCAAAAAATACTTAGTCATAATTTCTAATTGAGATACTTTCATAATATAGATATAATTACCTTGGTAGTCAACTTAACGCAGTCATAAATCGCATGGAAGAAGGAGACTGTAAAGAGCAGAATCCAACCGATAGAGCATAATGCCAAAATTAAATCAGAATCACCTTGAGTACTCTGCTCGTACATTGTCGGATCGGAGATGGTATACATAAGATATGTTGTATTGAATATGACACTAACGGTTGTCAACAAAACTGGCAGACTGTAAACATTGATGATGGATTTGAAGATTTGGTGCACTTTAAGATGAAGTCTCATAGTATAAAATGTTGTGGGGATATTTTTTTTCGTTACTCCGTTCCGTTCGAAGGAATGAGAACCCAAGCATCTTATTCTGGATAGAAAACTTTCTACCTGTAGGCCGAGAAGCATTACAGCACTTTGAAACTGCCATATCTGCTGAAATAATATCATATTCCAAAATAGCAAAGTAGGTATCTGAATTGTATGGATAGATAAAATGAATGGAGGTACAAACATCCTCCAAGTGTATATTAGTAAAATAAAAACAGCGCAAAAGAATAGAACCGACTGAAAATAGAGGGATACTCGAACTCGCAATAAATCACTGGGTTTTCCACTGATCTTGAAGCGCAGTAGATCCACAAAAATCTTGCGAACCTCAAGATTTTTAAGAAGATGAGAATACCCGGAGACAACAGCAGTTCCACCGTAGAGCAAAGGCCATAAAAATTTAATCGAATCTGATAGACCGTGCACATCAGAAAAATTACCGTTGTTAATGATTGTAACTATTATAGTAATGACGGAATACAAGGCGAAAATAGTATACACAATGTAATTCAATCTAACGAGAATCGTCGTGGTGTTTCTTTCCGTTCGCTCGAAAGGATGCGGCGCGATTCCAAAGATTTTGTTTATTTTAAACATTAGAGATAATGCGACTCGAAAGCTTTGGTGCGTCTTTTTTCCCATTTCTAAGAAGTGGTGTTACGATTGAAATTGAGACATTGCTACTACTGTCAAAGCATCGAGAGACTATTTCACCCGTTCTTTGACGGCTGCAGGTGTTGGACGTCGAAATGAAGTAAATATTAACAATTAATGGAATATGTTTATTCTGCCTCCCAACTTGATTAGAAATTCAGGAGAATCGAACTTCGGTTTTCTTCCCAGGATACATTAAATCACAATGCATAAATGTTTCTCAGGCAACGATTCTTTATATATTCTCTTTATAGTGTCGTATATTTTCTCTGTCAATAGTCTAAGTACAACGATTGAAACGCTTAAAGGAAATTTATTATCCTCACCTGAATTCCGAGTCTCTTTATTGACATACGTACATCCGAAATGATCGATTGAAAACTTGTCCATTAACAAATGGGAAATTTTGAGAAGCTTTTATGGGACTTTTCACGGACCTTCCTGTCGCGGACAATACGCATTCCCGATGTCCTTTTATTTTACTTAGACAAGACTTACCCTTTTACTATAAAGTAAGGTATTGGAAATATAATAAGTAAAACTAAATATGAAAATATTATCAAATATGATGCCTTACGAAAAATCTAACTATAACCTAGATTAAGTTATAAATCGTTCCGGAGGCATCTAATATCTAAATAAATGGTAGGGCCCCCACTTGACCGACGCTCACTCGGAAAACAGCACAGTTGAAGTAGAGTTAACGTCTATTTTTATATTAATACAATATTCGTCCCCATTTGCAATGTATAGAGAAATGAAAATGGCGCTCTGGCATCGAACCAAGGATCATTAGGGAAACCATTAAATTCTTACATTTTACGTATTTATGATCTCTAGTCACAAGCCGGATTTTAAGTTTGCATGTTATCGCAAAAGGGACAGCAAAAATTCTTATAAATCGCCGGAATTTATCTCAAATAAGAGAAAATTGCACCAATCCAGCGTCAAACTCACGCACATTTGGTGACATTTTTATTGATATATCTAAAGAAGAGCGCGTTTTCCGGAATCTCTGTGATTTTGTACTCCGCGGTGTAGCTTAAAATATTTTCCAAACCGAATCATAAATAATTTGGAATTCCTGCCATACGATTCAAATAAAAGAACTGCCTGGTGTCAAACCCAGGACCTTTCGGAAGATGTGAATACATATAACACCCTGGTAGAAATAAAACATATTTAATTCAAATTTTGAAGTCGATATCATACTGAGAAGATCCTAAAATAAGACTCCCATTTGAAATGCATAGAGTATTGTGAACAAATGTGAATTGCTCTCTGGGATCGAACCAAGGACCATCATGGAAACCATAACAGCGTATATGTAATTCATTTATGATCTTCATTCATATGCCGGGTTTCAAGCATCCATGTTATCAAGAAAGGGTTAAAAACCCTTTAAATTCGTAGCAATTTCTAATTTTAAAGACGCCTAGTGTCGAACCCAGGATTTATTGGCAGATGTGAATACACATTATAACTTGGTAGGACTTGATGTTATCTAATGCAAAGTTTGAAATCGCTATCATACCGGGAAGAACCTTAAATAGGATTCCATTATCCCCTTTAGAAAAGCATTGAGGAATGTTAATGGTTCTGCTCCTGAATGAATTAAATTGGATGCGACTTGACTCCAGACGGAAGCTTCACAACTTAAACCCTGTACACAAAATACTCAATCAATGCTGACCCACTTATCTTTCTTCTTATTTCAATGACCGAAACTGTAAGCACAACTTTGGAACTCTTCCATCAGGAAAGCTCATGATTCCTTAACACAAAACGGAAATCTGTTCAAAATCTTTCATTGTTCTCGGAGCTAGGTACTGGAACGACCTACCCAATCCCACAATTAAAATCCTATCATTTTCTTCCTTCAAACGAATTGTATCTGCTCCTCTACTGGAACAGGAGAGAGAACTTCACTGAAACACCAATTCTATCTTTTCTCATCTAACATCGAACTTGCCATAATTCAAGTAAATTATTTTATTTCAATATCAATGTCAATCACCGCCAATGGGTTCTCATTTCCAGCTGTAAAAATTTAATTAATAAATCATTCTTTAATTTTTCGTAAGGGAAGGCTCCACACCATACAAAAAGAATTTAGGAAGAACGGGGATCTGGAAATATTTTAGAAGATATTTGGGTTTATTTGGACTTGTTCAAGGGTAAGTTCAATGCTTATTTATACTTCTTCTAGAGACCATACATAAAATTTCGATAATATTTCCCTCTTTATACTTATGGTGTCCCCTTACTTCATGTAGCATTTATAAAGCCACAGACTGTTTGGAAAAGCATGACTTTGGGGAAGAAAGAGTGAGGAAAACTAAATTTTTCTCCAGTTCCTTTAAATGCATAAATTGTAAAATTAAAGTCATTTAGATTTACTGTACCTGCATGTCTATTTTTATTTTGTGAAGTTTGTCTATTGACAAGCTGTGCAGTTAATATTGCATTATAGACTTCAGGTCACTTGAAATTATACAAAAAACCTATGGACCACCAAATAAACACTTATATCAGGAACGGATCTAGAGAAAAATTTTGGGGGGGGTCCGATGAAAAATTTAAAAATAAAAGACATTTCGGCTTTCACAAAACGTGACGTTAGATATTTATTATATTATTTATTATATATTATTTACCGTGTTTGGGAAAGTGGGGTATATTTTGGATATGTTTAGTTTCCTTAGTTTGCGTGTGTGAATCGTGTCAATTAGTGTATCGGTGTAACCGTTGGCGATAGCTATTTCTTTGATGATATTTATTCGCGTGGGTTATTTTCGCGATCGAGGGGAATTTGCATGAGTCTGTGTATTAGGCTATGATAAGCTGCGTGTTTATGTTTTGTGGGATGATGGGAACTAGCGTGTATGGTGTGATTAGTGTATGTAGGTTTGCGATAAATGGAGAACTCTGTGTTCTCTTTTCTTGTTCATTTGATACTGAAAGGTTAATGTGATAATGAAAACACAGTTGAGTTCTCCGTCGCGTCGCGTTATAGGTGAAGAGCGGTGAGGGGAAAGAGGAGCATACGGCCTTTAAACGAATCCCTTTAAACATGGGCCGATCGCTGCACTACGTTGCAGCGACAGCCGACGAGAATGGCTTCATAGAATTTTTGGAAATTTGTTTTAGGCACTTTCCGGCAAATTAAAGAGTTGAAATTCGAGGAATCGCTGAAAGCCGTGTATGTTCAACGAAAACTATAAAGGCATCCTCGAAGATTATCCCATGTTCGACGCTAGGTCAGGGCAAATATTCTCCAATTTAAAATGTATTGTGGCGATTTTTCAGATTTTTTTAAAATGTCTTCCCGATGACATGGAAACTTAAAACCCGGCATGTGAATATAGATCATAAATAAATTTTATATTCGCTGTTTAACGTTTCCATGATTATTCTTGGTTCGATTCCAGAGCGCCACTAACGTTCCTTTATGCATTGCGAATGGGGATAATGGAATCGTATTTTAAGATTATCCCAGTACGATATCAACATAAAACTTTGGATTAAATAAGTTTTATATCTACCAGGTTATATGTATTCATAACTCCAGAAATGTCCTGGTGTCTGCAACTATCTAATGGCTACCCATAATGCGCTGCAATATTGTGAATTTACGGAAGTTTTTCGTATCCAGTGTACTTATTCAGTTACCGGTGTTGTGGTTACTAGTGGCGTATTCAGTATGTAAACCAACTGCGTTACTTGTTTGTGAACAGTTTTTCTCGCTCTTTATGGTGAATAGTGTCCAATTTCTGAAAGGGATTAATTTTTCCTCTATTTCTGTTTAAGAAAAACGTGCAATAAAAGAAGTAGGAAGTCCTATTCCTTTGCTGAACCTATCTCAGAGTCAGAGAAGCAAAGGTAGGCAATACTTCCGAGTGTTTAAGCCATAGATATATGAGAGAAATAGTTGGATTTGTGGTTGCGACTCTTCCAATGGGCTATACTGTTTCCCTTGTTTGCTCTTTGCGAAAGACAAGGACGCGACCTGGGCAAAAATAGGTGTATTTGATTTGGGGCATTAATCTCAAAAAAAATTTCGGTGACAGTCCTGCCAAATACTTTAACCCTGAATAAAACAATATAAGGTAATTGATTTAGTTTCTTATGATTATATTTGATATTTCGAAAAATAAATACAACTTGAATATTAATATGTATTTTGGTCTTTAAAAATATATACGGAGATATACGAATCGAGAATTTAAATAAAAACTCAATTTTCGAGAATATAGGGATTTTTTACAACAAAGGCATATATTGATTCAACCCGAAATATTAATTTTCATATTTCTACTACTTTCATCCGCGGTTGTTGTGAATTATACTGCGTCCATGTAAGCAGAGGCAATATTCTAGTATGAGCCAGAATATTTAACCATAATCGCGGCCACTTAAAAATATACGAATTTTGAAGTGAACCCCCTGTTTTTTTAGTCACGCGCCGCCACTGATGCATACAATCTTTCAGGAAAACTTACGAGCTTGCCTCTAACAATCACTATGGTCATCAAAGTGAACTGATTATTTACTACTGTAAAGTTCAGAAAATTTTTGCAAGTTTTTCAGAATTCTATTTTATTCCACAACCAAAATAAGAATATTTGTTCAATGCAGTTATTCTTTTGGTAGGTTTATACTTGCCTAGATTTTGTAGGAGCATTATTACTAATTTACCGTATTTCCCGGCCTATAAGTCGCACTTTTTTTACTCCATAATATGCTCTAAAATCTGTCTGCGTCTTATGCGCCGATGGTATGCAGTATAAAAGCCAAATCGCCGGGATAAATGCATACCATTAAGTATTTTTTTACCGTATCAGGCATTGAAAATAGTTCAGTTAGTTACAAATTTCGATAATAACACTTTTTTGATTAAGCAGTAAGGAATACAGTTTTAATATTTCGATGACAGAACTTTCTTTAAAAAATTAAAAGAAAGATAAATCGGAAATGCATACAATGTATTATGTTTAGTTTAATCTCGAAAGTGGTGCTGCTCCAAAACTTATACACATTGTGCTAACGGAGATGTCAACCCTATGCTAATACATTGTATCTCTCAGGATAAAGAGTTTACCGGCACTCAACCTTATGTAACAAATTATGAGTTTTTTCTGTAAATTCTTACCTGAAAAATCAAGGTGCATCTTATAGACCGGGAAATACGGTAATGTTGTTCATCAAATGTAGCTTGAAAACAGAAAATAAGAACTAAGCATACATTTCTTAAAGTATTTATATAGTATTTAAAGTCAAACAAACAAAACTTTTAGTTAAAAATAAATACCTATAAAATTATATTTTCTATTTAAATAATCTGAGTACTATAATCCTAAAATGAAATTTGGGGATACAAGCACTCAAAATCTTCGAGAGTTGAGACTGAACACTGAAGGAGTAGGATTTTTCTGAGGAAGAATGTTTTCACTGCGGATTTAATAGGGTTTATTTTCAAGTCTCATCTCAAGCTCAAAGCATCAACAGCAAGTTAAAGAAAGATGTAGTCTCCAGGGCTTTCAATTAATTTATTTCCCTTTCAATCATTGGCATATGGTAAAATGTCTACATAAATGACTGTTACCATTTCTACCAGGATATAATTGCAGAGGCCAAACAATAACAAGTTTAGGATGCTACTACGATGGATGCTGGGAGGTACAGGGTAGGAAGAGGATTCGATACCACTTATTATACAACACATTTTGTATACTAAAGGAGATCCCAATACATCGCAGCAATGTCAAAGTTTGTTTCAGAAAGATACTGTCATTGGAATCAAAAGCATTATTGAAATCAAGATAACAACTGTCATGTTGAGCAAAATTTTAAAAAGCTGAGATAATGTTATTACAGCATAGTACATGTACCATTAGATAATTATTGCATGACTGATAAAATGACTTTAAGTTAGATTTTACAACTTTACAGTAGCTGCATCAATGACTGGAGAAGGTATAAAGGAAATATTTTTTCTTAAAAAAAATTATTGTGCAAGTACAGAAAATTGTATCTCAACTAAAATATGAGGAAACTGCCATGGAGAAATGGAGTAAGTAGTGACTTGAGTTGTTAGAATTGCCATACAAGTTTCAGAACTGAAATGGAGAGATGACTGTTTGCAAGAAGAATTGTGTTGCACAGTGGGATTGTTGTGATCTTCTAATGGCTGTGGTGCATTTGTTCTTGAGTTCGGGAATTGCTGTGATATATAACTGTGCAGAACTGTGTATAGCACACAGGGAGTGTTGAGAGTCATATTACACTGACATTTGATTTTATGTTGTTTCTTTAAAAGGTTTGCCAAATTCAGCTGTGGGCCGTGAAAAACATAATCATGGCTGAAACTCGGGAAGTGTCTTCTAATATTAGATACTGTTGTAATCCATTTGCAAAAACTGGCCACAAGTGTTAAAAAAAACTGATGCTTGTTCAAATGTGGAAGTGTGAGAAGAAAATTTTAATTAAACCTGGAATGAAACTTTGTGATAGTAGCAGGAAATTACTTGTTAAGAAAAATTCCACATCACACGAAACTGAAATTGAAGTCTTAGTGAACAATGATTCTAAACCATTTGCCAAGCAAGAAACTTCAGTTGATGTTGTATTCGTTGATCTCAGTTCATCTGTAATTTATTTGAACAAATCTGTTACATTTCTAGAAGAGTCCCCCATCAATAAGAAAAGAATACGTGTTGACCGTGGATGTTCTGCAAGGAAACTAGATAGAATGAAACAGAAGTTCTCAGAGAAATTATTGGACAGTAATGCGGAACAAAGGCAGACCGAAGAGGAACCTGACCCTGTAATGATGGCTCAGCTGAAGGAAAAATTTCAGCAAACTGAGTGTAGGATTTAAAAACAATTTATTTTAACTGTTTTACCTCAGAGCTGGACTCTTGCAAAAATTGAAAGTGAATTTGGAGTGAGTAATAAGATGGCTAGAAGAACTAAGGTACTGGTTAGGGAAAAAGGAATCCTCTGTACATCTGATGCAAAACCAGGGAAAACTCTGAAGGAGTTTGTTGTAAACAAAGTAATTCAGTTTTACAACAGTGATGAAGTTAGCAGGATGATACCAGGGAAAAAGATTGTCTTTCAGTAAAGAGGGGAAATGTGCATACTAATATTCAAAAGAGATAAATTTTAGGAAACCTGAAAGAAATGTTTCACATATTTAAGTGTCAAAACCCAGAGGACAAAGTAGGATTCTCTAAGTTTGCTGAGCTCCTCCCCCAGAACTGTGTTTTTGTAGGTGGAAACGGCACGCATACAGTATGTCTATGCACAATTCACCAGAACATTAAATTAATCTTAAGAGTGAAAGAGGTTAAAGAGAAATTTCAGAAGATGGGTCATATCTAAGTGATTACAAAGCATGCCTGTCTAAATTAACGTGTTCTGGTGCAAGTCCAAAATGTCACTTAAATAAATATAGCAACTGTCCTGGTATTGACCAATTAAATGAACCTTTACAGGATTCTTTGGAGGAAAAGAAGGTTGAAAACCTTTCATACAAACAGTGGATTTCAGTGGACAGATGCAGTTTTGAAACCAACACAAAAAGCACTGATGAATTTGTTCAGACATTGTGTGAAAGACTTTTAATTCTGAAAAAAACATGCCTTTTTTGCTACTCAACAGGCATTGTACTTATCACATCTAAAAGAAAGTAGTGGGGGCTCCCGTATAGTCATGTGGACAGCGCGTTTGCCTTTGGTGAAAGCGGTCCCGGGTTCGATTCCCGGTGGGAGCCAATGTGCGAAATGATCTAAGCTGTCGAAGCACTTTTAACAATACTACTACTAAAAGAAAGTATGGAAATGAATGAGGCTGTCATCTTCTTAGAGTTTTTAGTAAATTATTCATTTCTTGTTCAAGATGAAGCTCAGTCATTTCACTAGAGAAATGAACATGCAACTGTGCATCTGTTTGTTGTCTATTACAGGGATCAGGAGGATGTCAAGTACAAAAGCTTTTTTATCATTTCAGAATGTTTAATACATAACACTATGGCTGCTCATGTCTTTCAGAAGAAAGTTATCACTTACCTGAAGAATAGCATACTGCCATTGTTGAAAAAATGCTACTGTTTCTCAGATGGGTAAGCTGCCAAATATAAGAACAAGAAAAACTTTTCTAACTTGTGTCACCATAAAGAAGACTTTAATGTGGAAGCAGAATGGAACATCCATGCCACCACCTATGGAAAAGGTGTTTGTGATGGTTTAGGAGGAATAGTTAAAAGTCTTGCAGCTAGAGCTAGCCTCCAGGGACCATATTCAAACCAAATTTTGACACCGCATCAAATCTTCAACTGGTGTACTCGTAAATCCAACATTTCTTCAATTCAGTTCTTCTACTCAAGCATTACAGAGCATAATGATGAAGAAGAGTTTTGGAAAACTAGGTTTTAAGAAGCACTCCCCATTAAAGGAACACAAAAATAGCACACTTTCATTCCATCTGCCAAAAACAAAATTATTACAAAGATCCTTTGATCTCTTTAATCTCCTTTGACAAAGAGTTTCAGGAGTATATTTTGTAAGGATGTACAAGAACCTGTGAAACCCTGAACAACTTGGGAGGCTACATCACTTGTGCATATGACAGAAAATGGTGGCTGAGGTAATTTTTTTAGATGTGAAAAACAACAAAGTGACAGTGAATTTCTTGCTTCCATCAGGACCATCACCATCTTTAGTGTAACCCTAAAAAGAAGACATACTGTCTGTAAGGGGAGATTGAGTGCTTATGTCGTAATCGTCAAGATCACGACGGGCACAATTACGATGGGCTATACGAGGACGGTCGGAGGAGGCGATGGAAGCATGGGTATGGCACGCGTCGGTGAGGGAAAGAACGCCATATCCACTACGGGACGATTTATTGCGGCGCCTAGGGGCGGACGCTAGGAGTTGCTCCTTAGGGCCGCTGCACAGACGCATGCACTGTTTCCAAGCATTGCTCTAGAAGTTTCCACGTCACAATCCTTTGACCGGACTCAGTATATAAGCCCGTGGATTTTTAGGGAAAATCAGAGCGTCCCTCGCTCTCGCTAGCTGACAGTGTCTGCCTACAGACTTCGGCAAGTGAGAGCGACCCCCGGCTGACCGAGTCTGCCCAAAGACTTCGGACGGGGTTCCCCGCTTCTCAACCCACCCCGGCTGACCGAGTCTGCCTAAAGACTTCGGCCGGGATTCCCAGCATCTAAACCCACCCCGGCTGACCAAGTCTGCCTAAAGACTTCGGCCGGGATTCCCAGCATCTAAACCCACCCCGGCTGACCGAGTCTGCCTAATGACTTCGGCCGGGATTCCCCGCATCCAGTCCAACCCCGTAAGGGCTTCTTCCGTTCCCCACCAGATCGAGTCACCCAAAATCGTAAGAAAAATAAACTAATTATTCTCATCCAAAAGTATATTTTCATTCAATTCCTAAAGTCGACCAACCGCTACGACACTTACTTGTGTTGATGCCGAAAACCCCAACCGGCCGCACTTATTTATTGACACAGAAATATATTAACCTATCAACAAAAACTCTCAATGATCTCTATTTGAAAAAACATTATTATACATTTTCTGAGATATTCAAATTTGAAATTTGACCCCATGACCTTGAAATTAAGTTTTCTTTAAAAGTAGTAATGTTGCATATCATATTAATGCTTAATAAAAGAGCTACAAATTAGTGTTTGTTTGAGCTTTCTATCTCTTACAGTTGAGGAGTTATGTTAAAATTTATTTCCATGTGCATGCTTATTTTGACGTTTTTTTGTAAACTTTGAATCCCCATAGCAACGAAACTACTACAAAGAGATATCTAAAAATTTGGATTTTTATTTATCTCGGGGCAAGTTATTAATTAGCCAATTATGAAATACACCTGAAATGGTGAGGTTAAATTTTATGTTCACTTTGATTCAGTTGACGTGGATTTACCCAATTATAATCGATTGACTGAAAATTATTACTTTTGTGATACAATCATGATTTAGATTTATTTTTCTGAGAGCAACGTGCTATTGGTAATTAAATAATTACTTAAACCTTTCTTGAGTAGTTAGAATTAAATCAATGTAAGAATACAATGGTGATCCTATAATTCAGCGATTGCCAACCAGTGGGTCACGAAGAGGTTACGGGTGGGTCACGACTCGATCCTAAAACTATCAGAAGCATATATGGATACACAATTAACGATTGAAGTATGCAGAAAAGGAAACATCATAGAAGAAAAACGCTAAGTAGCAGTAACGCAGCAGATTTATAATGACACGTTTCGTCAAGAGATTGACACAATCAAGTCAGGAAAAGAGCAGCTACTCAGTGGTTCTAATTTTGAGATATCTTTAAATTATAAAACGCTGCGTTTGATCATATTATCTTCCAGTAAAAACGCTTTAGAAATGTGAGTGCAATCATCTTGATAAAAGAAAGACAGTTAATGCATATATCAGGGAAGAAATAGAGCGAAACCTTTCCTGTAAGTTTACTAGGCACCTGTTTGTCAAGATGAGCTCGGCAGAAAAGCTACTTAAATCAGTTATGCATGAACTTAACATCCAGCGCCACTAAGAAAGCGACTTTGCGGAGTGTTAAGGAATATAATTTTTGTTGAGAGGTGCTAGCTAATAGATATCATGAGAAAAATAAACGCAAAAAGATATCGACTTTAGCTTTGGTACGATACATTGAAAAATTGCGATGACATGAATCGATAAAAATGATTTTATCCTTCCGTTGAGACACACATTTTGTTCCATGGGCAAGCAACTAGTTACCAAATTCAAAAGACTCGTTCGCAAGTAAAAGTAGTCATTCAATAGGTTAGTACGGGATATTCAATAATATTAATTAATAATGCTATTGAAATGATACCAGCAAGGCAATATTAAATTTCACCGAATTTAAAATTTATCGATAAATCCTGTGTCAACTTCTTATTGTAACTTTGCTGAAGGTTCATCAACTTGGAAATGGGCGATAAACGAGATTTGCTTTGGGCTTTATCCCCCATGTTCACAATAAATAGATTGACTGGAATCTTACCGCAATTAAACGTCAAGAATGTTGCGCCGCGGCAGTGCTTTCCGCGTTTTAATTACTTTGTTTACTTGATTATATCGTTGGCATCCACCTTCTGCATCGGCTACTTTATTCGTACTTTCTTCTTTGTTGCCAAGCCAGTCAAAGTGTCTGTACGGGTAAAACATTTTTGGCTAGTCCAGGATTCGACATTAGGAACCATTTGTGCATTATTCTATCTCTTCAGACACGAAAGAGTCACGAGTGTTTTCACCGACATCAATGGTTTGAAAAAAATTCTACCGAAGAATCTCGATATCGGCGTCAGTCGGATCCGTAGATTTTGCGAAATGCAGTGTGTTTTGTTTTTCTTAATCATCCTTAACATGGCTGTTATTTCGTGGAGGTTCTCTATACATGGACATCAGATTATCTCCAATGGATATTACATCGTCTCCTGGATGTTGGTTATCATAGAGTTCTTCGCCTTGATCCACACGGAGATCCTGTGGCAGTTCTGTAACGCCGTTTTCCTCCTTCAGAAATGCGTCACCATTTTGGTGCTCGAAATGACTTGTTGGTTGAATGGCGGTGACTCTAACTTCACCTGCTCCAAACGCCGCGTCATTTGGGCGAAGAAGACGCATCTACGAGCATTCAGGATCTCTAAATCCATAGGACACTTGTTTGGTTTTTCTAACTTGCTGCTCGGACTGCACAGCGTCACGAAGGCGACCTTTCTTTTCTATTCATTCACGGACGCAACAATATACAACCGCAGTGGAGACTCGGATACATTGTCGCATGTTAGCGGAATTCTTGTGATTATCTCCGTGACTCTGTTTATGGTTGTCAGTATTTACGTCGTAAAGAAGCTGTGTACGGAGGTAATTACAATATGATACAACTCTAATATAATTTAATTTTTTTAAGCATCTCCTGCATTCTTTCTCCCTAATTTATAATATACCTACATATTTCGCTGATTCTTCCAAAGCTACGCTCGAAATTTTCAGAAATGGCAATTATAGCTAGCTGAATGCACTGTTAATTTGTAAATATTCCAATCCTTTAAAATTTTTTATGAAGTGCAGCCATAATCAACTGACTACAATTAGAATATAAAGTTACAGAATTTATATCATACTTAACTTATATTTAGCCCCTACGATATGTAATTTATTTTTACTTATCTGTAAAAGGATAAAATGATCTTTTCTTGCATTTCTTATGGGAACGACTCAACTAATCATGGATATATAACATTTTCAACTTCCATGATACTAGACGTCATTTAAATGATTGGAAAAATATATTTAAATACAATCATCTTTTTCATGATGTAACTACAAGACCGCTTTGAACAGCCAAAAAGGTCGCGGATTCCCCACATCTGGTCTAAGACATTTCACCGTCGTAGTTTCGCCGCGTGTTTTACTTATCATTATTTCATCGATGTATATAATCCCGTACAGATTTCAATGTTGATTCTAAGTTCCTCTTGACCTAATAAGAATGACCTCCTTCAAAATCAATCCATTACATTTCAACCCACCAAAGCCCAACCCGCGCGAACTTTACTAAAACATAGTCCTCTCCGTTTTGAAACAAACGCCACATTCACAAATATCCATCCTCTTCTAAATCGTGTCCATAGAATTTCTAGAAAGCCATAAATGCAAAGATAGTAAATTACAAACGTTTTAAAAAACGAAAAAGATTTTAATTCCTAATAACTTACTCGCACTGAAACGTTCCAATTCCGTTTCCATTTATAAACTCTAGTCACTCCCAATGAAAAATGTGCATCGATAACAGAACATGTAGATCAATACATTAAGCGACTCAACTCTGTCATGTAAGGAGTCTATAAAAATATCATTATCAACCAAACCATCGGACTTGAAATGTCTAATATTTAATTGGAGATCGGGAGAGAGTTCCTTCGATAGCAGAAGCAGTCGTAAAGGAACTAATTCCACTGAGAGGTGCTTAAAATGTCAATAACTCGGGAACTCAGGAATGCATTAAATGTATTTCACTTCAGGCCAAGAAAGCAAAAGTAAACAAGTGGTTATGTTCGAAAATTTTCATCTCGAAAGAAGAGAAAGAGTTCTATTTCACTTTCACTTGAAAAAGGAACCAACGAGAAAGATATGTACGCATTTCCGATGCTTTAATCGGATTAAATGGAAAAGTCAAATGGTTTACTGTGGGCTCTGTGTCCTATGTTCACTGTGAACGCATTGACTGGGATCTCACCAGATGGTTCTTCCAAGCTCCGCCTTGCTTTGCTCTACTGTGCCCACGCATTGATAATGATGGGCAGCGTCTTCATATGCTGGAAGATGCCCTACGACTACGTGAATTCGGACGTGGCGCAAGACACTTCCAAGATCATCAAGTTAGTCTGGCCTCCTTTCGATTTGATCACGGGCGGAATTTTCACTTACGCACATCTCAAGAAGTACTCGAGAGTTCGGCGCAACTTCGAGGACCTCGCCGAATTCTATGATATTTTTCCCGGGGCATTCAACCTGAGGAACATACGAATTTCCTCCGCATTTCAGTCCGTTTTATGCATTTCCATGGGAACCTCCCTGTTTCTAATGCCGTGGAGGGTAATATATAACTACACAGATTTCTCATCGGTAATGGGTGTCACCATCCTGCAGTATTTCGGTGTCGTGCATCTGGAAATCACCTGGCAGTTTTACACAGCAGTTGTCCTTCTCCGAAGATGTTTCATTGGCCTAAACTTCAAACTCCGCTCACGGATTCTTTCGTCAGGAAAGTTGGACGGCGGCAGATCGGTGGAATTCTGTACGAATGCGTCGTCTAGGAGCGTCTTGCGGATGAAGAAGATTCAGCTGCATTTGTACAGGATTTTGAGATCTGTCGAAGACGCGTACGTCGTATCCAACTTCCTGCTCGGTTTTTATAATGTCATGAGAGTGTCCTTCCTCCTGTACTCCGCCACTGACAAGAAAATTTATTCTCCATCTGGGATACCGGACGTATACCTTCAAGCCATCGGGGCAGCCTGGATGACCTCTCTCTGGATGCTTCTTACCATAGTAGTTTACGCCGCTGAGAAATTGCACGCCGAGGTAAATAAGGCAGAGACGTTCTACGGCATCTTCTCTGATACCGGGAGATCTGGGTTCTAACCCCACCACGAATAACTTTATTCACTTCCATTTATTTTGTTCCATATACAAGGAGAAGAACCAATAGTTACCTGTTGACTCTATTTTCTCATTTACGCTACACAGAGTAAACGAAATTGCCTTGTCTTCAACTTGGTGGTATTCCATCACTAAAACCAAAGATGTTTAGAATTATAGAAAAATAAAAAGTCTAGAAAAATATTTCTGCAGACAAATGGATTTTTAGCAAAAATTAGGAGTAAAACAAAGTTTTAATTACATTGAGTCTCGCCCAATGATATTTTATTTAACTGTAATTTAAGTATTCTACTTATATTTTGAGTTATTAGTTTTAGCAGGAGTAGTATATGTATAAATGTATGGTTTTAAAAAGTTATGTTTTATTTGTGTATATTTAGCCTTTTAATTAACTCAAGTTAGGCTCCATCATTCTCATTTGGGAAGCTCACTATTTTAGAAATTGATAGAGAAAATTCATCACATCGACAACTACAGAAAAAATCTGATGTGGCCAGCACATGACTTTCTCCATATATAAGATGTAAATATTTATCTACGACAGTAATTTCGAACTCTATATTCAATCTAAACTTTGAAGACGCGTGATTAATTTATATATTATTATCTATGACGTCACAAACATTATAAATAATGTTTTTCGGGACATGCTCGATGAAGAACGATAAAATTGGCCTTTCGCCTATAGAGCCCAGAGCGCCCACTAAGTACATAATCAGCAACTTCCGGTTTATCAGTATTTCATGAATAACTCCTAAAAAATCAGTGATACAAAAATATGTTTCATACAAAAGTTATACTAAATAACATTTTCTAAAACTTTTATAAACAATAGTATATACCTAAATATCATATTTATGGAGATATTTTGAAAACCGGAAATGAGCTTTGAAGTATGAAGCTCAACTTCCGGTCAACCGATTTACTCCAAAAACTAATCAACTCTAACGACACCAACAAAAGTATTATATATGAAATTTGGTGTTGATACAACGAATGGTTTCTATGTTAGAGCGCCCACAAAGTATATAACAGCTACTTCCGGGTTATCGGTATTTCACGAATAACTCCTAATCAACCGGTGATACAAAAATATGTTAAACACAAAAGTTATAGTAAAATATATTATCTAAAACTTTTATAAGTAATACAATTTACCTATATATCATATTTATGGAGATATTTTGAAAACCGGAAATGAGCTTTGATGAATAAAGCTCGACTTCTGGTAAACCGATTTACTCCAAAATCTAATCAACTCTGACAGCACACACTAGAGAACTAAATATGAAGTTTGGTATGGATACAACTCATAGTGTTCACGTTAGAGCGCCCACTATCACACACACACACACATACAGATACACACACACACACAAACACACACACACACACAAACACACAAACACACACACACACACACACAGACATCATTCCGAAAATGGTCAAAACGTGTTCTATGGACCCCAAAACATGAATTTCCGTTGAAATCTCGAAGTCGAATTTTTTCATGAAAACAATACTTTCTCTATACTTCGTATATGGAAATAGTAAAAAAACATCGCTCTCAGGATTTAATTTGTAAATTTCATTGCATTCCATGAAGAAAATTGGGAATACAAAATTGGTGCTTTCTAACCAGTTCATTGCTATTTATAGATTTAACATAAGAGACTCAGGAAAAATAATGTTTGTACCTTTCCTTGGTATACCGTTCTATCATGGGAGATGACCTTACAGACTGATATCTTATTTCAAATGAAATATCTGCAAGGAAAAATTATTTTATTCAGTTTTTAGCAATATATCATGCAAGTCTAAAGAATTCTCTAATAATAACACAATTCACAATAGATTCTTTTTGTATAGTTACAATCAAATAATACAAACAAAATTGTTATTCTAATTACATAAAAATTGATTTGCAACAATATCTTACCAATAAAATTTTCAAACAGTTAAGAATAAGAAGTGCCAAATTGAATGCCTAGTTATAAATCAAATATATTGGCAAATACCACATATAATATAATTGGATTTAAAAATAAATCACACCCTCACATTTCTCTAATTAATATAGTTCACTAATTCAGCAATAATCAAACACTCCTCATTATACAAAGGTGAAATGTCTCAAGTTTTTTCAAGATTATATGTTTGATAATGAATGGCAGTAAATTAGACATCAGGAAAAGTACAGAATTTCCTGAATTGAGGGGCAGTAAGAATGAAATGGTGGAGGGAAATATAAATCATACCAATAAATAGGTTTTGATGCCATGGGCAACAAGTGTCCACAAACAACTTCCTCTGTGTAGAAGCAGAGTTACTGCCTCTTACGCATTCCAGCATATTTTATGTATCTATCATAGCTCTGGCAACTAGAATTAATTGACTTTGATTTACCATTGCAAATTTCAATTTATCATTTTTATGTCAAGGTTTAAAGATAAAATTTCAATTATTGAAAGAGGAAGAATGAAGACCTAAGATTTCACTTCAGCAGCAAACCTCTTAACATTGATAAAAGTGACTGAACTGATAAAGTGGTAATAAAGATGCCATTATTCTTCAAAGACTAACGCTCCTTTCTTCTTAGAATGGATAATTTTACAGAGAGCCAAATAATAATTGACTTACCATTTAATACAATGCTAAACTATTTACAAGGTTGAGTATGTTTAAACACAAGGTAAATGTTTCCAAAAGAGAGATTTTAGCTTTTTATTGGTGAGTAAACAATCCCATCAAGATAAATTACCATAACTATACTAATAGAGTGTTTGTGTAGCTCTCTTAACATATTCTAAAATTTTGCTAAAAATCAGTTTTTATGTTTCAGTAAACTTATTATCAACACTATATTTTTCAGCTGAATTAAGTCAAAGTCACAGCAAGATTTTTAGTTTTTCAAAAAAGATATTTAAGCAAATCAGAGCCTTACTACTATTATAGGTTTCTCTTTCAGTCATAATCAATTCTTTGAATGCAAAATTTATTTTATAAATGACCCAAATTATAGAGAGAATACAGGATTCCAACACTCCTATGATACCATCTTATGCATCCTTTTACTGCAGTTGATTCCCAATTTTGTATTGACGATCTGAATCCATATAACTCTTAAGTTATTCTTGCAATAATCCATTTCCATTTTTATCTTTTACTGCACTTCTTTTCAAAACTTGGCGGAAGTCTGATAAAACTGGCAAGTTAGTTACAGAAATGATACTGAGGGTGGAGGATCATCAAACAAGAAGGGAGGTAAGAGCCTCAAAAGAGTTGTAAAAATCAATATTCTTTTCCTTTAAAACAAGGCAATAAAATATTTAGAAAACGTATTCAACTCATTTGAGTACTTTGGGATTTCAATAGTCACTATGTTACATGTAATCTCTAAAATCTGACTGATTTAATTTATAATCTATAATTCCTTTATCACATTGGTTCTTTCTCTAGTTTTCCCTTCAATTTTATTTACCCTACACTTGCACTAAAACAGGCCTACAATCACAAATTTTCAATCACACAGTGTTTAAGCCAATCTAAGTCCAAGAAAGACATTTATAATCAGTTCACTAAAACATCAAAGTATATGCACAAATGGAAGAAATTATTTTTCCCTTGTGGACTCTCACTAGAAAGTGAGTTGTCTTCAAATTGAAAGCAAAACTTTCAACTTCTTTTGGATTACATAATTAAGTACACACATAGTACAGTTCTATTTGAGTTAAATTTTCATCAAAATTATCCCAAATCTCAAAATATTCATATGAAAAGTTAAAGTTTAGCTTATTGTGTAATAGAAAGTGTCAGAATGAAAGATAAATTATTGACTGGCAATTTCAATGCTAATTTTATTTCCCACAGCTCCATCTCTTCTCTCTACAACTCTTGCACACCAAGTTCCACTTCACAGCCTGCGGCTTCTTTCCAATGGACTTCACTCTCCTTACATCGGTAATTATCAATTGTCTGAAAAGTATACCTTTTGCAAATCCTAAACTTACCCTATTCTTCCAAATGCAATATTGTTAGCTCACATTAAAATTTAGTGAAATCTCTACCAAATGAAAATACTTTGACAATCCCTCAATGCATGAGAAATAAAAGATGAAAAAGAAGGAAAGAATCAAAGGGTAAAAGGTAACTGGTTGAATTATCAATTATATCAAAATAATGATTTGAAATATTTACAATGCTTGAAATTTTCTTTGAGGCTGCAAGTTGATGTTGCTAATTCAGAAATTGAAGTAGAGCTGTTCAATGGGTAATACACTTAAAGCCACAGAATGTTTGGAAAAACATGACTTTGTGGAAGAAAGAGTGAGGAAAACCAGATTTTTTATAGTTCATTCAAATGCATACATTTTAAAATGAAAGTCATTTAGATTTACTGTATCTGCAATTCTATTTTTATTTTGTGAACTTTGAATTACAGAATTTGGTAAACAGTTAATCACAAGGAAGTATTGTTAATGTTCAGAAAGTATTTTCATACGTATATGTAGCAGTTTGCAAATTTTCCTTTTTTCTGTAGTTGTCGATGTGATGAATTTTCTCTATCAATTTCTAAAATAGTGAGCTTCCCAAATGAGAATGATGGAGCCTAACTTGAGTTAATTAAAAGGCTAAATATGTATAAATATATACTCAATGTAATTAAAACTTAGTTTTTCTCCTAATTTTTGCTAAAAATCCGTTTGTCTGCAGAAATATTTTTCTTCCCTATAGCACTACGGACGTTTTAACATCTCCTTGATCATAACAATATCATATAACATAATAATGTCCATGAGTGAAAAGAGTGTGATTTAGAAATACTTGTACATGGTTGGAACTTTATCTCTATGAATTTATTGTCCTAACAGATTATGCTTGAATAACTGGAAATTGTCTTCCCTTCAAAAAATATTAATATTTCATAATTACTACTTTAGAATGAAACTACATTCCCAATGAATATCTTGTATATTTATTTTTTCTTGAAAACTAAAAATAGCCACCAGACCAGGTGGTAGTCATATCCTGGTGGGGGGAATTACAGAATCTGCCTAGCATTCCTAGCATGCCTAGCATTCTGCATTAATTCTGCCCTAGTTGGGAGGAAAACCCTCCAAAACCTTCCGAAGACAGTATGTAATATATATAATTACAAAACTGTTTTAAAATTTACAATATTCATATCATCAAAAATGATAAAAATTAATATTTTGTAATTGCAATCTTTCAGGAAAACTTACTAGCTTGCCTCTAACAATCACCATGGTTATCAAAGTGGACAGATTATACACAACTAAAAAGTCCAGAAAATTTTTGCAAGTCTTTTTTTAGAATTCAATTTTATTCCACAACCAAAATAAGAATATTTATTCAATGCAGTTATTCTCTTTGTTTGTTGATACTTGCCTAGATTTTGTAGGAGCGTTATTTCTAGTTTAATGTTGTTCATCAAATGTAGCTTAAAAAAAGAAAATAAGAACTTAGCATGCATTTCTTAAAGTATTTATATATAATCTAAAGTCACATAAAGGAAAATATTAGTTAAAAATAAACACATGTAACATTACATTTTCCATTTAAAGAATCTGAGAACTATAATCCTAAAATGAAATTTGGTGGATTCTAGCACTCAAAATCTTCGAGAGTTGAGACTGGACACTGAAGGAGTAGGATTTTTCTGAGGACGAATATTTTCACTGCAGATTTAATAGGGTTTATTTTCAAGTCTCATCTGAAGCTCAAAGCATCAACAGCATGTTAAAGAAAGATGTAGTCTTCAGGGCTTTCAATTCATTTATTTCCCTTTCAATCATAGGCATATGGTAAAATGTCTACATAAATGACTGTTACCATTTCTACCAGGATATAAGTGTAGGGGGCAAACAATAACAAACTTAGAATGCTACTACTAGGGACTCTGGTGGGTACAGGGATGGAAGAGGATACAATTCCATTTATTATACAACACATTTTGTATAATAAAGGAGATCCCAATACATCGCAGCAATGTCAAAGTTTGTTTCAGAAAGATACTGTTAATGGAATCAAAAGATTCAGTAAAATCAAGATAACAACTGTCATGTTGAGCAAAATTTTAAAACCTGAGATTTCTTCTATTATCATAGCATAGTGCCATTAGATAATTATTGCAGGACTGATAAAATGACTTTAAGTTAGATTTTACAACTTTTCAGCAGCTGCATCATTGACTGAAGAAGGTATAAAGGAAATATTTTTTCTTAAAATATTATTGCACAAGAACAGAACATTGTATCTCAACTAAAATATCAGAAAACTGCCAAGAATAAATGGCGTAAGTAGTGACCAGAGTTGTTAGAATTGCCATACAAGTTTCAGAACTGAAATGGATAGATGACTATTTCTATTTTCAAGCCTTCAGTTTTAATTAAATGCTCTCTCTATAGATTTACTAAATAATTAAAAATTATGTTAAGGGGAAAATGGAATCAATCCTTAGTATCTATGAGGTCAAGCAGTTCACCGTTTGAGTTTTATAGGCCTCTATTTCATAGCTATCCCCTCAATAGAATATTAATCCCAAATCTCAAAAGTTCTTTGTCTGAATATGGAGATTTTTCCCTGAGAAAGAAGAACCTTAATTTTCCAAACTAATATAATTGGGTGTCATATAACACATACATCTCAGATAATCAAAAGGTAAAAATTAAGCTATTTAATTCAGCATTTACTACGCATAATACAAGCTTTCTTCTGCAGATGGCAGCAGCTGTGGTGACCTACCTCGTTATTCTGGTGCAGTTCCAGAGTTCTGAGAAAACTGATACAAAACTACCATGCAATTGCTCAGCAGCATTCATACTGAAAATGGAGTTACATGGACATAGTTAAAACTCTCCATCCACTCATACATGGCGGATATTGATAATTAAACATGAAGGATTTATAAAAACAAAACTACCTAAGTTAAATCTGAAACAATCACTGCAAGGAAGTTTATACCAATTTTGTTATTTACACGAGTTCAGAGAACAAAATCATTATGAACAGTGCCTAAAACGATAGTGTGAAGATAATTTATTTCCTAGTACATGTGAAGCAGTCTTTCACTGGAAAATAAGATCTAATATCAGCCTCAATTTTATGGGCAAAAGGTAAGTAATTTTCAAGATTGGCACAGTTATATGGTTGTCATGACACCACAGGTGCACCTACTCAAAGCATTTTCGGGGAATTTTCCATTCCAAGAATAGAGAATTCCAGATGGTTAAGTTAAAAAAATGATCCCAACTACCGTGGAATGTCAACTTCTCATTTAACTTTTCAATTGAAACTAAGCACAGAATTGATGATACGATTTAAAATAACTGATTAAGCTTTACCAAGAAATATACTTTTGGGTGATTTAACAAGATATTATTGATAGAACTAGCAATTATAATAGCAGTAGAAGTTCTTTATAAAGAGAGCCGACAAAAAATAAAAATGTACTCATTACAGCTGGTTTTTATAACTAAATGTCTATCTTGAATCCAAGGGAAGTTGGTACAGCAGAATGGAACTGTAGGGTTTTTTACTTCTTATGCAAATGCTTCAGAATGTGTAAAAAATTACATTTGTATTGAAATTATTATTTCATTGATTCACAAACCGTAACCATAGAGCTGAACAGATTAACGTCTTATGATCGACTGATGAAGGACTGATGTGCATTATGCAGAAAAGGTACACCTAATTCATATCAAATTGCTTTTTTAGATAATTTTCATTCACACACTTCATAAGCAATGACTGTGTTGTGAGGGAGATGGAAAGCTTACCATGGGAATCTGAATCAAAACTGTTTTTATCTCCAATAATACCACCCATCTTGGATCAGACAATTTGGTGCCAAGTTTCACAGAAATTAAAGCAAATCCCACAGGTGGATGTCAATATGATAGGAAACTTAATAAAAAATTCCCACACTTACAATTCCAATTCCATGCTATTGGACAATGATTCAAATAAATTCTAAAATCGCCGCAATGTATTTCAAATTACCCTTAATTAGTCCCATCAAAAATTTATGTAATTAGTTGCCTGGTGTCAATATGACCCCAAAATTCTCTGAATTATTAAGAATTTCTGATCAAAATATGGGACAAAAATAAATTTTCGAATTTTGTAAAGCAACTTTCATTGTAGGTGTTTTCAACTATTTTTCCGATTATCATTTTCAACTATGACAAAATGATTAGTAATACTTTAAAAATCAGAAAATTAATCCTTATCAGTGTTGCCAGTGTATCAGTGTAGTTATCAAACTATAAAAGTGTTATTCAAAAAATCATTTTTGCATCAGGCTAAATTTGTGGCATATAAATTGTATTTTAAACAAGTTCTTATAAATTATCATTTTTAAACCTATATCCAGCATAATAACTTCACAAAACAGGGGAGCAAACTTTTAAAGAAAATATTCATAAGTTTTTATTGTGTAGCTCTTTGTTACTGTATCTATTATATATAGACGTTTCTCCGGATATACCTATATATATATATAGGGGATCAAAATTCTAACCATGTTCCACAAGAGTCACTGACTTGAAATTTTTATGACATGGTTCCCATAACATGTAACCTCCAGAAAAAAGGTGATTTTGAACCTCGCTGTCATGCGTTCGATTCCAGAAGGCCCCAAAGTCACGATTTTCTCCATTGCGGGGATTTTCGAAAATATTTTTGGGGCACTTCCCGGAAAGCAGAGAGTTGAAATTCGAGGTATCCCTGGAGGACATGCGTATCCGACGAAAACCATTGAGACAACATCAAGGATTATACTTCGTTCGACGCTAGGTCAGGGCAAATACTGTCCCGTTTAATATAGATTGCGATTTTTAAGATTTATTAAAAATCACTTCCCAATAAGATGGAAATTTGAAACTCGGCTTGTGGATATAAATCATGGATATATTTTATATCTGCTGTTGAACGTTCCGATGATGGTCCTCGGTTCGATCCCAGTGGGTGATTTACATTCCTCAATGCATTTCTTATGGAGATAACGGAAATCAATTTCAGGTACTTCCCGGCTTCATATCAACTTCAAACTTTCCATTAAATATGATTAAGTCCTAAGAAGTCATAATGTATATTCTCAGCTGCCTAAAAGTCCTGGGTTCGACACCAAGCATCTTTAAAATTAAAAATTGCTGTGATTTTTATGATTTTTTTGAACCTCTTCCCAATATTATAAAAACTTAAAACTTGGCATGTGAATCAAGATCATAGATACATTTAAAATACGCATTTTAGGTTTCCTTGATTGTCCTTGGTTCGATCCCAGAGAGCCATTTTTATTACCCTATGCATTTCAGATGGGGACAATGGAGTCTTATTTCAGAACCTTCCCGGTATGAGATGGACTTCAAACTTTGCATTTAATAAGTTCAAGTCCTAACAAGTTATACTGTCTATTCACATCTGCCAATACATCCTGGGTTCAACACCAGGTGTCTCAAAATTAGAAATTGCAAATTTATTAAAGATTTTAATTGAACCCCTTCCCGATAACTTTGAAACTCAAAACTTGGTACATGAATGAAGATTATTAACACACTTGATATGCTTGCAGTATGCAAGCAACTTTTACTCGTATCATGGGCGTCGCCAGGGGGGGGCAGCTGCCCCCCCCTGGAGACCCATTCGTATTTTGGTTCGGGATGTGTTGTAGAAAAAATGTTTAGGCACGAGCGTATTTGAAAAGAATTTAGACCCAAAACAAAGTCAAGTGTTGGCACGTGTAAACACAAGTGATGGGAAAAGTACCTACTTCCTCGTAGGAAATTCATTTATACCTCCAGCGCAGCAAAAATATTTCAACAATACTTTGTAGTAGAGTCCTTCGCCCCTTCCCTCCCAAGAGAAGAAAAGTTCGGTTTCAGGGTGAACAATGTAGTTAGAACTGCCTCTCGATGCGATCAGAGCCCGAGGTTATGCGATTATGTCCTCTCTCTCAAATTTCCTTGAGTATCGTCCGACAATCGCCGGCAGAAGACAAAGGATTCAGTTTTTTTTCGTTTTCCCTTCAAAATGAATATAAGAAAGTTTTGCGGTGAGTATTTTGCAAATAGGCCCAAGCAGTGGCGCAGCGAGGGGGGGAAGTTTAGGGGTTCAAACCCCCCCCCCCAAAATTCCTATGACTACTGTCCATGCAAAAAGTCTAGATACTCGAGTTTGAAGTGTTGTATCTCAGTAACCTATTCATCGATAGCAATGAAATGAACTGAAAATGAAAGAAAATTTATTTTTACGTTTTGTGAATACCATCAGCGATTTTTTACCGTATCAACAAAATTTTTATTTGACATTGTATGAAAAAAGCACGTTTTTTTGCACTCAGAAATCGGTAGCTCCACTTTGAACGCTAATTTTTCAAAAGCTTCTCAAGTTATCAACATGAGACTTCATAAGGTGCAAGATCTATCTTTTATAAATGCATATGCTGAAGTAGAACCTCGTTACTACTTATTTACTATCCAAAAATTGTTGATAAAGAAAACTCTGCTATTTTCGTTATTTAACGACCTACAAGAAATTTTAAAGTGCCGTAGGCACCGCATACACGCACTGTTGACGAATTTGATAATTTTTACAATGAAAAATTACTACCATTGTCCATGTAGAATTTTATTTAACCTTGTTTCGCGGAGCGCTGAGCCCGCTTATCTCACCAGGAAATTCCAGGGAGGGGGTGGAAAAAGCGTGCGCGGTTGCCTCGTCGACCTCTCGCGTGGTCTGGATGTTACTCTGTACCGTTTGTCACTCTTCTTCTCTCTTTCTCTACGGAAAAAGCTAATTGCACACAGCACCTTGCGAATCTCGGATTCAGATAAACGGGCTCTGCACGTCTTGAACACCTTGGAAGTACTTTTCCATTAAGGTTCAGGCACATCGAGCGCGATCTGTCGAGGCAATCGACAATCTCGGCCCGAGGCTCGCCCGCGGAGATCTATTTGTATGATGCAATATTGCATCATACAAATGTGACACGACAACTTTGCGAAGAAGCTCTTGGTTCATTAACTGCCGACCTTTGGGCAAAGTGTGTAAATCATGTAAAAAAGTTAGAAGACAATTATTGGGAAAAAGATTACCTGGTGGAAGAAGAGGCAACCGCGCACGCTTTTTCCACCCCCTCCCCTGCACTTTCTTGGTGAGATAAGCGGGCTGAGAGCTCCGCAAAACAAGGATAAATAAAATTCTACATGGACAATGGTAGTAATTTTTCATTGTAAAAATTATCAAATTCGTCAACAGTGCGTGTATGCGGTGCCTACGGCACTTTAAAATTTCTTGTAGGTCGTTAAATAACGAAAATAGCAGAGTTTTCTTTATCAACAATTTTTGGATAGTAAATAAGTAGTAACGAGGTTCTACTTCAGCATATGCATTTATAAAAGATAGATCTTGCACCTTATGAAGTCTCATGTTGATAACTTGAGAGAGTTTTAAAAAATTTGCGTTCAAAGTGGAGCTATCGGTTTCTGAGCGCTAAAAACCGTGCTTTTTTCATACAATGTCAAATAAAAAATTTGTTGTCACGGTATAAAATCGCTGATGGTATTCACAAAACGTAAAAATAAATTTTCTTTCATTTTCAGTTCATTTCATTGCTATCGATGAATAGGTTACTGAGATACAACACTTCAAACTCGAGTATCTAGACTTTTTGCATGGACTAGTAGCCTTGCATGCCAGTAAATATGGCTCCGATTACAGCTAAGTTGATGTTTTCGGTTGCAGAGCAGGTCAAGAGCCGACATCTACATCAATGGGACGCTACGAGTGTTTCGCACACAATGTTCAACGCATGCACTTCTTAACCATATCCTTTTGTTAGATGACTCACACCATAAGATAAGATTCCCATGAGAAGAATTCGGAAGTCCTGATTCGTTTACTCCTCGCAAAAACACAAGGGAACATTCGAGAAGTAATTCGAAACTTACACCCTGAAAACAGAGATTAAGATTACGTTTGAGAGACAAAAAGGTTGATAAAACGCTCAGTTAGATCAGATGCATGTGACTGTTTTGAGGATGTGAATGCAAAGCTAGGCTCGTGAATAGAGTAGAACCCCGGTAATCCGGACACTCGCTAATCCGGAACCCTCGGTAATCCGGACGGTCCATTGGGAGTTATGCAAACCCGCAACTTCTTCTTGTGAACATATAAACACGCATATTAGTAACAAGAAACGAGAGGTGGACTGACTATTTGAAAAATGTCTCCATTGGCTGCAATGATGTGATGGAGGGCGAAGTATTTCGTTTATTGTGATAACACATCTAAGTTGTGATACTTTTCTGAGACAGCATTTTTCCATTAGAGGAATGCTTAATATGTGCGAGACTTAACAATTTCGAAAGACAATAAATTTTCAGTTGCAGCAGGGTATCACTTCTCAAAACATCACGTTCATTAAAATGCTATGAAAGAAGAGCCGAAAGAAATAATCCTTCCCTTTGATAGACGTCCAATGAGGGTGACCATGCATGCGCTATAGAGTTGGTGTTTAACAGCGAGAAAAGCTAAACAATTTTAAGTTACTGCGTGTAATCAATGAGAAAGTAATTAAAGCGAGGATTAAATTTATGCCGTGTGCAAATGTGACTGGAAAACATAAGCTTCCTCTGTTTGTTGTCGGAACAGCAAAAAATCCCCGTGCATTCCAGTCAGTCACACTACCTGTGTGCTATCGAGGGCAAAAAAACTCTTGGGTCACACGGAAATTATTTTTGGATTGGTTTAAAACAGAATTCGTTCCAGCAGTTCGACAACATATGAAATCCATCAATTTATCACAACGTGCTTTATTGTTGCTTGATAATTGTCCTGGCCATCCTTCTGCAGAAGAATTGTGCACTGATGACGTTGAAATTTCCGCAATGTTTTTACCCCCTAACACGACTGCGCTGATCCAACCCATGAATCAGAATGTTTTTCAAAGCATTAGGTTAGGATATCGTAAGTTGCTTCTTACAAATATTCTTAATGATCCTGTAAACAATGAAAATTTGGAAAATGCACTGAAAAAGGTAAATTTAAAAGATGTCGTGTTCAATCTAGCTAACTGTTTGGCATCTGTGTCTAAATTATTGATCAGCAAGTCGTAGAAAAATTTACTCCCAAATTTTATTGGTTCTGAAGTTTTAGTAAATGTGCAAACAGAATAAATTCAGCTTGCGCCACTCATTAATCAGTTACAAAATTCGAACCCAATATCTAACCCTGAAGCTCTCCAGTGGGCTGCTGAGGCGGACGACAGTTTGGCTCGAAACGAAGCTGTAACAGATGACGAAATTATCAGAAGAGTAACGAGAGGAGATGATGATGATGACGACGACGACCACCACCACCCTGTAGACTCCGTCAAAATTTCTCATTCTGAGGCTTTGGCGGCACTCAATACATCATTAAAGTGGGCCGTGGAGCAAATTTTTGAAGCACATGAAATTATGCTCTTTAGACGTTTTAGAAACCGTGCACTTGATTTAAAAATAAGAATGGTCGCGCAAAAGAAAAATTGACTTTTTTGCTCGCTGATAATATTCATTCACTTCATATGTTGTAATACCTTATGTAATATATACATGCATTATCTATACAATGTAATTTTTGAGAAAAAAGGTTTTTTACGTTATTTTTTGAAAACCTCGCTAATCCGGAAACCCCGCTAATTCGGACGCCTATGTGCCAGAATTCGTCCGGATTACCGGGGTTCTACTGTAGTGCATTTGAGAAATTCACAGGGAACAGTTCGAAGTAAAGTTTAGTTTGGATTTCATAAGATACAGATGGACATCCGAAAATTTTTTTCACAGTCCGCTAATAGCTCGAGGCCTCTATCGGGAAAACATAAGTTAATGTCTATGTAGTTTTTTGTAAAATGACCATTATTAGTTGCATAAATTAGGATTGTATTATTTTAGGGCTGTTATCGGAGGGCACATCTCAAGATGAGTTAGCGACAATTGCAAAGTTACTTGTTCCTTTATTAAGCATTCTGGACGATTAAAAGTCTATACAGTAGGCTCTTCATTACTCGGGATGATATAAAATATACCGATCCATATTTTATAATTACCCGTAAATTTGCTGTATAGTTACGAAAATAATTCAATAACCGGGTTTCCATATAAATTTGTAAAAGTATTGGAGCAATACAAGATATCAGTAAAAATTAATTTTCGATGATATTATTAATAATATACCATTTTGGAAGCAAACCAGTCAACTGAAAGGTATTGTGCGCGTAAATTACGCACATATTTATCGTAACTGTGACTCGATGACTTGAAATAAATTTGAGAAACTTTTAAAACTGTGACTTGAATTCTTCAGCTTCCTTTTCGATGCAGCCAATTTTTTCTCTTGTGATAGAATCCCACGAATCTCATATCTGGTTATGCAATGCCCATTCAAAATTTCAATTCGTGGAAATTTTTTGTTTCCTTTGAACACTCAGTGCGTAAGACTGGGTTTTGTATCATCTCTCTGCTGGTTAAACCACCTATTACTTAGTCTAAATAATTGTAAGTTGACGTCTTCATTTTTTCCACCTTGGTATATAACTTGATTTCTGCAAATTCGATTATAATATCAACTATAATCAAGAGTCTACAGAATATTTTAATGCAGCCGAATTTTTACTCTCCGGTATGTGACGCATTCAATTGAAAACTTGGCTAATACATAAATAACGAAATCAGGCATAATTGTAAGCCTACCAGAAAATTTCATCTGATATAAATGATTTTTTGTTTCTTAGAAGAGGAGGTAATTTTAATAGCAACGGATGAAGTCATTCCTAAGAAAGCTGCTGATCATATAGTCTAATAACGAAAGACGTTCAAATAAGGATGGGTGCACCAATGTGGCGATTTATTGAGACGTTTTATATCGCTTGTCAAATAACGGTAACTATTTTATCCTTTTCGCGCTTGGCAACCTCTTGGAAGAAAGAACTCTCAAAGACTCGGGAAGTATATGTCTGCAGCATCAAAATACTTTCGCATCGAAAAAAATGACTTTTTAATAGGAATTGGACGTATCCAAACAAAACTTATGATAAGTTTCCAATAGTTTGCTTATGTAAACTACTATCTTGGAAAGTTTAATGAGTTTGCCATATAAGAGTTAAACTCCTCTAGTTTTCAATGAATTTAGTTTTTGAAAGATTTGACGTATTTGTAGTAAGAAGCGGGTATAAATAAACTAACCCCTGTAAGTTAGGCATTTTTCGTTTTATCAGGCAGCTTGCCCCCCCCTAGCCCAGTGGCTGGCGACGCCCTTGACTTGTATTGGAAATGTTTGAACACAGACTTACTCAGTGAGCTTTAGTAAAGTATTTTGCGATCCTTAAGAACATTTAAAAAACATTATAGATGAATTCCAAATATATTTGTTAAAATCTTAAAAAATATCTACAAAATATTTTGGAAATTATTTATTTTAGTTGGTATGCAGGATATGGTGTTAATTATTCACCTAGTATTTAACAAAAAAATACTTAATGGATGAGTACTTAAATATCATTAAAATACTAATTATTATATAATTATATTTATATTATTTAAATATTTTTGTAAATTTGGTAACACAGATAAAATTGCGTAAGTACTCTTTATTCCTTGAAATCGACAAAATTATCAGATAATCATAACATAGCAAACATCTTTACAAAACAAAAATTTGGTTGAAATATCTTTATTAGTTTCTGTTTTACCGAAGGAAATATGTATTAGTGGAGGACCCAAGGCAGAGCCTATTGGAAACCATCAGGGAACATATTGACACCACTCACCTAACTAAGGATTAACCTAAAAAAGTGTGTCTTCTAGAAACTTCATGATATTAAATTCTCCACCCTACTGGGAAGTGCCTTAAAAAGCTTTTTGAAAATTTGCAATGTATTCTTATGGGAAAAATTGGGATTTTGAGGCCTTCTGGTATCAAATTCATGATAGCTAGATTCAAATTTTTAATTATTCTTGTGGTTACACACTACATACAGTAGGCTGTATAAATTTCTAGTTAATGACACTTATCAAACATGGTTAATTTGATCTTCTTGAACATTATTCAGTTTATGAAAATCGTATAAACCCCAGGCTATTAAATAGTTGTTCGCATTTAAATTCTGCTCATCTAAGTCTAAAGCAATTTACTGATACCAAAATTGAAAATGTAAAAACATGCCTGAAAATCCCAATACAATCCAATCAAGAATTGATTAATTTCCTAACCTTATTTCCACAAGAATTCAGAGTAAACCTTTTAAACTCAGATTTTTCCAAATCATACCAATTATCTAAATATGGTAAATCCATTAAAAAAGTGGTCAACTTCACTATTAAGTACAATATTATTCTTTCACTACAATAAATATCAAACAAGCCATAATATTTATAATTTTTAAGTTTTGCATTTTGTATTATAACTCAGCCATAACTTTATGAATTCTGAATACTGCTAATTATTCATTATATTTTACAAAAACAAACAGAAACATAAATGTAATGAATTATCTTCTACATAATTTAAGGCTTCCCAAATACATGAAAAAAAATTAGTGCTCTTTGTGAGAGGAAATATGAAATCCGAGTGGGCAAATTAAGTCAAATGAAATATACTGCTGATAATAGCGAAAAAGTGCCTGAAATTCCCCTTAAACTCTAATTAAGGATTGATTAATTTTCTAATGTTCTTTTCAATTGCCCCAAGAATTTAGACAAAACCTTAAGAATGAAAACTTTAATTTCAAATGGTAGGGTTTTATGCAGTTGTATAAAAAGATATTTATAGTTTTTAACCTGGAAATAATGATTAAACTTTTGGAAAGCAGAAGTATGATTTACATTATGAACAGACTCATTGCCCGCAGAATGCACAGATATATTTCTTAACACAATACCATTACTGCAAATAATCTACGTACCATATAATGTAACACTTTGCAATGTAGTTAGTTGTATTTATACACAATTATATGTCACCAACGTTATCACCAAGAAAGAGCATCAAAAGACTTCTGTATTTTATGATGTAACATCTTTATCCTTCATGAATGAATATAAGCAATGAAATAATTACTTTTAATTATTTCAAAGACCTTTGAAGATTCTAAGCATAATCAGGAAAGTTCGAATAAGTAGGTCTTATTAAAACAATTAAATATCCTCTTGTATGAGGGATGATGTTGATATAAGCTTGACTAAAAATTATGAAGCACATTTATTGAAACTTAGAATCCATAGATTTAAAAAAAGCTAAACTTAATACACAAGTCGAGTGACTATAAGTACTAGAAGAAAAGTCGGAGGTAATTCCAAATATAGGCACGTAACTTTGAGATTAATATTAACTATCATACAAGTCTTTGTCATTGTACTAATTTACTTAAAAAACTAACATTCAGGTGTCTTCCATCTATCAGAAGTTTTGAATGCTCTGTAATTCCCCACTTAATGTCAATTCCTTTGCTTATCGATAGCAAAAGCAATGGGCCATTTGGTCAAAGAAGGTTGGGCTTCTGTCTCAGGCCTCAAATCTCCAGGGGCTTTTTGAAGTAGAGTGTTAATCACAGTTAGAAATAGAACAGTATAACAGTTAGAATGATAAAAAAACTGATGAGTACTGTAAATTTACCACATTGTTGTTTATTTATCTCTATCATTCACTTGTTGACAGAAAAGCAGTAAAAGAAATAATGATAATTTGAATTCTATAGCTTTATCTATTACTTATTTGATGCAAACTGGATAAGTTACAGTTTTTGGTCAGAACTAAAATAATACTAGGCATAAAAAGATTATCAGCGAATAATCTCCATTTGTTTTAGGGTAAAAGCTATATTATCAGTGGCTTTCAGCCCCCATGTACATGTAATTCTGTTAATCCTTAATTAGCCTTAGGAATTCTACTGCCACAACTATGGATCCTTTCTGGTGACTATTGTGGTAATATTTTTGACGATCTCCATTATTGGATATTGTTTCTGTACAGATAAGTGATGCAGAGTCTTATAGAACAAATAAATACAGTAAATTTTCTAGGTGGGAATGTATTTTATGATAATTTATCATTAAATATATGTAGGTACATTTTTTGCAAGACATCATGATTTTTCTAAAAAAACATAAAAAATAATTTTTGATTTTTTTACTATTAGTAATGAAAATTTATGGCATAAAAGAATTTTTGATATGAATGATGATAATATTGAAACATTTAATAAAAAAAGACAAAGTTCTCTCATGAAACCAACAAATTTATGAGAATTTCTGTTATCTGGCTCTAACGGAGACAATTATCTGCTTTCAATAGTGGAGCCTTGAGCAAACAAAGTTACTCCAAACCAAAATCGGTTGTGTAAGACATGTGCCAGACACTTTCACTTTTTCCTCTTGTGTGATGCCATCCAACACTATTTTATGAATGGACCATACACTAGAATTTTAATATGGCAAAGGAAAATAATAATATGAAGTCATAGAACTCTTTCATCAATTACCCTTTCATCATGTTTGGGCATCTTGAATTGATTCTGTTATATATCAAATAATGAATTGTTGGCAGATTCTCTCATATCCACTGGGGAGCAAATGCATGGTAAAGCCTCCATTTTAGAACTTTCATTTTCATGGAACTGAACCAATATTATGATGTACGTCACTATAGCCCCTGCTATCTGAAAAGCAAAATCCCCTCTTACAAATGCTGATCCACAAATCTTTGAATTTATATATGGTGGATTCTTCTCCAATAGGCATTGGAGGAAGGAGTCTTTAACTATCCTCATTTAATCTTCTAAGCTTTTAAAGCCACATGAAAGCAACAATTATCAATAACATTATTAATTATGAAGATTTTTTATACTCACTATTTGTAAATTAAGCTAGACTTTAATAATTCCTGCTGCATAATAACATAGCACATGAGTGTTAAGAACAATAGCTGTTATTCCTCAACTTGTACATAGGCATTACAAGTAACCAGCCATACTAAGCAGCATGCTATGTAATGATTCCTTTCTTTTCAAGTTTTCACATGATTTTAAAAGCCATCTATTTATGATTTGATATCACAATGGAATGGCTTAAGAATATTTTTGTGGATATTTGGAATTTAAAAAGGAAAAATCTGTTTGAAAAGTATTTAAAACATGTATTACCGAAGTGAAGAGTGTAAAGTTGAGAGGGAAGAGGCCAAATGCAGAGAAGTGGAATTTGGTGTGCAGCAGTTGGAGAGAGGTGACATGGAGCTGTGGAGAATATTTTCTTTTGGAGTCATATTCATACAAATTTAAATGTACTTTTTTGAAGGTACCTCTAAAAACAATAATAGAACAGTTTATGAATAGTACAGATAGGAACAATAAAAGTTCAAAACTTTCTGAAGACTTTAATTCTGAAACTCTATAGAGTTATTATAGTATTACTATAATAATTGAAACCTTTTTTTAAAATTGGATAACAATGATTTTTTTCCATGGAGAATATTAGAGGATAAAAGAGACATAGTAAATTAGTTATAGATTTATCAATGATGAGGATAATGTGGATGCAGATGAGAAAAAACCTTAACTTAGATCTGAAACTGAAGCAGAGGGGAAAGAATAATAGCAGAAAAAGCATCCAGGGGTTGACAAAAAACCTTTAAAATTTCAAAATCTTTAGGAAGTGAGATGTAAGTGATCCATATTCGTGGCATTTATCTGAAAGGAGAAGCAAGAGATTGTAAAAGAAATAATATAATAGACCAATCTGTTGTAAATTCAGACTACCTATTTAGAAAACAGATTTTTTGTCTACAGGAGGAAGATAACCATGGATTAAGAAAGTAGGCCAATGCAATCAGAGTTAGTCTTAGATGTTTAATAAAGCAGGAAATAAAATATCAACCTAATTTTATTTCCCTTATAGATGTAGACCTACAGTACTGTAACCATGCAAGAAGACTGTTTGATACATGCCAATACAAAGATCAAACTGAGTGAGAGAGTCTTTTGAAAGAACAAGCAATTGAGCAGAGTTAATGAAATAATTAATTCAATAACTTATAATGGAAGTTTTATTTATCATAATTAAGATTATCAATAGATACTCACCACTGACAGCAAATGTTATAGTAAAGAGTCAAAAACACCATAAATTGTCAAAGATTAATACAGGTCGACGCATGTTTTGCTGCATATGCAGCATCTTCTATGGACCGCTAGGTCAGTCACAGCTGGTCCCTAGAAGATGCTGCATGTGCAGTGAAATGCGCGACTACCCATATTAATCTTTGACAGTTTAAGGTTTTTGTAACTCTTTACTACAACTAAGATTATTTATAAGATGTAACATTGGCTATAAAAAATCTAATAAATTTGTATTAAAGGCAAAAATTATTCTCCTTACCTGTTTCCTAATTTGCTTTTCTGTAATCTTCAGAATTTGGTTGGAAATAATTCCTCCAATTAAGTCAATCTTTAGGATTGTTGAATTTGACAGATGTGTCATAAGCAGATAAGATGGAATAGACATGAATGTGTTTAGTGTAAAACTAATTATAGCATTTTGATCATCAATATAATAAAAACCTATCAGGTTTATGAAATATCATTTTCAGAAAACTTTTATATTCATAGCAATTGCTTATATATAATAATTATTAATATGCTTGAATTCAAATGAGTTACTTATCTATATTCTGTACATCTCTATATAGCATATATTGTTGCTTTGCCCTGTGTTTATTTAGCGAAACAACCATTACATGAATAAAATAGAATATTTATGCCATCATTGCAAAAAAGATATATCTGATATATACTTATATCTTGATAAAACAAAACCAAGTCATCTAACGGCCTTACTTTCAAATTTAAATAATCTAATTGAAATACTATACTTAGACCATGAATTTTGGATGACAGCCAATAAAAAACCATTTTTAAAAAAGTTTACTAATACTTCCCAAATTATGCTCCAGAATTAGCACTTCCTGACAGCCAAGTGGATAACACATTTGAGTTCAGGGAAAGGAGTCCAAGGATTGATTTTTAGGAGGAGATGAAATTTACATAACCCCGTAACATCAGTAAAACAGCCAAACTACCCAAATCTGTATTTACAGTAGAAGTCCTTTAGAACGAATACGGCGTAAAACGAGAATCGCGTTATAGCGAGTGATTCTTTGCCCTTGTCCGTTTCACTGCAGAAAGGATAGGGAGTGACGCCCATTATAACGAGTAGTAATTTCTGAAGTATCGTTATAACGTGTGCCACACTTCAATGTTTGACTTGCAGGAGGGAAGTACGAAGTCCGACGAGCCAATGGTAATCTGAGGCGCGTTGACCCTTCAAACGGCGGAAGAATATTACAGGCACAAATTTTCGTCACATAATTCATGCATTTTTTCCACAAGTCGCCTTACCCATTAGGGTGGTTCGAAAAAAACTTTTTTTTTTCATTTCAGATCGCTATAGTGCGGAAAAGTTGCGATTGGTATAGACATGAAAAAAGCACTAATTATTATTTTTTATAAATTTGTCTTTCGGTCGCGCAATGCCATCGAAGTTAGCAAAAAATTGGGAAAAACCTTAATTTTTCAAAATTTTTTTTAACACGCCAGATGGTTTTAATTGCGTTCCTATACCATGAATTAACTACTAAAAGTATGTAAAATCAATATATATGCACTTATTGTACATTTATTTCATATCTTCCGATCGCGCAACATAGTACAAAATGAGTAAAATTAGTAGTTTTTGCAAAATTTCAAAGTTTGACTGTTTAGTATATTTTAATCATACGACTTTAAGAGATGCTATAGTTTAATTCTATTACAATGATGATTGGATAATAAATAATAACAATAATATATTTAAAATCCAAGCATAAACGATGAACTTTATTGATATTCAAGTGGAATTCGGTCGCGCAGCTTCGTCAGAAACAGCAGAGTAGTCTACCTGGACAGAGAGGCGAGGCGGTTTCCTTTCAGATAATTTAGAAATTTTCTAATAGCAAATGTTTGGTAATTTTTTGTTTCAATATTCAATTGTTGGTGCAGATCTTCGCTCATTTTGTTTACAAAACGACCCAGAACTCACCACGGGGACGTGGCTGCACTTAGAGTTCCACCCACAAACATTAAAATCGCTGAGTGTGACAGTAATGTGGTTGTAATATAGCCGTTTCTGGAACCGTGTCCACATACTTTACTTGAAGCTTCGGTCACTAGCTTAACGCATCTTTCAACTGCCTGTGTATTGCATGGGAAAACATCTATACTCATAACAGGCTTGAAGTTATTGCTCACATACTGTATTATATCTTCATTAGTCAATGTTCTTAACAGTCGAGGAGGAGTTAATGTACTGGTGTTCCATTTGATAATTTTGGTATAGTTTTGTAAACATGTCTACGCCCATCTGTGAATTTGTGGTCTATTTTTATGGCAAACTATTGAATCAACAAGGTAATTACCAGAAGAGCTGCTTCAAGTTGTTGATCCCGGAATGCTTACTTTGCCCCTCCTGAAAATTTACTTTTGGCTATTTTAACTGATGAAAGAATCCATATCCGAGAGCTGGGCTTCAGGAGTATCATGAAGGCAAAGCAAGCAATATCTGAAAGTGACTCTATTAGAATTTTTAAACCACCAAACCTAAACTTTGAAGCTAAAGACTATACCGAAATTATCAAATGAACACCAGTACACTGACTCCTCCTCCACTGTTACGAACATTGACTAATGAAGAGATAATACAGTATGTGAGCAATAACTTCAAGCCTGTTATGAGTATAGATGTTTTCCCATGCCATACACAGGCAGTTGAAAGATGCGTTAAGCTAGTGACCGAAGCTTCAAGTAAAGTGTGCGGACACAGTTCCAAAAAAAGGCTATATTACAACCACATCACTGTCACACTCAGCGAAGCCAACATTTACAAACAAATCCGAATTTCGTTGTTTATCGATAAATAAAGACTAGAAAGGAAACATAAAGAGAGAGAAAGCGAAATAAATTTGTACATATTGTAAATAACACACCCTACATTGGATGGTTGGTTGGGTAGGGTGTGGGTGGAACTCGAAGTGCTGCCACGTCCCCGTGGTGAGTTCTGGGTCGTTTTGTAAATCTTGTGTGAAATCGAAAATATCGCGCCATCGCAGGCAATGGGCTTACGAAATTCGAGCATCGAACATTGAAAAATCATTTGCACGCGAATGTAATGCGCACCTTAAGATATGCGGTCACACAAGTCGCTGCACCTATCAAGGGCGTCGCCAGGGGGGGGCAGCTGTCCCCTCCCTGAAGACCCATTCGTATTTTGGTATTTGGTAATCCCGTACTTGACTCCATTATTAGATCCGTAGAAGAACGTTTTGTTGAAGACAACTGTCCAGCTTTCGCATTATCAAAGCTGCATCCTGCACAAATGCAAACCATGTCCATAACAAATTTTTGACAAGCTTGCGAAACCTTCAGCGAATTTTATGATTTGCCAACTATAAAAAATGAAATTGGATTGTGGCAGAAATTGCGAGAAAACCGACCCAATGTCTCTGAGCTGACAGTTGTTGAAGTTGAAAAATGGCACAAAGCCTTTCTTTCCGGAAATCGCTAGAGCTCTAAAAATATTGATCGCTTTACCGTGCACCACTTGAACCGTAGAACGGTCCTTCAGCAGCCTAAGACGTATCAAAACCTGGCTCAGAAGTACCATGGTGGAAACTCGACTGAATGGCCTGGCGATGATGAGTGTTCACCGAAAAATTATCGCGGGGAACTTGTCAGATTTCAAAAATAAAGTAAATAAATAAATGGTAAATAAATTTGTGAGAAATCCGAGGAGGATGTGCTTCAATTGAGATAATATTTTTTTTCATTATATCTCTTATAGCATACTAATGTTTGTAACATTTTTCTTGCAGTAAAGTATTTGTTTTATTGTCATAACTTGCAGTTATTTTCCTTCATTTTGTACCCCCCTTTCCCAGTGGCTGGCGACGCCCTTGGCACCTATACATCTGAACTATACTGGTATACGCTAATATATGCGTATATCTATACACGATTACACTGAATACAAAATGGCGGTAGTCGTCTATGCACAAAGTCCTACGTAAGTGCAAATTCCATTGAAAAATGTTTTGGGGTAGCAATTTTCCTTTAAATTATAAAACTATCGGCCTAAATTTCCGTATACAGTACTGATACAGTATAAACACATGTTTACAGTCCAAACATCGATAGCGGATTGGTGGAACGATCGACGAGTTATATGCAACCAGGATGAGCCGACGATGCGGTCGGCCCCGCGCTAAGGGACATGCCAACGAGTAGTATTGTATCTAGCGTGCCATTGATTCTAACGCGCACCCCGATTTTGAGCCGAAGACCCCAAAGGATGCGCGTTATTTCCACGTATATACGGTATTTTTGATTCGAACATACTTTTTTACGCGGTCTGAAGCATTAAAGTAAAAATGAAAACAGGCGCGTTCTTATAATTTTGGGGGCCCTACGCAACATAATTGTGTGGGGCCCTATAGACCCCAGTGCCCGGCTGCACTGCAATGATTTCACCGTTCCAGTAACATTTTAATAACCACTTCGTTTTAAATTCGTTACATGTGAGGCTAGCGAAATATAACGTTAAAATATCATAATATCGTACGGTAATTGAATTTATTATGCTTTTAATTCTTTTTGTCTAGTAAAACAATTTAAAAATTGAAATGTTGTATGTCTTTTTTGTGGCTTGGCGGTGGGGCCCCTAAGTTGATGGGGCCCTACGCGACCGCGTATGCCTAAAATCGGAACTGGATGAAAAACCCTATAGTTCCATTCTGCCGTACTCGCTGCTCTTGGATTCAAGAGGACGGAAATTAAGCATTAGAAATCGGCTATAACGAGTACGCGTTATAACGTGTACTTTTTAGATTTTTGCCCGCTTTAGTTATGAACTTCTACTGTACATAATAAATCTCAATTAACACTATATAACAGTACAATTAACCCTCTCCCATCACAAATTAAATAACCCATTCCACTTATATATTCAAATAAGGGCAGTCAGTGCTGAGAAATGGTTAACAGTTACATTTTGATCTACTAACTTGACTGAGATAACTGACTGGTCACTAGGGCAACAACCCTTTCCAAAATGGAGAGCGAATGCATTAGGATTTTCATCACGAAATAATTATAGGAGAGTATAGTTACCAGTAGTTAATACTTTATAATGCCATAGACTTTTATTAAGAAGATTAATCTGAAAGCTGAAGAAAACACTAAAGGTCACTAGAAACAGGTAACATTAGAAATCTTTATCTTTCGGTGCTATTGCATCAGAGATGAGGAAACAAAAGCGGCAATTAGGATCTGGAAACAATTTGGGAAACTAAGGCATGGATAGCAATTTTATGAAAAAGACAAGCAAAATGGCTTAAAACAACATCAGAGAGATAGTTAGGTAAGCAATTTGATTGGGACCAAGTTAGCAGAACAATTTTTAAGAAAAACTTTCAGTCATAAGATGTCTGTTAACACTGATTGGGGTCTTAGAAGATGAAAAAATATTCATGTCGCACAAATCTCCTGTGAGTAAAATTTTTCAATTTACTCGATGAAGAATAACAAGTGTCACTACCATTATTTGATATTACACATATTTCAGAAGATTTCATATGATCAAACCATGGAAAAAACTGAGAAACTGCAAATTAAACACATATTGTCCTCTATCCTGTGTAAAATAAACTAATGTATGTTCCACTCATCCAAGAAAATAAGACGAATATAACTGCAAAAATACTTAGTCGTAATCCTAATTAATATACTTTCATAATATAGATATAATTACCTTGGTAGTCACCTTAGCGCAGTCATGAATCGCATGGAAGAAGGAGACTATAAAGAGCAGAATCATACCGATAGAGCATAATGCCAAAATTAAATCAGTATCACCTTGAGGACTATACATTGTCGGATCGGAGATGGTATACATAAGAAATGTTGTACTGAATATGACACTAACGGTTGCCAAAAATACTGGCAGTCTGTAAATATTGATGATGGATTTGAAGATTTGGTGCACTTTAAGATGAAGTCTCATAGTATAAAATGTTGTGGGGATATTTTTTTTCGTTATTCCGTTCCGTTCGAAAGAATGAGAACCCAAGCATCTTATTCTGGATAGGAAACTTTCTACCTGTAGGCCGAGAAGCATTACAGCACTTTGAAACTGCCATATCTGCTGAAATATAATCATATTCCAAAATACCAAAGTAGGGGTCTGGAGGGTATGGATAGATAAATTGAATGGAGGTACAAACATCCTCCAAGTGTATATTAATAAAATAAATACAGTGCAAAAGAATAGAACCGACTGAAAATAGAGGGATACTCGAACTTGCAATAAATCACTGGGTTTTCCACTGATCTTGAAGCGCAGTAGATCCACAAAAATCTTGCGAACCTCAAGATTTTTAAGAAGATGAGAATACCCGGAGACAACAGCAGTTCCACCGTAGAGCAAAGGCCATAAAAATTTAATCGAATCTGATAGACCGTGTACATCAGAAAAATTACCGTAGTTAATGATTGTAACTATGATATTAATGACGGACCACAAGGCGATCATAGTATACACAATGTAATTCAATCTAACGAGAATCGTCGTGGTGTTTCTTTCCGTTCGCTCGAAAGGATGCGGCGCGATTCCAAAGATTTTGTTTATTTTAAACATTAGAGATAATGCGACTCGTAAGCTTTGGTGCGCCTTTTTTCCCATTTCTAAGAAGTGGTGTTACGATTGAAATTGAGACATTCCTACTGCTGTCAATGCATTGAGAGACTATTTCACGCGTTTTTTGACGGCTGCATGGGTTGGACGTCGAAATGAAGTAAATATTAACAATTAATGGAATATGTTTATTCTGCCTCTCAACTTGATTAGAAGTTTGTATTTTCAGGAGCTTCGGTTTTCTTCCCAAGTCACATTGCATAAATTTTTCTTAGGCAACGATTCTTTATATATTCTCTTTATAGTGTCGTGTATTTTCTCTGTCAATAGACAAAGTCCAACGACTGAAACGTTTAAAGAAAATTTATAATCCTCACCTGAATACAGTCTTTTTATTGACAAACCTACATCCGAAGTGATCGATTGAAAATTAGTCCATTAACATATGGGAAATTTTGAGAAGCTTTTATGGGACTCTTGACGGACCTTCCTGTCGCGGACAATACGCATTCCCGATGTACTTTCTTAGTTATTTAGGCGAGACCTACCCTTTTACTATAAAGTAAGGTATTGGAAATATAATAAGTAAAACTATATATCTATAATATAAAATAGAGTGTGGGTGTGTGTGTGTGGGTGTGTGTGTGTATATATGTTCACTAAAAAATCGAGAACCAAGAGTCGTAAAACTTTGAAATTTTCTACATCATTAAAAGTCGACCCCGCGCAGAGTATAGGCTACTTTTTTATTTCCCTAAAGTCTTCGGTTCGAACCCAGACGGGTCAAAACGTTTCCATAAGAAATACGCGTAGAGGTAATTTTTTTCGTTGCAGGGTTATTTCTTTCGGAAAATTAAATTAAAAATAATGGTCCTTGAAAATCAAATCAAGCACCTAAAGAAGCAAAATAGAATAAAAATTTTTATTATAGTCGTGAAATATCGTTTTCGATTCGAAATTGCGCAGAATTAGATAAAGTTAGTGATCATTTTATCGAAATTTTGAGGTCGTTAACAACCCATTCCTCTGACGATCAAGGCGATTGCTGATTTCGAGTTCATGCGTAATTCCATAAGAAGATATGGAAAATTAATGCCCAGATACAATTAATGCTGTAAGATATCTATTATATATATATTATATAAACCCTCAGAAAATAGGCCTCTTTGAACCTCAGTGTCATGGGTTCGATGCCAGAAGACCCGAAAATCCCGATTTTTCTCATTTAAATGTATTGCTTTGATTTTCGGAAATTTCTAAAAAATACTTTCCGGATAGGTAGAGAATCAAAATTGAAGGAGCTTACAGATATGAACATTATCTATCGATACAATAAATGGCTTTAACAGAAAATGTCCTGGGTTTGATGCTAGGACTATGCAAACATCTTCCACTTAAAATATATGGGGGTAGTTTTTCATTATCTTTTTGATGCATTTATCGAAACGATAGGAAGTTCTTGCTTAGAGAGAAGTTGTATATTAAGACTCGGTTTAAGAAAAAAAAATAGATAAGACCATGCTGTTCCTGGGTTCGATGCCAGAGCACGTTAATATTTCTCACATAAAGAATATAAGGGAAAAGTAGGACGTCTTTTGAGGCAGTTGTAGCAAGGATTTTTGCTTGAGTTTCCATACATAGTTGGAGATGGTGATCTTCTGTTGTGCTACAAGGTAATTAGTTTCACCATGAAGACCCGGGTCGATGACGAATGGATCAATTGCAGCGAATTTTAAGAATATTTTCAATCCTTTTTTTATTTTGATGACCCTTTCGATATGACGTCGACTTGAAATTTGTGTTATCATTATGCTTGCAGTATGCAAGCAGCAGTTTACTAGTATATATATATATATATATATATATATATAAAAAAATAGAGTGTGGATGTGTGCGTGGGTATATGTGTATGTATGTTCACTAAAAACTCGAGAACCGAGAGTCGCAAAACTTTGAAATTCCTACATTATTAAAAGTCTAACTAACTAACTAATCCTTAAAGATGTTGATGTTTATCCTAATTTCATCTTTGAAAATGTTTTTATAATTCTTTGAATGAATGCTGTCTTTATCAAAGAAATTGTTCATTTGAAAGATATGGGATTGAATGTTTAGTCAAGTTGGCTTTGTAAACTTAAGTACAATTTTCATTTCTTGGATTATTGGTTTGTAAATAAAAATCGAAGTATCGTTCGCAGGCTCTATTTCAATTGCAAAATCAAATTAAGAAGAATCATTACCTGTAGAAGATGTAAATACATATAACACCCTGGTAGAAATAAAACCTATTTAATTCAAATTTTGAAGTCGATATCATACCGGGAAGATCCTAAAATAAGACCCCCATTTGAAATGCATAGAGTAATGTGAACAAATGTGAATGGCTCTCTGGGATCGAACCAAGGACCATCATGGAAACCATTACAGCGTATATATAATTAATTTATGTCTTATTTATTCACATGCCAGGTTTCAAGTATCCATGTTATCAATAAAGGGTTAAAAAATCTTTATAATCGTAGAAATTTCTAATTTAAAGACGCCTAGTGTCGAACCCAGGATTTATTGGCAGATGTGAATACACATTATAACTTGGTAGGACTTGATGTTTTCTAATGCAAAGTTTGAAATCGATATCATACCGGGAAAAACCTTAAATAGGATTCCGTTATCCCCATTAGAAAAGCATTGAGGAATGTTAATGGTTCTGCTCCTGAATGAATTAAAATGGCTGCGACTTGACTCCAGACGGAAGCTTCACAACTTAAACCTTGTACACAAAATACTCAATCAATGCTGTCCCACTTATCTTTTTTCTTATTTCAATGACCTAAACTGTAAGCACAACTTTGGAACTCGTCCATCAGGAAAGCTCATGATTCCTTAACACAAAACGGAAATCTGTTCAAAATCTTTCATTGTTCTCGGAGCTACGTACTGGAACGACCTACTCAATCCCACAATTAAAAGCCTATCATTTTCTTCCTTCAAACGAATTGTATCTGATACCCTACTTGAACAAGAGAGATAACGTCACTGAAACACTAATTCTATCTTTTCTCATCTAACATCGAACTTGCCATAATACAAGATAGTTATTTTTTTTCACTATCATACGTCAATACAAAGGCTATTATTATTATTCTCAATATAATCCAAAAGAATTGGAAAATTCTCCCCCCTATTTCAGGAATATGACGCCACCCTCAGTGGAAGATAACCAGTGGACGGGACTAAATGTCGACCATCAATAGTACATGACATGATATTGTGAATGTAATTATGTTATTCTGTGTCTTCGTGGGTTTTTTTCGCTCCCCTTCTTGTGTGTTTTCCTGCACCGCTTTTCTGTCTGAAAGCCTTCAGCCCAGGAATTTTTTTCCCACACTGCATTCTTTCATGGGGTTTATTTTTTACAATTGTTTTCATTTTTATTTTTTTGTATGTATTATAATTTCATATGTATGACTACAGAGGTTAGGTGTAAGAGAGGCCCACCTGGGCCTAACCTCGCCGCAATAAAGGGTCTAATAATAATAATACATTAATTTTTTATTTAGACTGAATTAAATTTAAGCAATCATCTTCAATTCAAACTCACAAGGAAAACCCATCAGATGGATGTCAAGGATCACATTGGGACCTTTTTGTAGTTCTTGCTGGCTGAGCTGCAGGGTGTGTTGCATACTGACCATACCAAGTTTTTTTATTTTATATTTTAGTCTTTTAATTCAAATAGCCATAAGAATATCTTGGTACATGTTATATGATAATGAGTGTTTTATGACAAAAAATATGGTACTTAATTTTTCACGCTCTCTGAATTAATGTTTCTTCCTACTCAAATAACTCAATTATTTAATAGTTTGAATTTGCATCTATCCATAATAAAATAGATTTTGCACAAAGTAGGTTTAATAAGATTCAAACGTCAAAGATTCAATGTCAAACCAATTTTACATAGAGATACAATGTTTAATCCATTTCCACAATATCAGGCTCGTGCTTATAGGAAATATTTTGTTAATCATCAAAAGATAAATTGTTATAGGATCTCCTTATGTCTGCTGACAAGCAGTTGCATGGTAAAGCCTCAGTTTTGGAACTTTCATCTGCATGGAACTGCACCAGTATCACGAAATATGTCAATAAAGCCCCTGCTATCTGAAAAGCAAAATTGGCTTATACTTATGTTTATATATAAGTTTCATATTTGTCAAATAGTGTTTAGATTACATTTAAAAAAGTTTTGAAGGATGTAAACCTACAACTTGGCTGAGTTAAAATTTTAAATAAAGGGTGTTCAACCTGTTGTGAGTTTCATCATTACCAGTGAGACATTGCATTTAGAGGAAATTATAAGTGGATTAAAATGTTGATTCATAGTCATGAATTCAATTATTATCACAAAATGATATGTATATATCCTTTTGTGTATACTATAATGAATGATGTAATGTAAACTAGAGAATGCATATATATTATTACACTCATTAATATTCCTCTAGACCATGCATGCACAATTGCTGCCATGGTGGCTGTGGTGCCGCAGAATGCCATTGGACTTGGCCTGTGGTAACCTACCTCCCCTACCACTACCTCAACCCCTGCGAGTTGATTCCCTCACTCGCTACCACGACCTTGGTTCGACGTCACGCTTACGGGGGAGTGAGAGAGAAAATCTTCTCTTTCACACTAGACTAGGCCCATGCAGTCATTCAGTCTTTTCTAGTCGAATAGACCATGGTAAAAAGGGTTTCGGCCTTGAAACCTTTATAACTAGGCTATTACAGCTTTGAAAATATTGTCATACTACTCTTGTAAAAAGCATAAGCATGAAAACAAATATTAAGTAAATGTTGTAATTGCCCGAGTTATTGGTTTCAATAATAATAGCAAAGCCACATTTGACCGTGCTATGTTTGACCATTTCTGTCTCCGAACCGTCCGCTGCTTCTACCGCTACCACAACACTGTCTTCCGCAGCCGTGCCACAGCTCAGATTCCCCCTCCACACTACCACACTACCGAGTTTGCCACGGTTATGAGAGCGGTGGCAGGCAGTTGCCACCATGGCATTTTATTTGAACATGCCTGCTCTAGACATAGGGTTTATGAATGAAAATTTAAATTTACACATCAACTATTAGCAAATCAATCTGAAATTTCATAACCCAGACCGACAAGGTTTTGGTAAAATTAACATTGTTACTTGTTTCTTGATCTATTTTTTGCAGTGAATTCAGCAGTGTTCAAGTAGATCGTCCACTATGTACAATTTTTCAGAATTTTGCATAGGCATTAAATAAACAAAGTAATTTATTCATTAATTTTTTTCTTTATATTTTTAGATTAGAAACACTATTAATCTATACCTAAAATATTTATCAAGGTCAAGGTTTACAAGGTCCCCAAAAAAGTGAGGATTTTGGTGTCTGCAAGCTCAATAAAACTCTCGTTTCTCAAAGCGTTTTTAACTTATAGTGAATCATATACACTTATCTTAAAGCCCATAAAATGGCCTTTATTCTAGTATACGATTTTATTCTGTTCCAATTAGTCCTTGATGATATTTAGGCAAAGTACGGTTCTGTGCCACTTGCTTTTGAGAGAAATGCTCCAACCTCCAACATCTGTCAATGGGTCCTCATTTCCAGCTGTAAACATTTAATTAATTAATCATTCTTTAATTTTTTCGTAAGGGAAGGCTCAACACCATACAAAAGAAAGAATTTAGGAAGAAAAGGGCTTCTGGAAATATTTTAGCAGACATTTTGGGTTTATTTGGCCATGTTCAAGGGTAAGTTCAATGCTTATTTATACTTCTTGTAGAAACCATACATAAGATTTCGATAATATATCCCTCTTTATACTTATGGTATCTTCTTTCTTCATGTAACATTGATAAAACAAGCAAAAAAATACTCTAACGTGATAATTGCAGAGTAGGCAAAAACATGTGTTATCACAGTTGAGAAAAGAGGTAATAGTCATCATACCTAAAAAACCTTAGGTGCTTGAACTTTTTTGAGTTCATATCTGTAATCAGAAACCCAAAATTAGAGGAGAACGGCTATTACGATCCACGTTATGAAAAAAAATAATATTGCGATATTGACTATTATGTATAGAATTATGGAAACAAAAAAATAAAAGTTACAATAACAAAAAGCCTTACGTGGTAGGACTTTTCTGATTTCATATCTGTAATCAGCAACCCAAAATTATTGAAGAACAGCTACTACCATCCATGTTACCAAAAAAAAGTTAAAAATTTTCAGCCTGTATAATTGGTGGTGCATAGTAACATTACACATTAGTTGAACCACCATGATCAATTACCAAATGATAATTCATGAAAGAGACATGTAAATAAAATTTCAGAGTAACTTCATAGTTGAATTCAAGTTCAAGGTATTAAAGAGTTAGCAAAGGATTTATAATTTGAATTGGATTTGATATATAATGGTTAAGAATCTCTCTGTGGATATTAGTAAAATACGAGAACAAATTTATTTCAGATATATTGAGAGTATGTATTAAATTACCGAGGTGAAGAGAGTGTTGTCTAGTGGGAAGAGGCCAAATGCAGAGAAGTTGAATTTGGTATGTAGCAGTAGGAGAGAAGCAAGATGGAGCTGCAAGAAAATTTTAATTCTGCCATCACATTTATAAAAATATAAATTCCCTTCTTTGAACAATTATTTACAAAAAGTATTGTAAAAATAAAGTAAATTTACTCAGCATTCTGTAGAGTAGATACTAACAAGTTTGAGAAGAATATATTTTATAACACTTAAATTTGAAAGTGTTCTTCATTATCTACTCAATTTTAAAGACAGTTATTATATCCTGCTATTTCAAGTAATCAATTAATTATTCCTTTGATTTTCTCTGGTTAAAAATGTTAATAATAAATAATTACTTTATTAATCAACGTATATCACACACATTGTCATATAACATGCATCAAGATTTTCAGAAGGATTTTTCAATTAAAAAACTAAAATATAAAATAAAAAACTTAGAATGTTCAGTATTCAACACACACTGCAGATCAACAACTACAAAAGCTTGTCTATCATTGCAGTTTGAAGAATAAAAGGTGGTTGGTAAAGGTAAAAATCACTTTTTTGAGTATGTTTTATAGCAAAGAATGATTTCAGATGGTAATATATTTGTGCCGTAGATGCCAGATGCCTTGTTGAGTGTTAATATGTATTTAATAGGTAGTTAGATGATTGTTTCTTTATACCAGTTGTTTCCACAGTTAGCAGAAATTATTACGTATTTAATCATTATAATCATTGTAAATATTTGGGAAAATGAAATGTCTTGAATGTGGGAAACAGCAAACATATGAGTATCAGCTGATTTTAAAAATGTAACCAAGTAAATTGTTTTAAGGAGATAAGACATTTAAGATTGAAAATACCTAATGAATGACATTTTAAACTGAGTTAAAAATGAACATGACTGTTTTAATTAAATTAAGGCTAAAAAATTAATAAAAGGGTATAACATGCAGAATGAATTTCATGCCTAAATTTTCAGAAAGAAATGTATTCTGTAAGCTGATAAATCAGTAGCAGTACTTATCTACAAATATGAGAACAGGAACCCAATCTTGCGTAAATTAAGGGCTATGCCCAGAGAATTTCAAATAATGTTTACATGAAGAATAATTAAAAATTTTGCTTATAAATTCATTCTACACATGGGAGGTGAATAGAATAGATACCGTATTTGACAGCATATAAGACACACCTTTTTTCCTAAATTATGTCTCGAAATATTTCCATGCGTCTTATATGTGAAGGTTCAACCTCCACAGATTAACTTTCAATACTGAATGCTATTTAATAGCCCAGATGGTCTATACTACCTATTTCATAATTGCATTCAATGATTGTGTTAATATTTGGCTTTTACGAAACGTGACAACTAAAAGAAACTACATTTTAAGTTATTGTGGTACGGACTATTAAAACTTTTTTTCCTTGTGAGTGGCCAACATAATGAGGGTGCATCTTATATGCCGTCAAATACGGTATTTCCATGAAAAAGGCATGCATAAAAATATCTCTGACCTGGAAAGAATAATTAAGAATATTGTCATCCACTTACTGTCACATAAGCTTTTAAACACTTACATCAACGTCCACATATGTAAATTAATACTGAGCAGAGAAGCATGTGTGGATGTACAGACAGTGTGGATGTATAAACAGTTGGAATGACTGCTATGTAAGGTTTAGGTACTCAAGCAATAATAAAAAAGGTCATACTTTCATCTTCTAGTTCAATCCATATTAGGAAAATACCAAAACTGTTAGAGATAAAAGCAGTGAAGTCCAAACAGAGACCTTATTAAAAGTACCCAGATGGAAAGAATATTTATGATGATAGTAGAATGCAGTAAATATAAATTACCAAACCATTAAAAACATTACTTTTTACTTTAAAACAGTCCATGCATGAAAGATACTATTTGGATACCCAATAAGATTATAGAGTATTGTAAGAAGAGGAAGAAGATAGCTAGAATTAGTAATCTATTTCCATTGACTTAAGGATGATGTGCCCCTGTAAAAATCCCTCAATAATGTAATACACAAGGAGTTTCTAAACCCCCAGGAGATAAGAAAATGCTTATCTTTGGATATATATGTCTAAATAACAATCAGTATGACATTTTTGTAGAGGCACTGACTTAGGGAAATCCAGCTATATCCCAACATATGGTTTACAAATTACATAATTAATGTTTATACTATGTTTCTTAGTGTTTATAAACAAGACACATTCAAAAACTTCCCAAAATTATCTTTTCCCATTTAATGAAGAAACTATTGCTCAAGTGTGAGACATTATTCATTCAGATTGTCACCAAACTGTTGCGGATGTAGCTGGATTAGCCAATATCTCTGTTGGAAGCTGTCATGCCATTTTACATAACAATTTGCGGATGCACCACATCTGCCAGCACTTGATCCCCAAGAACCTTAGAGCTGAGCAGCAGGAGGAGAGGATGCAATCTGGCAACAACATTGCCACTGTGGATGCTGACCCAACCGTTCCAGATAGACAGGCGATGAAACAGCAGAACCTCAAGCTAGAACGCTGCTCAAACTGAGACATTCTCTTTCTCTCCACCCGAGGGTACAAGCATGTGTCAATTTACACAGCCACAGCACTGACAGGCACAGACTTACACAGCTGTACCCACAATATGTGATGCTATCTACCACCAGAATCTTACATTTCTTCTGCTAGGTGTTTTCGTGGGAAAAAATAAGTTTTGGAACTTTTTGAACATACCTAGTATATATAAGAGGGTGATTACTGAGAAAATCAAGAACATATTCTCAAAAATAGCTAAAGACATTTTGGAGAATATTTTTCTAATTCATTATGAAATTATAACTATTTATTCCATTTTCTAAAACTCTCACAGAGCTTTCATTAAGTTTCACAAGTTATTCTTTGTATTCTTTATAGCTTGTTTCGACCACTTCTTGGATAAAAAAGTAACAGCCTATTCCAGTTCATAATCATTTGTAGAATGACTTTTCCCTAAATATCTATCATTGGTGGGTGAGATAAGATACTAAGCCAAATCTACAAGGGAGTTTTGCGAAAGTTAAGCCCAAGGATCAATTTAATTCATCTTATTAAGTTATAAGTTATATGAAGTTATATCTATCATACTTATGATTATTTTTTATCCTGAATATGAAATATTGGTAAAAGAATTTCCACATGTCTTTCACAAAAGATATATAGAGAAATTCCTTACCTCCTTTCTTATTTTCTCCTGTGTAATCTTCAAAATTTGGTTGGAAATAATTCTTCCAGTTAGGTCAATCTTCAGTAATGTTGAAGTGAAGAGATGTGTCATATGAAGATAAGAAAATAGACATGAAGGGGCTTAAGCGAAAAATTTGAAGTTCATAAAAATGAAAAGTAAATGTAAATAATTAAATGTCTTTTACTGAAAAAGTAATTTAATTGATTTGCCAAGTTAAATGAGTTCTCAGGAAAGTAATGTGAGTGCATACTGCTCAGTACCATAGAATTATTATTAGATAAAGATTTGATCAATTAACATTCTTGAGATAATAATAAAGCATCCATAATGTAATTATTTTCCTCCTCATCACAGGCATCGGAACAGGATATTGACCCAGGGTTCATGTATCCAGTAATATATACAGTATGTATGCACTACTACTACCATACATATAGTATGTACTACTTTGCCATTACCCATAAACTGCTGACTTAAATTTGAACTATGGTGTATATTTGCAGTTTTAAATTTCAAAATTTTCATTGTATTTAAACGGCACACATTCACGAGGAAATTGACAAGGAATTGTTAATTGAGCAAGAGAGTAATTTAACAATCAATTTCTGGCTATGACAGACTTTTTCCTCCACAGAACAGGTAAGCAGTACCCTCAATCAAGTATAAACCAAGGGAGGCTTCTTCTGCTTAAAAAAGGCTTGAAAAAACTCAGCTTTTACATGAAAATATAAGATAATAAAGGAAATGATATTACTATTCTATAACTGAGGAACTGCAGCTACCACATTCACCAAGATATGACATTAATACTCAGAGTTTTACAAATCTATGTGAGCGGATATTAAGGAAGCAGTACGGAATATTAATGACCATGCATGAGACTATGAAGAATATAAGAGCATGAAAAAGGCCAGAGAATGATTAAATTGGTGAAGAATCAAATGTCAGCAATCATAAAAGTATTGATGTGGAATATGTCAGCAGACACAAAACTTAAGATGGTTGTAGAATACCTCAAGTAACTGCACTGTTTTAGCACAAATGCCTAATTATTTACTGATTGAGACAAGGGAGAATCAGCGAAGACAGGTAACATGCAAAAATTACCCTTTCAAACAAGAAAAGAGAAAAGGAGGAGTAGGGGAATTATTTTACCATCAGGAAACTCCAGCTATTAAAGAAATATCCATAAGGATAGAAGCAAAAGCTCTAAAAAAAGTTGACTTCTGCCTTGTCTACAAAATTCCAAGATTAAGGAAGAACAGAGATGTAATCAAGTACCTAATAGCATAATCCTTATGAAAAAATGTCAGCCACAATGGAAGAAGATGGATATCCAATTGGAAGAATATGGAAATATTTCTGCAGATAAGACAATAGTTGAATCATAAAAATAGGACCCAAAATCCAGGGTCCTCTTATAGGACAGATATGATCAGAGGAATGTTTGCAGCAATCGCAAGGAAGTGCTGCCAGAAATAAAATTTTTCCATTCAAAACATTACAAATAGGACATAATTCCATTAATATTCCCTATATAGTATTAATATTCAGATGATGATTGCTGATCTAAACTAAATTTATCAGCTGTTCATAGTTTGGGGGTCATCTTGTAAGACACATATGCTAATACTATTTAACACTGACATAAATTCATATGTCATCCTATCTGAAGGTCATCTTACCTACAGAAAGGTATGGTAACTGAAACCTTTTAGCCTATCTATAAAAATGCAATAATTGTAATTAAAACTGGCATCACCATGAACCAAACAAAGGAAATTATAAGCAACTGAGGCATTAACCAAGGGTGTACTTTAAAACTGGCATCACCATGAACCAGACAAATGAAATTATAAGCAACTGAGGCATTAACCAAGGGTGTACTTTGTTACCTTCATTATTTAATATATACAAACGGATGATTTTTTACAAGAATGGAAGAAAGTTGCATCTAATGTAATACATATAGGAGAAATGATTTCTAAACATTGATGCTATTTGCCAATGACTAAGCCATAATTCAAGAAATTGAAGGCCATTTACAATTATCTGTTATCTAAAGACTGCAACATGTAATAATAATGCAACATGTAATATCTGTACAAAAAACCAAACCAATGGCATTTCTAGGAAAGTACCCCATCTCAACAAAAATAATAATTGAAAATAATATCTCAGAACTGGTATCACACATTTAGGATGCAATATAACTTATGAAGAGACAAAGATATTTTCAATAAAATGACTAATTATCAAAGAATATTGGGACTGTTGGGAAATCTCTGAAAAAAAAAATTCCAAGTAATTTCAAATAAAATTTTGGTGAATAATAAATGTCACCACATTATTATATGGACTAGAAAACTTGGGACCAAGAAAAATAAACACAGACATTAAAAGATCTGAAATTAAATTCTTTAGATCTCTGAAATGCTGTACACGTTTCTGTGGCCTACTACACAAAAAAATAAAGGCATAAGGCAAGAATTAAAATTACAACCAGTGACAGAAGTAGCAACATATTAAAACAAAAATGGAAATAACATGTTGACCACAAGCCTCTAAAAAAGGATTCCAAGAATGGTATTAGAGAATAATCCTTTGGGTAGAAAAGGTATTGGGAGGCTGCAATTACAATCGTGGAGTTAGAACAAGCAGCATGCCTAGATGTGGAAAGCAAGAAGAAGACGGCGAACTGTGGATTTCGAAAGAATTTGAGAAAAAAGGACACTAATAGTAATGTTATGAATGAGAGAAGCAAATTGGATAAGGAAAGTATTTGAGTGACGATTGAGATTACGTTTGGAGAGCAAAGGGTAAGAATAAAGAAAGTGATAAAGATATTAGGAGAAGAGAAAAGATTGCTATAGTATATAATGATGCTATGAGTAACATTTTTTGGCATACACAATATGGAGTGACCAGGAATAGTAACATTATCCAGCATTATATATATTTCATAATATTACTCATATAATATAAACTCATGAACAAGACAGAGACATATGTAAATTGATATAAATTTTTCTTTCCTAAATCTTGCAAAATAATTATAAATTAAATTAAATATAAACAAAATAAATTTTTCTTTCCTAAATATTGCAAAATAATTATAAATAAAATTAAATATAGTACACAAATAAAATACTTTTCCAAAGAAAATATCATGAATATAAATGCATAGTGATGCCAAACATGAACACAAATTGAAATAATTTATGAAATTGATAGAATTACCTCTGTAGCCAACTTGAAGCAGGCAATTATCACTTGGAATAAGCAGATAATACATATTAGAACCCAACCGAAAGAGCACATTTTTATAATTATATCACTTTCCCCACTAGGTGTATCAACTGTCCCATCAACAAGAGAATACATAGTGAGGGTTGCATTAAATAAGTTGCCAATGACTGACATCAAAATTGGAAGACTGTATATACTGATGATGGATTTGAAGATTTGATGCACTTTAAGGTGAAGTCTCATTGTATAAAATGTTGTGGAGACATACTTTTTCGTAATTGCGTTGATGTTAAGGAGTTCATTTGCAGAGGAATGAGAACCCAAATATCCTATTCTGGTAACAAAACTTTTGACGTGCAATCGGAGAATCATCACAGCACTAAGAAACTGCCACATCTGCTGAAACACTATAATATTCCAAAATATCAAAGTAGGGGTGATGAATATATGAAGGTCAAAAGTAGACGGAGATGCTAACATTTTCGATAATGGTATGAAAGTAATGAAAATTGCTAAAAAAAATAAAAATGTTTGAAAATATATGGTTATTCGAATATGCATTAAGTCCTGTTCACTGGGTTTTCCAAAGGAGTCAAAACGCAGTAGATCCACAAAAACCTTGCGAACCTCAAGGTTTCTAAGAAGATGAGAATACCCGGAGGCAACTGCAGTTCCACCATAGAGCAAAGGCCATAGGAATTTAATCGTCCCTGAGAGACCGTGTTCATCTAAAAAGCTGCTATTGCTAGTGACTGTAATGATGATAGAAACGATAGACCAAAAGGCAATCATAGTATATACAGTGTAATTTATTCTAACGAGAATCATTTTAGTGTTTCTGTCGGTTGGTTCGAAAGGATAAGGAGCTATTCCAGAGAAGCGGTTTATTTTGAACATCACAGACAAAACTAGTCGTAAGCTATTGTGTGTCTCTTTTCCCATTTCTAATGAGCGGTGTTACGATATAAATTGAAAGATTCTTAAGACTATCAACAATGTGCAGACATGAAAGCTTCTCTCATGCGTTCTGCTGGTGTATAGCTAGCAAAGTTTTAATTTTGTATTTCAGGACTATCCTATATAAATTTTCTTTCTTTAGGATGGATGCTTCATCAATATTCCATCCACTTTTCAAACAACCGTCCTTTATATTTTACCAGTACATCGACGCATGATATTTCGTCAATTGATATTATATCGATTCCGATGATTAAACGAAACGCTCAATGAAAGTTTATTTTTCTCAGCTGAATACCAATGACTTCCACTGACACACTCGCATCAGAAATGGTAGGGAATCGATTGAGAGCGAGTCGAATAATAAAGTGAAAATATAAGAATCATATACGGGACGTTTTTCCTCATTTCCTCGGACTTTCCCATCGCGGCTCACACGTATTTCAAATTTGCTTCCCCAGTTATTTTTGCGAAGCCTGTTACTTTCACGTAAGATATTAATAATGTTGAAAGTAGGCCCTTCTATCATGAAGCATTGAGATATTCTTCGTAAAATCCTTCTACTATGTAACATTGAGATATTGTTCGCTGATAATATCTCCCTAAAAATAAACAAATATATAATTACATGCGGAGATCGCTAATATCTTGGTAGAAAAGGATCTCGCGGATGTTCTTATAATTGATATGGCCAAGTCAGGTTGCATTCGTCGAAGTTTGTACGCGAGCAGCGGTGATCAGCGTATCGGCTCTCACGCCGTAGGCTTTTTTGGTTTCAACCTGGAACCTTTTCATTCATTCCTGCTTCATAATTACTCATGACTTTCAAAGCAAAGTTACGGCACTGAACGACCTTCTTCGGGACAACGACATGCAATTGTTCTGATTCATATAAGTCTCGCGGGTCTCGCGTTCGTTTTCCCGGACTACATTTTCGGAGCGACCTTTGGGATTCTTTTTCCTTGAAAATCGGGTAAAATTACGTTCCTGCTAATGCATTTAACATAGGAAAGAGAACAATTATCCTTTGCAAGCAAAAGGCCATGTCGTTCTGCCCTTATATTAATAATCTTCATCATTGGGATCATTTCAATTTTTTGCAACTAAATTTAATTTTAATTCTGTCATTTTTGATGATGGAATTCACTAGTATTCATAGAACTGCTAATCTAACATAAACAAAGGTGCTGTATAAATTACAAATAAAATAGTATATTTAAGGCTTAATTTGTATTATTTTTATTCTCTAACAATGATGAATATCTAGTGAAATATTTTACTTGATGTATTGGTATTACAGTGGACATGTTTTATTTAGAATAGTTGAATTAGTTGGATCTTGGTAACATCAATTATTTACTAAGAATCTTTTAATCATCATCATTTATACAGCACTAATTAATAAGCTGTTGAAATGGAAAGTAAAGCCCGGTTCACACGGTGTATGTTTTCTAGCTTGATTCCTTGCGTGGAACCCTGCATGCTCGCTAGCATGAAAATTTCGTGTCTGCCTGCTGCTGGGCATGCTCCCTTGCTTGATTTTGAGAAATAGGACAGGTGCTATTTTTCCTGCATGTTTCGCTGATGGTTGGTTGCTATGCGTTGCTAGCTGAACTATTTACTGCTAGCAAGCATGCAGAGATCCACGCAGAATCAAGCTAGAAAACATACACCGTGTGAACCGGGCTTTATTGACTATTAGTGAGACTGCAATATTTAATTATGTTCCTATTTAGTTTAATATAATTTATTCAGAATTAGTCAAGTTCTGGTTAAGTTGTATATCTATTATTGAGCAACTAGACAAGCATTCTGAAATTAAAATTCCTATAATTTTTCCATTCTAGGAAAACAGGAAATATTTCTGAAAAATTATGAGGAGAAGCCAATAGCAACAAGAAGGAAGTTGAGAATATGATAACATGAAAAGGAAAACCACTTACCGAAAGGATGATAGCATACCTGTAGCAGAAGAAGAGTAAATCAACAGAAATGCAAATTTATGGAGATATGAATTCAAATCATGGATATAAACATGATATTATTAAATATAAACATTGTAGCTACTGACGAAAATCATATGTAGAAAATTATCACACCATAATTATGCCTCTGTAAGAATATTTTATAATTACTTCATTACCAAAACTTGTGAATACGTTGAAAAACTTGTGTAGTTCCAGATTTATTTCCCTTATGTGTGCATGAGACTTATTTGTGAGAACATGAGAGAACAAAAGTATTAAAGACAAAGATTGTATGGAAAAGAATGAATGTGAAAGGGATTGTGTTTATGAGGAGTGTGAATGAGAGAATGTGTAAGGATGTGTGTAAAATGTGTTGGAGAGTGTGTATATATACTCCATATATGAGAGAGAGAGAGAGAGAATTCATGAATTAGAGAGAGAGAGAAAAAGAGGTGATGTGCATGAGATAATGCACAAATGGGAGTTTGTGAAGGAGAATGTGTGAGAGATTGTGTGGATGGGAGAGTGAGAGTATAAGATGAGGTTTCAGAGAGAAAATGCATGAATGGGATAGTGAAAGAGGACATGTGAATGATTGTGCTAGTGAGAATGTGTGCATGGGAGATTGTGAGAGATAATGCATGAATGAGAGAGAGAAGAACAGTGTATGGACATTAGAGAATGGAAGTGTTTATGAGATAGAATACATGTGAGAGAGATGAGAAAATGTGTGTTTTTAACATTATTTTTACAATATTCTTGATAAGGAAAATTCAAGCTACCTATATTAATGTACTCAGGTGAAATTGCCCAGTTCACCAAAACACTTTCCTAAGATCTCCATAACGCACTAACTAATATAAAAAGATAATTAAAACTATTAAATATATTTTTCAATATTAGTGGTTAAGTTTAAACTGAAATCAAATCAACAGTCTTTCCTTAAAAATTCTTATTTCCCTCAATTTCCGATTGGATCATTAAAATAAGGGTAAAAGTGAGATATTACCGAGTTGAATGTCAACAATGTCATCCAATAAAAGGTATATAAGGTCCTATACAAAATAAAAGAAAATTTTCAAGCAAAAGACAGAATTACAAATAGATAACCAATGGCACTCATATAAATAAAAAACAAAACTGTTTTTCCCAAACATTTCAAATTGTAGCAGCACATAAACAATCAAACAGTGAAGCAGGCTAAATCACCCTAAAAATTATTTTTAAACATTTAACAATGGGTGTAAATAAGATGTCGTGATTTTTTTGCTGCGTTTCATTATTTTCATGAAACTAATTAAATTTTAATTTAATCATTTTTGATGTTTACCTAGAATAACATTACTCCTAATAAGTGCTACTACTGTACAATACAATCCCTTTTTTCATATGTCAAAAACTAAGCACTCAGAAATCCATATAATAAAAAGGAATAAAAAATTTTCCAATAATTAAAATTTAAAATCAATTAACTCATGGCACAAGACGATTGAGACCTTTTAACGTTTAAAGAATAAAAAAAATTTGCCTGAAGACACCAATAATCAATGGAATATACCATTTAAGTTAGCGAGCATTTCACTTTATTTCATTGCATTAAGACAATGAAGTAAATCAGATATGCAGTTTTTCACAGCTATTAAAAAGATACAAAAAGAATGAATGTAAAGCGTAGAACATTACGAATGTGACAACATTCAAAACAGAAATGAAAAAGAAATAATGATAACCAAATTTAAATGATGAAGGAATAAATAATTCTAGTCGTTTGGTGAATGAAAATATACCTCAAATTTGCCATACTAAATATTGTAAAAAAGTAGCGGAATGTTAGAAACACATTTAGAACGGTTGTCTAAAACACGTAACTTACATTTCAAAGATTCATCAAAAGAGAAACGGTAAATTTCTAGTTTCACACAGTCAGCCTTTTTTTTCTCAAGTGGTTTTGGCCCGATTACGACGATAACTAGAAATTTACCAGAGGAACAAATAAGTCCGTACCCGTACTAGTTTGACAAAATGATAAAGTTGCATTTGAAAGTCTTCAATATGATTAATCGTAAACTTCGACAATCACGGGCATATACTGCATAAAAATAATTATATGCCGGTAAATTTCTAGTTTCATGAAACAAGAAATTTACCTTAAAATAATACAGACTGGATCTATTATTATTGTCTGCTGGCGTCCTCGTCCCTCCAGCAATAGAATCGATCGAGGTATCAGATCATTCATGGATCCAATCAGATTGAATATCGTTCGATTTACACCGAGTTTAAGAGGGATTTTTAAATTTCATAATAAGTATCATGTATAACGCACAGCTACCATCATAGCTCTCATGAACAGCTTCTTTGAAAATGAAAAATTACTTCATGATGAGGTAAATATAAATCAAAATTCTGAATAGTAACTAACTAGTCCAGTCAAATAATACATAAGACCTTGCAAAAGCATGCGTGGCTGCATTTTTTATACGAGTAAAAATTTTCCTTCCACTCCGCAAGCATGTTGATGAATGATATATTTCTGCCTGCCCCCACTAATTTCTTAAAGTAATGGACTTTGAAAAGTCCTCTGACGGTTTCTAAAATTTTAGCCGATATATCGGGAAAGTCCTCGAAGGAAACTCTGTATTCCCCTTTAAATGCACGTACGTTATCATATGAATTCGAACCAAAGTCATTTGGTAGATCGGTGCATTGCGTTTGTAAAGCGTGTTCATGACTGCCCTTCAAATGCCGGTATCTGTCTTTTAGGATATGCTTCGTAAAAATATGTGAAATATCCAGCATTCATTACACATTTTATTAAATAAGCTCACCTGGTGTCCAACCCAGAACCTTTTTGCAAGATATGATTATGTTTAATGACCTGGAAATGTCCTAAAATATGTAACCTTTATCCCATTTGCAATGCATAGAAAAATGTAAATAGCGCTCTGGTATCGAACTCAGGATGATTAGGGAAACAGTGAACTGCGTATATGAAATACATCCATGAATTCTGTCTACTTGCCTGGTTTTACGTTTCCGCGTTATCGGGAAGTGATTTAAAATATTATTAAAGATCACTGAAATGTTTTTCATAAGGGAGGTTTGCACCCACCTGGAATCGAACTCACGTACATTTGATGATATTTCTATGATTATATATATTGAAGAACGCTTCCTCTGGAACATCCATGATACTGAATTAACTATCCAACCGGGAAGTCCCTTAAATATTTTTCAAAATTTTGCGAAATGTAGCCGAAACGGCCGTAATATTGTGCATGCAATTTACATATTATAGTATTAATTCATTGACATTTTAGAAAATTTCGACCTCTTTATAAATTCTTACATGAGTCCATACCATTGGTATGGTATACGCTTAAAATCCCGATGCATTCAAATTAGAAAACGCTTGAACGCCAGGGGGACACTTTGTTTACTATGAAATAAAATCGCAAAATTTTCGTACATTTTGCTCTAATTTTGACTCGTAAAGGGTATAAGACGCCCATAGTAAGAATTCTCATTTAATTCCCTTTCTTTAGGTACTCGTTTCGAATTCGTAGAAGCAAAATTTCCTATTTAATTTTGCGAATGAAATGAAGCCAGCAAACTGCCAAAACGATTTTTACGTGCAATTCCTAGGAAGAATATTTGCCCTGACCTAGCGTTCAACAAAAGATAATCCTTGAAGATGTCTTTGGAGTTATTGTTGAATAAACAGGACTTCCTGCGATCCCTCGAATTTCAACTCCCTAATTTGCTAGGCAGCTCCTCAAAAAAATCCGAAAATCCCCCAAATGTTTCTTTATGGAACAAATAGAGACTTCGGGACCTTCCGGCATCAAAAGTATAACACTGAGGTTCCAAGTCGCATTTTTTCGCACGCTATGGCCAGCACGTCGTAAAAATTTCAAGTCAGTGATACTTGAGGAAAATGGTGAGAATTTTGATCGCTTGCATAGAGGTATATCCGGAGAAACGTCTATATCTATTATCTGTACGAGCAAAAGTTGCTTGCATTCTACAAGCATATCAATGATACATAATTCAAGTCGATTTCATATTCCAGCAGTAGGTTTCATGACAGCCGCTCAAGAAAAATTATAACTTTGAGCTGTACACTCCTGGCCAAAATTAACGCAGCACCTCCCTAGCGATCCTTACGGCCGGTGCTGCGTTAATTATGGCCAGGACTGTACATGAAGATAATCGCAATCACGCGATATCATCAGCGTGTTTCGGTGGTGGTGTGTACGTTTTTCAAAACCTTATTTTAAGCCAATTATTACGAATTAAACATTAAAGCTCTTTCAATAATCTTCAGGTTTTAAAGTTTTTAAATTTTTTCGAGAGATTTAAACTTATTCCACCTTGAATTATCCGAAATTATAAATACGTTTAAAGAATTCAGGTTATCTTCTGATTACATCACCTTCAAAGTACTCAGGAATAGATTCAGACCCATTTACTAACAATTTACCCTTTTACCAGATATAAAATTAATTGTAGAATTTGTTTTCGCAATGAGACTTCTTGGCGTTGGTTGAGAAAGAATAAACTTGTTCTGCAGATTTATCATCAAGGGCAAGATGTTTAACTTATTTTATCTCTACTCAGTTTTACCCCGGAGTCTGTACAAATACTAATCATCAATAGATTTTCTGTCGAAGAAGTTATCCACTGAAAATTTGTCTATATTGAACTCTAATTCCGGGGACTCCTTCCCTTCCCGGCCCTACCCACCAGGGCCTTCCGGGGGCTACCTTCGTCCCTCTGCTTCACCCCCCCCCCCTCCCGCAGAGCCTTGCCGGGAAGTGCCTTCACAGCCAAGGGTCTCCTCCAGGGGCCGCCCTCCCCATGGCCTTCTCAGAGACTAACTCTCTCTCCTGGACCCTACCCCCGTGGGCCTCCCTTTGTCACCCAACTTGACTTTTATTTATTAAGCTGAGGGCAGATGAGGCTCACTGGTCCCCTTTTCCTTGCCCTAGACTTTCCTCTTGGGTTTACAGATATCTTACAATTATAATCACAAAATATATACCATGGTAATTACATACATTAATAATTACATAACATAACAGTTATATAAACAAATAAAATAGCCTGTTATAATAATGTTAAAAATCAGATAGACTGGTAAGATAGAAATAAATATACATATTCTGTATAAAAATATGCATAGATTTATGAATATTACCATTAAATATGGAATAAGCCCTGAATAGATACATAGAAAATACATAGCTATTAAGCATGTATTACTATATATGGGTTGGGTGGAGATTGCGCCGGGTCCCCCAACGCAATCTCCACCCAACCCAACGACATCCTTAAAGGAAATATGTATCCACATTATACGAAAAAAACAACACTCAGTCAATGACACACATTTGCAATTATTGAGTGCTTTAATCCTGTATCGTATAAGCTGAGTCTCCGAAAATCACAACAGTGTGTTATGACGCAATATTATTTTCATACTCAAAGAGCAAAATCTAATCAAATTAAAATCAAACTTAAACAAAACTTAATTTTATCATCGAGAGTAGTAGTCTCATTGAGATTAGGAAGCTTGCGCTTCAAAAAACATGAACTGAATATTTATTATCAGCGTGAATTCAATAACCAACCCAAACGCTAAAAATCCAATGAATTATCTTGCCAATTTTGTTTATTATCTATATAATCATAACAACAGTTTTAAAGAGAACTTACAACAAACTATTGCTAATCACATGATAGTTAATAAGCAGTGATACAAGATCTTTAGTTTGAGCCAGCGATTTATTTACTTTTGTTTGAAAATGCTAAATCTCAGAAAAATCACTGCTATGATGTAATGTTTAAACTAATTAACTCCACTAAAATGACCTAAACCCTCTTGAAAAAAATAAAAATTTCATTCAAATCATGAAATAATATAATATTTTCAATAATTACAGCAAGACTCTAGGAACATCAAACGGAAATTAAAATTGAACCTTAACACAAGGAGTCAGGATTATATTTCGAATCTTTTTATACGCTCTCTAGTTTGTAAGAACTTAACTGTACGGGGGCTTCCGAAGGACTTCACTTGATAATCCTTGGTTGAACGACCTTTCACACCAGTGACACCGAGAGGAATCGCCCAAAAGCAAGAGAATTCACTTCGTCAGAACTTGAGGAAAGAAAGAGACAAAAATTAATTACGTATATGCATTAAATATTGTACAATGAAGTATATATGCGAGCAGATGTTATACCGATCGCTGAAATATGACCTTGCAATCTTAGTAAGTAAAATAGAACGTCAACACAAGGAGTCAGGATTATATTTCGGATCTTTTTATACGCTCTCTATGACCTTGCAAACTTAGTACTTTATTTAAAAAAAAATTAAGCCTTCAAATGACTAACTGTTGATGAATATCTTATAAAATATTGTCGCCCTTACTGTGATAGAAAGTTGTTGTGCGAAGAATGTTTTAAATATTATACTGATGACAAGCAATTAATTTCGTTAAGGTTTCGCGATAATGTAACGAAGGAATGCGAGTAATGAAATGCGAACTTAAATTGGAACGCAACCTTTACAAATATTAATTGAGCTCTAATGTAATTATAGTAAAATTAAAAGCATAATCGAATTCGCGAGCAATATATATTGAAGACTAAAAGTAACTAACATTACATTTACTTTTGAAATGGTACAAGTTCTTGATATGAGTCAAGAAACATGTGATAATGTAGCCCTAGCAATAATGATAACTCTTCATAGAGCACCATTTCATTTTGTAACACTTTATCTCTTTATATAGGTAAACAGCTTATCTTAGCTATCAGGAATTTGAGAGACGAGTGCTAGGTCTAACTAACTCTTTCTAGAAATGCCTAACAACCGCTTGATCCTTTTCAAACATTCTTTGACTAATGGTGTGGACTTTAAATGATTCATGCTGCCTTAACAGTGATGAATTTACTGAGAGACAATGGGATAGTTAAATAACGAATGCTTAAGAATCAGAGATATCTAAGATGGATTCAGATATTTTCACATATCTTTGCTTTTAAAGTTGATCTGATGGAACTTTAGTATACTTACAAAGTTGATGCGGAGATTGTCAATTAACTTGAAGGATTAGCTGGGTCTACGTACTCATCCCTGTACCTTAAACCTTTTATAGTGAGTATATGTGAAGAGTAGAGCCACTCGAATCATTTTTATACGAAGCACAAAGAAAATCGCACTACATGTTTACCTTCTTGTTGCACTTACCTTTTGATTCCTATAATGCTAGTGTCAGTTAAACATCATGCAGTGAAATCCCGCGAGCATTAACATCCAGCACGAAGATGGTCCATCTTGTTGGTATGGTAAATAAGCCACTCTTCAGTGATTGATTTTGGATATCGCGGAAGAAATACTAGTCCCCTTTACATTTTTAAGTACTACTATACTTGGAAACACTATTCAACTGTAAGCACTGCGCAGCACTGTTTTCACTTAAAAACTTCCTCGCGACATTTAGAAACGGCACTGTGATAGAGCTGAGTTTTCATCTCGTACAAACAGCTTCAACACGAATATTCTGAGACAAAAATGCAACTAATTTAATCCACTCACATTGGCGTTGCAATTTCGCGGAGAACCCTATCCTAAACACTACTTTTTATTTCAATGATTAATAATTTCCTTTTGAATTTCGCTCACATCAAAGTAACTCTCCTATGAAGTCCATGAGGGACATTGCGACGCATTTTCGAAACGATTTAGAAGAATTATGGTCTAGAAATTTTGAATAGCGAAAAGGCACTCTTCGTCATCTGATTACGTGACTTCCGCCATTCTCAAGTTTGTCTTAAAACCATGTGGTAGAGTTTTGAACGAGTCTTCCATTTTTTCCTTCGGGTGTAAAATTGTACTGCCAGTGGAGTGAAATACCTGTGTATTAGAAGTATTTATTACTTAAGTCGATAAATGTGTCAGTGATGACAGTGCATGTCTGTATATTCTTCATGGATACAATAAGTATGTTTCGTGACGAAGGTGATTCGGTAAGAGATCGGATCCTCTATAAGAATACGAAGGGGCACTAAATTGAATTAGTGAATCTGGGCGAGAGATTACGTAAGGAGGAAACGTAAGTTATTGCTTCCCTGTTCTTGTTGTACAGTAACACAAATTGACTTTACATTTTAAATACCGATGAAGCCACAATTTAAAGTTATATTAACGTACTGAAAATTTAAATAATAATATAGTATGTTAATTTGATGATCACATTAGCATTAAATCATTCAATGTCCTTCTTAAGAGATCTTCACTCATCCATATCATCAACAATTGTCTAATATTTTATAACGTCCATCCCAAATGTATATTAAATTGTAATCTTGGTATTTCTGGGTTTCTCACAAGCTTGAACAGTTATGACGAGACTGAACCTGAGGCAACGGAAGGAATTTGGAGTTAAAAATACCAATTGTCTTCGGCTGGAATCGTAAAGAAAAGAATTTTAGAATTCCTTGATGAATAACACAGCCAATTTCGGTTGCATAAAATATCTCTTTGGAATCTTGGTGTCTAGCAATCCATATTTCTTAGCTTTTTGTTGACCATGAGCTAAGTGATACCTCAGGACGTAATTACAGGTAATGTGAATGCTTTTGTTTTTCATTAAAAGAGATAAGTTGTTATACTTCTGAAGGAGTCTTTTGGAAGAGACAACATTATTGCTAGGTTCATAATATCAAATCAATCTTTACTTTTGTCATAATATTCCGAGGTTACAAAAGTAAATGTAATATGAGTTAATATTTACCTATCGAAACAAAGTTAATTCCCAAATTAGATGGATTTTTACGTTTTAGCTATAATTACATCATTGAATTAATCGTAATTATATTCAGTAGGTAATATTCCGATTTAAATTCTCAGATCATGACTCACATTCCTTTGTTTCATGATTTTTATATCTAAAAAATTAATTATATTCTTGATTATAATATTTAAAAACATTTTATTTTCTATCTGGTCATTTTACAAAATAGTTATTGGTAAATTGAAATCTTTGCAGAGCAGTTTTTAAAATTTGAAGCGTAACGTAACCCAGGTGGTTGTGTTACATACGAGGATTATAAACAAATATTTTCAAAGTAAAATTCTTATTCCGATAATTTTTAAATTTAAAATAAATTGTGTTGCGCTAAAATAAGTTTTACTTCGATGTTTATTATAAATTACGTAAAATATTTGCATAAAGGAGGTGGGTTTATGGAAATTTCCACTTCGCCGACCAATCAGAGTGCAGCATTTCGTTCAACGTTTATTTTAAAGGTTTAAACTTCAGTTGCTACGGAGACGTCACCCACTGTGAAGGTGCTGCCAGAACTATTTACGATAAACCGTTGAGTATTGAATTATACAAATCTACTGGTTTCAAAATCGAGTAAATGCGAAGAATTTCCAAACTGTAACCTTATTAAGGTTTGATCAATTTCATTCGAGAAATATATAATCTTTAAACTAGTTGGTATTTTCCGACGTGAAGATTTTCGTGTACTTGGTCTGAGATCTCCTTTATTTGGTAAGTATGTGCATAATGATTAATTACTCTATATTCAGTGCTAAAGGTCTGATTTTCGTATTGAGTCGTAAAATATTATTTCGATCGCTATGCCAAATCATTTTAACGACGACGTGAACGGCGTGTTACGGCCTTGACAGTCAGCTGCTTCTTAATATTTACTTTCTTTTCCTTTACCATGAATTTCAGTCTAACGTGTTTCACATTCCATTCGTCAACAATCTTTCTTTTAGTCTTGATTCACGAAGAGATCATTTGAGATATCTACCCGTTTGATTTTGAATTAATTAAGTTACTGAATCGCCATGCGATAGTACCCCTGTATCTTCGCTTTGGTATACCACCTAGTCTAAAGATGTCGCTTTGGTGTCCCTAGTTTGAGCGACTGGAACCGGCGCGCGGCGTCTGCTCGCACTTGTACATTAAACCTACAATACATTATGGAAATAATTAATTAAATACTTAAATAAATTTTGCTTTTTCTTTTTCATGTTTGGAGGAAGTGAATTCTCTCGCTTTGAATGATTCTTGGAGGTGTCTAGGATGTGACAACGAAAGAGTATTCAACGATGGATAATCAGAAGATTGTCTTCCGGATTCACGATTTAGGTTAGTTATTTTTACAGTGATATCTTTTGGCTTATCGTTTAAACGACTTTGACATTGTTTAAACCATTACTTTCTAATTTTTAACCGTACGTGAGTAGCATATTTTTAACGACGCAGTACATTTCCAAATGCTTTCCTTATTAAATTATTATAAGTTTTCATACATTATTTAAGTCTTACAGTTAAATGTTATTTTCTTAAAATTGGAAATGAACTCAGAACGGTTTATCGATCAAAAGCAAAGCGTCTGGCGTGCGTCTGATGTGAGAGTATTTCTTTAATATTATGCCGCAGTATATATGTATATATTTGTAAATTACCAGGTGCGACACAAGGCTTTAGAATTTTAAATATATAACCATGATGTTTGAGCTTTAAAATAATACTACAACGGGACTTAGTATTTTAAGATAATATAACTTTTTCGACATTCCTTATCTGTCTGACATATTAACTAACCTTTGGTGTTTTCTTATATTTTTTTCTCAACAACCTATTTACCCCTTTATTTCGTAATATAGCTATGAAAATTAGGCCCCAACTTAATTTACTGAACTACATTTTATTCATTCAGCTACGTTTTTCATTGATGTAACGAATATATACAAACAAGTTCCAAAAAATCAATATATGTTTTTCTTTCTGAAATTATCGTTTAATTTTTCCTCCGTCAAAAACATAGGATAGTTTTTACCAAATATACAAAATGATTTGCACTTCTATTATTGTAACTGCGACACTTTTCTATAAATTATACATCTACAGTTCGTTAATTTTTAGGGCTTTGTTTATTTTTCGAAAATAAATTAGCGAGCTCGCAAGGTCATAAGAATTCGAAAGAGCATTAAAATACGAGAAATTCACTTGTTATTTTAATGCATATAAATTAAATGCGGGTTCGACGGTTAAATGAGGATTATCTTTTAAACATCTATTCCAATTAAGTTACTTTAATTTCAAGATTTTTTGTTTAATTTGATTATCTAATTAAAGATAAGTGCAATATATACTCGATATTCTTTGAGCACTGCGTATTTAGCTTTTTCATTCGCGGAAGCAAGTCGCCGGAGCAGTGGTAAAAGTGGATGCCATTAGGTCGCTGTGATTTCCCTTTCATTACCCCAGTTTTAAGTCTGGATTCACCTTCAAATGTTTCCCTTTGAATTTAGATTACTTGCTTTACTTTCTCTTTTTTCTTATCATAACTCGAGCATTTTAAGTACAGTAAGGTGGTATCACCTTGAGGTCTACGTTTTACTCAAAAAAATTCCACTGCTATGTTTTTCAAATGTAGCATTCAAAAGTTAGTTAGATTTACACCTTCCGGTTTTTCCACAAGTTCAAGGTCTTGTTTTTGTAAATATTCTCTTACATCGTAAACATCTTCACTTTAGTTTATTTGCACACTGATTCACAGGTCTGCAGCGAAACTATGGCGTATTATTGATCATGAATCCTGCCATGGAATTTTACATTTGCGGCCTTAAACAAATTCCAACTTACTGGTTCGATGCAAAAATATAGAATATTAAATGAATATCCACGATGTATGAGATTTAAAAAATTACTTCGTTGAGACCTCGTATTTTAATGTAGTGATGTTACCTGTGATGATCTGTAATACCATTTTTTAGGTTTTCCTCAATGGTTCGACACATTACAACTTGGTACATTATACTCAATGGTGCATTGGATAGTAAGTCTTAGTTATTTTCTCATATTTTATATCCACTGTATTTAATATAATTATAGCTGATATATATACTTAATGCATATATAAAGAAATAAACATTTGGAAACTTGTGTCATTATAAAAAAGCGATTCCAGTAGTCATTGTTCAAATACTGTACATCTAATAAATGTTAATAACTTTTTTCCGAACCGCGATTTTTGCCTTCATTAAAGGACTTATGTATTTGCGGAGGAACGTCACTTTAGATTTACTTTTAACTTCAATCAGTAATCACTCTTATATTCGCATAAATGCCTTAGCGTCAGCCTGAAAATGCACTAATATTTTACATTCAGTATATCATGGAAAACTCAAACGTATCGATGTATTCGCAGTGTTCTTGGTAAATACTGATGCTATCGATGTTAATAAAATCCCAAAAGAGAAACTGCCGGAGCAACTTTGGTAGAAACCAACATTCAATTGAGAACAATGTAAATGGTAATTAAAATTGCTAAGTAAAGGTTATGGAAAGTCAACGTCAAACAATTAACTAAGAAACGTGTGTTGAATCATAATGAGAGAATCAAAAGTTGCACATTTTTCAAACTATAATGATTGTTTTAAAGTCTCTACATTCTAGAATATAGTATAAGATTTTAGGTTTTACCTTTCTATTACCATAACGGCAACACTTTCCCAAAAATACACATTTACAATTCGACATTTTAAAGGCTTTATTTTATTACTTTCTCCATATACGAAGTATAGAGAAAGTATTGTTTTCATGAAAAAATTCTACTTCGAGATTTCAACGGAAATACACGTTTTGGGGTCCCTAGAACACGTATTGACCATTTTCAGAATGATCTCTGTGTGAATGTGTGTGTGTGATAGTGGGCGCTCTAACGGAAAAACTGTTAGTCGTATCAATACCAATCTTCATATATAGTACTAGTGTGCTAAGAGTTGATTAGTTTTTGGAGTAAATCGGTCAACCGGAAGTCGAGCTTTATTCATTAAAGCTCATTTCCGGTTTTCAAAATATCTCCATAAATGTGATATATACGTATATTGTATTACTTATAAAAGTTTTAGATAATGTAATTTACTATAACTTTTGTATTTAACATATTTTTGTATCACCGGTTGATTAGGAGTTATTCGTGAAATACTGAAAAACCGGAAGAAGATGATTATGTACTTTGTGGGCGCTCTAACATAAAAACTGTTTGTTGGATCAACACCAAATTTCATGTATAGTATTTTAATTACAATCGTTAGAGTTGATCAGTTTTTGAAGTAAATCGGTCAACCGAAACTCGAGCTTTATTCTTCAAAGCTCATTTCCGGTTTTCAAAATATCTCCATTAATATGATATTTAGGTATATACTATTATTTATAAAAGTTTTAGATAATGTAATTTACTATAACTTTTGTATTTAACATATTTTTGTATCACCGGTTGATTAGGAGCTATTCGTGAAATACTGAAAAACCGGAAGAAGATGATTATGTACTTAGTGGGCACTCTGGGCTCTATGGGCAAAAGGCCAAATTCATCGTTTTTCATCGAACATGTCCCGAAAAACATCATTTATAATGCTTGTGACGTAAAAGATAATAATATATAAATTAATCACTCATCTTCCAAGTTTAGATGGAATATAGAGTTCGAAGATAAATATTTACATCTTATATATGGAGAAAGTCATGTGCTGGCCACATCAGATTTTTTTTGAAAATGAATTAATATATTACATTTTTCCAATTTGGTCGCTCAATTCTACCTTCCGGTTGATGTTGCAAGAAATATGTTGTAATTATAGAAAATATTGTAATTTTTCATGATATGAAAAACCTTGTACTCCATATGAATAATTTTATAGGCAAATCAGCTCTGTTACGTTTTTTTCAATCGAATTTGGGGAAAATTGATAGAGTTATTTACGAAGGGTATTAATTATTTAGGTTAGTATTTTGGTTCGTAATAAGTAAGTCGCTGTCTCAAACTTACTGTCTTGTTAACTACTTGTTAACCATATATTGAATTTCGAGCCGACAGTTCCCAAACACCTTGAATTCGGTGACACGAAATCGAATGACTTGGAAATCATAGTTTGAGCGATGGGTAAAATCTGTTGGCTCATATATTTGTATCGTACAATATTTTCTGAAAAAATTAATTAATTTTTGGTTATTTCTTTTCTCAAGTCCCGAGGAGGTGAATTGTCACGCTTTTGGATGATTCTTCTGGGTGTACCGATGAGATACCGAAAGGGCGTTCAACCAAGGATTATCAAGCGGAGACTTCCGGATGCCACAAATATAACTCTTTCATGTAACCTGGTACTTCAATAAATTCAAGGTGATGCTACTTGCGATCATCAGTAATGCTATGTTTTAGTATTCCTCAACGGTCTGACACCAAGAAAGCATTTCACCATCATAGAAGACCAGAGAAGAAACGTAGCGATGCTGCGGAAATATTTTACATCCATGGATGGAACACAGAATGCCATGAGTATACTTTAAAACAAATGATATTTCTATTTCTATATAAGTATGATCAATGATGCGTATCTATGGATTAATACAGTCTGTTTTTGTTTGGAATTGCTATTTTTTTTATTTTTATTTACAAACAAGCTATTCATCACGGAGGAGCAGGGAAGGGTCGTGGAGATACAACGAAAAGACATTCGGTCCATGGATCAAGTACAGATTACAACAAGTACCTATAATTTAATCTAATGCTATTACTATATCTTGAATTGTCGATATTTATGAATTAACGTAGTGTTTTTTTCTTTGCTTTACTATTTCATTTACTTTTTTATTTATTCTTTAGGAACGCACTCGGAACATTACTCAATCACGGCAGAGCAGAGTAATAGCGATGCTTATGGGAGATATTCGGCCCAGAAATGGAATACAGAATACATTGAGTATAATTTGAATCCTAAATGATTACTACTTCTATTTAAGTTTGAACGATACTGTAAATATTTGGATTTACGATTTTTTTGTTGTTTTGGAATTAATATTTTATTAACTGTTTTTGTTCTTTAGGTTCAAACTCAGAAGACATAGCAGATTAGGATTGCTGATAAAAGATATTCCATACATGGATGGAGCAAAGAATAAGATAAGTAAAATGGAATCTAATTTTATTATAATTCCTATTTCAGTATGATTGATTGCGAACAAATTCCGTTTCTTTTCATTCGTTAAAGGATTCCAATATTAACATCCGTATGTCCGTCACAATAGATTTTCTTTCAATATATATCAGTCTTATTTTTGCAATAATGAGTCAATTCCATGCTTGAACGTTATTATAATTTAACATTTTCTAACTCATGGACTACTCTTTCATTTTTAATTCACCATAAACGTATTGACTATTTCGGACTGTTCTCCGTACATACTAATGTTATTTATGTAAGTATATTTTGGAAAGAAAGATTGACGGAGCAGCTGTCGTAGAAATCATAATTCAATTTAGAGTATCTTATACGGTTATTGAAATTGCTTCATAAAAGTGAAAGGAAATCGACAGCTAACAATTAACGTTGAAACGGGTGTTCGAGTAAAATGCGAAATTCAAAACTTGCGCCTATTTGGAGCTGTAAATCTAATTTAATATCTCCCCAGTCAAGGTTATAGAAACTTTTTTATTAACATGATTGCTTGCCTTTCAATCACAGTGATGGCGACACTTTTCCATAAGATATTCACGATCAGAGTGTAATTTTAAAGACTTAATATTATTTTTTTTTAAATAAACCGCTAAGTTCGCAAGGTAATACAGAGTGTATACGAAATGTTAGACATGTTATATTGACTTCCTTATTTGGTCGTTTAACTCCACTTTCTGTTTGATGTTTCTAAAATCTTTTTGTAACTATTGAAAATAATATAAGATTTCATAATTTAAAATAAGTTTGTAACCTTGCATAGCCACGCTATTTTTATACCAGCGCATTTATATTTTTCAAAATAATTTGGACATTTTAATTAAGTTATATAGTTTTAATGTTACACCATATAAAGAGTAATTTTAGAGAATTATTATTTTCCGAAAAAATAAATAAATTGCTAGCTCAAACTTACGATCTTTAAGCACTACTGATAAACCATCCTGGCATTAGCAATAGTTGGTTAAATTTTACTTTTAAAACCGTTGTTGTGATAAATAAAAATCACTTGGTTTGAGCAACAGCGTTTGAGTTGGATTTCACTTTGATAATCAGTCGTCAGTTTTGCTTTTTTGAGCGCAAGTTTCGTCATTTCAATGAGAGTGCTACTTTCTATGAGAAAATTAGGATTGTATTTTAAACTTTCTCTGATACTCAGATTTCATCGTATTTTATTTTTAAATAAGGTTTATTTACGAGTATTTCTCACCAAAGTCAATAATACCTGATTCATAAATAAGATAATGAATACATAGACGATAAAGATGGCGGCGATGGGTGACTCATTATTCTTCGAGCGTTGTGCTTAGATTTTTCAATGGACAAAGACGGCGTGGTGAAAGCGGATGGCATTAGTTCAATGTGCTTTCCTTTTCATTCCTTCCGCTTTAGCTCCAATATCACCTTAAAAATTTTGTCCTATATAGTATTATTAATTTGCTTTCATTTTTTCCATTTTCTTAGAAGAGCTTAAGTATGTATTCTTATGTTCAAGAATCACCTCAAGGTCGATTCTTCCTCAAATTTCAATTACTTCCACTCTTAAGATTTTTTCAACAGTGTTTTTCTACGGGTTCGTGCCATTTTCACCTTATGGCCTTCTCACGAGTTCAAATCCTTGTCTTCGTAAACAATCTCCGACATTCTACTCGTTTTTGTTTTAGATAGTTTGCATTATTCTTTAACGAGTCTGTAGTGAAACTATGGCTTTTTATTAGTCTTCCGTAACACTTCTATCAAACGCTCAAAGGAAGTCATACATCATTTAAATCTGCGATGTTGTATATTTATGTATTTTATGTCATTATCTTCCACTGCAAATACCTGTAGCTCTAATTTGTCTCGCTAATATACGCGTATTGTTTATTATAATAGATTTTAAAGAATGATCTTCCTATTTTGGTTTGATATATGTACTAATATGGATATTATTTAGTGAAAATCTTAATTAAAAATAAAACTATGAAAATGTGCCGAAATTTTGCTATTTGAGTTTATAAATTATATTGGGTTTTAACAAAGTTTTGTGCTTCGCGGAGACACCGCTCATGCGATACAGGATTTAGGTACTGGAATAAGCGTGAATGTGTTTCATTGACTGTTTTTTGGGAATAATATGGATATTATTTTCCTTGAAGGACGTCGTTGGAGAACTTCTTATGGATACTACGCTATGGAACACCGCCGAGTGACTACGTCGAGGGATAGTGACAGGATAAATTTTATTCAGGAGATAATATAATAAATAAATTTGACTTGAGAAATGGAATCCGCGACTTATGAAGTGAACTTAATCTGTGAAGATCACATTCCAATTATGTGATTCAATATTTAACTATTTATTGTATCATCTATTGAAAAATTATACGGACATTTACTACATATACTATTTTGATCATTTTAACTTTTAATAGCTATGAATTGATGTTTTGATTTATCTAACAGTGCGTATTCTATGTTTAAAGATAATGTTTATTATTTATTCATATTTTATACAGTATATGTATATTGATTTCTATCTAACCTGTCTGTGGAATTATCAGTTTTAAAATGGGCTATTTAATACGTTTATATAACTTTTATGTAATTTAAATATTTATGTACGTAATTATTTTGGTATATATTTTGTACAATTAATTGTAAAATATCTGCAAAACTTGTAGAGATCTCTGGGGCAAGGAATAGGAGGCCAGCGGGCCTCACCTGCCCCCTGCTAAATAAATAAATAAAAGACTTCTTGGGTGGAATAGGAAACATAGAACATAGGTTTCGGGTGACATAGGGCCTGGTAGGTGGGGAGGGACCATGGAAGGGAGGGCACACCCAGAAAAATGGAGAAGTTCCATACGGGTAGGGCGGGTCTCACTGAGGCCTCTTGGGTAGGGAATGCTTCCGGAAGGTCTTGGAGTAAGGGCGGGCACCGGAAGGTCTTGGGGGTTTCGCAGGACCTGCGAATGGAGGGAATCCCCAAGAAAGTTCATGGGACGGGGTAGTCCTCGAAAAACCTTTGTAAGAGTAGAGGAGACTCCCTGGGGACGAAAGGGAGTCCAAGGGAAGGCCCTAGGGCGTAGAGCGGGACCCTGGGGAGGGAGGTTGTCCTCGGGAAAGCCCTGGGAATAGGGTAGGCCCTGGGAGTAGGGCGGGCCCTGGGGATGTAGGTGTCCCCGGGAAGCCCCTTGGGGGTACTGCGGGACCTGGGGAGGTTAGTCGTCCTCGAGAAGCCCCTGGGGTGGGAGGGTGTCCATTGGGAGGCCCTGAGGGTTAGGCCGGGCCCTGTGGAGGTAGGACTGGCCGCGATTCCCCCTCCGCACAACGCTCCCTGCCCCAAAATCCCCCCTTTCCTCCTCCCGACGAACCCACCTCACATCGCCCCCTACCACACCCCCCTTCCCTAATCCATTCCCGCCGTTGCCTCTACCACAAGGACCCCTTCCGACTCGCCCACCTACCGAGACGATCACTACCGGAACTCCCACCAGCCTCAGCGGCCCCAACCCAAGCCCTATTCCCACTACACCTACCGCCCATCCCACTTCCTGCCCGCGCCCGCATCCCCGAGCACCAGCGCGTCGCGCCCTACCAAACCTCCCTTCCCAGACCCCCTATCCCAGACACCCCCTACCGAGACGCTCTATACTCCGACGACCCCTTCCGCGACGGCCCCTTCATCGGCGCCTGGTACAGTAAACCCTTACCCAGGGCGCCCTCTCCCCGTTCGACTCTACCGAACCTCGTCTCCACAACAGCCTCCTCTATACATCATCTCCCCGAACGAACTCTCCTTACGAAGTCCCACGACTCTATTCTTATTTATTGACGATGGGGGCAGGTGAGGGCCCCTCTTCTTTGCCCCAAAGACCTCTCTTTTGTTTACAGGTATCAGTACAAATACATACCGAAATAATTACAGTGACAGTGGCATAAAAACATGGATTAGCATATTTTAAAATTGTTAAAAATCAGACGAATAGGAGTGATAGAAAATTTACAGAATACATAAAAATTTACATAGATTATTAAACAAATATTATCTTAGAAGATGGAATACAAACTGATTATATAGATGAAAATATTTGACTTCAAAAAATAGTTGTTAAACGTGCATCACCACTAGTCAAGTGGAATATTAATACTTATTAAGGTCTGGCCACACTTCAACGCACCGTCACCGTGCCGTAGCTAGGCCGCGAGTCGGCCGTGTCACGTTTCGTCCTATGTGAAGCCACACTTTTCCGAGCCGCGCCCGTACTTTGTCCGTATTCTGGCTCGATCTCCACCTTGCGGAGGGAGCAGTTTAGTATTCTTTTCGACTTCAAAGTGGCTACTAAGTAGAAGTGATGTTCCGTAATTTCAGTAACAGTGAATTAAGAATGATAGCGCTAGCACTAGAGGAAGAAGAAATTAATAGTATAAAAAACAATACCAGTCGAAAAAGAAAGTGGGTTCACAGCGCTTGGAAGAAAAGGTCCATCGAAGGGGAGTTTTGTTCGCTACTGCCACATCTGATCGAAGATGAAACAAAATTTTATCAATACTTCAGAATGACAAGATACACATTCCACCAACTTTTGGGTAAACTTCGAGACTCGCTTAAAAAAGAAGATACTTTTTGGAGACTTTCAATAACGCCAAATGAACGTTTGGCTGTGTGTTTGAGGTAAGTAATGATTCTAAGGATAATCTATAGAACTCTTACTTTATTTTTGACTTTTTCATTTTTTAAATGTATTAGAATAATAATCATACATACACTATGCATAGAATACAGATACAATACTAATACAATAAAAACATTCTGAAGAAATAAAAAAATATGAGATAGCAATAGACTTTCAAGAACAATACAAGATATTGATTCACCGGAATGTCTTGGTTCATCGCGTGGAGCTGAAGATGATGATTCTGATGATGGATATGACCATGCTGTGAAGTTAGACAAATCGCCTTGGCCTTTCGCGTTCATTTGGAGCTGTCTCAACTCCATTTCTTGGACCACGGCAAAAATCTTTTCTTTTGCTTCATGTAAAAAGTGGAGATTTAGTGATTTTAACGAAGGCGCAATTCCTCCCAAAAAAGCATCTACTGGATCTTGTGAATATGATGTTTTCTTTTCTGCTTCTTTTTCTGCCAATATGAAAGCCATCAACTGTCGCGATGGGGAGTCTAGCAATGTCTCTTCAGGACATGGAAGTTTTCGCTTAACCGCTTTTACTTTGGCAAATTTATCTTTATTACTAAATTCATGACTTGTTCTGAAACTATAATTACCGGAAACAGTGGGAAAGCTTTCATCTTCATTCGTGGGCTTTTCGTCTGCTGGCCTTTCTAAATAAGTTTCTTTATTGGTATCCGCGTCATCCACAGGTTCATTGTCATTTTCTTCCTCATCATCTTGTGATTTTGGCACATTGGATATTCCTTCACGTTCTCCGAGATGAGGAACCAAAAAAGAGAGAATATCCTCGTACTTGTATTTTAGCATTTTATGAGCGGCCTGTCCTGATCTTGTTTTCCTTTTCTGTATAGTCCGACTTAACTGATCTCTAATGGAACTCCATTTTTTCTTACATTCTTCAGCACCGCCTGAAGTGAACAATATTAAACAGAAATCAGAATTAATTTTACTACACGCTTAGTCAGTTATATGCTCGATAATTTTTATATTTTATTCTTATTTCAATCCCTAACTTTTACGTTTCTATAATTTGCATTTAACTATTCGTAAAACTATTTTATTTCAGGTTTCTTTCTACGGGAGATTCCTTCAAGACTATTTCTTTCAGTTACAGAATGGGCAAATCAACGGTTGCAGCTATTGTTCATGACACATGCAGAGCAATAGTTAACAATTTTTTAAGCGAAGTTATGCCAATACCAAATGAAGGTAATTGGAATACTATAGCCGATGAATTTTGGGCAAAGTGGCAGTTTCCAAACTGTATTGGGGCTTTAGATGGAAAGCACATAACAATACAAGCTCCAAAATCATCGGGCAGTCTGTACTGGAATTACAAAAAATCCTACTCTATTGTGCTCTTGGCTCTAGTTGATCCTTGTTATAACTTTATCATCGTAGATGTAGGAGGCTATGGAAAAAATTCTGATGGAGGAATATTCTCTAACTCTAATTTTGGAAGAGCATTAAAAAATGACAATCTAAATATTCCCAAGAAGAGAGCCCTACCTGGAACAAATACTGAACTGCCAATGATGATTGTTGCAGACGAAGCATTCCCTCTCAAAACCTACATGATGAGACCGTATCCTGGGAGAGATTTGGCAAGTGATAAGGCGATTTATAACTACCGGTTGAGTAGGGCAAGGAGAATATCCGAAAATGCTTTCGGTATTTTACAGCAAAAATTTCGAATATTCACGAGAAGGCTTCAAGGAAAACCAGATAATATAACAATGGCTGTCTGCTGCATCGCGTGTATTACGTAACTTTATCCGGAAAACTGAGGGTTGCAACTTGCCGGAGAGCATTGGGAACCAAAGGGAACACAGTGAAACTTCGAGAGAGACATCATCCAGTTTACAAGCACTACCCCGCCTTCGCGGAAGGGCTACAAAAGCAGCGTTTGCTGTGCGAGAGCAGCTGAAACATTTCTTAAATTCTCCTGAAGGAAGTGTGGATTGGCAAGAACGTGCAGCATTGACTGTTTGAATGTATAACTACAAATTTCTGTAAAAATAAAAAAATAGTACTACGGTTATCTGTTTTTTAAATCCCCTAAGAGAATATTACTGCGGTTTTGAGGCTACGTTTCGTGAGTCAACATATTTCATTTATATCTTCATCAAATTTGAAACATTTTCAAGAATAAAAAAAATTGTACTTACCTTCTACTCCTAAGTTCGTCCCAATTATTTTCCAAATCTTGCCTTTGTAACCATGATTACGATATCTCTCGCTCGATTGATAACAGTAAACTTTCGAACTTCCTCGATGAGTTTCTCCGCATCTAACATAATTATGCTAAGTGTTGTTGAAGTTAATAAAATTTCACTCAAAATTGTTTCACTCGAAAGGAAAGAACTGGGATAATTCTCTCCCGAGTCCGCTCCGTGCCCGGCAAAAATTAAACCAAACTAGTTGGGCACGGTGCGGTGAGGGCGCGGAGGTGACCATCAGGTGTCGGTGCGGAAAGGTGTGGACTAGCACATTGTATAGCATTGTAGTATCCGTTCCCGTTTGTCGGCCGACACCCGGCCGAGCCACGGCACGGTGACGGTGCGGTGAAGTGTGGCCAGACCTTTAGAGGTTCAAATAGTATACATCGATAGAGGTTCACTGTATTGTTCAATAAATGGTTCACTAAATAGTTTAGAATAAAATTACATAAATGGGATGATCACGTCACAGATAAACTTCACATCATAAGTCACGAATTTTATTTCTCAAGGAAGTGTTTATTGTATTCTTTCCCGGTTGAAATTCCTCCCGACGCCATCCTCCGAGGTAACGCCTTAACGCCGTCCACGACTCCACCCTTAGAGTAAATAATATGTTATAATTCACCAAATTCGAAACTTAGTCAATGACACACATTCGCGTTCATTCCAGTACTTAAATCATGTATTTCAGTAGCGAGATCTCCGCAAAGCACAACAGTGCGTTGTAACGCAATATTATTTATATAATAATAATATATGTGCGCGTCTTAAATTAGAGATTCCCCATGTTTCGCTAATATTCATTTCTACTACTTTATCCAAACTTTAATAATTAAGAATCTTTGCATAAATTATATGATATATGAATTAAACCAAATTTAGGAAGGTAATCATATAAAATCTAATTAAATAAATAATATGAGTGTTGCAGGAAACAAATTAGAGCTACAGGTATGCCCAGTGGAAGATAATGTTGTAAACACATGAATAGATAAAAAAACCTAGATATTCATTATGAATGAATTCTTAATAATTGAATCATTTTTCTATTTATTAATTAAATTTAAGGAGGCTTGGTTTCATTTTGTCCGTTGTCCGCGATAGATTAATTAGAAATGCTATGAGATATACATTAGTACCTCCTCTTCAATGAAGTAACGTAAGAAACTTGGAGGCGATCCATCTCAAACGAACTTACGGTATGGTAATTGATAAGAAACAAGAATAAATATCCTGCCTCGTATAGTTCTCTGAATTTATCTATATCCAATTTACTGAAAAACTTCAGTTCCGTTTGCTACAGAGAGTGATATTAAAGACCTGCTTTCACTACAGCCTCGTGAAAGAGTAACGCAATCAAACTAAAGTAAAAGTATATTACTAAATTACTTTTATTTTTAGTTTACTAAAGTAAATTTTTACGGAAATAAGTCCTTAAACTCCTGAATAGATCCTAAGGTGGAAATGGTACGAAACTGATGAAACATTCTTTCGAATGGAAGGGATTGATATTTGAGGAAGAATCGACCTTTAGGTGACTCTTGAACAGTATTGTCCTTTAGCTCTGCCACTATAAAAGGAGGAAATGAAAGTAAGTTTATCTAAGTAAACAGGAAAAAAAATCAATGGCGATGTAAGAGCTAAAGCCGAAGGAATGAGAGTGAAAACACGTTGAACTGATGTCATTCATTACGCCGACATTGTTCCCGGATTTGAAAAATCTAAAAACCACGCTCAAAAAAATATGAGTCATATATATATGATAATTATGCAGTACTATTTGTCATTACTGAATGTATAAATCATGTATCATTAACCTTGATGACAAATTTAAGTAAAGTTGACATCTCCTTGGTCGCAGATCTTGTTTCTTTCTTTCACTTTATTTAAGATACGACGAAATCGGAATATTAGAGAAAGTGAAAAATATAATCATAATTTCATCACCGAAAGTCGTACTCTCATTGAAATTACGAATCTAGAAAAGCCGAACTGACGATTGATTAATAACGTGAAATCCATAACCAGACGCTAATAACCCAGCGGATGTTTCTTTATATCCATCGTGTTTGCTTAATATAGCTAAAATCAAAAAACTTGTTTTAAAAAGAACATTTAACAAATTACGCCTATGGCAGGATGGTTTATTAGCAGTGATACAAGATAGTAATTTTGAGAATTTATTTATATTGACTGAAAATGCTATATCTCATAATCATACTACTCTACTGATGCAATGTTGAAACTAAATAAGTCTATTAAAATTGCCTAAATTTTGTTAAAAGTAACGTTCATGGGCTGATTTAATAATAGCGTTGTAAAGAATGGTTAGGAATTTTTTTTCTAATCATCAAATCTTATAATATTTGTAATAAGATTATAAAAACTCCTAACGAAAAGTAAAATTAAACGACCAAAAAAGTTCCTTAAGAATCTGGGAGATAAGGCTAAGAAATGTTTCTATGATTTAATTAGGAAAATTTATGATGAAGGGCAATGGCCACAGGATTTTACCAAAACTATCTTGATTCCTTTACAGAAAAAGAACAAGGCTACAGAATGTCGGGGTTATCGTACAATTAGCCTAATCTCTCACACGGCAAAAGTACTTCTAAGGGTTCTGAATAGACGGGTCGAGAGGAGAATTAAATGGCTAATCGGAGAAGACCAGTTTGGTTTTCAGAGAGGGAAAGGAACGAGGGATGCAATTGGGGTGATGAGAATACTTGCAGAAGGATGCCTGGAAATTAAGAGGGACTTATGTGTATGTTTTGTAGATTTAGAAAAGCTTTCGATAGAGTCCAGTGGCAAAACCTATGGGGATATTAAAGAAATGTGGATTAGAATGGAAAGATTTGAATATGAATCAAACAGCCCGCGTAAAGATAGCTCATGGGGAATCGAATTGGGCTGAATTGGGTAGGGGGGGTAAGCCAAGGGTGTCCTATGTCACCAACGCTTTTTTATATATATGCAGAGGAAATGGTGAAAGAAGCCTGGGAAGAAATAGACAAGAGAGTAAAGGTTGGAGGGGAAGTAGTGAAGTCTGTAAGGTATGCAGACGATAAAGCTATTGTGTGGGATTCCGTAAGGGGTTTGCAAACTTTAGTAAATACTCTTAACGATAAAGTAAGGGAGTTTGGAATGAAAATTAGCGTAAGTAAAACTAAAGTTTCACTAAGGGAAAGCTAAGTTACGTATTAGGGTGGATGGGGAAAAACTAGAGCAGGTGGATACATTTTCTTACTTGGGAAGTACTCTCTCTTGGGGTGGAAGATGTAAAGATGAGGTTCGTAAAAGAATAGCCTTGGTCAATGAAATCTTTATGAAGCGAAGGGAATTGATGACGAAAGGTCTCGAAAAAGGAATCTGGAAAAGATTGGTGAAATCTCTGGTCTGGACTGTGTCTCTCTATGGGTGCGAAACGTGAGATGTTAAGTGAGAGTGAGTGAGACTTTAAGAATGGAAGAAGTTTAACCTTTGGAGGCCTTTAAAATGTGGGTCTGGCGTAGAATGGAAAAAGTTAGTTGGGTTGATAGGAAAACAAAGACGGAAGTGTTAGAGATGGTTGGGGAGGAGAGGGCTTTAATTGGCGTGATTAAGCATCGTCAGAAGAAATGGGTGTGTCAAATATTGAGGGGAGAGGGATTGGGTTGTAATGGAGGGTAGGATTCAGGGGGAGAAACAGAGGGGAAGATAGAGACAGAAGATGCTGGATGACATAAGGGGTGGGGTTAACTATAGGGAAATGAGTTCGATTTCGCTTAATAGGGATTTTTACATGAACCTCCCTTAAGGTAGAATCACTCGTGAATGAATGAAAAAAAATCCAAAAAACGCACTATCGATCGGACTTAAATAGGAATATTAATAAAATTTTATAAATTTATACTCATTGCATTCTATTTTCCATCCATGGACCAAATATCTCTACGCATCATCTCTTCCCTCCTTTTCAGTTGCTCTATGATAGACAAATGGTTTCTTAACATGTCAGACCGTTGAGAAAAACCGGAAAAATAATATAACTTATCCCGCGAGTAATATTACCTTTCACTGAAGTGCCAGGAAAAGTTTTCTTTTAAATCTCAGATATCTCGCTTATTTGTTTAATATTCAGAAAATACAATTTAAAAGGAACTTAACTGTATGGGGACTTCCGAAGGACTTCACTTGATAATCCTTGGTTGAACGCTCTTTCACACCAGAGACACCGAGAGGAATCGCCCAAAAGCAGGAGATTTCACTTCCTCAGAACTTGAGGAAAGAAAGAGACACAAATTAATGACGTATATGCATTAAATATTGTACAATGAAGTATAAATGCGAGCAGATGTTATACCGATCGCTGAAACTAGGATAAATTCGAAGTCGTAGGAAAAGGTATGATACGAAATGGAAGATGTTTGGGAACTATTTCTATGGGATTAAACTCAATTAGTTCATTGTATCTCAAAAAGAGAGATATTCTAACTGAAACACACCTATTAAAACACTGCAGCTTGCTCATGTTACACTAATTTGGAATATCGATTTGAATCCAATGAAAATATTAAAGCAAAATGGAAAATTAGCAGTAAATGAATAAACAAGTTGCTAAAAACGATAAATATTCATCAATTCAAATTCTAATATTTTTCAGGACTTCCATTAAAAAAGTGGTGGAAAAAATTTACTGAAAATTTAGAATGTATTATCAATAATCATTTCCGAAATTAAACTCCAGTAATTCAGTTGAAGACAAAAAGCTGTGATAGAAAACATCTTAGACTGAAGTTAATTTAAATATTAAGAATTTGTAACGGATAGAAACTCAAGGTTCGAGAATGAAAATAAAAATATACTTAATAAGGGAGAATCTTGAGAAAAATTGAATTTCAAAATTTAGACCTGACCTCAAAAAAAAAACCGACTACCAATTAATTTAGACTCAAAATATAGAATAATAATAAACTAATTCCGCACAAATGAATATCCACTCACCACTCAAGAAGTACATGTTTAGCGATTTGGAATCGAATTGTAAAAGAAGGATGGAAATCTTCCTTTTTCGGGACGGATCATACAACAAATATGAACGGTAAAATGAAATAATATATTTAAATAAAAATGCTCTAAAAAATTAGAAATAATTGCTTTAGATATAAAGTCCAGCTGGAATTTATTTGACTATTCAAAACCGGTTCTAAAAATCAAAACTCTGAATACGATTTCTGGTAAGAATAATTTAGGCCCTAAACACTGTAGGATGGATTCATGATAACTAACGACAAATGGAATCTGAATTATAAAAGTTAGCTAAACTGTAATTCAAGGTTAAAAAAAGAGAGATAATATCTCTGGAAGAAAATCTACAGTAATTCATGAATCTAGGCAATGTTAAATCAGAGTTATTTTAATTAATACTTATGAAATCAAGTATTTACGGTTTCTTCCAGCATAGGCATCTATTTTTGAGCGACAAATTCCCTCAAGTCTCCTTGGGATCGCTTGGGATTAAAGTGAATTTAGGCCAAGAAGAGAGAAACAGAAAGTAAGAGTAGCTATTCCATTTCATGCAAAAATTTAACAAAACGACAAATAACAGCAATGTTAGCTGAGCTCAAGTTTTTACGTTTTCCTGTCCCTCCTCGTCTTTGTCAAGATTACAGCATCCCTCCCGTCTCCTTGGTACAGCAGGGGAATTAAACTGAATGAAGACCAAGTAGACGGAAAAAGAATGTAAGAAAAACTATTACATTTTATTAAACACGAATAAAAATTAAGACTAATTTTAATAGTGGTAGGTGAGTTAGATGTAATTTATTTTCAACAGTACTTATTTAACCTAGTACTTACGGTTTCTTAACCTCCCCCCCCCCCAATCTTATTTAGGGTCACAGCATCCCTCTGGTCTCCTTGTTATCGCAGGGGACTACAGTGTATGAAGCCTAAGAAGAGAGAAACAGAAGGTATGAATAACTATTTCATTTTATGCAAAAGAGTGAAAATAAAGACATGTCTCATCATTATTAGATGATTCAAATCTGATTCATTTTCCTTTATATTTATTCAATCAAATATTTACGGTTTCTTTTTCATCCTCATCTTTGTCAGGGTCACAGTATCCGTCTAGACCCCATTGGTGTCGCAGGGGATATAAACTGAAAGGAGACCTAGAAGAGAACGTAAACTATTCCATTTTCTGCAACAACAGAAAATATAACGACAAATCTCAACAATGTTAGGTGAGTTATATCTGAATTATTTTAATAATACTTATTCAAACAATTATTAAAGGTTTCTTGTCCATATTAATATCCAGTATTAATTTGAATAAACGATATACGATTATTATTTAAAAATGGTACCCGATACTAAAACACTCAATTGGGCCCGGAAGTCGTATTCAAAATTCAAATCCAAATGACCGTTAATACGATCCCTAGAATTGGTAATAGAGACCCTCGGAAAACATTACAACTATACCATTCTCTGGACTCAATTCCACAAAATCAACAGTCATAAAGACTTCATAAGAATGCTTTACAGAAAGCCATCATGATCAATGCTCACTCGAAATAGCGAGTTTAAAATGATATTGATTATTCCATGTTACCAACCACCAGAAATTAGCCTAAAATTAATTCCCCTCTAATCTCTAATATAATAGACGAGTAAACACAGATTTCGATTACTAAATTAAGTAAAATTCCAAACTCGGGTAATAATTACATTACATTCTTGGATTTACTTCATCTGCAATCATTACGGAAAATGTCGGGCGGAACATAACATCGCTATCCGTTTTATTAATAAAAGTTTTAAGTTCTATACGTAACTAAGTTATCCCATTTATCCCATCCCAAAAGCAATCCGACAGAAATCTTTCAAACATACTGACAAAACTTTGAGGAATTAAAGAAACATAACTACAACGGAAATACATATCGAAACCTGCACATCACTCTTTTAAACATTGGCTTGAAACGCTGAATACATCCTTATAACTGGCATAAAGTTCAATTACCATACACTATTTGAATCTATATAGAACACTCAATGACAAAACAAAATAACTTGACGTTGAGATATGTTTGCATTATAGAAAAAAGTCATTAAGAGTTTAATAAAAGTTAAATTAAATGCTAATAGAAACTTACAGTTATCTTGCTATTCCTGCGTTTCGAATCCATCTCACACATTAACGAATTCTAATTTCCAACGGTTTTCCAAAGACGAATTACTAACACGTTCGCTCTCGACAAAATCTTCCAAGTCTCTGCACTTTCACCGATTCCAATACATTAAACATCTGAATGCTGATCTCTCATTGGTCGGCTATTGAAAGATCTAACGAATTACCAATATCGAAATATATTACGTAAATAAAAATCATTATTAATCTTATATTTTATTTTGCAGAATGCTATTTAAATTTAATTTTAAAATTTTTTAAACAACTTTCTTTTAAAATATTTATTTCGGGTAAAATTTAGAACAAGAATGGAGCCCTCTCATTGGTTGGCTGTTGAATTTTCTAACGACTAAACCGACATCGGAATATGTTACATAAATAAAAATAATAATTAAATTTAAATTTCATTTAGCAAAAAAATATTTAAATTAAATATTTAAAAATAAAAATTTACTTTTTTTATGCTTCGGGTGTTTTTTTATATTTATTTATTTAGTTATTTTCATACCAACCATAGCACTGAATTATTAGCATGATTACAAACTTTATAGAAATGTCAGTATTTGAACCATAAAATACGTAATATAATAAAAACGGGTGGAAAGCCATATTTGTTTATGATTATATATGAGTATTTCTACCTTTTAATACAAGCCTTATCCAATTGACTGAAATTAGGGTATGTCAATATTATTGATAATATTATATTGTTTTCCGACTTAAAGGCCTTATGAATCGCCTGATGAATATAGGAATAACGATATCCTTATCAACTGAAGTACTTAAAGATGGAAAAACCTTTCTCTATATGTTCGTAAAAACAACTTACAGACATTTGGAAATGCATGAAATATTACACAGCAGTATATCTTAAAGTATTTCCTATGTTTAAGTCAACCAGACACGAAATAACTAGTAAGTAAGTAACTAACTCAAAAATCTATACTGATCAACTATCCAACTCAAATTACTGAATACCTTCACTATCAGTGTACCAGCAGCGAAATACTCCAGAAAACTACTCCGCTCCCACAATTCACTCATTTCTTGGGGGTCAAATAATTACTTTCCAATGATAATTCATCGATTTTACCATCCCACTTCATCTTGCTCTTCACGATTTGGAAGAGAGCCGGGTTTAACCATAACCCCTCTAACACAATTTAGAGAAATCCCTGATAAGGTAGTGAGGCTTACTAAGAAAATGAGGAATGAGGTAATTCTTGCATGCTTTCGTAACTGAGCAAAGAGTGAGAAGTTATGAAGAAAATATCATGAAACAGTAGTCGTATATCACTAAGAAAAGCATTTTTCTTGACATTCAAGAAGAATATACGACCTCCAACTGGAAAAGATTCAAAGGAAATTCCAGAGGACCTTGGAAAGAGATAGCGGTGAATGTAAGGGCCTAATGAGTTGTTTACACTTCTCTCCTCCAGGAAGATGCAATTAGTCTTACTACTTTTACATTTCATTTTAAATGACAATATTAATGTTCTGAATTGTGTTAACACTACAGTTTTAATTTCCCCGCGATGCATAATGATGAATAAATTAGGGAATAATTTAGCGTCTATGCAAACTCTCTCCTATTAATCCCAGTCATGAAATCAAATTAACTAGGATATGAGCAGCACATTATGTAGACAATAGGCCTTTTTTGATTTAATTCTGTCATTACTGCTGGTTATTCATGCTATATGTTTCTTACACATGTACTTTCTTCTCTCATAGCAATCTAGATCAAAGAAGCAAGGGCAAAATAACTCACTCCGCGCCTAAACCTCATTCCCTGTCCAATAATTTAGTAGAATAAATTAATTTTCTGCTTGATGATTAGAAAGAGGCTTATACAATGACATATTCATGGCGTAGTAAGATGAATTAAATGAGAATTGAGTACTGGATTGGGAAATTTCTGAGGTTTAGGCGAGGAGAGTTCCATATTTCCAAGTTGTAAAGCTAAATCTTAAAATTAGGTAAATAAAATCAATCACCAAGTATATGATCATGTTATATCAATTGTATTTACCTTAATGTTCTTCCAATGTCAGCTTTACTTGTGAAGCATGCAACCGACTACATTCACCTCCGACGCTATCCATTGTGGGGCATTGCCTCGGAGCCATCTTTACATTTCAGCAACAGATTTAGGATTTCGCAGATCGAGTATAAAAGCGTATCAGATTTTTCTTTGTCAATTTGCTTAAATACAGAGAGAACAATCAACCATAGACACTTTACAGCACTATTCTCACTCGTATCGATACGAACACGTTTCGTAAAGATGAGGGACGACTGATTCATTTTTCTTCAGTATTCCACCAAAAATCACACAGCACATGTATTGTTACACACACATTAGCACTGCACCTACAATTTCACAGGAAAACACGCTGTGCAATTCCAACCGATTTCCTCCGCAATGGAGAATAGTAATCAGCAATTTAAAGTCTTAATTCCTTCGGCATTCTGTTCCGAAACAACCACGTAAGAGGCCATTTTGATGCACTTTCCGCGCTTTTCTGCCAAAGAGGAGGAAATAGATGTGACATGCGCTTAAAGCAATGACAGTCGAAACTGGTTCTTCCTGTCTTGCGATTTTCGTGTGTCTTTGGCTTATCTTTTGTCTCCCTTTGTGTCATGTCTTCTAGTTACGTAAGTGCTCTTTATATTTTCTTGTGAAATGTGACATTATTCTAACAATGGAACTAAACTGTGGCAGCAGACCCTCGGCAATACGGACGGTGAATTCATTATAACAGAGTGAAGAGTGTGAAGAACGTATAAAACTGAGTATAATCTATTACTAACACAGAGTTTAGAGTTCTTGAAATGGCGGTAAAGCTAAAGTTTAGATACCTGTTTTTTTTTTTTTGTTTTTGAAATTCGCCGCTAGGTGGCAGCACCTTTATTACTTATATTTTACGGTGCTTTTACGAAAGGAATCCTACCTACCCTACTCAACCCATCGGCACCGCGCATATTTCGCGATTAAAATTGGAGATTCGAAAGGAACGAAAAGAACCGTACTTGCTCTAACACAACCCATCGGCACCGCGCATATTTCGCGATCAGTAGCGGAGATTGAGTGCGCGAGTTTTGTAGAAATCGTAGAAATACATTATTGGTTGTTGACAAAAGTGCTGCCACCTAGCGGCGAATTTCGAAAACAAAAAACGGGTATCTAAACTTTTGTTTAACCGAAATGGCGATGCTTTTCTCTCCTTCGCCTAAAGAATTTTAGCATAGCGAGATTAGTGTGGTAGTAAGAGTAAGAGAGCACTTCATCCTAGGTCTAAATTCCACCCGAAACAATAAAAGGAATATTTTAAAGGAAATTAATTTTGTTTTATTTTTAAAGATTAATTAAAATAATACTCAGAAAATAGGAATTAAATTTTACTTTTATTTAGGTATCATATTTCGATAGTGGTCGTTCGTTACAAATGTCAACAGCCGACCAATGAGAGAGCTGCATTTCGATTTTTAATGAAATTCTATTGACAAAATGCAGAGATTCCGAAGATTTCGTCGAGAGCGGACGTATTACTATTCCCTCTTTGGAAATCCGTTGGAGATTCGTTTACTTTGGATGGATTCAAAACGCAGCAATTACCAAGAATAACTGTGTCTGTTGATTTAATTTTCAATGTTCTCGAGACTTATTTTCTTTTTCCTAATTATTGCAAGAAAGCATTTTCTGACGATAACTTATTTTGCGTTATAAGCGAGGATACCATACATCTGGTAATTAATTTTATGCCTTTCATAAAGATTTACTCTACGTTTCAAGCTAATTATTGAAATAGTGATGAACAAGTTTCGACATTTATTACCGTTGTAGTCGAGTTTATTTTAGTCTTTGAAGTTTTTCCGGGTGTTGGTGGGATTTCGGTCCGATAGCTTTTCTATGAAATACCATCCCAATATTTATCCAAATGTAGCTTTCGGATAACTTATCGTGTTTCTCCATTGGCACTCGTCCGTTTGAAGAAGTAAGTTCGCGTTTTCGACGAACGTGTCGCTACTCGTATTTCGCATTCGGAGAAACATTTGTTAACTTGTGATAGATTCGAACCGCTAGAATACCAATAGTGATTGTGTTGACCTACTCAATTTAAATTTTCATTACTACTTAAGCGACTTATTTTCTTTCTTGGTAATGAGACCATTTCCTAACGTCGAGTTATTTTGAGCTACCAGCGAGGATTCCATACACCTGGTACGTTGTGCAAGATTAATTGATTGTATACCTGTTACGGATTTATTCTACGTTTCGATAAAATGATTAAGTTAGTGGAATTTTGAATTTTTGTCTGCATGGTATTTCGATCTGATAGTTATTTTGAGCTTTCACATTGGATAACTCTATAATATATGGGATTATCACAGTTTTCTTAGTTTATGCCAGCAATTTGCGACAAATTCATACTTTAGACCATAAAACTGTAGATTCAGTTAATGATTTCGGGGAGGAGATAACTGATATTGTTATCCAAGTTATTTACTTACGCGACCTTCTAGAGAAAACAAAAAAGCGATGCAGGGAAGTAGTTGCCAGGACAGATAACACTTTTGGTCATTTTTCCCGCGAAGTATTAGAGAAGCTAATAGCTGTCCATATTAGATAGGTATTTCGGTGTCTTACACTCTCTGACACGCACCACTGGCGGATTGCAGGGTTTAAATGTAAATGTAAATGATAATATCACCGATAATTGTAAGTTTTATCACCAAATTATTAAAATTGTTTTTTTGTTATTCCAGATAGTGGGTGATGGACTTGCTTGCCTTTCCAACAATTCTTTTTCTTCCCGTTGTCTTGTCCTTATCAACAGAAGAGTCTTCGCAAGAGGGATTCATTGTACCCCAACCAGGTAAGTTAATGACGACAATTTTATATATTTTAGATTTAGATGTACTTTCGTTTGATGGAACACATTTATAATGATCAATAATTCTTATCGTACAGTAAATGTTAATGGTATTTGGTAGCTTAGTTTCCCTTATTCAATTTTCCATGCACGTATTATCTGATTGAACGTCTTGTTCGGAATTTCAAGTGACCTCTAAGGTGATCTTCGGACGGCAGGTGCAAATGAAATTACATTATTTATAATACCCTCAATCAAACATTTTATCTTCAGCAAGAATTCGATCACCACATACTTGTAAGGGTACCTTCCCTTACTTTTAATTTAATTAATTAGTAACTACCCATTATGAATAAATTATAATCAGCATTGCGCACAATTAGAGTAGTGGCAATAATAATTAGCTGACATACTTAGGTAATGATATGAGCATTCAATAATGCAACCAAAATATGATGTTTTAAATATTTGAAGCCAGATTTTATCCGACTTTGGGAAGTAAACAACAATCAACTTGGGATTTCGGATGCTGGGGAAAGTAAGGATAATTAACATAAATATCTCTTTAGAATCTTAGCAATTTCACTTATTTTTAGGAATAGAAATCCTAACATGTGTCATCTCTGAAGTCAAAAAGTAAATAATTGAAGTAAATAATTACACGATCTTAATTTTGGATCCATGAGTCATACTTTTATATATGTAATCCAAAACTAACCCTCATTCCTTGTTTGTACGATGTCATTGATTTCCAAAGTTAAATGCGAATTCCTACAGAATGATCTATTTTAATTGTATGTCTTGTGTTGGTAATATGTTTCATCATCGTTAATACATCTTTTTATGCTCGGTGGACTTTATGGATGCTAATTTAGTAGAAAGATCTCTATCTCAGAATTATTCAGAATTGCGTTACGTTGCTGATTCTGCTCTTATAAATTGCGATTTTAAATTTTAATTTAATTATCTATATAGAATAAAATCACGCTTTGTGCTCCGAAAAACACGAAATATAACTTCCTCATCGTCACTTTCTCTCGAACCGCTTTGAACTCATTTTCATGTATAGAGAGCTAACGACCATAAACATAAGGATTGAAAATACCATATTATAGAAGTAAAGGTAAATAAATTAATAGTTTTCATTTACCCCTAATTTATCTTGACAAGCTATGATTAGTAATTATAGAAAGATGGCTGCATAATGTATTGGTATTCATGAAGCGGGTTCAAAAAAGAAAACGACATCCTTTCATTTCCAGCTGTCGACTTCGGGTCAATGCCATTTCCCATTTGATCATAACGTGTACACTCGACTCCTTGGAAATGCTTTCGTTTTCATTCTGAAGCGTACACTTTCCGTTATTCCCGTTCAGTTCTTGTAAACAGAAAAGGAAAGTGTGCGGCGAATTCTCTCTTGGCCGAATAATGTCTCGACCCTCGCTTGTATATCCCGTTCAATTCTCCAGAAATAGAGAGAGTTTCATTTCACATCGCCCTTCAGTGTTTATTACGACAGAATCCCTTTCCCTCCTGCGTAAGTAAACTCGGGTATGCAAGTATCACTTTCCATTAGTATTTCAGAAAAAGAAGGAAGTAGTAACAATATAAATATCCGCAACATTGTTTTAGTAACCAGGTAAACAATTAAAAACGAAAGTAAACCACAGACTTTGTATTTTCCACAAATTTATTAAAACACGACCGGTTTCGGCCATACAGCCATCATCAGGTACATACCACAGACTTTATAACATAACACCCAGTCTTGAAGGTAGAGTGAGAAGGGGAGAGGGGTTGATGAACGTAATGTCATTGGTTAGGGTCGCGGATGCCCCCACTATTTCCACGATCTCAAGACAATCCAACTTCTTCCCCTTCGACTGTCTATGAAGGAGCCGCGGCACAAAAGAGCTGCTGTGGTCGCTCTCCATGAGGTGGTTCGAGAAGGTGGACAAGGCATTACCCAGCCGGTAACTCCTTTGGTGTTCTTGTGCCTTCAACTTAAGCGATCTCCCCGTCTGACCCAGGTATACGGCAGAACAATCATCACAGCTTAACTCATAGACCCCGGAAAGGTCACTAATTTCTCTTTTATCTTTAACATGGGAAATTTCCCGCGAAAGATTCCTCGGGGTATAAAATCCTGCTTTGAGTTCCGGCGGCAGAAGATTCTGTAGGGCTCCCGGATAGTCATGTGTACAGCGCGTTTGCCTTTGGTGAAAGCGGTCCCGGGTTCGAATCCCGGTGGGAGCCAATGTGCGAAATGACCTAAGCTGTCGAAGCACTTTTAGCAATACTACTACTACTACTAGATTTTGTAAGCGGTAAGAAATATTTCCTAAAAATAAGGGGTTTGACCCATCTTATCTTAGGAGACTCTAACGGGAATAAGGAAGGAAAAACCGACGCAGCTGCTATTTTGGCAGCTTTCTTCTTGAGAATTCGTTCCACCAGTTTTACTGAAAAGCCATTATTTAGCGCTATTGTTTTGATAGTAGCCAACTCCTCTGCACACGCCTCCGCGGATAAAGGGATATGTAGAAGTCTATGGATCATGGAATGGAAAGCCGCCTGTTTATGCGAAAAATGATTAGAAGAGGAACCATGAATCACATAATCCGTATAACAACTTTTCCGAAATATTTTAAATTTTGGTTGGGAATTCACCATAGAAATCGAAAGGTCTAAGAAGTTCAAAACACCACCTTCTTCTTTTTCACTCGTGAACGAAATTCTCGGGTGTAAACTATTTAAACTATTGAGCGGGATGGGTATCTCTTCCGCAGGTCCAGTCCAAACACAGAACATATCATCAACATATCTCTTCCAGAAACAAATATTTTTTATACAATCAACCCCAGATGAAAACAGTTTATCTTCTAAATTAAACATTAACATTTCTGCCAAAATAGGGGATAATGGTGAGCCTATTGCTAGTCCTTCATTCTGGTAAAAAAATTCCTCCTTAAAAACGAAATAGTTCTGGGAAACACATACAGAAACTAAAGATAATAACTCTTTCACTACCTCCGGAGTAACATTACAATTAACTAACAGCGAATCTAGAACCACTAAAGTTTCCTTCACAGGTACTGAAGGAAATAAGTTTTTAACATCAAAAGAAACCATTACCGCGCTTTCCGGGAAATTTAAAGTGTAACGCTTCAGAATGAAAACGAAAGCATTTCCAAGGAGTCGAGTGTACACGTTATGATCAAATGGGAAATGGCATTGACCCGAAGTCGACAGCTGGAAATGAAAGGATGTCGTTTTCTTTTTTGAACCCGCTTCATGAATACCAATACATTATGCAGCCATCTTTCTATAAATACTAATCATAGCTTGTCAAGATAATTAGGGTAAATTAAAACTATTAATTTATTTACCTTTACTTCTATAATATGGTATTTTCAATCCTTATGTTTCTGGTCGTTTGCTCTCTATACACGAAAATGAGCTCATAGCGGTTCGAGAAAAAGTGACGATGAGGAAGTTATATTTCGTGTTTTTCGGAGCACAAAGCGTGATTTTATTGTATATAGATAATTAAATTTAAATTTAAAATCGCAATTTATAAGAGCAGAATCAGCAACGTAACGCAATTCTGAATAATTCTGAGATAGAGATCTTTCTACTAAATTAGCATCCATAAAGTCCACCGAGCATAAAAAGATGTATTAACGATGGTGAAACATATTACCAACACAAGACTTTCAATTAAAATAGGTCATTCTGTAGGAATGCGCATTTAACTTTGGAAATCAATGACATCGTACAAACAAGGAATGAGCATTAGTTTTGGATTTCATGTATAAAAGTATGACTCATGGATCCAAAATTAAGATCGTGTAATTATTTACTTCAATTATTTACTTTTTGACTTCAGAGATGACACATGTTAGGATTTCTATTCCTTAAAATAAGTGAAATTGTTTAGATTCTAAAGAGATATTTATGTTAATTATCCTTACTTTCTCCAGCATCCGAAATCCCAAGTTTATTGTTGTTTACTTCCCAAAGTCGGATAAAATCTGGCTTCAAATATTTAAAACATCATATTTTGGTTGCATTATTGAATGCTCATATCATTACCTAAGTATGTCTGCTAATTATTATTGCCACTACTCTAATTGTACGCAATGCTGATTAAAATTTATTCATAAGGGGTAGTTACTAATAATTAATTAACTAATTATCAATTGATTAATTAGGGATGAATTGTTAGAGTGGCCTTCAAAGTTTAAAATATGCCCACGAAATAAGATGGCATTATTATTATGAACATGAAGTTTAAAAAACAACTTGTTATTTTACGACTAGATGCAGATGCATCCAATGATTGATTTTGTTTTTTGGTAGACAAGTGCTTGGTTATAGCTGCTGCTAAATGTTGCATTTTTGAGAAGTATTATTTCCACTGTGGAGCAACAGAACTACTGCCTACACAAAATTAAATAAGCAGTTTTTTGTCAAAATGGGAAATATTTATTATTAAATATTTAAAGATTAACAAATTAGTTTTTACATATCAAAGAGGAAGACTTCTAGGAGGAGAATTTTCACGGGAGGACAGAATTTCATTCTCCCTTAAGGAGGATGGTTAGTCTCCTTAGTTATTATGAATTTAGGACAAATATATATATATATATATATATATATCAAGTTCCATACTTTATTGTATTGTATATTCTATTAAGTTATATTGTAGATGCCTTATCAAAATCCATTACCATGCATACTCAAAACAATTTGTTTTGCATTCAAGCAAATATTACATGAATAAAGTCTCTGAATAATACTATTAGAATATCTGTCAGCCCTCTCCAGTAACTGAACAGCAAACTGTTATGTGAAAATATGCATAAGCATATTTTTATATAAATAACCATTCTTTAAATTTAATTTTCAACTTAACTTTGAATTTGTTGATCAAATTTTTAACAAAAAGTTTTTCCTAACATTTGATAGTATCTTTATCAATCTACAATATGACCCTTATTGTATATTATGCCTAAACTTTTTAAGGCTTTGCCTTTATCACTAGATATTGTAATAAAATCTGATGCATTGATTTGAAATGGTGACGAATATTTTTTCTTTATAAAATATTTAATTACTAAACCATTACATAAACTACTAATAGATCACTGGAACTCATTGTTCACCAAGCCTTGCCTCATTGATTTCAATGGTAGTGACAATGTGCAGGAAAGTTAGCTATTCATTGCCTTTAAAATCATCAGATAAGATAAACTTAGTTTAGAAGGTATTAAATCTGAATGAATTACAAGGACAAGCTTAAGAGAATGTAAGCAATAAAATAAGAGAAAGTTGTTATGCATATTGAAGAATCATTAAACATGGTTCCTATTACATTACTCTTTCTATGATTTAAAGTAAATGTTTATGCAAATATTAGTGAACTAAGGAAAGGAAGGATTGGAGTTTGTTAAATGAAAAAATAAGACCACCTACGCTCTACGCCGACTTAAGAATTTTCTTACCAACGCACTGTTTGCAGCGTACAGACATATTCATCACCGAACAACTGCTGTCCAATTAAAAAAAAATTGGTCAGGTATGGAAATGGAAATTACCTAGCTTTGTTTTCCATTCTCGTAATTATAATTATACTTGTAGTTTAAACTCGTAATTACTTCTCGGTAGTTCCCACGAGGTATCAGAGCAAGATGAACAGGATGAAAACGGATGACAACGGATAATACAGCAGGGAACGTGTACTTGAGTTACAGGCGAACCAGCTACAGTGTCTACCACAGAACACCAATACATGTCTACAATCACAGGAAATGCGGTTTATCAACAATAGCTCGATGTATTGCATTGTTTTTGAAAAGTAACGATTACTTAAATGTAACGATTACTCAAGGTGAATGAGGAGTAGATTGCAAGTAAAAATTCCTTTTTTTCTGAAAGGAACGATTACAAGTAAAAAATACCCAAAATGTAATTGTTACCGGTAATCCAGAACTTTTACTCAATTACCTGCCATCACTGATAATGGTTGTAGTGGTTATTGCATTCTGCAACCATTTTCACTGATCTCCTTCTATAATGTTTCCCAATAAAGGCTTAGTCAGGTCTATTTGGTTGGCCTCCAAGAAAAGTATGAACATATTTTGCCCTACCTTAAAGGGTATGGAGATCCAGGGAAACTAATGATCAAATAATCAATTGCTCTAATCAATAGAAAGGGTTTCTTTCACCCTTCTAGTAAAAATATGAGGATTCTCATTAATTATTTAAGTGGAGAAAGATTTATATTGGCACTATTAATGGTATTGATTAGAACAGAGTTTCCCAAACTATGTTCCGCAGAACACTGGTGTTCCGCAACAATTTGGAGTATCAATGGAGAATTGGAGAATAAAAGACATAAAATGCTTTATTGATTAATATTTTAAGTTTTTATTACAATATTATAGTTTTATAATTTAAAATAATTAACCAATAAGTAATTTGTTGTAATTAAATGGTTTTTCTAATTTTACAAGTAGAATTACCTAACCTAAATATAAGCTTAGTGTTCCATTTAACTTCCCAGGTTTGCAAAGTTTTCCATGGCAGAAAAAGTTTGGGAAACTCTGGATTAATGACATCTAAATGTCAAGTGTAACTCATACGAGGTACACTCAAAAATCTCCCAATCTTATTTATTCCTCTAAAAACACAGAGCAGGAGAATGAAAAATTCTGGTATTAGATGGCGCCATATATTGTGGGTACAGCTGTGTAAGTCAGTGCCTGTCGCTGCTGGTTCATTTCAGTGCCTGTTTCAGTTGAAACAAGTGAGAACGCTCCATTGGAAAGGAGGAGAATGTCGCAGTTTGAGCAGTGTTTTTCATTTTAGGAGTAATTTAGCGTTATTGAGATTCCTTGTATTGCTGTTTCGTCGATCAGTCTGTTCAGAAGGGTCACAATCTACAGCAGCATCCCCAAACAACAGCATCCATATTTCTCCTCAGCCCCACCCCAAAATTTCCCTCTCCCCCTCTAATTTTAAACCCCTCCTCCTACTTTTACTGCCTATAAATATGTGCTCCATTTCCTGTATAAGCAGCTGAGGGTGGCCGAAAAAGCCAAAACCAATTTACTGCCTCTACATTTGGTGAAAGTGCAAAAATTTTTATTTTATTTTTATATGTGGATCAAAATAATATTTATCTAAATATGAAATTTCAGGAATTAAATCCTGAACTGATTCAGTTAATCAGAAATGTTTTATTATCATTTCTAGTTTTTCACTGATATTACTTGGACTGTATTACATAGAGTGTAAGTAGAATATAGAAATAAAGAGAAGGAAATAATATTATTACTACTTTTCCACTTTGAAGACAAAGTAAGAACAAAATGGCCTCTCCTTAAACAAAACTCTATAGATTTTACATAGATACATTATACTATTAAATCAACAACAATGGACTACAACTCATTGGGAAATGGGATAAAATAGAGATTCAAAACATTTTTCAGCAGATTAGCTGCATACTGAGAAATCAAAATAAAGTGTTTCTTTTTATGACTAATGAGGTTTGTATTTTCTAGGACACTTGTTCCTAACCCACAAGAGAGTCGCATTGGCTTTATGGCGGTACCCTTGCAGAACACTTGCTAAACAGATGCAAGCTCAATCATCATATACACTCAATGAAGAATATCATTACTTTTAAGTTCTAAAATATATTTAGTCAAGCCATTCATTTTTTGTTTTACTAATCAAATAAGGCGGATGAGAAAGGGAGACCATGATCACTATTTAGAGATCTTAAAAGGGTCACCATTTAAAAAAATTTGAGAAGCATTGGTATTGGAAGAGAATCATGTTCATGAAGAGGTTTCATGTAAAATTTTACAGAAGAACGCTGCTCCTTCAAAGAGCTCAATTCCTCGAATCTGATTTTTCGCCGCACTCTATGATCGACCGTTCTTATAAACAGCCGCAACTAAGCAACAAATAAGATATCAACAAACGATTGCAGGTGGTTATTTAGAAAGCTTTTGGGGATACAACCCCTACAGGCCAGTTAAAAATAACCAACTGAAGGTTTGCAATTCAAAAAGTTTGGGAACTTTTTGAACAGACCTTATACTTAGAAGAACTGATTTTGTTTGCTAATAGTAGTAGTATTATGGTTTGAGGGTGCGTCAACAGCTAGGGTTATTTGAACCACATACACAAATAAAATTCCTTATGTAAGTAGAATTTACTGTAATAGATACATTTAATTTTATAAAGCTAAAGAAAATTACCACAGCACTATGAGCTTCTTGTTAGGTTGTTATAATTGGTTTATGAGCTTGGTCTCCCTTATAAACTTGATTACTTTCTCTACCGAGCTTATATCATTTTTTTTAAATGTCCTTAAGGCTACCCTGAATGCTTAACCTCTCTCGTACATTTTGATATTTGTCACAGTTTTCAAACAAATGTGCAACTGTTAATGGCTCACTGCAGGTCTGGTATATGGGAGGATCCTTCGTCTCTGTGAATAAATAAGAGTGTGTGAGAGAGCAATGCCCAATCTTGAGACGAGTGATAGCAATTTCCTCTCTCCGACAGCGCCTAATGGTTGTACCCCAAGATGTTATGCCATCTTTCACAGATTTAAGCTTGTTCCCATGTTGTGCTTGCCACAAATCTCTCCATTGAGAGTGAGCTGTATTTCTCAGGATGCCCTTGAGATCCTGAGCTGGTACCTGATCCCATTCTATATCCCACCTATGGATGGCCTCTTTTGCTGCCAGTTCTCTTTGTCTGCCTTTTCGTTTCCTTGAATTCCAGCATGTCCAGGAACCTATATAAAGGTGATGTTAATGCCTTTTTCTTTTAGATCCTTCAGGATGGATTGTATGTTCTGGACTATTGGGTGGAATGAGGAAAATTGAGCTATGGAGTGCAGCGCACTCATGGAATCTGTGCATATCATGAATCGTCCCTGTCTGCCCTTTATATTTGATAATGCCATTTGTATTCCGACTAGCTCAGCAGTAAAAATACTACACATTGGGTGTAGTTTTACTCTCACTGTTCCTAGATCTTTGGACACAAGTGCACACCCCGTCCCTACATCTGACTTGGAGCCATCTGTGAAGATAGGAGTGTAACTTTCGTAGAATTCAGACATCTCCTTGTATCTTTGCTGGAATAATATGTCAGATGTTGATGACTTTGTTTCTGCGGCCAACCTGTTATCACAGTCAGGCTCTGGTAATGTCCACGGTGGGTCCCTAGGAAAACCTTCAGGGCATACTTCTGGAAAACTGAATCCAGTCGTCTCCATAAAAATATAAAATCTTATCCCAAGAGGCTTGGTGGCTCTTGGTCGGTTGATAAAAACATCTAAAGGCTTTGGCTTGAAAACAATGTTAAAACAGGGGTGAGATCGCATGGAGAAGAGTTTGGCTGCATAGTTGCACATCAGAGCGTTTCTACGTGCCCACAGTGGAGGTTCACCAGACTCAGAATATAGGCTAAGGATGGGGCTAGTCCTGAATGCACCAGTGGAGAGCCTAATGCCTGCATTGTGTATGGAACTGAGAGATTTTAAATAAGACTCTCTGGCTGAGGAGTAAATAAAGCACCCATAATCAAGTTTAGAGCAAACCAGTGCTCTGTACAACTGCAGCATTGCAGACCTATCTGCTCCCCATGACAAACCGGATAAAACTCTTAGCAGGTTAAGTTTCTTGCGGCACTTGTCCCTCAAGTCTTGGATGTGCTTCCTCCAATCCATCCTCCTGTCTAGTAGAATGCCCAGGAATCGGATGGAATCCACAACAGGTAGTTGTTGGCTTCTAAGTATTATGGTTGGTGGAGGGGAGAGGCCTCTTAGTCTATAAAAATGCATGCACTTTGTTTTGTCTTCGGAGAAACGGAGTCCATTGGTGAGACACCACTTGTTCAGCTTGTTCAGGGCAATCTGTATTTGTCTTTCCGCCATTGAGAGTTTGGATGAGTGGCAGAAGATGGCAAGGTCATCCACAAACAGTGATGCTATCACAGGTGTTCTGATGCACTCTGTGATGCTGTTGATGGCAATGGCAAAAAGAGTAACACTCAACACAGATCCCTGGGGAACTCCATTATCTTGTTCAAAAGGCTGAGAAAGGTGGCCGTTTATCCTTACGCGAAAGCAGCGATGTTTTAAAAAGTTTTGTATAAAAATGGGCAGGTTCCCTCTAAATCCCCACACGTGTGACTTCAGGATTTGATGTCTCCAAGTGGTGTCGTAAGCCTTCTCAATGTCAAAGAAGACCGCCACTACATGCTGACGCAAGAGGAATGCCTCTTGAATATAATTCTCAATTCTCACCAGGTGATCAATACTTGATCTACTGTGTCGGAATCCACATTGAATATCTGATAGGAGATTTCGGTTTTCTAAGAGCCATACAAGTCTCCTGTTGACCATTCTCTCCATCAGCTTGCACATACAGCTAGTCAGAGATATTGGGCGGTAGTTTGAGGGATAAGATTTCTCTTTCCCTGGTTTAAGGATGGGGATGATTAGGGATTCCTGCCAACTCTCAGGGAAGACCCCTTCCATCCAGATTTGATTTATCGTCTTTAGCAAATCTATCTGAGATGCCTTAGGGAGATTCTTGATAAAGGCGTTATGGACCTGATCTATTCCTGGTGAGGTTTCCTTGCATGTATGTATGGCATCCTGAAGTTCCCACAAACTGAAAGGTTTGTTATATGGTGCTGTGGTTCCAGAATCTGAAAAATTGACATTAGTTTTTTCTTTCTGTTCTTTCAAAAGTTGGAATGAATGTGAGTAACTGTTCGTGCAGCTGATGGAGGCAAAATGTTCACCAAATGCATCAGCAATTTCTTGGGGTGAGTTTACAGTTCTGTCTTCTATTTTAAGTGCTGGTATCTGGGAGAAATGATGGTTCCCCAAAATAGACCTGACTTTTCTCCATACCTTTGACATAGGGGTTCGGTGATTTATTTTTGAGATAAAATTCATCCAAGAAGACTTCTTAGCCTCTCTCACCACTTGTCTGGCTCTAGCTCTTAATCACCTGAAGGCTGCCAAGTTTGAAGTGGTGGGGTACTTTTTAAAAGTTTGCAGGGCCTTTTTCCTTTTCTGAATGGGATCTGCACATTCCCTGTTCCACCATGGGACTGGTGGTCGTCGAGGCATCCCTGATGACAAGGGTACACTACCTTGGGCAGCTTTAATAATTGCTGCAGTTAGATCCTCCACATTTTGCAATGCTCTTACATTGGCGTTAAAATTAAAACTGAAGAGCTCTCTGAAGTTAGCCCAGTTGGCTTTCTTGAGGATCCATGTCCTAGGTAGACCATAGTTGCCATCACAACCACCATGTTTCCTAATTATTAGGGCTAATTATTAGCTCTTCTAGAAGATATTTGTAGCTGTGGATTTTGAACCTCCTTTCTTGGAGGTTTCCCTTTTTTCTGATTTTGTTTGCTATTGTATTTTAATTTTTTGTTACAACGACTCATATCGGTATTTTTTAATGATTTCACCAATATATTTGAAAGTATTTCTTTAAAATATTACTTTTGAGCCTTTGAAATAATACATACAGGAGTGACTCAGTTCAGGGAATACTTTTTTGTAAAGTAAGGCAAAAGTTTGAAATTACACTTTTCAATAGATTTCGGTCATAACTGTGGATAGTCATAAGATGGAGGTGCGAAAGTAGTAACATGTAGTACATGTAACATGTTTTCATTTCAATAAAATATTAAAATTAAGCAGAAGAATTATTTGATGAAAATCATTTACTTGCATACAGCATGGGCTGGCAATGGAAGTTTTAAGTAAGCAATATACTGAGCCACCAAGATCACAAACTGTGCTTGTCTGTAGCAACAACACTCCGTCATCACATCGCTATGTCATCGGTCTTACAATATTTCCAAGGCAGGTTATTTTAAAAGCATTTATTCCCCCAATAATAAAAAGATTTCTACCACTTCCAAGTCTAATTTTCAACCATGTTCAAGTCCAAGAAAATTCCAGCATTTGATAACAAATAAGCCATGGGATACAAGAGAAGGACAAAATAAGTTGAGAATTAATAAATATGAATTGATTTAAGACAATAAACTTTTAATAAAAATTAATAAATCAAATATCCATTAATACTACCAATAACTCTTCATAGGTTAACTGGATTTGATTGAGTGAAATAAACATCTATCATTTTAATTAAAGAAATGTTCAATTATTTGTCTGATCCCTAATAGAATAGTTAAATCGACACGTAAAATGTATTTAAATGTTTTTCAAAGAAATATTCAGTTTAAAATAATTTAAAATATAATCGCTTGTTAGAACACTTCTGTAAAAAATGCTTCTATGATAGACTGCCTTAATAATTACCCAATTTGCAATAAAACAGCCGTTTCCAGTTTCTGTTAGGGACAAAGCATGTCTTCTGTTCATGAAAATTAGGCATAAAAATTATTAAACACATGCAACAGACAGTAAATTAACTGCAGGTTATCTTTTATTGAACATTAACACAAGCAATCACACTATTCACATCACCGTATTTGTGTTTACTAAACACTATATGCTGCTATATACATATATTTATAAGTGTATACACTGTATACAAAATACCAGTCTCTGCCCAAAGTCTTATGTAATTCTCTTAACAATAAAAAATTGGTAATTTAAAAAGTTTGAGCCAACTCCCTTTCAATTAAAAACAATCGGCCAACAGTTTATTCCATAGTCTTCAGGCTCTTATAATGAAAAAATTGATAGCACATTGGTGGAACATTTGAAGAGTTACATAGAACCAGGGTGAATCAAAGATGCAGCCAGCCCTGCGCTATGGGACATGCGCCGTGGATTCCAATACCCTGATTTTTCAGCCGAAAAAAGACAAAAAAGGGTGTGTTATTTTCAAGTAAATACTTATTTTTTACGGAAAAAACTCTTCAGATGAGGCGGGGCATAAATTTTTGTCAAAGTTTTAACATTTAAAATATCCAAAGAGTTAATGTTACTGAGGAAGGTTTTCATGTCATTAGAAATGATTTCAATACATTTAAAGCAGGTGAAAATAGTGATAAGAATTAACGACTTCTCAATTTAAACATGAAAACATAAAAGTCATTGGTGGTATTTTATTGATCACTGAGGTGAATAACTTGTAATATATGGAAATTATAGACATTATGCAAATGTTTGAATTTGGATATGTATTTCCGTGGTTTTGAACCCTCCAGCAGTCGCGCCCCATGGCGTAACACACGCAGTCTCGCACTCCGTGTGCCAGTGATTATTTTTTAAATATTTTCTTCAAATCAGCTGATTGGTATACATTTAGAACTTATAGCCATTATACAATTGTTTAAGCTTTGAAAACCGATTGATCACATTTATTTTTTAAATATTTTAAATGATAAACAGAATAAATCGTGCTTTAACATTTTCAACGCTTGAAACCTTCAAGGAAATAACTTATGTATAAAGTTGTGCAGAAACCTTGACAGTAGTTCATATTCATTTATTATCACACAGAAATGGTATTATTATCCTAAAAATATTACTCCTATTTGCAGTAAAATATTCAGATGAACCTGGGCACTGGGTGCGTCAGCGGGACGTGAGCTTCAAGAGTTTTTTGTTGCCATAAATTGAACCCAATTTTTGCAAAACTCGGGCAGTACAAAGAGAGAATTACTGTAGAAAGACTTGAGGGGCACAGAATGATTACAAGAAAAGATAAAAAAGTTAATGATGATGTGTGCACTGGCGCACTCAGTACGCCAGCACAACTGCTCGAGGGTTAACATTTTCTTTACTAATAAAGTGACAATTTTACATTTTTGAAGGTGAGATATTTAATAAAGATCATTTAGATTTATTGATTGTTTTTAATTCACAAGATTATTTGAAAACCAATGGAAGAAGGAGAAGAGTGAATCTGCTGTTTAGAGAAGAAAGAAAGTCAATCAGTAATTATGAATTTGGTAATGCATGTTGAAATTAAAATGTGCATGAATAAGATGATGATCATCCCTATTGGATATATAATTAAAAGTAAATTTATTGTAAGATCGGTTTAAGCTGCAAAAATTGCCTGTAACAACTTTTGTGCTGTTTTAACTTATACATAGAAAAATGGTCTCTAGGCAAGAATTGCCCTTCAAAACTTGTAGATATTATTTATCTATTATGTATTGACACTTCTCTGGATATACCAAATCATACAAAGGTAATGTAAAAAATTCTTTTGCAGTGCAAGAACCAGTCAAACTTACTGAAAAACCTCTGGATGTTTGTTTGGAGTACTCTTACCTGGGACAACTTGTAACAACAGGAGAGAAAAACAGGATTAATGAAGTAAACTGAAGAATGCAAGTTGGCTGGAGCGCATTTGGTAAGAATATGCACATTCTGAAGTCAAGTATGCCAATGGTTTTGAAGAGGAAGATCTTCAACCAATGCATTCTACCTGTCCTGACCTATGGTAGTGAAACTTGGGAGTTAAATGCTGCAATAACCCAAAGACTTCAGACAATGCAAAGGAGCATAGAGCGCTATATGTTGGGAATCACAAGAAGAGACAGGAAAAGCAACACTTACAAGAGAAAGATGACTGGAGTTACAGACATCATAGATAAGGTAAGATCACTAAAATGGAGGTAGGCTGGCCTGTGATTTACTGTGATGCCAACATTTTCAATTCATTATTAGAAGGGACAAAGTTATGGCCAGTTTGGAGTTATTCCAGAATATTTTTAAGGAACACACCAGTTGGATGGAGAATTCAAAATCACAGAGGACCCAGAAAACACTCTCATCTAAATTAATATTTATATAAAGTCACCAAGCGTGCATGAGTTTGACGCCAGGTGCAGAAGTCTCCAATTTAAAATACGTTGAGGAAATTTCTAAGAATTGTTTTGAATGCGTTCCTGATAGTATGGAAACGTAAAACTCAACAAGTGAATATAAGTACATTTCATATATGCAGTTCAATGATTCCTAATAATCTTTGGTTTGATGCCAGAGAGCCATTTACATTCCTCAGTACATTGCAAACGGGGATAATTGAATCCAATTTTAGGACCTTCCTGGTATGATATCGACTTCAAACTTTGGATATCAACTTCAACCTTTGCATTAAAAGAGTTTTATTCCTTCCAGGTGGTTATATGTGTTCACATCTTCCAAAAGGTCCTGGATTTGACACCTGCAGCTCTTTGAAGCTTCTTTCCCTCATTAAAAACAAAGAGAAAAAACTTACATGGAGAATTATTCCAGCCTTTGTGGCCTGGCCAAGTGGTAAGCCTTGTAGTGCTTTTTTTTCGACACCAAGGTCGCAGGTTTCAATCTTGGCTAATGAGAGTTTTCTGATCAGAGAATGTTTGTTTTCTTCAATTTACTCTTCTTAGTTCAAACTGTCAGCGCCAGCTGTTACTCAGAAGAAGCAAGACTTGAAGCAGACAAGTAGCACTCATCAGAAACTACGTCAAAATGCTAGAGAGAGAGTTTCATAAAGAATTTTGGGAAAAATGAGATCACAGCATCCAATAATTACGTTATAGATTTAATAAACTGCTACTTTGAGTATATGATAATAAAAATAAATTTCAAGGAAATTGGGTAAGGTAATTTTGCATGAGAAAGTCGTGCTCCCAGGAAGTATCTCAAGGAAGAATAGACTTATAAATAATAAAGTCATTTACTCCACAAACTCCATAGCCACAAAATAAATTCTATGAAACAAGTAAAACATACACATTACGCCAGTGTCTTAAAGGTTAATCAATTTACTCATTACATTAAAAAGAAATATAGGTATTCCAAAACCACAACAATATGATATAAGTTTATGTAAAACAGAGTTTGATAGTGCATTATCAATTTCCACTTAGAAATGGACCATTTAGGAAATCATGATAACAATATTAGGAGTACTTTGTTGAATATTGTTTTAAATTACTTCAGAAAGCAGTTAAAGCTGTGGCAGTCATAATAATTTCTGATGATTAATTAAAAATTACTGAGGCTGTATGATGAGGATCATTTTAAGTTAGTATGAATTTTTAATCTTTTAATAAGATAAAATTCATCTTGTCGTTGTCTGATGAATGCAGGGACGGATGTAGAAAAATTTTTGGGGGGGTCCGATCGAAAAATTTAAAAATAAAAGATATTTCGGCTTTCACAAAACGTGACGTTAGAATTGTGTTAGACAAACTTGAATTTTTTCGCTAGTGATTGCTTATTAAATTGTGTGTTTATTTGAGTTTCATTTTCGAAAAATAGGGACAAGAATAAAAAGTTTAATAAAAGTGAATGTCTATTGTGATCATAATTTATCAGAATATTTTTTTACTAGATGTTAATAACAAACAATGTAATATTATAAAATATCGAAATGACTTATTGACTGTACATATTGATAGTATATACAGTATCTACAAATAGTCTACGGACATCCGGAGCAATACGGAGACCGTCTCCTACAGTTGAAGGACCGTGTAAGGGTATTGAGATTCGAGGGAGTTGGATATTTCGGGGGGGGTTCGGACCCCCAGGACCACCCCCCTGGATCCGTCACTGGATGAATGTCATTTTTACTGCATTTTGATGGTGGTATGAAGAATTAGAAGGAACTAAATTAGAAGAATATTTTACAAGAAGTCAACAGTTCAGGATACAAATTAAAGGTACGGTAAGTATCATAACCGAATTAAAATCCATATTGCAGACAAGGCATCCCACCTATGCAATACGAAGCATCACAAATGACTTTGGTTGTTTGTTTCTTTGGTGAAAAGTCTTTGCTAGAATAGCTAATATTACCACAGAAGATAATTGAGATTTTATTTTAGCATAAATAAAAATTTCAAGGTTTTAGTAGAGACAATAGGAGAAACTTAGTCAATATAAAAATACCAGTAGTCTTTCTTCATCATAGAATCTATACGGTGGGTATAGCCTAAAGTTGCAGAGATATGAATGCCAAGGAAGGTAAAAGAAAGACAGTTTGATATACTGGAGTCATAATGGAAAGAGGGCTTGAAGATGGAGGATATTTTTTGGTATTGGTAAATTCACTGAATAACACTGAAGTCCAAAGCTTTCAAGTTTAGAGAAAACAACTCTGTGATCGATACAGTTACAGGCTTTTGATAAACCAAAAACAAGTCCTTGGGTAAACTGGTGATAGTTATTCTTTCTGAGTTGAAAAGCAGCAGATAATGTACATCTGCCTTTTCTAAAGCCATGTTATGAATCAGAAAGTAATAAGCAGAAAAAACTGAAATTGAAGCAGTAATTATCTACATTGGAAAGAGAATCTATTTAAGTAAACGTCTAACACAAGCAAATTTATATACGAGGGAAAACTATCTGTACCAACGACAAGATGATATCAGCAAGAAGCAACATAGAGCATTGCATCTTTGCTTAAAGGCATTGTAATATCATCTACCCCAATAATATACCGTAATATAATTGCAATCAAAACATATGAACGATGACAAAGACATGATAAAATAGAATGCGAGAATTACCATTAGTTAATACTTCTGATTGAAGAAATTGGTACGATGAAAGATGAAGCCGTCTTAGGCATACTCTTCCAATAGTACTACACTAATGCCCTATGTGGCTTCTGGTGAAAGACAATCATTAATGCCCTACAGCATTTATAAATAATCAATTATCTGTCTCTTTGCAGCACATCTCATAATTGACTACACACACCTTATATAGATCCGCCAACACAAAAATGATTTGCTTTCCGACGAAATAAGATTGCTCCTTGTCACTGAGATGATTTTCCTTCTATCAATTACTGAAAAAATGTAATTCAATCGCTTTTCAATGCAATTATACGGTTGGAATTAATCATAATTGTGACGAAAAAGAAAATGTAAGTTACGCTTCTAAACTTACCATTGTAATAAGCATTTGCATAAACATCAGTTTCTGATCGATCATTTACTCTTATTTATTCTTATCCATTTAGCATGAGACGCGACTGATCGATAATTAAAATAATACAGACTGGATCTATTATTATTGTCAGCTGGCGTCCTCGTCCCTCCAGCAATAGACTCACTCGATCGAGGTATCAGATCATTCATGGATCCAATCAGATTGAATATCGATCGATTTACACCAAGTTTAAGAGGGGTTTTTAAATTTCATAATAAGTATCATGTATAACGCACAGCTATCATCATAGCACTCATGAACAGCTGTCTTTAAAAATGAAAAATTACTTCATGATGAGGTAAATGTAAATCAAAATTCTGTATAGTAACTAACTAGTCCAGTCAAATTATACAAAAGACCATGCAAAATTTCATGCGTGGCTGCATTTTTTATACGAGTAAAAATTTTCCTTCCATTCCGCAAGCATGTTGATGAATGATATATTTCTGCCTGCCCCCACTAATTTCTTAAACTAATGGACTTTGAAAAGTCCTCTGACGGTTTTTAAAATTTTAGCCGATATATCGGGAAAGTCCTCGAAGGAAACTCTTTATTCCCCTTTAAATGCATGTACAGTCGTTTGCATAAGTCTGTGGACATGTCCTGTCGCTACTCTCGCGGCCAAAGAGTGCACTTAAAATTTATGTTGGTACTAAGTAATTTTCAGGAGGGAAGGAAAACAGAGGTGGGGGTAAATGTTTTGGAACTTACAGCGAGTAAGGGGAAATTACGGGTGACTTTGGAATTGCTGGGAACCGCACTCGAACAGAAACAGCGCACAGTGGTCCGAAATAGAAAAAAGCCGGACAAAAGTCCAAAATTGCTTTTTTTGAGATACAAACTTGAAACTATGCATATATACAGCCAAATGATTACTGATCATGGAACGGTAAGTCATTTTTCATAAATCGTATGCGTTACTTAGATACGGAGGGTCAAACATGACTAAATTTCCAAAAACACTCCCGGTTTTATTTTTCTTCGAAAATCTTAGAAGTTAAGCTAATAGCGGACTTGTGGAAGGAATTTGGTTGAATAGAAAACATTATATTCGATCAAAATGGTACTTTATCTATACTATCCATCAGTTTCAAGGACATTGGTCAATATTTGTGTGGTGTTCCATCACAAAATGGCGGACGCTTTTTTCAGAGAAAATTTGACATAAAGTAGTCGATATCTTTTGTTTAAAAAATATGTGCAGCGGGAAATTACACCAGAGTATTGGGTAAAGACAGTTTAAGAATATCCAGCAGAGATCTTTTATGGACGTTACCGACCACGAAAATAAACGCGATTTCTCGATCGCGCTGCACGATCCGGGTCATGGATCCATGAGCCAAAAGGGGGCAGTACCATCCATGAGCCAAAAGGGCGGCAGTACCATCCATGAGCCAAAAGGGTGGCAGTACTATCCATGAGCCAAAAGGGCGGCAGTACCATCCATGAGCCTAAAAGGCGGCAGTACCATCCATGAGCCAAAAGGCGGCAGTACCATCCATGAACCTAAACGGCATCGGTACCATCCATGAGCCTAAAAGGCGGCGGTATAATCCAAGAGCCTAAAAGGTTGCGGTATTATCCATGATGCTAGAAGGAGGCAGTACCATCCATGAGCCTAAAAGGCGGCGGTACCAACTATGAGCCTAAAAGACGGTGACACCATCATGGCAAGTTACGTATAATGGACAATTTCCTGACGGAAATGATAGAGAAAACTTTTAAAGGAAAGAAAAGAGACAAACTGACTGCAGCTGGACCCGGGTCTCTTGTGAAAGCACCTCAGAGAATGACGGCGAGGGATTATTGCAATATATTGGAAGATAATCTTCTGCCATACGCCAACAAAATTGTCACAGAAGGCGAAGAAGTGTTTTTTGTCCATTGAAAATTTATAGGGAATTATCTTGCAAGAGTGGACGGCAGATAGCCAGCGCACTCCTGCGTCTCTGTAGCAGCACATCAGGGATATCTGGACCTCTCTTGAGTGGCGTCCAGGTTAATTAAAAAACCTGGCCGATTCAATGGGACAGCGACTGCAGAGCGCAACAGAGGTTGACGGAGATATCACCGAATATTAAATTATTCAAAGAAATCTTCCGTATTTCATTCATTCCGATATTCATCGGGATTGATAGATCCCTTATTCTTACATTTCCACATTCAAATTCATCGAGGATATAATAATATAATGGGGCTATTTGCCAGTCACAACGCTGAAATCGTAAATAACCGCAATGAACTAATTATAAAATTAGTATCTCTTAAGAATCAAGAAATTCAGGAGAAATTCATTTTAATGACAGAGCGAATGAATTCAACGAAATTAATATATTTCAAATGAAATTCTCCGGAAAAGGTATCGATTAAATTGGGGTAGGAAATAAAAAAAATATTTTCCTTGTTGAGTTATTTCTATTGTCTTCTAAAGCATGGTAATATTTCATAGAAGAGCATTTATATGACAAAATGATAAAGCCAAAATCAAAGGAACAGAAAAATATTATTCTGCTACATTTTAGATGAATATTCAACCTAAAAGCAGCTGAAGAAGCGAAAATATCAGCATTAACGCTCACATTTAATATGCTCGAAGGCAGAAGTCCTTCGCACTTGCCTCAACGTTGCTCGTCTAGCTAACATAGAAAAACCTTTCTTTTCGGTGAATTTTCTCAGTCGCAGACCAAAAGAATCAAATTTTCCCGTTCTTTCCAATGGTTTGAGGCCCTGTGCCTATTCGAGTGCGGTTCCCAGAAATTCCAAAGTCACCCGTAATTTCCCCTTACTCGCGAGTAGTTATTGAGCCACCGAATGGTTTTCAGTTCCTTTTCAAGTTTTGAATCCCCTGGCCGGCGCAGTAAACAAGTTGAAAGTGCTCAATGAGGTAATTTCTGAAAAAATGATGAAGTCAAAAATACTACCCATTTTAACTACAATTCAACATTTTTGTAGTGCCAGGGATTCAACACCTGCTGCAGAACCTCCACCCTCTCCCTTCCCACCCTATCCCTTACCACCCTCTCCCTTAACAGCATCTGCCTTCCCCCCTTTCCCTTACGACCCTCTCCCTTACCAACATCTCACTCTCCACCCTCTCACTCCCCACCCTCTCCCTACCCACCCTATCCCTTCCCACCCACTCCCTTCCCACCCTATCCCTGCCAACCCTCTCCCACCCCCGACCTATCCCTTCCAACCCTCTCCCTCTCCACCCTCTCACTCCCCACCCTCTCCCTTCCCACCCATTCCCTTCCCACCCTATCCCTCCCAACCCTCTCCCTCCCCACCCTCTCCCTACTCACCCTCTCCATTCCCACCCTATCCCTTCCAACCCTCTCCCTCCCCAACCTATCCCTTCAAATCCTCTCCCTCCCCCTATCCCTCCCAACCCTCTCCCACCCGAGACCTATCACTTCCAACCCTCTCCCTCCCCACCCTCTCCTTTCCCACCCTCTCCCTTAACACCGTCTGCCTTCCCCCTGTCCCTTACCACCCTCTCCCTTACCAACATCTCCCTCTCCACCCTCTCACTCCTCACCCTCTCCCTACCCACCCTCTCCTTTCCCACCCATTCCCTTCCCACCCTATCCCTCCCAACCCTCTCCCTCCCCACCCTCTCACTCCCCACCCTCCCCCTACCCACCCTCTCCCTTCCCACCCTATCCCTCCCAACCCTCTCCCTCCCCACCCTCTCCTTACCCACCCTCTCCCTTCCAACCCTCTCCCTCTCCAACCTATCCCTTTAAATCCTCTCCCTCCCCCAATCCCTCCCAACCCTCTCCAACCCGAGACCTATCACTTCCAACCCTCTCCCTCCCCACCCTCTCCTTTCCCACCCTATCCCTTCCCACCCTATCCCTTCCAACCATCTCCCTTCCCACCCTCTTCCTTCCCACCCTCTCTCTTCCAACCCTCTCCCTCCATACCTTATCCCTTCCAAATCTCTCCCTCCCCACCCTATCCCTTCCAACCCTCTCCCTCCCTACCCTATCAATCCCCACGCTATCCCTTCCCACCCTTTCTATTACTACCCTCTCTATTCCCACTCTCTCTATTACCGCCCTCTCCTTTAAAACCCTCTCCCTTCCACATTCTCCCTTCTTATCCTCTCCCTTCCCACCCTCTTACTTCCCACCCCATTTTTTTGTTGCCCTCTCCCTTCCCTCCTCTCACATACGCATCACTACTTTCCATCCCCCTCTTAATCAACCTCCACCCTCCTCTACCTCCCCCTACTTTTCCCCATGAGATTTATTTAGAGGAAATGTTACAGCAATACAATAAAAAGTAACAGAAAATTATAAATTGTACATGACCCTGCCTTACACATCCTCACAAAATCTATACATTCTGCAATAGTTTATTTGGTTCAGGGTGCTACGTCATTTTTATATTCGTATTATATTTACATTTCAAGTAATGGGAAACTATACAAGTTCTGGCCTTACAATTTTATAACTATACATGATTGAAAATATATTTTGGCAGGGGAGAAAAAAAATAATATTTCACTTTTTATTCATTTTACGAGTTATATATAAAGATCAATAAACAAGTTTAATCTTTAAAGATTGAATAAACACCGAATAGATACACAAGACATAAACTTACAAAAATATTTTTTAACCTTGCCTCACCATTAGTGACATTGTAGAATAAAATTTGAAAAAGCTTCAAATAGTATACATAGGTACATGTTCATTAAATAGTTTAGAATGTAATTATATGATTGGAATGTGCACTGCACGGAGAAACTTCAGTTCACTTCAAAAGTCACGGATTTTATTTCACAATGAGGTTTTTATTTTATTCCTTCCAATCTAAAATTGGTCCCGATGCCGTCCCCCGCCGCAGCAACTTAACTCCGTCCCCAACGCCGTCCTTCGAGATAAATAATCTGTATGATTCACCAAAAACAAAATTTAGTTACGACACACATTTGTCAGTACTTAAATAATGTATCGCATAAGTGGAGACTCCGCAAAGCACAACAGTCTTTTATAACGCAATATTATTAATCTACACAAAAAGTTTAATCTGGGTGCATCTTAAATTAGGGAATCCCCATGCTTCACTATTAAATTTCTACTACCACATCTGAAATTTAATAATTGAGAATCTTTACTGAATACTCTCAATAATGATACCCGTATTGACCCAAAGTTAGGAAGATCATTATTTAAAAACATACTATATAAATACTAAGCGTGTTTTAGCGAAACAAATTAGAGCTAAAGGTTATTTATTATTTCATTATTATCATCCACTGGATGATAATAATGAAATAATACATAAATATCACTTACCCAGATTTTCATAATATATGATTCCTTCATAATTAATTTGTTTTTTTGACATTTCACGAAGAAAAGTTAAGGTGCAAACCAACGCAGGAATCTAGAAGGCGGAACCTTTGCATTGAGGCCAGTAAGACTCTGAGAACAGAAATTAATTGATGAAGTATCTCTTAACCTGCATTATCTTGCTCGAAAACAATGATTCAAACGTTAGCATTTTCCAAGCGTTTCGAAAGCTTTGGAAAACATCGAGTATCTTATATAACTCTACTTACAAACACGATGAAATTCGATTATAAAAATTAATTACTGCTACTGCAGACTAAATCCGACGAAAACCTTCATCTGCAAATAACTAAAGGTAAGTAATTTTAATGATGATGGTTATCAATATCGCGGACCTCGCAGTCATTGAAACCGCTTTTAATGCATATATTAACGACCTACTTTCCGTTCATTAAAATCTTTGAGTTAGAAATTGGTCATGACCGAAAGCGTAAAATGCCAAGCAGTAAACTGAAAGAAACTCCATCTATCTTATGCGAACAGTCGGTAGGGAGATTGATAAGAAACAATGATAAATTTACTGTCTCGTATATTTTTCTGTATTCATCTACATCCGATTAACTAAAAATAACTCTATGTAAGTTTGCTACGAGAAGCGGTATTAAAGACTAATAACACGCCCTAGTCTCACTACAGACTCGTGAAAGAGTAACTCAAACAAACTAAAGATGTTTACAATGTCGGAGACTGTATTTGAAAACAAGGCCTTGAACTTGTAAAAAGACCCTAAGGTGAATATGATACGAACCAGTAGCTACCTCTGTGAAAAAATTCTAGCAATGGAAGTAATTTATATTTGAGGAAGAATCGACCTTAAGGCGATTCCTGAACGACATGTACTTGAGCTCTGCTGACAAAAAGGAGAAAATGAAAGTATGCTAATAATGTCTGTGAATAGAAAGAAGTTCAAGCTTAAATTAGAGCTATTACGGAAGGGATATTACGTTAGGGAAAACATATTGAACTAATGTAATCTTTAGCAGCGCCAACATTGTACCCAGATTTGAAAAACGTAAGTAAACAACTCTCAAATCATAATGAGTCATCCATAGAACTAATCTTTGCCATCTATGTATTCAATCTCTAATTTATGATTCATCATTAACTTAGATGAGAATCACACGGTAAGTTGACATCTCCTTAGTCGCCGATCTTGTTTCTCTCTTTAACTTTATTTAAGAAAATGATACGACGAAATCGGAATATGAAAGAACATTTTAAAAGTAATCATAATTTTGTAATTGAAAGTCATTGAAATTGCGAAAGTAGACTCTAAAAAAGCTGAAGTGACGACAGATTATCAACGCAAACCCAAAAACTAATAATCCTGCGAATTTATCATTATATCAGTCGTTTTAGCTTAATATATCAAAAATCACAACAACAGTTTTAACAAACACACTATTGCAAATACGAAGATGTTTAATGAGCAACTTACGATACAAGATCGTAAGTTTGAACCAGCGATTTATTTATCCTGACTGAAAAGTCTCATAAAAATATTACTCTTCTGATACATGGTTAGTATTACAATACTCTATTAAAATGGCCTAAATTATCTTAAAAACGTAAATTTGCTGAACTAATAATAGCTTTGCTCAGCAAGGTAACGAAATTCTTTCTAATCGTCAAATATAGAATATTTTGCATATTTACTAAATATTTCTAAAAACATTTAACGGAATGTAAAATTAGACGACCGATAAAAGAAATCGGAATTCGATATTTTCATCTTTTTATGCATTCCCATTGGCCTTGCATACTTGGTAATTTATAATATAAATATGAAATTCTACTAGCTGTTTATGAATATCTTACGGAAAAGTGTCGGCTTTCATTGTGATAGAACGGTAAACCATTATGCAAAAAAATAACTCAGGATTTTACCTTAATTTTTTTATATTGATTTCTTTTTTACGTTTAGGAAGCAATTTTAATAACCGTTTACGATGCTTTTAATAAAGGATTGGTCTTTTAAACAGTTGCTCCGGTTTTTTCTTCCAGAATGTATTTACATCAATTGCATCAGTATTTACGGAGAACACTGACAAGTACTCGAAACTTTTAGGATGGATAAAAACTTATGTAGTACTCCATGCGTTAAGGAATGTGGGATAGTAGTGCCGTTGAAACTGAGGCATTGTTTCAAAACTGCCATAGAAAAATAAATTGAAAGTAAATCAACTGTGACGAAAATCGGATAACATTAGAGAACAATAACGAATGAAAAGCATACACACTATCGATCATACTTTAATAATAATTATAATGACACTTGATTAAACATGTACTCATCGTATTCTGTGTTCCTTCCATAGTCCAAATTACTCTCCACAGCATCTCTGCATTCCTACTCCCACCCTTCCATGTTTGAGAACAGTTAGGAGAGTATTTCTGAAGGATAAAGTTTAAAATAATTAATGAAACATTATTTCGAAAACAAAAACACTACGTTAATTACAAAGAAGTTACTATCTATCATACTTGAGTACTACTATGAGTAGTATTAGCATTTGATACAAATTAGAATCACTGTATAATGAATTCCATCCCTGGACCGAATATCTCTCCGCAGCATCTCTGATTCGTACTCTCTCCCTTCCATGATTGAGAAAAGTTCCGAGCGTATTTCTGAAGGATAAATTTAAAAATAATTAATAAAACATAATCTAGTCAACCTAAACAATATGTTAATTAAAAGAACGCGCTATCCAACATACATGTATATGAGTAGTAATAACATTAGATTCAAATTATACTTATTGTATTTTGAATTCCATCCCTGGACCGAATTTCTCTCCTCAGAATCTCTGCGCTACTAATCTGCTCTTCCTTGATGGAGAAACGATATGAGCGTGTTTTCGAGAAATAAATGAAAGTCAATGAATGAAGTATTACTTCTAAAACAGGAAACACTATGTTAATCTAATATTCGCACTACTGATCATACTAAAAACCGATTTGAAAAAACGTTTTTTTCCGTTTCTACTTATTGTATTTTGTATTCCATCCCTGGACCGAATATCTCTCCTCCGTGTCTCTGTGGTCTTCCTCCGCTCTGGCGAGATATAGGAAAGTTGCGAGTGTGATTATAAAGAAAAATAAGGAAACAATTAATGAAATAGTGATTCGAAAAACAAACCTGTGTTAATCAAAAAATACTAATATGATATTAATACTAACGATCATAATAAAGAAGGGCATTTTATTCTTACATTTTTTGAGTATAGTGTCTATTTGAGCATATACTTTACTTAATACTTACTTAGTAATTTATTACTTTCGTAGTATATTAAAGGATATACTTTACTGTACATTTTATTCAAATTATACTCAATGTTTTAAATTAACCTTCCATTGAACAATTATCTCTCCGCAGCAACGCTGCCTTCCTTATCGCTTTTCAATGATAGAGTGATGGTTTTTTGACGTGTCAGACCATTAAGGAATACCGGAAAAAATAATATAACTGATCACGCGAGTAATATTACCACTACTTGATGTTGTAGTTTGAGTAATATTGTTAAAAGTGCTTCGACAGCATAGGTCATTTCGCGCATTGGCTCCTACTGGGAATCGAACCCGGAACCGCTTTTACCGAAGACAAACGCGCTGTCCACATGACTATCCGGGAGCCTCTCTCCCCTCCATTGAAGCACCAGGCCCCATGGAAGTCTTTTAAATCAGAAATATCACGCTTATTTATTTAATATTCTGATAATACCATTAAAAATAACTAACTTAGAAAGGGCAACCGTAAGACGTCGCTAGATAATTCTTGGTTTGAACGCCCTGTGGACATAACTCCACAAAAACCGAAATAAATCATCCAAAATTGAGAGAATTCACTTCCTCAGAACTTAAGAAAGAAAGAAGCCACATTTAATTTAGTAGTTACAGAGAATATTGTTCAAAGAGAGATATGTAATCTGAAAAATATCTACCAAAACACTACAGCCTGCTCATTTATTGCTAATTTGAAAGCATTATTTGAATCCAATACAAAATATCAAAACGAAATGGAAAATTATTACTAAATCAATAAGCAAGATGCTTAAAATGATAACTATCCGTCAATTCAATTTGGAATATTTTTCAGGACTTCCGTTACAAGAAGAGTAGGAAGAATTTACTGAAGCCATGAGAATATATTACGAATGATCATATCCGAAAATCAACTCCAGTAGTTTAGTTGAAGACAAAACGCTGTGATAGCAAACATCTTAAGCTGAAGTTGATTTAAATATTAAGAATTCGGAACTGATAGAAACTCAGGATTCATGTTCCACTGGTCCGGATTTGGATTGGGTTATGATGAAACTTTTTAAACTTCGTTTCCCTCAAACTAAACCAGAATATCAAAATGTAAGGAGTGGCTAGAGATATTAATTTTCCTAATTTTACAGTGCCTTTCCAGAACATCCGAGTGATGTTAAGTTAACTTGAACTACATATAAACTTAATACATAAGGATGATATTTCTCAACGTTTATGCGCTTATGCGCGTTTATGCTATCGTCTACAAGATACTATGAAATGTACTTTAAATTCTTTGGTTTGTCAGAGGTATGTAATAGATCGCCTCAAACAATGAAAACCAAAGCGAAAGAATCCAAGGCCGTTGGGACAAAACGTCGAGATGAACGAAACTCTTCACAAAATATTGATCGCTAATTTTGAAAAGAATATTACCGAAAAATGAACAAAAAAGGGAAAGCTTAACTATTCTTGTGTATGTATTCAAGTAACTCTCACTTCTCTTTACAGAGATTTAGAACGAGGAGGGAAAGCGAAAGTTAATTCTTATGACTCACGAAGCAAAGCAACAAGGTTAATCGAAAAATATCATGGTTCCCAAAATGATGCGCTCAACTATGAATAGTTCAGTAATAACGCAATATCAACGAGTGCCCAATAATATCATCGTAAAATTCCATCTAAACTTCGGGTTGATAACTTATATAGATAACTCTCATCGTGGAATGGTATGGCTGTTGCTAGAAAACCTGATACCTTTCCTTTAATGGATATTAAGAGTAAACGCGAAAAGGTATGCGTTTATTAGTGACTTATGGAGAAATGCACCATAGATAAATCTAGTAGGTAAAAAAGGAAAACAAATGAAAGAGATGCGAATAATTGTGAAGTTTAAGAATTGTGAAGTTTGCAAATATCAACAAATTATATGGCTCGTGAGTACCTTAAATTGATCGTGTCACATGGTTTAGTTCTATCTAAAAAGGCTTACATACAGTCTGAATAATATTTTTATAAACGATTTTAAGCTCACAGTAAACCTGCGATGGACTATTTATCTGCAGAAAGTGATATTATATATATGCATAAGTAAAATAGCTATTTCTATAAGAGTGGGGTAAATGCCAGCATCAAATTTCAACAGGGATTGTGATAATTGATAAGAAAGTCTATTAATAGTTTCATCTGATTAAATTATAACGATTACAAGTTACACATACACTGTAAGTTAGTGTCTGCTGATGGCCAGTCGAGATGAAGGGGAAAAGAAGGAACCATATAGCTACAACACATAATTGTACTTCATAACGTATTTCGATACTAAAAAATCTAATACTGCAACTTCCAGCAATGAAGAAACATCCAAATTACGGTAAAATTAAATAAATATGGAATTATGGTAACCATCCGAGTTATGTCCAGCTCTCGTTTGAAAAATTACTATCAGTATCAATGAATAAATATAATTATACCTTAGGTTAATAAATGGAAAGGCACCAGATAAAATATGGTCTTCGTAATAAAATTAAATCGCGATGCAATAAACTACTCCTTTATCCTGATGCTAAAAACATAATTCGAGTAAGAACTCCCTCATAATCTCGATTTGAACTGGAATGCCTTACTTAAGAAAGCAGAGTTACTTCATTTAAACGCGTTCCTTTACTTTAACATCCCTAACAGTAATAACAGTAAGATCAGAATTTCATTCACTCTAAGTTTCAACTACTACCGATTATCTTGCAAAACACATTAAATTCAATAAATTACACTGTGCTTTTCAATGGTTCCAAACTATTTCAATTAAACATTCTTTCACTTGAACGGCGAATTTCCAAATATTTACAACTGCCATTACATGACGAAAAACTCTCAATTAAATATAAGAAAACGTAAGTGTTATAAGTGCGCTTACCAGATTGATCAAATTTCGTTCCTCTCCTTTCTTCCGCGAAGGCCATTCCGTGGACATTCCCTTTCGAAACGAGGTACAGCAGAGGCCCATCGATGAGAGGATTGAAAGTTCAGCTTTTAAAACCTGGAAAAATAGAAATACAAAATTAGTAAAACATCAATTAATTTCATTTAGATAAGTACTGTACTCAACGCCCATGAGTAGGTATATTTTATAAGGCATAAGTTTAAAATTAGAATGTCCGTTATATGAAACGACTATTTCAGCGCCATCTATGGTGTTAGGTATGAGATAAAGGACAGGTGGAATGCTAACAATCGGATACTTAAAGTAACAAATTTCCTGGGACAGTGATGAATATAGAAAAAATCATAAATTCGATTTCCTCAAATGAGAAAGCGGCGATCCATTTTGGGATTGAAATACGAAACGTATTTATCAATACTATATTAAAGAAGGATAAATTTTAATCAGAGGCTCAAGGAATAGTAAAAATCTTGGTTCTTATTTAAGAGAAAACTAAACCAAATATAGATCAATGGTAATACCCCCCGAACGGGGGGGTATTACCATTGATCATTTAAGCTTCGAGTGAATTTTCTTGCATTAGCTTACGTCAGCCACTCAGAAACTTTAGATAGAACTTAGTCATCATATCAAATTCAAATATGATTACTAAATCGAATTTTAATCTGAAAATACGTGGAGGCTAAATTACATTAGTACATTCTGTGTAAAAGTTTGGATTTAAGCGATGCCCGAACTACACACGATATTCCGCGACAAGAACTTATAAAATACCGGAACTTTTAGCTCAGAAAAGGAATTATTTTTATTTTAAGCAAGAACGCAAGCAATATTTGAATATAGTTTATTCGTTCAACTTACCATTAAAAGGAAATCCTTGGTGACGACCACGAAAATCTTCAGGTCTTCAAACGACGTTCTTTCTTTTCTAAGGAAAATTCGTTTAAGGAGTATTAGTTATTGCAAAAAGAAAACGAAAGGCTTTGAAATGTCACTTACGTTTACCAGATTCCAAATCCAACGGAAGGCACAAAATTTAAATTGTAACGGAAATTTTAAAACAATTGACATAACTTCTGCACCAGACGAGATCTAAGCAACAACTGAGGAAATTTCCATCAGGACAGCGGTTGAACAAGAAAGCTGAAATATGATTGGTCGAATGTTCCGACCTTTCCCCCCCCACAACTTAAATAAACATTTTCATTAAAATAATTTTAATTTAAGTGGCATTCAATTTTATGAAATACCTACTTTATTATAATTTAAATTGTTTGGGATATTAGTTTTCGTTAATTAAAGTATTTATTTTTACTTTGAGTAAATTTTGTCGATTCCTCCAATGGGAATTCTCGAAACATCGTAATTTTTTACTGTTGAATTATAAGTTTAGAAATTGTAATATTTCTATTTGTTTACCATAATTACTAAATATCGTTTAATATTAAAAAATATTAATATAATTAATTACTCCTCGTCGGCCATAACGAAAGAAGGTAGTTAGCGCATCAATTTACTTCGTGGATTTATATCAGAAGGTATTTTTAAGATTTCTTCTCGAAGATATTTAAATTGATCGAAAACACTGCATTTATTCAGAAAGATCTACTCATCGAGGAAAAATGGGTGCATTACATACTTCTGGAGATTAAAAATTACCTCACCTTAAGAGCATTAACATTACCTTATGTTCCTCCTGAAATTAAACGGGGTCGGATCGTCTGTGAAGAAGAACAGAATTCTAAAAGCATTTCAAGGACATTCCATTTCGATCACAAGGTCGAAGGTCTCAACTCTTTAGGAACCTCTCTGTTTGATGCCTTTAATATACTTTGTAAATCCAGAAGAATACGTAGCAATCACTTTATATTTATACACGTTTCACACTAATTAAAGGAAACTATGTTAATAAAACAAATTTTCGGCGCAGAAACACATTAAACTCTCACAGGTTTGAAATTCACAAATATATTCTTTCAATGCTAAAAACTCACATCTGATATGAAGTACTTGAGTGATAAGTTATTTTCAACAACGAGAGAAGAGAGACAAACCAAAGAATGGAAAATAATGATGGTGCTGCCATTATTTTCCATAACATATCATCACGCCGTTAGCGATTATTCACTGAAACCAGTAGTGGATAATAAAACTGAGAAAAAAGTACTAGTTTGTCTCTCTTCTATCGTTGGTAACACTTACTTTTCACTTGAATATTCCGTGAGTTAACTCCCACTGTAAACGGGTTGCACACGAATTGTGAACATTAATCCAAAGGGTATCACCGTCTTGAACAGTTTGCACTAACTCATTTCACATCGACGGATATTAAAACGTAAAAGTAACACAGAAAAGATCGTCATTCCAGTCACACTTGTGACCACGAGGCGATTACGTGGCCTTTCACAGCGCTTTTGTGTTTTTACGATTGTCACGAAATAACTGAAGTACGCAATTACTATGAGTAATGTGAGGTGATGCTCATTATGCTTTTCACATTAGTGGTCTTTCTGCCCTTCTAAATTTACCTGGAATACATTCCTGTGGATATGCTATGTAAGTTAAAATATTACACGAATAGGCTTTCCTGTGAATGTTCGAATTGTAAGTAATAATGGTGTGAAAGAAAACTGAGAATGCTTTATCTTCGATATGCACTTGAGTTTCGACTGGTTCAAGAATATAATCCAGGTAAATTTAGAAGGGCTGAAAGACCAACATTGTGAGAAACACAATGAACATGGCCAGTAACTTCACATTAATCATAGTTCCTCGCACGCCGATTGCACACTTTTTTGTCTTTTCGTGACGATCGAAAAAGCGCAAAAGCGCGGTTAAAGGCCACGTAAAAACCTCGTGATTACATGGAGTTCGTGACTGGAATGGCGATCTTCTTTGAGTTAGTTTAAGTTTTAATAATAGTCGATATGAAATGAATTAGTGCAAACTCTTCAAGACGGTGTCACCCATTGGATTAATCTTCACAATTCGTGTGCAACCAGTTCATAGTTGGAGTGATCTCATGAAATACTAAAGTCATTGTCAACAACGAGAGAAGAGAGAGACTTTTTCCACAGTTTTATAATCAACTACTGGATTCAGTGAATAATCCCCATCGCCATAGTGATGTGTTACGGATAATAATGATGATGTTACGATCAATAAAACCGAAAAAGCAATAGTAATAGTAGGCGATGGATTTCCACAATATGTCGCCTTCTCCCGAGGATATTACGCTTGTCAACCGTTGTAATAAGGTATTTATAATATTTTTTCCTTTGATAAGTGTGAAAAGGGTATAAATAAAAAGAGATTGCTAAGTATTCTTGTGGATTTACGAAGCATATGTAAGGGATCGAACAGATAGGTTCCTAAAGAATTGAGACCTTCGACACTGTGATCGAAATGAAATGTGGTTGAAATGTTTTTAGAATTCTGCTCTTCTTCCCAGACGGATACAAGGTCTTTGTAGGACTCGAGGTGCTATATAAAACGTGTAAGTTAAACGATATAGAAATGTGTTCTTCTTAGATTCTGTTGTCTTACCAAATTTCTCTAACACACTATTCTCGATTGCATCCTTTAGCAAACCGTCTCCGTTTAATTTTAGGAGGAGGTGATGTAGATAATCTCAAGCCGGAGCGATATTAATTCTCCAGAATCATGTAATGCACTCGTTTTTTCTGGATGATTAGAGCTTTCTGAATTAATGCAGTGTTTTCGATCAATTTAAATGTCTTCGAAAAGAAATCTTAAAAAAACCTTCTGATACAAATCCACGAAATGAATTGATGCGCTAACTCCATTCTTTCCTTGTGTCCGACGAGGAGTATTTGATTATATTGATATTTTTTAATATTGAACGATATTTAGTAATGATGGTAAACAAATAGAAGTATCACAATTACAAAACGTATGATTAAATTAAACAGTATACATAATTAACAGTATACAATTACGATGTTTCGAGTATTCCCATTGGAGGAAACGACAAAATTAACTCGAAGTATAAATAAATACTTTAAATAACGATAAATAATATTCCAAACAATTTAAATTTAAATAAAGAAGGTATATCATGAAGTTGAATGTCAATTTAATTATAATTATTTTAATGAAAATGTTTTATTTGAGTTGCGGGGGAGGAAAAGGTCGGAACATCCGAATTCGACCAATCATATTTCAGCTTTCTTGTTCAAGCGTTGTCCTGATGGAAATTTCCTCAGTTGATGCTTAGATCTTGTCTGGTGCAGAAGTTATGTCGATTGTTTTAAAATTTCCGTTACAATTTAAATTTTGTGACTTCCGTTGGATTTGGAATCTGGTAAACGTAAGTGACATTTCAAAGCCTTATGTTTTCTTTTTGCAATAACTAATACTCCTTAAACGAATTTTCCTTAGAAAAGAAAGAACGACGTTTGAAGACCTGATTACGTTCGTGGTCGTCACCAAGGATTTCCTGTTAATGGTAAGTTGAACGAATAAAGAAATAAAATCTTTAGAAAGCTAAATTTCCGGTATTTTAGAAGTTTTCGTTGCGGAATTTTGTGAGTAGTTTTCGTATTTGAATAATATATTGAGTTCGGGCATCGCTTAAATCCTGACTTACATACATAATGAACTCCATAAAATTTAGTCTCCACGTATTTTCCGAATAAAAGTCAATTTAGTAATCATATTTAAATTTGATTTGATAATTAAGTTCTGTCTAAAGTTATTAAGTGGTTGACGTAAGCAAATTTAAGAAAATTCAGTTGGAGCTTAAATGATCAATGGTAATACCCGCCCTGACTGCTTAATTTAGGAGAAATTGAACTAGAGAAAATTTTTAACGCCTTTGGGACTCGAAAACGGGAATCTCCTACGCACTCGCTGTTTGCACTATCCATCCGGGAAATCATCGGAAATCTGTGCTTGAAAATTGCTGTTTGCGCTCCATGCTGATTCAAACTACACATATTCATACTGAAATTTTTGATTACTTATATTTCAATTCTTGCAATGCAATCGTTGAGATTTAACGGTTTTCTTATCTCCATGCGATCTATATTTGGTTTAGTTTTCTGTTAAATAAGAACCAGGCTTTTTACTATTTCTTGAGCCTCTGATTGAAATTTATCCTTCTTTAATATAGCATTGATAAATACGTTTCGTATTTCAATCCTAAAATGGATCACCACTATCTCATTTGAGGAAATCGAATTTATGATTTTTTTCGATCTTCATCACTGTCCATGAAAATTTGTTAATTTGATTATCCGATTGTTAGCATTCCACTTTTCCTTTATTTTACACCTAACACCATAGATGGCGCTGAAATAGTGGTTTCATATAACGGACATTCTAATTTTAAACTTATGCCTTATAAAATATACCTACTCATGGGCGTTGAGTACAGTACTTATCTAAATGAAATTAATTGATGTTTTACTAATTTTGTATTTCTATTTTTCCAGGTTTTAAAAGCTGAACTTTCAATCCTCTCATCGATGGGCCTCTGCTGTACCTCGTTTCGAAAGGGAATGTCCACGGAATGGCCTTCGCGGAAGAAAGGAGAGGAACGAAATTTGATCAATCTGGTAAGCGCACTTATAACACTTACGTTTTCTTATATTTAATTGAGAGTTTGTCGTCATGTAATGGCAGTTGTAAATATTTTGAAATTCGCCGTTCAAGTGAAAGAATGTTTAATTGAAATAGTTTGGAACCATTGAAAAGCACAGTGTAATTTATTGAATTTAGTGTGTTTTGCAAGATAATCGGTAGTAGTTGAAACTTAGAGAGTGCATGAAATTCCGATATTAATGTTAGGGATGTTAAAGTAAAGGAACGCGTTTAAATGAAGTTACTCTGCTTTCTTAAGTAAGACAATGCTAAGGGGCATTCCAAGTCAAAGCGAAATGATGAGGAAGTTTAGATGGAATTCTACGATTATATTATTCGGCCTTCGTTGATATTGCGTTATTACTGAACTATTCATGGTTGAGCGCATCATTTTGGGAACCATGATATTTTTCGATTAACCTTGTTGCTTTGCTTCGTGAGTCATAAGAATTAACTTTCGCTTTCCCTCCTCGTTCTAAATCTCTGTAAAGAGAAGTGAGAGTTACTTGAATACATACACAAGAATAGTTAAGCTTTCCCTTTTTTGTTCATTTTTCGGTAATATTCTTTTTAAAATTAGCGAGCAATATTTTGTGAAGAGTTTCGCTCATCTCGATGTTTTGTCCGAACGGCCTTGGATTTTTTCGCTTTGGTTTTCATTGTTTGAGGCGATCTATTACATACCTCTGACAAACCAAAGAATTTAAAGTACATTTCATAGTATCTTGTAGACGATAGCATAAACGCGCATAAGCGCATAAACGTTGAGAAATATCATCCTTATGTATTAAGTTTATATGTAGTTCAAGTTATCTTAACATCACTCGGATGTTCTGGAAAGGCACTGTAAAATTAGGAAAATTAATACATCCAGCCACTCCTTACATTTTGATATTCTGGTTTAGTTTGAGGAAAACGAAGTTTAAAAAGTTTCATCATAACCCAATCCCAATTCGGACCAGTGGAACATCAAATACCTTTGTGTGTAATTAACTTGGATAGGAAACGCCTACCAGATCATAATCGTGCTAATTGAGCAATACTTCTATACGAGGACTTGATTGTTTTTGATAAGGTGTCGTATCAAGAGGTCCATCTAGACCTTCACATGACATATAACGTTATTTGCATATAATATTTAATTTATCTTTATTCGAGTCTTTTCACGAAAAATATTAGCAGAATGATATATTTTGTAGAAGTTATTTAACTATGAGTCATAATGTAACTCGGGGGAGACAATAAATCTACGCGGATTATAATCAAGGAGTTAAAAATTTATATAAATTTTCCTATATCTTTTAAATTAAAATTGAATTGTTTTACGCTTGTTTAATTCTTATTTCGGCGGTGATTATAATTAATGAAAACTATTAATACTAGGGGGTAAACAGGGAGTTAATGATAGTTGAATCAACGACCAATCACAGCGCTGTATTTGGTTCAACGGTTACTCTGAAGGTTTAAACTTTAGTTACTTCGGAGACGTAACCAAGTGGGGAGTTGCTGCAGGCCTTATTTTTGAGAAATACTTTGAATTGTAGAAGGACAATATGTTCGAAACCGATCGTATTCGAACAAATTTTGAAGTTTAGCTTAATTAATGTTTGATTAATTTTTCAGAGAAGTGTATATTCATTATTTTAGTGGATATTTCCTGATGTCAAGATTTTCGTGGACTTCGTCGGAGCTCTCATTGATTTGGTAAGTGAGTTCATCATCATGAATTACTCTAGATTAAGTTCTAAAGGTTTATTTTTGCATTTGAGTACAAAAATATTACTTCGATTTTTATGACGAGCATATTTTACGAGTTAGCAGATAAGGTGTTTTAGCTGTTATATTGACAGTTTAGTCAGCTATTTCTATTGTCGATGTTATCTTTATTTTTCTTATCCATAAATTACAGTTAATCGAACTTCTATGATTCAGATTCCATTTGTCCTTAGTTTTCATGAATCCATCCACCACACTTTGGGGTCTAAGTTTTTCTCATCAGAAATCGAATTACATTTTTCACATTAATTTACAAATAATAAAAACACAGGGACAGAAAACGTTCCGTAATGTATTATGAAATTATTTCTAGATTAGTAACGGATACCAATAGCTGATGTCATATCAAGGGGGTTTATATTTGAATCATAATTTCTTTTTTTCGATTATTTATCTTTCAAATGATTTCTTTCTGTATACCTTTCGATCAATATTAGATTCAAATTTAGCTTGCGTATTATTCTTGAATAATAGGTACATACTGATTCTCTCTAAAAAGGTACATTTTTATTTTCACTCCAGAATCCTGAGTTTCTATCAGTTACGAATTCTTTATATTTAAATTAACTTAATTTTAAGATGTTTGCTATCACAGCGTTTTGTCTTCTACTAATGTTGAATTTCGGACATGATCATTCATAATATATTCTAATGACTTAAGTAAATACTTTCTACTATCCTTGTAACGGAAGTCATGTAAAATATTCGATCTAGCTATCATTGAAAGCATCTTGCCTATTCATTTACTAATAGTTTTCCATTTCGCTTTGAAATTTTTTATTGGATTCAAATAATGATTTCAAATTAGCAATAAATGAGCAGGCTGCAGTGTTTTTGGAAGATATTTTTCAGATTATATACCACTCCTTGAACAATATTCTCTGTAACATTAAATTAAATTGGGCTCCCTTCTTTCTCAAGTTCTGAGGAAGTGAATTCTCTCACTTTTGGATGATTTATTTCGGCTGATGCGGAGTGATGTCCACAGGGCGTTCAACCAAGAATTATCAAGCGAAATCTTGCGATTGCCCCATTTAGTTAAGTTAAAATAAATGGTATTTTCAGAATATTAAATAAATAAGCGAGATATTTGAGATTTAAAAGAATTCCAAGGGACCTGGTCCTTAAATAGAGGGGGAGAGGCTCCCGGATAGTCATGTGGACAGAGCGTTTGCCTTTGGTAAAAGTTTTCCCGGTTTCGATTCCCAGTGGGAGCCAATGCGCGAAATAACCTAAGCTGTCAAAGCTCTTTTAACAATATTACTAGTAGAGCAACATCAAGGAGTGGTAATATTACTCGCGTGATCAGTTATATTATTTTTTCCGGTATTCTTCAACGGTTTGACACGTCAGAAAACCATTACTCTATCATTGAAAAGCGACAGTGATGCTGCGGAGAGATAATTGATCCATTGATAAAAAATAGAGAACATTGAATATATTTAAAATAAATTGTAACGTAAATTATACTCTCAAAAATACTACTAACTTATAAACGGATTAAGTAAGTATTAAGTAATGTATATGCTCATATAGACACTATACACAACCAAATGTTTGAGAAAAGTGTCCTACTTTATTATGATCGTTAATATTATTATTATTATATTAGTATTTTTGGATTAACACAAGTTTTTACTTTCTCCCTATACGTAGTATAGAGAAAGTATTGTATTCGCAAAAAAAATCGACCTCCAGATTTCGACGAAAATAGATGTTTTTGGGCCCATAGAGCATGTTTTAGCTATCCCGAACCTGTCTGTCTGTGTGTCTGTCTGTCTGTGGTTAAAACGTTTGTGGGCGCTCTATCTTAAAAAGTAATTATCCGATCATTTTCAAAATTCATAAATAGAATTTCACTAACAATAACAAGAGTTGATTAGTTTTTAGAGAATATCGCTCAACCGGAAGTTACGGTTTATCCGGAACAAAATTTTGTTTCTTAAATATCTCTGTAAATATGCAATATAGGTATATACATTTACACACAAAAGTTGTAGATAATTTACTTTACTACAACTTTTGTATGAAACAGGTTTTCGTAACACTGATTGTTTAGGAGTTATTCTTCAATAGTTGTTAACCGGAAGTTATTGCTTACCCAGAAAAGGAAGTTTTTCATACATATCTCTGTCAGAATGCAATATAAGTATATACATTTACACACAAAAGTTGTAGATAATGTATTTTACTACAACTTTTGTATAAAAAATGTTTTCCTAACACTGATTGTTTAGGAGTTATTCTTCAATAATAGTTAACCGGAAGTTGTTGTTTACCCAGAAAAGGAAATTTTTCATACATATCTCTGTCAGAATGCAATATAGGTATATACATTTACACACAAAAGTTGTAGATAATTTACTTTACTACAACTTTTGTATAAAAAATATTTTCATAAAACTGATTGTTTAGGAGTTATTCCCCAATAATGGTTAACCGGAAGTTGTTGTTTACCCAGAAATTGAAGTTTTTCATACTTATCTCGGTCAGAATGCAATGTAGGTATGTTCAATTAAGTACCAAAGTTATAGATTATGTTCTTTACTACAAAGCTTGTATGAAACATTTTCCTGTAACACTCATTGTTTTGGAGTTATTTAAATATTACCGGCATAGGCTTATGTTTTCAATAAATACGGAGAAAGTCATGTGTTGGCCACATCAAATTTTTGTTGTTTTCGAATTACTATTTCATTAATTCTTTCCTTATTTTTTTAGAATCACACACGCAACTTTCCTAAATCTCGGAAGAGAAGAGTGGGAACTCAGAGATAGGGAAGATAGATAATTGTTTTTAAATTTATTTTCAGGAGGACGCTCGGAACCTTATCAAAGATGGAAGGGCAAGAGTACGATTGCAGAGCTCTGCAGAGCGTTATTTGGTCTAGAGATGGAATTCAACATACAAAGAGTATAACTTGAATCTACTGTTAATAATACTAATATAAAAGTATGGTAGATAGCCCGCCATTTTAATTAACACATAACGTTTTTGTTGTAATATAATGATTTATTAATTGTTTTTAAATTTATATTCAGGAGGACGATCGGAACATTACCAAAGATGGAAGGGCAAGAGTACGATTGCAGTGTTGCTGCAGAGAGTTATTTGGTCCAGAGATGGAATTCAAAAAACAAAGAGTATATTCTGAATCTTTTGTTATTTCTACTTATATACAAGTATGATTGATTGTACGTTCTTAAATTTAGCATAGTAGTGTTTCGGTTGTTTTAATAATTTTAGTTAATTATTTGAAAATTATGCTTGATTAAGATGCTTGGAAATTTTATAAATCATTGAAGGGAGAGAGTAGGAATGCAGAGATGCTTCGGTGAGTTATTCTTTCCATGGAAGTAACACAGAATACGATGAGTACAAATTGAATTGACGGGGACAGAGTTGTGTTGCTCCTGCGGGGATGGCATCAGAATCAAGTTTAAATTGGAGATAATAAAATACTAACTTCCTTGTGAAATAAAATCTGTGACCTTTGAAGTGAACTCAAGTTTCCGTGTGCAGTGGACATTTCAATCATATAATTACATTCTTAACTATTTAATGAACAATCAATTGGACAATTCAGTGAAAGTTTATCTAAGTATACTACTTGAAGCTTTTGCAGGTTTTAATCTAATCTTCATTGTGAATAATGATGATTGAAGGTTAAAAAATATTTTTAAAATTTTATGTTTTGTGTATCTACTCGGTGTTTATTCAATCCGTAAAGATAAAATAGGTTTATTTATCTATGCATATCTTTATATATCACACATTAGATACAAAAAAAGTGTAATATAATCTTTTTCTTGCTACCCATAATATATTTTCAATCATGTATGCTTAAAAATTGTAAGGCCAGAACTTGTATAGTTTCCCATAACTTGAAATACATATACTATGAATATAAAATTTACGTAGCACCCTGATCCAAATTAACTATAGCAGTTTGTATAGATTTCTAAGGAAGTGTAAGGCAGGGTCATGTATAATTTATATATATTGTTACTTTTCATTGTATTGCTGTTACTTTTCCTCTGAATAAATCTGATGGGGAAGTTGGAGGGACGGTAGAGGACGGAGGAGGTTGATTAATACAGGTATAGAAGGGAGTGAGGGGTACGTGAGGGGAGGAAGGCAAGGGGTAGGGTAAGAAAAAATTGGGTAGTAAAGTAAGAGGGTGTGAAAGGAGGAGGTGTGGTGGGTGAGGGTGTGGTGACAGCGGGTGGGAAGGGAGAGAATGGGATAAAATGGTAAGATAATTTGGTAGTAGGGAGAGGGTGTGATAAGATGGTAAGATAATTTGGTTGTAGGGAGACGGTGGGCTGGGAGAGGATGGGAAGGTAGAGGGTGTGAAGGGAGAGTGTGGGAATGGAGAGGGTGGGAAGGGAGAGGGTGATGAGGGGGGGTTGGGTAGGGAATTTTGGGTAGGGAGTGGTTTGGGAGGGAGAGGGTGAGGAGGGTGGGAGGGGAGGGGTGAGAAGGGAGAGGATGGGAAGGGAGGGGTTGGGAAGGAATAGGGTGGGAAGGTAGAGGGTGTGGAGGGAGAGGGTGGGAAGGGAGGGGGTATGTAGGGAGGGCTGGGATGGATGGGGTTGGGAAGGGATAGGGTGGGAAGGTAGAGGGTTGGGAGGGAGAGGGTGGGAAGGGAGGGTGTGGGGAGGGAGAGGGTGGGAAGGGAGGGTGTGGGGAGGAAGAGGGTGGGAAGGGAGGGTTGGGTAGGGTGGTGGTAGTTAGGGATGGTTGGGTAGGGAGAGGATGGGAAGGGAGGGGGTGGGGAGGGAGGGGAAGGGAAGGGGGGAAGTGAAGAATGGGATGGGTGGGGGTTGGAAGGGAGAGGCTGTGATGTTTGTTAGAGGTGATGTTGGTGATAATTCAGAGGCTGATTCCCTCGACTAATTTCACTTTGACAACAAAACATTAATATAATAACATTTATTGTTAAATTGAAGTATAAATTTCGTTAAATTGGTCTAGATATATACAAGTTATTTAGTAGGAGAAGCTCATTTTTAAAATGTCATTCGTCGCAGTTAAAAGATTACATCATATTTGAACATGCATGAGGATTTTGAATTTGCTCAAACCATATTTCCATAAGCTGATGTAATACATTTACGATAGGATTATCGGACGAAAATCACAATCACGCAGAGTATATCGATAACTCAACCTTCAGCATTTTTTGCTTTCATCTGTAGTAGTATTTTGTAAATGATTCGACAGCGTAGATTATTTCGAACGTAGTGTCCAACCGGGAATCGAAGCCGGGACCGCTTTCATCCAAGTCAAACGTGATGTTCAAATGCCTATCCGAAGCCTCTCTCCATATTGGCATTAAAAGCTCTCGAGCGCTCTGATCTATCTAGCCTATCATTACAATTATAGTCATGTCGGACATCACTTAATCGTTTTGGCAAACACCATACTGCCTGGGCTGCGGAGCATATGACCTATGAGGTAAATACGATTATTTTAAGTTAGACGTTAGACAGATTACGATACCACAGGTAGTTTTAGTATTCGATTCTTGCGGTTGCAGACAAAAAGGTGAGGGAAAAATTAAAATTTAGAGTGTTTGCGGAAAATCGCGAAAACAGTGAGATTTTTCTCCGAATTTCACAGTGTATCATAAGGACCGAGACAGCCGAATAGAAGGCGGAGTATTTGTTGTTGTGAGAAATATTTTAGTAATTCATCCAGAAAACCTTAAAAGCTGGGCGAACAGCAAGATTATTTGGTGTTCAGTGTCAAATAGTCACTGTAGGAGAACGTATTTCTGTTCTTTCTATCGCCTTTCCGACGGCGGCGACAATTCCCCCTTTAAGTGCGAAATAACCTACCTTGTCGAATCATTTATAAAATACTACTGCAGATAAAAGATATAACGATGTTGTAGATAATGTTAAATGCAAGGTTAGGTTATTCGCTGATGATACTGTTGTATATTGAGAGATCGCAACTGAAGATAACACTGGTTGTTTGCAGAACGATCTGAATATGATTTCGGGTTGGTGTAGTGATTGGCAGCTCGAGCTGAATGTAAAGAAGTGCGTTACCATGACTTTCACGCGGTCCACTAACGTTACCTGCGTACCGTACAGAATTTCAGCAAATCTCTTGGAGCTCGTGATGCATCATAAATATCTAGGAATTACGCTCAGCAGTAATATTTCCTTCAAATAGCATATTCGAGGCGTATTAGGAAAGGCGAATAGAATGCAAAGGTTAGCCAGCAGAATTCTTAGGGGATGTTCACCGAGAGTAAAAGAAATAGCGTACTTTTCCCTAATTCGACCTCTACTTGAGTATTGCTGTGCGGTTTGGGATCCTCACAAAGTAGGATTAATTTCCGATCTCGAGATGGTTCAATGTAGAGCAGCAATGTTCGTCAAGGGAGATTTCAGATTCGACAGCAGTGTTTTGGCTATGATAGAATCCCTCGGATGGAACTCTCTTTTTTGTAAGCTTTTTGGTAAATTTATTTCTACCGATTTCGGGGAGGAGATAACAGATATTGTCATCCCAGTTATATTCCTACGCGACCTTCGAGAGAAAACAAAAAAGCGATGCAGGGAAGTAGTTGCAAGGACAGATAGCTACTTTTGGTCATTTGTTCCGCGAAGTATTAGAGAAGCTAATAGCTCTCCAGATTAGATAGGTTTTTGGTGTTTTACACCCCCTGCCACGCGCCACTTGCGTATTGCAGGGTTAAAATGTGAATGTAAATGAAAGCGAGAAATGCTGAAGGTTGAGTTATCGATATACTCTGCGTGATTGTGATTTTCTTCAGATAATCGTATCGTAAATATATTACATTAGCTTATTTATGGAAATATGGTTTGAGCAAATTCTAAATCTTCGTGCATTTTTGAATATGATGTAATCTTTTAACTCCGACGAACGACATTTAAAAAATGAGGGTTACCTACTAAATGAACCTTTATAACTTGTTTATATTCTGACCAATTTAGCGTAATTTATACTTCAATTTAACAATAAATGTTATTATATAAATGTTTTGTAGTCGTCAATACTCAAGGGATCCGTAAATGATGTGAAGGTGGAAAATGTTGGGACTAATAGAGAGGAATCTGTTTCCTTCTTACAGCCACTGCCCTTTTCAAAATGTAATATCTTACTATTTAACGAAAAAGTTCCAGAAACCGCAGGTATAGCATTCCCTGGGATCTCAGATAATGGGTCAACCTTATCTCTTGGCCATACGGCGTTGCCAAGCCCAGTATTTCAAAGCCCCTCAATCTTATGCAACTGAGACTACGCCGTTCGATTTTTTTGTGGAGAGCTGTACATTCCTTTCAAAAACGTTACCACTTGCAGGGGCAACTCGTTTAACAGACACTGCGTTTGAGGCGAGCGAGTCTGCAGTAAAGAGAGAGAGAATATAACGATGGAGGACATAGTATGCTATGCAGATCCACGTTGAGCCTTTGAAAGGATTTGTTTTCGTTATCGTTATTAACACCACTTACTCAAATCGACTTTGAGTGGCATCGTGGGCACGCTTCATCTTAGTATCTAGTTCTTGCAATAAACCTTGGATTGAATTTACTAATTGCATTTTAATAGATGGTCTTACGAAATTTCATAAGCATCTGAGGGAATGAATGAAATAATAAGCTATTTTTACAAATTTTCACGACGTGCTCCGACCACATTAGATCTTACGTGGATGGAGCATGCCGTGAAAATTTGTAAAAATATTTTATTTTTCCCTTTATTCCCACAGATTTTTAAGCAAACACCGATATTATTAACAGAGTTACAGAATGGGATCTCAGTATTGTTCACGATGATTTTTGCATTAATATCTTCAATAATTCGTTTTAATAACATGGGATACCCAATGAAAATGGCTTGCAATTATTTACTGGATTTTTCTTAAAAAAATTGTCATTGACACATTTGTGAATTTGTTGAAAGCTATGATTTACGTACTTTACACATTCAGGTAGAATCGAGATATATCTGCAGGTAATCTACGTTTAAATGAAGCTAACAGCATTTAATAAAATTTAATTTTTAATTTATGTCAAGAGAATCGAAAGCTTTACTAAAGTCCAGTAAGATCAATGATGGTTAGTTACTTTTATCCATCGATTTACGAATGTCATCAATCATTTTAACTGAGATTGCCGCGGTGCTCTGCGACTTCCGAAAACCTGTTGGCCAATTACGTAACTCATAACGCCTCGATTTTGACGTTATATAGCGCCAAATCGCTATTTAGCGCCCCTCGCGATTACGCATCGGCTGGTAGCGCCTCTCCGGCGCTATTTAACGTCCAACCGTGCTATGTCTGTGCCTGAAGCGATCACGTAACTGGAAAGGACGCTATATAACGCCAAAAACGAGGCGCTATGGTAACGCCATGTTAAAAGTCGGTCTTATCATAGCGCCTAGAAGAAGAGTATATGCTTATATGCGGCAGTGGCTAAGTATTTTATCTTCTAAAAACAACCGTCGGATGCAAACATTTATCTCGAAGACTTTAATCGATGGAAATTGAATGGTAAAGTTCATTTTTCATTGATTTTAAAAATCATTATTGACATCACCTCAAACTCCTTTGGACATTAACATTTTGCACTTCATCGCATTATTCCTTCACCTTAATAATGGCCGAAGTGGGAAATTACGTGCATTAACTCATTCGGGTTATTGCCATATGTTTTTCTCGCTTTTATGTAACAAGTTTTCCTTACATATATTCTACATCGCTGACAAGCAAAAATATTGTAATCGCGTAGATATTATTTTAACGAAACCTGCATGCAAATTTCGGAATCTCTAATAAATAAACGAATGTCATTCAATCAACCAATATATTCAAAATGCCAATCCCTTATCCCTGTCATCTTCTAGATGGTGAGTTGTGCTCATTGAAAACGGTTTTGTGTGCCCGGCGGTGAGTACATAACCTTCAAAATAGGCCGCTAAAGTTATGAATGATAATAATCAAGTAACGTTAAATACTGAAAACACTAAATATAATTACATACTCAACCATTATCTCATCAAACCATTCCATGGATATCTCTATCTGTATCCCTTTTGTTGATGCAAGGGGTTTCTTGAGCTTCGCACTTTGCTTTCCCACCCAATGTATTTATTTATTTATTTAACGAGCAAGGTGCCCATTTTAGAATATGCAATCCCATACAAAAAAAAATCTGTGCGACTTTACTAAAGCTGCACTGTAACTGTGCTAAGGGACTGTACTGTGACTGTACTTAAATTGAAACACCACAGTGTAGTTATAGAACAGTCACAGCTGCCATAGTTTAGCACAGAAAATTGCAATGTGACAGTGCTAAACATAGAGTTTAGTCCAGTTACAGTGCACATTTAGTAAAGCCACAGTACAGATTTGTTTGTATGGGATGTTATAAAAATAAGATCCAAAAAAACAATATTAAAACTAATATCAAAAGATAGCTATAGAAATCACAGTGATTCAATATAAAAACAAACTTAATATCATAGAATATTTACATTTAAATGTATTTGAAAAGAATTCTTTTCAAATAATAAATGAATTGCTGTAATGACAAGAAAAAGATATCTATAGAATATGGGAGGTTATTATAGCTCTTCTCATCATTCTTGCAATAAGACAACTAAAAAGGTAATTATGTTGGTAAAAGTTAACAATAAATAAATTTGTTTTTCTGGTTTTACAAGATGGAAAATTGAAATTAACAGTTTGCAAAATATAAGGACAATCAATTACAGAATGGATTAATTTATAATGAAACGATAATTCTTGAAGGTTTCTACGTTGATGAAGGGTTGGAAGCCCTAATTCTTACATTATCTTGGAATATTATCAGTTGGGTAGTGTAGTTTAATTTCAATCAAACGGATGAACCTTCTTTGAATAATTTCTAATTTAGCTTGATAAGTTGCCTGATTGAGGGACCATAAACATTCTAAGGTGGGACGAACAAGGGAGCAATACAGACGCTTTAGAGCATGAAAGTTTTGGAAGTCATTGGTGCTTCTATGTAGAAAACATAAACATAACATTTTAAAATCCCTACGTATAACGAAATCAATATGCGAGGAGAAATTCAGTTTATAATCAAAATGTACACCAAGGTCTTTTGTCACAGACGCTTTCAATTTTTTTTAGAATCGATATAGTAATCAACATGTATGGGCGCGTGAATCCCCAAAGAGACAGTGATAATGCAGTAATCCCCATTTTTCTCTCTCTGCTATGATTTATGAGATTAAAGACATAAAATGATGCTGTAAGGTAGGTTTGAACGTTTATTTCTAGTATATTTACAATCATGAATAATTAACTCACCTCATACAATGATTGGATGAGTCATTTTTCGAACTTAATAATATCATCGTGCATCACTGTTTTATCATAGTCATACTGTATTTCATCATTTTTAACACAAACACTTTTAACATTTTCTTATAATTCCATCACCGAAACTGCTCGTCGTCTGCGAAGACTTGATCACGTGACCGTTTCTCCTCTTTCGCATTGGATGGATGAATTCGTACAAGGGACGACCGGGTCGGACCATGGACGAACGCAGTGGAATGAAACCGCTCTCATAAATTTTTCATACTATTCATAGCGCCCCGACTGCGCCGACGTTAAAAATAGCACCTTGAGATACGTAATCGCACAGGGCGAAGTTTTCAGGCGCTATATAGCGCGACGTTATATAGCACGGGCAGTTACGTAATCAGCCTGCTGGTTTTGAGCAGTCAAGAATAAAATATTGATGTGGATATTCAGTTATTTGATGATGTGCGTATATTTTTTAGGATTCTTAATGAAACCGGGAGGAAACTGATGGTTCGAAAATCATCAGAATTCTATTCAGAGTTTTCTAAATTGTTTTCACTAACGCGTTTCCATGGTGTAGGAAATTTTCCTTAAAAAATAACATGCCATTTCTTCAATAAAGTAAGCAACCGTGATTTTTTAAATGGAGTAATATAAAGCTTGAAAGTAGGTTTATAATACGGCGTTACTCTATGATCTTGTTCGTATGATTATCGGCATCATAATTAAGATTATCAAGAAATATCAAAGATCAGATTTTCTCGCAAAATCAAATTCGGCCTTGTAGATGACGCAAACAGGGAACGCTTCACAACTTCTCGAAGAATATGCAATACATAGAACGGTATAAGTAAAGATCAAAAGATCGTCAAAATGAGGCAGCTCGCAAAAACTGCTTTCGAATAAGAAATTGCGGAAAATAAGATACGAAGGTTTGCCAATCGACCGGAATAAACGCATCCGTGTATCATAAAACGAGCTCTTCGGCCCATCTCACGCACGACGGTTTCATCTGTACGGGAAACCGCTACACAGTTTCACACCGTGCCCGTACTATGATTCCGAGAAGGAATTTTAGTCCGGGCGGTCGTCGTGTCACAGCCGTCCCAACGACTGAAGAGGACGGCACCGGGACCCTTGCGACCGTATGTTGGTAGTAGTGTGTGTAGCTAAATGAAAGCTATCACATTGAACGATATTAGCAGTGTGCCGTCCGCCATCCCTTGCTGTTTCCCTGCATCTTATGACCTTTTAACACCATCAGTATCAATTATATTTGTATCCATATCCGTTGAATGTAAACATATATCAATTATCGTTTACCGAAAGGTAAGGTTCATTATTTCTTTATTTTTGACACACGTCCGCTGCCGGGTAAAAAAATGTTACGTTACGAATGTTTGTAAGATGTTGTTGGTGGGGGTGTTTCATTTTACGCCTCACCTTTTTCCTATCAGGATTTGCAATGTAGATATTTCTAGATAAAATGTTCACAAAATCTTACTTAAGCGTACTTCTAATTATATATTTTGTTATAAACTCAACTGTTGACGTGATGAATGTACATACCTACCACCTATTCATACCTTTACCAAGTTTTTCTTTTCCATAATCGAGATAATTTTATGAAATGTATAACAATAATATAATATCCTACTCATAAAATATATAATTATAATATCCTACGCATATCGACTCCGTCTACGACGGTAAAGCATACACAATACTGCTATTTGCTTCTGATTTATTAATAATCGACCGTTATCTCTCCAAGCTGCAAGGCTCTTTTGTGTGAAAGCATCAATAGCACGATTTGTGACCATTTCATGACCAACCGAAACCGACGTGTGTTTTAGGTGACCTTCGGCCAAAATTTACCTGGGGTTGTTTGCGGCGGTCGCCTCTAGCCATAGATATTTCCCTTTCATGGTGCCATTCGTTTCAAATGCATATCAACGAAATAATTCAAAATATACTTAACACGGTTTGACTAATCTCACTTAGAAATATTAGCCAACGGAGAAATCACGCATAGAGCGTCTTATTCATCCGATGTGTTCGGGATTACGCATATTCGAAACAAGATAATCCTTTTAAGTAAAGATTTTAGTCAAAATTCAAAATAGGCGGGAGTAGGCGGGGTGGAGGGAGGGAGGGATTTGAGTGGGCGGGGAGGAAGGAGGGAGGGATGGGAGTGGGCTGGGTGGTGGGAAGGAGGGACCAGAAAAGTTGGCAAATTCAGTAAAATTAAGCTTTTTGGAGCACCTTCCGTCCTCGTCAATTCTTCCACAGGGTGACTCGCAGTGGTAGCTAAGCATTGCTGTTTCGCACCTATTTATAACATCTAATATCTTATTTATTGTATAACCAAAGTTAATCAAATGATATAATCAAAGATGGCACCACTCCTGCAGCATTAAAAAATACCATGCCACTATAGCCTAGAACCAAACCCAGCCGCGGTAAATTTCTCTTCTATATCTTTTTCTTTAATTGTGTAGCATGTAGGCTATGAGTTTCTAAATCCTTTATTTAAATTTTCAAAAATTATTTAAAAGTTGTACTGCGTAATTCACGTCCATTATTACTTTGTTCTTTCCCTTTTCGAAAGCGTTTGCGCAAGGATGGTCTGTCTCAACTTGCGGTTCATGTGAACCAATTTCATTCTCATCACCGCTGGCGTAAATAAAGCTCACAATGAATGAGATCATTCAGAATAGAATAGCCCCCCGTAAGGGAAGTGCAGGACTCTCTTAAGCTAAATATTGGGAAGTGGTATTATACTTGGTTCTTTTACCTCTTGCTTTCGATCTCATGAGGTGTTTTTCATAGAAAAAACAATCTCCCGATCCAAAATGAAATTCTACAATCTATCTTACGACAAATTTTCAAAAGTATAACTCATTTATAAACAAAACGGCGCCCCTTTTGACTGCTCGCGTAGAATACTTTGTTCATAAACATTTCAGCTACGCTCCACCATTTAAATGCAAAATTATTAGGCAAATTAATATAATTAATAGAAAGTTTGGTATCACAAAAAATTAGCGTATAAACCTTACATACGTTAATTATTACAAATTCTCTCAATATCGTTGTGTTTTCCGACGTAGGTTTATTCACAACCACCGTTTTGTCACCGCGAATTCTGTTATCGAAAATAAAAAGCTATTATTGAAGTTTCTTTTAAGATATCGACCCGAAACCAACTATGAATGAAAATGTCAACATTTATCTCAATTTCACTATTTACAAGTTATTCGTCTCGAGAGTAATAAAAAGTTTAAGGCGACTCGTAAATTGAACTGTTCAACGAAATTGTTCTAAGTTTACGAGATACTTTACTGATTACTATTTTTTTCCAAAGTTTGGGTTTCTTAACCGAATAGTCTGAATAGCACGCAAATTATTCTAATGATACAAAAAGCGACTAAGGAAAAATATCATACATTCGTATGATAGTTGAAATAATACATGATTTACATGACAAAAAATACAACATACGCATATATACGCCAAGAACAACTCCTCCAGTAAAAATTTATAGATATCAGCGTAACAGCGATGATCGGTAATTACGTTTCCAATTTCCTGGTGTGAAGTAAATAGCATGGTATTCTTCTTTCCAAACCAATCAGCCAAAACATAAGATAACATATCTGGAAATTAAACTAAAAATACTAAATTTAGGGCTTTTAGATTTCTTGAAACTATTTCCAAATCTATCTTCACTCTTTTGAGTCAAAAACGCGAAAATAAAGAAATGTTTTGAGCAAAGGCTCTTTCTGGCCATATGAACCATCTTCAAATGGTCGCAGATTCAATGCAAACAGAAAATCGCAAGAAGGAGAGCATTCTTTTCTGACGGATTTTCTATAATCACGCATAAGAGCTCTTCTGTTTACACTGAGAGTCTGACTAACAGTAAGCCACTCGTATGGGCTTAGCGTAAGACGCCTCCTTTAGGCAACAGCAGCTAATGAAGACAATTTACAAAATGTCCTTTTTCTATTGCGGAATAATTATTCATAGTCTTAAGACATTGACTCTCCGAAAATTGGCAGGCTTAGATGGAAACACGCATACGGTACAGCTTATGTTCGTCGTAAAACAGCAATGAAAATGATTACTAGAGAATCAAGACATTTACATTCTAATAATATTCTATTTCTTAAAGATCCTTTCATCCACATGCAATTAGCCTTTGGCTTATTTCGAATGATATGTCATTTTGTTGGATGTCCAAATACCCAATTGAGACCCTCTGATTCATACGGCTAAAGAGCGAGGAATTCATTATTAGGATCGCAGAATTTCGGAGACGTAACGTGATTGCAAAGTTGTTTATTTACGTTTGAAATTGATAGTATTCGAAAAATAGGACTCATTATAAGCTGTATATTAATTTAAACCTAAAATGTTGAATATTTAAATGGGAGGTCTTGTTTATATTCCAATATCTTTAGTTGATTGCACGGAAACTTCTTTAGGTAGATGAGGAAGAGAAGAAGGAAGGGAAGAGAGCAAATGGAGAATGAAAGTATACGACGTAATTACACCTTCATGTAGGAAATTTCGTTGTCATAAGCAATTTCATAAGAATAGGAATTCAGCATACCTTAGTATTCCTTCTGTAGTATAGTTCATTACAGATTAATTAATCATTTGATCTCTGGGTCAAAAAAAGCTATACCTAACTCACGAAAACTTTTCATTACCATCGCTAAGTTTTGCTTTTTCTTCAATTATTTTTATTATCGGTCTCACATTTCTTGCATACTACTGATTCTTTTACAAGAATGGAATCCTGAAAGTCGTTCACGACATTTCGGCGTGTATTTACTATTTTCAAATCAATGGAAAAGAAGGTTACGGAGATATGCGGTAAATATCAGGAAAACGATTTAAACCAATCACATTTTTGAAATAAGTTTTACGCCATTCTACTTCGTAACATATTCTTATCGATGAAGAAATATTACAAGAAAAAAGTTACTTAGGTAACGGAAGGAACTGAAGGAACGGTATGTGCAATGAAATAGATTGTATTACATCGCTAGTGTTGTATTTCCTATTATCTTAGTATTTTCCGTCCATGATGAATAAATGAGAAAAATTTGTGAAATAAACTGAGGAACGCTGGCGCACAGTGAGCACAAAGAAAAAGACTTGCCGAAAATGTTTCTTTAGCATGCGGACTTGATCAGCGTAAGCGACTTGCAGATTCGTATGCAAAAACTATTCACCAATGGCCATGTTTCTATGTCTGCAGTCAACCTATTCTCGTATACATTGGCGAGCCATATCGATTCAAACCCACACTGCGATGCCTCATTTTCCGTCGGTTCAAATTTAAAGAATTTTTGCGGCCTAGCGAACGGAGGAAGGCATCTGACGAAAAGAAGTACTGGAACTCGGCTGCCGCGTCGTTGGCTTAACTTGTATAAAAAATCTATTTGTTGTGGAAGTAAGTTATGACATGAAGTAATTACAAAGAGTGAGAGATAACGAATATGCCCAGCTTGAAGAAGGAGCCTTAGAGCTGTCGCATTTGAAAATTCGCAGTAGATGCATTCCAGAACATTTGAGGATCCACCAACCTCGAATACTTGGGCAAAACGTAGCTCATACATGCTAATTGAAACATTTCAACTCAGCTGCTAATCGTGAGAATTGGGACATTGGGAGGATTTTAAATTTAGGTACGGAATACAGGTGATCATAGAGGTTTGCTGATCTGCGACAGATTGAGAATCTTTCCAGTAGACACTTGCTCATGAAACAACCATTGAAATCACTTACGAAGGAGAATTGCGAAAACAGTGGCGTATCGCGTACTGTAACGGAAATTTTCTATTCCCATTTCCACTGTAGGACAGACAAGAACACCATGCGGCCATGTATTGAGAGTAAGAGCAAAGGATAATAAGTATAGAAAACGGGTATCGTATGCTCCTAATTTCAACCTAGTCATACCCTTTGAGGGGATTAAGAGCGTCACACTCCCTCCATTCAACTGCAATCGAATGACAAATTCTGTAACTTACCTTCTCGACGAAATGCGGTCAAGGTCACCCTTCCCGTCTTGGGTTCGCCCTCAGAGGTACCCCATTCAACCCCAAGTAGTGTTGACCAGGAGGAACTAAGGGGAGATGTAGCGAATCTAGCGGACCGTTCTTAAGAATTTTTAGATTGCACTGCGAAGACCTAAACGCAACACGCGGTGCTACGAGGGGAGGGAACTGCGAAGAACCCTTACCTCCCCGACCGTCCCCGAACAACGTTGCCACTTCACTATTTTGAGTTTCCAGTAAAAGAAGCACCATCGCTCGTCACTTCTCTCATTCCAGCCTAAACCCCCCTATTATTTTCCTATTGGCATGACTTCGCCTTTCTTAATTTTTTCTTTATAGCAAACGGTATTCCTTTCCCTCACGGTTCCATATACATGTCTCATGACTGAGAAATAAGTAATTAGGGCAGATCAGAGTAGGTAAAAAATTAGGTATCTGTCTGTAACTAAACAATTCAGGACCTTTGACCGGCACATCTCCACCCCTGAAATCAGAGAAAGAGAACGGGCGGGTATTCTTTTTGGTTTCCTTAGGTTAGAATACCTGTCCGAGAGAGATCTGGGTTCGAGTCCCAGTCAAGTCACCATTTACACTTTGGGTTAAGAAGCACACTTTCATGGGCAAAGTTATAATTTACTCTCAATCATCATTTGTTCTCAGAATAATTCTAAACCACAATCTTCTTCGTAATCCTTTGCTCTTTCATAATCAGAACTATTGTTCATTATGTTCCATCATTGGTAAGGTGAAGTAACAATTACCGAACTATAATAACATACTTTGGAAGAAGTAAAAAATGCTAGGCATTTTCAATCACAAGTTCAATGGATTACTAATAGATCATCAAATCTAAATGTGTTAAGACCTAACTTTGTGGAAGGCCATTTATATTAATAACAATGAAACTATTTTCCACAGTAATTTGTTGCATTAAATTCCTGTGGTAAATATTTTCATTTTATTTATTTAAATAATAGATACACAATCGTGTATTGCGCCTCCATCTTCCCCTATCTTTGCAACCATCTTCTCGTCCAGAGGCTGCTCCTGCCCAAATGGAGGTCCTCCCCAAGTGGGGGTCCTCCCAAGGGGCCCTCGGTCGTAGCACCCGAGGCAGGTGAGAAAGGGGGAAACTCATTTATGTGCCTCTCTGGGGCTCAAGGAAGTTGTCCAAGGGGGAAGAAGAAGTTCATAGGAGAGAGCGATAGATATGGAGCATCCTTGTTTGCCTCTTCCTATGAGGATTAAGCCAATCCTAGTTGATTGGATTAATAGCCCTCTTCTTGCGTGATTATGGCGAGATGTTTGATGACAACCGCCACGTGGAGTAATAAGGAACCCAATTCGAGTATCCTGTTACGCAAAAGCTTAAGCATTATGGATAAAATCTGCAAATGAAAATCTGAGAAGAGGTCACTCTGGGACAGCTTCTTTGCTGAGTGAATTTAAAATCAGAAAATTCGTAAAAGGAGCTGGATTGGATAAGTAATTAAAGAACCGTATGAACTGAGGATGAATACATTTAGAGGGATTGGATGAACACTAACCCATATAATATCCTTCATTAGTTCATTTAATTTTTTTATGAGAAAGAAGGAATAACTTTGTGAAATAAAAATACACAAACCAGAAAAATCCTGATGGAAAATTAAAAATAATATAATGTAATATAATTACTTTAGTTAAACGATGTACACATAAAAAATACGGTAATTGAAGTTTTCATTTTTAAATAGTTTATAGGTGAGGGGAAAAGAGTAATAATAAAAATATTTCCAAAAAATAAGTGGTTACAGAATTTTGGTAATCCAATACTGCAAAGCATTCCAAAGAAAGGCTTCAAGAGGGATTTTGGGGTAAATAATAAGAAATATCTCTACATTGGTTCTTCTTAAGTTCTTTCTATAGAAAAATATGATTCATTAAATTTTAAAAAATGCTAGACTATTAGAAAGATGAAATTATTAATATTAATAGAAAATTGCAGATTTAACAGATATAGAACATACCTTGAGTTTTATGGATGAAAAAAGCACTTTCTTCACAAAGCATGCTTACATAAATGGTACTCCAAGGAAAGGTACATATTTATATACTAAAATCAATGACCAATAAGGATTAGAGAACCGTGGAATTGGGACATATATGGCAGATTTATCTTTTCATACTAAAGAAAAATCAGCAAGTGAAAAAGTAAATAGACATCTTCTATGTCAAACAGTAGAAATGAAAAATTTCTTATTAGCAGTTGGCTAATGGAGATGAAAATACTTGAGAATGATGGTTAAATTTCTCTTGATAAAACCTTTATTTCTTTGGCTCAACCTTAAATTTGAATATACAGTAACTTTATTCAAAATCTTACACCTAATAGCACCATAGCACAAGGAAGCTATCCCTCAAAATTTCCCAGTAAGAGATAAATTTAAATTGCTTATTACAGCCCATTAGTGATGCTTCTATTGCAATTTATCTATGTAATTATATGCAAACCCAATAGCAGTTTATTTAGGTAAAATGTACATGTATTTAAAACTTATCTTCCAAAGAGTTCATGTTTACAGAATTTAAATCAATCTCCTGATTTTTTCCCCTCAAATGAATGTGTATGCTAATTCTTAAAAGTAGATAGTTTACTTATAGTAAATTACTGAGCTTAATCTCAAAATTCAGCCCTCAAACACAAATAACAGCTAAATAAGGCTATAATTTATTATATCTATAAATATAAAATTACAAAAAGTCACAAATTATTGACACCATAAGCTTAGAAAATAGGTGAATGGTTTAAAATGCAGAACAAAAATTTCACATAGTTACAGAAGCTCAGTAAAAATGTTTAATGTGAACCATATCCAGACATGGAAAGCATCAACACCAAATACTCATCACATTAATATGACTAAAATATTCAGAATTGAGTCTTTGAATTCAATCTTAATTATAAAATGTTTACATTATTACATACCCTAAAGACTGAGCATAAATTTTCACTTTTTAAGACAGTACTAGAGTCAAGTTATTCATTTTGAAATAATGCAGCTGTAAATAACTGAGAAAGAATTTTTAAGCAAATCTTACATTACATTGCGAGGTTAATATGGATGAAAAAAAAACAACTTTGATCATAAACATTTACGAACAGCCAATGCACTGAATTTGATCATGTTAACTTACATAAAAAGGTTCTCAAAAAATAGAGAAGAATGGCTTCTTTTTTGGCAAAGCATTATTGAGAATGTTTTTGCCTAAATGTCATTCCCATCATTTTTTTTAGTTTTAGGCAGTGATGAAAAGTTATTCTATACACTCAACTTACATTCATTCCATGATTTCTCAATCATTAGCTCTGGAATAATGGTATAATTAGCAACACAATATATTTTAAGCATAAATATATCATCTCACATAAAACTCACTTCCATAACTTCAAAGATATCTTTAAGGACTTTTAATTCATGGTGTCCACACATAATTTACCTGGCACAGTACTGATATTTCTAGAGGTAAACTATAAATCTTTAGCAATTCAGTACATCTTTTCTTGCATCATTTGGCTTAGGCAAAATTTTCAATCTCTTAGAGTCAGGTTGACTTTGATGTTTGTTTTCTCTAACCACTTGGACCAAGGGCGTCGCCAGCCACTGGGCTAGAGAGGGGCAAGTTGCCAGATAAAATGAAAAATGCCTAACTTACAGGGGCTAGTTTATTCATGCCCGCTTCTTACTACAAATATGTCAAATCCTCCAAAAACTAAATGTATTGAAAACTAGAGGAGTTTAACGCTTATATGGCCAACTAATTAAACTTTCCAAGATAGTAGTTTACATAAGCAAACTATTGGAAACTTATCATAAGTTTTGTTTAGATTTCTAGTTTGGTTACGTCCAATTTCTTTTAAAAATTAATTTTTTTCGATGCATAAGTATTGCCAAGCGTGAAAAGGAAAAAATAGTTACGGTTATTTGACAAGCGATATAAAACGTCTCAATAAATCGCCACATTGGTGCACCCATCCTTATTTGAACATATTCCGTTGTTAGACTATATCATCAGCAGCTTTCTTAGCAATGACTTCATCCGTTGCTTTTAAAATTACCTCCTCTTCTAAGAAACAAAAAATCATTTATATCAGATGACATTTACTGGTAGGCTTACAATTAAGCCTGATTTCGTTATTTATGTATTAGCCAAGTTTTCAACTGAATGCGTCACATACCGGAGAGTAAAAATTCGGCAACATTAAAATATGCTGTAGACTCTGGATTATAGTTGATATTATAATTGAATTTGCAGAAATCAAGTTATATACCAAGGTGGAAAAAATGAAGACGTCAACTTACAATTATTTAGACTAAGTAATAGGTGGTTTAACCAGCAGAGAGATGATACAAAACCCAGTCTTACACACTGAGTGTTCAAAGGAAACAAAAGTTTCCTTTGAACACTCGAATTGAAATTTTTAATGGGCATTGCATAACCAGATATGAGTTTGTGGGATTCTATCACAAGAGAAAAAATTGGCTGCATCGAAAAGGAAGCTGAAGAATTAAAGTCACAGTTTTAACCGTTTCTCAAATTTATTTCAAGTCATCAAGTCACAGTTCCGATAAATATGTGCGTAACTTACGCGCACAATACCTTTCAGCTGACTGATTTGCTTCTAAAATGGTATATTATTAATAATATCATCCAAAATTAATTTTCACTGATATTGTACAGTATTGCTCCAATACTTTTACAAATTTCTACGGAAACCCGGTTATTGAATTATTTTCGTAACTATACAGCAAATTAACTGGTAATTATAAAATAAGGATCAGTATATTTTATATCATCCCGAGTAATGAAGAGTCTACTGTACAGACTTTTAATCGTCCAGAATGCTTAACAAAGGAACCAGTTCCTTTGGAATTCCTAAACTCATCTTGAGATGTGCCCTCCGATAACAGCCCTAAAATAATACAATCCTAATTTATGCAACTAATTATGGTCATTTTACAAAAAACTACATAGACATTAACTTACGTTTTCCCGATAGAGGCCTCGAGCTATTAGCGGACTGTGAAAAAATTTTCGGATGTCCATCTGTATCTTATGAAATTCAAACTAAACTCTCCTTCGAACTGTTCCCTGTGAATTTCTCAAACTCACCGTTCACGAGCCTAGCTTTGCATTCACACCCTCAAAACAGTCACATGCAACAGATCTAACTGAGCGTTTTATCAACCTGTTTGTCTTTCAAATGTAATCTTAATCTCTGTTTTCAGGGTGTAATTTTCGAATTACTTCTCGAATGTTCCCTTGTGTTTTTGCAAGGAGTACATGAATCAGCACTTTCGAATTCTTCTCATGGGAATCTTAACTTATGGTGTGAGTCATCTAACAAAAGGATATGGTTAAGAAGTGCATGCGTTGAACATTGTGTGCGAAACACTCGTAGTGTCCCATTGATATCGATGGCCTCTCTCTAGGGCCTGCTCTGCTACCGAAAACATCAACTTAGCTGTAATCGGAGCCATATTAACTGGCATGCAAAGCTTTTGCTGAATTTATCAAGCAAATGATTGGGGTTTTGTACTCTTCAGCAGAAAAAAGCACAGAGCTAGTCATAGGCCTTGACTCTTTGGGGGGGGGGGGTTTGAACCCCTGAACTTCCCCCCCCTCGCTGCGCCACTGCTTGGACCTATTTGCAAAATACTCACCGCAAAACTTTCTAATGTCCATTTTGAAGGGAAAACGAGAAAAAACTGAATCCTTTGTCTTCTGCGGGCGATTGATGGACGATACTCAAGGAAGTTTGAGAGAGAGGACATAATCGCATAACTACGCGCCCTGACCGCATCGAGAGGCAGTTCTAACTACATTGTTCACCCTGAAACCGAACTTTTCTTCTTTTGGGAAGGAAGGGGATGGCTGTTGACTCTGCTGCAAAATATTGTTGAAATATTTGTGCTGCGCTGGAGATATAAATGAATTTCCTATGAGGAAGTACTTTTCCCATCACTGGTGTTTACACGTGCCAACACATGACTTTGTTTTGGGTCTAAATTCTTTTCAAATACGCTCGTGCCTAAAAATTGTTTCTACAAGACATCCCGAACCAAAATACGAATGGGTCGCCTGGAGGGGGGGGGCCACTGCCCCTCCCTGGCGACGCCCGTGTCTTGGACCTCTGTACACAGGCCTTCTCCTGTACTCATCAGCTTCAGGGATATTTATGCCTCCGTCCCGATTCCACGGTCGTTTAAGGCACACCGCACAACAACCGATGAAAGTTTTCAAGACTCCAGCTTAGAGAGTTTGCTGTCCAGGTCTAGAGAACATCTGTGACTCCTCAACTGTTGCAAGCCAATAAGAATGTGCAGTGGCAAAGTAATTGCTACGGCCAAGGCCATAGCACTCGATGAAAGGAGAAGCACGGACATCTTCCAGACAAGATCCAGGAGATACAAGAGATTGACAGCTTCCTTCAGCTCCTGAATCAGTGCTCTGCAAAAGAAAAGAGTAGAAGGTTCAAATACTATAAATTGCAAATTTACTATCTATTGTGAATAGTACCATATTTTATTGAATGAGCACAAAGTATCTTATCAATTGTAACTTTTGAGTTTTATCCCCAAATTAACTAACGCCATTGTTAAACACGTGTTTGCTAACTTAGTTGCTACAATACTGCCATAATTATTGGTTCAATGTAGCATAGAATAATGTCCATTACAATAAGGCAGTAAAAGAGACTTTTTTCCCTAAATTTGGTCAGTTATATTTCACTAACATGAATGAATGATAATCTTCAAACTTTTCCTTCAATTTGCAGATAACATGATGACCATACAAGGGATATTCTGAAAGCTCCCAAAATCAAGCTTCATGGCATCTGGAATATTTTACAGCCAAAATTACTGCGAAGCATTCTTGAAAGTATCTAATAAATATAAATTCTTGTTAAATGCAAGTATAAAACAATAAGATACTTGACAATCACTTTTTATTTATTTATTTATTTATAAAACACTGCAAGTTGGTATTAATACCTGGTGGCAATGGTTGAGGGGGATATAACCATAGAATCTGTCCGGCATTTGCCCAAGGACGGGAGGGAAACCCCTCCAAAAATATCCCTTGGACAGTTCACATCTTAACAGTAGCAATAGGCCCAATTAGTACAATGTGTCAAACAAGTCAGATAAACTATATACAAGCACATCCACCAAACACAGATACAGTCAGATTTTACATCTTAGAAATGAAATGAGGTGATACATAATTTTTTTCAGCTTTTACACCATACCAAACTGTAAGTTATTACAATAATATTAATGATACATTACCATTAGGAAACTGTATCCTATCCAGAGCTTCCCATCCTGATGGACAAAATGGAATTGATATTGATTGACTGTGAACTGCTATCACACCTGTAGTAGTTTCACACACTGAGTACCTACATAATAAATATTTCAATCAATTAATACTATTTTGTGCATGTATGCATTAAAATTATATATTACATTCCATTATTGTTGATAGTATATTTCCATTCAGTTTATTCCAACATATTTTGTAGTAATTAGGAGAAAACTTGTTAATTTTCCACACAATTTTTTATTATATCACATAACGATAAAATGACCAAGTGTACAAATACAACAATGACCAACATTAATAGCAGTATTTGAAACATCAGTTTAAGCTTCTAGATACTCTTTAGAGCATTATGAAATATGCACATTAAAAATTCAATCATTATTATTAAAATTTCCTTTACTTCATAATTCTGTCCTTTAAAATTTACTTCATATAAATATTTGACTAAATGGATACTCCAACTACTTTTGAATCACAAGTAACTTAAGAAACTGGAAATTCTAATTAAAAGGTAATCTACAGGAATCAGCATTTATATCAAATTCATATAATAGATGTCAGCCTGAAATTCTTTGGTCTAAAAGTTATTATCTGATCCATTACTAAGTACTTTTAAAAAAAAAATATGGCATAAGAACTGATTATTGAATTGATGAACCTGAACAAATTAATGAGTTGAATAACTAATGTTGCATTAATTAATATTGATTTATACATACATAAATGTTACAATTAATGTATTTAAATTCATGGAATACTAATAAGCAACTCTACAAGAGAAATAAAGTTCCTTTTTTTTAATCACTCCAAATTTACTTAATAGCCATCTATAGATTATGATTTATATTAAAGTATATTTTATTTTGTTTTTGAATTTCCACATCATTATTATAAAAAAATGAGATATTGAGTCCACTGAGTACTTTCAGACACAACTCCTAGAAGATGTAGCATTCTTTCAGGAATGGAAAGAATATCACTCACACAATAAGTAACCTTTCGTCACTAATGAAAAAAATCAGTTATGTTGCTTAAATACCTTATTGACAAACATTTTAATCTTATAATTACTTCAAGCAAGAATTATTCCCATATAAGTCATACAAAATATGAATACTTCATCTGGAAGATATTTTTACAATATTAAATGTTCATCTAAAACAAGGACTTGAAGCTTATTGTTGGATAAAGTTGGCTGTACCATCATTATAACTCAAAGCTGAGATGTTTAAAAAGAACTATAGGGATAGTTTAGAGCAATTTAAAAAAAGGCAAGGTTCTATTTTAATCCATCTCATCCCATTTTTAACATGGTGAAACTTAATTTATCACAGCTATCTACAGAAATTTTATGTTAAGTCAGAATCAATCATAAAAAAATACCCAGCAATGGTAAGTTTTATAGCAGTTCTGAGCAGCATGTGAGCTCCTTGCCTGCATTGTTATAGCGAAATTATAAACCATGAGACTATAAGCATCTGATACATTTAAAATAAATCATATCTCTTCCCATATCTAGTGCATTTGGATGTGAAGGAGCATATCTTAGAACAATGATGGAGAAATGAGGAAACAATTGAAACTGCTGACGGTAAGCCCAAATTATCAGTTCCTTTCCAATGTATAGGTAATTGAATTAAATCATTCATAAAATTCTTCATGTGTACAACACAAAAAAATAGGAAATTATGCTAACCAAATATAGTATTTGCCATAGAACAATTTTTTAAGAATACATCTCCAACATAAACTTGTCCCATGAAATCGTTTCACCTATTATTCCATATAAATGGTTATCTCCAAATATCTATGACCCTGAACCATCAACACGGAGATCTGAATGACTCGAGTGGGTAAACAAAGACATCTCCTAGGCTTAAGAAAACTACTTTATCAGCTATGCTAAAACAAATGTTGTGAATGTCTAAGTATTCTTATTTCTATTGCATAAGAATTATAAATTTTGGTTTTTGTTCACTTTTGCTGTTCTGCATTACATAGACACATTGTCTATTCTCTAGCCTTGAAATTTAAGATTTGGAAAATGAGAACTTTTGACGAAGCCCAAGTGTACAAATTATGAATTTATGTGTCCTTATTTTACTTTGGAAACAACTTTTGCCTTATGTAATATTTTATCACAAATTTTATCAAGACAATAAGAAAACTAAGTACTCAAACAGATTTAATTCTCTTTAAAATAAAAGGATAAAATTCTAATTGTGACTGATTACATTTATAAGCCTAATAAAAAATCAAAAGATGAAAATTTTACCACGATAATAAAAATATTAAATCTTCACACATTATTCTTTACTGCTATTGGCTTAAATTTCCTTGATTTTTCCACTAATGCAATTTTTCTCAGTACATCTGTTTTTCATAACATATGAATTAAAATCTTTGCATGATATCCCACAGGAATTGAATTTTGCAAGCAATAGGCCTTTAATTATTAGATTAGACAAAAACCTCCTTCAAATCATCATTGAAGTGATCTTGGTACAAAATGTGAAGGAATGGAACAAAAATTAGCAATATTTTACAGCCACCACCGATACAGGACACCACCTCTTTTCTACATCAGTTAAAATAATTTTCCCTTGAAATTACAAAGAATGTTATCATAGGAATCCTTAGTTTCTATAGCAATCTCTTTATAATGAAAAAGTGATGCCACCAAAGGTCTCTTTCAAAGACATTTACACAAGTGAAGAAATGCTTCTCTATAGTTTTAAACACAAATTCAGATAATTATTTATTTGTTATTCATAATTTATAATCAATATAGGTTGTGAAAATCTCGGATAATTATTAGCATAAATAATTTATTTTTATCACATACCTTTAAATATGTTTTTGTTTTTAAAACCAGTAACCCCCTCAAAATCCAAGGCAACCACCTTGTGGGTCACAATCTACCAGATAGGAACCAGTGTTTTATATCAACAAACTGACATCTGCTTGTTTTGGTCAGAATATTCCGACCAAATAAACAGTATCAAATATATCTAATAAAGAATTAATGTCCTCTTAGTTTTTTTGTGGATGAGAGATAGACTGAATTTCACTATAAAACAAAACTTTAAAATCTTGGCAACAAAAAGTATTTAATTGCTGGAAAAACACTACTAATTCTTTCAATGGCAGGGAGTAATGAAAGCCATTGTTTTCTTGAGAGCCTCTAATGTAAGAGAAAATTGCACTCCTATTATGAAAAATATAAGACTCAATTTAAGATATAATTCAAGGTTTAAGGAAAATATAAAAAATCTTTAAAACACCTTTATTACAGTTCACTTGTTATCCTAAATATAAAATTTTTGGGGTTTTAAAATTGTGCTGTATGGCAAAGATTTTCTAAATTTCATAGCTTTACTCTTAGCTTTGTTGTTAAACATCATACAAAAATCAAAAACATGACTGGTTTCGGCACACAATGCCATCATCAGGTACACAGCAATTTGTGGAGACGGTATTTAAAGTGGAATTCCACCAGATATCTCTTTTTGAGTTTGATTTTAATAAAGAACTTGTTTTAGGCACATTTTTTGACCTTAGCAAAGTATTTGATACCATAAATTATGAAATCCTATACATGAAACATAATATATTTCATATTTCATTCATTTGTCCAAAGGAAACAATACAAATTATTGAATAATAGGACACGTCAGTAAATAAATGCAAAGAATCCTAGATAAATGCATAGAACTATAAGTTGCAACATTATACCCTGTTCATGGTGTCATATTCATTTAGGTTATAAAAACAATGCAAGATCAAATATTTAAAAACACGATTTTTAAAGGTATTGAAATTCCCTTTGTTTTTTATAATGTCTGGTAGGAGATTAAAAAGTCGAATTGACATTGCTCTTGGTCCTGTTAGTATCAATGTAAAATTGCTGCTCAATATATGAAGATAAAAACTATTTCTTTTTTGATAAGAATAGATGGAACTGTTCTTTGTAAAATCATTAATATGTTTTTTCACATACAGAACACTATAATAAATATATTTGCTTGCCACTGTTAGTATGCCAGGCTTTTTGAAAAGAGGATGGCAATGTGCTTGAAAAGGCTGATTACAGATTAATCTATCTTTTTTTTAATTACAGAAATTTCATTAATGTGGGAGAAGGAACCCCACAATACAATGCTACTCTAGAGAAGAAGATCCCGTGCTATCATGTCATCGTAACTTCTTGACTAACAGTATGTTTTAAGATAGAGATAAGATAAACAATTGAATTCACTTTAGAGCAGACTTGTTTTATATGGTGGTCCCATTTTAGATTTGAATACATATTTAGACCAAGGTATATACAGTAATGTAATTGCAATCAAAACATATGAACGATGACAAAGTCATGATAAAATAGAATGCGAGAATTACCATTAGTTAATACTTTTGATTGAAGAAATTGGTACGATGAAATATGAAGTCGTCTTACAATTAGGCGTACTCTTCCAAATCATGTAATTCTTAAACCATTTCATAGAAGAAGGATTGCGGCTGATATATATGATGAGAAATCCCTCCTAACTACTGCCATTTCCTAGGAATTTGACTCCAAAAAAGAGCATTTCTTGACGTTATTCGTCTGCTGTTCGGCCATTTTGGATGGTTCCTCGCAATTCCGGTAGGGGTTTTCTAACTTATTTCAACTCTTACAGATGCCCATTTCCCTACATCCTACTCGCATACGGGCTTCCTTGAGAAAAAAGGGTGTTGGTTGGGATGTAATGTTGACTGATTGACCTGTTTTTTGTCAATTTTAGACTCGATTACGGGCTTTTTTGAGCAAAAAATGGGTGGAGAATGAGTTAAATATTGTCTGATTTGCTTGTTTTTTGTAATTTCTGACTCGATTACGGTATTTTTTAACCAAAATCTGGTGAGGGGAATGAGGTAAATTTGGTCTGATTTGATCGCTTTTTCGTTATTTCAGACTCGATTACGGGATTTTTCGGGGCAAAAAGGGGGGAGGAGGGACGAAAATATTTTCTGATTTGCTTCTTTGGTAAGTTTCTGACGTTCTATGCGAAATAAATATCTCTGTTAAAATACCTTGGAATCCAATTTAGCTTGCAAACCAACTATAGCTTGCAATCCGAACGTGAGGGTGACTATCTTTTTATTAACACAAAGCAACATTTGTTACAAAAACACTCTCTGTCATTACAATTATTGGTAAAATTTCACTTTCACACTTTTTGGAAAAAAATTTTTTTTTATTACTCAAAATACCCCGATTTCGATGGTTTTTTTTAGGGAGCCACTTGAAATATTGCGGCTTATTATGCTAATTATAGCGAATAAGTAACTTCATTATTTACAGAAATACATCGATTTTTGTGAAGGAGGTACCGAAATGGCCTCAGGAAACCATGTTTTTCGTAAAATACCCCGATTTCGATGGTTTTTTTTAGGGAGCCACTTGAAATATTGCGGCTTATTATGCTAATTATAGCGAATAAGTAACTTCATTATTTACAGAAATACATCGATTTTTGTGAAGGAGGTACCGAAATGGCCTCAGGAAACCATGTTTTTCGTGTTAGTTCTACCATTTTGACACTAGATGTAGCGCCGATCGACGAGTTTCACGTCTAGGAAAAATTCCCAAAATGCAACAGTTTTTCGGGCGCGTAAACAACCTAAATAAGACGAAATATCATGAAATAAAGGACAATAAACATATAAATCGATGTAATAAGGTGTAAATATGCAGAAATAGCCAAAAATGAAGGATAATATCAAGTATTTACATAGAATAAAGTGTCCTTAAGGAGCAAATACGTCGGTAAATAACGTATGACAGTAAAGGATGAGGGCAAAGCTCGATGGGTTGAGTTGGGTGTGCGGTGTTCCTTAATTTACGTGTTACGTAACGGTAATGGTTAAATGTAGTGCGAGGAATGTATTTATTGAGCAAATTTTGCCTTGTGTTAAGAAAAAGATAGTCACCCTCACGTTCGGATCGCAAGCTACAGTTGGTTTGCAAGCTCATTTTGTTTCCAAGGTCTTCTAACATATATTTAAATTATGATGAGGTAATATTTGTGAGGAACGTCAAAATAATAGGAATAAAGGATTTAAAATGATCACAGGAATGAATAATACAGATACATTAGTGCGAAAACTATATTTCGGTATATTATGGTATTCCAGACGAATTCGATGTAATTGATTTCCCCTTCCCCCACCGTATTAGCTATGAATAACCTGTAAATGAGGTGAAAATCGATAAAATATCGCGAAATTAATAAATCGTCAATGCAGAATTTATATGTATTAAATTACGAAAAAACAACGAAATCAGTCTATACTTACCTCACTCCCCCCGCCCTTTTTGAAAAAAAAACCGTGATCGAGTTGAAAATTACGAAAAAACAAGCAAATCAGTCAATATTTACCTCACTCCCCCCACCCTTTTTGTTAAAAAAGAGCCCGTAATCGAGTTGGATATAACGAAAAAACAAGCAAATCAGTCAATATTTACCTCACTCCCCCCCACCCTTTTCGATCAAAAAAGCCCATAATCGAGTTAAAAATTACGAAAAAACAAGCAAATCAGACAAAATATACCTCACTCCCCCACCCCTTTTCGGTAAAAAATGTCCGTACTCGAGTCAAAAATTGACAAAAAACAGGTCAATCAATCGTACATTACACCCACCCAGCACCCCTTTTCACTCAAGGAAGCCCGTAACCGAGTCTAAAATTAACAAAAAACAGGTCAATCAATCGTACATTATACCCACCCAGCACCCCTTTTCACTCAAGGAGGCCCGTAAGCGAGTAGGAAATGGGATATGGGCTTTAGTTAGAGTTGAAATTACAGGAAATTGCCCTAGCGGGAGAACGAGGAAACATCCAAAAATGGCCGAAAAAAGGTCATTTTCAAACGAAAATTTCTCCAAAATGGAAGCTTTTAGGAGGAATTTGAAATCATATATATATACCGCCATTCTTTATACTCAACTTGGTGCAAGTTTTGTCGAAATATCTTTAGTATTAAGGGAGATATAGAATTTTTCCCAAAAAGTGTGAAAGTGAAATTTTACCCAATTATTATCCGTACATAATGACGGTGAACTGTGAAATCGAAAGGAAATACAGTGTGTTTTTGGCGCAAATGCTGCTTTGTGTTAAGAAAAAGATAGTAACCCTCACGTTCGGATTGCAAGCTCTAATTGGTTTGCAAGCTTAATTGGTTTCCAAGGTGTTTTGACGTATATATTTATGTTACGCGTTTAACGTTTTAGAAGTTAATTATGAGTAGAATACACATATTTACTCAATATTCTATGATATGTTGAGCATAATGTTGGCGATTTTTATTAGCATTCGGGCCTTATTTGCAGTATTACATCGTTTTTTATCTTCTTGATTTTTCAAGTGTCTTCCCCTGAAATATCCTAGAAATCGGACATGAACCACTTGAGAAAAAAAAATTCCGCTTCTTAGGCAACTTCCGAGAGTTGAAACTCGTCGATGACCACTTCACCTGGCGTCAAAACGACGGAAATATCTGCGAGAACAGGGTCTCCGGACGCCATTCCGGTACTTCGCTCACTATAATACCGATATTTAAGTAAATAGATGACGTACATATTTGCTATAATGCGTATAATATGCCACAATGTTTCAAGTGTCTCCCCCTAAAATATCGTCGAAATCGGGCCAAAACCACTTGAGAAAAAAAAAATTGGCTGACTGTGTGAAACTAGAAATTTACCTATATGCCTTATAAAATCATTTAATGTAACTTTGGAAAGGAATAGCTAACTTAATAACAAAGTTTAAAATTAATCTACATCACCTAAATTTTTAAAGAAATTTGTAAATAATAGTTTTCTCCACATTCAAAAGTATGTTTTCAATGCTGGAGGAGATGGCAGCGAACAGAATGGCAAGGAATGAGAAAAACTTATCGAGTACATCAATACGAGCATGCAAAAGAAAACAGTATTAGATAATATTTACATATGGCCAACTTCGACGATCCCGCGACCCTGCTTTGCGCCTGATTTTCCTCTTTTGTTTAGCGTGTCAGGTGCCGCGGGTGGGCCGCCAGGTAACGCCACCACACCGATACATGCCTTGGGTACGTATATTATAGCGGGAAACACGAAGTTGCAAGACTTACTGTTTCTCGACGACAGTAAACTCAACAAATCAATGAGTATGTATACAATCTTGACGTTATTCATCTAAAAAGCCATTCATTGAAAACAGACTCGTGAAACTTTTTTGGTCCTTAACTAATGGACAATAGCTAAGAAATCAATCTATGTCTTCAATCATTGCAAAAGCTGTGTGACGAATCGAGAAGAAAATTTGATAAGCGAAAATTTCAAAACAAAAATCTACAATAATCTGATTACCTGCTCTGTTAACGAACAATTTTATTCAAACTGAACATCCTACTCCCAAGGCAACAATACACAGGGTAAAAATGAATTCATGAAAAGGGTAAATGTTTTTTTTGTCTGAAAAAAGGATATGACGAAATCGTAACGTAAAATTTATTTTTTTTAAACCCAGAAATGGAATGATAAGTAACATTCTTATATCTTTATTCTATTGGTGGTTCAAGAGAACCTAAAATTATCCATTCCATGCTTCTTTTTTGATATTTTTATAATGAACCCAGCACTAGGTCATCTGGGTTTGGCAAGCTTGGGGTTTTGCCGCACGCCAATTATTTTGAAGGACATTGGCAATCATAGGAGGAAAAGATATGTAGATATAAAACTAATGAGTACTGCAAGTCAATAGCTCCTGTTACTGATGTGATATGATATAGCATACCTCTGAGATTTAAGGGAAAGTATATATATATATATATATATATATTCCCTTCACGCTAGTGTTTTACTATTATTTCTTAAGCACTTATCAGATATTTTTTCTTTAATTTGAGATCTTCTATAGTTCATTTTCTTATTTTTTTCTTTCTAAAATTTTTTGTCTTCAAATGGTGATGTCAGTAGGTGCACTTTCTAACTCCGACGTTTAAATTCCTATTTATATGACCCATGAAAATGATAACATTTCTGGTGCAACTCTTACTAAAGCACCACTGAATTATCTTTGAGAATCTCATCAATATGAGATCAGTAATACACCATTATAATGAATTATTCAGAAAATGAAAAGTTTAGTGAATCTTAAATCGATTAATTTCCATTAATGGATGTTTAAAGAGGGATCCCCACATTTCTGAATTCCATTGCTCATTGGGCGGCATGCAAAATAATTACTTCTTAACTCTTAGGGATACGATTCAATTATCAACCTATTAAAAATTAAAAACAATTTTCATACCATTATGACAAATCACACAATGCATGACTGGAAAACTCCATAATAAACTTATCAGGATGTGATCAGTAATATATGAGAAGACCATGAATTTAAAATCAAAATCTTTAAATTCAATAAATTCATTTATTTATACAATTGTTCCATCTACATGGCGACTATTCCTCCTCCTTATCCTGGCACCTGCTCGGCAGAGCCGCTCAGCTACCACCTTTCCCATTTCCTTCTTTGATGAGGAGGCCAAACTTCCTCTTCCATGTATTACCTCAGAAATGAGAATGAAACAGTTAAAATTATTACTCATCTGTTTTTAATCCACTGAAAGAATTTATATAAGTATTTTCACTAGTTTTCCATCAGGTCTTGAGACATCCTGAACTTCATTCTACTGAACTTCTGTTTACAATCTATGAATTATTTTCTCACCAAATATTAATTTACCCACTTTAGAGTTCTTGCAGGCTGATTTAAATCTTGCAGGGACACCTTTATAAGTAAAGCATACTGCCAGGGAATCTGTCATTATCCTGTACATAATTGTGTTGACTGAAGCCACCAATGATACTCCTCCCAGAACTTTGAGCTCCTTTTTCTGAAACTGCAAAATAGGCAAGGTAATTTGAATTAGAAAAGGGAGCCCAATATACACATATGGTCTATGAGTAACTTCAGAGAATGAAAATACAAATGATGACAGAGACATGCACAAACACTGAATGTTCTCTGGTAGTTTGGTGAATTAAAGTTAGTGTGACTAATTTCATCATAAGTATGAGAGAGACAGAAAGGAACAAAGGGAATGGGAGAAAGGACACAAACAAGTGAATTTTCATCCAAAACTTACCACCAACTCCTTGAATGTTTGATTGAATTCTCCTTTATAGTTTTGAAGTCATCCTCTGACTCTAAAGGAAATGGAAGTACCTCTTCCATGCCCACTTCTAGTCTAGGCACTGACTCCTGCTTCTTTATACAATATAATGCAATCCTCATGCACTCTGTACTTTCGAGAAGCTCCCAAAGAAGAATATTTGTGGCCATGACTCTTTTCTCCAGGTTTTCAATAGTGCCTGAAGAGTACCATTTAGAGAAGACTTTACAGTTAACTAACCAAATAATTTTCATCATGGTGTATAACAGAGCATGGTCTGATATGGCAAATGCAATTTTACAATTGTGTTAATCTAAAATCATTCATACAGACATACTTACCCCTGTTTTTGTTGCAGCATGGTGAACCACAGCTGCATTCTCCAGTTTCCTCCCATTCAGAAATTGTTCTTCTTGTAAAGGGAACTTACATTTTATATACATTACACTAAATAAAATACATATTACCATAGAGTAACTATACGCTCTATGATGTTACTTTGTTGCAATAATTGCCAATTATAAAATGAATGCATTTCTCACTCTGTTGGGCACATGTAGAGTTTCTGTCTGAGGAATGTGCAGCCTTGTCATTATTCACTGAAAAAGCATTAACTCCATTTAATCAATGACAGACAAAATAAATATCAGTATATGAATTCCTAAGATTACTTGACCATTTGTTAATGTCAATTTTTACCTTGGCATGATATTGATGGTGACCCAACCTTTGTAACATCAGATGATTCTTGTAGGGATAGAGATATCCATGGAAGGGTTTGATGAGATTATGGTTGAGTATGTGATTATATTCAGTGTTTTCAGTATTTAACGTTGCTTGATTAATATCATTAGCGTACTATTTTTAAGGTAGTGGCGATACAATTTGTACGTTGATAGTATTTGCATTCTCGCTGTCAATTCCACTGATTTAATATAATGGCGTGTTTTGAGCGACGAGTGGTCAGGATCGAATCTGTAACATCTCAAAGCTAGCTAAAAAGAAAACGAGTCCTCATGAGCCTACATCGCCTATAAAAACAGAAATGTTGTTTAGGCCAAAATATAAGAGTCAGACCAAACCCCGACTATGTACTCACCGTCGGGTACACAAAATTTAACCAAAATCGTTTTCAATGAGCACAGCTCACAATCTAGAAGCTGACAGCGATGAGGGATTGGCATTTACAATATTATGGTTGATTGCATGACATTCGTTCATTTATTAGAGATTCCGGAATTTATATGCAGACTTAATTAAGAAAGTATATATGCGATTACATAGAATGCCTGAAAACTTCGCCCTGTGCGATTACAAGTATCTCAAGGCGCAGTTTTCAACGTCGGCGCAGGCAGGGCGCTACCAATAGTATTACAAATTTATGATAGGTAAACTTCTATAGTAAACATTATATTTTATGAGAGGAGCTCAAACTGTTTTCATATTGAGCAAATCTACAATCTAGAAAATAATCAGGAGGAAATACTAAAGCTATTGCCATTTTGTTTTGGCAGCAAATTTAAAAAGAGCTGTAATACAAAAAAAACTTTAAATATTCTTTGATCAAATTCTGGTCATGATTCTTCCCACCCTCCATCAACAAATAATAATAATCTTAAAATTTTCTTAGAACAAACTGTATTTATGCATAATAAATTTATTCTTTTGAAATATTTATGTCAATTATGTTGTAATTGAGTTTAATTCCTATAGAGGGGCAAAATGTTTACTCAGCATAGGAAAAGATTGATATTTTTTATTGTAGATCCATCATGCTTGTCAAATGACAATAAAGCTGCATGTAAGGCATTATTATAAAGATATTAATATAATTTGAACTGTAGCTTAGCTTGCCCATTGCCCTTTGTATGGTGTTGATGCCATGGATTATTTTAAATATGCTATTCAAATTTAAAGTTTTCTTTCTCTTTAACTTATTCCCATTCTATTGTTCTACTTAGATATAAGTTGAGATTGCCAAATAAATATCAAAGATATTTGTTCTGATATTGAGATGTAACTTAGTGCAATGTGTGGTTATTACAAGAATCCTGGAGAATTAAATGTTCCTTCAAACTATCTACATTTAGCTACAGCTGATATTACTGTTAGTAATTACAATGCTGGAATTTTAGTGAGATTTAATTGTGTTCTTGATTTCCTTTAAGGCAAAAATAAATGTGGGTTAAAGGGAGTCATGAGTTTATTTCATTCATCAACCTCTAACCATAACTAAATCAGAATTCCACCTCTTTTCTGTGCTGATATAGAATTATTGTAATACAGATATAATATGAGAGATTTTTATAAATAATACTTACATTTCCAGGGTAATTATTCTGAATAACTTTTTACAAGTCATTAGAATGCAAAAATCTTTCTTTAATTAAACTCAAATCACCTTCACTTCATTTGGGAAGAGAGTTTTAGTTTAATTCAGAATCGCCAAATTACAAAAGGTTATGGAGAGGTCAAGTGGTATTGCATTTTTAATATATTTAGAGTATTTAAAAGTTCTTTGTCATCTAAGGTCACACATATATGTCCCCATCTGGATTTGAACCCAGGATTACTTTTGCCTCAAAATATAAATGCACTACCCAGTTGATCAGGGGCGGATCCAGGCACTAGGCATCGAGGCACTTGCCTAGGGGCCTCCACCACTTGAGAATTTTTTTTTGATAATACGTATTTGTTCTCATGTATAAAAACACAAGCTAGAGTTTCTCCAGTATAGCAAAAAATGCAGCCGTAATAGCCATTTCAAATTTCGTGTGTACCGGAAAAATCTGCCTTACCGACTGCTGTTGGTAATGCCTATTCTTATCATCCCCTCAGGGGGGATTCCCCTGAGTTTAGCAATCGTAATTCTCTACTGCTGTAGTTGGGAGTGCGCATTTTCAAAATTAAAACTCATTAAAATTCACCTGAGCACAACAATGACTCAAGAGAACATCCATGATAGAGCCATATTGAGTATAGAATCTGATTTATTGAGACAAGTGTAAGTTTCTGATATTATTGAAGAGTTTTCAAACAAAAAGGCTCAGAAGGCACCTGTATAATTTGAAGCAAAAAAGAATTCTAAATATTCATTGACATAATAAAACAAAAAAATCAAAGTTATTTTACGGAAAACCAAAGCGAGTGCAAAATGTATGTGATGTTCCTGACATTATTGAGTAGTTTTCTGGAGAAGAGATGAAAATGTACTTATTCAATCTTATGAAATTAGGAGTTCTAAAAGAATTTAATATAATGTGATCATAAGTGAAGAGAACTGAAGTTATGTAACAGCAAGTATCAAATGTATATACTGAATTTGCATTTAATTCCATGACCATTTATAATAAATAGGAAATGTTGGATTTCTCCGCCTTTAAGTGGGCCTCCACCAGTTATTTGCCTGTGGGCCCTCGCACCACTTGATCCGCCCCTGCACTTGATGGGTAGCAGATATATATTGCAAGAACTGCGAGACAATTTAAAATGATATTATATTCCATTTAAAAGGTATTATATTCCATGACCAACTGCACTGAGTTTTATGATGAAATTGCTGACGTTATAACAGTTCTCTTTCATGTCTGAATCAAGGGAAGGTCAAACTGTTTCAGAAAGAAATACAACTACACAAGAGATATTTTCTATTAGCATTTTATTGAAAATAGGAAACAAATAGAATAGCATCCTTCACCTCTTTCCCTCTTTCTCACATTTGTTGTTTGTATTTGAATACTCACAGTATTTCTGGTATGTTTCCCTTAGCTCTATATAAATTTTCAATTCTTTAAAATTCAATCAAATCATGGAAGATTTATTAAAGTAGAGATAAAAGACTAATAGTTATGAAGCTGGCTCCAATAATCAATAGAAATATTCATTTAAATTTCCATCATGACATTCAATTTTCAACAAATAAATATAAGGAGTATCTAGTTTCTTCATATATCTAATCTATGCAATACATAGCTGTCTGTCTGGTAACCTGGTTTGAATAATGAATAAAAATGGCAATTTTTGATAAATTTTACATTAAGTATTATATAAACAGATTTTCAGCTGATTAGTATTGCTGGATGTGCTATATACTTTTACCTGCAACACTTTTGGAATTCAGCCTAATTCTGTCTATTTCATCAATCTCAGTTTGCTTCCTATGGCAATAGTGTGTCATTATTAATAATTATATAAAATATCTCATGTCTTTTGCTAGAAATCATGAAAATGTAAAAAAACTAAGGCATAGCATATTTCAAAGAAAGATATTTTTCCTTCTAATTTTAGACTCTGTAATTTCCTAGCATAAGAGCATCAAAATTGGAGTTGAGAAGTTTAAATGAGAAAAAACTCATTTGAGCTCTAGAGGTATTTATATCTCTGGTTTTATGTCATAACCTTTTTATTGGCTTACAGTCATTTTGTAAGCAACAGTATTCATTCATTATCCCAATAAATATTATTGAATCTTAATAGAATCACACTCATGTGCAATTTCTATTATGGTCATAACTTGAGTTCAGAGTAATTTCAGACGTACAAAATTTACAACAAATTACTCATGAACAGCCAGAGTTAATGCAGTACCATGGTGCTAATCAATGAAAAATCACAAAATGGCTATTTCAGGGAGTTGATCCAAATCATAGATTGTCTCTTTCTGTTGTTTGACATTTTCAGAAGGTCAACCCTAAAGGTGAAATGGTAAAACTTCCAAAACTCCTGAAAGGCACTGGAAAGCCAAAGTCTGCGAAATGAAAGCTCATTTAAGAATGCCTTCAAGAGCTGTGACATGCTAAAAGATGAATTTGTCTTCAATGATATGATAACACCACTTGGATCTTCATTCCAGTGCTAATAATAGAAACACAAAATTGGCCTTGCTTTTTTGATCACTTTAGTTAAATCTAGCTGGCAAGACTGAGTTTTAATTCTCCTAACAAAATTATTTTAGAATCCTGAAATATCACCATAGGGAATTATTTGCAGTTAACCATGGAAATTTCTCATTAACATATTTTCAAATAAAGGTGTGATTCAATTGATCCAACTTTTGCAGATTTCCTACTTGAATCATATTAAATTTTATTGATCATATTCTTCATTCCTATCATAAATATATATTATAAAGTACATAATCTATTGTATGTCATCTTGATGTTAATTCCTGTTTAATCAGGTAACTTGTGGAATATATATCAAGGATAGTCAAAACATAACAAAGATATATTCTGAACAATATAATCATGGAAATTTGCTTTTCCTTCTGAAATGCTCTGATATTAGTCCATTTCATTTGAAAAACAAATACCAACATTTTCTATAAAATTCTATTCTGATAATCTCTTTATCAATAACAATTATAAGACTCATATGATGAATTCTTAATAGCTTAGAGTAAATAAAAAATATCTCATGCAAATTAATTTGTATTTAGCATAAATTTTTATATTCTTTTAGCACAGCCATTTTTATCTTAGAATTATAAGGTGCTCTTTTTCTTGTTACAACCACTCTCATTTTTACTATCATCTTGGTATGTGAGACAGTTAAATTGAAAAATGGATTGAACCACTTTTGATATTTCTTGAAGCTGATCAGAAATCATCCAACACAAAATTTGATTAAAAATGATTTTTATTAACAGTGTGTGTGTGGGTATGTATGGCACGATAAAGTTATTACTGCCCACTCAGTCTGAGTATAACGGGTACACAGGCATTTTATGTAATATAGACTGGAGATCACAGCACAGCCAAACCAAAACAAAGTAAAAAAGGGAGAAACACCAGCACACCATTGAAAATTGACCAGTAAGCTTTCATCAAGGAAAGGAAGGAGGCAGTAGGTTCTGAGATAACTTTTTCTTGTTGTGTAATTTGAAATACATTTGAAAATGAGAGTGTGGAATTAGTATTTACCCTAATATTTTTACATTGTATAACTGTGAGGATGGCAAGGGAGAAGGAATGGACGGGAGTTTGTGGGCAGATGCATCCTCATTAAAATGAAAGATTTCCATTTTTTCAAAACATTAAACTTTGACTGGAAATTAGAAAGAAGATACCAGCCCATGGCTTGCCTTTATGCTTGCTGCCTTATTAGATCCCTGTCTCTCCAAGGGACTAAGCCACCATCAATTCCAACTTTCATAGGGGCCGAGCTCATGCACTCATACAGCTTTGTTTCTCACTGGACAGAAAGTGAGAAAGAGCTAAGTAGCTATTACATGCTGAAAGGAATTATGGCTGATCATTAAAACAGCTCTTTTCGACAGTGGCAGTGGAACGGAAGAGTGGACCGCTTGGGTTAATTAAAAGTGACTCGTGATCATGTCATTGAAAATTGTACAATATGCTAATTGCAAGAAAACAAAATTATTATATTACAAATATTGTCTTCCACAAAAATCCATTGGTTTTACCTTGTCCACATTGCTGATGCTTTGCAAATGCGTTAAAGAGGAAGTTATAAGGATAATTTATGATCAACGTATTTCAGCACCAAAGAAAAGTCTTGAAAATTCAACTGCAATGGTATTTGTGTTTGATTCAAATTGAAGGCAAAGATAAACGTTCAGCAATGAGTTCTGCAAAGACACTAATTTTCATGCTGCTTGCCGAGAATTAATTCATCACGATTTTCTGAACTCATCAAATTAGCCATATTTTGTTCCAAACAAAATATTTGGTCTATTCAAGAAGCAATTTCTTAGAGGTCAAAAACTTTCCTTTTAACTTCCTTTTCTTGCATCCTCACTCATCGCTCTGCATTAGTCATTGTAGTTAATAATGATGTATTCAGCTGCCACTATTAGAAAACTAATTATGGTTTAGACAAACTGGTCTTTGTGTACGAAGAAAAGATATGAAGGAGAGACTGAGGCAAGAAAAAAAGCAATTCATTTTTGTTCTAGAGAGAAAGAGAGACCTATAGACAGTGTACATCACTATGATATACTTGGGGAGCAGGGAAATCCTAGTCTGAGATCCAAAGAGGTTCTCCCTGTCTCTTTTGTATTTACTAATGCATATATAAGTGTAAATAGTATTTTTGTTAATTCTTTTCATAGTCTCTCTAAGAACAGTACTAAAACAGTAGTAGTTAATAGTAATATTAAGAGTAGATAGTACATCTTTATTGTTTGTCCTTTTGCTGGCTTGTTGTAAAGCGGCTCAGAGAGGTGATGAAGGATGTGTGAGGCCAGGAATAGGACTAAAGGAGGTGAAGGAGCAACCATCAGCTAGCAGAAGGAAACAAGAGCTCAATCTTTCCATGACAAGACTCCAAGTCTTTCTTCACTGCCAAAAAAAAAGGAATATGACATATTACATGTCAGTTCACAAGTCTTTGTTTTTCTTATTTTTTCATTAATTTAACCCACTTAACAAAGTATGATAACCATTTATGTTCCTCAAACTGTCAACAATAAACATGTCCAGGTGTAAAACAAACAATTGTGTCATATTTACAATTTATGTACATGATGCAATACAAAGAAGCAGATATCAAAATGATCATTAGTGTAGTTAATTGACTGATATTGTAAGAATTGAAAGCAGGCTTTTTATATGCTTCACTTTTCCCCTTATCATCTGTGATGCTTAATTATTAGTCACTTTGGGTGAGTTGTACATCATTTTTTGGCAGAAAAATAATATTTGAGTGCACCATTATTCTGTAGTCCGTTCTTCATAGGCAGCACCTCATCAATAGCATTTAGCTTTGTCTGGCTTTGGGCTTTGAGGAGAGACAACTTTTCACAGCAATCTTGCATTAACCATTGGGTATTTTAAGACTAGTAATTACTGAATTGATGAATGAAATTTTTGATTAAATAGTAAAATTTTGCATTTCAGCAAGCCTATAATAAATTTCCTCCCCCCATGGCATTAGAGGGTACATTCCAATGTAAATTGCATTTTTGTATTCCCACCAATGAAGGCCATTTACGAAATATCTGCCTTGGTTGTCGTTGTCTCAGTAAATATCACCTTGTTTTGGAGTTTCTATGATCATTTTTAAAGACTTGAAAACATTCGGCGAATTAAAATAAGAAACTGATAGGATTTTCCACACTTAATTTGGACAAATATGGAATTTCAAGATACTTTTGAGGGCAGCCATAATACTGAGAAAACAAACATGGGGAAACTGTTATCACCAAGGCATATAGGTAATTAATTTTAGGAAAGTTATCTGGTTTTGAGTAAACTTTTAAGTAAAAAGATTGATTGCAAAGAAGCAATTTTAATGAATAACTCTGTCCATAAATTAAACTAATACAAAATACACCAAGAATAACCCAATGGTAATTTTTTCAAACCATTAATCCAAATTGTGTTCAAATATTTCATCGCATGTCTGGAAACCAGTTGGTACAATTTTTGCGAGATGATTTTCAAAAAAGTGGCTCATTTGAAAATGGGGAAATTAGTTAATAACAGTGTTTTCAACAAAAGATTAAGTTTAACACTGAATCAAATAAGATATTTGCAAAATTAACAAGCCTGTATAATTGATTGAAGAAATTTCAAAGATCCTAAAATAATTTTGCTGCCTGGGAGTGCCAGCAGACTTTCCCTGAGAACTTTGCAGTCCTAGCGAGTTCGCTGAATATCTGATTCTGATTTATTAAACATTTTTCCTTTGAACAAAGAGAAACTAATCCATGATTTGCAGAAAGAAGGTTGCTTATGACAAATAGGAATGTGGTTTGAAGAATTTGTATGCCTTTAAGCAAAATGAACTAAACGAAAACTATAAAAAAATATGCGTATCCCTCTACTTCTTTGGAATAGTCGATGAATGTGCTGAGTATTTCCCCACGGTGGGTGATTAAGGGACAGCTTTCACTCAATAAAATGCCCCCTGTCTCCATTCTGCCAATCTCCTGGGTTTTCCCTCTTGCCCTTGCTCAGCAGCCTGCAGTACCTGTATGCACCTACATTTACATTATTATAATTATTATCTTCACCTTCGTCCTCAATATTTTAAAAATTATTGTATTGGAAATATTTTATAAATTCCACGTTCTGAGGTATGCAAAGCATGTAAGCAGCATGTATGGATATGTTTCCCGCAGTAACTTTCCAGGCTTGCCTTCAGCAGTGCCCACTCTCCCATAGTTCCCCTTGTACATCCAAAGAAGGGGGGGGGAGAGGAAGAAACAAACGCTCCCCTTTTCCCCCCCTGCTGTCATATCATGGCTGACTCAGTTTCTTTAGAACATGGGAAGGAAAGGAAAGCTGCAATAAGGGAATTGTAGCAAGTGTGGATAGGGTGCTGAGACAGGGTAAATTAGGTGCTTATAGGGTGCTGGGGGACCTCTCTATCAGGATTTGAGTCATTTTTAATGGTATAATGAGATTAAATTTGGAGTTATGTAAAAACATACTAATAATCCAGCTCTAATTAGACAAGCGTCACACTGCCCAGGAATATAAGCACTTAAAACAGTGCTCAGAGCTATTCATACTTTCCCACATTAAAGTGGACTCATTATCGCAATATGTTACACTTTTTACAATGATCTAAAATGCTCTCCTTTTTTTTAGTCAGTTTTCTCAGTGATTCACTGTGAGCAGAGCATATTTTATCGCATAAATTGATTAATTATGGAAAACAGAGCTCCTCACTATCTTGCCAACTCGAAAGCAATTAATTGTCAGAATTTTCTTGGGGGAAGAGCAGAGTGACTGCTGCACAGCCATAGAGAATGTCTTAAGCGCCAATGTGGTGGGCATTGAAAGCAACTGAGACTCGAGGAAGATTTTTTTCTCAAGGAAGCAAGAGGAGATGGGAAATAGAAGCTGTTCTCTATAGAAGGAGATCTCTTATACAATATGCATGCAGGTTAATGTACCATTTCAATGCCAAACAGTGGCCTCTTTTAAAAACCTGTGCTCTCAGAGGTGACACGAGGAAACGATATTTTTCTCCTATCCTCACACCTTGAGTCAGAAAAAAGCTGCAGCCATTGGCATAGTATGGGTAAGATGGACAGCAGGTATGCGATAGGGCAAGAGAAAGGGATTGGGGTCGGGAAGACGATGGCCAGGTTAAGAAAACAGGGAGGGAGGAATAAGAGTATTCTATGTAGATACTAGAGGGCGAATGAAACTCTGAAAATGGTGCTTCTTCTTATATAAGTGTATAGGTCAACTACTTTTTTCCCTCTAATAGATACCTGAAGGAATCTTGCATTATTATTGTAATTTTTTGCTGTATTAACAATTTCTAAAGTAAATTTTACTTAAATTTGCAATGGCATTATTGAAGCTTTTGTTAAAGTGAGATTACTCCATACTTTGAGATGAATTAGTTCTCTATGACTGTGTATTCTCATTGATCTATGGGTGGTCTTGAGAGCCAGTAAAGTTGTTAACCATGCCTAGATAACACTATCTGACTGCGCATCAAATCTCCTATCACAGGAAATTTCAAATTCAACAGAGCAGTCAAAAGTGAGGTCAGTTATTTATTACACCCCCAAGAAAGAAGGTATTCTTTTTATAGCTTCAAGCATTAAAATGTATAGAATTCTAACTCTCAGACTTACCCCAAATACGGCATGGCCGGACCACTCCATTTTTAAGGGTCTTTGATTTCAAAGACTCTAATAAGACTTAAAAACTACTTTATGGATCCAAGTTTCTAAAAGTGGGCAAAAAGTATACTAATATTTATTTTTATAACAGTAAAAATAAAAACCATGCGCACTGTAGTCTACCACGCTTTTGATGCATTCAGGAGGTGAAGAATGGGTGTTGGGGATGAAGATGGAGGAGGAAGAGCACCTGCTTGGAGGGGAAGAAAGGTTATTCGAGATGGGTAATTGACAAGAAGAGGATTGGCAAGTTGAAAGAATGAGGGGTAGGCAAGGAGAAAAACCAAGAGGGATCAAGGAATGTAACTAGGCAGCACCTCAGACTCACTATCGTCTGCGATGCTTCAGGCTTTGATTCACAACAACAGGATTCTAAGCAATGTGTCTGAGGAACATTCTCAGTTTCCACTGCTGTTTTCTTTTTCCAAGAACCAATCTCCCCTTTTAAAAAGCCTTCCAGCTTTAACCACGCGAATATTCCGTTCAATAATCTTAAAAACCTTTAACATTCAACAATCTTACACAAACCTCTCTTTTCAAAAAGCTAGGCCTACCTCAAATTAATCTTTTAAAGCTCTCCAATAAAGCCATGCCGCATTTCCAAAAGTTTAAACAATAAACAAATCAATCGAACCTTATTGTTTTGTGTGGCCGACACTCTGCACAGTTTTGTAGAGCATCGTTTCATGACGAGAAACGTTATATTCATGCGTAATTTTTTGGCGTATCAAAAATTTTTTGGGGATTCTTGTCCTACATGATGATCATGTGCAAAATTAATCAAAGACAATGACGTAAACAAAGAAAAAGAGAGGGGTTCAGGGGCTAACAAGGAGGACAAGACTGATAAATAGATCGAAGATACGATTGGGAATGGGTAACACCTCAATAGCTTTTTCAGAAGCAGTTCACAGAGGTAAAAATTTTCACTTGAAAATAACCAACATTTCGATATTTTAAGCCTGAATAAAATTCAATATCTCTAATTTTTTTCAGTGCCAGCAAGGAGGAAAAGACCTGAGTTATAAAAATTTCCCAGTCCTTTTTTTTAGGCAAGCAGTGAGTGGCCAAGAAAAGAAATCAGTAAACGTGAGAAAGGGGATGTCGGAGATAGGGCTTGACGTAGGGCCGGGTGACGATGCAGCGGCGAATTCACTCACTCTCACTCTTTCACTCCCCTTCACAGACTGGCGCAACCCTCTGCCGGAGGGGACAAGAACCATCTTCCGACGCCGCGGGCAATCCCTCCTCTCCGGCTCGACAACGCACCCTTCTCACCTTCCACTCTTATCCTCAATTCCTCCTTTTACATCCTCTTTTTTCAATTTCCACTTCTAAAACCATCACTTCACGAGGGCCTAACGCTGAGGATGGGGATGACGAATTTTCTTAACATGTAAATAGATATTCAGCACCATTTAGTGAATAAAAATTAGTCCTGGAACCTTCTTCCGGTAGAACCGACCCATTTCTACCCACAGTCCTCTTTTTTCGCCCATTCCTATGCCATCGCACATAGCCTTACCCTGCAACATCCGCTGCGTGGACCGGAAGAGAGGGGAGGACCCTCCTTCCTCTGCACGCGGCTCTTCACCCCCAGTCGCACACGCACTGCCTTGCGGAGTCCATCTCCGCCTCCTCCCGCTCCTTTTTTATTTATCCACACCCCCTGCCGTCCTTCAAAGTCGCGGCATATCCCTTCGGGGGTCATCAAAGGGTAAACGAAGATGGGAACCTCTTGTGGTGGGGGTCGGTGGGGACGGGAAACGGGGAACTTTTGGGGTTGTCAAGGGTGCGGAGGAATCAAGAGAAGGGGGGGCGAGGCAGGTGCAACCGGGTTTGTTTTGGAGAGACTCGCGCCTATTGAAAAACCACTGGTAGACGCGGATCCGGGCCGTTTGCCGAACATCCATAAGACAATGGGCGAGGGCCGTTCTTTGGCAGGATTTTGACCGTCGTTCGGGAGGCAGGAGGGAGACATGTAAAGGCGCGTTAATCTCCCTCCGCACCGCCTCCGAGGGAGGTCCTTCCCTCCCTCCCCCCCTCACTCGACGCGCCGCTTCTCGGACGCCACGCCTCTACGCCGGCGCCTTCCGCCCTCTCTTCACCCACTCCTTCACTCTCCACTAGCCCTGGCCGGGCGGGCGCGGTCCCCCGATGAGGCTGGTTGGGCTCGGGCCCCTCCTCGCCGCGCTCTTTCCCGGTCATCGCCCATAAGCACGCACGCCTCCATCGCTGCGATCCGGAAGAAAGAGAAGTACTGCTGCTTTACATCCTTTCACACATTGCATTCATCGCCAGCGATTTCAATGACTGTTCAACGTTTCGCGGATTGAGATCGCGCAACCATCGGTCGTCGAAGCTCTACCAACGAATAGCCACCGGAATGTTATTTTTATTTTATTACTGTACGGAGCAAGGCGTACAAATAAGAGTTTACCGAGTCAGTGCGATTACACGCTCTGCCAAACGTTACAAGCAAATTAGTCAATACAGACAAGGGGTCTTCAAAACTAGAATCGAAGGCCAAATCTGACCCACGAAGGACTTTCAAGCGCCACTCTTACTCGTTGGATTTTACCTTACGGTACTCCACACGACATGGGCGGCCCAAGATTCATCCTTCTGGGGGAGTGATTTATGAATCGGGAAAATAATTCTGGAGCTAAATTCTTAGAAATACCTTTGGCTAATGAATTAAATGACTTTCTCGTACTGAGAAGGAATATATGTAAATGGGGTAATGCTTTGAAGTGAAACCATTTGTGGCGAAATATTTATAAAACAGGATTCTGTCCAAACTCAAATTTGAATCATTATCTGTTACCATTATAAAGTTAAACTTGGAGGACATGGTAAGATAAACTACCTGCTAAGAATCGTCCAGTCATTCTTTGTTGACATTTGATGTCACTTGCAATTTGAATATCACCTTTATTTTTTTTGTATAAATACCTTATTTACTCCCCTTGAATCCAAAAATTCCGCAGGATGTTTCCGATACTCTCACTATTTTATTATAGTTTCACTTCATTTCATATATCCGCAATTTTGTTTTCTCGTGAATTCAAGCATTCCTTCGGCTTCAAGTTACTCCTCGATAGATATTGAAGATAATTTAATATCTTACATCTGCTCCTGAGAATAAGCCCGCCAAGGATTTTCATGTAATCATAAGGCTATTTCCTTTGTAAGTTTGGAGGCCCCTTGTATACATTTGAATGTAATTTAAATGTACCAACAAGCTTTTATAATAGGTACTATGGAGTGAGGAAAGAGTGTATTTTCCCTGGATCAATACTACCTTTCATGCTTGAGAGAATGATACCATCAAATATATCGAAGAATGACAATAATAAGACTGTATTCCCTTTATAATGGATAGTACGTGTGTTCAGCAACTTAACTACCAACTTCATTGACTGTAAGTCTTTGAAAAGAAATAAATCTAAACGTTTACGTAGTTTACTATCAGAGATACGCTTTTATATCTCTCTTTTTATATGTGTTCGCCCTCGGCGGAGAGATTAGTTACAAGAACTGAAAGAAAGAGCATTGATTAAGGAATATTAGGATGAATTTATCCACCAAAAGGTACCAGTGCAATGGTTACTAATGCACTGAGGTATACATCGGATCACTGTTTTCTGGGTTCGCTCTTCAATGATTCTATTAGCACCGCAATTGGATTGATCCAAGTTTTTGCCACAATATAGTTTTTAGTCTTCATTGCCTAAGCGATTTGTAATTTCTTTATTACTTGTAAGTTCACAATTTATTTACGAATTTATCAAAGCTTACTAACTGAACTAATTATCACTCTTTGTAAACATTTTTAAACATAACTGGCACTGTGCTTTTGTATCTAATGTGCCGATTTGATTAATGCACCAGTATTGCTGTCTGTTTTAGGAAACACATTATATTGCTGATAAATGAATGCGACATTTCCTTTAAAAAACTAAGCGATGGATTGATTTAACATTAAAAAGGGCCTGTGTGATCAGTGTATATAACTTGGTTGCGTTGGTTTGGTCACATGAAAAATAGAGAATATAAATTAAATGACATTTGATGAAAATTACTTGACATTTGATGGCGTTCTATAATAGTGTGAATAGTCTTCGTGAAATTGATGAAAAAAACTATAGGATACCTATGAAACAATAGAAGTATGCAAGAGTTTCTAAAGGAGATGTTAGATGTTTTAGATGATGCCTTAAGGGAAAAGCGAGACTAGTTTGTGCTATACATTCTGAAATTTGTCTTAAACCGATGGAATTACTGTCGCAATAACTATACTTAAAATAGTGAATTTTGTTTGTCAGGCAAAATGCAGATAGGTTAATTAAACTGTTGAGTAAAGTAATTTCTATAGATAAATTATCATGAAGAATGTGTGAAATAAGAATTGAAGAGGTAGAAGAGGCTGGATTTTGAAAAATGATAGTGGTAGAGCAGTAATTGCAAGGACAAGGTGATTTTTTAGAAGGAATTTCTGATTATACCTAGAAGAAAATTTCAATTATAAGCATAGAGGAATGTAGCTTTTATTGTTTTGATAAAAAAGAGTCGAAGTTTCAAGGGGACAGAGGAGAGAATTGAAGGGAGCCAAAGAAATATAAAGGCATAATAAATTGTGTAATTCAGATTAAAAAAAAAGAGGATGGATAATATATACGATATCATGAGTGATAGACGTAAGAAAAATATCGTGATACAGGATGTAACTATGACTCTCACAATGAATGGTCATTTGTGTAAGTGGATGTGTATGTACGCATGATAACAGAACACATGGAGATCCGACTAAAGTTAGAAAATTATGAAAATGTTGTGAAAGATCGCAATTTAAGGCATTAATCATTTACCATAGTTTATTTTGGTGACTGAAAACTACTTGGATAAATGAGAGGTACTTCAATCTCTGTTCGAAAGTTTACTTCAAAATAATAGTGATATCTTCTTTTCATACTTTCTGGTTTTAAATATTATTCCTTAGTAATACAAAGTATACTAATAATACAATGAAATAATAATTTTACCAGATGTATTTAGCTTTGCTTTCAATTCCTAACCTTCTACAGCCAAGCAAGAAGGATTATATCGATGTCAGTTTCCTTTTTCTTGGAGACTGTCGTTTCCAAACGATACAGAAAATAACCGCGAAAACATGAGATTTTAATGGAGATTCCATTAACACGTCAATTCATTTCCTCATTGAAAATAAGATTTTGTAGAAATATGTATCTCTCCAACAAAATTCGTTATTGAGAACATTATTCCTTTCCTCAGTGGAAATATTTGCGCGAAAACTTTATCATGAGGTGATTTAATAGAAAAAGAGATAAGCGATGGGAACTCGAGAAAAAATAATGAATATGCAAAATTAAATCATTTTTAGATTACTTAGCGATTAAAGTTAATTTTATGAAATTTACTGAATTTATTGATTTTCATGAATTTTTCAAACTCCCAAATCCACACTTATGCAGAATACTTTTTTGGATTTTCAAAGCATTTTAGAACTATGTAGCCTATTATTATAATATTCAACAACAGACTTAATGGTATTAGTTCTACAAACAATTAATCATTCTTATACAATAATAAACATAGCCGCAAGATTGACTGAAGAGGAAAGTGATTTTGTCTCCCTCGATGATATTAGCACAAACTATGTACATTTTTTTATATGACTTTGGAAAAAAGCAATTTGGCAAGCATTGATAAAATCGTACTTTTCTGTTGTCATGACAATGAATAACACTTTTTATATCATTTTCACACGTGTTTTCTGAATAAATTAAATTTAGGTTTACTTTTAACGCCATTGATCGGATCAGGTCTCCTGTTTTTAATAGACACGGTAAGGAGAGGTGTCCCACGTCCGCACGAGTAACAAGAATAACCTAATGTCGAGGCCTGGGCACACCTATTATTAGTATTGATGCTATACAGAAGTTTTGAAAGGAGTCCTGTGAGAAAGTCAAAATCGAAATTCATGCAAAGGGCGAAAGCCAAAACCGAGGGCTCGGCAGGAATGCGGGTAAGAGAGCTTCATCTCATCGCTCTCACCATCAGCTGGCTGTATAAAGATAGTCGCAAAGCTATCTGTAAATATCTCAATCAAAACGCCTCACGAGCGGCCGCTGAATTAGAAAACAGCCATTGCGAAATGGCTGTAAAAGATCCAACGAGCGCAGCGTACGTTTCATCATGGGTTTAATCACACGCTCACTGTCTGGTAATTTCTTGAGTCAGACCATTAAGCATTTTTGAAGAGGTTGCTTTGAGGAGTTCCTGGCGAGGGTATTTGGACCAAGCGCGTTACGCGTAGCTCTGGCCAGCATCTATCACGTCAATCAAATCGAGCTTAATTGAAGAATGCGCCTACGGTGAGAGCATTACGATCCAACTGTATTTCGAAAATGAGAGGGTCTTTAAGTGAATTCAAATCTCGTTTTTTTTACTATGAAATATTTTTACGATAGCTCAAGCGTCGACCTTCACCGGCGAAAAGGAAATCCGTCTAAACCTCAATTATCAGTTCTCCTCTGACGCATTTCAGCACGTCGCTCTGGAGAAGCGTGCGAAAGGGGCATATGGAAGCCTTTATGACGGAGAACGCAAGACGGGGGATGCTCGTCTTTCGAGTTTGTTTATCTAAAAAGCAAGATGGCAGTTACGTACTAACGACGGCGGAGTGTAAACGTTCTAAGTCTTGCGAATGAAACTATTGAAGGGGAAAGGAGAGACGTCTATTGACGTAACTCCCTTTATCTTAATAGCTCTTCTTCTTGTCTCCGCTCAGCATGTCGAATTGATAAACTTATCCTATTAACTTTTTATGCCCTGAGAAAACTACTTTGTTCGTCACCGAGTTCATTATTCAGACAATCCATCAGTCAAAGTTTTTTATCAGGATCCTTAAATCTGAGCAGTAGTACCATGAAAATGGAGTGAATATATAACATTTCTGGTCTTATTTAAATCATATGCGTAGAACTTTGATCAGCATACCGAAATACTGGATTGAAAGTGTTTTGAATTTCTCCATTTAAATGAAAAAGAGTTTAGCAGAAGCTACAATTGATATCTTAAATTTAAAAGGGTAAGTAGATTTTTGCTACAATTCATTTGATATTTACACATTATAGTTTTTTCGAGCGGCTTTACTTTCTTACTAGAGTATATATAAGCCTAACTATTGATTTATAACTAATTTTTGTTATTGATGTACCTTCTCCTCTTTTCTGTAACTCTTCTATATGGCACGGAAGCTGTTAATTGGCTATAGATTAGAATTTAGCGATTGGAAATTATTCATAAACTTAATTTTAGTTTTCATATTCTACTATCCATCCAGATACCTGTGCTCGTACCTAACGATAACTCATCAATTGAGTGAAAAATGCAGCGATGAAGCTGCGACATTGTAGTCAAAGAACAATGAATCGCATCAGCTCGTTTATAGATTTTTAAACTTTTGTGTTTCATGGTTCGGTCGTGTATTTGTTATCTAATATACATGTGACCAAAGTAGTAGCTTTTGTCATAGATCGCGTAAGCGCTAATCATTTCAGGGAGACGAGGGCTTGTGGGGAGCCTCTTCTTCTCAAAATCTTGGTCTACTAGGAGAATATTACATAATTTGGTCAAGAATCAAGAACAAGTCTTCGAATCAGGGTGCTGATTTGAAGAATATCACAGTTGTTTTCTGAACGATAATTTTACCAATTTTAGAGAATGTATATTTGGAGTCAGTATTAAATCCACATCTTCTATTTTGCCGAACTTTCTAACATCTCTTTCCTCACTCACTGCCTTTTTATGTTATTCTTTCATATTCAATATTCAAAACCAAACTATGGCTGCCGTTAGTAAGTATTTAAAATCGGTGACATATCAAATAAAATTTTTGCTTCAGTAAGGGACGGCAACAGTCATTAGGGCCTATAATCGCTGATAACCAAGAGCCGGCCCTCTAGTTTTAAGTTAGAATTTCTGCGAATGAGCAAATGTAATACCCGAATGCCCCATTGCTACCGATTGAGAAATAAAGAAAAAGATTGGCGGATATTTTAGTGGATTAAGTGGTTTAGATTCTCATTGATTAATATTTTCACCCTGAAGACTCGATGTGTTGACTAAGGGTTTTAAGTTCGAGTATCGAACCCTCAGATACTCAACATTTCGCATAATTTTCAAATCACTCGACTACTAGAGGTATTTGGCTGAGTATGAAGTACTAGAAATTGAACTGCATGCTCTCCACTGAATAAATCTTTTAAATACTGGGAAGCGAAGGTGAGCTTGTGAGGGAGAAAGCAGAAATCACCATAGAGGTTTTGCCTCTCTCATTAATTTTCGTTTCTCTCAGACTTTTGTCTTGCTTGCGATTCGTTGACTAGGCCCCCAAGCTGACCAAGTTTTAGTTGGAGAGTGATAATTGTTTTCTGGATTTAGATAATAGTGTTTTCAAGAATTAATATAAATAAACACACACACGACGGATTAACATAGTTATGAAAATTATAAAAAGATAAGACTTGACGACTATTATGGGAATGGCTTTCATAAACATTTCAGAAAAAGTGATTGGATTATAAAAAAAGCATTACTTGGGTATCATTAAATACCATCCGAGTAACCGGGTTGATAACCGATTATTTTGAACTTGCATCTTGTCGACCCTTATTTGGCCAAATGGCCGTCCTCACCTCCTAGTCAGACGTCCGTCTCTATGCTGGCAGCGTTGGTGTTGTTGTTGTGCCTGGGATTGCAGTTTGGCTGCTTTTTGGTGAGGTCTCCTCCAGATCCCCCTCCTCCTCCTGCCGTCCCCAGCAGTATTCCTTCCTCCAATTCCATTATGTCAGACGAAGACTCAGATAGAGAGCTTTTCTTCAGGTGTGCCCCTGGTTTGCAAATAGAGTTGTGTTAAATTCGCTTTATTTATACGGTTAAGATCTCTTGTTTGCTATCCAGCGCTAGGATTGCCAGTTTTATTTAGAATATATAGAGCAAAGAAGATTTTCCTATTAAATATGGTGCATCGAACATGCTAAAATTTTATAACACACCCACGCCAATTAGTATAAGTATCTCCGTTTCAAGTTCAAATTGAACAGCAAATATTAGACAACCTTTATGGGCTGCATTTATAAATTTTCTCCAAGGAATTTCCCCTTGATTTAATTGGAATTGAATTCCCCATACTTTTAAAAAAGGCGAACCGAAGTTCGAAAAATCTGAACCTGTAAAAGCCTTTAAAAACTCTAAAACATTAAGTAAGGCTAAGTATTAAGTAGCATTAGTATTAAGTAGTTAAGTAGTATTAAGTAAAGTACGATTAGTGATAATGTTTTTAGCAGCTATTCTTACATTATTGAGAAAATGGGACAAGACAGTTAAATGAGAGACAGTCCCGTATCATAATAACTATAACTAATCCGTATTTATTTCAAAAGTTTCAATCGAATTAGATCATGATTCTAATTGGCCTGTTAAAAACGAACACAAACAACCAAGCCCCAAACATGATTTGAACCCTGGAATTCAACGTTGATAGGCTATCGCGCTAAGCCTGATAATAATAATAATAATAATAAGCCTGGTTAATAAGGAACGACTGGATACCCTGGCCAGCATAAATGTAGCAAATGTGGAGTAGCCTGACCTAATAATCGTTCAATGTTCACGAAAATACCCCCCCCCCCATCCATGCTAAAATTAATGAAATTAATTTTAACGAAATATTTAATTTCACTACAGCATATAATTTAGTAAATTTAAAAGTAAAAATAAAATATTAATTTAATCTTTTTAATGAGATGACATTTGTTTTAAGTGATATCATATACTCATTCTAAAAATATAATTTGAATAATTTAAATTCCTTAGCATTAAAAATTATCGAAGTATATAATAACTTCAACCACTTCACATTTAGACGAGTGCTGGATTTCAACGTTTAACTGGAAATTGATAATCAAGAAGACACTTCATTATTTCCTCAAATGGAAATTTCAATCTCCATTCAAAGGAAATATTTTATACAGAAAATCAACACAAGATCATACGAAAGCAAGAGTGGATACAATTTTTCCATACCTATAATTATTTCATACATTTACATATCGACTTTGAGATCCATAATAAAAGGCTAAATAACAAAGTTGTATTCCACAGAGTGATATTTTTAGTGGTTAGACGGAGGCAAATGAATCAAAATAGCAAATATATTTATGAGTTGCAAAATATCCTTCATGAAAGGCTGAAAATTAAAATCTCAAAACTTCTCTGAAAGTAATGGAGGTCATATGATATCTCAGTTTGCTTAAAAGTATCCATTTATTTGATTATATCTCCAAAATCTTTACCTAACCACCTCGACAGAATGTCTGATGAATATCTGTTGACATTTATGCGCTGCAATAGATTTATAAAAATATTGTGAAAGGACAAAATGAAATATCACACCTGTTTGTAATGAATCATGGGCTCATTCAGTGGAAGGGAAATATTTTTTCAAGTAGGGTCAATCTTTGTTCAAAACTGAAGCAGTTATGAATAGGGCTCTCTCTTCGTTGGCAAACGCCCAAATTTTTTTAAAACCGAAAAAATAGTGCCGTCCAACTATTTTTTTGGATTGCTCACAACTTTTAGAGGTAGTTCTAAGACATTTCCCAAGGGTATGAGATGTGTCAAGGGATAAGATCAATAATTCCAAAGATCTTCTTGAAATTCCATTGTTCATATTCACAGGATGAACTAAAACACTGCAATTTACATTCCTTCTTTGAAAATATATTCAAGTAATAGAATTTACCGATGCACTTATCCATTCTTAAGGGGAACTGTTTTCATGATTCGCAGAGAAGTATCAATGTGATTGTTTCTGTTACAAATAAAAATGATAATTTTGTGAATATTATTATGTCAGATGTGAAGTACCAAAGAATTATATATTGTACATTTTTAATGAATTTCTTAGTAAAAATTGTTTTTAATATTAACTAGTATTCATTCTAATAATATAATTTGAATAATTTAAAGTAATTTGTATTAAGGAAATGAAGATTCGGTGAAGTAGTGAACTAGTGGTAGTAAATATAATATTTATAAGCTTTGAATTATTTATATCCCTTTGTTTAATTTGTAATCGCTTCATATTATATACATTAAATATTTATTATATATTCACTGCTGATAGATTAAAATAACCATAAGTTTTTTCCCACCATTCTTTAACTTCTCTTTTAACGCTTATCCTTTTAGCTAAAACAAATCTAAATTTGACTGAATTCGACAAAACTTAGTTTCTTATATCTATATCATAATTTGTGTACAGATATTTAAAAATATCCTCTCTTATGGACTGATGTTTGGAAAATTTACCTGGAAAGACTAATAAATCATATTGTCCCTCTAATCGTCAATGTGAATTATATTTAATTTAGAAATTAACGTGGAAAGTCATTTAAATCGAAATGGATTGGAAAGAAACTTAGAGAAGACCACAGCAGAGAGAACTATGGTCAAATAATTCCCCCGTGAGAGTCACTTCTGCAAAATAGTACTCCAAAAGAAGGAGATTATATTAGACAGAAAGCACAAACTCTCTCTTGAACAGAAAGATACCATCTTTTCCGTTCGTGTTTCAAGTACCTAGCGTTCCGGGAAGATACGGACAGCTCGTGACATGGTTGAAGTTCTGGGACTGCATCTCCTCCTGGTCGGTCTCCCGATGGTAGAAGTAGTTGAAGTTGGAGACGATCACAGGAACAGGAAGGGCAATGGTGAGCACACCAGCGATGGCGCACAGCGAACCGACGATCTTGCCCCAGACGCCAACCGGCCTGCAGGGTCACCGAGGTGGGGCCAAGAGGGGGCCAAGGACCGTGGCATGAGTCGGGGATTCCGAAAAAGCGACCCTCCGACGCGATCGTCAAAAGGGGCGCTCAACGGAATCATCACTTTTGAATCATTTGACCGATTGAAATACTGATTGTTAAATCATTCCGCAGCAATGCTATGAGAACAAGTTTAATGCGTCTAGTTCAGTGAGAATGATGCTCAAAACAATCTCGGATTTACTTAAAATTTACTTTTACTGAAGGTAGTAATTGAAAGATTGAACTGAGACGCGGAATGCAAGATCATCAAGATTTCAAATATTTTAATGACAATGAGAAAATATAATCACGTCAAGAAGCTATATAGACTTTTAAATTACTTCCAAAACGGACAACTGAACTACTGAATACCAAACTAAAATGGCGACACTATATTAATTTTTAATGAAATTAAACACCACTAAATCTGACAAACAATAATAACAATTACAAACTATCGAAATGATAACTTTATGGGTCCAAACCTACATTTTGTATGCTATTAGTACTTAGTAAGCAGTTAATAATATTTGAATGTTAGAGGATGAAAGCAAAAGTAGTTCTAGCTACGTATCCAGAATTTCTAGTTCGAAATAAATCTACTTATCATTTTGATAAACTGGTTCAAGATGAATACCAAAAATAAATTAGATATAATTATGTGATTTGAAAACATTTGAATTGTGAGCGATTTCAAATACTACTAATCTATTTCGTAATCTCCGGGATGTGTTGACATGGGAGAGGGGATATGCCAAATGTGTTGAGGAGTTGCGAAGGTTTTCAAGGTTTCTTTGGTATCTTTTATTTATTGTGGGATACCATAATACTAATACCCCCTCGAGGAAGATATCTTGGCGAGAAAAGGATTATTCAGCGGATTTATAAACCTTCCAGAATAAAAAATGAAATTTTCTCCAATTTACAGCGAATTATTTCATTATTGATTTTATACTTATCTCATTTGCTTTTGCTTTGATTATCATTTAAAGTTTGTTTCAGAATTAAGTAATAAGGTTGTTGAGTTAACGCGTTCTACCACCTGATAGCTGAATAATTTATTCTTTAATATTCATTCAGTCTTAGTGAAAGAGAAAATTTAGAATTTCAAAAGTCACGTTTACAACATCACAAGTTAGATACATTTTCGAGGGGGTCTATAGTTATAAATTCTGCATCAGCTATACATAAATACATTGCATACTTTCTCTTCTAGAATATAATAGATTGAAAATTGCAGATATCGCAGATTTATTGAGAATTCACAACAGCGGTTCATTTGAATAAAAAACATCAGCACGAATCATGTGCAATTTGAAATTAAACTTACGATGATAGCGTTTTCTCTCCTGAATTTTAACAGACAAGAGTACACAATTTACATCTTCAAACTCACGAACATGGGGAAAACATGCATCGTTGAGATTAAGGCATCTTATTAGTCAACCACGCAGGAGTTAACACATAAAAAGCATCATCAGGCAGTAGAACACGCGGCGCTCGTGGGAAAGTTCATCGAGCCATCTTAAATCCAAAATCGCAGTTATTGTATTAATGCAACACTTCTGAATCCTCTCGCGCCATCCAGTCGCCGCATCGACGGGCAACGACTCCGGTTATGAATCCGCTTCTTCGAGGGTGGGGAGGAGGGTTCCAAAGTCTTTTTCCCGGGGAAAAAAGAGTTGGCAGCGGCCGTTTGCGGCTCGTTTCCTTGGTATGCTTTGGGGGTCGGGGGTGGGGGAAGGGTCTGGGAGGAGAGGCCGGACGCAATGAGGGTCGGGCACCATGCGGACGTGCGGCACAATTTGTTTCTGGAAACATGCAACATGCAAGGTCACGGAGACTCCCACACGAGGGCAGCCCCGCGCGACACATCACACACGAAAACACAAATGAATGTCAATGTGTACACTTTCTGCGGAAACGATAAAACTCGAGATCACACATGCAAATGGAGAAAGAAAAGGGGAGAAAGATAGAGAAGGCGAATTCGGAGGGCGAATTCGGAAGGCGGAGTAGGAAACGTAGAGGAGATATGCGCAAGAGCGCGATAAAGAAGCTCCGAAGACAAAAACATATTTGGAAGCAGCGGCAGAAAGACAACCAAAAAAATAAGACGAAACTGGTAAAAAAAACATTCATCCACAGAATGCGCGGATCGGACCTGTGCACTAAGAAAGCCATGCCGGCTCGAGAAACAATCGAGGCGTTATTTATTAAAGAAAGGAAATCGAAAAAGAGAGACAAGAGCGAACACTGAAATAGCCACAGCGATTACATTCATAGGCCAACGTGAGGGTGACAGAAAAAAACACAATCGGTGGCAGTGCTCCGCAAAAGGATTTAATGCGGTTCACTCGTGGATCCGAACGTCATCCGCGGCACGAAATTCCTTCCGTTTTGTCCTCCTACTTATTTTCCATCCACATTAAATTTTGAGAGGATATGTGACCATCCATAGACAGAATTCTTTATTCCCGAGCGGTGTGACCGGAGAGAGATGCTGCAAAATGCGCAGAAAAACCCTGAGGGGTCATTAGTGAAGGTCATAGTAGAACCCGGGACTGCCGAACAAGAAGCATTCAGGTACGGTATGGCATTCAGATGCGGCAAACTACTCTTTCGAATGGCGATAAAATTAAGTATGCCCTGGATGTTTAATTGACGTGAAAAACTGTTCGACCCGGGACCATAGTACCAACTGCGACGGAAGGGATAAGAAAATACGAGATAGAGGGTGGAGCTAGAAAGGATGGTAGGAATGAAAAGAGAAATGTAGACCCCAATGTGAAGATGGGAAGAGGGAAGAAGAGGAGAATGAAGAAGGTAGAGTGTATGGAAAACACGAACAAAGGAGGCGAAAAAGAAATGTGATGAAAACAAAGAGAGGAAAGTCCTAGGACACCATATTTGATAGTCTATAAGCCGAGTATTTCAGTACATTTTTATTCTGAAAAAACCCTCTTCGGCTTATACTGAAGTGGATTATAATTAAATTAATATACGGATTGTAAACTTAAATAAATATTCAAAAACATTTAATGCACTGATGCCTCAATCACAGTAATGTTATTGGTTGCTATTTTTTAATTACAACTTTAAAATTTACCATTAGCTTCTGCATTTCCCACCCTAGGCTTATACGCGAGTCAATTATTTTTCTCATATTTTTGTGATAACATTTGGGGTTTCGGCTTCTATTCGGGTCGGCTTATACTCGAGTTTATACCGTAGATGGAAATGAGAAAGGTAGAAAGATTTAAGAAAGAAGGAATATAGAAGAGATATAAATGTAAACTTTGATAGTAAGAAGGAAAGATAGTCAACGGAAGAAGGAAAGAGTTGAAGACCTGGGAAAGGAAGAAAGAAGCGAAAAAGCGAAATGGCAAGAGGTATAAGAGAGAATTGAAGACGCAATGAAATCGATGAAAGAAACGTTTAATGCCCACATCACATTTCTTCAGCGGGAGCATGGCCACAGCGTCGTCACGCGTGACAACAAAAATAAGTGAACTCGGGTAAACGAAAGATGGATGGAGTGAGGAAGAGGCGCGGAAGAAGAGGAGACGGAGAGAGAGAAACGGGGAGGAAAGGAAAGAAACGAAGAAGCGAAAGAGGAGAGAGAGAGGAGGGCGAGCTCGGAGCTGGTTTATCGATTAGCTTCCCGATTTAACACGAGAGGGCATCGCGGTAGTCAGGGCTCGTAAAACTGCGTGACCGACGTCCCTGCAGCACATCCCGATGGTTTGCGCGGAGGCCCTCGGAAGAAAAGGGCGAGACAAAAGGGAATTAAAGAAGGGCCGAATGCGGAGGCCTCTGCAACATAAGAAACCGAATCTCCGAATCAGTGGGCATTTCGCCACGCCCATCCCAAGGAGGGAGATGCGAAAGGGAGGGGAAAGAGAGAGGTTGATTAAAAGAGGGAGACGATCCTGAAAAGGGGGAGGGGGAACTGAAGATGAAATAAAACATAAGGGAAAATAGGGGGGAGGGGTTTCTCTCTCCACCAGCAGTGGAGAGAGAAACCCGCTCTCCGAAAAAACGTGACGGAAAAAAAAAGCCGCCACAATTGCAGGAATCACTCGGGTAACGACGGAAAACTCCCGAAAAAATGAACGTCTGCATGCGAAGGATTCTCCAAAGTAAACATGCGCACGTAATGGGAGTTATCTCTCGTGACTGCAGTTGTGGAAACTCGTAAGAACGCTCGCCCTCTCGAGGAGAAGGAAAATAAACCCGAGCGTAGAGAGCGACGCAAGCGGGAAATGTCGCAGTGCGATGCGTCGCTAAGCGGGGGGCAAACATCGCGGGAGCGTCGGGATAAAGAATTCTGTTCTGCTCCCATTTCGGAGGGACGTTTCGTCGGTCTCTCGCCGTTCATTTCCATCGAGGCGAAACGCAAAGTTGAGCGGAGTGGGCAAAGCACTAAAAAATAAGTAGGAACAATTACAATCAAAAGAGCAGCGATGGCGTTTTTCATAGGTAAGAGTAGATAAGTGCCATGGTATTTGGATGTTTTCCTCGGCTCGAGGAAAGAAAGGCATTTTCGATTGTAGAGGTAGAAAGGTCAAAAGGCGAAGGTCGTGTGTGAAGAGTGAATTAAGATAGTGGCCAATGAGGTGGAGGAATGTAATCGCACAGTTGCATGGGATATCCGAGGTACGTCGCAATCGGTAGAGGAAAGATTGCCCTCACCAACCAAAGCGAGAGTGCCTCGTTGAGAATTAAGAGCGATTCCCTAAAGAGTGGCTGACCTATGAGAGAGATATTAGGTGCACTGCGGAGAGATGGAGATAGAGAGACTCTTGAGGAACACATTCTCCTTGGCGGCGAACAGTTATTCTTTTCATACATTCCTTGCTGTTTTCAAAATGGCTGATGAGTATTGTATGTCGACTATAATTCGTGTGAAGCATATCAAAAAATAAAGAAAAAGGGGACGAAGGACGAGTCGGCTTTAGAAAGTGATTGTCTAGAGAAGCGTGTTTTATCGAAGGAAACTCAAAAAGCATTCAGACAGTTTACTAAAACTTCCAAACGCTATTCCAACATACGATATCCATTTTACAAATAAAAATAATTTAACAAGAAACCATAGGAACGAGCTATTATTAGAGATAATGAATATACTGCAAATGACATTAAGATACATGACCAATTTATATTAAGATCTATCTAATTTATTTAAGTAATTAAAAGTAACACCACTTAAATTTGAAGAAATGTTAGTTTAGTACTGGAGCAGAAACTTTTGGCATACACATGACGTTTAAGTTTTAAATTTAAAGAAGTTTTGTCTAAATAATTTAAAGAGTATACGGTTTGTTTAGCCATCTACTACTTGATACAACTGTTATATTTTAGGCATCTAGAAACCTCACAAATCCAGAGAATATCAGGACAGTAGTGAGTACGGGAATTACTAATGCATGCCCAAGTTAGATGTATTAAAATGCAACGTTAAAAAACTACCATTTAGATTTGCCTAGTAAATGCAAATTAAAAGTATCATTTCTGCGAGGAAAAAACGAAGAAAACTTTTATAATAAAGACGAAGTGGGTGGAGGCATTCAGCGTTTCAAAAAGTGGTTTATAAAAGTAGTGTAAAACTAGTTAGATAAGATGTCGACCATGGATTCCAATGGTCGACGTAAAAACATGCAGTTATGTAGAGAATTTTGGCAAGTGTTAATCAGTGTGTATTAATGCTTTGCAATCCACATGAGTGCTAAAATTTATCCAACAACTCTAATTAGTAAGTTAAAAAGGCGCATTTCGGGCAGAGCACACATGCCTTGTCTAATTCGCTAGATGCAAACAAGTTATGTGTGTGCCTTGGCGTCAGAATAAAATTAATTTTACGGCTGAAATAAAATGAAAGCTCCTTTGCTATCCAAAGTTTCGTGCTAGCTAATTGGCGCTAAATGTTAGGAGTTAATTTCCAAAATGAATCATAAAAATGTAAGCTTTTTAGCGGTAAGAAAATGATTTCCTCTCGTGATTTCCATGTCTTTTGGTGAAAGCAAATATCTGCACCGCCTGAGAATCATGCCTGATTGAAAATTCTGAGGAGAAATATCTCGCTCGAATGTAAAAAAATATTTAGAGTGACATTTTATCGATTCTAGCTCTTTATCAGTTATTTTTAATAAAGTAGTTCACCTTATCTTGGCGCAATTACCTTACGTATTTAATCATCAAATCCAAATTATATTAGCGGTGAACAAAAAGTTTCAAAATGAGCAAATGTATCGACTGATACAATCTTGGAGAGGTTCGCGAAAAAATATTCCTTCTACATTTTGTTTGCACTAGTCTCGGTCGCGAAAATGACTGCCTTTCGGATGAATGAGATTGCAAAATAGACTTTATAGATTTGATATGCGTAGAAGCAAGAAAATAAGCTATGCCTAAATGCAAGAACCGTGGAAGTGTGAACACTACATTTTCGAGGTGTGTTAAGAGTGTGTTATTATGAACACTAACCTAGGAAAAAATAACTCATCCCAATATGCTATATTAGGAATTGGTTGGCAGGGGGCGCTTTTAACTAATAGAAAGCGAATATATTTTTCAGACGCCCATTAAAAAAAGATTTTGGTGGTTAGAAATTAGATAGAGAAATAAGAGAGAAACCGAGGTTAAATGAAAATATTGAGCAGGCCATACGTCATATCCCCGTAGCCGACAGTGGTCATGGTAACAACCGCCCACCAGAAGGCGTCCGGGATAGACTTGAAGAAGGAATTTTCCGAACCGGCCTCGGCGAAGTAGACGGCACTAGAGAAGAGCACCACACCTGCGGAAGGACAAGCCGAGTGGCCATAAGAGGAGGCCGGCCAATTTGCCGGAATATAACGCGAAGACGCACTGGCCACGCGAGGTTTACGCTTGGGTCTGCAGACGCTGTAAAAGGTATCGCGGACGAGAAGACGACATGCGACCACGGTGCGACAGGGTTGCCAACTTAATCACGAAAAATTTCGGTGGATGATGGTCTTGGAGGAATCTATATATGCCAACGGTTTTTGGATGTTTATTGTTAAATATAAGAGTGGCTCTCTGCCCTCTCTGGACCGCTGAACTAATCTAGAATAGCAGAGAGAACCTAACAGCGTTTCATCATAAGCTATATCTACAGTTATCCTCCTCATTTTCAAAATAAATAATACATGACTAAGAGAGGATTATTATACTGCAATTTTTCTTGGACTTTTGCCATGCTTCTGATTGACTTATAGATAAAGGAGACAATTATAGGCTAAGGTTTTGAGTACAAGGATCTGGTAATACAAAAGCGTTTTCCTCTCTTTTATTAATTAGGAAACGATTATACGAACAAGAGGGAAAATTCGATACTAGTTTCCTATAACTCTACTTGCTGAAATTCCTCGGACTAAAATAAAACAAAAGTTCTCCTTCTCGCAGAGGGAAACATTATGAATTAAAACGTAACGAAAGCATAAGTTGTTTGTGGTAATGATAATATTATCATAAGTTTATGAAATTAGCAGTAAGATTATATAAGGTTCACTAAGCTAAGAGGAATATATCAGATTATTATTTAAAGTTACATCATCGCAGGGAGTAAATACATAATCAATTTCCATCGGAGAGAAATAAAATACGCAAAAACCTTAAGTATTTGTATCGATCTCAACGTTTAATGGACAACAGTTTTAAAGCTTCGAGTTTTTTAATTTAAAACAGGTATTTTCGGATGTAATTAACATTTAATCTAATCATAATTTTTTTGGGAGAATTTAAACATACTCATAAACATAATTACGAAGGATCCATCCGGAGTTGGCAACCCTAGTCGAAGGAAGGAAAAGGACATACGGAAAGAAAATTGAAGTAAGTAGTAAACCGTCCCATTGGTAGGAGCACATCATAAATACACAGGAATAAAAAAAAGACCAAGTGACGCACCCCAATCATTGCACCGCCACTGAAACCGGATATATATATCTCCACCATCAACATTGTTAGAAAAGCTGACATATTTTTGTAAGAGACAGTCAGTAGGAAAGAAAGAGGGGATCGAGTGAACAGATCTGGCCGATTAAGAGAGAGAGAGAGAAAAAGAGAGGAAGGGGGAGAGAGAGAGAGAGGGTTACGCACCCTTGCAGGTTGAAAAGCGCGGGAATGGGGTTAAGGGTACAGGGCTAACATCGTTGCACATAGCGATAACAAATGACACTTAAATACAGCAATAAACAGAGATAGAGAGAGAGATAGAAGTCGAAAAGAAGTATAGTATTCTGATATATTTCTCCAAAAATATATATATATATTTTTTTTTTACTGTGGCCCGTGGCGGTAAAGGAGTAACGGGGTACGAACATACATACAAACACGTACATGGAACATACACATGTATTACAGATAATGGCAAGGTGTTGCTTCCAGTGCACGGCCACTGGGGTATTTCGGCGTCCAGGCGCCGGGGAGAGGTGGTTGGGTTGGATGCAGACGAGAGGGGCGAGGTATTTGGGGTCGAATGGGGCAATCGGACATCCCACCATACGCCTTCGAATCTTCCATCTTCGCTAAGGTCCTCTTCATCCCTCGTGCCTTCCTTCCCTTAACGTCCCACGCGAGATATCTACGCGCGAAAACAACGCCATTTTTTTTCTAGAACAGTTGAAAAACGAGTCCCGCGGACTGTAGAAAAACTTTCGATCTGGACCCGCATTCGCTCGATTTGTCTAACGTTAGGCATTTGTGCCTTGCGCCCGCGTTACCTCATGTCACCATATCCGACGGTGGTCATGGTGACGACTGCCCACCAGAAAGCGTCGGGGATGGACTTGAAGAAGGACTGTTCGGAACCGGCCTCAGCGAAGTAGACGGCGCTCGAGAATAGTATGACACCTGCGGGGAGGCAAGGCGATGTGAGGGGAGGGCGTCCAGGTGAGGTCGGCCAACAGCGAGAGGGGGACCTCCTCCGTCCCCGCCTCCTCCGGCCACCTGCTAGAGTTGCAAACTCGGAAACAGTGGTTAAGTATGATTTTTTCTGGGGAAGGTCTCATGCAACATCCTTCCATCGAGGCTGCTTTTGGGAAGGGGGCGAAGCTTTGACCTTCGGTGCTACAGGGTCCTGTCTCGACTGTTGGTGTTGACCATTGAGGTGACTATGGGGACCATCCTGAGTGGAGGAGGAGCTACTCTGACATGAAGATGCCTATTGACTGACTACACACCGCAGGATTGAGATCTTGGCTATGGCTTGGTAATGCAATGGACGCTTATCCGCATCTGATTCACCTTTCTAGCCGCTGATTATCTACTCTGATTAAATTGCACATAAAACAGAGAGGAACTCCTTTACTGTAAGTGGAAAGAACTCGTATTTACGTTTCTTAAGTATTTAAAGTGTTTCATTCGTAACCTAGCGAAAGGAACTTTGGTAACGACGTTCACAGATGCGGCTAAATGCTGCAATATCAACGCTAAAAGTTAACGAATGGAGTTGAAGCTCATACTCGCTGCGAATTAAATGGTTCCTCTTACACTTTATCAGACCTGAATCTTTTTATAGGGAAACCCAAGAAGGGAAGGAAATCACATCCTTTTTAAAAGTTTTCCTAAAGGACTGAAATACATAATACTAGATGGAATTCATTTAGAGTAGTGCTAAAAATATCATAATCTCATAAAGCAGCCCCATCTTAAGCAGATCGGGAACCTTTTATATACATGTACTCGATATTTTTAGTACAGTGATAGTGCTAACTCGCTGTTTTTAAGAGTAATCTGAAAATAGCTTTCCTCAACCAATCTATCTGAAATTATTAAAAAGGAACTGTACCAGAACTGCGCTTGAGTTAATAAATTATGATGACGTTTAACTGGATTTGATTTGCTCATTTTCAATGACAGCTGAGAGATGCTGAAATATTTCTTTCTCTTTCAATTTTAAGAGCTTGAATTATCTTCTCCTCCCCATATATAATAGACATCTCCTTAATAAAAAATGCCGCAATACTCCAATAAATGACTTATGAGGTGATACTTTCTGACTCCGTAAACTAGTAGAAAGGTACTAACCCGGTGGCTAGAGAGATTTCAGAAAAATCTACCTTCCTGGGTAACGCTCAATTTGAAATACATTTACGAATACTATTCCATCGAAACTGGGAGATAACAAATGACTAAAACTACAACCGAAATATATTCCTGATTAACAAAGTTTTCGCGCACTGTTCAGCAATTTCGACCAAGATTCCCCCTCTACTTTTTCATTCTAAATTCTGCAAAATGTTATCTTTGAAGAGAATCGCATCTAGTTATCACTGCGGCATCTTAAACTATAATCAGAATATTGGAAACCGAGTATTGCTGCTTCGCACGTATCATTGCTACTCTCACAATCCAGGAATATCTGGGTTCCTTCTAGACGCTTCTTTCGGTTCAGTGTCCCAATACCTGGAGACACAATCCCGCCGCGACCTTCAGTGAAGGAAAAAGGGATTTGAGGAAAAGAATTTGGTCGGCGGAAGAGGAAGAGCTGAGGCACTTGCGAGGCTTCCGCCGCTAAACCCTTTGCTTCTGCATGTCTCTCATTCAAGAATTGCCAACGCCGCGCTTCAGGCGATACTCCTCCTCGGGCTGAAGCCGTGTTTATAAGGGCACAAGTGGTGTTATTACATTCGAGGCCACCACATGCCCACGGTCAGAAATACGACGATCCAAAAGGAAAAAACCTGAGGGTCGATTTGCGCCGGTTAATCCTTTGTGGAGGCCACCTCTCTTAAGGTCGACTTCACCGGATATACTATAGGCGATGTCGTGGTTTAATAAAGGCTAGACGAAACAAAAAAGTCTCCTAGTTTTTTATTATTTTGTGAGTAAGGCAGAGGTTAGTTATACCCTGAAAAAGAGCTTGATTATTTATGAGGAATGAACCGGAGGTTAATAACTAAAAGCGAAATGAACATAGAAATCTTTTAATGAAATTTGAGCTTTAAACCTTTTCATCGATCGAAAATCTTGGAAAGATTGAGCTAAAGCTTTGAGAGATTCACAGCTCTGTGAATTATTCGAATACTGGAAGTAATATTACGATTTCATTCTCTTTTAAGGAAAAATACAATTCTGTTGGAATGACGGTCTAAAACTGATTAATGGCACATTTGATTTTAACTATCGTTTACTGGATCGCCGGATAAAAGTGTGGTCATAACCTCTCTCTATCTCTTTTTCATTACATCAGCTAATCTATCAAAGTAAAGAATCAAGAAAATCCCCATGAAAGCAAAATCCCTTGAAATTTGGTTGGAACTCAAAATGTATCTCTAGAGAACACGATTCCTCATCGAGACACTGAACGGAAAATAGTATAGGAACATCTGCAAATCAGAAAAATCCAATTATTAAAGAAAAAAGAAATCCCCGGTCTTCCTGAGATTCCCGCCACTCGGGCGTTGTCACGCCGACCGCTCGAAAAACAAATGGCGACAGACTTCGGAGCACGTGTTCCAACGCCACTCCGAAATGCGTCGACGAAAAGAATGCGCGGTGGCGTCAGAGGACGTCCCACTGCTAGAGGATCTGAAAATCGCTTATCTGAAATCTAAATAGAGTGAGTAATCAGTTGGGAGCATTTTACACAGTTCATTCGCGCGCTTCTTCTCTCGGAAATTACTGGAAGGAAGAATTCCACGTTCTCTCTTCATTAGAAATGGCAAAGGCGCTTAAATTAATAAGTTTTTATCGCTGCCATTTTGGCGATGAAGATCGTCACTCAGTTATAACTCATCCTCAATAAATTCTAAATTCAATTGAATTACTTGCGTTTAGAATTTATACAGTCAATCCAGTAGGCATTTTACATAAAACTGAGAACGCAGCTCAAAAAGAGTTCTTAATGCGTCAGTATCATGAGAAGAAGGATTAATTCAGAATAAGCTCCAACATTTGTTTGTTCCTTGTCCAAAATATTATGAAATATGATGCTTTACTTTATCAACAAGTGCTGATAGTAATAGTTATGGTAACAATACCCTTTCACATTGCAAAAGATTGAAATTTACTCTTTAAAGTATAACTGTGAAAATACCCGTCGAAATTGAGAGTTAGAACTCTGAGACTTAAAAGCTCACATTAGAAAACAAGTATACACTTGACAGTGAGAAAATTATCCGATTCAATTCGAACTTTAGGATGGTATACTTGATCTCGAGAGGTCCTCGCCATCTTGAAAGCACACCCCGATCATCGAGAAACACGCATCGCCAAAAGAGCAGAAGAGAACTTAAAAGAGACGCCACAAATACCTCCGCATTTTTCGTTTCCGGTCGGTCGTCACTCACCTATGAAGAGGAAGAAGATGAGCAGACCTAACTCCCGCATTGAGGCTTTGAGCGTTCGGCCGAGGATCTGGAGGCCTTTGGAATGGCGAGATAGCTTGAATATCCGGAAGACACGGACGAGGCGGATGACCCTCAAGATGGCCAGCGACATGGCCTGGTTGGTGCTCTTGTCCTGCGGCGAAACGGCCGGGGCGCGCGGCAGCACCAACATCCTCTGCATCGCGGCGTTTCGCATCGCGGTCTCCACCGCGAGCGCCACCGCCTTGCTCCGCCCTTCATCGTTGATGTCTGCGCCGTTGGCTATCGCCGCCTCGGCTGCCGCTGCTGCAGCCGCCGACGCCTCGGCCGCTGCGGCCGCCGCGGCTTCCGCGGCCTCAGTCTCCTCCGCCACCACCGTCGCCAGAGTGATGAAGTAAGGGATAATGGCGATGATGTCGATTATGTTCATGACGTCACGGAAAAAGTTGAGCTTGTTGGGACAGGCGAGGAAGCGGACGGAGAGTTCGAAGGTAAACCACACGATACATATAGTCTCGATGAGAAAGAAGGGGTCCGTTATATCGGGGACCTCGTCTTCCTCTATCTTGGTACCATTGGTTGTCGTGTTGAACACCTGGTGACGGAAAGACATCGGTTAGGGGGCACCACTGCACAGATGGGGAGCACAGTCCATTGCCAAAAGTAATCCGTCAGTACGTCTGTGTTATATGCGTTCTCACTTTTTGCTCCATTACGTCATCAGAAGCGTAAATCATAGGAAAAATAATTAAACGGAGTTTTTTAGGACGTAGTAGTCACTATAAAAGCACTGTCGGGAACTGCAGGAGGCTGGTAGGAGAAGGATTTTTAGGTGTTGGATAGAAAGAAAAATCACTCGTACACTGACCTTTAGGACTTCAGATGCTTACTTAGCATGTCGAAAGCCATAATGCTAATTTGGACAACTTTGAGGATTTCAGGATCCCAGTTCTATAGGCCACATACTGAAGAAATCTTTATCACTTTCTCAGCTTAATAACCGTATTCAGGCTGGATACCTTGAAGACTTGTTTTAGGGAAGCCGCTAAACCAATTCCTCAGAATAGTTATAGGCCTCTAACTAACTAACAGTAGTTATTGATCTATAGGAACATTTTTATAGCACACGTCACAATATAAAATCTTAGACTCACCTCATTTAATTCGGTATGCCTCGGAATATTCTATTACTTAGCCATCAAATATAAACAACTGTTCGTATTGTGTGCGAAATCGAGAGAAACTCCAAGAAAAACATCAACAAATAGCAAGGCGCCTGATGTAAATTTTATCCTCTAAGGATACTTTACCGACTTTAACCTTCTCTCCTTTGGGGATTAAATTTGCATCAGGCGCCTAGCTGTGTTTTGACTTTTCAGAAGGAGTTGTCCTTGGTTTAGCGCTCCAAAACAACTGAATAATAGAATTAGTTTGGTCTTGGTTTGGTAGAATGTTTTGGTCATCGGATGTGCCTACTGAGGTATTGAAGACACCAGCTGCAGCTAACTACTCATCCGAATAACTTGGGGCCTAAATTCACTAAATATTTGAATTGTTTCTGTTTGTGGCTGAAGTTTATGAGCAAACGTTCAGTTTAAACTACATCATATGACTAACCATAGAGACGCAAAGTAACTCATTCTCACTCACATTTGCACCTTTCAGCTTTCAATAGAAGTTAAAAATTCCAACTTTCAAATCAATGAATGTAATTACTCGCATGTGCGCAGGAGAGACCATTTTAGTTGAAGCAGGGTATGACAATATGATTAATACTGTTGTATGCTCACTCATTCTGTCCTTCCCTTAGTCTTACTAAAAACTTAATTTTATTTTATTTTCTATTACTGACAAAAGTTATGCCACCTCATGCCTGCGAAACCGATTTTAGCTCACTTTTAACAACCTGTCTTCTCAAAACCCTCAACTTGCTCTCTCCCGAATTAAGTCTGAATTTGAATTAGACGATGCCCTACTTTCAGTTTAGTGGATTTCAAACACATTCCTCGTATTTATTCTTCTTGTGGTCTACATCTCTAAACTACTATTAAATAATAATTTTAGGTTGATCCTGGAATTGAAGTAAGTTACTGCAAAATAAATTCACAACATGCACAGGGTTAGCCATTTTTTAATGTTGAAGAGACAGCAATTTTATCCGGTACGAATTTTTTTTCAGCTATACCATGGACGTTATCAGTGAAAAGATAAACGTCATCCAGTTCGATTGGAAATATTGAACGCCCTTGTAAAATATAAACCGCACCATACTCGTTACTGGGCGACTCCCGTATCATCACCACGTATTTATTCTTTGAAAGCACCCAAAAGATATTATTTATGGTATTAAATTTACTTAGATGAACTTATTATCAATTTTTTATTATAGATATTCGTTTTAAGTCAATTTAATAATGCATCAAACATTCATTATCAGGTAATAGATATTGATTAGTTAGTATCAGATGAGCTTAAATGAATGAAATTAATTAATAAACATTACTTGAAATGTATTATATATATATATATATGTTTGGTTTTGTCAATATTTGAATTTTGCACAACTAAAACCGTTTAACATTGAATTAATATGAACTGAAAAGTTCGGTCGCTGGTTAACTTCGATCCGAGTTGATTTATTTATATTTGTATGGTCGCTTTTAATGATTCGCAACCACTTTATTTTGACATCGCGGGAATATCATAAGTGAAAAATTGATTGGGACATCATAAAAGAATCATTATTTATATTAGCCCACAAGTATTAAATTAATTTTACTCTGGGCGTTTCTCATTACTTTACCCAAACTCGTGACAGTTTCATAATTTAGAAAAACCTCCCGTCGAAATTCTCTCAGAAATACTTTACGATTTTTATTGAAAATGAAATTTGCCCGGAATTCTTCAGTCAATCAACATTTGGAAGCGAATTTGTTTTTTCCCGGTATTATGACATTGCAAAAGCGAGCAATGGAATGTTGCAGTCGCCCTTAAGACTCGCCTTGTAGTGCTTGAACTCGGGAAGGGTCTCGAGGCAGAAGATGACGATGGAAAGGAGGATAACGAAGACGGAAATGATGGCGACCACCCGTGCCGCCTGCGAGGATTCTGGGTACTCGAACAACAGCCACACCTTCCTCTGGAACTCGTGAGACGGCAGGGGTTTCTCCTCCTCCTTGATGAAACCCTCGTCCTCCCTGCAAATTCCAATATCAGCCGGTAACGAGAGCGAACATTTGACGAATGCACTTGTTTTAACTCCGGAACTAAAGCCGGCGAAAGACATTTGCACATGCATGGGAGAGAGGCTCATAATTGCAGCTGGAAGCTGAACAATGCGACACTCCCAGTGCCGTATTATGCTGCCTTTGAATCGCTGCCATTATTTTAGGAAGAATAATGGAAGCTTACTTAGATATTTGACTTTTATGAATATACTCTTAAGCAGGACGTCGAACCATAAACATTTTGTTCTAAAAACAAAGTTTCGGTGCAGTTACGGCAGTCAACTAAGAACTGGGTTTCTTGATTAGAGAACAAATTATTTCAGTCCTTTACAAAGACTTTAATCAAGTATTAATTGTTACTAAGCTAGAATTCGATTTCATTTTGGAATAAAACTTGCGATGTTGAAGATGTTATCAAAGTATGAACTATGAACCGATTTTTTCGATCACAGAACAAGCTATTGTCGTCCTTTTCAAAGGTTTTAACCAATTATTCGTTTTTACTGAGTTAGCATCCCATTTTAATTTGGAATACAACTTGTGATGTTGAAGATGTTATCAAAGTTCGAGTTCAATCAATAAAATTTTAAATATTGAATACTGAGTTTCAACACACAACACATGGTTAGTGAATAGAACAATTAAATTTGTTTAGTAAGAATATATACCGAAAACCGGAACATAATGAAATATAAATATTAAAGACGGTTTCTTTACGTTTCGGTTTCCGAATCCGATTCGACGCTCTGCTTTTTAATACATACATATACATACATGAGCAAACATGAAGTGGTGTAGACTTAATGCTACACTGAAAATATTTTTACTTACGCAATCGTAGCCGACAAACATTTAAAATATTCCATTGAATTTTATAAGGCAATCTAGGGAAATTATTATTATTTTTTGAATATCGTAAATCCAGCAAAAGTAAAGGAATTCAAAGTAGTTGTGTTGTTAAAAAGGCTTTGACAGCGAAACTATTTTTACACATGCTGTCTCCAACCAATTCCATCCAACCAACGTGATGATGGCCTCGGTACCGAAACCAGTTTGAAAATATGAAAAATTAGACGTGGAAATTTGCGGGGTTTTTCTCTAGCAATAGTTAAAATGTCGTTCCACGAAGTACAGCCTGAGATGATTGAATTTAGTCTCCGATCGGGATTCGAATCCAAGACCATTATCACTGAAGTTTAATGCGCTGTCCACCCAAATATTTCAAGTGAGAATAATTATGAGTTCGTATTTAGGTTAGCAACACTTCCTTACAGATTACTATTTTGCTTTAAATTCACGACGTAAGAAAACTTCAATACTATCTCCGAATCAGATACATTAATGGAAAAATATGAGTAGAAAAAATACCATTTGGAATCTATTTTAAAAAAATTGGGCCATATTTTCCTGGAATATCTTTCGGTGTTTTCTAACACCACGATATTTGGATAAATCAGAGAATACGCAAGGGAATACGGCGACGATGTATTCATAACAAATGAGACCTCTTACGGCCTCAGCGGATGGCTTGTTTACCTCTCCACATCAAACTACGAGGCCTTCCATCCCTCCAAAACAAAATCTTAGGAACGGCGTTTATGGATCAAGATAGTCGAAATGGTTCCGTTTAATTTATTTCGGCTCTTCCAATCCTATCTAAAAACGCCTCTGGAAGCGAGATAGAAAATTGGCCTTCGAGAAGAAGTTATGGTATCAATCCGAAAAACGCGTTCCCGTAACACCATCGGCATAAACTTAGGGTTCGCGCACGCGCCTTGCGTTCGTCACTTTATGGCCTCAGATATCACTTGTTGCTATGACGACGGAAGTACGTCACGACAGCGTAACAGTCTCACCTGAACTTGTTCGTCGCTACCTCACCCAGCTCGTAGAACTTGATCTCCTCGGCAAACACGTCCAGAGGTACGTTGACAGGCCTCCGGAGTCGACCGCCGCTCTGGTAGTAGTAGAGTATGGCATCGAACGATGGCCTGTTTCGGTCGAAGAAGTACTCGTTCCGTAACGGATCGAAGTACCTTATCCTCCTCGCCGGGTCCCCCAGCAGTGTGTCCGGAAATTGATTGAGCGTGCGGAGCTGGGTTTCAAATCTAAGGCCGCTCACCTGCGAGGGAAGAAAGAGAGTTAACATTGTGACGTATTCACTGCATTCCAGGATAATAGTATGTGGGAACGATTCTCAAGAAAGGTATTTCCATAAGGAGGATCAAGTAGTATTTGTGTCATATAATATACTGCCCATAACTTAAGCTTTTATAGTGGGGTTGTCCAACATACGGATCCGTGGCAAGTCTGAGTGTGACAAGTGACAGTGCGACAGCTCATCGCGCGATTTATTTACTTTTATATACATTATTTATGACTTATTAACTAGTTTAGTCAGTGATCGGTAAAAAGAATACCGCTCAATAGTGTTAACATTCAAATTCTGATATTAATTCAATTGTCGTAGCGATCTGTGGTTCGACGAGCTGTCGTCCGGTCAGTTGTCGCACGGTGAATTGTCGCACGGTGAGTTGTCGGGTCTCGATAACATACATCCCGTGTTACTTAGAGGTTTAAAATCTCCAATAGCCGTATTTGTCTGCTTTACTTGCCTCTTGCACCGGTATTCGGAGAAGAAGACAGGAAGGGCTAGCCGCAGTTTTTAGAAACTCCCAATGTATACTCCTGGCCAAAATTAACGCAGCACCTCCCTAGCGATCCTTACGGCCGGTGCTGCGTTAATTTTGGCCAGGACTGTACATTTCGAAAGCGATGCTCTCGTCCTCAGGGGTGATAAAGTAAGCTGTAAAAAGTGTGGCTATTCCTCAAAAAACCGGTGAGAGGTGAGGAAAGCCGAAAAAGACGACTATTGGAGATTCTATATCAAATTAAGATTTTTATTGTATATTGTATGTATATTTTTGGAATGATTTATATTGTATACTGGATGTATATCCTGTATTTTATATTTATATATGTATTTTTTGTATTATTTATATTGTAATTGGATATATATCTTGTATTTTTATATTTAAATTTAACATTGACTGCATCATGTAAAGAAATTGGTAAATTTTAGTGATAACAAGACATGTATGATTTTAACAACTTAGAGCCAGACAAGGTATTCTACCTTTTGGCTCTACTTTTGTATTGTAAATTTTTTTTGTATTTCAAATAATTTTGTAAAGTAAAGCAAATTGAAATTAAATAATAAATATCATAAAATATATCATATCTAAACTTCTTATTTTATTAACAGCCGTGATCCATATTTTCTTCCATTACATCATCCCGTGGGCAAGAATGCAACTCGCTGATGGTTTGGACGTAGCACACCGATTTCCTCGAAGTTTGATTAATACATTGTGATATCCGAAACTTTTGCCCTAGGATAAAAAATGTAGCATTTATAAATCCTCGTAAACTTAATCGTAAAATCAACACTGTTTTGACTTAAATTTTAAATTTTTGTGCTGAATAGCATTTTACTCTGCTGGCGTTAATAGACTCAATGATATGATTCTGGGTTTGCTTAAGTGATCGTGGTTTTAAGCGTAAAGAATCTGAACTATTATATATTAGCCAAAACACAAATTTTATACGTGAGAGAATGGTGGTAAAATTTGAGGATTTAAAGTGGCCCGCGTTTGATGATTTCTCTAATGTGTCCCACCAGACGAAAAGCTTAGTCCTTTGGTGGTGTTGGTATATAGCTGCAGAGATGCCTTATTTTTTCAAAAATGTCGCTAAAGATTGTATCTCAAGTAGCTATATGCCACTAAACTCATGTATAAAGATATAAATGGAAAGTGTTTGGAAAATATCGGTTCATATCCTCTTCCAAAAGTGTATTTTCGTGTCAAATATTGCATTAAGATGTGATTTGAATTGTGTTTCGTAATATAAACTTGACGCAATTTTATGTCAAACAAGTTATGTGAAAAGTATGCACAGGAGATTTCACCTCACCGATCATAGTAAATAGAGAAATGTTGTAGAAACAGAAATAAGTCACCGAAAGAAGGAAAAAGTCCTTAGACTTGGTGATAAAAAACGTTACATTGACTACGCATAGTCTTAGGAAATTTTTACTCAATCGAAAACACGATTTGTATAATTAAATCTCAACTATGCACCAATAAATTCCTCGTAAATAATAATAATAATAATGACCACTTTATTTGGAAAAATTTTAGTCAGACAGACCAATCTTACAATTAACCCTTTACATACAAATACACAACGAACACAGACAACCATTTTCCGAATCGGAAACATCCGATCAGCCGGAATTCGAACCCGGGACCTTGGGGTAGGAGCGATAGCGTAGATGGCATAGTATCCACTCGACCACCAAGGCCGGCTGGAACTGGTACCGGTAATAAGTTGGAGCCGAGAATCAAAGTATTGACGTACTGAAGTATATAGCTAAATCAAGGCCTATAATTTATGCATTCGGGGTGTGTTTTCTCAAGAAACGTATTCTGCTTAATATTAAATCATGGAGATGTATGTTAAGTTACTTCATCCACGTCCTATACAAATCGAGCAATTTCAAAAGGTTTTACGCTCATTGTTAGAAGAAATTCAATTTATGAAATCACGAAAATATTCATTAGTGTTATTGTGAGTAGCAGCGCAATTATTAAAGCAGTTAGCTTACAAAAAAACATGCGAAATGTTTTGAATTTTGGACTTGAAATGTACACTATAGTTGATCTCGTAATCAATTCTTTTGAACTGGATACGAACTTTTAAAACAACTTTTAATTCTTTCGTAAGTATTATTCATGATCGATCTAATAATACCTCGCTCTCAACTTAAATCCGGCCAAGGGCAATATAATGGAGAGTGTAGTTTTACGGCAATAGAATAGAGAGTGCGGCGATTACAGAAGAAAAGTACCAGACCTCCGTCGTTATTTCCTCAATTTTAACCACTCATCGACTGAAATTTATTTGATTTCCAAGAGGAAAACTTCCCAGTTCCTTTGAAATCATGGTTTCTTTCCAAATGTATTTTGTGGACTCCGAACAAGCTCTGCGTTGGGATCCATGGTAAGTAAACAAAGTCTTATATCTTAGGAAAATAAACTTCCGTTCCGAATTCTTGATAAAAATCCAAAAACTCCCTTGAATATTTTTAATTCGAATTTCCTTGTCGTAGTCTTTAAAACCTTTATTAAAGTTTAACTTTCAACAAAAACCACATAAATTTTCGCTTACTTCTGTTTCTATTATTCATTATTACATTTCGATCAATAATTTCGAGTAGTTATTAAACAAAATTGATTTGGAAAAATCTGAAATTTCTTTCTTGTATCTCACTCTTGGAATGTGCAATAAACTGTTATTTCTTATAGAAATTCTGTTGCAAAAGGAGTAACCTCTTTGAAACAATCTCACCGTTTTTAAGGAACTAAAAATACTACCTTAGTTCACCTAAAAATATGTATCACGTACGTATTTAATGACCAAAAGGTGTTTTCCACCTATTGATGATGGTGTGAATTGAGGGTATTAAAATGAAATAGATAATCGGGATCATATTAAATAAACAATGCAAATTCCACTAAAATGTTTTAATTGTACGACAGATTTAGAGCTAACCGCTCATCGTCAGGCACAAGATACAAATGTAACAAAATTTACGAATGGATTTTATTGAAATGCATAATGTAAATACGTACTTTATTAATCTGCGTTCTCTCCTAGGAAAATGAGAGCTCCAAACATTTTCTTAAAATATTAATTTCTAAATTGGCTGTATCAGTTTCATCGATCATGGCTCATTGGAACTAATTTCGTCGCTCCACAAGACGCACTAACATTAAACCTCCTTCTTAACGAAGTATATCGTTTAATTTTTTATATCCTTCATTTTAAATTGAACTCCTAATTAAATTAATTAAATTGAAATTAATTAATTGAACTCCTAAATTAATATCTTCATTTATGTGCGATTAACCTTGCTTTTGGCCAACTTTGATCGATTTTTGCTCGTTGATTTATTATTTTTTGAAAATTTGTTTTTTATATGTGAGGATTTTTTAAACATATTTTTAATTTTTCCTACAATTAGCAGACTGTGCATGAAGAATGTTTATATTAGATTATCTGGTTTTCAAGTTTAGCATTTTCAAATATAATTTCTAAGAAGTGACAAAATTAAAAAAACTGGTATATCCTACCATTCTGCTTTTGGAATCGTAAATATCCTATAATGTGTTAGAAGTATTAAGTCAATATAAATACCTTTCTTCAAAGAGTTAGAATGCAATAATGGGAATGAATCATTAATCAATTAGACAAATTAAAAGTAACCCTGGATTGAGATTGAAGTACAACAAGGTATTTTCCTTGAGAGTAGTTAAGTTTAATTTTGAACGGTATATATTCTTTGCTATTATGGGTTTAAAATACGTTCTTCTTTGCGGTAAGTATGCTAACAAAGTGGTAACTTTTTCAACCAAATAACTTTTTACCGGAAAATATTTAGTCCCTTCACTTTTCCTTTTACATGGATTTGTTGATTTATTTTTCATTGGAAACACATTTAATAATCTCCTTCTAATTTGAATTACGTTGAGAAGTAAAAATTGAAAACAAATACAAGATTTCTGAGCAAAAATAGTAGGTGAAATGACTACTTGCTCTTCCGTATAGTCCTATATGGAATGAGTGACTTTATTTGTATCTACTAACTTTAAATAGTTCAATCCGGAAGTATACTTGGGAGAAGGCTTATTCCTCTGAGTGCTTATAGGGGATATTCAATCCCCATACACATTTAGAAGAGAGTTTTCCAACTCCTGTTGGAATAGATTCCAAACAGTAAAAAAAATCATCACCTGTTATGAAGAAGCATTTGGATCTCGCGGTTGGTGCCTTCGAAAAATTATTTCATCGAAAGTGATATGAATTCACAATTAATAAATGATTCATGATCATATAAGTCAATATACCAGGTAATGCAGAATTTTAATTTAATTTATAACCATCTTACACAAAAAAATAAGGAAAAATGGAATGCAAATTTAACGCAATTTAATTCCTCCTGGACCTTAAGCAATATCAGTGCATATAAGCAGCAGGGGGTTGCATAATCACAGGGATTGAATACAATTATCATATTAACCCGTAAAGGACTGACGTTCCCATATGGGAACGGACTGCAGCTACGTTCTCTAGGTAGCTAAACAATATCTTGAGTGTCATAAAATGGTCAGTAAACGATATTTTGTGAGCTAAGAGGGTCCAAAGCTTAGTTTCATTTGAGTTTTGGTGCATTTAAGTCAAGGGAAATATTTTTTGTGATTTTTCGAAAAACAGGGAAATTTTGAGATGGATCCTTCTGGTAACTAATTTTTATAAGTTTTACTGTTTTTAATTTAAAGTACTCTTTTGCTTGTATACCTTTAGTATGAAGTTTTAATTATCCAAAGAAATGAAATGGAGCAGAGATTGAGGTTATTTGTTGTTGTTATAACTTTGTTTATTGCTGCGTTCCCGTATGGGCACGTCAGGCCTTCCCATTACTACGCGACTTCCTTGCCGATGGCTGTCAATGAAAGCTATATATAGTATATAAAAGAATATTTTGCGACATAATACATTATTTTTGGTGCAATTAAGTTAAGAATTATTTTAGTTTTAAGTTGTGACAAGAAGACTATGGCAATTATTATGCATATTTATGAACTAAATCTCGGAAAACCTAAAATTATATAGTAAAAGCGGCAACAACAAATATTAGCAAATGATTGTTGTACTAGATATACAAATCCTTTCAAATTTTATTAGCTTCACATAAAAATGATATCATTAGAGGTGTTATAGTTTCTATTCAGGAAAAACGTAAGTTTTCATGAGTCGACTTCACTGAAGGAGGCTCTCCGAATCCTTGCCGAGGATGAAGAGAGTGAGGTAGATGTTACCGATTTCTTCATTTCTCCAACAGAAGAAAATGAGCAAACTGATGAAGCATCGACTGATGAAGATGAGGAAAGATTGGTTGACAATTTCACTGGCAAGCAAATGAGGGCACAAGCCGAAATTCGGTTGGCAACCAACGAAAGTATCGGTGCTGGAGAAGACGATGGGGCAAAAAAATCTGTGCGGAGAAAATGGATAAAGGGCAGCATTGAGTGTACGGGAAGTTTTTCTGAAGCAGATTACTTTTCATACTCTAAACTTAGCTGCATCTAATTGCTAGAGCTCTTCATCGATGACGATTTCGTCGCATTCATAGTGGAACAAAGTGAGAATTACGCCCGATTTTTTAATAGCCCCAGTCCACAAATTACAGCAGAGGAGATGCGAGCCGTCATTGGCATTTTGATTGTATCCGGGTACAACGTTCTCCTGGAAAAATATTACTGGGACGCGAAAAAGGATGTACATATTGAATTGGTTAGTAGAGCGATGAGAAGGGACTGATTCATCCAAATAATGAAATTTTTACACTTAGCGGATAATACTAAGTTAGACAGTCAAGCGATGGGTTCTACAAAGAAAAGGATTACATAGAGATGGATGCAGCATTTGGTGCCTTCCCAGTTCTTAGATTGTGAAGGAGAGATGATAAGATACTACAGAAGACTTAGCTGTAAGCGATGTAGTAGAGGTAAATCGATAAGATTCGGTTATTATAATTTGAAGTGGTGGAAGTGGAAAAGTGGAAAGAGCATCACAGCTATTTCTACATGTGAAGGAATAGGAGTCACTAAATGGCTGGACAATTTGGTAATTGTGGCAGTTTCAACAGCGTATGGAGTTACGCCGTTGATGAAAGCTAAAAGTTTTATAGGACACAAAAGAAAATTATTCAGCTACCATAACCCTACTTCATATCCCAGTATAATAAGCATATGGGTGGAACTGACCAAATTCATGTAAATTCACTGTATATTGGTAAGATATGATTTATATAAATTATTTACAACTCAGACAATCGAATAATAATAATAATAAAAGGGAATCCTCAGATCCAAGGACAAAATTAGATTTTAGACGGAAGATTGCTCAGGTGTACTTTACTCGGTACAAGACGGAATAAAAACCACCCGGTGGACGACTCAGCAAGACTTCCACGTCAAAAACTGGCTCCACGCAAGAGTTGTGGTATGATCAATTAATCGGTGTAATCGGTGAAATACCGCAGAACAAGGGAAAACGCTGCGCATATGAAGAGTGCGAGAGTAGTGGGAGAACAATGCGTAATAATTGCGATGTTGGGCTCTGTGTTAAATGTTTTACAAAGTACTTTACAAAATAATTATAAAACAAATACATATATCTTCCAAGAAAAACCATTTCATACAATATGTTTTTGAAATAAATATGATTTTTTTCAATAAAATGCTTTTTTTAAATTTCATCATGGCGCGCGTATTAGTAGTAGCGGGAAGGACTGACGTGCCCATATGGGAACGGGCATTTGCAACGAACCTATTATTGTTAACTTTTTTTAAACAATTTTCTGTTGTTAATTTAGGTCATCTGAATACCAATATACTAAAATTAGGGTAATTTTTAAGAAAAAATAATTCTCGTCCTTGGAGGGTTAATGATAGGGAAAGAGCGGTTTTTAGGCCATGTGTGACTTTTCGGGTGTTCAAAGTTGCCTTTTGTTCCCTTAAACAAAATTACTTATTAATATAATTCTACTCCTCAATCTTGTTCATTACTTTTATTGAAAATGGAGAATGACTGCTTTCGATTAACTTAAGAGATCAAATTCCTTGAGAAATTTCGATGTTATCATATTTTTAAGTAGGCGTAACTTAACATGAAAGAAGAATTTGTTTAAAATTGTCGATAGGACGAGAAATAGTATAAGATCGTATGCTATGACCTAATAGTTTTTCATACGCCCGTATTGTGCACACTATCAAGCTTTCTATGGGCAAAGTTTCCCCGCCAATTTTTTCAACTAAAAGACTCGGATATCGCGACTGTCTGAATTATGATAAGTTTCTGAAATGAATAAAGAAGTTGAATAGTATCAAAGTGATTTAGGCTAGTTATGAAAATAAAATAAGGACCAATTGTTATCAAATTAATATTTAAAATTAGCAAATATCTAGTATATAAGTTGTATTTACAGGGAAACATTTTAAAAAGTCATCAATAACGAAAAATAATTATAAATTTAGGATAAAATTTTTATATTATTATTTAATTCGACCACGTAAAATTATTATTTTTGAAATTCCGATTCTAAATTGAAAATTTATATACTGAGGCAGTTATTAAACGAGATAATTGATTTAACTCTAACCATTTTAGAGACAAAACTCATCACATAACAGGAGATGATTAATCAAATATGAGTTTCAAGAAAATTGAGAATGGGATGTGGGACTACTTGCTGAAAAAATGGTTTTCGAAAGTCTTTTCACCCAGTTAAGTATGATAAATCAGGATAAAAACCACATATTACCTTACAGGAATATATTTTTCAAAAAACTTAGGCCAATATACGGTTCCGTTGTTTATAGTTATTTGGAGATTTTTTTCGCAAAATCATAACATTAAAATGGCATCACGAATAATAAGACGAAATAAAATGTTTACAATTCTCCCAAGTCAGCACGTCCAATAAGTGCCTATATCTGTTTGTAAACGAGATTAATCTTTTCAAAATGTATATTTCAATTTCAATAAAATGTCATCATTATTAAAATTAATTACTTCACATTAATTTTCAGATAAAATTGATGAACACAAAAACAAATTTCAATGAAAGCGGCTGAATATTTATCTCAAATCTGCTTTTAGTTTATTTTATTAATAGTCTAATAATGATTCATGAGTGAATCAAATTTTGCTGAATTAATTCTTTAAAAAGTATAATAACTTGTAATTGGTAAACTGGATAAATATTTTTCAATCCATGAATGCCCAGGAACAGAAAAACAAAAAAGAGATATGGCGATTACAATGGATGGAGATTGGTAAGCTGTGTATCAAGATTACAGAAATTTGACTTCTCAAGGAAAGGATTTCAAGTCGTTTCCAATGCGAAAAAAAAATCTTAGTTGTACTTAATATTACAGATTGACTTGAGTGGTAAGACAGAGTATGCTTCCTCATTCCGTAAGTTTGGTATATATTGTGGTAGAATATGGTGGAACAATTCAATGTGTATTGATATAACAGTCATCTTTTACGATTCATTGTGAATAATCTATGTTATTGATATCAGTATAAAATTTTAGTTGAGAGCTGTGAATAAAACTCAAGTCTTTTCCAAGTCCAGTGGCAATTTATTGCTCTATTTTCTGTAGACCTTCTATGGTCGAAGTAAAAAAGGTTTTCTGGAATTTACGATTTTTATTCTATTTCTATGGCTTCTCACCAAGTAAGGTCGAGTCACTTCGATTACATTTATAGGGTGAATTTCAGAGTAACGAGAAAAGAAGGTATTTCATAATCTGATTCTTAGTAAGTCATAAGACAGTAGACAACCTTCAATTAATTAAATTGGGGCATCGTATGAAGACCGCACGGATGCCCTAGTCTTGTGGCTTACGTCTAAACTGAGCGTTGAACATCTATGCCAAGGATAGGAAAAGAGGTGAAACATTAACCAAAATAAATATCTACACGGAAACCTCATTGATATTATTAAACGGCCGTTATATCGTCAACTTTGATATCATGTGTCGTCCCTAGTAAATACCCAAGAGTTTTGTTTACTTTATACTTCAGAAAGATCAAAATGTATGTAAGTTTTAAATCAATTTCTTTATTTAGTTTGATGACCAGCAGTAAAGTTGTATATTCAAAAATCTCTGATCATGCTGACCATTTTGTACGTTTCCGTAGCGCCACATTTCACGTCGTTTTTTTCCTAAAATTGCCGAGCGTTCAAACTGGACTTTAGCCCAAGTTTATTCCTAACTCTGATTCGAAAACGATATTAACTATTACATGAAAGATTATACGTTTCAATTGTTTCGTCTAGGGTGGAAAAATAAAATGTGGTGTAATCTGAGTAAATTGATACTAAAAACTCAATTGTTAATTAGATGAATTTTTATCGGTTTCTATGGTTCAAATCTGGATTTCTTGGAATAATTTCTCATAAAATCGAAATTGAATTTCGAAATTAATTTTTTTTGCGTGATTCGTAAAGCCTAAAATATAATCACGTTAGAATAAAAGAATTTGTTATGAGATATTTGAAATATCACTATACCTACGCCTCCTAAGGAAACTCATTCGTTAGATATTGAAGGGGTTTAATATAGTCTGAAAAACCGAATATTATGGAGTTATTCTCCTCTTAGTAGAAAAGATTGCAAGTGATTTACTTAGAATTCGACGGTAGAGACACAATAAAAATGATCTACGTCAGGTCCGATTATACACGAATATATTAAGAAACAGAACTACACTTACGCAGACAGATGATCTCCAGTCGAGACAGAGCTTTGTTTAATTGCTCTCATGAGAGTGTCATATATTTAAAGCAAAAGAGATGTCATTTTTACTGTCGAGGAAGACAGCAGTTGGGGAACTCGTCCGCGAAACAAAGAGGAAGAAATTCACGTTATGGTGATTCAGAAGTAACCTCAAGGTTGAGTTACATCGTTTCGACCATAAGAATGAACGTGGACCAAATATTTCATGACTAGGATATTCACAAGTATTTACCTTTCCCGCCTTCATATTTTGGCATCTTACGAGATATTATTGCAGTTATTTTACAGTTGTTAGCCAAATACAGGTGTCCCTATCTATTATTAGTTTCCTTAAGTATTTGAACTAACACATTTGAACATTAATGGATCGTGTTTCGTGATATTGGGCTTAATAAATTTAGACTATGTAGAAACTTAGCAGAATCAGTACTAGACATAACTACTCATCTCTTGCTACTAATGATTTGCCAACTCTAAAGTTCATCATCATTAACAAAAGTCACATTTTTTTACTTTAAGCCCTCTTACCATTTATCATTATTTAATATTGCGAAAATTGGGTTTCTGAAGTTCTCCAAGACCTCGTGTTCCCAGCAAATTGCTTCCATCTCTCATAATTTCTAACCCTAACCTACCTCTCATAATCTAACCTGTGACACTAAAGTGTCTCCCTTTTACCATTCCTTGCAATACTATTTTCATAATCCTGTGTCCTATTAAGTTTCCTACTCTTCTCCTCAAGACGTATCAACTTATTTTCGCATGTACTGTTAACTTTTTAAATCACTTGATTTCCTTTCAGAATTTCTTTTTTCAGATAATAAGAATTTCAGCTGAAACAAGCATCGGACTGTGAAAAGAACATTCACCAAGGTTGGATAATAATTTATGTTTTAGCTGGAAAATATTAGCAATTTCTACTCTTTTCATATTGTGATATGTGTCTCCAAACATCTAATAACCAAACTGCTATTGAATTTATCATTAGAATGAATTGATCATAAATTATTCACATCATCGGATATTTTTTTAGCTGAAACGATAATTGTTTTTCCGGGGTAAAAAGAGGCCTTCATTTAATGAGGTGTGATATAATATTCAGCTCCATTTAGATTCTCAATAATTCAATCATTAAACTGGAGACAGATCTCTCAGATAAAGCGAATATTAGATCTGCTTTGAGAATTGGGGATTTCTATTACAGTTATTATATAGATATTTCCTAGAAAATGTTTAGCTTACCAGTAAATAAACATGAGACTAGATATTCCCATAACTTGCACTATCAAAAACTGAACAAAATTATTTTCGTAGTCGTGAAAAATATGGAAATATTTATTAAAAATATTCGGCAAGCAATTTGTATAATTTTGCATGCCTAGTCGTGCTGAAGGTATTTCTATATTTAATTATTATCAACCTTTATATTTGGTGCAGTATATTGAGGACCGTATTGCTGAGCAATTTCTCATCAAAATCAGGCATAATTGATTTTATGTACATCTTAATTCGTGACTTCTTTGGATTATAAGAAAGGAAGATCATGAGAAATTACAATTTTAGTTTGATTGTGAGCTAGATGGAAGAGGAGAAATTTATACCTCAAAATCGACCAAATGAAGACCTTATGTATGCATTATCTCTTTTACCATTCCATAAACGACCTTCTTCTAGCCAATACTTAGATCAATAGAATGCTTCGCGGAGGCTTACAGCGAATGAGTATGCATGGAAAATAGACGAAATTGTACGCCTTTTTATTGAATTCAGGGTTTGAACTCCGGGAGATTTATTTGCAGTATAAAATCATGTATAGGCCGATCTCGTATAAAGGTCAATTCTTCAAAGCTTTGCTCAAAATTTCCGTTTTTTAAATACCTCGTGTCGACCACTAAGTCTTTTCATAATTAGATACCGATAAAGCTACTTTGATGGATTAACAACGATGATAACTCATTACATTTTTCTAAATGTTTATTTTCAAGTGATGAGGATTGAAAGAGATTCAATTCAATATTTGTGACTCTAAAATTGGAATATTTTGACATTCAAAGTCTCAATGAATATAAAATATTAACTGAATTATGCAACCCTTAAATTCCTAACATGTAGGCCAAATTCCATTTTTCGATTAAAGATAGTGGAAATAATTTACTTTAATGAGTAAGACTAACTTGAAAATATCAAGTTACATGTTATGCTTATCTTCAATGGAAATGCTTGTTTTCTTCTCTCAATAACAATAACAATCTCTTATTCAAGTCAACCACAGATTTTGTGCAAGAGAAAAATAGTGATTTGGCTGGGACTCGAACCCAGGTCTCCTACTATCCGGGCAGGTGTTCTAACCACTGAACTGCCGAGCCACGTCCTTTTTCCTTCTATAAATGGGGACTTTAAGTTGCACGCTTTCCTGTGGTAAGTCTAACTCCATTTACATCATTTGTCAACCACATATATTTATTTTTACCGCTATGCTGTTTCTTAAATGCGATTTACACGCAATTTTATACGTGTCTCCAATCAAGGTCCACGCTAACCTACTGTTATCTCAAATGATATAATGTTATTTTAAATCCTAACATTTTTAAGTTACTTTGAAAGCTGCGATGCGATACTTTAGTGACCTAGATTATGAATTGAATGTTTACCTTCAAAATGATGGCAACTTATAAAATAGTCCTACATGAAAAATAAAAAGGTGCGCCATTTTTGTAATTGGTCCTCCCTAATTAGAAAGGTTAGTTTGTAGGAGTGTAATGGGAGGGCAAATAATCCCCTCAAAAATCTACTAAAGTCAGAATGATACTTGCTAATGAATCCTATGGCTGAAAAGATACTGAATTTAGATCTAATCAATTCGACTAACATTTCGTTCCAAAAACGCACGGAGTGATTCGTTACAGTTGATAGTTGCGAAACTGGATGTTCTCCGAAGTAAATTGAGCCACTTTGATCGGAGTCCAAATTCATCAGAAGGAAGATTTCCACCGATATTTCCCCGAACTTTAATCCTGGAATTTCGCTGAAGCGACCGCTACACGTGTGATTCTTAGAAAAGGTTTTAAATACCTCGTCAATGCCAGGGAGTGATGGAAGATGACCAGAATGAAATTGAAGACGAGGGAGACCTATACCGCTGTCGGAAAGATGGATTTTTTCCCTCTTTCTTAGCATGTTTAAGATGATTATCCTGCGTATGAGAGCGAAAATAATCGTCCCTTAGACGTCCCTTATGCAAGGAGAGAGAGACACCATTATAAAAGAAATTGTATCCATTCACGCAATTTACAATCAACATTGGTTAGTAAGAAGCAAATAAACATTGCTTGTGATACCTTTATTTTTTTGTTTCAATAAACGTATGTTTTTAGCCTTCGCATTTCACCTGCGTTATGTTTATTTTTAAATTGAAACTTCCCCTTTGTAATTTTCAAATTAACGAGGTTCTCCTATTTTTGACATTTCTACCAAGGTAAAGAATGCTTCCGGTGATTATTTTTTTGGCATACGTTTGTGCAATTTAATAATGTAAAATCAGAACTTGTTTACACAGCACTAGGAATGTATCTCAGGTATTTTGTGTATACATTTTATACGTATTTTTATAGCACATTTTATACATGTATGCTACTTTTTAATTATTAATGTATTAATGCCACTTATGAAACTGCTCTATTCCTGGTTATCAGGCATCTCCTGAAGAGTCAACTTGGGCTCAGGAGATATTATAACCCTCTTTCCGATTTTGTTTCTATTTAACTCAGCTACAGTGAATGTAATACTTCGCATGTTCAGGGATCAATTGTACTTTATGGAGTCTAAATAAACAAAATATTCATTTAGAAAAATTTGAACTATAAATTGAAAACCTATACGTTCTAATGTGGGAAGTACCGATTACTACTAGTTTTTGAAAGACAGATTAGTAAAAGTTATTACTGAGTCATTTTTAAGAGTAAAAGAATGAAGGCTGAAGAACTACGTAAAAGAGAATAGATAATAATTACTAAACTGGCACTTTTGACAGGCTTCTGGTTAACCAAGTGGGTAGCTTGTACGTCTTTGGTGGAAGTGGTCCTGGGTTCTATTCCCGGTTGGGGGTTGGCGGCAGGAAGGGCATCCGGTGGTAAAAATCAAGGCCAAAACCAAATTCATCAGAAATCATCAGCCGACCACATAAATGTTGGGAGTAAGACTAAGAATATGGAGAAAACTAACACTTGAGGGAGTGGTTGGTCATTGGAAATAAATTCTGCTCTAATTTTCTTAATCTTTAGGAAGAAAAAAAGATTACCTTTGGGAATTACACCATAAGACTACCAATCTATGATTGATAACATGTAATCTATGTAACAAAACTGTCTAAAACAACTTCATAGTTTCCGTGGTAAAAAACAACCAAAGTCGGAAATTCAACAACGCAATCTCAATTATCATCATGGGATAAAAATCTCAAGATAGTACTGAAGAGAAGTAATTGAGGCAATTCAATCATCATGAAGGAAGGGAATTTGGAATTGAATTTTCAAATAATGATGTGTGCTTAAGAAATATGCCTAAGTATAATAATCCATACGTAAATGAGAATGGAAAAAGGGGATTGAGACTACTTCACGTAGTGAATAAATTGCAAATAGGATCAACCTGGAAAGAGAAAGGGTGCATATCCCAGTCACATATGTATTTTTCATTTCCGTTCACTTCTTGGAGTACGTTTTTGCGAGAGTTGCTATTTCCTGAATTCGTTTCTCGTTATTTTGCTTCAAAGGGGTCTTTCTAATGCCGATTAGTGGGCTGGCTGCCCCAATGAGGACCGTGGCGATGGATGGTGCCGCTAAGTCGGAGCCACCACTCGCCCACAAAGCCTCATTAAAAAAGGAAATGATTGTGGTGGCTCAACCGGAAGAATCATCCGTCTGGAAACTGAGTAATCTGTTTGGGCCACAGTCACATACGACTTTTTCATTCCTTTTTCTCCTGCAATTCATTAAATTCACATCCAACATTTCGGTGGAAAGTAGCGATGAAAGAAAACAAATTCCTCTCATCCTCTTCTTCTGTTAGATTTTAATTTTTTCAATCGATACCCTTTCCATTGCAGCCATTTTCGGTACTTCCTCGTTCGCTTTTCCCTCCAATCAGCTTACTCATTCCAATCCACACTGCGTTCGCATCTCAATAGCTTCTACGTCTTCCGAACCCCGTTCATGTTTCGTATTCGTACATCGAGGGACTCGAGACAAAGGATTTTATCAATCTCTTCCGAATATCTTATCAAGGCTCTTCGCCGTCGTCGAATCCTTTCCTTATGAAAAGCCTCTTTTGCCATCGATATTCTTGTTACAGTGCTGTAAGGACTCTCGCCAAAGCTCACAACTGCCCCCAATTCCCCCATCCTCTTCGTGTTTGGCCTTGTTTTCCCGTAAACATCGCCATTCGTGCCTTCTCGCTCGCGGAATGTAATTTTCCATATGAAAATGTGTTAATTTAAATAATACGGACGACTGGAGGTGAGTTCTTTCGTCTCACCATATCTTGATGAATAGAATATTTTTCGTCTGCTATTTTGGACAGGATCTAGGAAAATTAATCCTTCATTTACTTTCGTCTCGGCCACGGCTGTGAAAATATGAAAGCAATTGAGCTATGGATGATGCTGAATAATGACATTCGTTCTTGTTAGTCCTTATCGAATCTTAACGATCATGTTATTCTTAGGGCAATTGTTATTCATTTATTTGGAGATTTTTAGCTATAGCATTCAGGTTGAGAAGCAAGCGAGGACAAAGTATTTCTATCCTTTTCTAGTCTAGTCGTTTCATCCACTAACTCAGCTTTAGGCAGCTAATGGCGGAGATTTCAAACAAACTCCAGGCTATATAATTTACAGGAATATTTTTTCAACAAGCCAATAATGATCAATGACTTAGAGAGTGAATTTTCCTTGTACAAACATCGAATACCAAACTATTCAAATAGTTTATATTCACGATGCATGGGTATTAATGGTGTAGATTATATAATAATAATAATAATAATAATAATAATAATAATAAATCGTCTTTATTTGGGCGAGATTGAGACTTAAAAGTCTCTTCTTCCATCTATGATAGTTAAGATGTTGTCAGTAATTTTTGACAAAAGGAGATAAGTTTTTCAATAGGTGTATAAAGAGCGCAACACAAGAGAGGTGCATGTCATTTTCATTAAAAAACAAATAAAAATCATTAAAAATATGTATAATGAAATTGAGCCTTAACATGGCGCAAAAATACACTCTTTTGTTTTATAAATATGTTGAAGGAATATTATAACAAAAAGATACTTACGAAGAAAGATTATCTTAACCAAAATAGACTTAAGATGTTTTTATCTATCCGAGACCAACAGAGAACAGGGAACTATGAATAACCATTGCAGTACAAAGTAAAAGTTCAACAACTAGTGCTCTTTAAAAGCTATGTTTAATGTCACTGTACGATGCAAATGGCGCTGCAGATAATTCCATAAAGAGCCTCATTAGGTTTGGGAGTCGCTGACTGCCGAATCCTGAGACTGAGGTGGAAGAAACCGATGGCTATTCTCAATATTGCCTCTCAATACACACGTTAACTAACTAATTGGCGGATTGGAAAGGACTATGTGTAATTCGACTTATTAAATGGCGTGTAATGAACTACGCTCAACCGTTGACGATAACGTTACTCACTGATAACCAGAATTCAATGTAAGATTTTCTCGAGCTACAATACATGTATACATCTTTCTTCAGTATCACCACATGTTTATTAAAAAAAAACATTATCAGTATGGAAGGCGTTTAGATAGTTTTTCAAATTGCCCTGCGCAAAGAGCTCTGGACATGTGACAGCCAAGCGCGGGATTTCATTAATACTATTCATTGATAGATACTTGCTACGATGCTTTGCGACCATACCACTTGGTTTTATTTTAGTTAAAAACCATCCCATTCGCGGTAAAGCTGGATTAGAACCTTTAGTCGATCTATTTTTATATCAACTTAATCTTTATCAATATAATCATAGTGTGAGGAGAAATGAATTACTAAGCAAGTAAAATCTTTGCGTTCAAGTCAGGTTATTTCTAGTAAAATATCTATGCCTACGTTAATTTAAATTAACACTTTAGAAGAGTGAAAACATGTCTATCTTGTCATAATAAACTCATAGCCGCCTTGATAATACATATAGTGAATGTAAGCAGCAATTTCATACATTTGTTGAATAAATTTCATGCCATTAGCAGCCATGAAAACTTTACATTTATCAAAGCAGTTCCATGAAAAGCATAAAAATTCTTCACCTCTTTCAGTAAACATTTGTTATTAAGTTGGTGTTTCTTCTGTAGTGGACGGTACGGGCTCCGGAGGAAAATATGCTAACATTTACAGAAATATGACGGCAGATGATTCGTGCATAGTTAAGGCTTCCATTTTCCTCTCACTTTTCCGAGTCAAATCAATTACCCAACTTCCTTGACACGCCTCATGGAACGTTGCCGATACTCTCCATTCGAAATCGAGCCGTGGTGGATTACCAAAGATTGTACTTTTCTTGGTTTCCCCATAAACAGATAAATTTTAATGGCAGAAGGTGTACATATTTAGTGATGAAATATTAATGAAAATATGAAAATGTTTCCAAAGGAACAATAACCGCAAAATGGAACATTTTGGAAAAAATGAAAATATAGAAGTAATCGTTTTCATAGCTTTCTAAATAAAATAATTATAGACAATCCACCTAGGTTTCAGACTTAGTTTTAAATGTAAGCATCCAGAGAGTAAAGTAGAATCAATTATTTTGCCGGTGCAAAATTAAATTAGATTGTGATTAAAGCAAATTTTTGATATGCCTTTGTCTTTGTACGTCTTTTATGGACAAAAGGAAAGGATTTAGGGTAACTCAGCACAATAAGGAGTACGACAGGAAACCCTACGAGGAAACGGTGAGAGTGAGAATTAATAGACTGACAAGACTCGAACCTGGATATTTGCTCTAACCGTTGAGGAATCTCGGTATAAGTCTCACGGTAACTTTGAAAAGAAATGATTGTTCTATAAGATAATCCAAAAAATGTGGATTACGAAATGAAAAGTCTTTAGAGGTAGCCTCATTTGCCGCCAGAATCAATCCTCAAGCTCAAAAGTGTACGTCATCTAGATTACCTAAGTTCATATGTGATTCTTAAGAGAATACACTGATCAAATCCGTGGAAAACTGTAATTATATCAAAACTCGCTATGTAACCCTTCTAATGTACGCAACAAAAGGACTTATCTCATACAGAAGTACCGATAGTTAGATTTAAATATAGGTTTTAATAGCTGAAGCTATAATTAATCTGTTGTATGGCAATTGTAGATCGTTTAGCATTGCAACTGCAAATTAACTACAAAGATGGATGAATATATAAGTGGTTTATTTCCAAAATATTTAAACTAAATCGTAGAACCCCCTTAACGATTCAAGCAACTTAAAAGCAGGGTTTATAGAATAGGGATGCACTACATTTGGAATTTTTCGCTTTGTTCCTTTTATGATTACGACACTATTTTATTTATTATAATTATCTCTTCCAGCGTGTCACGTGATTCATCCTCATACATTACTTCTCTACCAATCCAGATATAGCTTAAAACCAACTAACAGTTCCATCCATTTTACGAATAGCATGAATCTTTGCAATCTTGACCGCACGTAGATTATCTCCGTGTCGCAACGCTTCGACACCGATTTAGCCTTTCGTAAATCACACCAAAATCAGTCGCCAAAGTTTTCCGTCGTCTGGAATCGTCTCTTAAGCTTACGAGGACTTTTACTACAGTGAAAATTCAACACCAACATCATTATCCAATTATAACTCTTTTAAGGCTTCCCTGCGATTGGACCTCTTCGTCGGACTCGGCGTCAATTGAGTTCCAGACACACCAAATCCTTTTCCCGGAAGAACCACGACGAAACCACGAATTACATCTGCGACATGTGGTGTATTGAAGACGATTCAAATGCTACAATTTTTGAGAAACTGAGTTTAAACTGGAAACTAGAACGAAAGGTCAAAACTTTACGCTTTGGTCCCCGTCTATTTTAATTTAAGCTACTTTACTTTTTATGCATAAGGATTTCTACAACGTATGAGCGATTCTAGTGGATTATTAGGAAATTAAAGCTAAAGCGATAAGTGTACTTCAATTACTTATTGAAATGAGAAAGAGTACACTATCGTAAGCATTCCGTGGATGCCTCAAGAGCCGAGAAAGAAAAGGATGCATTCTGATATCATTGAACATCAAAATAATATTTCCACACGTTGTAGCAAAATATTTTCAGCTAATTTTCCATTCAATAATATTTGGAGAGACATTTCGATCTCTTTCGATTATTTTTTTATCTTGATCGATAGAATCCATAGAGATTGAATTTACATTAAAATACAGATTTTTATGTCATAGGTCAGTGAAATTTACACGAAGATGTATTGTACAATTTAAGCTTCTCAGTCTTAGAACTGTTACATATATCTTGCTGGCTAATAGCGATTTATACTAATGTACACATTCTAGGTTTGAGAAAACATAGTTGAAAATGTGGTAAGATTGTCATCCTTTTCTAAAATGTTTTTATCGTGAAGTTTTACGCTATTAACTGCTAATTTAATTTTACTCTTTGTCATAAGTTGAAGGATATATAAAACTTACAAAAAATACAAAGGGTATCTCGTGTGAGTTAAACAAATAAGATCATTCCAGCATTTCTGATAATAGCACAAAATGCAAAACATTTTATACGTAAAGTAGTTCAATGAAGGTGGGAATTTATGTCGAAATAAGTTTCTTCGTAAGCTTCAAATGGTGGTAAACTGTTTGATCGAGCCTTTGCTATTTCGTAAATATATTTCGCTCATTGAGCCGATAATATATCAGTAAAGAGCAACAAGAATGAAGGGAAGAAGTTGATTTTGGTACATATTCAAGCAAAACATATTTACGAATGAAGATTCATATATATTTAATTCACTTGGAGCGTGAGAGATTCAAATGCTTCATCCAAAACCAAGCGGTGATTCCTGTACTAATATTGCGTTTAATAGGATCAGATTACATAAAAGGAAAATTATTCCGTTTCCTGGGATTTAATTAAACATGACAGACATCATTGATACTTATAGTTTCGCAAACAATCTGTGTATTAGGTCACGGGTTATGTATTGTGGAGAAATTGGATCGGTAGGCCGTAGAATCAAGAACATGATAAACCTAAGACCCTCCCTGACATAGATATGTTAGGAGGATAATTGGAGAAGAAATCTAACAAGGAAAAATGTTCAGATTTTATTTTTGAGATGAATTTCGTAAGCTAGGTAAGGTGTGGATGACATAAATCGCTTTTGGAGAAAATTATACAGTATTTTCGAAAAAAAAGACGAGTAAATCGAAATCGAAAAGTGCAGGAATAGTTGAATAAGATACCAAATTAAGCAGAAAATGGAAGAGAGGAAAACAATTTTTAGTATATACTATCAAATATGAGAATTAGCAAAGCAATTAGCCGAAAAGCCGAACTTGATAAAAAACTACATACTTTATAGAATTGATTTTAAAGAAGTATAACCTCTACGGAAACAAAAATAAAACCACGGCCTGTAGTTAAGAAAGAAAATTTGGAGCACTAATGTTAACGAATTAGAGGTTTAAATTTCCAAAAGTTGTCTTTGTCGGTGCCCCTTGCCACTTTCACCGGTAATCGGAAAAAAAGGAAAACGTGAGGATTCCAATGCCTTTCTGTTTTCTAAGAATGTTGGTGAAAGAGGCGAGGGACGCCGACAAAGACGGCTATTGGAGGATTTAAACCTCTAATCTAACTAAAACATTGCCTGTAGCCAGATTTACTCGCAAAATTAGGAACATAAATCATTATCAATCAATAAATAATAAAAAATTAATAGGGAGTAATTTGCTTTTTAAGATATAAGATCTTTAACAATAGAAGTAGAGAGAGAAAAAATAGCAATACAGAATAGTAAAATTGGAGATATCATTTAACAGAGAAAATTAGTTGTTGAATTTGCGTAGCACAAGTTTAGGTATATGAAAATAATTTATACATGCGAATAGTTACGGCGATTTCTTGCATGGCTTGAAACGCTGTTTGAAACACAAAAAGCTCTTGCCTACAATGTCTCCCGAACGGCAAACTAGAATGTTATAGCTCGATAGCTGAATCGGTTGAGTAACCAACCAGGAGATTCTGTTACGATCCCGGTCTTGCCTGACTTTTTTTATGATCGTTCTTCCTTAGTAATTAAGAATCATACTATTGGTCCTTAAAATTTGTATTTAAAGAGTATCTAGTACAAGAAATCTTGGTAAATAACAGTATTTTGTCAACAATCACTAGGATTAGGATTCAAATTTCAATAGCTGTCTTTGCCTGCGTTCCTCGTCTCATTTACCGGTATTCGTAAAAACAAGAAAAGAATGCCGCACTTTAAAGAATACCTAATGCGCATTTTAGGGGGATGCTCCCTTGCTCAAGGGCCATAAAATACTAACAAGACAGCTATTGGAGATTTTAAACCTCTGATTCATCGACAGCTGAATTAAAAATTTTCTTTCTTTATAACCACTAGGACAATGGCCATAACGGAAAAGTAAAACTTAACTAAGCCACTTGATTTTTAATAAACAAAAAAAATCATCGATTTCTACGATATTTTGAGATAGTGGAGGTGTTTGAAAATGTTTTTTTCTGAAATTTGTTGATTTTAAACCCAAATTGTGGTGTTTTGTGTTTTTATTATGTTTCCTAAATTTGGTGTTACTAATTTTCACAGAGTCTCATTTATGCAAATGAATAATACTAGGTACACTTTAGCACAAACATTGAAAATATTATTAACTGTAAATTATGCAAAATATTAAATTACATTTATTTAAAATTGTGCTGTTTACGCCTGAGGAAAATGCTTTTACAGCTGCAGATCAACAAAACATGATATTTTCATTAAAAACATACCGACACGATAGATGTTAGGAAAAACAAAACATATTTCTTGGTGGAATTAGGCGAGATTTTGTGATAATGGAAAGAAAGTTTGGGAATTTATTGCAAAAGATCAAAACTGAATTCGCGTAAGCAAATATGCCACGAGTGATCAAAAATATGACAAAAATACGTAAATAATACAATTATATATTGTACATCTATTTAAATAATACCAAAATTATATCACTCTCTCTTAAAAATGATGAATGAAGCGAAAATCACCAAAATCCGTGCTGCTTATTAAAACTGTTGAAATTGGCGTTATTTCACTAAATCGGCCAAAGTTCGCATTATTTGTTAGTTTTATCGCTTAATGTGAAAAAAACACCTCTATACTTGTTTGTTTTTGGATATAGGATATATTTGGTGGAGTGCTTACTGTACATTGTACTAAGACTAAAGGAGAGAAATTTGCACTTGATGGCTGTAGCAGAAAAGTATTCTTTGGAGTGCTTGTGACAGTTTACATTCCATCCTCCACCGAATGTAGTATCTGCGTCATGAACGGGCAAAGTGTATCAATTCAAGAAAGTTTAAAAATGATGACTTTTCTCTCGGGGAATACTCTTGTGACGTCAAATCCCTCTTCAAAGCCTTTGAATAAACGCTAGAGCGTGCAGCGTAGAGTGATCTCGAGACGCATGCCCTAGTTAACGGCACAAGATAAGAAAAGCAATAAAATGACGTTTTTGATTTGGAAAATGACGCCAAGGTGCACAAAATCGAAAACCTGTTGATTCTTTAAATTTCCTGCGGAATCTTTTTGCTCTCCTCATTCGATATTCTGAAAATAGAAAAAGCGCGAAATTTAATGTGTGGTCATTTTTTTTAGGAGCTACCTTTAATGCGTTTTAAAGGTTATTTCAGTAGTAGCAGGGGTGTTTTCATGTGCCAGATACCGAAAAATGTAGTATTAAAAGTAAAAATGATTTTACAATCAAAGAAGTTTATTGTCTAATGAAACTTTTCTGCTGCTTGATTGTGTGGGTCGACTGTTTTTAAAATTTTGTGATTTATTCGATTGATATTAATCCTTAACAGTTCACGTGTATAAATGTACGTATTTGTAAAATCGATGTGGAAAGGTGTAACTTTGTGGAGAGCCATGATAAACTACCCTCTACTATACTTTAAACTAATTTTTATTTCCTAACAATTTTTACTGGGGCAATAATTAAATCCTTCAATAAATATTTTGTGGAAAATACAAGTTATCCTTTCTGCACGCATACATGTGGGCATATAAAGAATGATAACTCTAGATCAGAAGAATAAAAGTGTACAGTGAAACTTATCTCAATGACAGAATAAAAAAGTATAATGCAACAAATGAGTCACTATTGAATGATGAATCTAGAATCGAGCAAATTATCATACATTTATATTGTCATTATGTACATTGGGTCAGACGTAAAAAACATTTGCACAGAAATATTCATATCATTACAATGAATGAAAGAGGAAAGTTGTTTCTATGTTACTGAGCAAATTATGAAAGCAAACTTAAATTTCTAAGCAGCTGTATATCTAAGATACATTTAACGATGACAATTGTACAAACAAGAAGCTATTCGACAGAATGGAACGTGATGTTTTGGTTGCAACATAAATATTTAACTCAAACCTATCTTTTATTATGGACTATCATTCAAAGAAAAAATATGAAAATTGAACCACTTTCTGTCATTCTCAAGGTATAAAACACATCACTATTTGTTTGTGTTTAAAGGTGATTTGTTACTGTAATGTCTTGGCATCACCAGAGTCAGTATGCTACTTTGATGTATTGCAACTAAAGATAAAGATGTAAATGAGAGCCTTATATGGATCACCCTTCATGTTATTTTCATGTATTTAATTTTCATTTTTAACTACTGATACATTTCCTGTTGTTACATTTGAAACTTATCTCGCAATTAGTTTTTATTTGTGGGATACTGATTTTATGTAAATATGTCACACTTGTTCATTATTTTTTGTATACCTCTATCGATTTTTCTTCTTGTCTTTTATAACTCTTTTAACCTACTTTTATCATCAAATGCAGCTATCTATTTGTAGGCTTCGCAGTTTTTTGACACTCCCCTTCTAGTGAGTGTTTTCCTGCAGTGGAAATTTTTCCTAAGCTCTTAGCTTAGGTTTTTTAATCCGCATAGTAGTTTTCTTCTTTGTTCTTTTGCAAGCTATTTCCATTCATTTCTCATACGACGAAGGGTTAGATGTAAGAAGAGACTCCTTGTATCAATCTCACCCTAATAAAGTCCTTTTATTATTATAATAATAATTATTATTATGTATTATTATCTGTTTCAATTGTTATTGTCATCTCAAGCATTTTTCATAACTAACTCAACATAACAGCAACACTGATCAATGAATCACCCAGTGATTCGCAAATGTTTTAGTTAAGGTTGCAGAGTCTGAATCTTTGAAAAAAGTTTGTATATACAAAGGCTACTGCAGCTTCAAATTAAAAATTGAGAATATTAAAAGGGAAGATGTATAAACTAGTATTGGATGGGGGGATGCCCCAACATCTTGAATTAAATGTTAACTAAGAAAGGGGGAATAGATTATGAGTCCTCATCTATTCTAATTGAGCATATAGGTGTGAGAAAGCAGGTAGAAGAGTATTCTGCGGTTCTTTATTAAACGTGAGGAGTTATGGAGAGAGGAAAAAAGGGCTGAATGCAGAGTTGTTCTTTCCCTACTTTTTTGTATGAAATCGAAGGTGGAGCACGTCAGAAAAACATATGAGTAAACTGAATGAGTTTGGAATTTATTAAATGAGAAACGCACTGAAATAAAATAAAAAATAGGAGACACTATAAATAATTAGAAAAGATAAAAATCCAGAGTTCATGAATAAAAAGAAAGATTTTCATTGGTTTAGATAAGAAGATTTTCATTGGTTTGAACGTATAAAATAAGGGAGAGGAAAACATAGAAAAAGGCAGTTGGCTATATTGTTATGGCAATAGGATACCAAAGAGAAGAGCGGAAGGAATGTATATAAAGATACTAGGATAGATTCGAAGCAAAAGATGTATACAATGATAGGAAAGTGTAGAGGAGTTTTGTGAATAAACGAGGTAAAGAAAGGTCTCGGAAAAGGAATAACGCGCGTACGTAAATAAACAGTGCAGACCATAAAATCAATGTGCATCACGGTTGGGTCTCTAAATAACTTAACGTGGGACCCGGTAAAATTTGGACGATGAAACGTAGCCCTTCTTTCTGGACGATGATTGCATTTTCATAATGTGCCAAATGTTTGCAATCTTTAGTAGCCGTGTTTTATGCTAACTTACATACATAACCTATATTCTAAACCTCTTATATTAAGAATAGGGGAGATAAATTTACTTTGGTTTACACATTATGTAGCTTTTCTAGGAAGAAAAGGATGGATTTTTAAGTTCATATGAAATTCTGTATGGTTACATTCATTATGTTATTGCTACTAGATACTAATGAGTGGAGGATGTTTATTTATTTCAGGAAGGAGAACGAAATGCATATTTAATTTAGTTTTAACTTCTTCTTTCTCATGGCTGTGATAATATGAAAGCTAATGAGGAATGAAATGGTATTTATTTTCGCTACCCTAAATTGAAGCTATGACAATGCATCATCCAAAGGATCATTGTGCCGATGACTTTTACCCCTAACGTCATTCTGGCTCAGTAAGGGTAGCAAGGGAATTCGCTCCTGGGAATAAGGATCAGAAGTAACCTTGAACGAAGCCTTGTCGCTTATAAAGCAAGGAGGAAACAGACGTGAAAAATACCGCCATACCTGGGACTCTAACTAATATCTCCCTGTTTTGTGACAGGTATTCTGTACATCCTAACTGACAAGTTCTTCCTCAAAAATTGGGAAATCTGGGTCTGGTTACAAATCATGTCGACATATTTCGTTTCTATATCTCCTCACTCCTAATGTGGCTTAGTAAGCCACTTCTTTCTCTTCGGGTGTTGGTAGGTAATTATATAGAAGACATAGATGTAGTCAGCCACCTATCTGATGATTTTACATACAGTTTTAACTGGTGCAAAATGCACTTTCGTGGCTCCTTATCGTAAGTAAGGCTTTGTCTTTACTGCAAAAACCTTTCTAATTTGAGTCAAAGATATTCCAAAAGCAGCTCAGTTTAGAAACAGGCCACGTTTTGAATACTTATACAGGAACGAAAATATTTCTCACGGATGATTATAGTAATATTTAAAAAAGCCAAAGAATACGTGCGCACGCATAGCACGATACGCATTCTCCTAGTTTTGGAGTTTGAGCCACTCATCAAATGCTCCACAAGTTAATTGTGGATCGACGGGGCTGACGTAAGCGAATAATATTAACTCTCGAGAGAAATTTTTTCTGAAACTTGGCGGAATTCAATAACGGAAGCACTCGATTGGAAAGGCTACATTATGTGGCAAAAGGAGCGAATCAATAAATTAGGATTGCAAGATCGAGGGGTTCTCGCCAGCGGTCCACCGGAGAGGAAAAAGAATACCGATGCGTGGGAGTAGCCATTAATTCAACACGATGAAGGTTACGCGGAAAAAGTGGTATCTTGCGAGACGCAAATTCCTTCGAACTAAGACGCGCAATCGATTTGCACTGTTATATTCGCACATGAAGACAATACAATTACTTTATTTCCTTTTGAGGCAATTTCAATAAAACCTTTATCTAAGTACATTTATACCTGTTAACTATGATTCACTTGCCATGAATAATATTTTCCTCATATCAATAATGCTTCTCAACATATCAATAATGCTTCTCAACATATCAATAATGCTTCTCAACATACCAATAATGCTTCTCAACATACCAACAATGCTTCTCAACATACCAATAATGCATCTCAACATACCAATAATGCTTCTCAACATATCAATAATGCTTCTCAACATACCAATAATGCTTCTCAACATATCAATAATGCCTATCAACATATCAATTATATCAACATATACTTCTCCCGCCATTAATAATGAATATCCTCATATCAGCAATGACTCTCGACCTATCAGCAATGATTCTCCCACCATCAGAAGTACATTATCATCAATCAATAATACTTCTCAGCATATCAACAATAATTATTTTCCCGTCAACATTACTCCATCTTACAACAATTGAAAAACCAAACAAAATACTTTACCTCCTATTAATAATTTTTTTCCATCCATCATCTACCTAACTACCTAAAAAATGCTTTCATATTACTCAATTTGGTAATCGAGTATTCTCTATCTTTCGTAAATATAGATACCCTTGTGCTTTTATTTTTAATTGGAAAACAGAAATGGTATCATGATTTACTAAACGACTCAATGATGGAGTGCTTGCTTAGTCTTAAAAAAATGTACAAATCTAAATCTAAATCTAAATAAAACCTATCTTAATTTATTTTTAGTTATAATTCGAATATATTTTTCACGTAGATCCTAAACTGTGTGCCTGGTACCTTAAAAAGCTAAACAAAAATTACTAAAAGATAAGTATATTCACAGTCTCTGCCGTACGTGAAATGTAGTAAAGGAAGACCAAATAAATACACATTTTAGAAGATTTTTGGAGTCGGGGGAGTTTTTTCTAAACATGCACCTATGCAGGAAACTTCCTGGGTTCTTGAAGAGGTAAATATGCTACTGGTAAAGTAATCTAATCGAACAACATAAAATACTCTGATGGAGATATATAACTTGAATAGAAACTATAAATATGTCTGAGTTTGAAAAACATAATTTGAAATATATTTAACCAGAAAGAGATAAATTAAACCCGATTTAATAACCTATCTTGGAATGAATGATAGATAAAATATGTAATTGAGCATTTTTCGTGAAGGATAATTTGCAAGAACTGATTATTGGAATCGATAGAATCAATGCACTGAGAAATAACGAAAGAGAAAATCCAATGAAAAATCAACAAAAGTTACTCTAATAAATGGGGGAGGAATATCATGAGAAGAATATAGAATGATGTCAGAATGATATAAGTATATGATACAAGACTTTCTGCTAACGAAGATTTATTTGGACTCACAAAGCTATCGGGGGTTTCGGACGATGACAGTGCATGGACATGCAATAACATGAAAAAGAACATATCACTCGGATCTGCCGATTGTTGTTCATAAGTTGTTTAAATAAATACAACTGCTTTTTTATAGTTTATTTTTATAAATTGTGGACACGCGGGGAAGCTAGTTTAGGCATGAACTCATGTTCGCTGTCACAATATCATCTATAGATTATTTCACCTAGAATTAGAATGTAAAGACTTTGATATATTTCTGTGTAAACCCATTTATTCTTAGTGTAAGATATATTTATCTTGTTTGTATATTTGACTAACACTTTCAATTCATATCACTTTTAAATCACATGGTTATTGTGAAAGTGATATAAATATTGTGAAATATATATTTGTATTTTAATTTTTTCTTATGCAATAGATAGGATATCTTTATTTATTTCCTATTTTGTAGGGTTTATTTATCTACTGTTTATTATTTATTTATTACATGAAGCTGATATTAATATGGTCACATTTTATTTTCTATATAATATTATTTTGTTATCTGTTATATGTTTTATATATACTTGTGTAATAGAAAAAAGGTATTTTACGCCCGTTTAATAAATCTAATATAATCTAATCTGAAATTAATATCGGATAATCTTTGACAAAACAGATCCTATGAAACAGTGGTTGTTTAAATGAATGCAATAAAGGAAACTTATTTTATGGTACGAACGAAATAATACTTATTATAGCACAGATATTAGATATGTTACTAGTCAATTCTGAGTTTCCTATGACCAGATATACCTTGCAATTTCACTTTCCCTTTGTGTAAACTGAATACTGCTAGGGATATATATTTTGTTAAAAGTAGTCTGACTATAATAATCCATTATGAAAATTACTCAATGGAGTCATACTTCTTGCCTTCGTATATTTGCCGAAAGTTTAAGACGAGGAAGGGTAATATATTACAAGGGATTTTAAAAAGTTCACGTACCGAGTTATACTGTCTCTGTAATAATTTGGAAGTAACGTCGAGTGATATTGTAGTACATACATTGTTTTGACCAGGCAGCATTGAAGATTTGTGACAAAACCTCGTGCGCGGCCGGGAGACGTAACAATATCATGACTGGAATGTATAATTGTGACGTAACAATAGCATGACTTGGAACCTCGAAAAAATACGCATTCACGTCGACGCACAATGGGCTAGAATCGAAAAAAGCTGGACCAAAATACGAAAATAGTTCGTTTGAGAACGGGATTTGAAACTTTACATGGCTACTTGTGTATAACTTCATTTATAAATATTATCCTTTGGGTTCCTCTTTAGAAAACTAGACTAAAATTTACACTAAAATAAGAGTCTTCCATTTTGTTAAATGAATCATGAAAAAAATCAACTATGATTAACAAAATTGAGAATTATGGGGACAAGGAGTAGGTTTTATAGCATGGCGTTTCATTTTGACCAAAAATTACCTTCATGTGGGCTAAGCAAATAATATTAGCGTTTAGAATATCGCGGAAAACAAATAATTGGCAATTTAGCAATATCTGGTCAACATTGACCTTATTTATAATATAATAAACTGAAATTAACGTAAATGACTTGCATAGCTCTATTCGGAACTCTTTCAATAGTGGCCATAGGAATTTTCAAAGTTCTTAGTAAAAGATCAACATTTTTTAGGGTTTTTGGCCAGCCACTCTCAACTCTAGGACAGTCAGTTTATCTTAATTATTTCCAAACTCTTAGATTAGAGAATCTAGCCGGATAAGTGAGCTGTGACTTAGGCAGGGTGCACTCCCCTTCAGAATGGGAGTTTCTCCCGCTTTGGAAATGAACTCTAGCTCCTCTACTTAGGGATGCCAAATTAGAGAGTCGATTCCGTTAAATGGACGTTATAATAGTACTGATTTCCAATAGACTATTTGAAGCATATATACAACTGCCGTAAAATATTAGTCACAGATAGAATGTTGTTTTGAAATAGTAAAAGTATACTTCAAGTGTAATGCTATTGCTGAGAATTTTCTGCAATATTTTATAGTACTGTTGAAAAATGTTAAAGTAAGCTTATAAATATAATTAATATGTTCTATTCACTTTGTGGAATTCAGTATAAACCATCGTAATCAAACTAAGTTACTAAGTGTTTGATTACGATGGTTTAAGATTATAAATGTAATGAATGTATACAATGTATTCAATATGTAATATGGACGATTAGTCCAATTGTAAGATGTATTTAGATAATTATATTATATCATAAACAATAGCATAAACATGCAGTTAGAATACAACTGAACTAGAACTACATACGCGGAGACTTAATATTGAATGCAACCTGATTTATATAACGGAAGCACAGAAATCCGATTATTACGTCATTATGTAGAGAAAATTTCAAAATATTTCTAGATAACTTGATATGAAGATGAAATATAATTTGGGTTTCGCTTCTGATGTTATTCAATTAAAGATAAATAGTCGCGAAAGAAAAGGAGTTATGCGAAATGTAAGACGAGGCTATTGGGTGAAAGAAAGAAGATAAACGCCTTAATCCGAGAAGCGGGAGAATTTGAATACCATCATCAAATTCCGGGAGTGAATCCTTTGAGGGTTGGTAACCCTGCGTATGCCTGTGGGGGGGCGTACAAGATGACAGGCCATCATTGCTTCCTCTGGCAATGGATATCTTTTATTACCTGCGGGAGATATGAACGGTAGGAAGGCGTAGATAATGAGGAGGAAGGCAACGCCCATAAGAATGCAAGCCATCGATTGATCTCGCTTCCTTCCACTGGAATTGCTTCCCCTCCTTCACAAAGGCCTCTTCCCCGCTCCCACAGAGCCTTCTTTATTTTCCGCGGACGCGATGTGCTTTTGTTTGGATCCTTATTCAATTTTTCCGTCCTTGGTATTCCTTCAGCGGTAATGCGGAACTTACTTCGCGATCAAGATGCCTCGGAATCCATTATTACTCTTCTCCTGAATATTCATAATGTACACTCCTGGCCAAAATGTACTAACCACCGGTCTTTGGGATCGCTAGGGAGGTGGTGCGTTAATTTTGGTCAGGACTGTACGTCTACCATTTACTCTACCTTTGATTGCGCATGTAAATTGCGATTATGCATCTAGTAATGATTAGTATTATTATTTGACCCCTTATCGGTGAGATTAGGCTCTGTAGACTCTTACTCCATCAAACCTTTTCATTCAGTTCAACTATATGTTTCCATAATTGATAATCGGGATGCCTATAAAATACATATGTGGATTTCATTGGAAGAGGATGAAGAATATAAAACAACATAAGATTATTAAGTCGGGAAGAAATAGAAGATGGGATGGGGCTAGAAGTATTTGTTGGAAATAATGGCATAACACTGCGTGAAAGAGAAGAATATAGTGCAGGAATGCAGCAAACATCATAGCATATCTATAGAAAACCTTTGAGAACAATGAAGATAAAGAGTTCTTGTTTATAAAATTCTCTGGCGAGGTTTTGTGGAAATATGTCATGATGAAGAAAAACAGTTTGTAATTTTTCCACAGTATTTTTTTTTAAACAATAATTACAATACTTGATAATGGAGATAAATTTCTGAAACTAGTCGTGTTTTGTTTCCTTTTATTCTTTTTAATAAATTACTGTGGAAAAAGCACAAATTGTTCTTCTTCATCAGTTCTCGTACAAATTTTTAACAATTAATTTATAATTAGATGGGACATTTTCTGTGATCTACAACAATTTATTTTGGTCCACATGATTGGTTCAGAGTCATTTCAATGGTAAATCCAAATGAGGTCACAGTATTTTCGGAACCTTATTGTTAAGTTCGAAAACATTCACTATTATGCAAAGAAAATTGATTTACAGATTGTAATTAGGAAATTATTGAACTAATATGAAACGTAGAATCCAACCATTAAAAAGCGTTTGTGTTAATTACTAAACGATTTTTAAAACACTGAAACTAATATCGTAAAGCAAATAAATACACAGAAGTAACTGACTGTTAATGGCAATTTGGATTTATAAATTTCCTTAAACTGCAATATTTTATTTGAATTGCCATCAGTTGGTTTTCTAATTTTTGGTGTTGATCAGTAAGAGTTTATCAAAAAGGAATGGTTTATAAGAAATTAAAAACTTCTTTGAGCTTTTGCCCTCAACTATTTACAAATATTCAGTGTACAATTTTTAAAGAACAAGTTAGTTTTGAATGATTTCCTACGCGACATTCGGTGGGACATTATTAAAAAAACGATTTCCGTAATACTTTGAGTTTGAATTTATTTTGCAATAGCAAGCTAAGTACGAATAAGCATTAATATGTTAATTTCCTCTCTGTGTGGACGAATATTGATTCAAGTGGAAAATACAATGCTTCGACACTTTTAAATTTGTCTTATAGTATGCTCGATGATATTTAATGCATAAAAAAATTGATTCACTTTTATGCGCACGAAACAAAGTATCACCAAAACGAGATTAATATTGAAGAAAATATTTTAAAGCCCCCCAGCTATTATTACAACAAAATAAAATATCTTGCAATATCAGAGATTCCAGCTAACGCAGCTTGATATATTTATTAAGAACATTACCGTCATTAGAAGAAACATGATAATCTCTAAAAACAAAGTCCAGACCTTAAGATTTAGGGAGAAGGAGTAATTATTTCGTTTGATTCTAAGCAAAATTACATGTTTAAAGCTCACGGGAAAACTCACTTTTACTTGGAAAGAAAACTACGCAAATTAACTTAAAGTCCACATCTCGCAGTTATAAAACGCGTAGTAAAGAATACATACACAATGAAACGTTTTGTAATAGAAAGAAAGAAGGATGGCAGAATAAACGATTTGTAAATACGAGTGTAAAAGATTTTCTTTTCAATTGTCGAAAGACAATCATTGCTACTTAAGAATAGCTATATTTACATCTCATTGTAGTGCCACAAGTTTGATTGTGGCTGAGTTAAAAGTGACTGATTATTGAGTTAAAATGTTACAAAAATGTAACGTTAAAAAGTATTGTTCAATCAATTAGCGTTCATTGTAAGAATATTGTAACAATACAGAAATCAATGTTAGCAGGCGTGACTTCGTGGAAAGTCATAGTAAAATAAAAAACTTTGTAATTAATTTTTTAGCAATATTGAATAATAAACTTAATAGTTAACTTTGTAACAATATTGAATAATAGTATCGACTTTTATTTAATTTGGAAATATCGTAGACTCAGTTGAACTTACTTGCAGATACGTTTCGAACCCGCTCTTTTGTCTGCATGTATAGTTAAACATTCATCAATAGGAATTGGTAGAATACCACGTGCATAAAACCAATACTAAGCTTAGCATTCGCCATTAGCGGTCATTCAAGCAAGTGAAGCTGATGAGGGAGTCTCTTAGCGAAAGCATCCTTTGATTTCACTCGACGCGGATTGTTGCAGCAGCGCCCTCTGCGAAAATAGAATTGTCGAAGCGATGATAGATGGCGAAGGTATTTAAAGCAGGCTCCGGAAGCAAGATGAAAGAATGATGAAAGAAAGATGGTTCGAGAATAGCTCCGGAGCGTAATGCTGAGGAAAGTGATCTTCGGATAAGTACCTCGCCAACTTTTATGGAAAGCGAGACGTGGGATTATGAAAGTATGCGAAAAGCTTTAGGTTAAAGGTCAGCCAATGGATGGAAGTGAAATGTTTCACATTGATCCGGAAATTGGGTTACGAGAGTTAAGTCGAGGAATGTCGAAATGGAAATATTATCGTACATCAAAGTTAGCATGAAATATTAGATACTTGATGAAATATAATGAGAATATTTTCTTAGTGAAAAGGAAGGATGAATGGGGAAGGTAAAGTCAAGAAAGAACCGATAATATTTCCATGAAAATATTTACCAATTGAATATTTTAAACACCAGCTCAATCTTTTCGACCTCCAGCGACTTCTGTACATTCGAAAAAAGGCTAAAAAAATTAAATAAACGAAAAACTCTAGAATCATTAACTAAGAAATCAAGAACGTGGAAGTAATGTACTGTCTTGCTTGAAACAGGACGTATTGGCTAGCAGGTAAAATTCATTCATTGATATCTTTCTACTGAATATGAGATATGTATTTGAAAAGGGATTAAATTTTATTTTAACAGCTTAAGTAGCGGTACCTATTCTGATCATTATGTATCAATTTTATAATTTATTATTAATTATCATTTATAATTGATTCGTATTGGACCCTTCCTTCAATTCAAAGAAAAAATTATCATGCTAAATACAGCTGTCTTTATTATTTTCTTATTGGAGTTATTTAATTGGAATTGAAAGAGTTTAAAATGTGATGATGTTACACTGAAAGTAGATGCTAACATAAGTTAATATAAGAAGTATTTTGATATTCTTGGCATAGACTGTGAGAAAAAACATTAATATTTATAATTTTGTTCTGGTCTTAATTTACAGATCCGTAAATAACAAAGTTTTACATCAGCGTAGATATTAATCAATGGCAAGGTTCAGTTGAGATTTTAAATCTAATAAAAATGTCGTTGCAATATTTTCGAACATCATCTGAAGATTGAGGGTACATTATAGTGAGGTGGGTTGCCATAGGTTGTTTGCAATAGAAAATGTATTCGCACAATATCGCAGAGTCAAAATCATTTGAATTAGGCAAATTCAATAAGGATATCAATAGTCTAATAGCGGAGAATGAGTACAACAGTTTTCTAACATTTATTAAGAGATAAATAATGTAAATGGTATGGGAAGAAAATGATGAATTGTATTAAAGGATAATTGGAAAGCGAGTTAACCCTAAGAAAAACGTACACGAGTTTGTAAGATTTTCCAGATTGAAGGCAGTATAGCTATTTGGTTAGGCCATGAACTAAAAGACTGTTAAACAATAGTAATCAGAAATAAGTCTTTATGGAATTAATTTCTTAAGTAATCTTTTAAGGCTTGAAGAATGCTGTTTCGATGATATTCAATTCCAGGAAAATAGCGGTACTCGGAAATGATGAAAATTTTACATGAATTTCTTATGGTAGCGATCATTCATCAAAGGAATGCTACGGTAAAAATGTATGTAAGGACTACGAATTATTGTAAAGCAATGTGCTCTATACAAACACACATGAAGTTGAAGACGTCACCAAGATATTTTCCATTAGTCCATTTTTTACCAATCCACTAATCCAGAATAATTGAAAACGATATTTATAATAAATATATTCTTTTAGAAACATAATTCAGTGTAAGAATCCCTAGAAAAATATATAAGGACATTATTGCTATGTAATTAAAAGAATTGAAAGCAGCAGAAGAGGTAAAACGTTCCATGACGTCTGTTTAGTTTAAATACTAACTTACGTAAATATTAAACGCATTTTTATGACATATACTCTAATTATCAACCGATTGCGAATAAAATTTAGCTATTCCTGTAAAGAGGGCGAGAGAGCATAGTTTCCAGGGTATTCCAAGGGTAACTGTCCGTCCCGAATCCACCTGTACATACCAGGGATTCATATATCTGTGTGGTTTCCAGCCCCTTCAGGAAAGTGTATTTTATGTAATAATTGTTGGTCGGTTTTACCTATTGAAATATGAATTATCCAATAACTGTATAAAATTATCCCCACAACTCTTTTTCTTATGTTAGAAAATTTTCAGGGGCGGTATCAGGTGTAATGTAAACGTTCAGAGATCCCTTGACATATCTGTGATTCGCTCTGAGATCAGCTCAGATCAGAAGGTGGCAATCCTATGATCAGTGGAGAGGTCAAGAATAGGGCATCGAAATGTAATTATTTTCGTACAGATTTACTCTCCGGCTAAATTTCCGTTCGCTCCGAAAGAAACCGGTTTGAACCGCTATTTTCGATTCGATTAAATTATTTCTGAGCAAGGTTTATATTATACTATAACTATAATTTTTATATGAGTACTACATAGAATTTTCTGTGATTAAATTTAGAGTGAATATGCAAACCGAAGAAATTATCAAAAATATATCTTGAACAGAATACTCTAATATAAATTAGTGGTTTGAATGTTATATTTGAATATGTTTATAAAATCACTGAAATAAAAAATTGTGTACATAACTACTGTTACAGTTAACGGAAATTCCAACCGATCATCAGAATGGAAAGAAAAACGGTTTATATTTTGGTTGAGATTGAAGAATGTTCATTTTTCGGCTCGGTTTACACTCCGGAAAAGATTGCGTTTTTTTCTGTTTCCGGTTCCTTGCCGGTTTAAAACCCTTATATGAGACTCCGGTTTAAATCTAATGGGCGTGGTGGAATTCGGTGAAAACGAATAAAACTCACGTTGATGACGACGCGTTCGCAGTAGTCGTGGTCGTGGGGAATGGGTTCGAAGTGGGCCACGCCAGGGTAGGGCGCATGGGAGGCCGGGCCCTCTTCGTCCTGACTACTCAGCTTCGGCAGGGACCTGAGGAAAGAGAACACACAGTTAGTATTGAAAGATGCGCAACTACAGAGAAAATGTTTCATTCGATAAACGTGCGGTGGATAATGTTACCTCAACTTTTGAATGCGTATATCTCAACGTTTTGCGAACCAAAATACCACGCATCATCCTGGATGTCTCAAGGTGAAGGATTTTTTTATTGTATGCGGCCGAATTCCAATTGTATGGAGCCCTAAAATAATCCCAAACATGTTACGTGATTATCACACGTAGTTTTTGGATGAATCACAAATATTTCCTGCCGTATTAGACAGCGGGAAGTACCGGCTTGGATGTAAGTAAATATTTCTTATACTAATAAACCTATTCACCTTTGTCCTGTTGTATGGCTGTGAAACATGGGGTAAAAGGACAGCGGAGAAGAGAAGATTAAAGATGTGGCAACACAGAAACATGATTACAGTAAAATAGAACGAATAAATGCTGGTGCACAAGAAGCAATTCTTTCACGAAAATATACAGAAAGGTGTTCGTGGAAAACCCCAAAGAGAATAGATGAGAATTGATTGAGCATATTTGGAAATAGAAATATACCCTTGGATTTTCAACCGTTGATGAGGTATATTTATTTAGTTGTATTAACATTACAGTCATATCCATATCAGCTGATTGTGAGTTTGATGTTCATGCCACTACTGATTAATCACATTGATGTTCAACATGCTATGAGAAAGAATATTTTGTTCTGCTGTTTACTCTATCTGTAAGTACCTCATTAAAGTTTATTATCTTTTATGCTGTCATTTCTCTTTCTTCCAACCTTCCCTACACATTTCGCAGATTTTACAAATCCTTCTTCTCTATATGGATGATTTCCTGCAGTGGAAGTTTTTTTCTATTATCAAAATTAAAAGTTTTTATTAGTGGTACAAAAAATTCTCTCTTTCCATATTTTCTCTCTATTTCCGCATTAACTGTAAAAACTCTATGTATACTAATGTTATGTTTTGCTTTTATGTAACTTTTAGACAAGGTTAAATGGAAGATGGAATTTCCTAATCCCAATTTTCCCATTAAATACCTGTTTATGCCTGTATGTATATTCCGACAGTATTATTATGAAATTATTCTCCGAATAAGTTAAATACCGTATCAGTATCACCTTCAGAACATTGCCTGAGAAGAAAATTAAAAACAACGAGTGAAACCAATGAAGGAAAATCATCATGCATATGTTAAAATGACAATGAGGTAAAGCATTCTCATATGTCTCATCCAATTGCATCATTATTTAAAAAGTTATTCAATATGAATTTGCACAACATCATCTGATTTCCATTCGAATCACAAAATAAACAACGATAGTTTAACTTTGATCAGACAGAAATGAATTAGCAAGAAAATGCATACATTATTAACAGCAGATGTCGATGGAAAGAATGCATTTAAGACATCCACACTTTCTAGCAATTCATCGACGAACTGAAGCAACGTGAGAGCAATTATGAACGCGATCTGTTGAGCGTGAAGAAGCAAATCAATCCAGACTCCGGACGGAATCGATCAAGTACAAATTTTGTTCGAAGGCCTCCGACCTACTTCAACTTGAAGATTTCGACCCGCAAGAGGACGTCCTAAGGAGCATTCCTATTGATCTGCAAAAGTCATTTCCGTACTTTGAGAGATGCACTCCAAGGCGTTGCGCACAACATGGATGTCTGCGAATTGGAGCGACGGAGATGAAGGACGTTTTGTGGGAGTTATCGGCGGATGAACTCTTAGTTAACGTCTTTATCGGGATTGAAACCTGAATGTCACTTCGTCGATTTAGACCAAAATCGCGGGAATGGATTATGCGATTGGAAACAGAGGCGGATTCAGGGTCGGGTGAACTAGGCGACCGCCCAGGGTAGAGGTGGAGACCCTGCGGTGTTTCCCGCACTTTTCGTCAAACAATCCGTTAATTTAGTTCAGATGTCGTTTATTACTTCAAGCAAAAATAAAATGAATAATTTTACACTTTGGTACTTTTTAAAATAAAAAAATCAACTAATGCATTATTGAAGCGATATAACATTGTGGATTTAAATTCGAACGGTTCGTTTCTCAATTGATGGTCACAAGCACATTATGCATTTTAAACAATAATAACTCTATCTTTAGATTATAGTAGAACCCATTAGTAAGTAAACTGTGGGCTTTATGCCACATGTGGCTTTCGCTTCGTTTCCTGAAGCGAGTGCACGAATTTGAATAGTCTCGTCTCTGGGTATCACGTCACGCAAAAACAAATGAAAATATTCAAATTAATGGAAATATTTTACCAGGGTTTACTTGGCGATTCCGACCTTTTTCTTTCCTACAAATTCGATATTAGCTTTTTGAAGGAAACAGGCAATTGAATATTACCTACCTTCATCGACCTATCCCAGCATTATTTCAAGCGACCCTTTTGCGTATCTTATGCTTGATGATGAATCCACACATTGTAATCGGAATTTTCATTTCATACGAGACCTAATATTTTCTTATGCAGCCGAATGGTTTCTTCGTAAAAATTTATATCCCCGACTTAAGGCCTTGCAAACATTGTAGAACCACCATTTTCAAATGTCGGCTCAGAATATCGGAAATTAGGAATAATCGTAAACTTAAAACTATTTGGCCGTTAAAACACAGTTACTCATACGTAAAATTGATTATTTCATCTAGGAAGTGGCTGGACAGCGGGAATTAGTAACTTAAACTCTGAGAGTGGAAAGTGAAGGTGTCATCATCACTGGAAAACTCTCAGCATGTAGGTTTCCATCTATTGTTTATGCTCATCCGAAGATCGGTATATATACATATCTTTCTTCAGGAGGGACTGAAGTATCAAAGAATAAATGAAATATTGACTTATTCTGTATATATATATAGAGAATACAGATTGGCTACTAGCCAAATGGTAAAAATTGCTATTTGTGGTTGTCTAAGAGATAAGGAACCATACCTGTTACAAGTAAATTCGTAAACAATAACAATAAATCGTAATGTCAAATGTATTAAAAGGAAGAAATATAAATTCTTATAGAGTATTGCCGCCTTATTATTGTTTTTTTGCTGTTCTAATATAATCGTTGTTCTTATTCTGTTTAAATATTTTTGTTGTATTATAGTTGTTTACTCATGATATTAGAGCAAAGATTATGGTCTATGGCGATAAAAAGTGGCACATTGACCCAGAAAAATAGCTAATAATTGATTTATTTCTCATTTAGATGTATAATCACACATAATATTATGCAACTATGAACCTTACAAGTTGAATTAATAATACTCTCATATTATAATTTATGGCGCACTATAATAGTTTCTATTTCATACAAAAGTGAAGTTATGGACGTAAGAACTATTGCAGTTAAGCCCCCTTGTAATAGAATATGTATTTCCTTAATAAATTGCGTTACAAATGGACGACTTATAACCCTTTGGAATATTTTCGATTAGTATATAATGAATAAAGGTTTGTAGGTGTTAGTACACGTGCTTTCGTTCTTTTGTACTTTGGATAGGCGCATTTCGGGCATCTTCTCTAAAAGTAGATAGAGGAAGTTGAGGGTTCTGAGGGGAAACTGATTTTCGAAGATTAGCAGCGGAGTTAACGGTGGAGACGAGTTAAGGATTGATTGACTGCTTTATCGATTCGAGGCTTGATTGGCGAGGCCGGATTGGGTTTCCACCATACTGGCCCTATAACCTTGTTGTTATACTGCTGACGCTGTTCGTATAGGAACTAAAGACTTAAAGCGAATAAAATGAAAAGCAAAAGCTAAAATTTACATCTGTATCAATTATATCCTCTGCGAGAGCATGCTGTAGACAGATCTGAGGTGAACGAGAGAGTTACCTATTTATATATATTAATATTTACTAATTATTCTTTGTGAATATCTAAACATATCTAACATATCATTGAACCTTGTATCTCTTATTATAATTAGATGGAGGGAACAAAAATTCTCAACAGAAAAATACACAGAGGTCTCCCGTCAACAGTAAAATGTGGAAGGATCGTAAACCCAGTAAATGCCGTGTAATTAATCAAAATCATCGCTGAGGAAGATGAAGAACGCGGAAATACAATCCAAATAAGTGAAGCGAAATGACTAACGGCATTCAGTAGTCAATAACCAGGACGAAGTTCATTATTCTGACTTCATACCTCATCAATTTTTACATCACCACAATGACTTCCAAGACATATACAGAATTAAATGTTCGATACACCTCTATATCTACTCATTTACCCTGGAAGCCGAATTTTGGGAGAGGGTGCATGTACCATGACTCTTATTTCCACAATCGATTGCCTTCGAGTATCGCTCGCGAAAAAATTAAGTATTGAAGCAACTAGCATGCACTTCCCTGATTTATTTCACAGCGTCTGATCTCCCCATTTAACAAAGATAATGCATAAGATCGGCAACATAATTCTAGAATGACGGTTAGTAATAATAATCTACGTAATCACATTTTAACCCGTTACACTATTGTAAATGACAGAATCACGTATATCTTAGTAAAGTTCTACTATTTAGTGTCATAAAGTACCCAAAGATTCTATAACAAATGCTCTATATTTCGCTTTTAGGGAATGTCCTTTACATAATCTGAAACTTTTTGGCTTTGTCTTCCCCAATGCATTTTCCTTGCATCTTACCTTCAATCATCCTCTTAGGAAACCCATCTCCTCTCAATATTTCGTCCACCCATTCCCTCTGTCGTATGCGAATTGCTTCTGTTAAAGCCCTATCCTCTCCCCCAACCATCTCCAGCACTTTCGTTTGTTGTTCTATCAGCTTAACTTCTTTTAGATTTTACGCGTCATCCATATATCGCAGGCCTTCTCTCATTCTTTTGATCTGCTTCTCCCGTACGGTCTACGTTTCACATTGGGACAGTTAAACACTCGACGCCAAGGATTTTAGCAACTTTTTCTCAATTCTCTTATCAATGCCTTTCATAACCGTTCTCTTTTCATAAAGAAAGACTCCTCTATTGCTATTCCTCTTCTAACCTCATTCTTTTCATTGGAAAAAGCTATTGTTTTCGGACTTTACCTTTGCCTCTGCCATCCAAATAAATTTACTACCCAAGATGGGAATTCGTACACCAATTTTAATCATTCCTATCAACCCTAATCGTTACCTTAGCTTTCTTCCCTTCGGTGAGCTAGTTTTTCTGAAGTTACTTTCATCCAAAACTTGTTTTGTCATTCTCTGCATTTGAACCACCTATGTACGAGTAAAATGTTGCTTGCATTCTGCAAGCATGTTGATAACACAAATTTCAAGTCGACATCATATACAAAAGTAAAAGTAGAAAAAGTATTGAAACTATTCTGAAAATTCGCTGCAATTTCTCCGTCCGGTATCGAACCCAGGTCTTCCTGGTGATAATTTCTATGCAGAAAAACAGAAGATTACAGTATCTAACTATGTGTAAAAACGCAAGCAGAAATATTGGCTGCAACTGCCTCAAACGACGTCCTGATATTCACATATATTCCTTATGTGAGAATTTATAATGTGCTCTGGCATTGAACCCAGGAACAGCATGGTCGTATTTAATTTTTTTCCTAAACCGAGTCTTAATATACATCTTCTAGCATAGCAAGAACTTCCTATCATTTCAATAAGTGCATCAAAAATATAATGAAAACTAACCCAATGTGTTTTAAATGGACGACATATTTACCACCCGGCATCGAACCCGGGTCTTTCCGGTGATACTTGCTATGCAACAGAATAGAAGATCATCATCTCTAACTATGTGTGAAAATTGAAGCAGAAATATTGGGTGCGACTGCCTCAAACGACGTCCTACTATTTCCTTATATTCCTTATGAGAGAAATGTTACTGTGTTCGGGCATCGAACCCAAGAAAAGTACGGTCTTATCTAAATATTTTTCTTAAACCGATTTTTACCATACATCTTCTAGCCGAGTACGAACTTCCTATCATTTTGATAAGTGAATCAAAAAAAATAACGAAAAACTACCTCAATGTATTTTAAAGGGCAGATTTTTGCATCGTCCTAGCATCGAACCCAGGATATTTTCCTTAAAAGTCATTACTATTTTCGATAGATCCTGACCATATATATAGGCTCCTAGAGTTTTGATTCTCTACCTATCCGGTAAGTTTTTTTGAAAAATTCCGGAAAATTAAAGCAATGAATTTAAATGGAAAAAATCGGGACTTTGGGGCTCTCTGGAATCGAACCCATGACACTGAGGTTCAAAATCGCAATTTTTCTGGCGATTTCACGTTGTGGCCAAAACGTCGTAAAAATTTCAAGTCAATGACGCTTGTGGTTTAGCCTGTGAATTAGTATCATATCTATCTATCTATATGAACATATGAATAAGTCCGGAGTAGCATCTATGTATAATAGATACTAGTCGAAGAATTGTTAAACCGGACTCTATCTTAACCAAGAAACACGTTTTCCAATCCCATCCTCCTCACCGCCCCTGCCATCCAAAACATTGTTGCTACTGTTTGACTCTACTTTGTTGCAAAGCGTCCACTTATCCCTTCTCTCTTCCCCCTCCCTCCTCCCACCTTTCCCTTCCCTTCGCCTATATAAGCCTCCTCAATACTTACTCACCATAACATTCCGCACTTTAAGGAATACCTTTACAACATCGCCGAAAAATTTGAGAGAAACCTCTCAAACATTAACAATCCTCTCATCAAACATTTATGGAGGTTCACGCCCACGCAACGTACCAAATTAAAACGAATAAAAGAACCAAAAATGGTTCTCTCCATTCTAGAGTGCCAAAAAAATAAACATCTTCCTAGCACCAAAAGAAGAAGAAAGAAGAGGTCGTCGAAGGAGGAGGAGCAGCAGCCGTCGATCCCCAATGTACATAGCTAGATTTTAGTTTAGTTTAGCCAAGTTTTAACGAGCCTTATTGCGTAATTCATGTGTGTTTCCGAGCCTTATTTAGTGTGTTATTAGCCTTACTATGGGTTCAATCTGCCTTACTGAGTATTACCACCTATAAAGCCAGAAATGACATTTAGGCAAAAATAAGAGAGTCCGAAAACAACCTTTCCTGGGCTTGAATATGGCTATTACTTGCCGAAACTAGTGTCCACTGTAACCTCTGAATGGAGGAGTAGTAAAAGTTACTCTTTTGTTTTATAAACCTGTTTTATTTAACAATCCTTTCGATTATAACGGAATTTCACTATATGTCGGCCACCGTGAATTTTATGTATACTAGGGTGGAAAACGTTTCGAGGGGAGAAAATATGCAGACTTTGAAGAGCAAGATGGCGACAAAGGAAAGAATCCAGTTTTGTGATGCTGTTGGAGTACGTTAGTCGCACAATTGCGCTGTGGAGAGAGTTGGAAAGAAAGAAAGGAGTGCTCGAGGAAATCCATGGCGAGAGAGGCAAAGACGTGGCCATAATCCGTTGAATTACATCTCTGAGGAGGAGGAAGACTCCTTTAATAGGCACTTCTCGATGGGCCTTTTTGTGCCAATCGGGGGCTCCGATCGATGAACAAGGCGTATCCATTTGCTCGGCGAGTGGAATGCGGAACGAAATATTTCGATTGCAGATGGGGTCGAATTTAACCTATTGTGAGGGACCAATTGCACCGATCATATCTACAGAGTGTACTGAATGAAGCAGTGAGCGAAGTGTGTTGAAATCGCGAATAATGTAGATGTAAACTATGTATTAAAATATCCTCACTGGCTGCTATTGTACTTATATGTATGTATTGTGAGGTATTACTGTTGTAGTCATATGATATACGTTCTGTTATGGACGGTAACGTTTTTATGTAGTGATTAGTATCATTGCATGGTGCACTATTATATTTATGCATAATAGCTTTGTAATCAATAAAGTTGCCACCGGAATAGAAATCCATCTGTAATGAATGAGATAACGATGTATAAAATAATAATAATTTCCATATTAGTTAGCGAAATTTGTTCTTATTTTCTTATTTACTGATTAGTGACGGTACATATGGTATTATACGCAACGTGGAAAACCTATAATCAGAAAATATTACTACGCAATGCTTGTAAAACATGTTACTTTATAGTTAGAATGGATTGTTTTATTGGTTAGACAGCATTGTAGTTATAAGAATGATTTATAAATAAAATACTACTACATTAGGGTAAGCCAATCATAAGATTTACTTGATCCGAATGATTTAGCTCGCAAACACTGTTACATTGATCTTTCCCTTACATCTTTTGCCCAAAAAAGAATCCCTATGAACGATTTTTATGGGGATACCGGAGCTGTATCACGAAGAATAATTTAGATGCAAAATGTGATTTCAGTAACTAAGTGGGAAAAATAATATGATAATATTATGTAATCATTCCAATATCAGTTTTTACGTGTAGTACACTAAAACCATCGGTGTGTTTGATGGATAGATTCCGCACAAGTTACGCAGAAATACAATTCGCACAGATAGAGACTAGAATAAGAGGATTGGTTCTCCAAAAATCAGTTTTCAAATAGTAAATACATTTGTATCTACATTCCTGATTAATATAGCACGAGCTAGAGAAAAATCGAGGGTGTCGTAAGCGATGAAGATAACAAGAGCTAACTCATCTTTATTTCCTACTGTTACAGACCGTTTTTCCTTTATTTTTCAATCCGCATATTGTTCTCACTGTCGCTTCTGTTTCCCTATTATTTTTAAGTTCTTTAAAGTCGGTATTTCAATTTGATGATGGTCATACAGTAACAATCAACAGTAACTAACAGTTATGCTCCTTTCATTTTATTGACCTCTGTATTTGACCAACACGTATAAATCGAAGTGCTATACTCTCACAAAGCAAAACATAGCCACTAATCCGTGTTAAAACCGTTAAAGTAATTATCAAGTACCACATATACCGAGGGTTTGGTGTATTAAGAAAAAATATTGTCAGTAACTCCACAATCGTGAGAAAATATTGTGTACTCGAAAACTTGTTTGGGCGGCACTTGCGGATGATTTGGGAGGAGACTGTATGCCATGTCGCACTCCAAAGGATTTGAGCGGCATCATTAGACAACTGCTAGACAACACTCAACACGCTTTTTCGCCTTTGCAAAGGAGACCCTTATATACTACAAGCCATTTTCATGTCGTTACAGTGTTTCCCAGACGGCGCTTGTTTATTTGACATACAACTACTCTCCCAATTTTCGCCTAGTAGTAGAATATAATAGTTTTTGGTACAATAGCTATGAAACCGAAAGCCTATACGAGTTGGTGTCTTGTCAAATTACAAATTAAAGATCCATCTTCATGCATGCTTACATGTGTTTCCGCATTGCGGAAAATATAAGATTCTTGTAAGAAGTATAAATAATTACATTAATAAGCCCCAATCGATCGGAACTGATTACTTTCAATTGCTGAATAACTATTATGATGAAAAGTATTGAATCGTTTTTAAATGCAAAAGATTGGTATTTAATTATTATTAGCTTAGATATGACGTGCAAGGTGAACCCGGTGTACAGAACGATAACAAATTAGTTTATTTCCGGCTAAATCGTGCTCTTACATTGAAGTATTCGTCCCTTAAGTTTATAAACCTTCAAAATCTCAACTTTCTTTACATAAGCATATCCTTGGTAGTTATGAATCAGTTTATATAAAATAAGTTCCGTTCAAACCTGTCCATGGTCCGCAGTGGTAATTCATTATTTTCTCGACCGATTGAATGACTTCCAACGTCATGATCATGAATTCTCACTTTAAAAATTACAAAAACACAAGAATTCCACATTAACTATATTTTTTATAAATTAATCCTTGGAATTATTAATCTATAATGTTTTCTATAGGTTTAATATTTCCTTTGCATTCTATTCATTGGCAATATACAATATAAAATATTTGTGGAGGTAATACGGTATCAAAGACCCAAAATTCTCTGAAAAATAGTTTGCTTTATCAAAGTTGCCTTTAGTAGAAGATAAAAACCACATATTGTATAAGAAATAACGTTTTACTTATCAATTGTTTATAGATATTCAGAGATTCCCCCTGATGGCTGTAACCGTAGATTGAGTCACAAACTCCAAGCACCATAGAAATTTATTTCCTAAAATTTGATGGTGCTTGGAGTTTGCGACTCAATACTCAATTGTTTATAGGTTGAGTCTGCCGGCTTTCGGATGGTAAATAATGCTGGTAATTATTGTAAAAATCAAATACAACATCACCAGTTTTAAGACTTTACACATTATTTCTTTGTCTGATAATGATTGCATGTATCGAAGAAGACGCTAAATCCAGAAATATATTTTCACCCGGGGTAATGGCTTATCGATAATGTATGACGTTCGTTAGGTGTAATGTGGGGCTTCTCATCGTATATCAAATATTTCATTGGACTTCTCTTGAGGAGTTACATAAGGAATAGATTCATCGTAATAATCTCTTTGTGAATGAAGAGAAAGATGGTGTGTTGAGTAATAATCTAAAATATAAATATAAATCAAATTGATTAGGCAATAAATAGTTATCAAACTCAATTATAATGTTTAAACAGCTTATAAGAAGACTAAAATATAAATTAGATAAAATAATTCCTCAAAAGAAATTTAAAAGATAGCTTTTTATTTGTTTTCCAAATTAATGCCACAGAAATGTCTTAAATCCATGGTAGAATATGGATAAAATTCGAAATTCATCAACGTATTTTCTTCTGCATGGATTACTTTCATAATGTGCTAATTTCTCCATTTATTTAATCCCAAATAAGATATCATTATTTCCATTCTATGGTCTCAAATAAACTTATTTTATTTCTTGATGAAAAATGTGAGAACTGCGGGCAATATCTGCAATACTCTGACAAATATAACGCCGTGAAATAAAATGTGTTAAGACTGGCAGCGATGATCATCAGGTACCAAATAGCCCCAATTTAAATCGTGAGAACCTTTTTCTAAAGCGTTTCCCATATTTCTGTCGTCTCCAACATATGGCAAAGCCTCTCTTTTGGCGCGTTTATGTTCTTTGAGAAACCTTTTTTTGTTGGATAGAAAACTGAGTTCTTTTCATAAACGTGCGATGGCCCTGAAACCCACAGCTTCTGAAATGCTTGCGCTGTTCTTTCACCAAATCCTGGAGAGAACAGGGATTTTTACGACCTGTTGGGGTTCGCCCAGTTTTTTATCTCAACTTCCGGCCTGGCTTCATATCATCACTGCGATAGAAAGATATATTCACGCCTCGATCCCGAAATATCCCTGGAATGAGTCTAGCCCTGAGATTTTGCCTTTTCGTCACTTTCTGAAACAAACGCACGTATTTAAGCTTTTATGATTCCCAGGCTCGTAAAGACTACTGAATTGAAAATATAATAGGTAACTCGGCGATTGAGTTCTGTCTCTTTCCTAAAATTTTGACGTTTAATTATATGAATGTACGTAATATGTTACACATTTGAGGCCTGTTGTTTCACATGCTCTCTAATAGCTGTTTTTGTTGTTTGCTTTTTTTCAAATTGTGGTGCGTCAGCATCTACGGTCATTTAGCACCATTTGCTGGTAAAAATAATTAGGTCATTCCTCTTTCTTAGCTCCCGAATGAGACATGCAAATTGTCGACGAAAAGAAGTTCTGCCAGTCCGATATTTCCCGAATTCCACAACCATAAAAAAGAATAGAGAATGCGATCTTTCGAAGTCAAAAGTTTAAAAACGTTACAGAAGACTTACTGCCACTTTAGTTTTTCTACCTATCGATCTGGTCAGAATTTTATCTTTGTCATACTTAATTTCTCAAACAAATTTCACGTTACAATCATTTATGAAATCTAAAGTACTTACATAGTAGTACTCCTTGAACAAGAGTGTTTTTGGCCACTAACTCCTATCAAATCGTTCGTAATTTAGCACGAGCTGGCTGAAAGCCGCCGAAATAATACAAGACTTATAAATGGAAATTCAATAATGATGAATAAAAATGCAAAATAAAAAAAAACAATAAATTGCCACCCGTGGTGTCGATCAATGAAAGTAACGCGATAGTTGAAAGTTTAGCTAACTCCTTTTTATTTCTTGCACAAAATTAAAAAGGATCTCTTATCTAACTCGTTGGCCCTTGTTTGTTTAGCTGCCTTGCTCCCAATTATACTTGGATCGGTTCTTTATTTCACCTAATCTTAGTTTTTATTATTAATTTAGAATCGCTAAGAAATGTTTTGCTAGAGCAGGATTCCCCAACCTAATTATTAGTCTTTCCTTTTGGCTTTTAGAACCGAATCCCTGTTCATTACATGAATTAAATTCTTACCGTGTACATACGAACACAGTTATGAACTTACTGAAAGATATTACCAACAGACTGGAGTCTGGAGAACAGTCTGGAGAAAATACTACCAACAATCTCATTGGAACATTGATCATAATAATCATCATTTGTTCATCAGGGAAATATATTGCTGATGAGATCTATCTCAAAGTTCACCATGTAAAAATGTATGCAAACAAGAATTCTCTAATTAGTATTCAAGCACAACACCTCTATGTTGCTAAGCTAGGACGCAGCACTGGCTTTTTGAAGATTTCAGGAGATTATTTACCTACTCACCCTAGTTCCCCTAGGGATCAAGGTACCCCAAGATGGGACTAGAGGCACCACCAACCGGCGTGATCTAGGGGTGCTAATTGATAGCCGTATTCATCATGTCTTCATCGTGGAAATACTTAGCTAATGAGATCAATCTGACAATTCACCATGTATAAATGTATATAAACAATCATTCTCCAATCACAATATGAGATTAGAACTTTTATGTTGCTAAGCTATCACGCAGCGGTGGCTTCAGTTTAATCAAATGATAACCTATTTACCAACTCTTGCTGGTCGGTTGGTTGATTAAATTGCTTCGGCATCTTAGGTCATTTTGCACGTGAGGTCACATCGGGAATCAAACCCGGGAACGCTTTCACCGAAGCTTAAACCGCTGCCCACATGGCTATCCAAGGGCATTTTGCCCACTCTTTCCAGCTCCCTGAAGGAACGAAGTATCCCAAATTGAAAGGACGTCGTTTGGACGTCCTAGGGACAACTGAATTTGTGAATATTTCCGCGGAAAAGGGTTTCCTTACCAATGAACTCACCTTCCCCCATACCTCACCTCTTATCTCCCTTCCCAAAAAGATATTCCCATAACCTCTCCTTCCCTCCAACCCTTCAGGAAAGCAACTTTTAAAAAATTTCTGTACCAGAAGATGCTACTCCGGTAGCGAAACCGGTCGTCAGCTAAATAAAAGTGTGGAAAATTTGCATTGTTTTCTTCATTATCACCACCAACTGACCCCGCCTGGGGGCGCAAATTACCCTAGGGCCGAAGCTGCATTTGCTACTGAAGTCGGAGATTTGAGTTTCCCGTTATCGCAACGCTTTTAATTGAAGGGGCGGATGCATCTACGACACCCGAATAGACGAGGCCGCGATTACTTTCATCGCCGCCGCACTTTGAAGAGGGCGCTCGTCGGAAGTGATGATTAGGATTGACTATGGCGAGTCTCGGGAGGCGAGTGACGTCCGGGAGGGAGATCGATGAGAGCGGGATGAGGCCGTTGCCTAGGTTACGAGAGATGCGCCGCCCCCTCCACGCGACCGCCCTTTGTTTCCTCCTCGCGTTGCCACCTCGGTGACCCCGCGATTTTTCTAGTCTGACCCGGAGTTCGTAAGACTCGGTCATCACCTGATGATGCCTTTGGTCACACCGCCATTTTTTATGCGGAATTATGGGTGCGTGGACCGATGGCGCCTTGCGGATGCGTATTCTGCTTCGTTGCCCAAGGTTACCGTTGCGAAGGAATGGGGGATTTCGGTGCGGCAAAAGCGGGACAATGCGGCGGTTCTTGGGGTGTAGGGCTACTCCCAGAGTCCGATAATAGAATTGTGCGTCTAGTGTACGAGTGGGCAAATATATATATACAGCACGCATATCCGCCAAAAACGCGCCGGTGACGTGACAAAACGAATTACTGTGTACATTTTTGGCACAATATATAGGAATAGATATAGAGGAAGTGAGTGGCAGTGGTTAAGAAGGGACGGCTTAGCGAGATTATCATCGACAGAGGTTGCAGTTTCCGGTATTTTTGTCGTACGTAGCCGTAAATGGGCTATTCCAAAATGCTGTGTAATAGAATACGTGTAATTTGCATTAGCCGAATTAAATTTGAAGACGCAATGGATCTGCGTAATTCCAATTGCTTCCCATTGAGTGCGGTATCAGATGTATAAAGCGCTTTGTGGGTCACTTTATCGTGACCTTTTTCCGGAAATTAACCCGTTTACTGCTAAGTATCAGATTGGTTCAACTTTACAACAGTATAAACGTGAGATACCCACTTTTCTAAATAATGATGCTAATTTCACATATTTCACATATTTCTATACAGTAGGATTTACAAAAGTCGTAGCATTCTTCCAATCCTTCACTAGGAACCGAATGTGTATCAGCAAACAGCTAAAGATTGAGGTCGATGAACTTTTCAGTAAAGTGACTAGAGTATCATTTTCTCTTCTTCGGTAATTTGAAAATTGTGCTTCTTGGTAAACTCTTTCTTCAAGAGATGATCGTCAAAATTTAGAGTCAGTCGACATCTAAGCCGCATCATGTCGGTTAACGGAGAAGGTATTTGGGATTTCTTCACTTAAAAATCATCTTTCCGTTTCGATACATTGATATTGAATATGAATCAATTTTATTTTCTACGTCTTCATCTGCTTTATATTTTAATTGGTATTAAATATATTTTCCTAAAATCAAAATAACTATAATTCTTGAACTCCGCACTACATAGTAATTGTGGCTTCTCCCAAAGATATCTGTTTTAATAAATTTTCATCTGAAAAATTCATAAGAATTTGTATATCCTTGATCTCTCCTGAATTGGAAACGTTTAAAATTTATTGAATACATACAAACCAAATGATAGACGAGGTTTCGATGCTGTCATCCTGTGAATAAGCGTAAGACTTGAGCACGCGGAACCTCATTGAAATATGTTTCCTTACGTCTTTCAAAGAGAAAACTAGAATTATGCAACCTAAATATCTTTAAAAAAGAAGAAAAGAAATAAATCTAAAGTTGGTTGAAATAGAAACATTTATTGGCATTTTTTGATAAACCTTTTACGAATGATCAACTATACAAGACCACTGATCCCTTCGTATTCCTAATTTTCAAACAGGAAACAATTAAAAGAGGCCACGTGAATTTCATAATATGATACGCGATTTAAATGATAAAATGAAAGAGTTACTTTCACTCTTTCTTATGACTCGTGACTGATTCGAAATGAAAACAACATCTTCTTTACAATAAATCAAATTTGTTTAATTTCAGGACCCAATACCAAATTGCATCAATCCTGGAAGTAATATAAACTTTCGGGAATCGCTCAGGGAACGAAGTGAACGCTAAGAAAACAAACGGCGATGAGAAGTGATGTGAAAAGTGAAAAAGAACAAAGCGCTTGCATTGATGAAATAATATTAATAGACACACACGCAGGTATACACTCGAGCTACTCCCTTTCGAGGTAAGTGAACTGGCGGCCTCGTTTGTACACAACACTCCCCCGTACCTTCCTGTTTAGCAGACTTCATTCGCTTTAGACACATCCACAAATCTTCCCAGGCATTCTCGTTCAGCGCACAGACTACGTGCGTCTATTCAGGAAAACGTCTATTTTAACCAGCTTCTTCTCACTCTCTCCATTCAGACCATTCATATTCCATCCTCAGATTGCTACTGCTAAAAATCTTGGTGTAAATAGTTTAAATTAATCCAGAACTATCTGCTCTTCTTAGCAGTTAATCTAATAATTTAATAACAAAAAATTATTGGAAAATATTAGTTATAACACTTGAAAATATTAAAACGTGAGTCGTACACACAATTGCTTTTCCCTAGTTTATCTGCCTTTTTTATGATCGAATGTTTATTATGCGATACATATAAATTTTCTTCGCAGTGTTGAGAGGTGACATTCTGATTGTATGTGAAACTAAATCAGACATTATTTTGGAGAAATTTTTGCATTGTGTATTAATTAGATGAAATTGGATCAAATACCTATGTTTGGGAGTGAATATTCTCGCGCTATGCTGCGCTATAGAGCTTTGCGAAGAGAAAATTTCCATAGTTATTGGTAGGGGTAGCTGAAATTAGCGATTTAGTAAAGATTGCATCTTTTGGATGATTAATGTTATGCGTTACGTGTTGATAAACCTTGCTACCAGAAGTATTATAACTACAATGTCTTTCTTCATTATTTCGCGCTTTGACTTATTCGGCTTAACTACATCAAAGATTTTCCAACTATGTGTATTCATCGAAAAGTTATGATATTGGTAAGATCGAATATGTCTTGTTTTCTATTATTTAGTAAAATATATTTGGTAATACGAGTCTATTGGTGACTAAAGGGTGTTATTTCATGTCTAAATGCTCTAATTCGACAGCAGTGTTTCAGCTATGATAGGATCCCTCGGATGGAACTCTCTTAGTGATAGAAGACTTGAATATCGACGGAAGCTTTTTGATAAATTTATCTCTACCGATTTCGGGGAGGAGATAACAGATATTGTCATCCCAGTTATATACTTACGCAACCTTCGAGAGAAAACAAAAAAGCGATACAGGGAAGTAGTTGCCAGGACAGATAATACTTTTGGTCATTTTTCCCGCGAAGTATTAGAAAAGCTAAAAGCTTTCCAGATAAGATAGGTATTTCGGTGTCTTACACCCCCTGCCACGCGACACCTAGCGGATTGGAGGGTTTAAATGTAAATGTAATAATGTTCAAATACGTATTTAGGTTGTAAACAGGTTTTTAATGTTCTAACTATATAATACAATAATCAATTAAAAATCAAATGAATAGTCAATTCATAAATACAGATTTCTAATTCACGGAAATTAACATATCGGTAGAATATGGCACTGATTAACCACGATAAACAAGACTTTATATCACTATTCCTGAATAGCAGTAAAGTATGGTTCATTAAATTGATAGAAGTTTAACTTTTAGTCTTTATAAAATAGTCTTCATGGAAATAAGGCCATAGAGATGTTTATGTTAACAACACCACTTTCTTCTTCACCACGCATTAAAATGTTTAACCTATTTAATCCCAAGCTCGGAGATTGCGTTCGGCGAGAAGCCCTGGGAAATGTAACAGTTCCTGGGGCCTTGTCTTCTATCATTGGAACAATGAGACCCCTTTCCTCGTGTGAGTAACAACGCGCCTCAGCTGTAATGCTGTCGTCGAGAGTACGATTGAGATGTAGCGAAGATAATGAGAGAGTGCTGGCCCTTTGCCACTTTGTCAGTCGGGGGAAAAAAGTGCGTTTCGCGGAGTTAACGCCGCTCCGTGCGAGAGGAAGGCGATATTTAGCGCTCCGTTTGCGGATCTCGCTTTTTAGATACTTGCTGATACTCTCCCCTGATAACCTTCCCAGACAGCGGTCGATCAACGCGCGGCCTTTTGTGTCCACGCCTACGGACGCACGTGAGAAAGACACTTGGCGCAAAGAGGAAGAGCTGGAGCGGCTTCACTCCGAATACTTTGGATCGGATTTTATGCTCATTTTCCATGATTTATGCGTTGTGCAAATGCGACGCTGATCACTCCGCTGCCATAGCAAACAAATAAACAGTCACATCCATCTTACATCTCGTGGGCATTAATTGTTTGGGTGCCCAAGAATATTTCATCGCCTATGAATCGTTCCAAGCTTCTGATCACGAGGGAAGGTCTGCCTGCTGACGCGGATGGTGAAGTTGTGAATCATAATAATTGAAACCTACGCCATCAAAGGTTTTATTTTAATGGTCTTCGGGTCCTTACCAAAAATGAATTTAGTAGGAATTTAGAGAATGATGTAAAAAGATTCAATTATAATATATGAATGTATATGATTGATGATGGTTGATACTATCATATTTAAACGATACAGATTCAGGATTAAATTTTTTGGTACTTATTAACTCGTAAAAAATCCATGGTAAACAACTTTTACTACACCACTAATTATTTTCAGAATAACACGACCCAGGTTTCGTAGTAAAAGTTTCGTCTAGTAAAAGTTTGTTTACCATGGATTATTTTAAATATCATATTTGATTTTAATGTTATAATAACAACGTATGTAATTGCACAGTAGATAATTTATTGAAATAATTACTGATTATAAGTTAATAAGTTCTCATTTTTCTCTTTGAGAAATAATTTTAACATTTAACTGTAACACGACCGTAAATATTGGCGTGATGGGGTTGGTTATACTTGAAATGAGAAGGTATGAAATGTATTGTAGATATATATTTAGCATAAACTATGAATATGCTGGTGATTCGTAAGTATAGGTTGTACGTAAATGTTTTGCTTTTCAAGAATTGATGTTAAGAGATTAAGGCTGACAAATTATTGAAATTTTAGCAATACGTACACATGCAGTATGTTTTAAATAAGCAAATAAAAACTATTGATTATAATATTTTAGAATATCTATAATTGTGTGATATAAAAACTGCCGTGACTTATTGTGAGCCAGGTTTTCTTACTTGGAAATCAGTTCAAAGATGCTCTAATTCATGCACTAAATTTGTGGTTTTTCTGTTTCCACAATTCGCTCGCTCAGGAAATAATTGATGTTCTTGAGTGGCCTATTACCTGCAATAGTACAGTTTAATATTGAAATAATGTAAAATATGAATTTAGTCGCTAAGTTAATCGAAATACCGTAGAAAAGTTACATTTTATTTTCCCGTGACGTACTTCGGGATGGAAAATTATTATTATTATGCATGATGTTTCAGAAAGTAACAAAAAGGCCATACATAATGCCAGTAAGGTTCACATATTCTTCCTCTGGGGTAGATGATAATGCATTTTTCGACGTTTCACCGTTTTTTCGCAGTTTTTTCTTCTGCAGCACGAGCATGCTCGGAGCAGCTGGACAGTCTCAATTCTTTTATTCACAAGGAAAAAATGTTGAGTGGCCTGTTACTTACAAAAAGAGTGAACTGAATTTAACGTCAAATCCTAACAATTCAACATTGCTCTTCACATGAGATGAAAATGTATCACAGAAACATGAGATGAAATGATAATCTTTTTTAAGAATACATTTAATCCGCAGTAACTCATCTAAAATCGGTGCAACGGAGCAGCTATCAAGACTCTTCCCTTCTTTACGGTCGCATAATGGCCAAACGGCAATCTAAGCTACTTTTCCAATACAAGGAGGAAAGAGTACACGAGATTCCACTAAAGGAATGGAAGCTGATTTTCTGGGGAAGAACGTGTGGTTGATATGTCCGTGGCTATATAAACCTCCGGAGGCTGCAAACATCGAAGACGTATCCAAATATTGGCTTCTCCCGATTCTCATATATTTCCTCTCTCTTTGATTCTAACCGTCCGAGGCCTCGGAATAAAAATGACAGCGCTCCTCCGGAAGAGACCAATAGCGTTCCCTTTTTTTCCATTACGATTACACGCTCCCACTTGTACATCCTTGTGTCGTCTGGATCAAACAAGGACAATATGTCCGTTCGAAGAGACGTACAGAATGTTCCCCTTGTAGGAGGAAGTGCGTCGGAGGAAATTCGTTAGAAAGTTCAATAAGTAGCCTCGTTAAAACGAATGTCATTAATGTACAGCTGCGAGAGAGAAGGGGATTATATTAACAAAAGAGCATAGACCTGCGCTAATAACAAAAACAAGTTGTATATTTTTTATTTCCTTAATAAATTAATTGGTTAAAAAAACAATGAACCGGAGATTCAAAGTTTTATTCATATTCTTGTGAATTAATGAACTTGTTTGTCACTCCAGATAACGTATAATTACGGTCAGATAATATTTTGATTATATTGGTGGTATGTATAACACCGTCTAAACGAATGTTTTTTATCGGAATATGTTCTTTTATTTATTAATCTATATTTCTCATTGTATTTTCTTCTTTGTCTTTTTTCAGTTTTTTGAATCGTTTTTACTTATTTATAATCTAAATACTTAACGAGCTTTTACCAAGCGAAATTATGTGTATAAGGTATTTATGTTCAGTGCGTCTATTATTTTCATATAATTTAACATGTAATTGACAGAAGTTTAAGATAGTTAGAACTCTATAACTCAATTCTAAATTAGTTATATATTATTACTTGTATTTTATTACTTTTGTGTCAGAATTTTATGTCAATATGTAATATCTTGCTCTTTTTTGTACATTCTAATGACTTCCTTTTTTCTCGTCTTATATAGATCTTTTATCTACTATCATATTTAAATCTAGTTTTCTATCTGTAGGTTTTGCAGGTTTTTCACACCCCCTTCTTTTGAGGGTGTTTTCCTGCAATGGAAATTTTTTCCTATGCTCTTAGCTTAGGTTTTTAATCCACGTAGTAGTTTTTTCTCTGAACTTTTGCAATCTATCTATTTCTTTCTGTTCCAACATGACAAAGGGTTAGGTGTAAGAAGAGACTTGATAGTCTCAATCTCGCCCTGAATAAAGTCCTTTATTATTATTATTATTATTATATAATATCATAATGTAATAATTATGTTATTATACAAATATATCATTCCATATTATTGTTTTATATGCATAATATGTGTTTACATATTCATATCATTCTCTTGTATTTTCTTGTAATTGTTAATGTTGCAACCTATGTTCCTTTTCTTCCTTTCACTTTCCCTTGCACGAGTTTTTCAAGGCCCTTTCTCCTTATGTTTTTCTTCTGTGAAGATAAATGGAAATTTTAACCTCCGATTTTGCCCAATTACATTGTATGTATGTGTGTATAAATTGATTCACTGCAAGACTGCTGACATTCTGGCAAAGCCGGTCCAAATGAAGAGTTATCAATGGACTACGTTAGCTAGTGCAGTCCCTAATTAAAAACAAATATTTTTCATTGATATGCGATAGTTCTTAAATATTTGTCGGTTAAAGACACGGTGTGAATGAAAACAGTAAGCCATAAAAGAGGAAGAAATGAGGTGATAGGAATCACACTAATGAAAAACGAGGTATATTTTATAGTATTTGTAAGTATCTAGTCTCTAATACAATCAAAATTATCGTAGAGAAAGAGGTGTGACATTTTATTCCAGCCCCTGATGCTGAATCTCAGACCAATATATGGTAGAATCTCAATTAATTCCTGAAATGCGTGATATATTCCTCGTAGATATATTTTGCGATGGAGGAGGCGCTCAATTAACTAGTCCTTCATTAATTTCTTAACCCCATTGGCCACGGAAATACTCAGTCTAAAGTTGTAGAAGGATCTGCGTAAATATTATGCATTGATTAAACATTACAGATACAGTGAGGGAGGTTCTCCTCAGAAGTTGAAATTATATCTCAACTTTCTGAAGGAAAAGCTCACGGCGATGGAAGTAGGAGAGAGAAATAATTAGTGGAATGGTCAAAGGTAACAAAGCATTTTACCGAAATATTGTGGACTGTCAAAAATATAACCTTGGACATTAGGATACAGTTTATAGTAACACCACATATGGAGTATCCCTTTATATGATTGTGAGGCAAGGACTGTACCATCAGCAGAGGAAAAGATTTGAAACAATGGAAGAGTGGGGCTACAGAAGGATCATGAAAATGAAATGAAAGACTGAATTACGTAATGAAGAAGTCTTTCGAGGAGCATACGAAGAGAGACGTCCATGGAAAACATAGAGGAAAAGGTGACTCGGACTCAATCTGATAAATGACAGTCTGCTGAAGTAGTGGAGGCATTTTAGGCAAGAAAAGGCACAACTTATCCTTTTTGGTTTATCAAGCTGAAAATTGGTGGAGATGTTCTTTGAACAGCCAAAAGTAAAATCCCAAAAATCCCAAAAAATCCCAATTGGGCAACATGCCTAAATATTTAAACAAAAGTCGCCATCTTGGATTTTCGACCTTGCATCATATTGAACGGTATATCTCCGTATCTAATGGTGATAAAGACACACGGTTTGATTTAAACTACTTACTAAAGTGTAAACTAGACCCATGGTATTTTATATTGAAAGAAAAATCAGTAAATCTAAAGCTACACACGAAAAACAACTCGTCTTAGGGTAGCTTTAACGGGAAAATCAGCGTTAAATGTCGATTTTCGACCTTTTATTATGATTAAATCAAAATATATATCGAAATAAAAGTTGTAGAACACATCAAAAGGCTTCATAATGTTTTATTAGTATCTCCGTAGTCCAAAAATTGTAGCTTCTACGAAGCGCCAAACACGTTCGCGCACTCAGTAGATGACCACTAACGCGGAGCGCCTATGTGCGAGTATACATCAAAACACCGATTATAATGCCGGAAAGTTTATTCTTATTCCTACAAGTAAATAATTTTACTAATAAAATATTTAAGCGTTTAATAATTATAACTTAGTAAGATTAAATTTAATAAAAGGAAAGATACCCCATTAATTTGGATGAATGTTTTTCTTGATGTTTGCATCCTCGGGCGAGTTTTCAATTTGGCGAGAATGAGGTAAGATATCGAAATGCGGAGTAATGTCGTCTTCTTCTTCCTCATTCATTTCATCTAAATCGTTCGGATCCGAACCATACCAAAATCAAAGACCGGATCGTTACCACAGCCGTTTCTTCATTGTCCAAAACCACGCTTTTGCAAATAGAGCACACAACCTCCACTGAAGTAGCCATGCTTATACGTGAATGGCACCCACACCACAAAGAAACATACAGTAACACAGCACTTACAAGTCACAAACCCAAGCCTACACTAGGCATTCAAAACTTAAAGGAACGCTAAGAACTACGCACAAACTCACTCTAGGAACTAAAAAAAACGAATAAATGCCAAATAATGAAACCAAAAGCTGCGCAGCAGTCATTTTCCGGTCTGAACGAGTTCTAGATTCCAAAAATGGAATCATCCTGCGTAGAATTCCTTTGGAATCCCTTTATCCCATTGAATTGGCTTGCTTCGATGATAAGGTGAGAACATTTGCCAGTGAGATCTGTTTTAAGAAGTTAAATACCCTCCGCGATAAACTCACCAGATTATCCCAGAAGTAATTACGCAGGATGATTCCACCTGCCGCCGATTTTCCTCAAAACTATCTCCCACAGAGCATGTATTTTACCAGTGAGTGAAAAACCTATCCTACGTTAACTTTTCTGATAACGAAGTCAACTTCCTATCAAAAGGCCTGAATTTTAATTCTAGCCATTATAACGGTAACGATTTTAAGAATCTGATAGCTGATTGTGAATATATTTTCAACCATCAAGGGAGTGATCGTTCCTTAAAACATAACTTCACCCATACCATCACTTAAAATCTGAAAAATCTAGTGTTGCCTTCTTACTTCCCCGTAAACTTACTTCCCAGAAAACCTTACTTAGCATCATGAATACTGTGGAACGTGAAAATCTCGTTATCTCCAAAGCCTACAAAGGAAAGTGCATTGTCATAATAGACAAAAGTTATTACACTCAAAAAGTACAAACCTTCATAGAAGACAACCATATATTGAAAATCAACGACCCTAACAACGAACTAAATAAAAAAGTGAAAGAAATAGTGAAAAAGTGTACAACTGTGCTAAAACCCAAGGATTATTATAAAATAATTAATCCAAATCCTCTTCCTCCACGATTATACGCTCTCTTAAAGTTACATAAACTTGATATCCCCATCCGCCCAGTTATTTCATGTGTTTCCTCCCCAACCCACAAACTGGCCTCTATAGTGAATGAACTTATTTAAAACTTAACCCTATTTTCACCTAGATATGGTATCCGAAACTCCATCGACCTTGCTAATAGACTAAAAAATTTTAAATTATATACAAACTAAAAAATTGTTTTTTTGATGTTAATAACATATTTACAAAAATCGCTAGGAAAGAGGTGTCGTTGCTGTTGGAAAAATTATTGTACGACAAAAACTTGGACAGAAATGTTGTTCACGATATTTTACTGTTGACAGATTTATGTATTTCGCAAAATTAGTTTTGTTTGAAAAATCTTTTATTAATCAACCCGATGGTCTAGCGATGGGATCTCCCCTCTCGCCAATTTTAGCCGAAATATTTTTAGATAATTTTGAGAATAATTTATTTACAAATTCCCAGAATGACGAAAACCCGTTTTCTTGTGGTTGAGATTAATGAGATATGTTGACGATGTCCTTTGTATTTGGAATGGATCCCACAGACAGTTGAATAGCTGTCACACCTAAACCAACAACACAGTAAAATCAGATTTTCTTTAGAAATAGAGAATAACAACAATTTGAACTTCCTAGACTTAACTCTCTCAAAGAATGCAGATTCAATTGAATATTCTATCCATCGAAAACCGACTTATACGAACCACACAATTCATGCAACCTCTAATCATCCAGTCACACATAAACACGCAGCTTTTCATAGTTTTATTCATCGCCTCTTAAATATCCCCCTCTCTCCATCAAACGTTTCTCGGGAACTAAAAACCATAAAATGCATGGCTCTCTCCGATGGTTATTCCGAAAAACTTATAGATATCATACTTTCACATGGACAAATAAAACAAAACATTTTCAGGATATATCCCGATTGCTCCATTTTCACGGAAGTACAACGTTGGGGGAAATTATCTTTCCTCGGCTACATCAGTTATCATCTTGCCAATTTCTTAAATTCTCTAACATCAGACCCGCTTTCTATACAACGCAGAACATATGAAAAACTATTTTAAACAATAAAGATAAATTCGATAAAACACGCAAATCTGGTATATATAAATTAAATTGTAAAGACTGTAATACAATATACATAGGCCTAACCAGTAGAAATTTACACATTCGAACAAAAGAACATAAACAGTCTTTCCTCAATGGTTCCAGTGATCACATTTCGCTAAACATTTACTCGACAATAAACACCATTCAGACTTTACCAACACCCTCCTCCATCGCCATTCTCAAGGAAATAAGCTAAACTACCTGGAGGAATTAGAAATTTTACATCATAATTATACGCTAACTAACATTCACCTCTTTCCTAACCACTCCCTACTTTTATCAACTATTTGCCTCCTCCAGCTGCTTCCCTCACCTAATATCCTTAACCCTTCCTCCCATCTCAGACCTTGCTTGCTCATTGGCCATTGTTTTGTATATATTCACCGGAGTTGTGGTCTCTTTACCTGATGATGGACAGAATTTTCTGAAACCGATCGTGTATTAAAACTCAAGTAGAATTTTCGACATAGTGTTTTTTATTTCTATTCTTATGTTGGTTTATTGTTGTTAGTGTTTAGAATGGTTTTATATAATTTTCCTTCGATAGTATTAATTCTTCCGGTTATATTTCCACTTTATAGTCGTTAGCTTGTAATTTTTTATCCTTTTATATTATTGCCTTATTTTTATAAATCATTTTCGTTAGTTTTCCATTTGGGAAAATATTTGGTTAATTCTTTGAATAGTTATATCATAGTCATAGCAATTCAATAGCATATAATATAACATAAGGATATAAGGAATATAGGAATAAGAATATACTTTCCGGCATTATAATCGGTGTTTTGATGTATACTCGCACATAGGCGCTCCGCGTTAGTGGTCATCTACTGAGTGTGCGAACGTGTTTGGCGCTTCGTAGAAGCTACAATTTTTGGACTACGGAGATAATAATAAAACATTATGAAGCCTTTTGATGTGTTCTACAACTTTTATTTCGATATATATTTTGATTTAATCATAATAAAAGGTCGAAAATCGACATTTAACGCTGATTTTCCCGTTAAAGCTACCCTAAGACGAGTTGTTTTTCGTGTGTAGCTTTAGATTTACTGATTTTTCTTTCAATATAAAATACCATGGGTCTAGTTTACACTTTAGTAAGTAGTTTAAATCAAACCGTGTGTCTTTATCACCATTAGATACGGAGATATACCGTTCAATATGATGCAAGGTCGAAAATCCAAGATGGCGACTTTTGTTTAAATATTTAGGCATGTTGCCCAATTGGGATTTTTTGGGATTTTTGGGATTTTGCTTTTGGCTGTTCAAAGAACATCTCCACCAATTTTCAGCTTGATAAACCAAAAAGGATAAGTTGAACCTATTCTGCCTCCACTAAAGACAGTGATTGATGGAATAACAAAAGATTACCAATGTTGAATTACGAGAGACAACAGTTTATGATTAGTGCTAGAGTTCTGAATTATAAGATAATAAAACGACTGGTCGTGGATTGGATTAATTTGAGTGCTGCAACATACTGACCTCCGAATATAATCTGTGTGGTGGAACGCCATAGAAAAAGAAATAAAATAACTTAGTTGTTTCCGGTGCTATATATCCGATGATGACTAGCAGGAGTCGAAACCGGTCGTTAGTATTTTTTACGTGGAAAATATTTCGTTATTTTATTTTCTTCCTAACACTAACCTTCGGTTTAATAACCATAATTCTGAGAAATGTTGATGGACAACAAATATTTAAGGTATATGATAAGCAAATCGTTGCAATACGGTTTTATCGAAAAACGTTATACTTTTTAATGATTTTGTATATTTATGGACAATGTAGGACAGTGGTTTACACTAAATCTGCGATTCTGACATATATGTGGTATCCTTTGAAGCCTTTAACTGTCTCATAAAACCGTCCAAGTTTATTTACGATACATCGAGAAATGAAATCTCTCCGAAATTTGCCTCTAAACTTGACGATGCATATTTAATATATATTAAGGATTGGGACAATCTTTTATCAATAAAATTCATAACCGTAACAAATAACTTAATCATCGTTACTCAAATTTAAGGGCGCATGCAAAAGAGCATATTAAAATGTTAGTGTAAAATTAGCATATTAAAATGTTTGAATTCAAGGAAATCTTAGTCCTACTTTTTAGTTTAGAATTGCTACTGAACTGATTGATTGCTTTGGAAAAATATACAAATATGGGAATGACAATTTCTGTATCTAAAAAAGATATTTCTGAAAATTAAACTAAAATAAATCACCATAGATTATGATTTATAAGCATCGGTTTTCAACATTATACAGAAATACACTGAGCCTTATATGAAAACGTAAGTTATTTTTAAATATCAACTAATGACTTTCTCTAAAGAAAATTCCATATCAGCAAGATCTAAGAACACAATTTTAGTACTGCTGGAATTGACAACATTTAATTTAACTTCCTCCTATCCTAAATCAGCCGATCGTTATTAATTAACTAAAAATTGTTGATATACGAGTGAATACATATCAGTGCCATATTTCAATTTGTGTAACCCTATCGTCAATTGTTTAGGTATGCATGTTAACTGTGGTATTTCTCCTTGTCAATTCTTTTGAAATAACAAAAAAAGCCTCTTTAATGGGGTCGTTGTAATGTAATTATGCGGAGTTTACCACTCAAAGCATTGATTCAGAGAAAAATAGCATTGACAAGAAGCCTCTCTTTTCATCCAACATTGTGAGTCAGTCTTTCTCTAAAGCTTATTTAGCAAATACTGGAGGGTTAAAACCGGCCTACGGAATGAATACTTGAGAAAAACAGCTGCATAGAACTGTACCGACATGCAAATCCATAGGTTGGGAAGATGATCTACAATAAAGAGTGTAGCTGAGTGTTAGGAGGATAACATTCGGTGTTTGAACTGCTATGTAAAGAATGCTGTGTCCCATTGTTAATTTTTTATTTTTTATCAAGAATCTCCGGTACAAAATAATCCTTAATTATTCAGAAAAAAGATTATGAGTGTCCTTTTTCATTTCTAACCAAATTTGAATACATCAATTGACGATATCCCAAATCAATTCGAAATTCCTTCGTGGAAATATCGGCGAATTTTGTTATTATGAAGGGTGCCATACAATATTTCGATGCTCCATTGCTTACCTAACGCGGATTTATTTAACGAGCAAACACTTAAAAATTGCGTGTTATTCTTAATGGGAAGAAGCAAGAGACAAAACTCTCTCAATCATTTGGGAAAGGTTACATTCTTGGATCCAGCCTCAGAATTTGTAGACAACACTCATACAATCACCAGAGTTGGGGGCATTATAAGTATAACGAAAATATCAATTCCTTCTTCCGGGGGCTTCCGGACAGCCATGTGAGCAGCGAGTTCAGCTTCGATAAAAGCGGTCCCGGGTTCGTCTCCCACGTGCGAAATGACTTACGCTGTCGAAGAACTGTTAGCAGAATACTACTACTTGTTTGTTACCTTAAATTTGAAAATGTATCCAGACAAAGCCACTACTGTACTCGCGAAATACTGACTGGCGCGAAATCACCCAGCTGTGGAAGCATCAATGAAACCATCAGCTGCAAAAACCCGTGGATACAATTTTGTTGGTATTATGCGCGCATGGTGTGTTCAATGGCACCATCTATTTAATGTTTGTTGCGTAATTGTTGCGAGGCCGAGTTACGGAGACGACAAATAAACCACGCTTTCCGCTCCGCGGAAGAAAATATACCGAAGGGAACGTGGAGAGGAGCCAAGAGAGGGAAAAAAGCAAGGGAGAAAGAAGAGCCCAACGTTCCGAGATGTACGCTAGGAATAGGAGCTAATTATAAGAATTTCTGCGTGACGAGGACGAAATATTTCGGCCCCCGAACACAAAAAGCGTCTTCGGACGACAACGGTTTCGGAGATGCGTCGGATTGGGGGGTCGATTGCCTTGCCTCATAATCTCATTGATTTGGCGCCGAGGGGGGGGGGGGGGGGGTAGAAGAAGGGGGAGTTGGGTAAATAGGGGGAGTGGGTTAGTAGAGGGCGAAGTGGGTAAAGAGGGGGAATGCGGTAAAAGAGAGGGGATTGGGGTAAAATAGGGGGAGTGGGGTATGAAAGAGGAGTGGGCTAAAAGAGGAGGGAATGGGGCATGAAAGAGTGGGGAGTTTGGTATGAAATAGGAGTGGGGTAAAATAGGGGGTGGGTTAGTAGAGGCTGGAGTGGGTAAAGAGGGGGAATGGGGTAAAAGAGAGGGGAGTGGGGTAAAATAGGGGGGAGTTGGGTAAAATAGGGGGAGTGGGGTATGAAAGAGGAGGAGTGGGTTAAAAGAGAGGGGAGTGGGGTAAAATAGGGGGGAGTTGGGTAAAATAGGGGGGAGTTGGGTAAAATATGGGGGAGTTGGGTAAAATAGGGGGAGTGGGGTACCGGGGGTCTGTGAAATCCCAGATTCCGACGTCGTCTTTGGAAGACAACCACTCACCCCGTGAGGCTACCTTCGAACTGAAGGGGCGAGCTTCGCTGGCACTTCTAATTTTAGCCATGGAGGGAAGGGGCAAGCAGCAGTTAAAGTGGCCACGTTGTGTATTTTCACTGGATGAACGAGCCTTCATAGCGCCGCACGTCTGCTAAATATTTGTCGCAGCTAAGGTCGAAATAAAGGTGATGTTGGCGGGTTTCTGCGGGCCTGACTCCCGAGGGGTCGTTTCCCACGGAAATAAACCCTTCCGGTTCATTGAACAGCCTTTCGGGAAACACTTGTTCGCTATAGGAGGTGACATAATGGGGTGACCAGATTTAAATGATGGTTTGGCGATTCACTAGTTGATTTCTGAATATTCATAGCTTCGAATCGGTTTTCCAGTGGTTCGATTTTGGTAAAAATATCATTCGCCACGTGGAGAATCGTCCCAAAATAGCATCGCTCCATAAAAATTTGCCCGAATAGAATACAAACTTGTTTCCGGTCTTTAAGACTGTGTTTCCGCAAAATAATAACCAGCAGCCTTTTCTCATTTCATATCGCATAAAATTGGCATGCTATGCCAGCGTAGAAATTTTGCATGGATAATAGAATATCTACTGAAAGCAGAATTCGATATAAATAAAATTGCCAAATAAAACTGATATTTCACCAAAAATAGTCAAGATGATAATGCTATTTTTCGTAGTCCATTTAAATTTTCGCGAATGCTACCTTTAGTAAACTTGAATTAGTAGTTCAGGTAACTTCAAAATGGGGTGAATTGGACCACCCCACGTGACTATCAAACAACTGCACCTTTGGTTACCATGTGCCAGACGAAACATATGCCAGATGTCAGGTATTAGTAAGAGACTCTCTTTGCCATCCTCCAGAAGGAACACAAATAATGACTGAAGAAATTACAGATTATTTACGACAATTTAGCATTTTGCGCATTGCAGCTCCGCCATTCCAGTTCAAGATTGTCATTTATGCCATAAAAACTTGAAATGTTTTCTAAAGACGACTGTGCTAAGAGTTTAACTCTCTCTTCGCGAGAATTAATAAAGGAAAAAGCTATCGCACTTATAAGACAATAAATTAATCTAGAATCTATATATTTAAAAATAAAACGCGCGGGGAACAACTAAGAAGCTTCATGGTGAAGTTGCTTCCTTAAGTAATGTTAAGAATTAATAAGTTTTTAAGTTAAATAAACTATTAAGAAATGATTTGCTTTCCGGGGTCTCAGAAAAATTGCGTCAGTAAAATGTTTATACATAGTATACAGGGATTGTCAAGGCAACGATACTATTTATATAATGTATAATATATATCATAGGGTATAATATATGTATACATTATTTACCAACGGAGGGATTTGAAAGAGTTTTCCTTATCAGGCTTAAGTCATAGTTTGACTTAAATTAATGTTGAGAAATGCAGATTGGAAGCATTTTTAGAAGCAGATAGCAAAGGAAATAGTGTATAAATTCATGAATGGACACGGAGTAGCTATTTACGAACAAAAAACATCTCAATGTACCTAATAATGTACGTCAGTCATAGGAAAAAATGCTAGATAAACGAAAGACTGATGTTTTCAACCGTATCACATATTATGTAACGATTTTCAAGTGAGGAAGCAAAGATTCACGTTCAACCTATTGTCTGTTGCCAGTTTTCCTTGATGAATACCCCAGGATAATTAGTGGATAACGACCGGCCATATTAATCATTGTTTCGCCAGTGAGGTTTTTGGTTGGATGAAGCAATCCAAGGTAATTAATTCTGTGCCAGGCTCATCTCTATTTAGCTGCAGTATCCTAGATGAAATGCAATCTGTTTGTCGTATTCATGCTCACCTCATTGCCTTCAAATACTAAATTAACCTGTCCCGAATGCCTTCTCAGCCCTTCCAAGTCTTCTTTTAGAAAAAGATTTCATGAGTAGGCTTTCTTCCTCTTTCGGTTAAGTTTCTTATTGTTTCCTTCACTATATTCTGCTCCAATACACAGCAATCTTTCTCAAGGCCTTCTTCTTCACCGTGGATGAAAATAGGTTCTAATTTAACTATATTGTTCCTTAAGAAAATTAAACAGTAAACGTGATGCAGTTATTTATATTTATAGTTTTACTGATGAATATAGTGAAATATATCATAGATCTTGTTGAGTTTAATTGATCTAATGATAATTAGTAGATTTCCATCACACTTTCATTTTAATATGGTTTCTATAGCTTGATAAAGTAAGGTAGATAGAATAATAGGTAATAATGCGTTCAGTAGAGTATGCCATTATGTTGTAATGCGCAGTCAATCGATAGCAAAGAAATGGGTGAGCCAAATTTTGAGAGGTCGGGATTACCCAAAGTAAGTAAAGTAAGTAGTAATTGAGGTAGGTTGCATAGGAAAACACACACAGGAAAACAGAGGCAAAAGATGAAACTTTATGTAAAGATGGCCATAAGTAACTAAAATAATAAAGAAATAACATTAAGCAAGTCATTTTGGGTCACATGAACCGACCACAATGTAGAATTGACACAATATAATGTATCGTATATTTTTACAATTAAGTCTGATGACTACATATGCATGTATGAAGCATGAAAAAAATACCATCTGACTTTCTCCGAGTTTTGTTTCTGCCATTTCATTTGTGGACGGATCCCTTTCAAATGTATGTCAGCTTGAGAAGAAACACAGATCTGCCACCTGAATATTAAATTGCTACCTTTGTGGATTAGCATACTTAAGTTGTTGGAAGATGTGGAAGAATGGCTTGGCTACTAGGAAGTTAAAGATAATTCGCCAGTTTTTAGGCAACGAGAGGGAGCTATAATTATAGTACACAAAAATAATCTCACCAGGCCTAGATTCCCACCGAGAAATAATAAACAACCTAATATATAGATGAGAATAGAATGTTGACGAGACCCAAAAGACACATATTCTCGGAGAAAAAATTCCTGAGGTCTATAATGTGTCTGGGGCAAGGGATTTTAGTATCTAAGACAGTATTAATTCATTTCTAAGTCGTGTAACTTTTATGGTAGAACTTGGTCCCTTATTTCACATTAAATTAGACATTCCGCAATCTCACTCTTTCACTCTCCCGGGTTTTAATCAATATCAGTAATGCCTAAATATTTTCCCATGTGAAAATCGTTAGCCAGTTTCGCTTCCGATTGTATTCAAAGCATAATAGTTATTAAAATTGGAAGTAGACATAATAAGCTTAGATTTCATCGATCATTACAACAAACTTATGGTTGCAATACAATGTCTCAAGTCCTGTGCAATTTAGTACATGTATTTCTAAACTTTCAATGAAACTTACAAGTTTACTTAATTTTTCAGTTAGGTTATTATTATTCACTTTCATAACTCTTTCCCTCATTGATTTTTGGTGAAACCTTTAAAGAAAAATGGTTTTTGTGTAACGATAATCAAACCGATGTTGGATGAAGACTAAGCTAGGTCTTGTTCAATTTTATTTCCATTTTTATATTCATCACACAATAAGTGACTACTGTGCATGCAGGAATAATACGATGGTTAAAGTGTTAAATACAGAACGATCGAAGGACGATTCGAACTGTTGAGAATTCCGTGGCGTGAATCAGTCAGATATTCCATATTCAAACCACTTATCGGAAACTTTCATTCATCAAGCGAAAGAGATCCTTGATTTGAAGGATCCCACCGAACGCGAGGCAGGGAAATTTCCGACAGCTGTAAGAGGGCGAAGAGCGAATCGATTGGGAAAGACACCGTGACTCGGAACCAACTTTCGCAGTCAATGCATCGAACGCAGGCAGCGTCACGAGGCTGACGCATAAAGTTCTTTCCGTGGCCGTGTAAAAGCGGAAGCCCTTATAAAAAGTGGAATATCTCTCGATTCAATCGTCGCACGAGGCCATAAACAGTGGAAAAAAAGAACCGACCCCCGCTCAATACCCGGTCTTTTCTTCCCCATAAGAAGCAACCGATTACCGAAAATCGGAATCTTCCGTAACGCTCTTCCCATTTTTATGGCGTTTTCTAATTTTTCACCGCAAATGGGGAAATTTCATCTGCTACGAAAATTACTTCGATGATGGATGAATAAATAGGATTATAAGATACCTATTTAGAATATACTGGGCTAAATTATTAGTAACTGTGGGACAAAAGGGATGTTTAATAACCTAAAACTTAATATGACCACTCTCATTTACATATTCAATCCTAACTCGTACTAAAAATTAAATATTCGTCATTAAACTCAACTCTAACTTCATACATGGATAATGAAGGTGTGAAATGGGTATTTTTCTTTTATGTAAGAGCATTTTAACTACTTAATTAATATTCATTACATGTTTTAAGTGTGACGATCTCTCTAGACTTATATTTAAGTATACTAATACGAGTAACTGCTACGGTATATTTCTTAGTGGCAAGAGAACTAATACTTAAATTCAATCTACAAAAATCACAGGAATATCTATTCAGTGTCATTATTCTTTTCATATCTGCAGAGACGTTTCTAGCCCTAGATATCTAAGGATGAGCTCTTTCTGGCTACTTCTGCTTCTTGATGAATAGATGCGTTAAAAATGCTCAATACTAAAGAAAAATCAGGCTATAGATTTCCAGGTGAAAAGGGCTCCTTTCAAGAAATTCTCGATATGAAAACATTCTCAAAATAATACTGTGGAATTGGGAAATATTTCATGATTACGATATTCAGTTTTTTATGATATTTCCACAATTCCATAGGAAACTTCCTGGCGAAATTAAGTCTTTAAGTTTGTCTAAAAACAATGAGGTATTTAAACTTATTAAAAATAAATAACAAGCTTCCATTGAGTGATAATGCACACTCACTATAATCAATATAATCATCCATAAATAAATATTAAACATAGCAAGGGTTACGGAGAAAATTAAATTTTGGACACCTTACTCTTCCAAGAAATGATTAAAGAGGTACAAATTATAGCAGAGTTTCACCCAATTCGTAACTTAGTCGGTTAATGTGAGTCATTACGTAGATCGATAGAGTAATTATAATAACATTCCATATAAATACAGCCGTGGAAGGAAGAAAATTAGTCTAATGACAATTGTTATTACTTAAACTTAAATATCTATGGAATGAATCCTAAAAGCCATAAGTATTGACGACACGTATGCCACTAGTAGGAAGATGGTTAATCATCGATATTTATGGATTATAAATATAACATAAAAGGCATTTAAATGAGGAAAGAACCTATTTATATCTAATCCCCTTGCTACCACTAACCAGAGGCGTTAACGAAAACATCGTTTTATAGCAGAAACAATGGAGATAATTATTGCTTTATTGGACGAATTCCACCCCAAAAAGACCTATTCGCAATTTACGAGCACGACCCTAATCAGGATTCAAAGCCAGGACCTCGGTGTCACTAGGCTAGCACCAAAAATCGTCGCTTGGCACGTAGAGCTGCTTTGTCCGAGAGATATCGGTTAATTCTCAGCACTTTTCATCTTCCCCAGAGGTGAGGAATCACAACCTCGGTCATCCTTTTCATTTCCCGGCGACCTCAAATGGCTACGCCCCTCTATTACGGAGAGACAATCGGACGGGGCTCGAAGCGCGGCCGCCCGATCCGTCGTCCGCATCGAGTGACGTCATGACCCGAGCGCTTAAAGTCGGCCGTGGTGAGGCGCTGGTAGAGCGGTCGATGATACCCAACCCGCTTCGCTCCGCTAGATAATTCAAGGGTAATGCCTCCTCGCGGTGGATTTTTTCTCCCACCCGAAACCCACTCCCGGGATCAAACCGGGGAGTAATTATGCCGGGGAGGATGCTCGTCCAATTACGCGGAAAAAAAGGCGAGCGTTAAAGGACGGATAGGCGAAAGTGGGTCGCACACACACGCTATTTTTCCTGATGAAGGAATACGCCGCGGATGAGTGCACTCTTTTGTTCTCAAGTGGCAGTGGACCCGAGTCCTGGAAGCGATTTTCGTGCGCCGCTTTCCTCCTTCGGGATTTCGTGGAAAAGGAAAGCGGGGAATTGCCGAGAAATCCATGTTTCGAGGAGGATGAGCTGCTGCCTGGTGAGATAACGGGGAAGCCCACGAAAACTGCGTGTCCTTGACGTTTATTTAAAGGGACGATTCCTGACGTGGTCATCGACTGCTGACCGTGTTTATCCAATGCGAAACTTGTAATAATTAAGCAGAATAATGATACAAGAAATGCGACCACTTTGGGCTAGCTATAAAGTTATGCAAGAGCTTTATTTTCGATGAAGATTGTTCATAATAGGTTCCGCCGAGTAAATTCCGAGAGGATTCCTTTCATAAGCGGTCAATCCCACTCAATTGAAAATCTCTTTTTAAGCCTATAAGTTGAAGGAAACAGACATGCATTATTACTACAAGACAAGCCTATTACAATAGCAATTCCTGACATTTTGTCTAATGATATCAGCACTGAGAGAATTTTCATCGGGAATGTAGTTATTTACGTACTTAAATGTAGCTAATTACGGACAGCTATCACTAAATAGTAGTTAAGATATCGAATAACTAAAATTTGCTTTTATGAATTTAATGTCAGCTCCGACAAGTATCACCAAATCGTAGTTAAGAGATCTAATGGATAAAATGTTCTTTTATAAATATAATGTCAGTCAGGATATATCAAGAATTAATTGCATAACGTGAAAATTGTCTTTTATCCGCTGAACATAATTCTTTATAAATTTATAAGCTTTACTACACGTGTTATATTCAAAATACGCATAGTCTGTACCTGCCTGATAGATATCATAATACCGCTAAATTAGAATTTCAAAGGCTAGAAGAAGGAAGACGTGCGATCCAGCCAGAAAATCGGCGATTTTACTCACGGCTACACTATGACAGCAACTAATGCAATAACTGTCACGTGGGCGAAACTAAATGAACGATTTTTGTTAATTTTCCTCCCTGTCAGTCTCAGAATAATAATCGCCAGAGGTTCCCTCCTCATTTATTACACTTTCAATATTGTGATGGCAGCAACTACTATACTATTTGTTATAATAATTCTACTTACTGAACTATTTAAAATTTTTAACGAGTTCTTATTGTAATGATGAAATCTCTTATTGAGATGATGGTCATAAAATTCCCCAGGAAAGTGGTTTACTCTGCATCACTGCACTGGTTTTAAATTATTTTAGCATGTGACTATCAGAATGAATTATTCGAGACTTACTTTGCAGTTAATTCATCTAAAAACTTGCGATAATGATTAACGAAAAGTTAGATCAATAAATAATATAAGGTATTGAGTAATATAAAACCAGTATATCCTCAAGAGCTATAGTGATAAACATTGAATATTAGTAGATTAATATGCTAACCCTTCACTTCCATAAAATTTATGCATCATTAACCTGTGTCTACGAAGATATCCTTTAACATACTTTGTATGAACCCTCTTCATCGCATGTTATGGTGACGGGTAATGAATTAGAGAAAAATCACAGACAAGCACAGGTGTGAAAGCGAGTAAGGGTGGTTAGTGAAGCCAGAGTCTCCTTCAGACGTGAAAAAAACTTCATTTTTCAAGTCTTCCTTCAACTTTGGCAATCGTACAATAGATGGCAGGTGTTCCATAACTTTAGGGGCCGCATTTCGTCCTACGTATCTCCTCCTCCGAAAATTATCGCTTTAATTCATTAGACGCCTTCGCAGAGGAACAAATCACCAGTGGAAATACTTAAGCCGTAATTCGATCAAAGGATTAAAAGCATCTTTTAATATGGGGACTAATCACGAGTTGGAAAGGAGCCGTGGATTGGATGCAGAGATTTAGTGATTAGCCGAATCGACGAGAAGGCACGGGATGGATTCACAAGATCGTGACGTAGGAGAAAGAAGAAGAAAGTTCTAAACTTAGGCTTAAACTGCTCAATAAATTCAGAGATGTTCTCGGAGGATGTTGCAGATACAATTGTGCTCCCCATTACATCAGACGATCAGAGAAGAAAGAAAACGTTAATAATTCCGTGAACTATACGCGATGGCTTACGACTAAGGATGTAAACGGTGCATAAACCCACTGCCGCACTCCAAAAGGCGGCTTGCAGGGTAAGTAAGAAGACGTAGCTCTTGGTGAGAAGTTTCACGGAGTATTGCTTAAGTAGGACAGGAAGCACGATACGTGATCTGAATTAAAAAGCTGAACACTGCAGAGGCGAGGCGTCCTTCTTGTAATGACTTAACTAGCGGATTCCGATAAATTTTAATTTCGCCGTCGAACTTCTGCCTTGATCCTGAAAGATTTTATGACTTACTTCTCATACTGTAATAAAAATAAATGAAGTAAAAAAGACTAGGGAAAATGATTCCGTCTTGCGAATTCCATGCCTTGCAGTGCAGTTCGTAAAATGTGTCACTTTCTATTTTTATGGGAACTTAGAAAATATATTTCGTTTCATGTTTTACAACACTGCGTCTGTTGTCACTGAGTTTTTCTCGGATTGAGGCTTGGAATCATAAAAAGAAAAAAGAATCACTTCTTCACGAAAACTAAAAGAAATGCTTCTTTTTTCGTCAGACAATTCGCTAGCATAGGAACGAGAAGAATGAATTCGGGAGGGATTTTGATTTTTAGAAAATTTCCTCTTCGAAGGAGAAATGCATGTGCACACATGAGCAACTATTAAATGGACCATTGCGTCTTGGATCACTTCCTACCCCCAGTGAGGTGATAGCCAAAATAGTCTTATTCGTGAATTTCTCTTCTTTGTAAAATACAACATATGGCACGATTTTGCGACTGAAATTCGTTAAAAACTTCCATATAGAGAAACAGTCACGAATATCAACTCAGACAAAATGGAATCTTAGGTAGAGCATTGCGTATCCGAAGAGGAACATTTCCTTTTCCATCACATGTCATGAGCTCTAATGCTCTAACTCTCTCACTAATTCTCTGAAAATTTATATTTTGAGGAAATTGAAAACACCTAAACACGCAACCGAGTGAACAAATGAGAAGAAGAAATGAAATGACCAACAGGGAACTTGCCTTCGTGTTATCGTTTCCAAAATTTTACGCGCATTTCGATAATATATTCAAGTTTCCACTGCGTAAGGATTGCTTGATAGCCAAGTAACATTGATGTTCAGGGTTTAAATCCTAGTTAAGGCATGGTGAAGATTAATGGATTAATGGCAAGTGATAGAGGAAATTTCACCCAAAGAAAACGTGGTTATTGTATTCAAATGTATCCTCATTTTTTCAATTCCCACTTTCGACCAGTTTCACTCAAAGTCGAATTCCTTTCCATCATAATCGCAATTTCGTTACTTTTCTCCAGTCTCTCAAATAAAGTCAGATCGGGAGTTACGCATTCCTTCTCAGCGCGTTTGTGGAAAACTGCGCTAGTAGCAGGCGGTTCCACCCCCGCAACGCCCCCTCCCTCAAAATCATTTCTCCAACGAAATCAATCCGTTTTAATAATCAGAACAATCACAGGCACGAACGAAGAACACGTGCACCCATGCCTCAGCCCGGAAATACCCAGTTGGCCGGGGTTCGAACACGGGACCTCGCCGTGAGAATGCATGGGAACCATTCCCTCGGAAAGCAATCGAAGATGGGGAGAAACTTATAAAAACGTTTGCGAATGCAGGAATTGACTGAAGAAAAGCGCGAATAACACGAACGCCCTCTCCAAAAAGACTGACATGAAGACGAAGGCATCGACCATCGCGCGCTAATTTAATTCCCTCGCCGGCTACGCCCCCGTGGGCTCTATCGAGGGTGAGCTCGGACCACTTACAATAGGGGCGAAGCCAAGACCGCGGAGAACGTAGAAAAAAGCGATCTACGTCGTCTTCGGCGCAGCACCAGAGTGTGATTATTTTTAGTTGACAGAAAGGGGAGGGCCCCACCTGACCTCGCGGGTCGGCCTGAATGGATTCCTTGGAGGATGACCGACTTCCCTTCGCAACCCTCTGTCCGACCCACTCACCTACTACGGACGACTAAACCCGCCGCCAATTACAGCGGTCGTTACGGCCCTTCATAAGCGAGCATCGGCGAATCTTTTCTCGTTTCCACGCGACCCGGAATTCGCAAAAATCGGATATCCGGGAGCCTACCGAGGACGCAATCGCATTTCGTTTGCGGAAGTTTATGTAATTGAGAGGACGGCGCGAAGAAAAACTGAGGAGAATAGTGAGATTGGGATGCTAGAGAGTTTTAAAACGTTCGGGCAATTATAGTGGTTTTAGGTTCTATGTTTACTTTTCCCAGAGGAGAAGCCGATTCAGAAACTGACTTCCCACCAATGATTCCTAAAAGAAGAGTTTTCGTTGAGGAAGAAGGAGCGCCGAAACGAGCTGAAGCGTGCTGTTATTTCGTGCTCTAGTGGAAATGGGCACGTGAATCATGAAAGTCTTCGAAGGAAAGCGTTCTTTCATCCTCTTGAAAACAGGGTTTTCTTTCTACGAACGTATCGCTTCTGCTCAGTTGCCAAGTATCATAGGATTTGTAAGAAAAAGACTATAAAGTAATATATTCGATTAGGGTGTTTTAGAGAAGTTCCCAAATCTTATCAACTGAATTGGATTCGACATAAAAGTGTATTGGGTTTTCAAGAAGCAGTAATAACTGGTTAAATAGGTTGTCATTAATAAAAGGTATTTGGTCACATTTCGCAGCAGTTTGCGTATTATAAAAACGTGGACTTACACATAAAGTAGTGGTGGAGTAACCACATTCGGATATTGAATGTAGCCTCTGACAGATATCAGAAGGCACACTTAACCACCAGAGACCTCGTATATTAACTACGTCTCATCTTCGATCTCCGCAGTCCCTACAAATCCCCTAAAACATCATTCTGGCAATCCTTTGATTTCTGAAAGTCAGCACGCTTCTCAACTACTCTGTCAGACGACGACGTTCGTAGCACCGAGGGGACATACCTCGAATGTGGAGGACATCCGTAGGACAACTGGCCGCCGTTTCCACCTCCTCCTCCTCCTCCACCACTGCCTCCACCGCCTCCCACCCCCGAGTCCCGACTCCGACTTCTCGGCCTCTCTTGGCGGGGCCTCAGTACGGGTGTGAGGCCCCATTTGTCGATGAACTCGAGGCGAGAAATGGTGACCGCAGGGGGCGTCGGCGGCGAAGGCTCTTGCCCCCCCCCGCCTCCACAGCCAAGCTCTCTCGGCCCCACCCCCGACCGGCACCGCCCGCGACCCGTCTGCCCTTGCGACCGGGTTCGCCTCCTTCTCCCGGTTCAAAGGTCACCGCGGGGGCGCCGAGGCTAGGGCGCCCCTCGGCCCGAGCACCACGCGCCTCCGGAAGTAGTCTTGCAAGAGAGAGAGAGCGAAGCCAAGTCGCGGATCGCGCCTACATCTCCGATAGCAAGCGTCTCTCACGAAGAGCGCGCTCCGGCGCAGGGGAGCTCGGTTCGCATCCCGGCTGCCGCCGCGCGCGCGAGATATCGTCCCTCCGGGCGAAGCGGGGCCATCGCCGGCCGACTGTTGGGCCCCCAACGGCGGCGGCGTCGCGCAGAGTCCCGTTCTCTCAGCGGCGGCTGCTAGAGGAGTCCATCCGACCCAATGGCGCATCCTCCGTCGATGGAGGAGAAGGGTAGATCCCGGTGGAGGAAGAACGGACGGGACGCCACCGTCCCCCGAGAGGAGGGCCGGGGCGGGCTGCAGAGAGACGGCCCAGCACCGGAGGAACGAGGATGGGCAAAGCCGCGACGTCCGCCCAAAGGGGCTCGCCACTACGAGGCATCGTTCCTTTCGAGGCCTTTGTTCCGGTTGGTGGGGGGGCTGTCACAGACGAATGGGAGAACACACGCACACACTAACACGATCGCTCTCTCTCTCACACTACATAACAACGAGATAAAATCTCTTACGTCTCTTTTTATTGTAACTCGGGTCCGAAGATGTGATCTTCCCTCCCTCCCCGAGAAAAAACTCTTTAACGTGGATATGTATGCAGATTGATAAACTTTACGTCACGTCGTGACACTTTGATCGTTCGAGAGGTAATGTTGAAGAGGTAGTCGCCTCCTGAGTCAATGGGAAGATCCTTCCTTGATTTTTCGAATGAAAAAAATATAATTCGTATCTTCACAACCGGCAGGGGTCACGGAACAAGATGGCGCCGCGCGCAGCTCGGAGATAGAAGTCCCGTCGGAAAGATTCGAACAAATAAAAAAAAACGGGGAAAACTCTTCGCCTTCACGGTTCCTTCACGAGTGGTTCGTGCGCGGATCCCACGATCATTACGCCGTGCACGGAAAGAAAGCGATAACGAGCACTTGTGCCGCACCACGGTCGAGATATTAAAAACCTACCGACTACCCTCACCTCCCTTTTACACACCCGCAGACATGAGAGTTGCACACGGTTTATCAACCAGCGCATGCGCAGTGACCTCCCGTGCCGACGAAAACACACACACACTCACATGCACCGGCGCACACAACCACTCGAAGAGGCGTGACTAGAGTGCTTGCAGCGGGAAGAGTAATGGCGAGTTTGGCACGTGATTTCATATCGAGAGGGCCTTTTTTCGGAAGGGGTCAAATCCTCGAGGATGTTAAACTGAGGGGGAGAGGGGGGCGGAGGTGCGTGTCTAGTTGGACACGGCACGAAGGAGTGGCGCTGGAATGAGGATACGGACGCCGAGTCAGTCCGCGTGAGGTTCGGTCCTCTCTAGCTCTGTCCTCTCCCCCGAGCGGGCGTGTATGTGTGGGGATCGATCGGTCGGCGGAAGGGAGAGGGTGCCGAGAGGGGGCGGAGGGGAGGCGGAACGATGCCTTCCGTGGTACTACACGCAGCCCTCTATCTCCAGTTGTTGTTACTATTATTCTTTTATGTCCCCGAAGAGGGAGTCCGCGGATCCTTCTACTCCCGTCCACTCGTCCTCCTCACCGACGGCCTTCCGGACCGCAATCCCGCCCCCCTCCGGCGGCCCCCGGCACGCGCCCCGCATAAGTCGGGAGGCCGCCGGGGAAGGGCCCGAGGAAGGTCCGGGTGCGGGCGTCGCGGCGCTGGCCGTCGCGTGATGCTGCTCCCGCGCTCTTTCCGGCAACTGCCTCTTCTGGAGGATGTGCCGGCGGCGGACGAGAACCAGGGGACGGACTGCGGCGGCTTCGTCCCCTCCCCGGGGTGGCGACCGGAACGACCCGGAGAGGAACCGTGCCCTTTTCGCGAGGAAGGTGGGCGACACCGGCCACGCGTTGTACGACACGCCTTTGCAGCGAGGGGGCGTGCGGCGGCGGGGGGGGGACTACTCCCCCTTCACTCGCGTGTCCCACGACTCGGAGCCGTGAGTCTTTCGGTGTGTACGGCGTGTGGATGGAGGAAGAGAGAGGAAGAGTGCGATGAAAGGGAGACGGGAAGACTTCTCCCTGCGCACGCCTCGCCGGTCGAGTATCGACTGACTAGCGGCTGAGGCGAGGGAGGGTGGGGAGTAGCGGCAGGTGAGCTCCTGAGAGGGAGGAAGGAGGGGGATGCTCTCTCTATCCATCCGGACCGTAAGGCGGAGCTGGAAGGGTTATGGCAGGTAGTGGTGGGGATGGGAGAGAGAGTGATCTCGCGAAGAAGAAATCCCTTCTCTCTCTCTCCTGGGGGAGTTTAAGCGTCGGTGGGAGGAAGGGGTCAGGTCACGCGTGATCTTCACGTTTCTTCTCTACGACTCGTTAGGGACACGCGTTGGCCGCTGTCCTCCTGATATTCCGGCATCGACTCGCAGAAGCAGAATTGCCAACGTGAACTCACGCGTTTTCGACGAAACCCAGTCGCATTTCTCTCCATCCCAAACGATGATATTCGGCGTACTTATACGCGTTTGGGTTCACCTTGAATGGCAGAATTCTTGTGAAAAATGGATAAGTACTGCTTACACTAAGTGTTAAGATAATTGTCGTAATTACAATTCACATAGAGTACAACATATAATTTATGGTTTACAAGTCCGACGAAATGCAACAAACGGATTGTCACGAGTAAATTTGGCCAACTTTAAAGTAATTGAACTTTCGAAGACATAGCCGTAATTTCGAACAATTCCTTTTCTATACGCTAGGTATTTTAACTTAAAGAACTCAGATTTGTGTTTGACAAATTTTAAACTATACTTTTTGACTTTATTCTAAGAAATATATATTTAGTGATAGTCCAAAAGTTATAACCAATGTTAATTCATATGATTTCCCGCAGCCTTTTAATTTACATAATAGTCGATATCTAAAGCTTCATAAAAACATATGATGAACCTGTGCTCGTGATTCCTCGAAGAACGAACAATTCAGGTAAAATTTAAGTGTCGATTAGCAAACAATGCCTAATAATAATAATAATAATAATAAAGGTTATGTACGGTTATAGTAGGCAACAGTCGAGTGTGTATACCGAACACAAAATATATGGCTGACTTTTTTTAAGATAGGAGTGAATCAGAATTTATGAAATAAATAACATAACTACATCACAGCTACGCAGTTATTTTTCAGTCAAACTAAGGTAAGTAGAAGCTATGTCTGTGCACATAATTTCTCCATTATTTCTTATGATTGCTTTCTTCTTTCAATTGAGACAAATTAATTTTTCGTAAACTCCATTTCGTTAATCGATCTACATTAACTTCTAGGACTAAGTTTCTTTTATTCCAGAGGAGCTTGAAGAAACGAGTATAACATTAAATGGGAATTCTCGATAAACCAATCAAACCCGACGGAATGAAACCGTAATAATGCCCCAGTTCGTTTTATTGTTTGACATCTTTGACCATTCAATGCAATATTAATCCATACAGTTGAAAAAATCAGTTTAGTTTGGCGCGTAGTTTCGATCAAATACTGAGCAAAGACTGGTAATTATTGATTAAAATATTGAGTTTTTCCTTTATTAAATAGCAGAGCCAACTGTCTAACAATTTTACAAGATTTAATATTATCAAGTAAGTAAACCTTAGAATCACAGCAATAAAGAATACAAAAACATAATATTACAAAAAAACTAGCTCCGAAGAAAATGTGAAATTGGAATTTCTAAAGGCATTCCAATGAAGAAACAATAAGAAGAACATTTAAAACGCAGTTAAAGAAATTTAAACATATCAGTTTCAGTAATAGAATATTGCCAAGGGTTAATTTTGGTACATTTTCAATTAAACAGAGTAAAGGTTCTCGATTAGCTTTTTTCAACGAATCTCATTCATCTCACTGATTGCTAAATCTAATTATAGACTCGTAATGAATAAATAACAAGTTAAAGAAGTAAATGTATCCAGAGAAGTATATTGTCGTTTGCAGGATTGAAGAGAGTAATCGTACTAAAAATCCACGAGCTTCCAAATCATCCTATCGTTCGTAGTGTTTAATTTCGGTGAATGAATAATCGCAAAGATTGAATTTTATCCACGCAACCATTAGCAACAGAAAACTTTCGGAGAGTGAATAAGGAATACAAGGCCGAATCAGAGTCAGGAGGAGGAGATGGTCTATCCTTGCTTTTCTAAGCGAGATTGCTCCAAAAAATGTTTTATAACAGTTCAATGACTCTATGAATAACTCTTTTCATAAAAATCGAACAAGGTGAGACCTAGAAGAATGCATTATTAAGCGTAGCCAGCATTATCATTAATATCCCAGAAGCTTTAACAAAATCCCAGCTGATAAATGGATTTAAATTTACAAGTGTTTTCGTTTTTATAGAAATACGGCTGCAACCCAAGATTATGCAAATGGTGGCAGTTTAAAGGAATCTAAACTAGAGATGGGTAACCTTCGGAAGGCCGTATATGTCAGACACTTCCTGTCACACGCTGAAAGGCAGATGACGTTAGTGTTTATGTGAAAACGTTAGGCACTGCTCGAGTGACGTAGTAAACACATCGCTTCAAAATGGAGCCTAAATAAAACGAATTTAATCATTTAAAAATATTTGAGAGAACAGTTTTTACTTCACAGTACAGTTCCTCAATAAAAAGGACTGATAAATTGAATACTTTTCCAACGTCTGTTTCTGGCATGACCGCATTGAGTGCCGGGAAAGACAGCATGTGGTCCGAAGGCCTCCAACTGTGTCCTAAATCGTTCAAGTAAATTGACCGCTAAAATCAGGGGATACGTCCGTGACTTAGTTCGTAAATTTCCGTCGCGGCGTCAGCGAATATCATTTCCTGAGTTTGGCGTTACTCCACTCCTCGTCTCGCACGCCATTTCCGTCTTCAGCGATAACATATTCATCGCTCGCCAACCGGAGGATCTAAATAAAAAGGAAAAAGAGCCGCTATGTACTCCCCTAAATAGGTTTCCGGGGTTCATCCCGATGACGCAAATTCGTGGCGACGGTCAAAATTGCATTCCCGGCTGCACATCGAGGGCCTTGTTTTTCTTCGATTACCAACTGAAGAAGCGTCTCTCTACCGGCAGCTGCGTTGGGAAACCTCTTTCGATCCCCACTCTCGCATATCCGAGCATCACCGAGTCTTATCGGACGTAATTTTTGGGGAAAGAGCAATAGCGCAATCCTTTAATTCATATGCGGGCCAATTTTCTATTGCGTGTTTTTCTGTGACTCCAATTTTCTTGAGTAACTCTCTTGAAATATAAATATCCTTTGCTTAGGATATCAGTTAATCTTCTTTTTATAAAAGATATTCTTATTCTTTATTCTTTAGAAATTGTACTTTAGTTTTTAAAATTCAGGAGAAATAGCTAAGGCATCGTGTTACAATATTTTCAAAACTAAACAGATATGTGGAATGATTTGCGAGCATAAGTTAAAAGATTGCTGTTTCATTGAATTGAATTATGCGATGTCTTGAATTAAATAATTTGTGATTTATATTGAATTAAAAAATTTTATGGTTATAATTAAATTATAGTTTACCTTTAAGTTAAGGATAATATTGTTAGTTATAAGATAGAACGGTAAAAATACGTGCAAAATCGAGTAAAAATGTAGTGTTGGAAAAGAATGACTTACTAGCAATGTTTGCCCAATTTTTGATTACTTTGTAATCATTTTTTCAGGGCATTACTAATTATTACAATTTGATATTCTAGTATTACTATATATTCACTATTATTTAATGTTAGAAGAGCGTAGGGAAAGAAAGGGAATTACGAATTTTGACCTATGCAGGTAATGATTATAGTATTGTATACATTTTACCAATTCTGTACCGTAAAAGACAGGGTTATAAAGAAATATAACTATGGAAAGTCAATACAGCATTAGATTCAGGTCTTAATATTCCTATAATTCAGCAAATGGAATATGGAGATTATTGATAGCGAGTTGATAAATCGCTAGTGTTACAGAAATTATTTATGAAAAGTCATCGTAGCATTGAAATATTAAAAAGAATAGCTGAAATTGGCGAAAAGTTTTCCTATAAACTGATAACACAAAATTCTCAGCTCAGGGAAGCTCGTTGACTTGCAGAAGCTCATATACTGCTAATAAATACTGCTTCATCGGATTGAAACTCCAACTAAAAGTCCTTCAATTAATAAAATTCAGTGTTCTCAAAAATGGTTCCTTTTATCCAAAATATCCTCATGTTGTCAATTTAGCTGAACTAAAGGCATTCGTAGGCTGAGTAAATGTTCAAAGAAAATGATTTTCAGTGAACGTTTTAGTCAATATTTCAATGTTAATATAATCTTGAATAACAACGGGTAAATAAAAGCGACAACCGTTTAGTACAAGGAAGTCGCAGAGGTAATGACGTATAAAAGAAAAAGGTTTCGATTTTCAGAAGCAATAAATAAAGCAGATGAAACAAAGGGAACAGCTGAATAGGCAAGGACGGGATATGAATGGCGAAGACATATTGTGGTAACGTATCGTTATATCGAATGGAGAAATTTATTTAGAGAACGATCTGCTACATGGTCTTACTTGAACAGCGGATGGTATAGATTCGGAAACACATGCAAATACCACTAGAGTTTCATTATAGCAAACATTTTTCAATCGAAAACATAACCAGAATCTCACTAACCAAAACTTCTCCGTTTAAGGTAAATGTGTATACTAAGTTGAGTAATTCCTCTAGGATAAAATTAAATTGGTTTATGAACATAGTGAATTGCTTTTATTTATGATGATTGATCATTTACGCTGCTAATGGTAGGGAAACGCAGTTTGATGAAATGCGACGAACTGTTAAGGATGTTTTCTTTTTGGCAGATAAATGAGTTTCCTAAAGAATATATGACTAAGTATTTCGCGAAGAATTGTTGTTATGAAAGAAAGGTTTGTTGTGATCAAGGTCTTAAAAATAATTAAATCCGATTATTTGCATCGCGGAATCATTTATTTCAATTGTTAGATATAGAAGCAGAAAAATGAGATTTATAATATATGGCCATGATTTTATGCCAAAGTCCTCGTTCTTTTTTAAAGATATTCCAGCATCAAACGAGTTCATAATTTTTGAAACACTATAAAGGTGCTATAATAAATATCCAGTGGGGAAATAAATAAATCTCTAAAATTTGGTCGGCTCTTATTTAATAAGGCATTGGAACTATGATACAGCTGAAGCTACTCCGGTACATAAATATGTAACACCTGGACTTTTCTCAACTCATATTAACAATAAAATATATTATTTTAAAAGTTTTCTTCCAATATTTTCAGAAAGGATATGTATGCATAAAATTATGGAAATATATTCGAAAGCTTCAAACACGAGGAGTAGCCGCTTTTGCTCGAATATACTTTTTCAGTTTCATCTCGATTTATTTTAAGGATACTAAATAATATGCTATTATCCTTTTTCTAATCATCTGAAATACTGATTATTGACGTAACTATTTCCTGTACTGGTAAAGTATACACTATCTTCTAACGTATTTAAATAATTATGCAGCATACGACTATTTTTCGTCCAAATTTTGTCTGTGAAGGTCGGCCTGAACGTGAGACGGTAATGGCAATTTCAGTACCTGCGATGGCACATCCGTCTCCTTCAGCGCAGCGAAAAAAATCGTGTACAAACCGCGGCGGATTAGGACCCGCGCCGGTTTCCTCCGCAGATGTTTCGAAACGATAATTATGCACGCGACGCTGCCAACTTCACAGCGATAAAAATGCTCGCTTACAGCACTCGACCTATGTCCATTCATTCATCGCGGAGATAGGAAACCATTTAAATTGGAGGGGGTCCAGAATCCGTACATTCATCATGATCTCGCAGAGTAATATTTCCCATCGGATACGCGTGCGAAGAATCGGGGGCAGGGAGCGAGCAGAGTCGGCGGATTCGGCCGACGTTATTGGGGGGACCGCTGTGGAAAATGTGAGGAAGCGGTCGGTTGCATAACCCCCTCCAAGACACATGTGCGAGCGCCCTCTTTCGCCTGCGACGGCCTTGTGAAGGCGCCCTTTTCAGAGCCGCGCATTACCCGCGATGATATCGTGACACCTTGGTCGCGAAGGCGAACCAAGAATAAAATGACAAAATGCCTCCGTCGGATGCGCGGGCATTCCCGGAGAGTTTAAATATAGTCCCCTCCGGATGAAGGAAATTAAGTAATTGTCACGGAGTAGGCTGTCGCGTTCGTTAAATAAAAAAATACGGCTCGTTGCATGTCGGGGAGATGTGAGCACGGTGCCGCTTTATGAGAGGGTCTTATTCGCGTCGAAGAATTACTGCGGATGCACGGAAGGGGGGATGGAAGAAGGATGGGGTGGAATAAATAAAGGGAATTGAGGGGGAAGGCACGAGGAAGGGAAGGATCTGCAGTATGGATGCGGCAGAGGAAGAGGAAGGAGTAAAAGGAAAGGGAGGTGAATGAACTGGAGAGAGGAAAGCAGAATATAATAATGTGGAAGAAATAGGATGGAATAGGAAGAGATATGAAGAAATGGATGGAATGGAATATAAGAAGAGAATACAATTAAGGAGGAATAGACTTTAGGAAGATAAGGAAGGAAATAAAAAGCTGGAATAGAATGAAAAGAAAAAGAAGAAAGGTAGATTGAGATAGGATTAGAATGCAATGATGAAGGAATGGAAAACAGAAGGAGTAGAATGTAAAATGAGGTGGCAATAAAATAAAAAAATGGGGTAAAATGGAATAGATAGCGCGAGTGCAATAGAAAAAGCATGGAATAAAAAAGGAAATAGAATAAAGGGAGAGACAAAATTAAATATGAATGAAATAGCGAGGAAATGCGACGTATTAGGAATGAAGTTTAAAAGAAATGGAATAGGAAAAGGATGGAGAGAAGAAGGGGACGGAGTTGAGAAGGAATGGAATAGAGTGAGAGAGGAGGATAAGGTGAAACGAGAGAATGGGATGAAAAGGAAATAGAGGAAAGAGTGAATGGAATATAAAGTGGAAATATAGGGGTGGAATAGAAAGAAAATGGAATAAAGATGGAATAAGAAACAGGGGTGAATGTAAAAAAGATTTGAAGGATAGCAGAAATGGAAGAGCGGAACAAGAAAATAAAAATGGAATAGACAGTCGGATGAGTGGAAAGGCGAACAAATTTTAATCTGCACATCAGAAAGAGAGATGGAATGAGAAGGTAGGAGAGAGTAAAGTATAAGCTAAGACTATTTGCATGAATAGATAATACTACGATAATAGAGGAAAGGAAATAGTAAAATAAAAAATAGAAGGAATTTAATTATGTGGATTGGAAAAAAATCATATGGAAAGCATATAGCATTTAATTATCTTGGCTTTATCATTGATAAGTATTACAAATTATGCCGCGAGCAGAACAATGGCATGGTTGAAACATTGATGTCGTGGTAAAACTATTCATTTATAAGAACTGTTTACGACACAAATCGGAAATATAGAATAAGGTCGAAAATGTCAAATATAGGTATTATATTGTAATTAATTGTTTATCAACGAGACAATATTTCTTATAAGAAATTTTATGAGTTCTTCGTAAGGAATTAAGGATAACCTCAGGTAATTCTCACAATAATATCAATTTTCTGTTCACGAAAGATCATCCTGCAACGTCAAGTTCAGGCAATCCGACACAATTTAAATACGGTCATTTTTGTCACTGAATTTCGGACTGCTTCACGTCTTAGACTTTGATCTCTTTTACCGTCGGTGTTGCCGAGTGTTTGAGGTGTTTGGTTGCTATTTTTTCTCGCTTCTAATGAGTCCAAACCCACCTTCCGAAAGGACCAAATACAAATTATATAACCTTTAATATGTGTAGAGAAGAGAGACTAACATAGCAGAATCAGAGGGAGATTTGTATGCAGGGAGGAGATAGAGAAAAAAGTAATGGAATCCACGAAGAGGGAGATAGGAATGAGGAAGATAGTTGAAAGAGAGGGGGAAGGGAGGGTAAAGGTGACAGTTGAAGTGCAGCGAGGCACAGAAAAGACAAGAAGGCGAGGGACAGATGGCATTCGAGAACTTCTAAAGGATCACTATAGGTGACCTGTGTTGCTAATCACAGTTGCCATGTGAACTTGTTTCTCTTTGGGATTCCCTCGTAACCTACTTGCGGATCTTTTTTTTTTTTGAGGATAAATTTGCAATTAATTCCTTTCGGAGTCCCTTTTTCTCCCTGCCTTAATGACGTGTCTGCGCTTATTGGCGCATTTTCTCATTATTTTCCAGAAATGGTAAAATAATTACGATGGAATAAATAGAAATTGTAGTGAAGATAATTAGCCGCGAAAACCATTAATGAGAGTGACGTGACATCTCACAGCATTGTATGCGCGGCGCTTTATGTGATTACTATCGCATTTGTGCACGTTATTAAGCAAATAAAATGGTGGCTAATTCTATAGTATTAGGCCGGACTTCGTGGGAAGCCATAATGAGAAATGAAGAAGTACTTCGTAGTTTCCACACAGTTTATGAAACAGTGTCTAAGTCTAAACGGTGGCTAATTCGCTGGGATAACAATAATAACCGCTTCGCCTTCGCTTCGTGAGCTATACCATTTGAAAATTAAAGGGCAAGATACGAGGCGATGCATCTACATTTCTTTATTAATAAATGCGGTCAATGAGCTTTGTTTGCACGAATAGAGATGCACATAGATAAATTAAGAACCATTATAATTTTGGTAAACAGTTATCCTGTCGCTCCAAGCGAAAGTCTACAGTGAAATCTCGATGTAACATATTTCACCGAAATAAAAACGACTCTTGATACGATAAAACGTAAGATGCAAAAAACTAAGGGCGAAGTTGCTGTATTTGAGGCCTCAAATTTCAACCTAAGAGCTAGGAAAACATTAGAAATGAGAAAGTTAGATCGTGATTTCCCTTTACAGAGGAACTGGTCAATTCTGGGTAGAAGTCCAACATAGTTTGCCAATGTATTGCCAGTAAAATATTGAAAGAGTATATATTTGCGATTTCTATCATGAGAAGTTGTAGCTACGGAATGATTTTCGTTTAAATCGAAAATGTATGTACTTGAATCTTTCAAGTTTTAACTGAATTTACACGTAACAATAATATTAGCCAATGAGTAGTTTAACTAATGGTTATTACCAAATAAAAACGATTTTTTCAGGAATGACTACATGTTGTAAACCTCTTTAGTTTGCAAGTAGTTATTCTTGGGAAATATTGATAAACATACTTTATACTGGAAAGAAAGGTTGTTCAGTTTTCCTTCTCCACGTAGATTATGATAGCCATGGAGTATTCTGTATCAATAGGCAAATGAGAGCAAAAAGTTATTTGATTTTGAGGTAAAATAAAATACAGTTTTACGCTATAAATTCTACGGTTAACTATTTTTTAAAGTTTTACAGTGGCATCTGTAATGTGTAAAAGTATATTTTATTTTTCCTCAAATAAAATGATTGTTCGATTATTATGGAGTTCCACCTAGTTTTGCCTTCTCTTGTTTACCATGTAAATGAGAAGTATTCCATACATCATGATATGGTTACATGATCACAGCCTCAGTCCATAGCATATATTCTACAGAAAAGTTAACTTCAGTCACGTGATGCAAAACCACTTTCTTGCGGTATCTCGGGAAAAAAACAATTGAAACTCGTATTGCGGAGCGTATTGGAAAGGCGAGAGGCATTCAACGGTCGACTTCTTTTCTCAAGGCAATGGTGAGAAAAAGAATAAGCCCACGGAGTCATAGAGAGGGGTGACAAACACATCGATCGGTCGCGATTCTATTATTTCCTTCGATCGCCAAGTGATCCTCCGCATATGCGGAAGATCCTCTTTATAGCACATGTGCCCCACACGAAGTGCGAATAGACGAAGCAGTTGGCCAAGCGAGAGGGGGGAAAACACTCGCGTAATCTCGAGGAAATCTTTCGGAGGGGCAAAGACCATTACTCGAGTATCTTGATGGGCTTCCCCGACGCACCGCCAATATACGCACCCACGGATTCCGAATTATGTTGCATTTTGCCACTCCCACGCCTGCAGAGTGATTTGAGGGCCTTTAAATTCCCTCCAATCAATCGACTCGCGCAAATAATTCCAGCCTTGAATGAGAAGCATATAAAAGTTCTATTTTAACATATTATGAGATATGCTACATTCATTTGAAGTTAGGGATTGTGATTTAGAATGACATGTTTTATTAAGTAATTACAGCAGAACGGATTGGTTCAATAATTAAAGAATTTATCCCAATTGAGACTTACATAATAACTTACTTTTAATCAAAGCGCAAGTTAAATTACTTTACAAGTATGTTCAAGCATAGCATATTCAAGCAGTGGGTAAATTAATGGACAAAAAAATAACTTTGAGGACTAAACTCTTAAACATGTGACTAATGTGAAAAATGTAATAAGGAAACAATGAAGGAATATTAGTGAATGCAACTGTCAGTTATAATTCTGTTTGATTAAAATGAATAGAATATTATTCTGTCCTAAAATAAAATTCTATTAGCAATATATGTTTGCAAAGTAATGGAGAAAAGTATGAAAAAAGAAGAGTTGCTTAGAAATATACCCTAGAAAAATGTTTACCTACGTATATACATTCATATATTCCACTTTCATCATGGCCTTTTAGTATAAGCACACGTCCGCCTAGTTTATTTTCAGAACTCTATTCTTTCCTATCCTTGAAAATATATTTCGCTTCAAACTCAACCGTACATACTTTGTGTGAAAGTATGTACGGTTGAGTCCCTTTCATCCTTAATTTTACATACATATCTTCTGCAGCTCATTCACCATGTTCGACTAGCCTTCCTCCAACCTTCCTTTCATACTTTCATTTCCACGTATTTTTAAATGTTATGTAAGGTATTGTTACAAAGTGAGGATAAATCACACATAGTAAACAAGATACAAATGGATTAAACAGGTAATAGTTAATAGTGGCAAATATAAGCCGATTAATGCAACATAGAGCACCGCATCCGAACAGAGGGGAGTATCCAGCGCGTTCAATAAGTTGCATACGTCGTGGAAGGGACTGCAGTCTCACAATAGTCAGAGCGGAATTCCTCTTTATCTTCTTGAAATTGCTCCCTCTGAGGATGCAGGGAAAATTCTCAGAGAAGCATTACCTAAATATTTCCTTTTCGGTTCGATAAATGGGCTGCGAGGTTGGAAAATGAGGAAGAACGGTTAGGGAGTGGTACTAGAAGAGGTCTGGACTTAAGCTGAAGAGTGCTTAGCCTTTAACATGGTCAATGCAATGAACAGCAACTACCGTGTAACCATAATATCGTTTGTTATATGAGTCTCTCTGTATATTACTCAGTCCGGAGATAGGTTTGAAGCTCAGAAACGTAAACATTAATCACAAAAAAGCTTTGGAGATCGAGTTAGGCGACATTCCTCACAGAACGAGGAGTGAGGTAGTTTGCCTTTGATTTTCTCACTCTTCCAGAATTCTATCAGTGGAAAACCTTCAAGTGAGTGGAGAACAATGACCCTATTGCAATAGTCCTTTTTATGGTATGCAGTAAGAAGTGATCATTGATTTTTTCCTGTTCTCATATATAGTCATCACGTTACTGTTATCAATTGATAAAAAACTAATGAAATATGATATAAGTAACTCAATTTTTTTGCTGCATTAGGCCTTTTTCAATCCAATTTTAGGGAGTTTCACCGGTGACTCATCTACTTGCAATAAGGTTTCCATGATTTACAGTTCGAAGAGCTCAATGCTTTTGATACTGTTTCTTTTAGGAAGAGGTGTAATAAATGAGGCATTACTGAAAGTCTTCATGGTTAATTTGAACGCGGACAGTTATTCTTTTGTATACTTTTGGTACGGGAGATTGTCGGGCAATTAATGAGTCACAGACAGGAAACTTTTCGACGTTTATCGATAAGGGAAAGAGGAAATCTTAAAAGCTACACTCTCACGCATGCACCACAAGTAATACAACTTTCTCAACTTTCAAAATAACTGCTATTACAGTATTATACATAATAACGGTACAAATTCTGGGAATCGCCGGTGAGCAGGACAGCAATTCAGGCACAATTAAAGCGCCTATTTGGGCTCCTGAAATTTTCATAAGGACGCGTCACGCAATCACGTGTCTCGATGGAATGAAGCACGACGTAGGGGAGTTGAACCCCTTGGCATTTCCCCCGTGAGGGAGGAATCACCACTTATGCGTAGTGAATAGCTTATCTCTATTATTTATAAGTGAGTTTAATACTCCGAAAGACGTTTAGTTGTTACATATTCCACTGATATCGTTATACTAACGTTTATTCAGGGGTCGTTATAACGTTAAATGTTTCCGATGCTTAGAGCCTTCGATATTAAAGAATAATGGGGAAAATTCTTGGATTTCGAGAGGAGGACGATGACCTTATAACAGCTGCAGTCCTCGCGCTATCGCAGGTCACCAACTCAAGAAGTACGAATACCATTGACTCTCTCTAAGCCGAAAATATAGTCGTACCTTTTATGTGTACTTACAGTGCAAGAATATTATTGTATGGTGAAATTTACATAGGCTAAATGAACTTATATTATTTTTTTACCAATGAATAAAGGAATATCAGCATAGGAAATCTGTGTAATGAAATATGTATGAATTAAATTCATCCTGAATCCAAACTAAGTGTTATACAAATACAACTGTCTGGTTTATCGCTATCTATATTTATAATATCATTGAAGAGGCCAGGGATGCTGAATATGACAATGTATCTCTTTCCATCCAGTAGGCACTTCGTACACTGGTATCAAAACTTCAAATTATTCAACATAGAAAAAAAGACTATGTAGAAATATGTATCATCTCATGCCCGCTTTCTGCTGATCCTATTGATAAATATGTGAATGTAAAATATCAACCTAGAACAGTAAAACGGTGTGAAAATAGTCAATTAATATCCACCCCTTTCCATAACAAACATCTATTAATTGGACAATTTCTAGAGGAACGTAAACGTAAACTTAAAAAAAACATATGCAACCATGTCCTACTCAAGTAATATAAGAATAGCTGGAGTTCGACACCGGAACTTCGACGTTACCATACGGCCATCGAGGGCGACTGAAGCACTTAAACACTTTAAATCCAGAGTAATCCAGTTCGTAACCTACATCGAAAGACATAAGCCTTTGTGTAAATAAGAAACACTGAGAAGAGATCGCCTTTTCGCCAATCTCCAGAGAAATGCTTTTTTAATTCTAAAGAGCGCGTACCTTTCCTTGCTTAGCATCCCCCCTCTCTACCCAATCAAGCCTCGATCCGTCTCCATCGCACTTACTCCACATCTGCAAATAGAGCAGATATTCCGCAACAACTCCGCCGGAGAGAATAACACTTTTCAGTCGCCCTTGTGGTAGCAAAGGAACTGAAGGATAGAGGATGACTTATATGGAGAGGAGAAGTAGCGAAAAAAAGCCGTCCTTCCATCACCTTGACGTAAAGTTAAGATTCCTCCGAGAGAGGTTTCCTTTGCGACTTGACAATTACACCTGCCGTCCTCGGTATCTCCTCATGGCTCGCGACAGCGGCATTTTTTCCACGCGGCGACAAATCTGCAGCGATAAAAAGGCGTCAAAAGAGCGCGGCGAAAAAAAACGCTCGGAGAATCGAAGGCGAGAAACCAGCACAAGGCACGTTTGCCTTAAATAAACGGATTAGCAAACGAGGCCGAAATGTATCGGCATTAATGGGATGTGAAATTTCAGATGCCTCCTCAAATCCCTCCTTAAGATGCCACCGTTAGGGCTTCGCTTTCCAAGCAATCGCTCTTCATGACCCGCTCACCAGTTACTGGAAACTATTTCTGACACGACCATCTCGGACCCCCTTCAATCGACTTGGGCCTCTTCCAGTTCTCCCTCTGATCAATGTTGCGTCACCGCACTTATTCGAAGCCTCAAAAACGGATTCCGATGTTGAGGGAGTCTTTCGTAAGGCGTCCTTAGAGAAACCGGTTTCCCGAATCGCGCTAACCGGATCTCCCCTACGAACCGTGATGGTATATTCGTCGATATCGGGGAGCGTTCGTCATCTTAAAGATCGCATGTAAGGCCGCACTATGAAACGATCGTGGCATACATGAGACCATCAGTCCGCATATACCGACACAGCTAACAATTAACTCGATACAGTTAATTTTTGACTGACGTCATTATTGGTGTAACTGACTGAATAATTGTTACTAATTTGGATTATTTTTAAAGAGCTGTGTATTTTGAGCTCTTTCCTCCAATACATTTAGCTCTACTTCCAAGGTTTGCCTGTAATAATAATAAATAATAATTGTTAGTATAGTTCATTTATAGACACACATGGTGTTTGTAGTTGTTTTATAATACAGTGGTATGTACCTTGGTTAACGACGCTAATCCGTTCCAGGATAATCGTCGTTAACCAAAACCGTCGTTATCCAAGGCGCGATTTTCCACAGGTATAATAATGGTAATGGATTACCGTATTTCCCGGCGTCGAGGACCCACCCCAGTTATTGGAAGCAAAACTTATAATATTTACCGATTTAACTCCGGTGAGACAACATGCCTATGTGAATTAGCTACAATTTAGCATTAAACTATTTTTAATACCCTCCGCCAGCTGCTATTCAGTATGTTTTTATGATGTAACATCGTAACGTTCACCAAATATTAGTTTATAATATAGAGATTATAAATAGACGTGCTGAAACACGTGAAACTCCGGAAAGACCAATCGACGAGGCGTCGTAAGCCAAATCCTACGTCGCTACCCAAGATATTTTTTGGTTACAGCAACTCGTCGTTAACCAAGTCCGTCGTTAACTAAGGCCGTCGTTACCCAAGGTACCACTGTATAAGGGATTGTAACTTAGCGTAGTCTGTATTCAATGGTAGATTAATGTAGTTTATAAACTGACAAAGCTGATGGATGACGTTGTTAAATACATATGCTCTATTGTTTTACACGTAGAATTTTGATGTTAAATGTAAGATAAGGTAGATACCTGTACTACTGACGAACAGCAGTGATACTGTAAAAAAATATAATCTAGAGCATAACCTTAAAAGATACATACCGTACCTAAGCGTTCCACATTGAAATTGAACGAAGGAAAATTAACAAAACTGTTAAGTAAACTGAAGTTTATATTTAAGAGCCAAATCTGTTTAAACATGGTTTTGTGCACTCTTTAGGATGTTTTCATGGAGTCGAAAAAAGTCGCCAAAACAGAAAAAAGGTCGCTCAAAGAAGAAAAAAGTCGCCAAAACAGAAAAAGGTCGCTAAAAGAAGAAAAAAGTCGCTAAAACTAGCGAAAAAATCGCTGAATAGGCAACTGTGCCATGAGCTCGCACTTGTAGGGCGTATCACCCACATTCCAAAAAGTTCAGCACCTGAACGTTTCGAAGAAAAACAAATTTAATTTCGTCATATATTCAAATAGAAGATTTTCCATTCTACTTTTAACAGTGTTATTAATCAAAGAAATAAGATAACATAATAAAAGAGCTTTTACTTGAAGGAGAGGAGGGAAGGCATTGCAGGTCCGAAAAGACTGCACGTGTCCTTAAGGCCGTAGGTTCACCACCTCTGGGTCAATCGATTTCTCAAGTATGGAACTAATGTTCGAGAGGATAAAACCACTAATTAAAGGCTTTCTATGGGGACGCAAGCAGTGAGAAGCGCAGAGCACTCTCATGATACAGCTCCATAAAGTTTGTCGATAAATTCGAAATAATTCGCATCAGATCGAAAGATGCTTCTGTAGAATTCATTTCGATGAAACGTGTGAATACGGTTGCTAAGTCATCCAAAAATGTCGGTAGAAACCTAAGAAAAGATAAACAAGAAAGGAATTCCTGCAGAAAACAGCGGTTCTAAATTTCGATCGGCATTTATCTGGGCTGGACAGATCATTGTCAATCCAATATGAAACTGAATGAAACCCTTTCTGCCTTTTCCGAGATTCCCGATGCATCTTGACCTTGCATGAAAAATATGTTGAAGGAGTTAGCGTAGAGAAATATTAAAAAAGAAAACGTTGATCAATTGTCCTGATGGATCAAGATTTAATATGGAAAATATTTTATGCAATAGATAAGTTTTCAAGGATTTCATTTGCGGTATTTCTGTTGATGGAAACTATTGGACAGCCGTCAAAATAAAAGAAAAGACTTCTGTTTACTCAATAGCAATGGAGTGATTCATTATTATTTATTTACAGATTTGACGCGTGTTTAGTTCAGTTTTGTTTATAAAACATTCATATCCTTTAAAATTAATGTAAATCATACAAGTTGCATACACATGGGAATAGAGTTGTAGAATTGGAGCAGTAGGCTTCTTCTGTTAAGTTATATAGGGGTGAGAAACAATGACTAGGCTGGGACTCGAACCCAGGTCTCCCACTTTCCGGGCTCGAGTCCCAGCCAAGTCACTGTTTTTCACCTCAGTATAAGCAGCACACTTTCATGTGCAAATTCATTTCTTTCATTCCATCATTCTTCTGTTAAATTTAGTGTACCTGCACTCTAAAGACCCTAATAATAATGATAATAATATCGTCCTTGTCTTTAATATTTAAAAAATATTTCACTTCTTTGGTTGATGTTACATGAAAAGATATGTATGGTGACAAATGTCAAGTAAATATCTTGGCAAAATATGTCAATAATTAATGTCAAGTAAAAAACTTGGCAAAATCACGAAAAGGAAAATCCATCAAATTTAATGTAGAGGAACGATAATAATTTTGTGTTTACAATTAGAGCTAAAGATTACACTTCTGTGACGAATATCTGTTAAATGTTTCCATGGTTTGCAAGTGTTGAATATTGTATGATTTGAAATATCTACCACATAATCGCTCGAGTTGAACTCGGAGACACTGAAATGGTGGAGAATCTTGAGTTTCAAAAAGGCGCGAAAATTGAAAGATATAATTTTTTTAATTTCCAACGCGGTAAGCAGATGGAGAACTCACTTCAATTTAAGCGGATGAATTCACGAAAGCTTCTATTTCCAGTCGCGAAGGCGAGAACGGTCTCTAGAAAAATGAGAGAGGACTTAACTGTAATACTTCTTGCACTCAGTATACATTTGGAAAATGAAACTTGAGAAGAAAAAGAGCGGCTAGTTTAGTGAAGGGACATAATTGTTTAATTGAGCCCAAAGAAAGGAAAGAGGGTATATAAATAAAGCTATGATAACGCTAACCACGTCCTTAGGTAACTTGTGCCACGAATTCAGAACCTATGCAGTATAATTAAAGCTATCGACTCATTAAAGATAATTTAGAATTATAGAAATTATTGGAATTATTAGAATAATATATTGTAATTTATCCATCACATACTATTTAGTATTTTGATAAGTTGATTAATATTGTTACTTTCATGATAATAGAATGCCTGCGATATTTTTTTATGAGAGTGAATGATTTCAATGATACGGTGAGATATTTTGTAAATGAGCATCGATCGAAAGTACCTTAAAAGTTTAAAACATCTCTGTTTGGCTGAGGAATGTAATATTTAACATTGCTCCTGTGATGAAAATTTATTGTAAAGGGAATTTATAAACGGTATGTAATCTCGGTAAACTGTAAGTGATTTGTAAAATACCATATTAATTATGAATTAGATCAGAGTCAGAGGAAAGTAAGGTACTTCAGATATTCTTGGAATAAAAATTCGATATTTTCTCATCAAATGGATCCTTCTGGGAGCTAAGGCGATATAGCATAAATGTTCTAACTTTGTTTATCTAACTCAAAATTGGTTTACTTCATTCAGTCGATATCATTGTCTCAAGGAATTCATATTAAGGGATAAAACGTTTCAGTCAACAAAAATATTTTTCCAGCACTATTTGAAGAATAACGATTGCGAGACTATTCCCTTATTTTTTTCGCCTAATATATTTTGAAATTGTTTCGAGAGAGACTCATCCTCAAGTACAGTGCTTAAATTTAATGCGAGAGAGGCAAAGGAAGGAGGAATGATCTTTCCTTTAATCGACCTCCTCTGACATCGAACAATTCTGCGCATGCGTCGTCGAGCTTCTTAGGGAATTCTTACTCCTTTGTCGCATTCATTTGTAACAAAATAAACCGTCTCTCAATAGATTCACCATCCTTTTTACCTTTTTAAACCACCAAATCTCATAAGCAAATTGGTCACATGCATTTCACACCAAATAAATAAGGAAACCGTCAGTGCCCAACTACTAAAGAATAGTAGTAGTATAAATAAATCTATTCCTTGTCAATTTGCTTCTTTTGTCATGGAATACCTTCAAGTAAAGCCTCATTTAGTCGAATTTACTAAAGAATACTCTTCCATTAAGCACATGCAATACATAGGTTATCTCTTCCTCGAGTAATCTCACTGCAGATGATTGAATTCTTCGAAAATATATAATATGTATATTCCATCGCGTTGACAAGTTTATTATTAGGAAAATTATCGGCGAAAAATACTTCTTTCGAAGAGGATAATTACAGTTTCTTCATTATTTTAGCTGCCACCCACCATTCGTTACAGCACTCGACTGTAGTGTTCGCAATCTAAAATAAATTACTTAAAACTATCTACGTTTATAATCATGGCAATAAGAAGATTAAAACGCCTAAAGTAACCATCGACATATATACATGATTACAATCAAATAACATCCTATCGTTAAAATTGTGAATATTTGGAAATTTACAGAAGAAAGTGTGGTCATTGAGAACGGAATTGTTATGAAATATCATCACGTTAAGAATGAATCTGTTCAGAGCTCTTCAGCGCATGCTAAACAATCGCCATTCTACTTGAAATGAAATGATAATCATTATTTGGTAGACGGTGAAATTGGTAAAACAGTATGACAGAATGATTGCCCTCTATGTTTCGTTTGCTATAAGTGGGGTAAAACACTTCTTCTCGCAGTAAAACCATTTCTACAATCCCCTTCATTCAGTGTACACAATAAAAATTAACCTGCAGCAGAACTTATTGGTAGCAAAATATCTTGGTAAAGCAAATCTAGCTTGAAATTCAATGTCATACAGGTAAAACAACCATCCAATATTGTATGTACTCGAATCCGTTCATAATCCCTAACAGGATTACGTAAAATATCTCCGAAAACACAAAGCGATGTTACAAAACGCGAAAGATATATAATGGAATGGATACAGCTCGTCTATCATTTGTCGCGAACGTCGGACGCCTGAGAGTTACGTTGCCACTACAGTTCCCCTGAAATACTCCAGAAATATCACCCTTGAATTTAAATTAATTGATATCATTAAACGAAAGCGTAAATTCGAGGGACCGCATTAATTACGCGGCCCTCGTCGCTCCCCCTCCTTACGTAACCACACAGCCGACGAAATCCCATAATTCGCGCGAATTCGCACCGCCGAGATTCGAACCCAGGAAAGGCGAAGCGATCGATTGGCGAAAAATAGAGGAAGCCCGTATTCGTTTAAAGAAGGGCTTCGGAAAGGCGAGCGAATAAGCAATCCCGAAACCGGTGGAAAAAATAACGGATCGAGAAATCTACGAGGAATTTCGAAGAGGGAATGAAAGGGCCGGAAAAAACCGAATCTCTCGAGGAACGAGAATGGACTGTTAATTGTGACGAACTCCACGGTCGGGAGGGATTGGATGGCAGCGCCGTTGAAGAAGAGGTACAAACAGTACCGAGGAGAGGGTTAAATGTGTCTTTCCAACGGGGATTAGGAAAAAAGGCGGAGTGGGGGGTTTCTTCAATGAAGTCGAGGTATAGGTGGCTCAATCCGAGGCGGCATCGAGAAAGAGTGGAGCGGGCACGCCGCACCCACGAGGTGGGAGAGGTGCAGAGGAGAGTTAGATCGATAACGACGTCGTGGTGTCTGGCCCAGCCTCCCACTGAAGCTGACCTCCGACCCGAAGGGCTCAAAACAATAGGGATGGCAGGTGAGTGTGTTTTGGAAGGGAAAAGACTTAAGAGATGAGCAAGCGATTGCGGCCTGCATATTCCCCTACTCTTTAGAGCCGTGACTCTGAACAAAGGGGAGAAGATTACTCTCGTGGAGGACATTTTGCACCATCTCCTCGCACCGAACAAAAAAGATGCACACAAACATGGATAGCTTTCACGCTATTGCCCTTCGGGGAAGCGAGCTAGCGGCCTCGTTTATTCACAATACTCCAAATTCTCTGCATTACTCTTCTTTTTAACACATCCATGCATCTTACACAGTTATCTAATCCATCTTGCGACCTGGGAATATTAAAGTGCAACTCCAATTGTTCTCTGCATATCATCATCTACATTAATATCTTGCTTTTAGGTGTGTGGCAGCGGGTGCTTGCGCCAGGAGTACATTCCGCTAATGTTCGACTGTCTTCTATTGTGCAGGGGGAAGATGAATCTTTAGAGCGACTATTCGTAGCATATTTGTCCAGATTATTTGCTTCAGCATCTGAATGACTAAAATAATAGAAGAATGATCTATTACCTCTTCCTAGAGCAAATTATCACAACGTTTATTGAGCATAGGTTTAATTTCCTTTCTTATAACAAGTATATGTATATGTTAAGAAGCATCTTAATAAGGCCCACCGATTGATTAATTACATGAATATTTAAGAAAACACACGGATTTGTGCCTGACCTTTTATAATTTACGGATACAACGCATGTGACCATTCTTCCATGCTCTGCATGTGCTCAAAATGAGCTCTAACTGTTCTTGGGTGATGAAATGCGACGAGGATAGTATACAGTTCCTAAGAAACAAACTTAAGGAGAGTGTTAATATTGGTGGAAACTTTTCATCGTAGATATCTTATGCTCTTGTCCATACGTGTCCAACATATCTCAACATAATCATACGCATCACAATCACGCTATTTCCTTTTGTCTTTGGAAAACTGAAATGATCTTCTATTGACACTTCCATTCTTCTATTATTTGCAGACATGTTTAAATAAATTCTTTATCATTTCTTATATTATATGCAAACTTTCCATACAGTCCTCATCTATCATATTCAGTTGGTTTTTCCTTGGTCTTACTCATTAGAAATCATTACGTCAATCTGTTTGCATCCATGTTTTCCAAATAACCTTTCTCAATGGCACTGTGGACATTCTTTTCGTCAACATTCCATCACTTTCCAGACACTTTATCGCTTTATAGAAAGGAATTTACTAATTGAACACTTGATGAAGGGTTAACTAAGCACTTAATAGGGGGTATCACTATATCACTATAACATCCCAGACTATGGTTCTCCTATTACCTCCTTCATATGATCCTCATTCTGTGTGCGCTCAATACATTCACATCCGGACTGACTGTATCCTCAAAAATCAAATTTTTGTACGCAAAAATTTATCCCCATTATTTAAACATAGGTTTTGATTAAAATCAACAATCTTGATGTGAATAAAATTCCTAATAACCAACTATGAACCTAATTAGAGTCCTCTTTTAATCTATTTGAATGTAAAGGTGAGCTGTTAAAGTCGAGGCGCTCCCTGAATACCTTCATTTTCAGTAATCCGAAGGGGATAACATTTTTCTGTCTCAGTCGTTGGTTGAGAGAATCGCTTGAACTTCAAACCTTGATCGTCAATCGTCAAAATTTCCGGATAGAGAATTAGGCTTACTAGGCTAGATGAGGAGTGAGGTATTTTGATTCTGCTTTCCACTCGTAGCAAGCAAGGACAAGTCCATGGAAGGGCAGCAGTTAAGCCCTGTTTGACCCTTGACCCTTCAGCGATTAGCTTCCAAATTTTCAGGAGAAGGAATGAGGCTTAGTATAAGAGATGAGGAATGCTGCATTTTGCCCTTAGCTTGATACCTAGTCGGAACCCTATGAGCGGAAAAGTACACAGTGATGGTCCGAAGAATGACGCTTTTCATAGCATTCTATAAGAAGTAACCATGGTGATTGTTATTGCTTAGTATCACTCATAGCTTCTGCGTAATCACAAGTATGAACAAGACTGAGATTTAAGTATATGAAAGAAGAAAGGATTTCTATGCTCAACTAAACGACTGATTAATGCTTCATAGTATATTCGTAAAGTTATTATCTTATTCGTCCATTTTTAATATACTATATATATTATTGCAAGTGTTTTAGACAATGGTTGGGGCTTCCAGCTGTGAAGAAATTCAATATATATATAACAAATAACTAAACACGGTCGCAGGGACCAGAAAATCACCGCAAGTCAAAACATTAGGGGCCAAAGACTTTAAAACCGATCTAAACAAATTTCTTAGCGATAGAGACGGGTGAAGCACCGGCTACAGACAGGAGTTACGGTCAGCCTAGCAGTACAGATAAATCTTACTCATAATACGCCTAATATTCCGAGGGAATTGATGGGTAGCCGTGGAAAGCGTTACCAGGAGACGAAAATTGACGTTCCGCTTTTTTCCGCTCTCTCCAAAGTGCTATCGATTGGGGAGCGGAATACACATCTCGGTCGCTGCTGCGCTCTTCCGCACCCACTTAAGCGACGCGTTATAAAAAATGACATCGGAAACATTGGAAATGAGCGATGGCGCTGATTGAAGCCGAATTCTTGTGGATTCCCTTTAAAAAGGCTGCCTCCATTTTGGTGACACGCACTGTTCCGAGGTCGTGACGATTCCGCTGCCGAAATTTCCGAGGAATCGATCAGAGGACGTAATCCCGGCGTTTTCTTGCGCAAATCCGTCTTTGGTTTGGAGTCAAGAAATGGAAATGGGATCCTTAATGGGGCGATGGGGAATTACCCAGTGGGTGAGCATGATCTACATTTACGTCCATTTACATTTATACCACGAAAGCCGTCATTCAGTGGGAGGAGTGTGGATTATTAGATTGTGGGGTAGGGGACCTTTCTTTCTCTCTCTTGGATGCCGCATGCACCATTTGGCCGCATGAGAAACCATCTGACCCTGCTTCCGAATGGCGTAACATTCAAGTAATTCGTTATCAAAACAGTGCGAGGGAAAACGAATTTTATATACTATACATGTGTATACATATATATAAGTAGAATTTCTGTATAATGTTCAATTGTCGTAAATAAACAATCCAGGAATACAAATACCTTGAAATAGGTACATTATTTACAGAAAGTTATCAGAATATCCCCCTGAACGCCCAAAAATACCGCAGCTTCTCCAATTTTGGCTTATTTTTATCCTATTTGCTTATTCAGAATTATTGAAATCATGATTCGAGTAGTGCAAACATTCCCTGATTTTTTCAAGCATCTTATTTGCTAACGTTACAGGGTGGACACCTGCTTGGTTTTCATACTACCGAAAATGTCGTAGCTTCTCCACTTTTGGCTTATTTTTTTCCTGTTCGCAGAATATCGTTCCATATTCCATATCTTTCTCAGAATTGATGAGCTTATAAACTTAATAGTGCAAAAACTATGTGATATTTAGTATAGTATCACATTTGGTAGCATGCAGGGTTGACGCATAATATCTGCTACGTCTTTAGAGATCATACTACCTCTGCATTCACAGAGCAAACTCTGCCGAAGTCAAATCTCATTTCTTTAAAACATTTCTCTGCTACGTAATGACGAATCTGGATGGCGCTCACCGATTAGTCGTCATAATTCTTTACAGAACCTATCGCCTTCCGCCTAAACCATCCTAACACTAATAGCTATTTTTAAAGGCGATAGCTTCTTCACATATGGCAGGCTGATCAGATGGTCGGTCTCTTGAGCAGAATATCCAAAAATAGATCGAAAGGAATCCACTCGCCTAAGCACTTCACAATGATAACAATATTTCAACATATCGAGAGGTCATTCAGCCTAAGTTGATTTTAAATAGCAAGGCATGGAGAGAATTGAGGAATTCACGTGATTAGGAGAAACTTTCGGTACATCTCAATGATTCGAATCACATGCTATTATTAACACTGATTAATTTTTATTAACATTTAGAGGTCAAGAAACGCAAACAGAAAACCGATAGCGTAAAATATTAATTCATTTCCAGGGGTATTCGGGAATTGAATACTAAACCTAATGAACAAACGACGCATTAAGCTAAAACGTTCAAATATAAATTTACATTTATAGCGATTCAAATTTTTATATGACTATACTGTTATCTTCCCCGTTTGTAATGTTCATTTATCAAAACTATATATTTGTCTTTCTATATGTTTTCCATAAAAGCAATTATGTATCATGCATTAGTTTATTTTTGTAACGTGCAATTTTACTCTTAAAGCACGGATGTTATGCTTCATATTCAGTTTGGACCATTGCCGCTTCTGTATTGTATAATGCAGCAGAAAAAAGAGCTGACAATTAAAGGACTGAGAAATACACTTACGGGGAAAATTGTCACACCGTTATTTTCAAAATTCAGATAGAGTGCACGAATTGGTTGAGTGACGTTAAAGGGATGGTCGAATGGGAGGAAGACCGAATGGAATCTGGATGAATGAAGTGGATTAGTGACTTAAACAGATAGATACGAAGCAATAGGAATAATACACGAGGAATAGAAATTCATATGCGGGGGTTCAAAGAATTGAAAGCCAGGAATAGGTGGAGAGAAAGCCCAAATCGTAGAGGTAACTAAGCTACTTGTACCGTAAGGATAACATGTTAAACCGAGCTTAAAAATCTACAAATCTAAGGTAGGTAACATACATTTTTCCATTTTAATTGAAAAATAAATTGAGTCATTCACGAAGTATACGAAAATGGAGGATAAAAAATACAACTGTTGTAACAAATACCATTCTGATAAAATTCATAAAACGTTAAATTAAGGTAAAGCTAAGGTAAGCTTTAGAGCAAGATTTAACTACTAATCATGAATGTGATTGTATCATATTATTTATATCCAAGAGAGGCATGTATGTCTACGAAGGTAGTCCAGAAACTTCATAATAGTTTACATGTTTAAGAAATTAAGATATGCAGTTCATAGACGGAATTAGAATAGGAACGTTACGTAGTTTCCTTCGGCTATACAGAATACCGGCTTTTCTTCGGGTAATACAGAAGTAAACAATCTTCATTGCAAGTATAAGTTCTCGGGACCTAGAATCGTAAATGGTTTGCCTATTCTTCGTTCATCTAAGACAAAACTACCGTAAATATTAACTATTTTAATTTCGTCCCTCTCTTTGTCTTCGGTTTTCATTTATATGCGGAATGGCCGGGTAAATGGTCTCACACAGCACACGTATACATCTTCTCAAAGTAAGTTGTTCATCGAACTAAGAAAGGAATTGACGTAGAAAAAAAAGGAGAGCACATTTTAGTTTATACTCATTAAATTCAGGGATAACGCGTTTTCCAGAGACGCGGTAAATATTACGCATCCACCCTATTACGTTGACCGATCAGATTTGGGGGAAAATCAGGGAAATAGAAGTCAGGACTAGACACTTCAACGGTACATTTTCTCCTAATAATATAGGCGAAATTAACATAATTGTGAAATAATCTTGTAGCGTATGAACCCCATGCCATACGATCGCAAGGCATGTATGCAAATGGAATGAGTGAAGTTCATCCTCGCATGACACCAACATTTCCCTCTCATATATTCGTATCGTACGAAACCGAGATTCGATGACAGCGCGCACCCCAATCTGGGGAAAAAAGAAGGAAATCTTAACGCGTTAGACGTGAGCGAAACTATGGCCCTCGTGTCTTAAGGCGAGAGCATGCGTCAGCGCTTTATGAAGGAAGGTTTAAAGAGGGGCGTTCCCCCGAGGGATCATCCTTAGTTCGAGAGACTACGCCCTGCCGGTCACACAAAGGCGTCAAATGGCCCACTCCGTGCCCTTTCGCCGGTGCAGATAAGGAGTCCAATTAAAAATTAAAAAGGAAGGAACCGATTGCGACCGAATCCGACGTAACGTGGGAAAGTCGCTCATCCTATTCGCATATTCCTAAATAGTAACCGCACCCCAGGTTCGAATGGCTGCAGAATTTCGACTTGCACTTTCTCCGGTGGAAAAAGATAGGGTTGCGTGAGAAGATGAAGCACCCCATTATTGAAGTAAATCTAATTCTCCTTTAGTGTTTACTTACCATGGAAGACAATTGGAAAGCCTATGTAGTCGGGTGCAACAATCACTGTAACTACGTGACCAATTACAAGGTTGAAGGAAAATACAAAACACTAGAATGACAAGAGAGAATGAGAATTTATGGTATACGATACACGTGGACGATATTCTTCAATCTCATTTATAAGTCTTGTTTTTTATAAGGTATTAGGGATATAATTAATTCATTAACTTAATTTTGTTACGGTCTTACCGAAGGATTGAAATAGCATGTTCCTAAATATCTCGATTCGGCTTATGTCAGTAAGCAAGTTCGCTTTGACCAGAACGTTTAGACTTTTAGCAAGACTTGGACCCCTAGATAGATTGGTGTACCATCATAAGCCTGATGAAATGAAGTAAATAATAACCTGGCTTTAATTTTTTGCAATCATTCAGAAAAAAATAGGTCCCCGATGGAGTTATGTTATGTATTAGCACCACAACAGCCTCGAAACCCAATAGGAATAAATGCAATCTTGGTCATTTCTCTAAATCTATTTGCCACTCCCAACAGACTGTCCCTGTTTCAGACGCAATAATGCATCTTTTAATGGATTCCATTATATTCTGAGAGCGACTCTTCTCTTTCATCGAATTCAAACAGCTTTCCTAGATTTTTCTTGGATACGCTTTTTTAAATTCTGTTAAAGAGTTTGGAAAGGAATTTCGAATAGACATAAGTGCTTTAATGCTATTCGAAAATACTAGAACGATTATTACGTAATGTTTACATATCGGAGTAAAGGCAGGTTGGATATTCATCGCTTCAACCATTAGCTACCAAAAGCGTTGAAGAGGGAATGATACTCAGAAGGCAATATGATGAATGACGTAGTTTGCTCCTGCTATTTTCATTAACCCATTTAATTAAGCAATCCATTAAATTAATTTCAGAATGGTACAAGCAGAAGAAGTTCTAATGCCTTCTGAATAACATTTTTCAACGTAGTTATTAATGACGGACGAAAATGAATGTCATTATTCTACATCATTCATACCTTAAGAGATTAAGTATAATCACGAACAAGATTGGCGTAGAAGTAAATGAAAGATATATGTTCTTTTATCCTGTAACAAAATCAAAGGAAAAAATTCCTTTCGTTGGTACTTTAATTTGAGATTACAATATGATTCAGGGTGATATCATAGGGTATGATGTGTCGAAAGAATGAGAAAATCACAGATTTCAATCCACGCAACACGAGCGAATCGGTGGCATAACATTGGAAGCCCCCTTAACAAGGGGGGTCTGCGATGCCTCAATTTCACTCTCGGTGAAGACATATGCATCTCACCCCCGCTGCTTCCGGAAGGGGAGCAGGGCAATTCCAGAGTCAGGTTAATGGGGACGAGCTGATTGGAAAGTGTATTATGGTTGTTAGGTTTGAGAGGAAGGATAAAAAAGGCCTCTGGAACGCTGCCATTTGATAGTGAGAACGGTTCAAAGATACGTTTCACGGGTAATTACAAAAATGACCGCTCCTTTATGGATGGCGTCGTTATTCGTCGAGAGGGACAAATTGAGGGATGGCAGAGAAATATGGAGCATTAATACGCGCCGCTTACTAGACCAATAAGTTGAAAGAAAAAGCGGTTTGGAGGCGGTGTTTTTCCTGTCTCGGCTTAGTTATGGTCATTAAGGAGAAGCGGTGGTCACGACAATGTAACGGGGAAGGCGCTGGAATGGAGCCAGAACCACAACTATGGAAATTCGATACTCGCGGAGGTAATTAAATGGAGCATCCATTTAGTAATAATAACACTTCGGATAGGGAATTAATTATGATGAGGAAAGAAGGATTGGGCAATACATTGCATCGTAGAAATATGCGGATGGGTTGGAAAAAGAGCGATGAAATACTAAAATTCCTGAGTTTTGGATATCTTCATATGGCTCTTAATATTAAAGAATAATGAAGATTAGAAGATTAATAATACAATTTAAATATCTATTTAAAACTATGTCTTCATCATCGGGCACTAGTACCAACAAACCATAACTTATATGCAAGAAGGAAGGAAAAGTGAAACAATTGACTTGTTGATGTGTTCCACAAATTTAAAACCTCGACGATTGAATTTATTAACTGGCTTTGCTCTGATAAGTTTGAAGCTAAAGCTATATAAGTCAGGAAAAAAAATTGGATAAATAACTTACAAATGATAAATCAATTAAAAATGTTAATGGCGTGAATTGAATAATGACGAAGAAAAGAAATTACATCTAAAAATTGGTTGTTCACCAGTATATACCAGGCTTTATCCAGCTGAATAACTTTTAAAAACCCCAAATACAGAAAATACTAGGCAAGTTTCGAACTTTTCAGTACCTGGTCGACACTAATCTCGCATTGTCTGTGTTACTTTACTGCATTACTGTATTCTGTATTACTGCGTCATTATCAAATCAAGAAATACCAACTATATTAATGTTAACTTCATAATTATCGACAATGATCAACTTCATACAATGCTTGTATCGTGAGAATATAATACCGTAATAAATTAAATACTGTGTTTATATACGAGAAGGAAAGTGGTTCCATTGAGGTCCTTATCGTAAAATATTACTTCAACATTTAATTTTCAGACGAATGTGAGGTGAGAGGAAGATAAGCTGACATAAGCACTTGGAAAATTATCCAAGAAGAGAGGATTATTAAAAAATTATACCCTTGAAGGAGTTGAGGGTCTTTGCGTGATTCTTTGAGAAGGAAGAAAATATTTCAAAAGTACGGAGAGAAGCGAGCCTTAAAACCCACGAGTACTTCCCATTAAAATAAAATGAAAACTAAAATATTTTGCTCGGAACATAGTTTTGTGTATAAAGCAATCGGAGTGGTGAAAATCGCGGAGTCGTTACCTTGACTACAGTTATTTTGTTTATTTACAATAAAATTTAGAGAGTCGGCTGCCAAACAGCTTTTAATTCCTAACGGTCTCGAATTTTATGAGGCTCTCAGTTGCATACCATCGAAGAATTAAGTGAGGAAGGACTCAAGAGACGGAACTCCACAAAACCATTAAATATTCGATTAATTTAATAATTTTAAATGCGATTTAATTCCTCGAATGTACGAGTTTTCATCGGAACTCAAAGTACTTTCAGCGAAAGAAAGACAGACTTCAAGGAGGTAAAACTGAGAGCTATTATGCGATGCTACAATTTTAGTCTAGTTTTAATATCCGAGTTGGATTAAAGAGGAGACTTATAGTCTCATTCTCGCCCAGATAAATACGTTTTATTATAATAATTAATCCATAAGAAATATCCGTATCTTTTAAAACGTTTAACAAGAAATTATTACGATATCATCATCAAAAGGAATCTGTGTGAATAATATTCTGATTATATTATTCATGGTTTCGGGTTCTCTTCCACGTTCATTGTCTTAGTTGGACGACGTTTTGACCACATTCCAACAGTCGTCTTCGGGTCAAATGCATTCGATCTGAAGATGACTGCTGGAATGCGGTCGTCCAACTAAGACAATAAACGTGGAAGAGAACCCGAGACCATAAATAATATTCCTGAACACCACGGAACTTATAATGTTCTGATTAAATAGAATACCAAGAAAAGTATTTTCGCAGAGTCATTGTGCTTCACTTTTGTGTACATGATCCACTTAAATCACACTGGTTTGGTTACGAAAGCAAGGGCAAAATGCCCCACTCCTCATCCTGCCTAGTAAGCCTCATTTCCTCCTAATAGCTCTTGGTAGTCGATGTTAAAGAGTGTGCGGTACCAACCGGCCTTCCGGCTGAATACTTCGCAGACAGACAGCACTCCATTCACACGGATAATCTTTAATGCAATAAAGTCGTTCGGTGGTATAATGAAGAGCAACCATCGCCCACATAAATACGAAACCGCTCGCGTAAAAATCTCTCGGTGGTGATCGCATATTTTCTTAAAATGGCTTTTCAATCCATTATAAAACGTGCTACTCAATATCCTCAACGACCTTGAGCCTTCCGTTATCGGCTTTGCATTACCGTCCTATCTACAAAATATCTTCTGCCGCACACTTCTCTTTATTGGGGCTTCCGTGATCGATTTCTGAAGACATAACGTCCCGAACAATAAAAAAATGATATCCGGCTCACAAAGGGCTCTTCTTGATGAATGAGAAATTTTCGAAAACGTGTGGATTCAATCGAAACAGCGAAAGTGTGGGTAACTCGGTTTATACGGACACAAATTGCAGCCCACAGTTTTATATAGGGATAAGATAGATCAATGTTAAATTCCGTTTAAAATATGCCTCGAATTTTAGCAGTTGTACTGAGATTAACGAAGACAAGTTTTGATACATATTTCGTTAAGACTGGCAATAGAAATACCTTGTTTTAATGACTCGCTCATAAATTGAATTGTAGTCGTTCAAAATTAATATTTATGAACTAAAGTAATCGCTAGCATAAGAAATTAATGTAGTGCTGTTATTACTACTAACTTTGAGGCAAATTAAGAAGAATTTGGAGAATCATTTGAATGCTCTTAATTATACATCATAAGTGTTTCAACATACATGAACTCGTGCTTTAGAGTTTTAAGTTTAGGGTTTATTATTTTATTATTCCGTTGAGTTTCTATATTAAAGGAAACAGAACGGGAGAGATGAAAATTGGTTATTTGAATTAAATTTCTGTCATTTATAATTTATTTGCTCTATGGTAATGTATTTTTATTAAGTAAATATATTCCTTAAAGTTAAAAACGTTGTATCAACTTATGTTGTTCCTCTATTCCTTCACCAATTCCGAACGATGAATAGCAATTTGTGAATTTTCCCTCCTCCCCCGACGAATGCATTTGTAAAGAGAAGATAATTTTTCTCTCGTTTGGAAGTAGACGAAAACTGAATTCCCGGTCCATTAATTCAAACGTCATGTTCTTTATCTGATGTATTCATTATTTGCGCTTCTTCTATAATTTTTTAATGCAGCTTGAGCATCCCGATAGATAAGCATTAGCAAAGAAGTAGTTAGGAAAGCAGTTAGCAAAGAATTAGCAAAACATTAGCGAACGTCTCTGTCATACACTTTCATTTTTTCCTTCTATTTGTCTTTCCATGCTTTGATTACGTTTTGTCGATCATCGCTTCGGCTCGGAGCAGCACTTCATCTTCTGCCCTCTCCTCACCTTTAAGCCATTGCTCTCTACACCAAGGTATAAATAGTGTTTGAAGCATCGGGGGTCTCTAGTGCCGGTTATTGTGAGAGGTGAAATAGAAGAGGCGAAAATTAGAAGCCCCTGAGCGGAGTCTGCGACGTCAACTCTATACGATCCACTGATTCCCTTTCTCGAGTGGACCGATGAAATCGATTCAAGAATATGATTCAGAAAAATCTGCTGCGAAAAAAGATAGGAAACGTAAATTGAAAAGAGCTTACGGTAAAAATAAAGGTATCCACAACAAGTATGAAGACATAGGACCGCGGAAGTGAGTGGTCATAATAAAGTTGTGATGCCAGAATGCATATTTGTAAGAGTACATTTAACGTGATATTTTCAGTTCCATTCCATTGATGTTGAAGCTAAGGCTTTTACGCTTGCATTCCAAATTATGATTTTGACTTGTGCTCAAAATGTATATTTGATTATACAAATTAAAAGTAAACTATCAAAAGAGATCGTATCTGATTTTTACAATCCTATTATTGAATAAATAACTGATGTGTTTTTAGAGTACAGAGCATGTTCTCGTATTTGACACGTGAAAATCAAATTATTTTTGAAAGAGATGGTAGGATACGCTTTGAGGATTGTAGAACAGCACCAAGCTGAAGAGGTTGAGAGCTGGCGCTTCGATAGCATATATTCCACTCAATGCACAGCCGTTTCTTCAAATTAATATTCACGAAAGTGCTTAATGACATCTCTTTAAATACCTTTTTCCTTAGTCTATTCTTCCTCGGAATCCTCGCTCAGAGTCCCACTTCTCCTATACAAGGAGATGCGATCGATGAGGTTTTCGACTCACTCAGACCAAATCTTATTAAATGAAAAAGGAAAAGTTCTTTGTAATGGAATGCGCAATGTTATTTAACTCCATATTGAGATTAAAAAAAGCCGGCTTTAAGTGATATAAGCGTGTCCTACTGACCACCTTCTATTTCAACTGGACCGCTAATCTTTAATCCGCTGTTTCACATTACTTTTTGCATGCAAACATGAAAGAGACGGCAGAGGTTATAAAAGAGAAATAGATCGTAGAGATGTCATTTTATATGAGTATTTCACCTCACCATAAGCTTGTGGTGGTACGCTCCAATGTGTCTACATCATTCAATGTAAAACAATTATTATAACTGGCTTAAAAGTGATTTGGATGCAATTTTCAGTTAATTGCTTCCTATTCTTCAAAAGATTGATAATAGTAGAAGTAGTTATTGGTCTTCTTAGCCTTTCTGTTTCCAAAAATATAGTAATACAGTTAAAGCTTCTAATCACCTACATTATATCGACAGTGGTAAGCTGCAAGTTGCCTCACGGCGTGTAAAGGATGGTGTAAAATCCGAAAGATCGACCAATTATTTGTTTTTTTTTGTTTACTAGAATATTTTAGGAAAGATTAAAGATCTTTCTTTCGTCGATTTCTCTTAATTTAAGATCATCCATCCTTAATCCTATTTTTTTTACGCAATGTACTTCAATTCGACCATTTGTTTACTGGCTGAAGATGAAATCTTTTGCGAATGCATTGGTTGTTTGATTTCTCGTCTTTCAGTTCTGTTCGTTATCCGATTCCCCTCTGCATAATGCGGAGCATCCAAACCCTCGGATTCGCTGAAAGCAGCCGCAGCGTGACGAAAAGTCAGATGCGGACGGGGAGAGTGGGCGGGCGGGGATGTATTTTTTATAAAATCCTAAGGACGTCCGAAATAACAAGCATTCACTCATCGGAGGCGTTCATCAAACCCCCATTCACGAGCGATCTCATAGAAGGATAAAGGAGCGCATTCAATGAACCGGCGTCGCAAAAATACACCGTCCCAAGGTAAACAGAAGGGGAAGGAAAAAATCGAATACCACTCAACCCTCGCACATTTTGACATCGCCTATCTTCTGCTTCGACAAAGCGCTTGACGGCGTCGGAAGGCGGTCGTATCCGAAAGCGCCGTCTTGAGGCGCCACTGTGTTATCAGTTCTGGGGAAAAGTTGAAGAATAGAATGCGCGCTCATGATGCGGGGAATTCGATCCTTATTCTCGGAGGATTTTGTTCCAGTGAGACGAAGGAGGTCTTTCGTTTAGTTGCATCAATAAAACACCGTGGAAAGGGCTGCCGAATACGATCGGGGTTGTTGATTTCCGTCTTGTTTACAGGATTTCAAAGGGGAAGAACACGAGATTAAGTATTCAGATGTCACCGAGTTTATATACGAGTTAGGATCAGTTTTGATATTGGTCAACCACAACCGAAGCATCGTCAGTGTATTAGCTATGTAAGAAAAGCGATGAGGAGTTACTGAAATAATTTACAAACCCAAATATTATTTAAGTCCAACCCAACTCTAAACAAGGCAGATTTTCCTTTAATGCCAATGACTTGGAAACTATAGTTATTTTGATTTGAATCATTTTTAAATTTTATAATATTTTAGGTTATTGCTGCAATTAGCTACAATGTTTACATTCTGACTCATTCAAAATCTAAGCCATAAGATTTTTAGGATTCAATAGCATAATTTAAATGTAATGCTATTAAAAATAAATATTTGGATGTAAATAGGTAGTCGAAGTTTTAATAACAGGATTATTTTTTTCAGGAATGTATCTTAAGTTATAAAATGATATTAAAAATTATACTAACAATAATGCATAATAATTTATAACACTAAAGATAGTAAAATACGAGAAGGGAATGTATACGGTGTAATCAATACCAATCCTACTAGCAAGATTAAAAGAAGAGGACATCAACACAGACAAAGATTGCTATGTTCAGTTTATTATTAACACGATAACAATGATCTGCAACGATTCAGAGCAGTTACAATAAGTCGTTACATTGATTCCTTTGCTACCTATCAGTCACATCGCAAATGAGACTAAGGAATTGAAATCAGATAAAAATACCACGTAACGAGGCAGATCCATCCACGATGGCCCATTGCTGGTGTTATTACCCAACATAACGACATCGAAGCTACTCCACCTACTGACGGATGCAGGTAATATTCGTGAATGTAAGATCACACCCATGAAGTTAGTGAACGAATGGCCGAGGAAAGGGAAGTAAATCGAAAAGGAATTCTCAGAAGAGGACGTGTGATCGGAGGTGAGTTGATGCCCAGGAGAGCAATTAGGTGCAGAAAAACATTTCAATCGATAGATCACACCCAATGATGGCAAAAGTTCAGCTGGAACCGGTCGAGTGTTTAGTACGTTTATTTCACGGAAGCCTGTACAAGTCTGGTAAATAAACAAGGTTCCTTCAATTAACTCGTTCATCTATCACATCACCTATCCAGTTTGCTCTACTTCCTCGAGTCACACCAATCAATCACTTCCGTAAATTCCTTCCTACACCTCTTCTCTCCTTTCGTCCATAAACGTTATATTCTACATTCGCATAAACATGAAGAAACTTAGAGGGAGCTGACAGTGTGGAGTATAGGTATGAATCCATCCAAAGGCGGATAGTCATATGGTTAGCCTGTTTAATACTAAAAATTTCCCACGAGCATTTTCTCTCTGAAACTTATCACAACGAAAAGAATCAAAGTCCTACTTATGTTAGGAAGGCTTCCAAGGCATTGTTACCAGGCTTTATGTAAGGTCTCACCACTTTGTGAAACAAATCCAGAAATTCAAATAAATTCTTTGATAAATTTAATAAAATTGCTGTTGCTAAGTGTTTCTACTCAGAGTAGCTCATTATGACTGTGTATGTAATATTTTTTATCAAGTGGAAATAATGTGGAACATCTTCAAAATGAGTTTCATCGAGCAATGAAAATCGCAAATCTACGAGATGTTTCCATTGTTATTGAACGTATGTAGTTAAATTCAAGTAAAGTTAAGTTATATGGGATTGAGCGACATGTATATAGTAAACGGTTTTGCAAAATAAAAGGTTTCCTTTCCTCTGGTTTAGATTAAGTTGATCATTCGCTCAAAAAATGGATTTCCAGTAATTAAATGATAATGTCTTGTTAGGAGAGGCTAAACGAAACCTAAAACGCACTTCTTCATGGTCTAAGGCTGGTGCTCGCTACAGGACTTGCTACAACATTTTTGCAAAACTTAGTGTCCGCTCCATCAAAGAGTCTAAGAATTAAAGGGGATTCCACAAAAGACGAGATTAGACTGGAAGATAAGGAGAGAGAAAATGCGTTGGAAATAGAAGTTCCAGATTGCATTAGTTCACCACAGGATGTGGAACCACTTCCGCGGGTGGACTCCTCTTTGGCCTCTTTCATTCAAACACGTGGCACGCATATAGTGAATGAGGGAATGCTCGAAATTTGGACGTATGAGGCAAGACTGAAATAAAGGTTACAGGAGTTGAATCTGTATGCTTAGCAAATATATACGAAAGTCGATTAACGGTCTATACGACTAGGTGTGATCGTAAGGTGGCATTATTTCAAAAGAAGTAGAGGATAAATTTTGTTGAGTAATTGAACAGAAAAAAGAGCTAAAAGAATGGTATATGCTATCTGAAGACGTTTTCAAGCCTTGACCGTACACAAATCAGAAGTTGAAGAAAAGATATAAGAGTTTTTTGCAATCATGCAAATTCTCTAATGCAGGTGTATCGAAGTTTTCACCTCAGTGGGTCGCGGCAGCTCCTATATATATTTTTAGGGCCACAGAAATAGTATCTTCAGCACAAATAATTCTGCAAGCAAAGTTTGTTAATAAATGCTATGTAAAGATGTAGCCAACAAATACTGTAAATCAATGCAGTAAAATATTATAAGATAATGTCTTAAATAAACAAATAGATTATATATAGTATTTGTAATAAATTAATAAAGTTGTAAATAAAAAAATTGACACTGTTAACTGATGATAAAGTGATCGTTGTATAGTTCCGAATGTTTTTGATCTGATGACAACAGGATAATTATGACTTTATCTAAGTTAACATCAGCATAATAGCATGCAAATGGGTAATTAATTGGTATGTATACGGTATAATTAAACATTCCTTACGTGCCATCATTATAGCCGAAGCAATTAGTGTCTTTAAGTGAAGCATAAGTATTGGCCTGCCTAATTATTTATAAAGAGTTAAAGCCATTGAGAAAATTAATCAAAAAACGACGAACCCGAAGAAATCTCAGTTCTCAAAAGCAATTGGGTACTGATGACAAGTAGTGCAGAAGGCGTGACTTAACAATCTTAGCGTTGACCTTCTATTAAGTCGTAAAGAACGCTAGGAATTGGGAAGGAAACAGTAGTGTAGAATTAAAGGAGAAACTGGATGAACCAAACATCAGACCTTATCCCGTAATCTACCGCTGTTTGTTTGAAGACTGCCGAAGAAGCTACTCCACAAACGCGAAGGAAGGCAACATAAAACCGAAAATAAACTAGTCCCTATGTTTATCCCACAATAAATAGACAAGCGAGCAAACATAGCTAAGCCACGCAACAAAAGAAAAAAACACACCGAAATGATATAGGCATGGTTCGGAATCTATTCCTAGAGAACGAACGGTGGTTATACCTGTTAGAAAAGGCATAAAGCTTTCAACGTTTCGCATTCACGAAATACTCAATGGAAATCGTGAATGGGAAGATGAATGAAAATGTAGGCCATTAGCGGGAATCGTTATATCTATATGTAGAGAGTAATTAACGGCCTTCGTTTAAAAATATGTGAAATCCGCCGCGATTCATCAGAAGCAAACAAAGACAGAGGAACCATAAATCCCCGATTTAGAGCGAAGCTTAAGTAACCGGAAACAGTGAGGTCATTTAAATTATATGGACGAACGAAGTCACAAAACGGCTGACTTAACGACACATATTTATAGATATAGGGACAGATAAAAGGGTTAAACTTTGCAAATCGGCCGACTCACTAAAAGTTCTCTTGAAAGCCGTAAAGCGGTTCGTGGGATAGACAAAGGAGAAAGCGAATTCCTAGGACACCATGAGAAGAGTCTTCTATAGTTAGAGTTAGCGTGATGCAATTGGGTGTGGAGTGCGCATGCGCGGGATCGGACAGGGAAAGGAAGAGTGAGGGTTTAAGAACCGCCTTAATAGCGGAGATATTAAGATCGGAGATGTCCATTTACACCCTCCAAGAAGAAAAAGAGCGAGGGAGAACGGTCGTGAAGAAGAGAGAAGGGGCTGAAGGATGCATGAATGTAAAAGCAACTGAAACAAGGCTCTCCTTTAGCACCTACTGTTTTCACCTGTTAAGTATGCAGCTCCTTTAGAGACTAGACAACTCAACTGTTAATTCCCAAACATTCAGGTGAAGGAATGAGGTATACTAGGCGAGATGAGGAGTGTGGCTTAAGGCTAGAAAACCAGAACTCAAGATAGAAGCATTGATCCGTCAACTGTCGGCTTCCAAAACACAGGTGATGCAATGAGACTTACTAGGGGATGATGAGGAGTGTAGAATTTTGTTTTTAGGTTTTGAAGTTAGAACTCAAAAGGGTTCCTTTATCATTCAACCATTGGCTTCCAAAAATTTTAGAAAAGGAATAGTACTTACTAGGCAAAATGAAGAGAGCGGAAATCAATCCTTTGCTTACGAATTAAAAGTTTAAACTCGAAAAATTAGCATTGGTCCTTCAACCGTTCGTACCCAAAATGCAGGAGAAGGAATGAGGAGTGTGCTATACTTACTAGCTAAGATGATGAGTATGGTGTTATCACTGAGTGAGAACCCAAAGAGCAGAAAAGTCCAGAATAACGAATAAAACTTTTCATGAAATGAATCTAATAAATAAAACTTTTCACAACATTAAGTAGATAGAACGTAGCTGCAAAAACCACCAAAAGATTTTTTGTGCTTCGTTCCATCTTTATTACACCATCAGCTGCCTTTCCATTATTATAGTAGTGGCCTCGGTAAATGCCATAACTCAGCGTTACCCATACTTTAATAACTTTCACGTTAGAAACGTAATGAACAAGGCTGAGACAATCGCAAGCGGGAGATAAATCTCTATCTCATGACAAAAGAGGAATGAAAATATTCGTCATGAAAAGACGGCGTGGACTACGGCTCAAGAGAGGAAACAGAAATTCGGAAGAATGGTGGAAAAAATAACGAATGCAGGAGAAGTAATATTGGGGAGGAACATCGGGGATTGGGGGGGAAGAGGGGAAGAGATAATCGTCCCTTTTCTGACGATAATCGTCGAGAGAAAGAAGGGAATATTAAAGTGGTTTTGCGGCGGACGCCAACCGCTTTTACTCTTCTGTTATTCCCTGCAACGAGAAGATCGCGTCCACTTCAGCAAGGAGCCATTAATATCCCCGTTAAAAAATGGGCCTCCATTCGACAATCCTTCCTATGCTAACCTGCTTCGATCGGAATGCTTTTGTACATTAGTTTAAATTGGCGTTCGGCGGGGTGATGCCGATGACCTCGTTTCGCAGTCGTATTTTAAGAATCGAATTGATAGAGGGCACTGATTTAAAGTAACATTTAAAAGCTACGTCGGCTAGATACGGGCGCCAAAATCCGACGGGGTATGCGTATGTTATCGATTCAAAGAGTATGTTTCGATGAGGATACTGGAATCCGTGGAAATAGGAGCGGAGTAGTTTTTTATCCCTTGATGAATAGAATATTTTTTCACGTCTATTTGCGCAGAATATGGGATTGTGTATTTCTTTTACTTTCTTCTAACAATTAGTGTTGTTCATGTCTATGATAATGTCAAAGCTAATGAGGTATTGATGATACCGAATGATGGACTGTATTTAGGTCACTCCATATTTAATTATATAAGTTTTATTCGTTTAAGTTCATTACGCTGCACGGAAGGCTTTAACTTTTAGAAGATACGAACCGGAGACGAAAGTAATGGCAAACTAACTCACTTCTTGTCTTGCAAAGTAAGCCCATATCCCCTCTCCAAAGCTTTCTAACTAGTCTTTTTGCTAAAGACTCTCTAGACAGAGTTAAACAAGCAAGTCTCATAGATTTTACCTTATCTTAAGATAAGATTACATTAATTTGTGCACAATCATTTAATAGAGGTCATTTATTCATAATTAATACAGAATAAAGATAAACGTCTTATAATGTTCAAAATGTGACAAAAACTAGAAAATTCCCTAGGAAAATCGGACTTGAAAAAAATCTGACAGGGCCGGGAATCGAACTCAGAATCTTCCTCTATCCGGGAGATGCCTTACCCATCTAGGAACAGTTCTGACCGGGTAGCCTAGATGGTTAAGGCAGCCTCCCGGATAGAGGAGGATCCCAGGTTCGATTCCCGGCCCAGTCAGATTTTTTCAAGTCCGTTTTTCCTTGGGAATTCTCCTGGGTGCACGCCTTTATGTGCTAAGTCACCTCAATCCTTTCTCTAAAAAATAAAAACTTATCCATTCCAGGAGCTGGATTCCTTTTTGAAAAAAGAAATGACTTCGGTACTGTACTGCATATGACGGACAATTAACGAGGAAAATAGATGTTTTGGAAGAAAATTGTATTTTAAAAATATAAAATATCTGAAAAAGAGTCGACTTTAAAACTTTGTTCATTCGTATGTTGGTGTTTTCAGAGCACAAAAGGTCAATAAAAATAGTTAAAAATATAGCATTCAAAAAGGTAGAAAACCGTAAGAAAATATGGTTCAAAACATTGTGTTGTTCTATTTTGAGTATATATTTTTAAATAACTAATGGCTCTGTTTTTTCGTAGGCTGAAATACTTTGACTGGGCTACTTGCCAGAAAGAAGCTAGCTAGTAAGCACTTCGCAAATATCTAAAGTAAGATGAATCGAAAATATTTTTTGGTATTCAACAGAAAAATACAATCGTAGTAACTATATTTACAGCTCCATTGAGAAGTTGATACATCCGCTGATGGCTACGTCCACACCGTAGGATGTAAGATGATGGAATAGATGACCTCTTTAAGAGATGCACGTGGCACTAAGGTTTTCTCCTTGGTATTTAAAAGAATAAGAAAATTACGAAAAATACAAGTAGATTAAAGACTAAAAGTTTTGAGACTTGGACTTAGACTTTGAGGCCTTTCATTCAAATACTTCCACTCAGAGATCAATACTAAAGACAAAAGATGATTCTGTACGAATGAGAACTAATTCATAGGTAATATAGCACAAAACAGTCATCCTCAAACCACGTATGCAATTGTAACCGGAATTAAGATTATTGGCTTACTAATGCAATCTCAGCGAAACAAATTATCATTAATAAATGACATGATTTCTCAGAATGATAAGCTTATTGAATTTTCAGTGCCTAATATTAGATATTTGAGAATTAACAAAACGTTGTATGGTTGGATTCCAGCACTGAATGAACCATTCATTTATTTTGTTGCGATTAGAAAATGTCTACACGGAAGCCGACTGCAAAATGAATCGCGAATCGTTTGAAATATATTGGAGCAGCACAACGCATTTTAATTACGGAAGAAGAAGCCATATTTTGGCCTAGATATTGGATACAAAGGAGCCCCGTCACCGGCTTCCCTTGCAACCTATTTCATCGTGGCATTCAAGAGACAATGTCGCAGGAAATTCAATTTTTCGGAATGCAATTTGCACTCTATAAGGAGGATGGTTATTTCTTAACCGAAGGAAAAATAGAACCCGCGCAAACAGAGGCATTCCTTTGATTGCGCCGACGATCAATAACACTCCGAAGAAGGATTTATTTTTCATAAGATTGAGGAAGAATCATGACATAAAATAGAGCTTGTTAATTGTAATAAAATTCTACCTTAGTTTGATGTTGTAGCTAATTAAATTTTTCCCATTGAGATTGAGGGTATCTAGAGATTAATATAGCGACAAAAACACGATTATAAAATAATAAATATAAAATTAACAAAAATCTATAATTTTAACATCTAACTTTGTGAGTTACATATATCGCAGGAAACCACCCTAAAGAAGATAACACATGTAATATCGTAGCCAGAAATATAATTATAGACTTGTGAGTGGATATCACGATCATAGCCTACGTAAGCTCTGAATTTGAGGATTCCATGATGCTATCCCATACCATATGCATGTGGTACCATGGGGAACTTCTGTTTAAAGATACTGAAAGTACGACGAAATGCAAGGCATTATCTAAACTCATGAATAAAATAAAATTAAAATTAAAAATATCGTGATTAATATATATAACTGTAATTTTTACCATTCCAATAATTCATGTTATTAGTTCTGATGTGCTGCGAGAATTACCGATTTGTGTGCCAATACTACGCTTCACGTCAAACTTAAATTTCCGAATGAAATCACTTTATATGATAGAATTATTACCAAAATAAGGGAAACAAATGCATGCAACCTTATCAATCCATTCTTACCAAATCTAAGTACTATATAAATATAAAACTTAAAAAAAAAAATCATCTCCACTTATGAACCAAAGCGCACCTTTACAAGTAATATTACAGCACTGTTTACTATGAAACTAAACTAGATTAATATTGCAAAGTATGACTTTATACAGTAGTATTCTATCTATAAAATGAAAGGAATAAATTACAGTATCAAAATTACTCCAACTTATGCATACTGTTGCACAACCACAAGTAATATCACAGCACTGTTTATTATGAACCTACACTAAAGTAACATTGCAAAGTATGACTAGATGCAGTAGTATTCTATCTATAAGATGCAAGGAATAAAATACTCCATCAAAATTACTCCAACTTATGCATACTGTAGCGCAACCTCATGGCAGGGAGTAAATTTTCCCCCAAATTTTATGCAACCCTCGTGCCATACGTGCGTAGAGTAAGCATGCTTATAAGGGGTGATCATCATAAGAGCTCATTACGGCCCTCAGAGGGAATTAGAATGGAAATAATCTGGGGAATAGGATTGTGCAAAGAAATGAAGCGATCCTGAAAGCATTTCAGTTCACCGATTAAAGGGCAGGTGTGGACCATTTTCTACGTACGGCTATCTCCTCCTATGATTTCAGAGTGATTATACTCGGGTGTAAAAACAGACATTGGCATTCAATTGACAAAATAATAGGATGGACCTGTTTATATATAATATCCTGGGAAAATTTTGTTTACTCAAAATTAAAACTGCTTTTTTGAGGAACTGAAATTGCTCGCATACGTAGCCCGGGCTAGACGGAAACATTCTCTCAGCAGAAATGGAAGCCAAGGCGAAGTTCATAGGAATTAAGGATTTACAAAGGTAGTCAAACAAGATTATGTAGTCGTGTTTGTTTGTCATTTTACTACAAAAATAAATATCTAAGAATATTGCTAAAACATTCATTAATAAAATACCTTATAAGGAGTACAATATATCTTAAGTTTCTGATAATAGACATTCTTTTTTAGTATAAAATACTGTTTCACTAGGTTCAAACTTCTGTTCATAAATACTGCAGTAGTCGGATGAGCAATCTTCCTTGTATATAAGGCCTTCTAGAGGCGAAAGCTGTTGCCAATACTTCACACCTTTTCACGCTGCTCTCCAAAGGTTTCTTTCCAGGTCAAATGAGAAGAATGCCTTAAGTACTATATCCTGCTAAAAAATATCTGTGCTATGGAGTAACATTCCTAAATTCCAGTTAGCATTTAAGTCGAGGAACGACATCCAAATAAGGTATGGGAAGAAGATTTAGACTTAGAACATGTAAATTAAACATGAAATGCATAAAAGATCGGCTAAATCGAATCAGACACAAATATATCTCATTAATTTATTGTAATATTTATTTGTTGCAGGTTTAATTATTATCAAAATTCACTAATGCATCTACGTGACTGCCAATTGCACTGAAGTGAAGTTAAAAACATGAAAGGTAGTTATGAGAGGTCCATGTAAATTCAACGAAATATAGTCAATCACCGACAAATTTTAATTATTAATTTGAATTCATATTTAGGGACCAGACAATGGGAAAACTCTTTATATTCCACTTTTTGCATTCGGAAATCTATAATTTGCAGTGTTCTCCACCCTTACTCTGGTATTTATTGATTTTTTATCTAATTTAACTAGTTTTTAGTACCTAGGTAATGCATTTTTATGTTTGAATGAAAGATAACGATAAAAATATTATTCCGTCAAATCATGAATGAAACAAAAACATTTCACTCTGATTTAGCTCCAAAGATTCATACGTCAAAGAAAAATTTACATCTAAGGAAGATGTGAGATAATGAGAATAAGTTCAATTTTCTCCTGGAAATCAATTTATTAGAAACAGTTTTCCGCCTTTAAAGACAAAACATCAACTTACTAAAGTATAGGATACATAGTATGCGGGAGCTAATTTATCAGAAGAGGTGATATCCAGCCCTTGTGTAATATGCGTCAGTTTTACATACAGGAAAATAGCAGGTCTCTGAAACTATTGTAATAATGAATCATGGTATCTGCAAGCAGTTAACACCGCGTCGGTGGGATCCTTTCTTTGAATCCAATTTCCTCGCTATTGCTATGAAATCCGTTGCTGAACTACTGCAGAAAAACATTCGATCGAAAAAAAATACACAACCAAACCTCGGACGAATCCAAAGTACTGCAATAACTCAAAACAGAGTACTTATTGGAGCTATTCTTAACACCACCGAGATGAGGTACACTCGAGTACTATCGGAGGAAACCGCGGGTTCTTCATTCGGGGGAATCCGAAAAAAAGCCATCGAAGGACGGAAATAAAGCGACTTTTCCCGCGATCCTCTTCGCTCGGCCTATAATTACAATCGAAGCCGTGGGAACATCGGGTCATCGGGAGACTCTGCAAACAATAACGATTTCTGCAGAAGACACAAAGGAGAGATGGCCCCGGGGGAAGTCGCGTGCGAAGAGTGACCGACCGATATCGGATTCTGGGGCGACGTCTTGGCGTGGGCAGCGGCATTTTAATGCTATCGACAGTGCGCAGTGCAGCGTCCCGCACCCACGCGCCGCATAGCCCTCCAAAACAAATGCCAAACGACGATTATTAAACGGGGAATTTTACGTGCGGCGATAATGGATCTCTCGTCTTGCTCCCCATTCACTCTCCTTTGTGCACACGCCCACCCTCTGGCGGGGGAACCGTGAGTTAATTCCTCTTAAAGGCGATGGGTCGCTCCGCGTGCGTATGCCTCTTCCCCCACCTCACGCTAATTACGTCCACGATGATTTTCACGGAGCGCCATTTCACCTGATTCGGGATCGATGATTCTGACGGCGAAAAAATAACAATTCCGACGCGGAGGAGGAATTCGGCATTTGGAATTCAGGTGGCGCCCCGCTTGTTCGGAATAAAAAAACATCGATCCCCGCTCCTTTTGATTTCCCGGAGAAGAGCCCCATTGTGGAGGAGCGTTTTTATTATGTCGAGAGGATGTTTATGAAATGTATATGGATAGAGAAGTAGCGGCCCCGCGAGCTTCTTTTTTTTCCTCTCGGTTCCTTCCAACCGGCAAAAAGAGGGGCGCTGACGAAATGCGCAAAAAATAGCTTTGAAAGACATTAATTCAAACAGAGATTCGTCGGGCTGGATTAGCTCGCGACCTCGACCTGAGCGATAAACTTATATTCAAAAACGACGAGGACATGTGCACCGAGATTCTGCAACGGGTGACGCGAGTTGCTCGATATAAAGTGGAACGACGAGGCATCTAGTGAGCTATGCGCGAAACTCGTCTTCGGATCGAAGAGTCTCTTTACTCGGGGCGACACTTGGCGGGAGGAGTGTGAACTACGGCGGGTGGGCTTACTGCAGTCGGGCGGCAACTACAACCGATTCGAATCACATTCTCATCTGAGATTGATTCGATATTAATAAAGAAAGACTAAGAATAACTTTACCACGCATACTCGTGTCTATAAATTATTCAAGATTGGTACCTCATTCCCTCTATAATTAGCTCTTAAGATAAGGGGAATGAGGTATACTAGGCAACTGAGGAGTGAGGTACTTATTCCTGGCTTTCCTCCCCGAGCCAGAATGGCAGAAATGGAATATGCCCTTGAAAGTGAAGCACAATGACTCTTAACACTTTTCTTAGCATTCTATATACAAGTATGGAGAGGTCACAGTTAGTGCCTCATACCTCAGTAGCTTTAATGTCATCGCAAAGATGAGCAAGACAGAGATAAAAGTAATACAAAAAAGGGAAATTAAAAATGTGTCATTCATCAGGATATTGTAGCAGGAGCGACATATTCATGTATGGGTGGATTTAAGTATATGCATAACTCCCATAATTTTGCTAAATAATTTTCATTTTTCAAATATCATAAGTTTGTTGGTTTCTAAATTTTGTTTTATCATTAAATATGCTTATCAGCATGCACGTGATGGTCAAGGCTGAATAAAATGATAAAAGGAAAAGTTTGGAATCTTTTCATGAATATATATGCTGCTCAGCATATTCACTGAAAACAAGCTTCCAAAGTAAATGGCCAATATGAGGTAATTAACAAGTTTAATTCACTTCTCCCAATCTTATAAGTATATTTTGGCAGATTACTGATCTTCTTCGGATACATACCAGTAAAGACACATAACCCAATAAAAGTAATTTAGCAGGCTTGAAGTTTCGCAAGGAAGTATTATCATAATTTACCCCATGTTATCTTAATTCCTCCCATGTGGCTAATTTACGTATTCGATCCTAACTACAAGTTACAAATCTGATGTCACTGATAGTAAATAATACTGTATATTTATCATTATCATCGTAATTCCCCCCCAAAATCTTGTTAGATTAAATTTTGATTTTAAATGCTGATCTACACACGAGTATAATTAGTATAAATAATTTTATACTATAATTATATGTATTTTTATGAATGTACCATCTTTTATTATATTGTGATTGTGATAATTAATAAAAAAATTAAGTACAACACTGAAATTTGGAATGAGTGCCAATGAATTACATAATTTTCATTGATCATTTACATCACATTCCAATTTTTACAGTAACTGTTACCTATTGGAGTATATAAAATATAAAATGTTTTTGCAACGTTCATATTGGAAACGATGTCATAATAGTACATTAAAACAAGGCCCTTATAGGTTATCAAAGAGTAACAACATTCTGTAGCGAAACTACTTGTAACGTATATTCCCAAAACCAAACGCGCAAAATCAGTATTAAATCTAAATATTTCGTTCTAAATAAATTTAAGACTACCATTGGGGTGCACTCTGGTCCTTCATTCACTGTCGCTCTGTTTTAAAAACTCGGAAACGCTGAATGGGAAACAAGAAACAAATATTTTCACCTATCCTCTCTAGACGATATAGATGTAGCCAAAACGATTTCCTATTTTTGTAACCCATCAACTTCCTGAGCCAATACAAAAATAAAATGCTTTTCTTGGCTTCTGCTATCAATGCCGTAATAGTATTACTTAGGATAAATGCAGAGGAGAAAATTAGCGAATGATTCAGAAAGGAAGATAATTAAATTAAATCAAAGACACTCACAGTAGTATTATTGGCTAATAGATATATATTCGGAAGGAAACTGACTAAGAGAGAAATAAAATTTCTTAGTTTACTTTCCGGTTTATATTGAAAGCAGACGTAGTAACAACACAGGTTAACGATATGAGAGAAATATCTATTTTCGTGTGTTATACTTATCTGACATCAACGAGGTACAAGACCATAAGTTCTGAAAATCAATTGATTTAAAATTATTCTTGGAGCAGAGAAAAAAGGGGTACAATAATTGTTTGCAAGTTTAAACCATATAAGCCAGTATTGTGGCAGCAATGAAGAGCAATACTGAATTACATAAAAAGGTGTTAACTGCAATATTTGTGCGAATGTAAGACTTATCATATTCCAAGATAATTCTGTTTCTTTCGATATCGACTGATAAAATAGTTTTAATAATAACATATTCTACTGCATTAAAAAATTAATTCATAATTAAGATAATGATATTTTGGAATATTGTACAGAAATATAGGAAAAATAGTAATTGCTAAAAGATTGAAATGTATTCACATTTCGCTGATAGAATGGAAAACCATGGATTAGTCGAAATAACAAATTTTACGTAAGATGATTCAATGAAAATAATTTTAGTATTATTATAAAATAATAATATAAAAAATTATTGAATTCATTACCATTAACTTCAATCATTAACAAAAAATAACATAATGAGTACATATGGAATATTTATAGACACAAAGGCCTAGATTATCTACTGTAACAGTAAGCATTGATTTCTAATCACATCTGTGAGAAAAAACCCTATTTATTCAGTTCCTAAATTTGACATATTTTTTGAAAGTCCGTTGAGAAAAATGATATCTTCTAGGTTCGTGCTGATTCGATAATCTGGATCAAGGGAGGCCTGAATTCACTCTGATAAAGAATTAATTGGAATTTAATCCGGCACTCATCCACATATTTCATTTATTGAAAGCATAGAGATTCAGAGATTATAACACATCTTCATAGTTCTTTTGCTATACTATCCCAAGGATTAGCAAAAGAAAATGCTGATACGACAGTTCATATATTTCGAGTCCATATTCAATTACCTCAAACACCGCATTTATTACAGTGCTCTGAGTGATACTCAATTATTTCTCAGTTTGTGACAGAGTGAATCAATGTGTGACGAATGGTGTTAAATTACATATATGTTAAATGTAGCTTTTAATTTGACTCTATGATTCAATTTAGTAAATGCCACCAGTACGACTCTAGAACGTAATTCAGCTATTGGTAAGAAATAATATTGGAGACTTAATCCTTGGAAAATATTTCGTATATAAATCATTGATAGCGGATTGTTTCGCAACAAAATGCCTTATTTCGTGAATTGTATGCATTGAAGGATATGTTACCTTTTTTATGCCTCGAATGTAAATAAATGTTCCCCATCATGGTTAATTAAAGTCAAAGTAAAGGAAAATGTAAGACAAAACAGTAAGGAACGTTTTCAGCCAAGAAAAACTACAATATTTTTTTTTACTTGCACAAATACATATATTTCGCCTTTTAAGTGTTTCTTCGCTTTTTCGTTACTTCGAGCTGAATTTCTTCGTGACGACTATGCGCTTTGTGAACAGATTTTCATAAAAATATTGGAATCTTCCATTGATCCTAAAATAAAATTAATGCGCCCAAGCTTCATTTCGTAGAAGACGGACATCTAGGAAAAAGAACAAATTTTTAAGCTCCACAATTATTTTAAATTCTTATTCTATAATAAATGTGGAAATTGCAAAGTTCTTCTCCCAACATTCTTCAAATGCAATTTATTTGTAGTTATATCAAATTAAACTAAAGGACGCAGTACTTTTTCTGAGTAAAATTTGCATTAGGAAGTATGGTTTTAGCAATTGATCGCCATCTTCAACTAATAACCGAGGCAAAGCTAGTCATTTGTATGTATTTCTTAATGCAATTTCATTTTCTTCATTTCTTTGAGATTTATCTCCCATTGTTCAACGTTTATTTTAATTCATCTATAATTAAGGTCAGTTTAGTGAAGTTGATTTATTTTATCAGATTGTTCATAATGCAGTTATGTTTTTCCCCTTTCTTTTTGTACAATTTTTATATTTTCACTACCTGTCTTTCATAACTCTTTTCTTTCTCCTTCATCAAAAATATAGTTTTCTATTGTAGGTTTCGCAGGTTTTTCACACTCCCCTTCCTGTGAGTGTTTTCCTGCAGTGGAAATTTTTTCCTGAGCCCTCAGCTTAGGCTTTTTAAAAATCAACATATTAGTTTTCTTCGTGTACTTTTGCAAACTATCTCTTTCTTTCTGTTTCTCATATGACGATGGGTTAGGTGTAAGAAGAGACTTTCTAGTCTCAATCTCGCCCGAATAAAGGCCATTTATTATTATTATTATTATATTTAAAATAAGAGGGTTGGTGCGGGGGATGAGGGAAGAATGTGGAGGCATGAGGAGGGGTATGAGTTCATTTTCTTATTATTTTATAAGAGAAAGTTGGACAATATGTAACGGCAGATAGCGGTCTAAGATGATGAGAAGTGCCTATTGATAAGTTGGAGGAACGAAAAAGTCGGCAGATATAAAAGAAATAAGGCTGATTTGGAAAGGGAATGCAATGAAGCATCTGATTATATACATTTTTAGTTATAATTATGTGAAGAACTTTAAAAAGTTACATTAAATATGTAAATTATATTATAAAATCATATGGCTAACTATTCCTGAGTTTCATAGAAAAACAAGAGTTTGAAACTCCAACCACTGCTCCCACATAATGGTTAAGGATTAAAAAAGTGTTTCGCTGGAAATTGATCTTAAACTGTTAAAGATGTTGCATTTAAATGTTTTAGGAAAGAGACAAATTATATTCATCTGATTGTCAAGTCATCCCTCGATAACTAGAAGGGGCTTTCCTTAAATATATTAAATAAATACTTAAATACTTAGAGTGAAGATCTGAGAATAATTCATGAGATGGGAGGGGGTATATGTAACTCTGATAGCAGGGGTAATTAATAATTTACTGCAGAATATTGTTGTTCTTCACTGAAGAAATACCACTGAAATTCAAAGGAAATATTTAGAAACATGATTTCGTAATATTCAATTTTATGTGAAGAAGCTCAAAGACCGCTTATAACAAGCAGATATTTATTTGTATCTATTATATATAGATGCTTCTCCGGATTCATTCATATATATAGCTATATAGCTATATAGATAGGATACAAATTCACAGGCTAAACTACAAGCGTCATTGCGTTGATAATTTTACGGCGTATTGGCCATATCGTGAAACCCTCAGGAAAAAAGCGACTTTGATCCTCAGTGTCATAGGTTCGATTCCAGAGGGCCTCAAAGTCCCGATTTTTTCCGTTTAAATGCATTGCCGTGATTTTCGAGAATTTTTAAAAAATACTTTCCGGATAGGTAGAGAAATAAAACTCAAGGTGCCTATACTTATGGTCTTGGACTTTCGAAAACATTAATGACTTTCTCAAAAAATATCCTAGGTTCGATGCTAGGACGATGCAAAGAACTGCCCTTTAAAATACATGGGAGCTGTTTTTCATTATTTTTTTTGACGCACTTCTCGAAATAATAGGAAATTCGTGCTTAGCCGGAATGTGTTAGGTGAGAATTGGTTTAAGAAAAAAATTTTCATAAGACCGTAATATTCCTGGGTTCGATGCCAGAGCACATTAACACTTCTCTCATAAGGAATATAAGGGAAAAGTAAGACTTCGATTGAGGCAGTTGCAGCCAATATTTCTGCTTGAATTTTCGCACATAGTTAAAGATTAATATCTTCTATTATGCTGCATAGGAATTTTCACCAGAAAGACCCGGGTTCGATGCCGGGCGGTAAATATGTCTCCCGTTTAAAATACATAGGGTTAGTATTTCATTATTTTTTTTATGCACTTATGGAAATGATAGGAAGTCCGTGCTTGGCTGGAATATTATGGTTAAAACTGGTTTAAGAAAACAGTTTTTAGAAGACCGAACTATTCCTGGGTTCGATGCCAGAGCACATTAACATTTCTCTCATAAGAAATATAAGGGAAAAGTAGGACGTTGTTTGAGGCAGTTGCAGATAATATTTCTGCTTGAATTTTCACAGATAGTTAGAGATGGTGATCTTCTATTGTGCTGCATAGTAAGTATCAACAGGAAGACCCGGGTTCGATGCCGGACGAATAAATTGCAGCGAATAATCAGAATATTTTCAATCCATTTTTTTTTCTTTTGACGGCCTTCCCGATATGATGCCGACATGAAATTAGTGTTGTTGATCTGCTTGCAGTATGCAAGCTACATTTTACTCGTAATATTATAAGCGGTTCCCGATTTGAATTTGCTCGGAATCCTTGTTGCACTAAAGTAATGGAAACCCAAGTATTAAGTTTCCTTAAATGGTTAAATCATTCAAACAAAAGCCATGAGGGACCACGTGGCAGCTTTGTGGCAGGGAGGGATGTATGATGTTCCACTTGAATCTTCGTGGGGAGGGATAGGTCAGGAATCCCTACAAACCATGACAACTTTCAAGGATGACCCTATAGATAGGAATTTTACAAATTATGGAGTTACTGTACTGTGTTGATAAATAACTAGCCTTCCCTCACTTCCTATCAAACATTTACATCTTCATAGGTAGTATAAAAAGTATTTTGTATAATGTATAATTATTTTATGCTTGAACATTTTATGTTTGATTTGTGTTTGTGTATTGTTAAGCACGTATGTAGACTAAATTGAAAAGATGTGGAATGTCCACGGGAAGTCTTTGAAGGGTTTCCTTTCGTCTTTGAGCAAATGCCGGGCGAAGTACGCTTTCCTCAACCTTTGCCACCAGAGCCCAGCGACCAAATTTCGACGTAATAAGAGATACACAAAAACAAAGGTTAATATGTACGTAAGGCGTCCTATGGTCGGTATTTTGAAAAACAAAGTATTTTATTACATTATCGGTAACTTTCCCTACTTAACACTGATAGACGACGCCAGAACTATGAATTATTTGCATAAGGAAAGAAACTTGGAACACGGCGAACAAAAGAGCGAACAAAAGAAAGGTCCAAATTATCAACTTTTTAAAAAACAACTGAAGAACAATTCAATAACTATCATCTTCCAAAAACGGTGCCCGTTTTTCAGGAATCAGGTGCAGAGCGCCTAATACTCTAATAATGTACAGCTATGTGCAAAAAAGCTTTTAAGTCCCGCGGGCTATACAAGGATAAGGATTAAAGCTTTTTTGCACATAGCTGTACATCGTTACCTCGTTCGCGAGGATCTTCAACTGCCAACCAATCTCAAAGAGACGTTTAGCCGGTCGCAGGTAGAAAGACACTTTCTGGGACGGTAGAGGGAATACGTGTGCGCGCGAAGTGGTGTGGTGCGACGTGGTGTGACGCTAAGTGAAGTGACTTATTTATTTTTTATTTATTAATCGTGCTCTCCTGTTTTTATCACCTCACCCTTAAGTTATTTTTCATCCTTCATCTCATAACTATGCTAACTACATCCATTTATATATTTAATGATAAGTATTTACCCAGATTCCAAAAACCATCAAAAGTTGATTCCACCGATGTACATTTCGCTGTTAAAACAAACAGCATCTTCAGGGTACTCCAGGAGAATGCAACATTTATATATTTGTTGATCGCCATTTAACACCAAAGACGATGCATATATTTTACCTTGATTTTACCATCGTGTTGTTGCATGTTATTAAATTTCACCTACTTATGTTTTTATATACTTATTTATTAGTATATTTTTACTTTCTCCATATACGAAGTATAGAGAAAGTATTGTTTTCATGAAAAAAATCGACTTCGAGATTTCAACGGAAATACATGTTTTGGGGTCCCTAGAACACGTTTTGACCATTTTCGGAATGATGTCTGTGTGTATGTGTGTGTGTGTGTGTGTGTGATAGTGGGCGCTCTAACGTGAAAAGTATTAGTCATATCAATACCAAAATTCATATATAGTACTGTGGTGTGTGCTGTCAGAGTTGATTAGTTTTTGGAGTAAATCGGTTAACCGGAAGTCGAGCTTTATTCATCAAAGCTCATTTCCGGTTTTCAAAATATCTCCATAAATATGATATATAGGTATATTGTATTAATTATAAAAGTTTTAGAAAATGTAATTCACTATAACTTTTGTATTTAACATATTTTTGTATCACCGGTTGATTAGGAGTTATTCGTGAAATACTGATAAACCGGAAGTAGCTGATTATGTACTTTGTGGGCGCTCTATTATGAAAACCATTTGTTGGATTAACACCAAATTTCATAAATAGTATTTTGGTTTATGTCGTTAGAGTTGATTAGTTTTTGGAGTAAATCGGTTAACCGGAAGTTGAGCTTCAGTCTTCAATGCTCATTTCCGGTTTTCAAAATATCTCCATAAATATCATATTTAGGTATATACTATTATTTATAAAAGTTTTAGAAAATGTAATTTACTATAACTTTTGTACGAAACATATTTTTGTATCACTAATTGTGTAGGAGTTATTTGTGAAATACTGATAAACCGGAAGTTGCTGATTATGTACGTTGTGGGCGCTCTGGGCGCTGGGGCGAAAGGCCAATTTCATCGTTTTTCATCGAACATATCCCAAAAAAACATTATTTAAAATGTTTGTGACGTCAAAGATAATATGAATGAAATTAATCACTTATCTTCCAAGATTAGATTGCATATTGAGTTCGAAAATACTGTCGTAGATAAATATTTACATCTTATATATATGGAGAAAGTCATGTGCTGGCCACATCAGATTTTTTATTTATTGCACTTGATTGTATCAATGTAAATTTCCCATGTACACCTTTGGAGGGCGGCTGGGGTAGGGGAAGAGGGGCGATATGTGCCTTATCTACCCCAGCAGAAAAATAAATTACAAGTCAAGTCAATACTCTAATTTGTATTATTAGGCAAACAGTATTTAAGAGTAACTGCTAAACTTAAAGTCATAGGGAATCAAAATTCACTTCAAGACAAACGATCTCTGACGCCCTTTATTAACCCTTGAGTACTCGCGTCCCAAATCGTCACGTCAGTACTCGCGTTGGGTGGAATCAACCCGACATCTTCCAAAGGGGTAAATTGTCTCAAAATGTAGAGAATAAATTTTTAATTAGTGATGATGTCATATTAATTAATGGTTAACCTGGTTATTGAAATAAAATCAAATAAATATTTTCAAATAATTTAAATATTCAGTAAAAATTTGATATCCCTGACGCCGAGTATATGGCTGATGAATCTGGAATATTGTGTATAAAAAGTAAACTGTTTAAAAATAAAATAACATTTAATATACTAATAATAATTAATAATTATATGAAATTCATATAATATCTCTAAAAATTAAGGCAGAAACAAGGTAAAAAATGCAATATTTTCGGTAAAGGTCGAAAAAGAAAAAGAAATAATTTGTTAAAATAATTAAACTTCCATTTCCGATCATGCGAAAATGCATGACTGGTTCAGAACATTCTAAAACTCAGCTACTATGAGAAAGAAGATGTAAAAAAGCCCAAATAAAAAGTTATGGAATTTTAAAATTCACATGGGTCGATTCGACCCAGACGCGAGTACTCGAGTGTTAAGGGGAATCAGTTTCCTTCACCCTTGTCGTACAAGAAGAAAGATTTGTCCGTAAAACAATCTGGCGAGCAGGTCGATATGAACGAGCGACCGAAATGTATTCTCCGAAAGACATAACGGCGTGTAGACGGAGGAATAATGCTTGGACAGGAAAAGCCGCAAGTGAGATTCCCCTGAAATTGGGCCAATGGAGGTCCATAAAACAAAATACGTCCGACTCAGTCAGCAGCCGCTCCGTATTATCCAGATGCCGCCTGTAACCGCTTAATTGCCGTAACAGCCGTTTAGCCGGTATCGGCGTTGGAACACACCAACGGAAATTCAATCGCATCCGAGCGACAGTTAATGGCGTGCGATACATAATGGCTTCATATCTGAAGCCTTTGGAGAAACGTGCGAGAAATTGATTTCGCAGCGCTTGGCGCCAAATCATCGGAGCGAGCTGATGACAATACCGCAGGGAGGAAGACGGTGCTGCCGCCTGCGGGAGAAAACGAGTAATTCATCGTAAGCTAACGCGAGTTTTCGAAAGTGGGGTTTTTGGATGGAAACAGGAGGGATCCTTGCGACAAGGACCGCGTTCCGTGATTGATTACGCAAATGATGACCATTTTTGGTATTCTGGTCACATAAACCCGTTGGGTGATTACTTCTTTGATTGGATTGTTAGCGTTTATTTTAAACTCAATGTGATCTGGCCTAACTTTGTGGAACGCCATTTTAATTAAAAACAACAAAACTTAGTCTTTTCCAAATGATAAAATTGCACAGACATAGTGGTAAATACTAGGCTTTATTGTTTTTGTTTTTCTCTTAATTTAAGCATTTATTTTGCATGATGTCATTTTAATCAAAAAGCAATACAATTGTTGACTTTGCCAATAAACTGAAACAACGTTTTTTAAACTGACTTACACAATGTTTCGAATTGAAAAGTAAGGGTAAAACACTAAATTATTTTATCTTAATACCTCATTTTTATTCATTTAGAGTTGGATTGGAAAACGTTTTTTCTTCCAATTTAGAACAAATATCTCGATCAGTTTTAGCACGGCACCTTGTACAATTAATTTCACAAAGCTAAATCAAAGTTCATTTGAATTTACTTTCATCGAAATTTAAGCTAAAGGTTGAATTACGTCAATTTCATTAAAACAAAATTAGACCTGGCTGAAGAAAGAATGGTATCCCATAAGTTTCCCGTGTGCGTACTTCTTACTTTCTGTTTTCCTGGCTGAATCGAAACATTAGGACAAGGATAGGATTTCCTAATAAAGTGCATCCCTGTCATGATCGATCACCACATTCTTTTCTTGATTCTAATCTTTAAGATTAATTTCTCCTATTCCTTTATCTGATACCTCTGCGTTGATCTTTTCTTCGCATTTCTATTTTCGCAGATTAATGACTCTCTCTCTATATCCTTATATTGGTTTTAAGAGTTTCCTCCTCTTTCTTAAGTTGCTATAAATTTGTAATACTATCTTTTTCGTTTCCTTCGATAAGCTCAAACATTTTCATCATTCATTCCTTAACATCGTCGAATCAAAAGATGAAAGGAATGTAAAATACTCGCTTGAAGTTTTCTTAGACGTTAAATTGGCAATCCTATACACCATTTCAATGTTGGACGATTCAAAATAAGATATATCGATGGCTATCTGATGGCTGCAAATGAGACCTTGCAATGCATGAATGTTCCTCGTCCCAGCCGCATATCATCTTGCATCAATGTCGGTTCCCTAGTCTTTAATCTCCTCTTAATTGCACTGAATTCTTTTCACTACTTGTATTTTGGATGGAAGGAAATAAGAAATAGTACTACTACTGAGAGAAACAATTGCTACTAGTAGAAATGGTCATTCTCTCCCATAGTTTATATTTTATTGATATTTCTGCCGTCACAACTATTTTGAATGGTGTTGAATCTCTTTCTTTCGATAATTTATTTTTTAAATATTTAACTAATTTGACACTTTCTGTTATATTATTAACGGTCACTGTCTGTTCTTTATGGTCAAATATATAAATTATACGAATTTTATCTGTATTCATTAACGTTTCATTTTTTGTAGCCGATTGTGACTCAATGACTCATTATTCTTCATTTTCGTTGCGACATTTATCTGTATCTAAGGCAAAAATTTTGATTCCCCGGTAATGTCGTTTGTCATTTCTCGTTTCTAAGTTTTTTCGTCTGAAGAATATTTTCACATATCATGTATTGGTTACCAAGGTCCATCTAGAATTATATTCTTATGCTCATACGAGAGTAAATATTATGAAAGTCTAAAGGGTACATAAATACAGCTGTTTGATAAAGTTATTTTCTTTACTTCCATCATACCAAGAATAGCCAAAATATTTTGCAGAAATGTTTAACTTCATTAACTATTAAACTTTTTGCATTAAAGAACAATAAAATAACAATTTTGAGCAAATATGTATGTTGTGCAATATATACTCGTATCCAAATAATATTCGACCTGAGTTCAAGTTCAAACCCCTACTTTGCAGCCATGAATTTTACAAATTCCTTCAATTAAAGTTGACACTAGATTTTTATGAGTGTTTAAACGTATGTATGAAGTACAGCATATCGATACATGTTCAACTTGACTTAACACTTTTCTGTTTACTTTTACAGAGAAAGTAGGAGAAACTAAAACAAAGTTTTAGTAACACAGAAAACATCGGAAAGTACTAATTAATTATAACGCTAAGTTTATGAGAGAGTAAGACTAAATTTGGGTTTATTTTCAGGGGTTTTTCAATGTATACTTTTGTTTGAAAACCGCAATCGTTGAATTTTTTACCTGTAGTTATTTATATTCAATTTAGGCTTCCGCTAATTAAAATTTCAGTCCAAAGTAGCAGTAGTTTACTCATTAAAGTAGAACTGTTAAATTCGTGTTTAAAGTTAATTGAAAAGCTTGACAGTTATTTTGGTTCGTATTTGACGTCTTCGTAATTAGTTCTCACGTTATTTCGCACCTAACCTTCGATTGTATAAATAACGTTCGATCACATGTTTACTGCAGTTTCTTTCGTATTCTAACATTTTCTACTAATTCATCGGTTCAGAACCCAATGACAAAGTGGTTGACCCTAAAATTCTCATAAAAAAAGCGAAACCTCCAAAGGGCATCGACAGAATGTTACATGGAAGTAATCGCTAAAACTGTTAGTTACTTCTGGTCGTTCTTCCCGCAGAGCATTAAAAAAGCTAACAAAGTAGACTGGGATGCTGGAAATAAAACGCCCAGTAAAGAAAGAAAATTTGTAGCACGACTGTTAGTGAATTAGAGGTAAGAAATCTCCAATGGGGGTCTTTATCGGCGTTCCTCACCTCCTTCACCGATATTCGGTAAAAAAGGAACGAAATTTAAACCTAAACATGCATCACTGATGGTAAAATTCTAAAATATAAAATACGAATAAAATAATAAATCATTGCAGGTGTTCTTCCTTCACAGAGAACGAATCGTCTTAAGTTCAAGTATTAGTTGTTAGATACTTTAAGTGAACAGCCATTTGTTGGAAATTGAACGTGTAATGGGAGCGTGAGCTAAAGCTTCTCCAAAGAGTAATTCTAGTGAACATACATCATTTCATAAGATAAAGTAAAATCATAACTATGAATTGGATTCTGGACGTTTTCTAAAAATGAAATGTGTCCCTCAAACTATGTTTTTCACCATCCAATTTATACGGATGAAACAGGGGCATTTCCTCATCCTTAAATCGAAAGACCTTAAGAAGAAGAAGGATAATAGAAAGGGGGGAAGTTGTTAGTTTGTGAGTGGGATGAAGTCGTTACCTAATCCGAGCTAATCCAATCGTTATATTCACCGACATGTGCATAAAGGAACCTGACCTTGCAGCTTAAAATTATTTATGGAGGAATTCCAGAGCATGAATCCTAGAAAGCCACCGCAATTACGTAATCGCGTTTGAAATGCAGACCGTCCAGTTACTCTCTGATGCACTAATTATCGTCAATTTTCTTCTCCTGAGGACTGCTTTCAAAGGAGACTTCACTCTTGTGGATGGTTTGCCAGACAGCCGGATTAATTTTCGGTGCCTTGCGAATGTTAGCATTGTCGAAAGAATCTGGTTTACTACTTTATTGATATGTTATTACTGCACTATGGTAGACTAAAGCTAGGGTTCAGAAATCATGTCTTCAACAGTGAAGATTGGGAATTTCCACTTATACTCCTATATGGATCAATATTTGAATTAAAATAATGCTCTTATTTATATATCTCGTGCATAATACAACCATAGAATGTTTGTTAAATATCAAATAATACTAAACTAAGTTGTTTAGTGGTTTAAATATAAGTTTTGAATAAAAAAATGCATATTCTCACGTAAAAGTAGTGAAACTTGACATTTTAACTTATTAATTGAATGTTAGAGGTAAATAACACTATGAAAATATTTTTTAAACATCACTTTTTACTAGAAAATTGGGTAGATTCAATACATGCAGTAGGTGTTAAATAACTGAGCATTGCATATAATTCATTATATTAAATATATATTATGTATTAAATTAAAGTGTTAAAGTGAAATATATTTTTAATTCATCAATTTAGCGAAATTTCCGAAGTGTATTTATTTATGTTCAATAACGAAAAATATACCAAGCATAGCGTTCAACTCACTCATTGCGTGGAAGTAAAATAATCACAAAGCATATCCATCTCAAATATTTAGCATTAATAAACAGGCAGGAAACAGTTCACAATAATAAATTAAATGTATTCCGTCTGATTTTGATTATGCACTAATGTTTCAATCACTCTATGTGGCCAGAGAATGAGAAAATTTGAAAGGAAAGAACGAATTGAATTTTTTTAACGGAACTAGCAAACGGTGACATCATTGTTGACTGAGCACATCGTGAGGGCTTCCCTTTCGGTTCCAGTCCATGCACAATTGATTGTGGACTTCCATCAATAAATTCTTGGTCTTCACGAAGGGCGGGAAACAATATAAATAGCAGAGCGATTGAAGACATTCCTACTTCTTCCACTATACATGGAAAAATTAGGATCGCTTGACAAACACATCTTACCACTCTCCCATTAATAGCAATACTTTTAAAATCAGCGTGTTATTTAACTATATCATGCGTGTTTAGACAACGGCCACCTATAGGTTTTCATGATTCTCTACCTACTAGCTAATTCTTGTTCTTTGCGATGACTTGTGAATGAGGATATCAATTGTCTTCAGTTCTCTATGATATAGGTTGTTTGGTAAAATCTTTTGCACTTCAAATAATTAGAGGAGCTGACTTGTAGTTTTTTGAGTCAATTATTTTTAATATAGTATCTTAATACATTGACGCATGCGTAATGAGAAAAATACCTAATGAAAAGTATAAATGTACTTAATGAAATTAATATAAATGACGAATCACAATGGGGACTCTTGAGTCAGTCAGTTGGTGATTATCAAGCTTTTGGGTGCTGGAATCTTCTTCAGTGGGTGCTGGATCCTTCTTGTCTTGATAAAACTTTATCTTTCATTAGTTGTGTAATGGTTGTGGCGTGATGAACGGAGATTTCGAACATAGCCAACTTATCGGAAGCTAAAGATCGTAATATTCTGTCACAACGTTGAATATCTTTACTCATAAGGGAATATTGTTAACTAAATATATTCCAAGCAGTATGTTAAATTGTGCAGACATCTTTAGCCCTTACTGAACGAGAATTTCATGGATTCTAAAAACTAAGATTACCACTACTTATCTAAGCAACTTATTTTCCATTAAATAGTTGTGGGGAAACAGTATTGAGATAGATCTACACGAGCAAAAATGGCATACCTGAAAAGGTTTCCCCTCTTATGAACTACATTTCTGAACAAGATGAGAAATATGAATTATAAAGCACTTTATATTGCACTTAGATGCATGCTATAATTTTTTATTTTATCATCTTAACGTTTTGGTATTTTAGTCTATGAATATAGTCTGCACTGATGTGATGATTAAATACTAAATAAATTCATGACAGATTACCCTTCCGAGTTTTGGGTGGCTGTTCGTCCATTACTCCTATTCCCTTCCGTTCTAAGCTAACAACAGAAATAGCAGATTTTTACACACAAATATAGCATTAGTCTAATTGCTGATATATGCAACGAGTAAACTAAAGAAAGCAGGTTCTGCACGGTTGAATCAGTAGAAATTTAATCAATTACTATAAAAATAATGGTAGACGTAATATTCATGTTACCACACCATCATTCTTAAATGAGATACCCTTTGAAGTGATGAAACTACATAGCATTTCCTCTGTAAAATCAAGAATTAAAACCTGATTGTAGGGCAATTTTAATATGCCGCTGTAATTTTCTTAAACCATTTTGGAATTGTTTATCTATTAGTTTATTTTTAAATTTTGTATCCCTTATTGGTTATGAGGTTATCATATTTGAGTACCGAAAATACAATTATAAATACAGATTTGATTTCTGTGACACCGCCTGATGATCCTCTTTGTGGCTCAGGAAGACTTTAATGTCAACTTTATTTATTTTGTATAATAATTTCGTTTATTATGTGCAATATTTAAGGAAATCTATTGCTACTTAATTGTTATATTATTGTTTGTTATTATGCAATAAATGTATTCGATAATGTGATTAGATAACAAGGAAAGGGACGATTTACAGATCGTCACAAACATGAATGATTTTCGTGGCCGTCTAGATATATCAAGAGAAAACGGATGGGCAAGAAATAACGTTCAAACGAGCCGAGGTTGGCCAAAAAAATAAACAATTTTAGAAAACCCTAAACTTTTCCTAACCCCGCTACTTCTGCCGATTGCCCAGAGTGGCTCAATTTTCCATTTCTGCTCTTCCATTCCTGAGTTTCTCCTGATATTTCGCCCGAGGAAAATTTTTCTTTCCCAAGAATGCCGAGTATTTTATACCCCATGCGTTTACTCGAGTGAAATCGTCCACTACTTGCGTGCCTAACATTTTTTAACGATAAAACGATAGCGACAAAGTTCATGAAAAATTAAAGGAAAAATGTTCCCTGTAAAATTGCCGTTAACGATAGTTGCCAAGCGACGATAGGGTAATAGCCGCGGTTAATTCCCCACAGAAATATGTTCATTGGCTGTCAGTTATGTTGCCTTAGAAACCAAATTCACCTCGCGCTCTATATTGTCACGCGTGACGTTCACTTCCTATTGCTTCAAATATCGATCCGTCAATAAGCATGCATGTGGAATGATACTTCCAGCCAAGGCGTGTGAGGGACGATTCCATTTGCGATTAACAGAATTACAAATGAAAAAGCTATTGAAAATCCAGTTTATTTGAAATGGTGATTGCATCGTTAAGGATATATTGCAGCTTTTTAGTCCGCTGCGGTTAGGGTAGCCGCATTAAAAGTTTGGTTTCGGGGTATCATTTTGGCATATTCATTACTGCCCAACGATTAGAAAGTATATATAACACGAATATTCCATAACGACCTATACAGGTCGGATGCAAAACTATTTTCGAACCTTTAATAGCGCATTTTGATAAAATATTTACCTGCGGCAAACGTTACTCCTTTGTCATCACATAAACTTGGGGATTTTTAAGTTGTGGTGATCTTTGGCTTAAGCCTAGGACACATTAAACACAATATTCCAAATTATTCATTTAGTGAGAAAAATTTATGAAAACTATACTATGACCATAACCTTTGTAAGGTTCTAGATGCTTCGTTTTTTTGCAGAATGCTGCACTGTTGTTAATAAGAGGTCCGATTATCTAGATGCTATTATCGGTAACCTGCAAGAATACTGCCTTGAGTTAAACATGTCGATGAATCCAAATCGTCAGAAACATATTTCGTTCTATAGTCTTTTCGTATGCCATATCACCTGCATTAGAAAAAGATTGATTACTGATGATATTCTGCTATCAATCAATTTCTTGTTTAATCTATGTTTCTTTTTTCACTCACAGTTGACAGACACGAGTTTAATGAACCGATCAGAGTTTTTGAATGAAATTTATCGACATCTATGCATCATGGCTCAGATTTTAACCAGTCAGCAGAATGAAAATTGAATTATTTGAATATCTACCAGGAGTTGATAGGAGATAAGGACTTAAAGCTGATTAAGCTGGCTTGCATATTCTCTGCCCATTCAGAGCTCTATTTAAACTCTTAATCATTTGTTCTCTAAACTGAACATGTAAGAATATTTACAGTTGATTATTAAAGGAATGATGGATTATCATCTACAGCAAAAAAATTATTCTTAAAAAAATCTCCCAATATTTAAATTTTGTGAGAAAGATAAAACTGTGAAGCGTTGAATAAAAACCGACTGACGGTGTTAAAAATTTATAATTGATAATTTCACACCGTGCTTTCGATGAACAACATCAATCCAAACATTTCCACGGATATTGTAATGAACACCCAAGCGCGGGAGATAAGCAAATACCACATTCAAGCACTCCTGTTATTTCCGGAATGTGTTTATACGGGTTTCATAGATAATGAATTTAGCGATTAAATCTCTTCGTTTGCATCGAGTGAGGCGATTTAGATAATTTACAAGGCTCATATCGCCGGCAATTATTCAGCCAAATGGGAGTCTGGAAACCATGCTTTGCAGCTGGTAAACAAACCCTAATTACGTGGTTGCGATGACGTAAATTTATGTAACGAATATCCGCTTAATTATAGAACAACAGAACCTGAAATTTTGTAACTGATATAAATGCTTCTATGCTCAGCGATGCACTTTTACTTCGTGAGGAGTTGAAAGGCAGGGTTAATTGAAACCAAGAGTGGCATAAATGCCGTGAATGTCCGCACCGTTATATCCGAGGGAATGAGGAAGTACGTCTTCTAAATAATGGTTCAGAAAGGAGATGATGAAGTTTTATTCATGTGCGTTAATGAAGACAGCTCAAAGTTTGATACCGCACAACTCTTGACCTTAAAACTGTTTGCCCCAGTTATGCATGAGAGAAGTTCAAAAAAGATTTTTTTCTCAATTAAAGGTTAACTGGATGTGACATATGCTAATTCTACTTAATATATATAAATATATGGCTTCAGTTAAGGAAATAATTCATTATCTTCGAGAGCGAATTAACGAAGAGAGGTCCCAACAGTAATTTGTCAAAACATCTGACGACACATCTCTCCTTACATTTTTCCTCGAGCACTTGGACTTTTTATCCACCCCAAAAAAACTTTGCTTTCGCTGTCCCATTTCAAAGATTTAATTTAGCAAGCTTGAGATCTCTTACTCTCATGATTAATCGTATAAGACAGGAATTGTTCCTGTGATTTTTTACCTCTTCAGTTCAGTTTACTTCTTTTACTAAAGATTCAAATTTAAACGGAAATAGAGTATAAGTCATCGTCCCTAACATTCCCTTGACAATTTATTTCATTGCCTTTCTCCTCCAATAGTTTCTTCAATCATTAAGATCTCCTTCTATTTAGTTAACGTTCAACGTGGTGGCAGTACAAAGAGAAGTCTTGCATTTACGGAAGGATAATGCTTGTTTAAAACGATAAACTATAGAAATAACTCAGGAAATATGGCCAAGAAAAGAAATTTTGTCATTCAGTTTATACAAATTGTCACTCTAACAAAGTCATTTTGTCATGTAAGTTGAAATGTAATAGTTGTTATACTGTTTTATTGAGATATAACATTCTTATTTACGTTATCTACCCATTTACAAAATATTTCATTAGATTTACAAAGTAAAATATGTCATCATATAACTTATAGCGCACAATTTTAATATAATAGCGAATTATTTATTATATAAAATATAACGTAAGGACTAAATTAATTATACAACCTTAAGAAGATATTCTATCGCTTTGAATTCTACACTCATTAGCTCATGACTTTCCGTTTATTTTCAATTCCATGAATTCGCGAGGAAAGACTAATGAATGACCGATAATCATCAATCATGATGGAATACCTGGAGAAATTTAATTTATATTTACGAATTCCAAAATAAAAAGCTTGTATGCTGTCTTATTTATGCGATGATTCAATGTTCATTTGTTTAGAAATAATGAGGTATTTAATACCACGAAATTTTATAAAATTAATTTCAAGGCTAATCCGCTGAATTCAATATTGATTTAAAGGATAAAAATGCCACATTTAAATGTTGTAGTCTTGAATCTCTTGTGTAACTTTTGTGGTTTTAAGGGGCTTTAATTGTTGATTCTAAACAGAATGTTAAAACGACTTTTTCATGTAGAAGGATATTTATCCTTGAACCTAGATACATGTATTTGCTATTTATGGCCAAATCTACTTTTCACCAGTTTTTAAAATGTAATTAGCATATTATTTGATGCGATACGGTTCCTTGTTTGGTTTCAAACTTGTATCATTGGGAATGTCGAATTTCGAAGAATAGTAACATGCGTTTCCATACTGAAATTATCATCAATAATGGCCTAAACAAAGCGAGGTCAGTCGCAAATGGGCTTCTACCTGAGGACATCCTGAAATCATTTCAAAAAATATTTTCAATACGACAGTATAGAAAACAAAAAAAAACAACAAATCAGTTTCGAATTTCGTATTTTAAAAAAATAAAAAATCTGTTATAAATAAATGAATTCTTAATTTTTCTTCACGGATCCCAGTTGGAGAAGCTCCCAGATTACTTTAGTGTCTTTAGAATTGCGACCAAGGCAGTCGTCTCCACCGCCTCAACCATCGGCGCCACTGTGTTTCTATTTACGTCATTTAAAATTAAAAATTAATCAATCTACAAAATGCGGCATTATAAATAACGCCCGAATTGAATCCTGGATTCGATTTAAATAATTGAAAATCGTCGGCCCGTTCAGCCGCGAAAATTGAATGAGAGAATGCATTCCCTTTACCGCGAAACAGCCCATTTGATGGTCGCCTCAACCACGGAATTATTCCCAACGGCTTTGGGGTCTCTAACATTCGAGCGAGGCCATAAGTCTAGGTTAGGAAGGTCTCTCGTCCCTCTCTCGTCTATCAGAGGCACTAAAAAAAGGAGGGAATCCAGAGGCGCCGGGATGGCTAGCCTCTTGTGGCGTCCAATCCCCTTTCAGTAAGTGAAAGGGATATTGTTGGACACTACTCAACCAACCATTAAGTATACGAGCATATTTTACGGCCCACTTTAAACTTAACCGATATCGTTAATATTCACGGAATAAAAATGTATTCCACATGTTACTGTTCTCTATGAAAGAACGCATTCCGATAGTCATATGTTTCTCCGATTGGAATGATTGGAATTCGTCTTCGCTCGACCTTAACTGTACATACAATCTAAAATATCAGCCAATCAGTTAAATTGAGTGCAACAACTGCAGTAGTGAGGAAATGAATACTCTACTCATTATCGTATGAATTGAGTTGTAACTGTGAATCCCCACTGAGATGCTCCTTAGCTGTCCGCAGTCAAGGTCAAATCCATACTCTTACGTAAGATCACTCCCGACGATTAAATCCAGAAGATATCTTGTTATTTCACTATGGAATTCTGATTGCCCTTCTTATAGATATGAGCTAAAGTATTAGAGCTCTAGTTTGACCATAATTCCAATAATTTAATGAGTTATACCTTTAGTTAAAATCCACATTTATCTGCTTAATTTTTGAGTCATTGAAATTTCTTGTATTGATTTGCTTCAACTTAATCATTCGCCTTTCATTTACACTGTTTCACGTTATCTTTCATTTCTATCCCCATTACTATTCCATGTTACTGAGGGTATCATTATGTAAAGATTACGATGTTTTTATTTAGTAAAAAACGTAAGAGATAACTCCTTTGGTAATCTTCTGATTCGTTCGCTACAGAGTCGAATTTGTATGTGTTTGTTTATAGAGGTCATTGATTAGAGAATAAAGCTCTCAAAGCAAGGGCTTATTCATACTTTTCATTCTTATGCGATAAAAAGCCATCATCTAGAAGTGAATATGTGAAGTGGAATATGTTTTCGTGGCTACAGACACAATATGTAGTCGAATTGCAGCATACAGAGTAAGAAAACAAAGTACAGATATTACGTACCTTACCATACCTTTTAGCAAATTTGAAAAAAATTGTTTTGAATTTACCGAATTTAATGGCAAATAACATACATCTACATCTAAGGAAAACCCGTAAAATTGAATTTGTTTGGGAAATCGACGAACATTCCACTTCAAAAGAAAGAAATCAATACGAAAAGTATGGGAACGTTACACAAAAAATAAAACTCATACATGTTGTTCATCAGAAATCAGTTGAAGAGACATTTTATTTAACTGAACTAAAATGTCAATTATATGTTATCTTTCGTCACCTTGAAGTTGTGGAGGTTAAAAATCTCCCCAAGTCCTTATGAGATTATACCTTTAGTATGAATAAAAAAGCATTACTTAAATTAAATTCAATTCTTTATCTGAAATAACTTCATCATTATCATTAGAGCATCATAAAACATCATAAATTTTCATGGTTTTCATTGAGTGAATCAAACTGGTAGGGATTTTTTAATTTGTATATGCCGTGTAATGTTTTTGAGGTAACTTATGGGAAATTTATTCATTTAGTTATTAATCATTACTGACTATACAAGATTCTGGTTTATGAAAACAAATCTACACGTCATCAATGGGATGAAAATGAGATCAGTATGCAATTTGAATTAGTGGGAATATTCGAAGTGAAATCGGGTCAGTTATTCCGCAGGTTTCAGGACTCATTAACATTCCAGTGTAGGAGGATTGACTGATCGACCTCAAGAGTATTTGAGAACAAAATCCCTCAACAATCATCCAAAACACACTCGGACACGTAGAATAAAATATGGCCATTCTTCTCAATTTTTACGGTTAGATTTAGAAAAATCAGCCACTTTTAGTACTAAAACATTTGGACGAAAGTACAGTCAACATTATTCCAGAAAAATGCGAGGAATGCAAATTACAGGTAGGTTCTCTGGAGACTTCAACGCAAGACTATTAAATGAAAAAACCTCCACCTCATCTTTGCTGTTGATTACTATGAAAGTCTTTACATTTTCTTTTACATTCAAACCGCCAATTATTTTAGAGTGGGAATTGAATCCCGCAATAGATAATTGAGGCAATTGAAGCTATTAATTAATTTTATTCAAAATATTGCTATTTTATCCAGGAAAATATAATTAAATCGAAATTTGTATCTTATTAAGATTATCAATAAACCTTATTATTGCTGAATTTAATCAGTTCACCCGATAAACATCAAAAAGAGCAATGCTCGCAAAAATACTTATTGAAAATATCTTGTTTAATTTATCATTCTCGTTTGTTGACAAAACTTCCCTAAAAAGGAGTGAGAGTACTTCATGATGACTTCTCGCCCGATCGAGGACTCTTAGAGATTCAGATTGTCTATCAAAATTGATCGAGATCAGTTTATATGCACCATTAATGATATTATCATATCGATTATGAAGTGTATTTAAGTGGTTCATACATTTAGATTTGAATGCAGATATAGTGACAGGCATAGGAAATAAAAATATTGTAGTATATAAATTACAATATTTACTATTTAATAAAAACTTACTTACTCATTATAATAACTATAAAGACACTATTTATGATGTACATTTTTGAACGCTTCTTAGAAATTTACCACATACCACACCACCTGTATAATATTCAATGGCTACTTGATGTCAATGGAAATTAATCGTTTGCAAGTAACTCAAGGAAGGATGCGTATGAAAAGGGTTTGTTTCGGATATCGACTCATTTTCTGTAGTTTTTGACTCTTTTCCCAACTCATAAATGCGTAAACAGTTCAATAATACCCTTTGGCATCTCACACCCATTCGTAAAGATATATTCTGAAAGCTAATATGAGCAGAAACTGATGTATTACCTTGTTTTCAGATTGGGAAATACTAGGAGGGATTCGTTTTAAACATAAATACCTTTTCTTGGAAACAACCCTTGTTTATCAAAGAGCTATGATTGGTATCCCAGCTTTTCCAATAATTAATTTGGTAAGAAAATAAGTTATTTTTTCTCAGAAAAAGAGTTCGTGAAAAAAATTAAAATTAATAATATTCAGATATTGGTATTGTGTTGGTGTATTTTGGTAAGTAAAAGACGTATGAAATCTTCCGAATGATACAAATATAAATATGCGGGCATATAATTGCGTGAAAGTAAACAGTATTAGGAAGCCGATCTACTTTCGGAGATAAGTTTATTCCTTTGTATCTTATTCTCTTATGACTAAGAAATTTACTGAGGATTCCATAGGAAATATCACCGGTTCTACGGCATAAATAACACAAATCTTCCCATGAGATCCTAAGCTGTGCTCCATCCTTTTATACATAAGTTGTAGGTGTACATAATGCATACGATGAAACGTGTACATCTTATCGCTACGAAAAGTTCTCCGTGCACTTCAAAGACGTCTCCAAAATCCCCATGTAATATACGATTATCTCGCGAGATTCTTCTCGCTTTTTATTGGAGTTGAAGAAACGGCAAATTGCCAAGTGACGTCAGCGAGGCATTAGAAGAATCGGTGGCGGAAATGATGGATGCCCTTGAGGAGGAAGCAGCGCCAAACTTATATTCTTTCGCATGAAATGAATAGCTATGGAATTACAGGCCCACTTGTCCATCGTTTGCTAAGGCTGACAAATCGCCTTCAAGGTGAAGACGCCATATCGACCACTCACATGTTGAATCTGCACAATGGACCACATCCAAGTCAAGAAACCGAATGTTCTCTCGAAATTTGTAGCTGATGCTGTGATCCAGTTTAAGGGAAGATGATTAATCCTGCGCTTTGGGAAAAAATTGCCCGATTCGAAGTTCTCCCCTAATTTCATGCTATAAAGCAGCCATTGGGGGAGAGGGTCGACCCAATTCCAGAAAAAGAAAAATCCTTTCCTTTGTTTCTAATTTCCTTGTGTCGGCGGAATTTATAGTGAGATATCGAAAGCTGGGATTACTCGTTCTTTCGAATTCATCCCGCAACTCATCCTGACGATGGGTATTTTTATCCTTAACTGCAGTCTATCACCATTTTATTCTACTCACATTTATCTTCTGCTGCCTTCTCTAGCCTTAAATACTCTTACACCATTTAAATATCATCCTCCCAATGTTCATGTTATGTTGAACTTAGCAGACACTTTACCTTACAATCTGTTTATTCTTTCTGTTTTCTAGCAGAAAAAACAAGAATCTTAAGTTTTATTTTTGTTCAAAATAAATTGTTAGTAAATATTGTCCAAAATAAATTTTTGGAGAAATTCCGCACAAGATTAAATCCAGCACAAAAAGATTAGTGTATTTTTTTGTATCCAGTTAAGCACTTTCTGCTTGAAAGTTAGTGAACGGTAAGATTTACGCTTAGTATATACAAATTTATAGGTTCATACTTTAAAAGACTACATACGAACGTATGTAATTTTATAATACAGGGACTTACAAGCATTTGGTTTCTTTGGACCTCACCTACATATGGAATAATTTCAGACGTCTCAGGCAACGTAAATTCAGTTTCCTATACTAAAATTTTATCATTCTTTGCTTCTTATTTATCAACGATTTGCGGTAATTCGATATATACTGCTAAATTACCGAAAGCAAAAAATGAGTTCATTTTTTCCAAGCCCCGCTTCTTATAGATGATTGCCATCAAAATGGTTATTTTTTTTCATTTCAGCTCTCAAATGAAAATAGAAAAATGTATCGAAAGATTAAAATATGGTTTGAATTATCGCATATAAGAATTTATATATATAATTATATTTTTTTTGAAGAATCGCATATAAGCGTACCACATACAGCTCGCCTATTCTGGATCCTTGCTTTAATATAGGTATATCAGACAGATTTAAACAGATATTTTCAAATTTCTTAAAAACGCAAATACTGTGTTTCTTTAAGAGTTTAACACTTCTTCGTTGATATTATTATAATCGAAGCCTACAAATTTATAACTTAAGGTGATAAGTCAATCCCAGCGGACTTCAGACCACTTGCAGTTTTTTGTCTAATCCAAAAAATGCCTCGCTTAAATTATTTCGTATCTTAATTTCGCCAGTGATGAAAAGTAGGAATAAAATGAAAAAAAAATCAGTTCACTTGTCGGATTTAATTGTTTTCTGATACACAATTTCGATATTAAACGAATTTGTTGTTGGCAATACGAAACTCAAGTATGGTTAGTTATGAGTCCAAATGATACATATATGTGATATGCCGAAGGTAAAGATTCCCCATCCCTGGTCTATACTAAAGCCGCGAAAGACACTTTTATTAGTGAAAGAAATATACATACTGCAAACATTGCAGTTCTTGCCATTACCATTGCTCATTTATATGATACTAGCAGAAGTGCCCGTTGATTCTCAACGGGGAAATCCAAATTGATAATTACTCGTGGTACAGTCTTGATCGTAAAACTTGACTCATCATTTTTGGTTTTTAGCTAATTCCAGGCTATATTTTTTTCCAAACCAATGAACAAAGTAAATTGAATTATAATTAAGTCTACAAAGTCACCTAAAGATTTAATCTTATATCCTTTGAATGAACACTTTCTTCGATGAAGACAAAAATGATTTAATAATTATAAAATATATTCGATGATCACATTAGGATAAGCCGTTTAGGAGACATTTTCTGAAAGGGAAAAATGGTTCTCGGAAACGATGATTAAAAACAAATAACAGAAAATTATTCTATATATATATATATCACTCAAAAGCAACGAAGAACATTCTTTGCAGAAACTCAGTGTATTATGGAGCTGACTTTCACCCCAATACTAAACAACAGAAGATCACCATCTCTAACTATGTATGAAAACTCAAGCATAAATATTTGCTGCAACTGCCTCAAACGACGTCCTACTTTTCCCTTATATTCTTTTTGTGCATCAATGTATTCTGTATTATGTGCATTAATGTATTCCCTTATATTCTTTATCTGCATTGATGTACTCTGGCATCGAACCCAGCCACAGCGTGGTCTTATCTATTTTTTTCTAAAACCAATTCTTTTCATATATCTTCCATCCAAGTACGAACTTCCTATCATTTCTTAAGTGCATGAAAAAATAATGAAAAACTACCCCAATGCGTTTTATGTGGGAGATATATTTACCGTCCGGCATTGAACCCAGATATTCCTGGCAATACTTCCTATGCAGTTCAATAGAAGATCAGCATCTCTAACTAAGAAAATTCGAGCAGAAATATTTGATGCAACTGCCTCAAACGACGTCCTACTATTCACATATATTCCTTATGTGAGAAATTGTAATGTGCTCTGGCATCAAACCCAGGAACAGCATAGTCTTATATAATTTTTTTTCTTAAACCGAGTCCTAATATACATCTTCTAGCATAGCAAGAACTTCCTATCGTTTGGATAAATGCATCAAAAAAAATAATGAAAAACTACCCCCATGTATATTGAATGGGAGATGTTTGCATTGTCCTAGCATCGAACCCAGGACATTTTCAGTAAAAACCATTTATGTTTTCGATAGATAATGTCAATATCTGTAAGCTACTTTAATTTTGATTCTCTACCTATCCGGTAAGTACTTTTTTTAGAAATTTCCGAAAATCAAAGCAATACATTTAAATGGGAAAAATCGGGATTTTGGGGCCTTCGGGCATCGAACCCATGACACTGAGGTTCAACGTCGCCTTTTTCTGGGGGTTTCACGTTAGGGCCTATAAGCTGTAAAAATTTCATATCAATGACGCTTGTGGTTTAGCCTGTGAATTAGTATCCTATTTGTGTATCTATCTGGGTATCTAAATATATATGAATGAATCCGGAGAACGAATAATATATATAAAAGATATCCTACAGCATTAATTATATCTGGGCATTCATTTTCCATGTCTTCTTATGGAATTACGCATGAGCTCGAAATCAAGAATCGCATTGATTTTCATGGGGATGGGTTGTTTACGATCTCAAAATGTCGATAAAATATTCACGTACTCTATCAAAATGTGCGCAATTTCGAATCGAAAACGATATTCCAGGACCAAATTAAGAATTTTTATTCTATTTTCCTTCTTTTGGTGCTTGATTTGACTATTATTATAGATTATATATATATAGATTATATTATAGAGGACCATTATTTCTAATTTAAATTTGCAAAAGAAATGAACCCTGCAACGAAAAAGCTGACCTCTACGTGTATTTCTTATGGAAACGTTTTGACCCGTCTGGGTTCGAACCGAGGACTTTAGGGAAATAAAAAGTAGCATATACTCTGCGCGGGGTCGACTTTTAATAATGTAGAAAATTTCAAAGTTTTGCGACTCTCGGTTCTCGAGTTTTTAGCGAACATACATACATACACACACACCCACACACACACCCACACACCCACACTCTATTTTATATTATAGATAAAAGCGATTCTTATAGTGTGTTATCATTGAATTTATGCATTCACTTCATTTTCCAGATTAAGTACTATGACTACTGTTTAAGGGATATTATCTGAAAGGTTTCCCTCTCTTTTAGGATAAATGCCAGCCAGACTCATAATAATAATAATAATAATGTATTCATCACAAACAGGTAATACTACCCTATTGCATGTGGTATAATATACAAATAGGAAAATAAATAAAATACATAAATATCACCAAAAAACATTAGAAAAAGAAGAGAAAAGCATATATAAAAACTTCAAGTTCCCTTCATTTCGCGTTATGGTTATAATATATGATTCGATGATGATGATTCTAATATATAAATTATTTTAAATAAGCGAATATTAAAAAATCTAACCACACTTAATTAGTGGTTGTACCCATTTTTATTCTTAATAAAAGGCGCCTTATTATTATTGTCTAAATGACGGCAATACACCTCTCAAAGGCGACCTCTATAATGGCTTCAAGTGCGGCTTAATAATATGTGCATGCGGCTTACCAATGAAATAAGTTTCCCTTAAATTAAACCAGCTTTCTAAGTGACCATAAATCCATATTTAATAAACATAATATGTTTTGCTAAAAACGCCGGTATCCTCCCAAAAACATTCTGGCCCAAACTTCCATTTCCCGGACACCTCATGAAACTCCGCTCGCAAGTTCCCTCTTAAATACTCGCCGAGGAAACCCACGTTAAAGAAACCCGAGTCGAAAAATAAATTCGGCAAAGTGGAGCGAATGGGATTATTACGGAAGTTTGCCGTGGAGGCAGCCATGTTTGAGAACTTCAGCACCTTCAAATACGTTACGTAACCCCATTCGAAATAAGTTTCCAGTTATAAATATTCACCTCGGAATCCGTGTCTACGTGTTCCCCGCCGCGACAACTTGGACGTAACGAGATCCGCACACGTAATAATTCCGAGAGATATCGACGCCAGGTACAGAGGGGGAGGCTGGAATCCCTTCGAATCTCTCCACTTTCATCCGAGACGATTTAGTGTGTGTGCTCCTCTGAGAGGATGAGCAGAAATCTCTGAAAGTACTTCTCCGGGACATCCATCTCTTTCCCGCCGCCTTCCTCGTCCTTTCCTCAACACTAAGAGCCCTTCCTTCTTCTAATTACTCTCGGCACTTCGACCCGCCCCTTCGCAGACCCCTCCTCCCCTTAATGTCCCAAAAATGGCCTTCCCCGTCCACCCAAACCGTGCATTTATAACCTCTCCGCTGCAAAACCCTTGAAAAAAGCCGTCTCCTCCCACAAACACTTATTCATCGCTCTCACTTCGCCACCGCTTTGCCTTCTTCTCTCTTCTTTCTCATTGTACTTCTCTCTCTTCCTCTCATCTTCGTCATCCTCGAGAATTTATACCGTATATACTCGAGTATAAGCCGAACCGAGGCACTTAATTTTATGGCAAAATAATTGAGCAAGTGAGGAATTTAGAAGCCGATTTCCGGCTAAAGCAGACTTTTTCCACTGGAGAACGTGTAAGTGAAACCCTCACTTGAGTATAAGCCGAGGGGGGCTTTCTGCGCATAAAAATGTGCTGAAAAGCTCGGCTTATGCGAGAGTATATACGGAAATTCCTTGCTTTCGTCCATTTCTTTCAAACATAATTTTAATACATGTTTTGAGAGTGCTAACTTAAAAAGACGATTGCCACGAATGTATTAATTACGGACCGACACAAGACATAATTAGGGAATAATTGAGACAGGGAGACTCCTTGGATTTCATCGATAAGAAGTAAATTACAGTTAAAGAAGGGGAAATGAAAAAATATGAAAAGATAACACATGCAAAAAACTGATGATAAAGATATTTAAACTAACCAAAATTATTAGAAAATGAGAAAAATTGTAAGGTTAACGAAGACTCATAACATTATCAGAGAGAGTAAACCATCGTTAGGTACTCAAAACATAACTTACGATAATATTGAACTATAAAATAGTTCTATGAAATGATATACCTGCATAATATAAAGGGCGCTTTACCAGCAATGGACCGCAGAAGCTTCTGTCTATCATCTAACTCATGGGTTGCAGATAATGAACATTCCTGTTTATAAAAATTTTAATAAGTAACTGAAAATTTTTCGTGCTAAAGCTTTTCAGTTACTTAAAACTTTAAAGATTTACTTTACTTAACTGTAAACGTTTTACAGTAATACTTGTGGTTAAGATAGAATTATAGATTTTGGAGTAAATACTCACCAAGTTTCCGTTCCTTCCAAAGCTATCAAGCCATACAATTGAAAAAATGTAGAGACTTTATAGAAGATATATACAGTTTAATTATAATTATCATACATAACTAAATATCGTTTCATTAATCGCTCATATTCTTTTCAATTTTTTTAATAATATATTTCATTTATAATTTTAATTTACTAATTTCCCTATCTCAATAATTTAAGCAACACATTCCTTACTTGACAAATAATATTATTGAAATGTGAACTAATGGTCTAAAGTCGGTGTATCCTGTAAAAGTTAGGTACGTGGGGACCATAATTTGTGAAACTCTCTCTTTTACAATTATAAAGACTGTTCGTAATAAATATTAAGTTATAATTAAGAAACTTATTTACATTTCACCAACTGAGGTATTGAATATCGAATAGGCATGAATGTCACCTATTGTTCCTTCTTCTCTTAAAGGTGCGAACAGTGGGTCTCGGACGATATATATTTTGTTACGTATTAGCATTAAAGCCACTTCACCCGAGGTTAAAATTTTCAAAATCTAAATACGAGTGACTTTTTAACGTGAAACTAACCTAAAGAAAGGAGTTAACGTTGTAAATGATGATTTGAAAATATTAAATTTTATACCTTAAATATATGATAGTAACAATAACTTATTATACAATGAGAGGTCAATGATGCCAATTTATTTTGAAGATATCGCTCGATCTTTCTTTTAAAGTAGCCACGAAGTCGCTAATTAAATAATTTTCGCCAAAAGTGGTTACGTATTCAAGTGTTAGGTACTTAAGTTTATAAAAATGGTTAATTATGAAATTAACATAGTTTGAATCGCCAAACGTCAGATAAACTAAATTTAACCAAATTTTGGATTTATTTTTAAGCCACGATATACGTTAAGTTACTTCGATAAATAACTTTTTAGCTTGTAGAGAAGAGCCACCGTACAGAGCATATATGGAACGCGACCAACATAAATATATCGTTACTTCCGTAGGGGGACACTGGATATGGCTACAAAACCGTGCCAATGGCAAGTGTGGTATGGTCGCAAAGTGAGCTCATCCGCCCATGTGATGGGGCCCTGGTGCGATGCCAGAGGAGAGACAATTTTATTTTTTACAATTTACGTTAACGTGGCATCATCTACATATTTCTGGGCTCCTCCTCCGTCGACCACATCGCATACTTTTCGCTTGAAAGGGCCTTTGTTCCTCCGCGGACCTCCAAACTATCCGACACTGAGCGGTGTCACACCACCTACCCTTTACCTCATTCCGTCCCTACCTCTTCGCCTTTTCTATGCTGCCGAGCATGAACTTTTACCAAAAGAGAAAAAGGATCTTTGAAATATATAATATTGGCTTTTTATTGCGCAAAATTCCTCTTCAATAGACACTTCACATTTTAATTAGCACCCTTGACTTAAAACGGTGAGGGGATGACTTGTGAATATTGACTTTTAAAGAAAAGACAAGATCGATGATTTGAAAATGTTTCACTCGAATATTAGTGAAGCCATTATTTGAGACCTCAATTAAAAATCCTTGTTATTTTGGATTCAGAAGATTGAATTGTCACATATTCCTTAAGGAAATACATTCCAGAAGTCATCCTATTATAAAATATTTTAAAGTAAAGTAAATAGTCTTAGAGTTACGAGTAAATTTCTACAAATATCTCTCCAATACGTCTTTTCAATACAGCTAGATCTTGCCCTCACTATCTCTCTTAATGTTTCTAATAATTAAGTAAATTCGCATGATTCTTAACGAAATCTGTATATGTAAATTTTACGGTCTTCCCTTTTCTTCCTATTATCTAAAAGGTTTTCGGCATAAACTTCTATTTAAATGAATTTCATCTTATTCACACTATGGCCCACTTATGATATTCTCCATTTGTTTTCTATCGCACCATTTCAGTTCATCGGCCTCCTGTAACACTTCGCAGTACGTTTTTCTGTCTGCTAACCTCGGCTGGGTCTTTCCTCTTAATATCCTTAACTATCACACTTCTAGTTAACCTCTTTCTCTATTATAACTAGCTATTCAGTGTGTATCTCCATTTTCCTCGTCACGTGCTGAAAACAAAATCAAAATATCTTTTACATTTCTAGCTAATTTTGAGTTTTTCCTATATAGTATTGTATGAAATGTTTATACGCCTTTTTTGGTAAATAAAATCCTACTTATTTCATAGGTACATTTACTATTCATTCTGCTTCCAAACCTATGAAATTTCTCCATTATCCTCACTTTTGATGATCATATAATCTGAGTATAAACTGTGGGGATTAACTCCGTTGCCTTCCCTAGAATTGGGGCTTTGTTTGTATTGAAATCGATTTCAATTACTACACCGTTTTGAATCTTTCTTTGTAATTAAGTCTTCGTACCTTCCCCGGAAATTTAATACTTTTATTAAGAGGGTAACCAAACGAGTAGGCCTACCGATAATGAAATATGAGAGGAGTATGGGATTACCCACCCCACCGTAAGTAGCCCATGAAGGGTTATGTACATGCATGTTAGGGACTTCGTGAGGGCAAGTCAGGAACTTTGAAAAATCTTTCCCTATCATATGAGATTATAAGTACTATAGATAAGTGGCGTTAATGCCATTAAAAAAAATATTTATTTTATGACTAGTTAACAACGCCATTTGTATGTAATGATGATATTATGATATTATTTAAAACTTAATATATATATATATATATATATATATATATATATATATATATATATATATATATATATATATATATATATATATATATATATATATATATATATCATATAAATATATCATGATATTATTTAAAACTTAATATAAATTAATATATGCTAAAATACTTATTTGTACAAGTAAGTATGATGAGGAATAGTTCGAAGTAATTGTTAAATGAATACACGTTTTGTATGTTCATCGATTAATAAGTACATTATAGCTATTTAAACTGTACACTGTTGTAGTATTTAAACTATTGATGTCAGTTGACAGAGCTGTTTGCGTAATAATGTTTTGTATTTGTATTATGTAAATGTATAATATTGATTGAGTCAGTTTTTGAATGTGGTGTTCGAGTTAACGTCGCCTCCGTGCCCAGCGTCTTACTGCGACAGAATCGAAACATAAATAAAAGTAAACAACGAGAATTATGGAGAATAATGCCCAACTACATGAAAATACCAAGTTGATTAACGTAGGTAATAATTCACTCCGCTCGACCAAACAGTAAAGGTGTTCAGAGGAACGGTCAGAATACCGCATGAGAAAAAAATTCCACTCTAAATTAACTCCGATAAACAATCCCCCGACTGAATTTAATTAAGGAGCCGTTGAAAAAAGGAAATGATTCGAGCATTTTTATCAAATTAATTTCGACTCTAAACGTAGTGTTTGGGAGGGCACGCTTTGTGTAGTTTCGCGGAAGACGGATGTTAATCGACTCCGTATTTCTCCGCATCCGAAGGAAGAAAAAAATCGAAGGATTTCAATCTTCCTCTTTCCTCAATTGGAGATAAATAATTTCGGGCTCTTAGGCCTCCCTTCCGCAGGGCATTTCCGTGTCTGAGCGTCGGAAGGAGTCTCTCCCGCGATGAAAAGCTGCATTGCAGCTGCGTAACAGCTGAGATCCGATGTCCGCATGAAGAAGAACTAGTTTTGACGTGTCAGGGACGAGTTCTCGCAGCAATCCTAGGAGATAATGGAAGGCCGCGTTTTTTGTTTTAATCACTCAGAGTCGCTGCTATCGCCTACATGTGTCTCCTTGTTTGACGGTGCCTCAGCGGTGTGAAAAACTATATGCATATCTCCGTCGATTTGAGTTCTATGGGAAGTTGATCGAGTGGTTGGTAAAAAGTGGATTAAAGAGTCCAGAGAGTGCTTCCGAGCTAATAAGAGTGCATTTGAGGCGTTTAGAAATAATAAATCATGGAAGTGCTCCATTCGGATACATACATAAAAAATAGCAAATACAATTCGTGAAGTACTGCGCTAGTTTGTTATTTAATCTGATGAGCAGTTTAAAAGTTCAACATTGGAAACTGAAAGTTCTATTTGCCTCCGGAGTCAAGTTGACCAACTCTATAAGTAGCACACATGATGCGATGTTACTCTACTTTAGTAAGACCTCAGCTAGAGTATGTGTATGGGACCCAATCGTAGAGCATACGAGTATTAGAATGGTATATAGTCGAGTGTATGAGATATTAATATAGTTTATATTAGTTGGACCCTTTATTGGCGAGGTTAGACCCAGGTGGGCCTCTCTTCTACCTAACTTAGTATGTCGACATAATATGTGCAAATATAAATTAAAACAGAAAGACCGAGTAGAGTGTGGGGGAAAAATCTTTGCAACTAAAAGTTGACTAAGAAAAATCCCACGTTACGGGAAAACATCCACATAGTAGGGATGGTGAAAAAAAAACGCGAAAACGACGTAAAAAATAACAATTAATTATTGACAATTATAAAATTTTGAATATCACATATACATAAATGACCAAATTTATAGAAGGATAAAAATATTATTAATTACAATAGAAAAAATAACATTAAATATACCAAAGTGTGACAGAAAGTAATAAAAAAATCACGGATATAATGACATATCAATAACAAATCAATATACATATATATTCTAATATACAAGAATTAGAATAAGTACAATGAAAGGTAATACGATTCGTAAATAATTGCTTTTAAAAAATCAGCGAGAACAACTAGCATGCTTCATGAAGCAGGATGGGGATTTGTAGAAGGTAGAAGACTTAAACTACGCCTTACTTTACCTCATAAATTAAAAGAAAGTATATTCTCAGAGGATTCAGCCGATGTTATGCGACCTCCATTCTATATAGGCCATTCAGGCCACTGTGAAAAAGATTGGGAAATAGATGCTAGAACTAGTCGGTTCATGAATTCATTTATTCCGCGAGCGATACGCGTAAGCAATCGATTAGGGAATTAGAGTAATTATGCATGCACCCCGAACTCTGAAAGGCGGCTTGCAGGGTACCTATGTAAATGCGGTAACAAACTAAAATAGCGTATCTCGGGCAAAATAGAGACTTAATAGCCCCATTTTACACTCATCCCGTTATTACGTAACTGGATGGAATAATATTGTACTAAACGACATTCAACTTTGAAAGTTGATGAAAATTATACAATTAATGTAAAAATATGAAATGAAACAATCAAAAATATGCAAAAAATTAAGGTCTAAAGGAAATGAAAAAGATTAAAAAAAAAATCTACGAAAATGTTGACGAAAAAAAGCTCGCAATAGGGAAACATCAGTGGGAGGAAAGCGAGTATAAGCATAAATAAAAAATAAATATACTTTGGAACAAATATTGATGAGTGTTGATATTATTGCCGTTCTTAATATATATTTTTTCTGAAATATTTCGGAAATAGACGATCAACTATAACTTGCAAAATCCACGAAATTTTACTTCACATGAATTTCCATGTCTTTTACGTAGAGTTTTCGCTTTGAAAATTCATCGAATTGGACTCCTTTTTGCTAGTTATACAGCCGATGGCCGGTTTGAATCTCATACTTTCCACCATCAGCTTCCAGTAGCTTCGGAGGGCCACTGTATCAGATAGTAGAGAGATCTACACTGAGCCAAAAAACACTCCAGTATATGTATACAGCACAGTGATTTCTTGAGTTGCTCTTTTCATTGCATCAAAGAATTATTAAATTAAACATCTTTTACAACTAACATTTATACCTCAGTACTTTCGTATTATTAGATCCAAGACTGTGACTGATATAATTGAAGGTCGTTTTACTCTATCCTGTTCCTAAACAAGAATGAATCATACTCTATTCATCAGGATATGGAATAAACGAAGAGCGGAAAGAAACGAAAGGCTTGATTAAATGATAAGTGGTCAAGGAAGCCCAATCTCAAAATGCATTTTTCCGGATCTTATTTCGTGCACAGTTGCTTTGGAATCGCGAGAACCGTCATGTTGTGTAGAGTTGAAAATTGAGTTGTACGTAAAATGACAATACGACAGGCTAGAAGGTTGCGATGGTTGTTTCGTCTTCAGTCTAGATACTCTTTTATGTTTGTTTACCATGGACTTTTTACTCTTTTATTATTTTATATATTTTTATACTTATTTTATTAATTACAGTGTGGCGACATTTTCATTAAAGTTTCATAGTTATACAATAATTAACTATTAGTATAAGTACTGAAAAACATACGTACAAACGAACAATAGCCTACAAACAATACCTAAATTTTACAATAACAATTAAACTATTTAATCCTACTACTTTTTTATTATAGCCAGCGTAATGCCACATTTTATTGAAGTTTCATAGTTATACTACATGAATCATACAAACTGTTAGTAATAGTATTGAAAACACAGATAAAAACAAATGATACCAAAGTCCATCAATAATAATTAACAAAGGAAGGAAGATGCCGAATATAGTTTCCTCGTAAGTATTCTTGTAAAGCTACACGAAAGATTATTGTAATTGGTAAATTTTCTTCCCTTTCTTTCTTTTAAAGTTACAGCGCGTCTCTTTCCTCGATGCGGGATTTCTCAACGGACATCGTCCGCAGTCCGTAAGTTCCGTTACACCCTCGCGATGTACGCAAGTAAACAGCACTCGCGAATAAGTCCTCAATTCGCTTGTTTACCGTCATTTATTTCTCATCGTCGACCGCGTCACCGGCGACGAGGTGTGGGAGATTAATCCAATCAATCAATCAATCTTGGAACTGGTTCAAAAGAGGAACACGGCTGAGGAAAATCCCGGCCCAACGTGTGCCGAGATTAAGCGATGCTAGTGACCTCTGTCGAAGCCAATTGAAAATTCACTCCCCTCTCTCTATAAACAGAGGCCCGATTAATTCCCTCGGCACTAATGTGTACCGCTCCATTAATCTTTCGCCGAAGGTTATCTCCTTCATCTTTTGGATCGAATCTTTCTTTCGACGGGGGAAACCCCAAGGCCTCGGAGGAAGAATAAATTGAAGAGCGCTTTATTTTTGGGAGCGTAATTAAAAAGTCCGTTACGTCGGCGACTGTTTGAATTTCAAACTCCGCAGCGCACTCTCCCGCGAGTGCTCAAGATTTTCGGGACTCCGCCGATCGTTAAAAAAGAGTTTTGTGATATTTAAAGATTTATTTTCGATATGGGGCACTCGGATGCGATTGTGGATTATAAAGCGCATTGAAGAGGTTTTAACGCTCGGCGTCGTAAACGTTAATGGACTCTAATTTTTAACGCGCCGCTGTACAATCGGATTCCAAAGTGCTCCGAATTCCGCAGCGGCGCTGCAGAGATCACGCGAACCGACGCTATTTCTTCGACTTTATATATATTTCTAAGACTCGGATTCGATTCATCTTTTAAAATCGTTCACGCGAGAAATTAAACAATGGGACTGGCGATGGTGGTGCCTTTGCGGAAGCGTGGTATACTAATTTTGTTTATTTAACGAATTGTTTGAAACTTTAATCGTTTTAGTTTTTAATCTGCTGTTGTATTGGATGCAGAATTTTAGTAAATGCTAAGGAGACTTAGTAGAATTATGACTGGAAAGCTGTGTGCAAACTATAAGTTTACTTCCAATGGTAGATTCATTTCAATCAATCATTAAATTACAGCGAATTTGCAAGAAAAAATTGAATAAAGTAGCGTATAACTATAATAAGAATTCGACTGAAACCTACTAGACAACAATATGTGATTAAGAGGGCATACTTAATTTACTTCATATCAATTTTTACAAGCGTAATTTAGCTTTACTGATTTTCATATGGTATGATTCAAAGACATTTTACGGTACTTATAATATAGGCATTACAACACACTTATATAAGTCATAGCGCTTTATAATGTGCTATCAGAAACCCTGAAAGATTCGACGGAAAGCAATGATAAGTTTATACTTTGAATTAGTCGAGTTTTTTACCATCTAAACGGTCGAGCATTAATTTTCGACTGGCAACTGTTCTAAGTATCGCTTGTGGTAGTTATTACAAAGCACAATGCAGAGTAATTTATCTTCTAAGCATTCCTCTTATATTGAAATAGTTTAAAACAATGGCAAATTTTCATACATCGAGCTATCTTTCTACAAGAATTACATTTACCGCGTACATGACGCTCATTTATTTTCGGCTCCACTTTTTAACATTTCTACCAGACCATCTCTCACACATTCTCCGAAAAACTCAGCGTGTACCCCTTTTACTGCGATGGCAGATTAGCCTTCATTTCGATCAGTTCATCGCCCATTCGCTTCTCTGCCTATTCCGGATTTTGCGCAGACGCAACTCGTTGAACCCATTCCAAATGCGTTACTTTTTTCCTCATGTTTTCCTGACGTAATCCGGTTTCAATGTTTTCGATTTGCTTTTCATTTATGGTCACCTCGCTATCTCCTAGGATCGAATAAATCTCGAATCAATATTTCTTGTAATTTAAACACTTATTTCCCCATAATGTATATTTTTAAAGGGTTTGAACGGTTTTAGATACCGTGTAGCTTTTCGAACCAAGGGGCTCCTGCATATAATGCATCCCAATGCATTTTTAGGTAATAAAAACGGTTACATAATTAATGGTTAAATTTTGAGAATAAGAATACACGCTAGGAGTACGAGAGAACTGTAAAACAACAGGTATAATGTATTTCCAAAATTTATTTTTGAAACGGTAAAAACCTATTTCACAAATTGAACTTATAGTGCATCTCCAGGCCAGTTTGAGTTTAGGTTGCATATATTTGGTTATTTTTTTCAATTTTAATATTGTGCAATTGTGACTTCACCAAAAGAGTTAGAGATAATCACCACACGGTCAATATAATAGGAAAGTGCTTACATTGAAGATGGCTGATGTGATTCTCAACACTTCGCACAACACTCTCAACGATTCGCTTAATACTAAAGCAACTGTGCATGAAATTACATGAGAAAAATATGAAGTTAAGACTGAAGTTATTACTTACTTATTACTTTGAAACTTTCGTTACTTTACGTTTGATTTCACTCTTGAACCTTTTCAACGATTTAATTTATGGTCGACGGAACACAACGAACATGCCTTTGTGAGTATTGGTGTCATACGCCCACTGTCTTTCTCCCAGTAGCACTTCGGTTAAAACAGGAGAATTTTATTGTTGAAAAGTACAGCCTGCTTCCACCAGAGAGCAGTTCGGTCGAATTCTCACGCGCCCAAACGAAGCAATATCCAATTGGTCGGCTAGAAATAAATTAGCGCAGACGAATGGATAAGGCATAAAAACAAATGAACCAAGAATTTCCCGGAGATATCTTTCTCTCTCTCTCTCTTTCCCCGAGACTATCGAAAATTTCCTTTTTATGGATTCCTGTCACGCGAACCGCGTTTTCTTTTGTTTCTTTCGTCCGCCATGAATGTTGTACGAAACGACGTCCGTTAACAATTTTCTCCGATATTGATCACTCATCGTCCGAATGAAATATTCAAGATTCGGAGAAACTGCATGTGAGGAGTCTCTTTCACGCGTGCACACTGCTTCAACAGATAAAGCACAAACAAACCCAACCGGGGCTTCCTTAACCTAGCGAACGCGCTTTCGTACGTCGTTTGTCCAATTCAGGCAACTCGAACTGAATTTTTCATACTTGCATATGAGTTTTATTCGTTCTGTCTTATACACATACTCTTGTCTTAATGAGCCAACTACGGCGTAACCGTATTTGGGCGTTTACGAACTATTGTTCGGGCAATGTTGTTGGTAATAGCTAAATTTCAACATTATGACTTACATTGCTCATTGGCAATCCATATTCCTAGAGTTATCAACTCAAACGCCTGTTAAAACCTTGGCCCATTAATCGTTGCCTACTATTACTCCTCCTAATTGGAATCTTTCCACAATTAGCTTCCAATAATAATCGTGAAGAAAATGAGGCGAAAAATACATTTTACTTCCTTTCCAAGAAATTTAGCGGATAAATATTGAATTCAACAAGACAAAATGTGGTTGAAGGAACATCATATCTTCAAGTTTCGTGTTTTACCATCAAGGAATGGAATCCTAGATTATAATGATTTAAATAACACTCTAGACTTCCACGGATTCTGTGGGAACGGAAAAAGTAAATCCAAAACGTTATAAACTATTCTCAGACATTTTAATGTTGTTTTAGGACTGAAATTATTCTATTTTTATAAAGATCATACCATGAGTACTTTTGGGCAATTTTAGCCAACTAATTCACTTGATGCTTTTCTACAAATCGTATTTCATATCGAAGTAATTTTCGTAGGAAATAATTTCGTATATGCCCACCTTGCAGTAAAGTCTATCTTCCTTCAAATTGCACCAATTCCTTGTTTTATTTCCATGATCGTTTTCAGAGATTCATCACTATAATCATAATCACATCATTTTTATAATTCTCATAAGCTTGCTCTCGAGAAAGTGCAACATAGGTTCTTTCCCCTAATCTCTTATAAATTTAACATGCCTTTTGACTACCATCGCATCTCATCGGAGCTACAACTGCTACCCTTAGATACAAGACGTGACCATGCGGGCATCACTTTCTGTATAAAATTCTAAATAATAAGATGGATTCATGTGAAATTACAGAAATGCAAAGCTTTCGTGTTCCTCAAAAGAATACAAGGAATAACTTAATATTTATAACCAAGCATACAAAAAGGAATTATTATCACAATTCACCTATACCTAAAGCAATGAGAAACTGTAATTTATTGTCTGATAAATTTGATGTACATAATATTAGTCTTGCATCATTAAAAAGAAAATTGAGAGTTTGTTATATTAATTGAGGTGTTTTTCTCTGAAACTTTGTATTTCCTATGGGTAAGATTATTCTTTTGGTGATGACTGTGAATTAAACTTGTATGTATTATTATAATTGGTTAAATTTCTATTGCCATTCTTTTTATGTCACTTACTTTATATGCTTTATTTCTACATTCTGTAATATAATTTTGTGCGTATCATATAGGTACTAAATTGCTTTGTAACAATTTTATATTTGACAATAGCTTTTTTCAACTTATGTTACTTTTTTATACTTCTATGTATTTTTACTTTTTGTATTCAATGTTTATATATATTTATGATTCTTAAACTGTAAATGGGTCAAAACTCGTAATAAACATTATTATTATTATTATTATATAATACCAACATAATTTAACAAATTACCATTAGAATTGTTAAATATGAATTCCATAAGGTGTGTGAAAGTGGAAATAAAAAACGGGCTAATTAATGTCTCAACCTAAGCTGTTTATTGTAAACTCTTTATGTATCAACCTTTGGAACCGTTAATAGTATTTTAACATGCACTGTGTGTTTGTAGAAATATTGATATGTAGTTGTATTTAACCGTAATTTTAATATTTTATTTGGTACTCTACACCAATTAAACTCTTCTTTTTACATTCCTATAATTTTACTGTAGATTACCCAAATGGAACCTGCTGACAAGCATTTTGCTTAGCAGGACCAGACTGTTCTGTTTCTATGTAAGTTTGAGCTGTGTATGATAACCTATTCTTTGTATTTCGTATATATATATATTTTTTTTCTTTCATTGTCGGTTATTGTACTGTTGTATCTTTTAAATTGTATTGAATAATTATTATCTCATGTATAATTATTATTATTATCATCCACTTATTTTACTTAGTCGTGGAAATAGTTCTGTTATATCCTTCTTCTTTCTTGCTATATCAGTTCCCACAATACAACGCGTTCGTTCTTAAACTTCAACTTGCCCTTTCTTGTAATTATACCTTTACTCAATAGAAGAATTTCAATTTCCCTCTTTAGCCACGCTTCAAATGAGAAATGCAAATGTATGACTTTACGAAAATAAGCAGTGCTACCAACTCTGGGAATGCGCGGACAAAAAAAACTTTCGAATGAGAAAACGGAAGCAAAAACGTTGGATTGAGAGAAACGTATGGCGTCACATTCCATTCTCTTTAACAAGATTTCTCGGAAGAAATGCGATGAAAAATTTGTGCACGAGAAAACAGCTTAAGACGTCTGCTAACCCCATTTGTCGTCATTTCGTTTGGCATCAACGAACTGAAAATATGTTTACATAATTTGTATGAATTTTATATTAGTATATACTTCAATGAGTGTATAAATTTTATAAACAGTGTCCAGGAATTAGAATGTTAACCCTTTAGTTGCCGTGCACATCTTTAGACTTAATTCTGTTTTGGTGTCTTTGAATCTATGCATGGGTTTAGATATCTATGGACAAGGGTTTAAAATGTAATATTATTTTTCTACTAAATTTGAAAACAACTTCCTGTAGGCAGGCAAAAACTGCAATTAGTAGAAAGGAAGAGCTAAGATATAATCGTTTAACATATTAAGCATTTGAAATTGGAAAAGTATTCAGTAGTTAAATGGTTAAACTAAGAGCATAAAACAAGCATAGTAAAATACATTTTCGTGCACCTGCAATGTTTTTATGTATCGTAGTGTGTTTTATGTATTCGTATGTATCATACATTGTTTACGTGAAACGATTAGGAGAAATATTCCCCAATTGCTTCACTTGTAATACTTTATGTACTTATTGATTGTTCTACGCCTTGAGAGGGTTTCAGCATTTCAGGGAAATTCATTTAATTGCGTTTATTTTCAGTCTCCTTCCTGGAAGATTACGTTGCTTCAATCTTTTAAAACTGCAGATTTACACTTCCATCAGTGGAAGACTTCCCGGGAAGAGATTCTTACTTAATAATAAACTTGTAATCCGGGTATGAAGGCGGTACATAGTTCAAGGAGTTAAAGTGAAAAAAACGATGTACGAAAAAATGTTTTCTGGAGTGAAAAACAAACCCGAAACAAAAAATCAATTCTTGAATCTTTATCTTAACCGAAAGTAGTTATTTATATGCCTATAGGTTCGGATTCTAACTTCTTAACGATAACTTACGTCTCACTAATTATAATTCTTATTTTTTAAATGATCAAATGCTTTCATTCATTTTAAAAAATCTTTTCTCGCGTGAGTTCTCACTCAAAGGGTTATTAAATACAATTTCATTAAAACAGCACAGGATAAGAAATGATTCTCGTAGATGCAATCAAATTTCCATATGAATCACTAAATTTATTCCCTTAAACTATAAAAAGAATTAAACTAGATTTAAGGAGAAAATGAATGTGTGACTTCAGTTTTGAGGAATTCCATTTAAATGAAAAATACATGCACGTGGACACTGCAGCAAGGTAGCCCGAGGAATGTTTCGAAATCTCAGAGGAGATGCAAAAACTGAAAGGTACGATGATGAATGGGTGGCGACTGAATTGATGAATTGGAGACGCATGAAAACTTAAGATGGATGATAAGGAAAAAAGTGAGATGGAAACCGTGTGAGAACGACGTCAATGAATCGATTGAGGAAATATGGAATAAATAAATTGCGTAAAAATATCATTTATTCAGCGTGAGTGCCGACGAAGGGTGAAAATTTTTAAAAGTGAATAATATAACCTCGTGTTAAAATGGGGGACTGATTGGAAGGAATGTCCGGATATAACTGCTAAATTATTATAAATAGATTATAAGAGTTGGTAGTAATTCGAGTGTTGTATAAATAAACTATTGATGTTTTCTCTCGAGTTGGGAGAATTCCAGAGTTATGAATCAATACTCCAAATGTATTTACATTCTCTTCTCGATCATATCCTCAAAAATTGATTACTTAACATTAAACCTTTCGTTTGATGGAGGTAGAAATGTATCTTGCATTGTTTTTTGTGTTAGTCCTGTTCAAGGCTACGAGAATATTGAAATTCCTGTTGTACTCGTAATTCTTAACAATGGCATTCGTGCAGTCACTCCTAATTGAAATTTGCTATTGATAAGGTATAGATAAGGTACTGCAGTATTCCGGATTATTTTCATTGATATCATTTTAGCTCCAAAAGAAAGGTAAACTATTTAATTTTTCATCTTTCCTAGTTGCTTCCTACCTCTACTGAGCTTCTATAGTGAAGTTTTGAGGAATTTAAGATTCAATCAGTGTTCGGGGATTGGACAAACAAATAATTATCTGCAATGTCTGAGCTTCCTAAATGTATCCACTTATTCGCGATGAGATCTCAATGAAACTCTATTCTTAAAATATGAAAGAAAAGAATCGAAAATGCAGAAATAATTTGGATAATTGCTGCTGAAATCGAGTAAATGGGAAGAATTTATACAGGGCAATGAGATGTACATTTCGAGTAAAAAAAACTCTCTAAAATGGCTGGTTTCACAACCTTTATTGACTAATTCCCCTTTTTCTATCTCCTCAAAATCGAGTCCAAGACCCAATCATTTGCAATTTTTTCATTTATTAAGATACGTGATCAACATTTTACAAACATTTAAATTAAATTTTTAAAACACTTAGAATTAAAATCGAAACTCTTGGACGATACATCTTCAATAGAATAAAATATTAGATATATAAATTGTCAAAATCAATAAAATAGATCGATATCAACTTAAGAGATTTCCACAGAATACGCTTGATAGTATCATTGATGATACAAGTTCTATGGCTATTGGCTTGAAGATACAGTTCTGTAACTGTGATGCACAATTATTACCCGCGAGCCAGATACGCCCGCTGTTTATTTTCTTTCATCCAACGAAATCAGTACCTTACGTAGGTGTATCATTAAACGATTATAAAATCTTTAGATTCTACCACTAGTCATTGGATTTTTCCAGCCTCCCTAAATTTAAGAAAAAAAAAACAATTCCTAGCTATAACAGTCGAGATACGAAATAAATCTTCGAAAAATGACTAATGTCCTTAAAATATGGCCTGTAATTTTTCGAGCAATTTCAATTAAAGCCTGGTACAACATTCAGCGCACCTTTGTACTAAAGAAGAACCTAGTAATTGCATATACAAGAGTGGTATAGGTGGTAAATACCTTGATGGACGTATTGTACGCAAGTACCATTCTGATTTTAAGAATCCTCGGTAAATTAAGAAAGGTTTTCAAAGAATAGGAATTTATCCACACGTATAATAACACCTGATTATCATTTGGGGTTCTTGGCTTTGATTTGTGGTATTTGCTATAGCTTAAGCAAAACTTACGATTTATGTTGCAACAAATTGAAAACTGTAAATTCTGATGAGTCCGTTGAAGAATCTTTGTCAATCTTCTCTTTGTATTTGGTAGTATCGGACTGTTTAAAGCCTTTATTCACAAATCCGTTGGAAAAGCAAATTATCGAACAAAGACCGGTCCAGATGATGGCGTATTACCATCGAAAGCAGTTGTCACAGATTCCTTACGAAATTTACAGCGTAAATTTGCGCAAAAGCTCCAAAAATCGTCGCATTTTACGGTTATATATTAAAGAGACACCAGAAAGTTTGGAGAAAGGCGCCCTCGGAAATTGATATTCCATCATAACAGCGGCAATTCATCGCAAGGACCGAAAATACATTCCGCTTCATCGAAATAAAATCGGAGCATTGAAATTGCAAGAGACATTTTCCCAGTCCGCGTCAATTCCGAAATCTCTTCATTGGCCCAATGATCGAACGCTTTAGATAAATCCAATACGTCCGCTTTCCCTGCGAAATTTACGGGGAATTCAGCCGCCGTTAATCTCGGAGCGAATTTATGACCCTTCGTCCCCTTTTTCCGAATCAAGGGAGAAGAAAGTGGTGCAAGAATGCGATCTTCTCGTTTGTGCGTCTACAAATGAAGACGAAGAGATTGGCTCCGAAGATGCTTACGGCAGCGATTCCGGCGACGGATGGCCATCCTCTCGATTGATCTCGAGTTGATCCGTGAAAAATTGTAAACTCTGATGCGAGCCTGATTCCAAAAGCTGTGCGAAGATAAAATGACAATACGTATTTATTAGGGCAAGATTGAGACCAAGAGTCTCTTCTTCCAACTAAACAATCGTCATAAATTAGACAACACTTAGAGTTGGTTAAAAGAACACTTTTCAAAAACGAAACGTATTATTTTTCAAAAATATTTTTCTGTAGTATTCTGCAAATGTGATTTTTGAATAAAATAATACCAGTATCGTATTTGAAAAGTGTTTTTTACTCACCATCTCGTCGTGGTATACTACCAAGTGAACCGCCGTTCCGTCGAGTTTATACAATACATGAGGTAGTATAAGAAAAATGAGAAGAATTGTAAATATAAAAAACTAAGAGATTCTTTGGGAAAAATATATCAATTTTAGAAAAACTCCCGCGAAGAAGAGGGGTGTAAGACATCTACGCAATCGTATCGATAATAATAACTAAAATATAAGAAGAAACATGACCTAATATATAAATACAGTATATATGAGTACATGTATTTGATATGTCAATTAGTATAGCCACGTTAAATACACATAGTGAAATAAGTGTTATCAATGGACAAAAATAACATAAAACGAGGATAAAAAGGAAAAATGTATATATATTCGAAATTATAAAGATGCAGATGTAGATATATTATAAAAATATCATCGAAAATATTGCTGAAATAAATAAGTTAGTAATTTCCACAAAAATACATTTGGCATTACTGGTTTCATCTACATGAAGATATGTTCCTAAAACTATCCACATGAAGACGAAAAAAGTCGCGTCAAATATATTTAAGTGGAAATCGTTAACTTATTTTATTTCTTAAGTATGGGAACATTGCACAAAGCCGAGCTTGAACACACTAGAATTATAAATTCAAAATATTCCTCAATATATATTCCTTGTATATTCCTCGAAATATACAAGTTCCATAATATTGAAAGTACATTTACCAACTGAATTTATTCATCGCTTGTTGAAGTGGCCGTTGATTTTCACCTTATAATCTGAAAGTTTATAAAATGAGATAGTATTTAATAGTTGATAAAAATGGAACGTTTCGCGTGCTAGCCGAGTATTTCAATTGAAAGCGCTTGGAATTATCCATCAATAAACGTACTCAGCAGAGAGTAACTTTTTCCTATTTTTGTTTCGTATAACTTTTTAATTATACTTCTCCTATACATTTGAACGAGCGTGGGACCTAAACTTGCGTATGCAGGAGGAATTTGGAATGCTTATAAATATAGTGTGGATGAGTAAAACATGTTAAATTTCTAGATCATTTTGGTGCTTTCAAAAAGTTTACATAACTAATTTTATTATTATTTATTCAGCTGTTATTATATTATAATTCTTAGGGACATCGTGTTCCTATTTCATTTCTAAATGCGTGAAATATGCAGATAATTGGCTGGTTTCTCTCTTATTTATGTACAATTTTTAGAATGCACACGTGTAATTAATTTGCGTATAATATAATACACCGTATATTTTCTTGTATGCTTTGATGAGATGAAAATTTAGATTGAAGAGATAAGAACATGGTAGATGCCACCAAAATCCTCGAAGACAAAAATATATGCCATTGAGAGATTATGAATCTCCCGAGTAAAGGATTACGTAGTAAATGTGTAGAATATATAATCATATACCATATCGAGTTGAATCATTACAGCTCTATTGTGATTAATGGCACGCTTAAATCTCCTTTACGGTAATTTTACTGATTTTACCTGTTTAGAGCCAATCATTTTTTATGCTATTCCTGAATTAAAGTAAATTTAGGCTGTCGAAGTAGGATATGATTGAGAGTGAAATGAGTAATCGGAAATAAAAGTATTTTCCATAAAGGAATATTTTTCATCAAAAGTTCACTGGACTGAATAAAAATCGATATTCGAGATAAAAATTATTATTCCAGCATATTTATTTATTGCCTGTCCAAAGTAGTCGTTCAGTTCTTTCTAATTATATCCTATCGAAATATATTAGTGAAAAAATTATTTATTTCTTAAATATAGGAAAAAAAATGGGCGGATACCTTCTAAGTGAGTAAAGAAATTTTCGTATAGTGTAGGAAGAAAGTATTTTTGGCAAGATATTTAAACCACTAAGCGAAATATATATTATGAATATGTACTTTTCAGTATGATTCTCTAAATTCTAAAACTTTGTCTGAATCGAACGGAAATGAAATGTGACTAAATGCAGTAATTTTATTTCTAAACAGGATTCTCCCTGCAATTCTATGGCATCGTTTCGTTTCGTTCGAACAAGAAAAATTCTTAAATATTCCTTACACTTAATATAACCCAATCTATCTTATTGAATATATATGTATGCAACGTAATAACAGCATTTCCACACGTCGAAAAGCGGATAGCAGATTGTTAAAGTAGATTCAGAAGAAAAATAGAGTGCAGTATCATGGAACGTATTGCATGGGTTCGCAATGAGCAGAAAGCGAATTTCATGTCTAATATTTCTCACGGAAACATTTTCCCCTTTGAAAAATTGATGAGATCGATTCGGCGTTCGACATGAGCGGAAGAAACTGGAACGATTCCTTCCACATTCCACAGATTCCATTCCCTTTGTTATTATTTTTTCATTATTTCTTAATTAATTTCTTCTTGGACTTATTCTAATTCATGAATGTTAGCGATCTTCTGCTGGAATTCCAGATTATCTCTGGTAACGTCTTCGCTATATTCGTTTCAGGATTACACGATCAGTGCCATCTTTCTTTCATTACCTGTACTTTCTGTCGTTTAGCAATCGCCAAGGGTTGAATATTTTCTTCAAAAGATTTCAATGTCGTTTCATTAATTTTTCCTCGTCCATTATTTTATTGCAGATTTAATGATAAATTTCAAAAACATTTTATCAGAAAGAGTAGGCTTAACTAGGTGGAAATCCAATATAACGGAACTAATTATTTTACTTAAAAGTAAAATAAAACCTAGTCTTACTTCAAAATAAAATGATTCGTTCTTTCAGAAATATTACTCACAGATTACGTTGCAATGGAATAAACGCACCAATGCAATTTTACTTATGAATATTCGCGGAATAAATGAATGTGAGAGCACCTAGACGAATGGAATCCTAACAGAGAAACTACTGAACACATATATACTAATCATGGAGAATGGCACCTGTTTTTTCGTTGAACTTTCACTTTTCATTCTCATGAAAAGGTCATAAACTGCGGTAACCTTTGCAGAGGGGCAAGTTTATCGAAGGGTATAATTTTAGAAAATTAAGGAATATTTTACACCAAAAATTCGCTACTCAGTATTGCAAATAATAGCAATAATCTGATCGTTTGTAATTCATCAAATTATAACCCAATCGAATTGAATTATCCAAATTTCACATCCAAAGGAGCATCACTCTTCCAAAATAAATTTTCGGGCGTTAAAAACGTATATCACGCGCATAAATAAATCAGAGGGCTCGAGCAATAAAAATAAAAGACTGAGCAAGAGCGACTGAGTTATGCGTACCATCGATTCGACGTATGCAGACTATCTGAAAAGACAATCAAGCACAAGCGCGGCGTCTGAATATAAAACAATAGTGATTTTAGGAAGTTTCTGATATTGGGTGTTATGCATCACAAACACGAAACACACATCCACCCGACGACACAGAATGTTTCAATACTCAATCACTAAAAAAGCTTTTCTCCTCACTCTGAAAAAAAAACAATGGAAACCAAATTTTCGCCGCTGATATCGAAGCCAACTGACTCAGCCTTTCCATAGCTCGAATCTCCGATGATTTAGTCTCCAAAATCCACGCGTTTATTGCCGATGTTAAGGGGTTTATGAATGGAAATTTTATGGGTTATATTTAATGTTTGGCGAAGGGACAATTGGGAGGCAAAGTTTTGCCGCCTCCGTCTCCAAAGGCGTCTCCGGGATATCCTAGGGAACACAAAGGGCGGGAGGTAGGACAGGAGAACCTCATTGATTGTGCGAAGGGCAATCGGCGTAGAAGAGCGTTAAAAATTCAGACCATGAATAAGTAGGTCCCCCCGAAGGGAAAAGGAAGGAAAAAGTGCGTCTAGTACAACTCTCCGGTTTGTACCGGAGGCAGCAGCGCATTCTGAAGCCGTCTTGAGAAGTGCTCGAGGAGCTCGTTTTCGAGGATGCATATCCCGGATGCAGTATAAAGAAAAACACAGTAACTTAAGAATTTCTATTACATATGACTCGAAGTGAATTTTGTGGCGGAAAATGTCAAAAGAAGAGTTATTCCTAGAAGAAGTCGTAATAACAGAACTAAATTGATTAGCTTATCTCTTAAAGTGTAGAAGGAAACTTAAATCCGTCCTTTTGACCTTAATGATAAAACAAACCTATTTTAAAATTTTAATATAGTAGCTAAACATTCTATAAAAAGTATACTAGATTTATTAAAAGTAAACTTTAATCCTCTTATATAAATTTTTAATGGGGATAAAATCCACCGAACTGCGAGTAACGTGTGCACAATAGTTGGGTGTAATTTGCTTAGTTACCATTAAAGACTGAATTAGTTTCCTTAGTGAAAATTCGTTCCTCTTTTTTCTTCCTTTTAATGGAGAATAACCTGCTCCATTGAGAAAACACCGATTTAAAGATATACGATATTTATATTTGTTACTATAGTTGTTGACTATTTCATAGAGATACTTCCAGCGCCTACACATATTATAGACCCGAAAAACTGTATTTGTTGCTTATTATTATATTCCTTTATTTTTCAATTACTCACTCTCCTGCTGTTACTATTAAATCAATCATGACGTCATTAATTGCAACGCAACTCAGGCTTTGTCGCAACAATCACTTATCATAAGTTATTGTATTCTTCAATGTTTTATTATTATTGACTCACAACTCAAATGCGAGTATTTATAATATCTCAATTCAATTTAACGCCACCAAAATGTCGCAGACGATGATATATTCAACACTGACTTGAATATACATCCAATCTACTTAATGACTAATTTGAAACATTCGTAACACATGTCGATATCCAAGTATATTGTCCTCCCCCGAGGCAATTACCTCACCAGCTCATTATCCGGTCCTAAGTGTGTGCATGACAGGTACGGTCAAGGCACGCCTGGTCACTGCACAAGTTTCCGAATATATCTACTTTGTCTTGCACATGCGATGAGAGAGTCACGACAGCTTAATGGAGACGTCATTATACAGGAAACTGTAGGACACGGAGAACATCCGTGGAAATACGGATGAATCGGGTACATCCAATTTAAATCGAGCTTCAAAACGTTTTCAAGAGACAGTATCTTAGTGACCCCATGCACGTCAACGGCTCAATATAAAAGTACGGTGAAATAGGAGAATCTCTCTCGGAACTTGTTGTTTGCTTTGATTTTTTCTCTGTACGTCTCATTCTAATATTCCCTTCTGCATTGCGATTCCCGCGTCGAGCGTGCGAACCTCACTTTCGTCGGAGATCCGAACTAATGGAAAGTTTCGACACTCGTCGATATCTAAACTTTCCGAAGATGTGCAAAGTTTTCCAGCCATCGGCAGCTGAGACACACCCATTCGATTGAATCCTGTCAAATTTCCTCTCTCGAGTTGCTTATAGAAACACGTGGAAGGGGAATAGGCGAGTCCATACCCTTGTTTTATCGGGTACATGATAAACTAGCAAGAGAATGCCTTAGACCATTTGTGCCCAGACTGTTTACTCTTCAAGGCACACACAAAATTATTTGATGGTCTGACAAGTAGACCCGAAGTAGTAGTATAAGAAAATTTCAGGTGCAGGACATTTATATGCTTTCTTCCTAATTCCCTTCTCGCTCTCTATGATTAAGTATACAATAACTATGAGTTAAAATAATTCAAATAGGTGGAGGCCAGTTATAAGGAATAGTAAAATTCATCCAATATTTAAACTTTTAATCATTGATTGTTATTTACACTACCGATGGTGAATGAGGTGTTTTTAATATTATGATATGGCACTTAAGAATTACTCAGTATTACTTAATTTACTGAATTATTTTACATACACTGTAATTTACGACACATTCTCTATCCACCTGCTACGATAGAGACCATTTCCCCCCAATTATGTCAATGATGAAAAGCTGATGCTGATGAGAATTAAAAAACTAATTCAGATCCTGCCACCCATGAGAAACACTGTAAGTTCCTTTTTGTTATCTGCAAAGTTTACTTCTTTCTCATGTAATCATCAGAATTAATCTTCAGTTAGAGCTGAAGTGAGAGACATTACAACAAAACTCTACAATTATCTCTTATTCATATGAAATAAGTTTCCACATCGACCGCATGAATTATGTTGTTTACAGTATTATGAAGTGGCAAGGGTGAACTCCAGTACCGCTATTAACTCAGAAGCCTTCATATAATTAACATAAATTATGGAAACCGACAGAGGAGATTGGAAATTAAGTGTGCAGAAAATTTAAGATACTCTCATTGTTCTGAAAGTATTTAGGAAATTCCCTTTCAATAAAACGATGCCAAGTAATAGTAGGAAAAATTCTATTTGAGAATAAAATTACTCCATATCATAAAATTTCATTAGCATTTGATTCAGGCAAATACATGGAATCCTAGAGATAATTTTAAAATTAATTTGACACCTATTAGAAAATCTAATTTCATATCAAGCTTTATGGGATAATATATTTGTAAGAACAATATTTTCTTCCTACAATGTAAGAAAACATCTTTCCTCAATTAAATAGGTTTCCGTCCATTTATTTCAGTTCCATAATTTAAAAATAAATAAAATTTTCATCGATAACTTTTTAGAGGATGTAATTAGGAAGAATCGAGTGAAAATAAGTTCGTTAAAGTTATACAAAAGTGAGAAATAGTGATTTGGATGTTAAGTTAATTTTTTTAAGTTAATAAATTAAAACATAAATAAGCTAAAAGTTTTGGGATGGTTCCATATAGACGTGACAAGTAAAACAATCTTTCTAGTTAACTAGAAACTATTCGGCAACTAAATACCTCATCGGAAATACAAAGATCGTTTCACTTGCCGACCATTCATAAAGATACAGAACCAGAAAGGACCGAGAGAATATTTTTCCCACTTTAAATTGAAATGTTTTCATTTCCCATTATTCGTTTCCGGTTCAGGGATTCGCCTTTATAAGAGTTGGCAGGATAAATAGCCCCGCTCTCTGTACGTACAATGCTCTCGAGCCAGCATATATATTGAGATAAACCAGTGGGTCATATGAGAGTGATCTCACGGGAGGCGATGGAGCAATAAGTATTCGAGTCGGTGTGCATCCGAAAGAGTTTTAGGCCCTCCCCCCCATCGGCCCCGAAATAAGCCTTCCCCTCTTCCTCCTTGGTTCCCTTCGGATGGCGCCGCACTGCGGTTGCTCCTTCCAGTGAAAGGGGTGCGCAGTTCGACTTTGGATCGACCGACGCCTTCCGAAATTTTTCGCCCCTTCCTCATCTCTCGGACGGTATCTCTTTTGGAACAGTCCTCGTGGATCGAAACCTTTTTTTCCGCGGCCACTCACCGCTTTCTTATTCTCGCACCCCACTTCCACACGCCCCCCGCGACGAACGAGGAAATTTGCGTTTTTTTCCGGGAGCCGCAGGAACGACCGGCGTGTTCACTGCGCGAATCAAGGGCCCCGATTGACCAAGAGAAAAAGGTGCTTCCTTCTCTTAAAGGACGCCCTCGAGGCTTTTAAACGGATCAGGACCCCTAGTAGCGAATCTGAGGGGATTATGCCCAACTCGAAAAAAATGACGAACTTAACTCAAGTCTGACTTCAGCGTTTATCCGTGAGTGGGGCACTTTCTGGCACAGATTTTTAGCTGCAATAGAGATCTAATAAAGTAATAAAACGTGAATAAATAAGCCAATGAAAGCTGGATTAAATCATGAGGTAATCTGGTGAATTTTTCGATAATCAATTTCTGTGACCATCTTTGTTTATTGTGTTCACTGTGATTTTTCAGATACATTGATTACCTCTTAATCTGTTTGTTAAAAAATTTCATAGAAAAACTACGAGAGTACTACGAAAAAAAACTTAAAGAGATCCCGCAGTAACCAAAATACTGTTGGATGCAACTTGGAAGGTAACTTTCTTAATTGATAATGATTCGGCCCCAGCTAAATATCCTTTGGATTTGAATCACTTAACTCGGTGGTGGGGAAACTGCGGCTATGATAAAAAATGCGGTCCTTTCCCCGATCACTAACGCACGCATTTTGGCCGATTCCGCATCCAAATCTCCTGTCATACGTAAAGTGAAAATAAAATTATGACATTCCAATTAGGCTTTATTTCCTATTCAACCCTTTTTCCTTCGATTCCGAGTTTGAATTGTAGACGTACGCCGCACAGATGTGTCCTTAAAGGTTCATACGATACCTCGCAGTTTCATGTGAGGCCGAATGGTACCATATTATACGACTGCCTTCCGACAAATAAGAATCTACACCCCTGGTCTAGTAGGTACCGTAGGATATTTCCCAAGAGACCACTAAAGCACAGTCTAGCAGCACAATTTTAGTTTACACTGCAGTCACGGGAAATTTATCCCCAGAGGATAAATCTTTGGAGAGCGGTTTGTACACTTAAACTCCGCTAAATTCATTTCGTAAGCAGTTTGCAGATTGAAACTTCAAGTGTAATGCTGAGAATTTTGTACCTAGATTCATAATGCACGAATGATCTAGAAGGAATTTCTCGAAATAAGCTCATTATAGTTGCACGACAACATTTCTAGAATCCATTTTAGTTTGAAACAACCCGAAAGGCTTTAGAGCTTCATTGTGGAGACCTTACAAACACCACTTGCATTTTGATTTGTTTATTGTCTTAGAGTTAAATAACTGTTATTGACTGGAGAGAATCTTCAGCGGTGCCAATTGATGAAATTTATGCAATGCAATAAAAACGTCTTTACTGGGCGTCTTTGGGAGTAGGAGATCTCATATTCGAGTTAACCCTTATCTTAAACACATAAAAGTATAAATATTCATAAAATCGAAGAATATTAGTTAAAATGCATGTAAATTTTTGTTAAGTAATGTGGAAAGAGAGAGAAAATATGGTAAGAAAGAATGGTTTTTTGGAGCAAATAAAAGACTGTTAATTTTAACCACAGAAAAACAATAATCATTGCAGAAAACACAAATAGAACGGTGTGTGTGTGAAAACCTGAAACAATTAATAATCTTTGTCAAAAACCTAACTACAACTTCCATCATATCCATAAACCAGTTGTGTATTCTATATCAATGTTCATATATCTATTTAAATTCCATGTGATTCCTCATTCTGCAGTCCCGGCGATGATGAGCGACAAGCGATTTAATTAGTTAGAATTGTGAACCGGAAGTCCCTTCCTAGCCTTAACCTCCAGCCTAATGAGGCTCACATCGAAATATAAGACGCTGATAACTCAAGCAAAACGCCAACCCTTTGGGGAGCAAAAAAAATGATATTTCGAATGAAGAGATAAGGTTTTCGGAGGGAAAGAACAGTGATATATCGCGATCACGAGAGAAATATTACCACTGCGGGAAAACATCCACTCGAGGAAGAGGGCACGTAAAACCTGCGAAATGCACGGTACGGAACGAGGAATTGCGATACATAGCGTTAAAAACATTGCAGGGGTTGTCAAAAGGCAAAGAGTATCGGGATAAAGGGGTATCATACGTCAGAATTGCACTGTGACGTCAGTTAGCACGTAAGGATTTGAGTTGGCCCAAGGAAGAGATATACAAGGAAGGACTGTCTGAACGGATTTATGGGAAAGGCCCAAGAAATAAAAAAAGGCTTTGAAAAAACTCTCGACTTCTTTTTTCACCGAATTCGCGAGCATTCTTCCAACGATGCGGTCGGAGATTTCCGCTTCATTTATTCATATATTTTGATGGAGTTAACGTAAATTTTATAAACGCTCCCCGAGATAAAAAGCGCTCAGGGAAAAGTGCCCCTCGTTATAGAAAAATATCCCGAAATTGTTTTCGAGTAAATGAAATAAAATCTGGAGATGTCGTAAGAGATTCAATTACGGAAATTGGCGCTGGAACGACCGCCGCCCTCTTTAAAGTAAATACTTCGAATTTCCATGGAAACGAAATACTCTTTTACGTGCTAAAGACATGAGAATTAGCGATCTTGTAAGGGGGAGAGATTAGGGGATAAATGCAGTGCCGAAAAAAGGTCAGAATTTTTACCATAAGGTATGGCAATTTAACGGTCTGTTTCCAGGTGTAAACAAAGCCCAGCCGACGAGTTCAGCCCTGCGCGTTCGATTCATAAGAATTCGAAACACACAAAGTGACGGGCCCCCGAAATTCAGAACAACAAAGAATAAAAGAAAAAACAATTAAAAAAGTGGAAAAACAGCGAGAGGGAGGATAAATACATTTTTTCGTCCCCGAATCCGATAGCTTTAATAAATAAACCCCGTTGAAGCGAATATCCCCGAAGAAGCGTTTCATAAAGCGAAAAAAGGGTCAAACAGTCGGCGCTGAAGGATGGGGCTATCCCACAAACAGGTATCGGGTGGAAATTATTAATGGAAGAGATGTGCGGGAAAGCAAGAGACGGATGAAGGGGGATTATAAAGCGCTCTTCACTGAACGCGGCCACTTTTGCAGGATCTGGGGCGTTCGGCCCGTTTCGTTTAATGCCCTGAATCGGCCGATCTTACAACCTGAACCAGGATTTTAATTACCACTCCTACTTAAAGAGCTAAGCGAGCTGGAAACGCCGACGTAGGCCTTCCATTGAATTCCACCGATTTGAGGACGTGGCATTTGAAGCGTCCGTTAGAATAACAGACACGGGAGATAGCCACACTGATATACACCGCAAGCATAATGAGATTGGGAAGTGCGGTTGAGGTCCAACTCGGCCGGGAATCGAACCCGGATATCACGCAAATTAATCAGATGATCAAACCAATTTTGTTTTCTCCTCTTCCGGTGAATTTTATGCAGGAGACTTGGCTTCTTGCCCCGGATTCGTCAGATTTTTCTCCTTCAATTCTATCACATATGAAGCATATCTAGCATGAATTATGTTCCAAACAATTCTAATTACCCGCTGGCACAATCCTCCTATTCTAGCGATTTGTATGAGTTGTGGGAGAGATGAGTTCGAGACCTGGCTACTAAGGATTTTTCTTCTTAGATTCTTTCGTATATAAAGCCTCAAGTTATCCATTGTTCATCTACCCTCAACTCCACTGAGAAAACTGCCTTCTTTACCAGACAAAAGTGGTTCAACAACAGGAATTTGAGTGACCTACACTCATTACTACTATATTGTTAGGTCAATTATTTTAATATAATTTTCTTAATTTCATACAACTTTCTCAGTCTCACTCTCAACAATACTCCTTGTTGTCATATAAATATTTACATCCCTGGTTATCACTATGGACACTTCATGGCCTAAATCTAAACATGCAACATCTTCCCCTTTTACATTTTTTATGAGACAAAACATGCAAAAATAACACAATTACAATAAACCAAGCACAATATGACTACCACTGCTTTGTTTTTCTATCTAAAGTACCAGAGTTAAAGATTAGCCTTCAGGATGTTACAATTACGGATCATTTAATGCGATCTGTTTGTGGAAGTCAGCGGTTAATGCAACCACGTCTACTAATAATATCGATGAAGGAATAGTTGAAAGAATCCGCGCAAAAATATCGATCCACGACGTGATGACATCGATTTCACATCATTGTTTTCTTTACCTTGAAAGGGAATTCTCTAGTGACGCGATGGTAGACTTTCATCTGAAAAAATCAATATAACGCTTATCAACAACATAACAACTGTTAGCTTTTTTCCAACTTAAAATGTTTCGAGATCGCAAATGCCGCATAAGGAAAGAGATATCAAATTATTTGGGGTCAAAAAAATTAATTTTGCGAGAGTTTCTCGGAGAACGCTCCCACGAAACCTTCGCAATGTGTCATCCAAAACACTCCGATCGTATCAGAATGAATTTGAGTGGAGCACGAGGTATTCCGGATTAATTTAGAGGAAGGAAACGAGATCGATACTTGTTTCGAAATGAACCCACTTTGGGGAAGTAGACTCCTTTTTATGTATCGGCGGAAACACCGTCTTCATTAAAATTTACTGATTCTGGTGTTACTTGGAGGAACTCCTCCATGTTGGTACTCAATGGAACACAATTGGTGAGTCCCACTCGAGATGTGGTAATATTTTCAAGCAATACGTTTTTCTTTGTGCTTTTGCTCGAAAATACGACTGTTCGAAGAATTACTCAAGATAAAACACAAGAACACGAGGATTCCTCCACCTCTTCATATCTCTCATTATCAAAGAATAAATAGAAATATCCACGAATAACATTAATCGATTCAGTGATCAACAAAACGAGGAAAATTTATTAATACCGTATTCTATACTTTAGATTTAAACTCCTGTAACGAACTGGGGTTATTTATCCAAATATCTCTCATCAGATGATCAAAAATTTTAAACAAAAATGTTATAAGAAGATGAAAACAACTTGATTTACTGAATATATTCAGATAGTCGCCTCCTAGAAGATTTCTACTGAATGATGCAAACCGTTTACTAATGAACCTCATACTTCAGTTTTTGTTGATAAATAACAAAACTTCGTAATTTTCTCTTTTAAATATATATTTTACTACCGATTTTGCTTTAGCCGCCTTAATCATGTATTAAAATCTATGCATATGTAAATCAAGTTTTATTATTTATCTATAATTTCGTTCCACGAGGTACAGCCTAGTGCAAAAAAATTCTGCTGAATCTATTACATCAACTTCATGGTACCGAAACTATGTAGATACATTCTATTAGGACCATATATAATTATAATTAATCAACAAAACTCAATAAATATCCATATCTTTGGCGTTTCTTCGTGTTTTTAGCGCTTACTAAACCTACTGAACACCGGTAAAGCGGAAACGCAAGGATTATTGGTAGATTAGTTCCACGCTGTATTCTGGCCTTCTATTGTGGAACAGCATGAGAAAGGAGTACAAACAACTTCATATTTTCCACGCAAGCGTATCGAACGAGAAGAACGGTCATCTTCAGGCGTGCATTGGTCGGAAGAACCCAAAATAAATGTATCGACGTACAACTGCACGCCGTTGGCATTCGGTTGATTCTCTCGAGGGAGTGTTTGGCCCATTACTTATTCAAGCGTCCCCACGCAGGGCCCACGTCGACCCCCGCGGAGGGCAACTCCAAGACTGGAGGACTACGAAACGGGTTAATGAGTCTGCAGTGAGCTGATTAGGGCTCAACAGTAGGAGACAGTGGGGGGAGGGTCGCACCCCGGAGGACGGATCCTCTCGATACATCTTCACGGAGGAGGGGGAGTACTTATGGCGTCACCTGCATCCTCCCTGCCGGACCTTACCGGAAGGGTCCCTTCCCTTCTTTCATTTAAACCCCCCATCCTAGGGTCCTTCACGCTCTGGCAACTCGCCAAGACGACCTCCCATCTGGAGCAGCCATTACTCCAGATATCGACTACTGCCCGGCTAGAGGAATCCCAAATTGTTTGCTTTGACCGACATCATCCCCCGCTATGATTTTCCTTTTATTCCCGCCTTCATACGCTCTTTTCTTCGTGTGGAGGCGAGAGTCAGAATTGGGTTCTCGCTACCCGACGACACCGATGCACTCTCTCCCAACCAATTGCTATCGATTTCCCTTTGAATCCGATCCTCTTTTGTCTCCTTTGGGATTATCAGATGCGGAGACGTCCGGGAAGACAATAAAAAACCGCCTCTTCATTTCCCTTTCCCTCATTCGTTTTCTAATTATCATCTCGAGCGGGGAGAATAGATGGCTCTATAGCCATCTCCACCTCACCTATTACCAGGAGTTTTTTACGCAATCTTAGTAGAAAGCGGTGAATAAAACGGAATCAATTTAGCCCTTTTTTTCGTGTATCCCCCCGGTTGGCTTCCGGGGCGTTTTGCAACTCGAAAACAATCGAGTCTAGCGCCGGGATCAATAGATGTGAAGAACGTATAGAAATTAAGAAGAGGTGTCAAGACGCTCGGCACACGTGCCAAATCTCCACAATGAAGCCAATAATATGATACGGCGAGTTCAAAGGGGTGAAAAAATTGAGGGAAGTTTTAATTCTGGAACAGCATCTTACGTAAACTCCTTAAGAGGTTCTCTAGAGGAATAATAACTGCGTGTTACCGTTCTCACAAAGAAGCGCGGTGGAGGTGGGGGGATACAGATTGCAGCGGGAATACATGAGGCATGATAAATGAATGCTGTATTTATTCTGGCACAGTATCTTACGTAAACCCTTCGCTCGATAGTTTCTGCAGATTTTTATTTCCCTCGAACCAGAAGTACGTATGCAGATCTTAGCGTTGTCGTGGATGAGGGTCGACCCAACTGCGGTGTTTGTGTATTGCGGAAGGAAGGGGCGAGGTGGGGGACGAGCGATGGTCGTACCGGCCCTTTCCCTTTTTACCAACGGCACGCTTAAGGGAAGTCCGTCTTCGACCCTCGCGAGTCTCACGTGAGATACTCGGAAACACCCCGGCAGATATGGGTCTCCTCTGCGAGCACCCTTTTTTATTCTCCCCCGTCATTCTCTCTTTTTCTTTCGGAAAAATCGATGGGGCATTTCTCCCCCGCCGCGGGACACAAATTAAAATATTCTTCGCGATGGAATCCGGAGCGTGTGCCTTCCGTGCGCACGGGAATTCTTGCGGTTTGCCGTCTGTCCGATGCGCCCAGGACACGCGAGTGCGTCGCTTTAGTATGCATGCGGCGTTCCTTCCTCGCAGTCCCTGACGTTTGTACTCGTCAACCGGAAGGGGGACGACAACTAATTCCGTCATCCATCTCGAGGAATACCATTCGCGACGGACGGGAATTTATTATGAAATGATTCTAAACCAGGAAAGAAGTGTGCCACTCTATGGGAAGGCTTAATAATATACTTGTGAAGTACGTGAAATGTGGGCCAGCGGGAATTAGAAAGGGTCCTGTGATGGTCTTTTCATTGGTCAACAATTGCTGATGGACACATTTAATAGTAGCTTACACTGAGAGGGATAAAAGGGGTAGGTTCCTCCCTTCCAAACCAACACGGAAGAGGAGATTTCATGACCCACAATTTAAAAATATATTATCGACTCAAACTCGGATAATCAAGCAAAAATCGATATTCACTCAATTTTCAGTTTTTCGAGGAATAAACGTCTACCAAAGATTTTTAATACCCGAACAAAATTTTAAGGACGGCATAATTTCTAACTTAGTGTTCGTGTTACCTTTATGATGATGCCTACAAACATCGTGGTGTTCTATTATACAACGAAAAATATTAGATGAGAAATGAATGACATTAAGGTCGGTTACTCCATAACCTTAGAGGGAACACTTCATTGGAAGATTCGGTTGGTGATCGTTCCCTTGCAGCGTTGGGCGATCAGATAGCTCGAGAAAAAGATCAGGGAAATAGATTCCGGGAACAGTCGATTCGCGAACGAAAAGGAATAGTAAGAGGCTTCGAAAACAGGCCAGTGTGTGCCTTCGTCTCTTGCAAAAAGAGGGACACGTACATAGATGTTAGTACCATGCATGCATGGATGTAGATGTAGATGTAGAAATGGAAGTCTGCTCCTGGACAAACTGAAAGCACAAAATCGGGCACAATATTTATCAGAATGGCATATGCGACTCGGGTCGATAAGTATGACAATGATGTTCCAAGCAGAAGGGTGGGCCGGAAACAGATGACGAATGTTTTCAGGGCCTTCGGAATAAGCCACGGGCCACCGCTCGGTCCCTCCCAAATGTTTCCGAAATCTCTGGGGCTTCCATTATAAATCCCAGATGAATCTAGCGCGATTCCCGGAATAGATTTCGGGCGGTAAATAACGCTTGATGTTGCATTCATATTATCGCATGAAATTCGAGAATTGCTGTAATCTGCGGAGTGACGCTGCTGGGGATGAATTCAACAGAACAAATGACACTCGGCATTCATTAATAGCCGCTGTTTTTTACTCGCAGAAGCACGAGGGGAGATATTGAAGGTTTTGAAATCAGTGACTAATATGAGAGTCGCCCCAAATATACCTTCCTTTCATGAAAATGACATTACAAAGAATGCCAGAAAAGATTGCTCCACAAAAGGAAAGTGGACAAATGCCAAATCCAGCGAATATAGATTTTTCGGTACATCATTATTTTCGAATTAACATACAAAATGAGCAGTATATACAGAAAATAGATATAAGAAGCATTCTTTTCATAAATTCAATTCCTCCTCTAGCGATAAGTGATGCTAACGTAGTAGAAGATTAGGTTGATTGGTTCATCCACCCCAGGTTCTTGTGTCTTGGTTGTGCTTTCATACAGTTATGTTGATGTTGAAAATTAGTCCATTTATTATTAAATGTAAAGAGTGATCTCAACTCATCTCACCTACATATTTTATTATGGGAAGCTAAGAAAGATAGTGAACTTACATAATATATTATGACACCTGAATCAAACACATCTTTATTCCTGTGAGAAATTTGCATTTTCATGCTAATGAGAGTAAGATTGCCTTCGGCAGTAGTCAACAGGACTTAGATCTTTTTGATGTCTTGAATACTTTACTTGCTCATTGGAGTCTTTACTTGTCCTCCCAAATTCAGCACTTGCGTTACAAATGACCTGAGCAAAGGATAAAAAACAAAGGAAATTTACTTCTCAAACATTTCATACGTACGAACTATGGAGAAAAAACTGACGGGAATTCAATAGGAGGTTGCAACGGAGGTGAAACATTTCGGGCTCATAAACATACTTGACTTTCATTTGACCTTCTCTCTTAAGGAAACTACCTAACAAATCAAATATACGATATCATTTTCCGAAACGGGAATTATCGATCCGTAATGAGCAGCCCTTTTAAAAAAGGCGTCCGTTAGCTGACCGTCGTGAAAAAAAATAAACATCGCGGAAGTTTAACTTTCGATGGTGCGAACTGTGCTCAGAGCAGTCGGCTCGGTCATGGGACTTTTAAGAGGGATCAATACTTTTCACATGCAACTATTCGCTACCATAAGGGGGGATCGATTGTGGATCCGCCGTGGAAGAATGCCTTTCGCCTCCTTGGACGCACCAGTCCACGTGGTCGCCCCGCCCCCCTCCGCTCGTTTCCATGTCAACCGTGAGTTTACGCGACAAATGTCACATGAAAGAGGTGGACGGAAGCGCAGGGCGATCCCCAATAGGAAGGGTGCCCGCCGAGATAGAAATAAAAGAAAAACGTGCCCCGAAAGTCAACCGACGGAGCCGCAATCATTTATTCAGCGCCACCTTCCTGGAGATTCCGGCGCCAAAAGAAGGAGAAACTGGTGGAAATGATTGGAGAAGGAGGCGGTGACCCCACCACGGCGGCTCTTTCGGTGGGGCAAAGAGGTGAAACAGATCCCTTTCCAATTGCCTAAATCGCACCACCCGGGAACCGCAAAGTGGCGTGCACCGAGAACCCTTCCTGGGAGGCCGAGGAGGGAGCACCGGGAGGCGCGAGGACTGCACCGGGAATCGCCCGCCTCTCACCGGCCGAGAATCTCATTAGCACTCCGCACGACTTGGACTCGGTCCCCACGGCGAAGACCAACCGCGAAGGAATGCAAGAGAAATAACTATAAAGGCCTTCGGCGACTCACGAGTTTGTGTTCGCTGACTGGCCCCCGAAGAGTCTGTGTCTCCCCTGGTCCTCTCCCAATCCATAAATGCCCGCAATGGACGCCATCGGGCGATCCCCAGAGGCGCGGCTGCCGTCGCACGCCTTATCCTCCGGAAGATCCACTCAAACAGTGCACCGACACACGATCCGACGTATCCTAGGACACCAAGTCCGGCGCCCGACACCGCGCCAAAGCTCTCCTCCGCCACCACCGATGCACGGTGCCCACGGAGGTAGTCCCATGGCCGGCACGGGGGTAATGTCTCAAGGGGCCCCACGCGACGGGGGATGGAGCGGCGGGAAGAGCCCCCGCGTGGGGACCATGGGCGAAGGGACAGCGGCCGTCCTGCACAACCACGGCCACTCGAGGCTCTTCGTAGAGCGCGGAAAGCCGCGCGGCATCGCCAGCGGCAGCGGAGGGGGCGAAAGAGGAGGGAGCAGATGTTGAGGGGAGGGGCCGATGCGACGCGGCGCCTGAGTGGGGCGCCCGCTCCCCTCCCCGCCGGCGCCAAGGGTGGGGGGCCAAACACCACGAGGAGGACGATCGGGAAGGGAATTCGATGAGAAAAAACGACAAGAAAACGCGAAATAAATAAGTAGCGTCTCTGTAGGGAGGGGACTGGGACCGGGAAGTCTCCGGCATGAGACGCATCGTCCCCGTTAAGTCCTGACCTATCATCGGGGTTGATATAGGTCTGAGGGGGGAATTGATTTAGAAAACGGCGTGGGAAAAACTGAGTGAGGGTATGGAGAGCCAAAGTGAGGCCTAGGGTAAAGTATCCGCTGCGGGAGATCTCCCGAGAGGAAGTGGGGGTATGCATATGACAACTCTGCGCAGTCCTACGCATAGAGGAATCTAGAATAGAAACTTTTGGACGCAAAACACTATGGAAATAGAGCAACTGGATGATCGAACCCCACGATGGGGGGGCGTGCGGAAAATGCCCCCTCCCTTGGGACACGCACCACCGCACTATTCCCCTAATTCCGCCACCCTCCAGTTAAGGGAAGAGTCCATCCCGGGGAGAGGAGGGAGTCCGGGCGTCGAGCAGCGGTCGCCCGCCACGGAGACCGGAGCATGGGAAGGGCGGGGAGTCATAGCGATGAAATATGACTCTCGGCGGGACATCGCTCTTCAAATCTTTCCGCGGAGATCTGTGTCCCACGTCCGATGAATAAGAAGGAAGGACACCGGCCAAAGGATTCTTGCTTAGTAGACCAAATTGCTGCGGACGTCTCTAATCCCGCCGAGTACTTCAAATTACAGAATGGAAAAGAGCGCGAAGATGAATGAGAAAAAAGGAGACCGCCCAGGGATTCTTTCATTGCCAACGCTTGCTATAAACGTTTCTAATCTCGGGAAATGTCTACCCTCGAAGGATATCAAAATAGGGAACCGAACGCAGTAAAATCTAGGGGGCGTGGCTTCTTTTAGTATGGGCTTGACTCCTCCCAAATAGATAAACTCTCATACAGAGAAGAGACCCGGGCACAAGTGGTGTACCTATGTGACATAATTGGGGGTCCATAAAATATTTCCAGAAACAATCGTCCTGAATCAATTCAAAATGTTTTTAGCATAAAAGATGGTTTTAATTTGAAAATCTGAAGTCTGAGAGAATATCGATTTTACGTGTTTTTCCGAACGGGAACTTAAGTAGATAATAAATATTTTAATGCGTTTGGAGAGGCTTAGAAACCCTCCTTCGCTGTGGATTTTAAAGGGAGCATATTTCCTTCTGCGAGACGCACCCTGGAAGGCTGCTCAAAAGTCCCTAAAATCAGAATAAAATTCTCTTAAACGTATTGGGAAAGCATACAGTGGTATATATTTGCCTTTGCTAATATAAATGTAGTTTAAAAATTAAATGAAATATATCACAGATATATTACACAGATAAACCAAATTACATTTTAATTTACTAAACGTCACGTATGAGTAGTTAGGTGAGCATCTATAAAAAAGAATTACATCATGAGAAGTGAATGCAGGAAATTCGGTATGGTAATTGGGAGGAAGTTAATATATTCGAAGAAAACGCGTTGAGTTAAAAACGCAATGAGTGAACGGGACGTTAAGATAGAGGCAGAGAAAAGAGAGCAATGGAAAATCAATTTCTACCGGTCTATAGAAAAATCCAGATCATCATCTTTGATTATCTGAACGATGATGACACAAATGTTTGATATTCTTTCGGTGCTATCGAAAAGAGCCTATTTTTTGGGCGCATGGGATGGACTCTTAGGAAGAACGGCGTACCGAAAAAGATACTTGGACTTAAGGGCTTAAAGCTTCGGGTGGGCTTCTGTAGGATGAATTTTCATTGCTGCAACAGGCAAGCAGTAAAAACAAACTCCTAACGCTTCCCTAATAACAAGAAAGGGAGAGAATTTTGTGCGTTAAGGATTCCGCCCTAGGGAATAAAAAGCGGGTAATTAGAGTTTGCGCCCGTTTGTACAACCTCCGTGCTCTTGAGTCTCCCCAAGGGATATTGTTTCCGCAATGACTTAACAGCAGTTAGGATCTAGTGGCCAACACGTGCTGGTGGCCAAAGACGGCAATTAATAGGTAATTGAAATGTTAAATCATATGAACGGATACATGGCGCTTCTATTTGTTGATTCGGGCAGTTAAGCAGCCTGAGTCAACCTTCATATTCTACTTTGGTTGAGGAACAAGGAGTAACCAATTCTGGTATGATTCTAACTACCCTCTATAGGGAAAGAATATCGAAAATTTCATCCTTTAAAGAGATTATTATCCTCTGCCCTTTTTGAAAATCGATTTGTTAATGGAATGGTTCATGAAAAGCGCTGTATGACGACTTTTAAGGAAAAGAAAACATAGAGCAAGGTAAGAATTTGAAGCAAAAGGCGTTCAGTAAGAGCTTTTTATCCAAAGGAGGACCTCGATAACGATTTTGCTTTGTTTCCTCAGTATACTGCGGAACGAAGAAATCTTATTTATTATAATCTAAATCCATCTTTATTAATTACAACCGATGGTAATACTACCTAGCTGAAATGATTTTTTCGCGATTGAATTTTAAGCATTTCTTAGCGTCGTAAAACTTAACGGATACTTTTTAATTTCTACTTTGACGATTTAATTAGAGGACTTAGCCTGACCTTCACATCTATGGTATGTTAAATTCAGTCTTGGTCCAGGAAGATTCAAGTATTCGCACATCCATCATTATCCGGAAAAATGACTCCGCCATTTCTTAGAATTCCAATTCTGGTTGCCGAATCCATCGCGATGAAAATGACGTGTTCTATTCTCCTACAGGATCCCATAGAGGATTCTTGTAGCAGTCACTCCTGGAAAGTGGGTTACATGTCTTCAGTCCACGAGAGTGAACGGTATTTCGGCACGGTACGGGTGTATGGAGTCGATCGAGATATTTGGGGAGATAAAGCGGATATAGAATAAGGCAGGTGGAAGGAGGAGATAAGAGATAATCGAAGGGTGATAAGGGCTGATTCTGTATTGGGGAGTGGGGTTAGGGGGCGGGGGAGGGGAGGAGGAAAGAGGCTCCAGAGATGGAAGATCCGAAGAGTGTCGCAGGGGCACCAAATGACTCATTGGAGTCTTAATTTGGCTGTTTGAGGGGAGGGGTGGAGGGGAAGCCAATGCGGGGGTGTGTCCAAGACGGGGATAGCAATGAGTCAGGAGCTAATGCAAGAGGGGGTTAATTAATCCCCTGCTTAATCCGAATTATTGTCATTAGGAGCAATCCAAATTTACTTGCAAACTTTGCGAGAAAAACATTTCATTCGTAAATCCGTACTTAATTTAAATTTTATTCCATTTACCATGCGATATTTATTTCTGACGTATTTGTGTTATTCCATGATTTCACCACTCTTGAACGTGAGGTTTGTAACGTGTTTGACAACATGGTTCCTACCACAAGGTCTTGCCAGAGTCTATTGATAGTGAGGTTTGTAGCTAAGGTTTCTAAATGTTTATAAGTAACTTCAGGATTGGTTAACTACTTGAGTGAAATGGCGCCGAACAGGGATTATTAAGTCATGTGAACCTAACGAAAGGTATAACCCTCACGCGCATACGGTCTATTAGTTGCTACTATATCCTAAGGGAATATTATATATTTAATATATGTCGAATATAATTCCAAACTGCATGCATAACTGTAACTAAACGCATAACAGGAAATATTGGCAATGTAATTTGGATGAAACTGAGGAAGGAAATCAGATTTCGATGGATTGTGATTTCTGTATAAATGGTTGTGAATGCTAACTGTTGAGTTATACATACATACAAGGGACTTTATTAGGTGAAATTGGGACCTTTTAGTCCCATCTTCCATTTAACCAAAAACATTTACAAAACATATGACATAGTATGTAAAAAAATTCAAATCATATAACAAAATAAAATACAAGTCTATAAAAAAATATTTAAAAAATACAAAGATATAAATCTATATAACAAAATGAAATATATTCTTATACAAAGTACATATCTATTAAAGATGATACCAAAAACAATTAAAAATGAATACTTATAATATATATATATATATATATATATATATATATATATATATATATATATATATATATATATATATATATAATAAATATAATATAATACAGACTTATACAAAATTGAAATACTATATCCTAATGGAATATTACATATTTTAATATATGTCGAATATAATTCCAAACTGTTATCATAAAGAAGTTGTCAAAAGAGTTATCATAAGAATGAATGTTGACAGCATATTCTTTCAAGTAGGCTCATCCCTGTGTTTGAATGTTATAGCGTACGAATTCATATATGAACCTCGTTTTTTCTATTTCGTTTCCCTCAATATTCCACCGCATTAACGCATCGAAACTTCATTCGAGCCGAGAGCATAAAAAGAGTGAATCCTTGAGATCGCATGAACTCCAAGTATCCAATATCTCCAACCTCGGATTTTCCAAACCTCCCATGTCCTTCCCGATTTTCATATCCGCCAGAGTCGCCCATTACCTTGAATGGGAGGGAGTTAACCTTATTTCCGAATTTTCACTCAATGCCTTCAATATGTGACGACGGCCCAGCGGGAAGGCCTCACGGATAATGAAACGAGTCCTTGGCTGAGGATTTTCAATCAGAGCTCCGTAAATTGACGAACGCCCCTGCGATTCACCAGAAGGATACTGTAGAAGGTGCAAAACACCCTGAAACGACCCAATTTGGGCAGACATTTAAACGGACGCATCGCCTGCAGCATTGTGCGGGAGCGATCGAGATCACTCAAAATTAAGGAGGGGGAATAAAAACTAATGGGGAAGGAAGTAGGTCGTGCGAGAAAAACAAAAAGCATTCTTCTTAACTCGGCGATAATAAATAATCGGGTGAAAAAAGGGCGAGATGGTGTGCGGAGAGAGGGGATTTGGCAAGTAACGCCTTCAGACTGAGACCGTTCACTCTTCCCTATAAACCACTGCTGCGTGTACTTCACGGATAATTATTCTCGTGGACCAAAAGGTCACTTCTGCAGTGCGGTTCCTTTTTTTGGCGGCTGCACGCTCTCATTCGCCCGACGAAAAAATGGCGAATTCGTGGGATTTGGACTGAAAAGTTTGCGCCCAGAAATTTGTAGCGAAATCCCCCTAATTCGTACGTAAGCGGGGGATTGAACACAAAGAGTCTTGAATAAATATTTTCGGTGGGACGTCGATCTAAACTGATGCCTCGGGAGTTGTGGACCACCGGAGTCTCAAAATGTTTCGATTTGGTTTTATCTTGCTTCTGGAAACAGGATTTATACTTTAAGACCTCGACGCACTACAAGCCGAAGTTAGCAAATGATGCATCAGTTGTACGTATATCTGACGACTACATTTTGAATAGAATTAATCCCTCTCAAACGTTCGATTCCTATAGATGGATCCCTTTTACGCAAATGAAACATTGTTTAAATTTTAACTAAAAATCAAAATAAAACACTGTTATCTCTACTTAAAATAATTTAACGCACGTTTTAAAAATTGAATAACAAAATATCAACCATTTTGTTAGTTGCCATAGTGAATAATTGAACAAATACTTATTAAAAAATAACTTCCACAATTAAAGTTTATTTTATAACGTAGGTACTATATATGTTTAAGATAAATTCCTCCAAGTGAAGGCCGAAGAGATTGTGAAGGCCGAGAGAATATATTTTTCTTTGGAGATCTGGATTGTGAACTTAAATTTTTTTTACACAAGAATACAGGGGTAGAATATAAAAGATATATAAAATAGTGCTTCGTAAACAGACAATGAATTAGAATATTTTCGTCGTATTATAATAGGAATTATATTGAAGTGAAACTTACCTAGTGAGACTAAGGATTGTAATTTAATTTTTTCTCGAGATTATATTCTTGAAATTTTTCAAGTATTTAACATTCCTTTTCGGTAATGCCAGTATCACTGCTCTAAACCAACCAAAGCCCTAAAATTCCAGATAGCCAACCAATTCATTAAATTCTTCCAACGGGTTTTCATCCTCTTTAATCTTTGATGTTTTCTTTCCATCGTAAGCCACATTAAAAGGGACAGCTTCACCAATTAATTGCCCTAATTAAAGGAATGTTTCCCCTTTGACACTCTTCTTTCGCCCGCCCCAGAATTAATTTCGTAGCCTTTCATTCTTCGGCCGAACGGAATCGACGACCGATCTTCTCCTTGATTGTAGACGGATTAATTGCAGCATCCCTTTAAAAGCTCCTCTGATGTGTCCTCCCACGCCCGCAGACAAGATTCCGCCTTTTTAAAACGTGCTGCGACAGGTGCATCGCTATTTTACGAGGCTGTCATCCCTCGATAATCCAACCTCGGCTTTCGATGGTCGTAAACCTCCACAAACGACCGTCCGGTTGCGATATAACGGAGGAGGACACGGGAGAAGAGGTTTCCATAAGTAGGAACCAACTCAAACGGATAAAACCACGATTTTTCCGGATGAATGCTCGTTGAAAAAGGTACCGCTGCTTAAACTCGAATCGGCCGAGATACATCGAGTTATCTGTGGAAAAATAACGCCATTTTCTGTAGCTCATAATCTATAACTAATTGGACTGCGTCTTATATGTTTATTTATTATGAATTCGAATTGAATTAGCTGACATTTGGGATTCTCTCTCAACATGTTCCTTATTTCATAGATAATGATGTAATGATACTATCTTTTATCGCAAAGTAGTTTTCTTCTTCTCCCTTAATATCAATATTTATATTATATCATTAGCGTCAGAGAGATAGAGGTAATAAGTACTTTATTAATACTGCAGCCCTTATAAAGAAGTTGTTATCACTGCTCCTTAATTAATTAAGTGATGCTTAATCATAAATGTATACAGATGAGTGTATGTGATACTCAACTTTACTAATTACCATTCCGTACGTATTTTCGATTTCTAGTGTAGCTAAATATTTCTCAAATTTTCACCTCTGATAATTCTCATTAAAATCCACTATTTCTATATGGCCTCAAAAACGGAACTTTTTCCCGCTTTGAATAATAAATTCTCTCTGGAAAGGTCATCATGCCATTTTCATTTTCTGGGTGTTGGAAATTATCTCTAGAAAATTCATTTACTTGGCACTGAAGTCATCTCCTTTCTTCTGTTTTTTTGTGTACTCTAACACAATCTCAGGATTCTCCCTACATTTCCAAATAAAACCTTCTTAAATTGACTTATGAAAAGGCTTTACTTGAGGACAGGGCTTAGCATTTACTATGGACGTCTGTAACTCCTGGAAAATTGAAAGTTTATGATGCAATCAGGACCCTGAACTGGAATCTTCTGCATCTCTTTATATCTAAAAACCCAATCAGATTGCATTGTAAGATAGTTCAACTGGCTAGAGTATCCACCATCTCTGATACAAGATCAGAGTTTGTGTCCAGGTATATGTGTTTTCCTGGGCAGTCACTATTGTTTAAGTTATCATCTTTCCTTTTCCATACAGATTTTAATTCTTGATTTCACGACGGAATGATACTGTAGCTTACATAATTATGTTATAAGAATTATAAATATATATATAATTATGTTAGTTAAGAATTTTTAGAATATTCCGATGAAACATATGAGGACCTTTGGGATTAAAGATTTATTTATAGATACTGCAGATACATATACAAAGTACTACATATGTACAGTTACTACATTTTCAATTACTACACCAGGCTCTTCCGAGGCATTCATACCCTTCTTACTTTAGATATACCCGCGCACGAGTCTAGACTTGGCGCCCCAGCGAAGTAAAAAGCGCGCCCCGAGGACAACATCGCCGACGACGAGCGGCCATCTGCCGAGAGCACCGCACCTGTTCCGGCGATTTATAAAAATCTCGGCTCCCGAATCGCCCTCTGATTTTGGCTCCATCTCACGGAAATCATTAGCGGCTCATCTCGCAAACATATGCTCGGGTTGTGCTACTCCCAGAAACCGGAGGAGGGTCGCTCTCTGCCCATGGAAATTCCTCATAATCCTCCGCTGCTATTGAGTGGCGCCACGTGTGTTTGAAGCGCAAAGGTCATCGAGTGATTTCTTTTGAGTTTGATCCAATTGGCAAGTCACAATCCTTCATCGGTCGGCAGAGACTTTTGAGGAAGGAAACGTAATATTCAACCAATTGCTAACGGCGTCCAAAGGGAAGAATGGGAAAGATTTTCGTCAACAACATATTCATTGACCGTAAAGTAATTTGAATCCTTCAGGGAATACGGGGTTATACGCATTGGAAATAATCTGCGATGAATATTTTAATCTGAAAAATGAATACTACCAACAAACCTCTTCAACGTTTACCCCAATGTAACCTATAAAAGTTTAATCTATGGATGAACTATGTGGAAGTCCATAACTGGCTAGAAAATAATTCAGTGTCAATATTCCACTTTGACCAGTTTTGGAGTATTATGTTAACCGGAACATGTACAAAATTGTCCAAAACCGGTCATTTTATTAACAGATAAAGTGCAGTATTGACTCTGAATTAATATCTACGAACTGTTAAAGTTTGTCTGCTTCCCTGGGCCGGCCCCTGACTCTAAGCCGCTCTGAGGCGGGAGGTTTCTGGCAGCCTTCTCCATATGATTCGTAGCCAGAGATTAAGTTTTCTATCCCACTGAGATTAAAAACTACCTCTAGTTACTTCTTAATTATTTATTCTTACTTCTTTAATAAATATTACTGTCAAATTAACAACATATTAATTATACCAAATGCGAAGAATTGTTTTGCGTTACTCAGATGATTTAGGATGCGATATGGGAATCCTTCAATGATAGAATATTTAAACAAAGAATTAATTCACTTAGTAGATTCAGAGAAAGTACGTTTCCAGAGGGTGTAGCCGATATTAGGCGTTCTTCCTGTTATATAGACCGTTCCGATTCTCCGAGGAATATAAGTGAATTGAATACTAGAACGAGTCGCTTCAAAAATTAATTTTTTTCCACGAAGTATTCGATTAGAAAAATAGATCCATGGTACATGCAGTTCCTACCACAGGCCGAAGGGGGGTATGCAGGATGAATATGCAGATGTAGATGTTGGAATTAATTGAATGAAATCGATAGGAATGACTAGGAATCTCATCTCGAATTTCTAGGAAACATGGGTTTATCCTTTTCTTTGGAATATTTTGCTTAGATTTAGTATAAGACCGGTAATTCTCAATCTAGTCCTAATTTAAAGTCATTAATTATCATTATAAAGCTTAGAAAAGACTACATCAATATCCTGTTAAGTACTGAGCCTTTTCTGAATAACACTAATCTCGGTATTTTTTGTATATCCCTATGAGTGACTGTAATATAGCGGAAGGTTTAAACTGTCTAACCACAAACAGCATTAAGCCGCCCCCTGAATTAAGCGACGGTCACACTTATTTACTTTCTGAATCAATGGAGGACCGATGCAGGAGAATGATGAAAATGAAAACTGCATTGGAAAAATCCTCGGCAAAATCCATGCTAAGCGATTCGTGGTTGTTTTGTTGCTGGCCAGAATTCGGTGTTATTGGGATTGAGAGGACAACGGGCCCTTACGTCATGCGGCCCCTAGATTAGCCCTGCGCCACTCCGGGGACGTAACCCACTTTGAGAAACACTGCTATCCACTAAATTCCGCAATCAGCGGGGAAATATGCAAAATAAAAAGACGGAACACTCCATGCAATAGGCCGAAATGCAGTACCGCTGGGCCGAGAGAATTTTACTTGGCCAATGTTTATTAATATAAATGCTGATGGAAATCTGAGCGAGGTGGGTTTAAGTTTTGATCAACATTATTTCCATACGGAATAACCTCGAGAGTAATATATGCCTCAAATAAAAATGTTATATTTAAAAGACTGTTAGGAAATCTAAATAATATCAATGACCTAGAATCATAAATGCATAGATACATATAAACGTCTTTGTCGGACGAACTGGGGACTAAGAAGTCTCTTCTCTCATTTAACCCTTCTTAAACATGTCACCTTGGAACCTCAAAATGAAACCGTTGCGGAAATCCTAAAAATGAACATCCAATTTCCTTATCCAAGTGTAGGATTAAAGTTGACCACTATAGATGGAATATGATTCTATGAAAACGATAAGCCACCCTAAAATGTGAATAATGATTTTCTGATTATAAACTAAGGATTGAATATGACAATGTATTAATTCTTCCCGGGTTCTCGGCCGGTTAATAATGGTAATTTCCACCGACGTTTTGGCTACCATCGCAGCAACTCTCGACACCTTGAAGATGGCTGTTAATTAATTAACTAATTTATTTTAACTTTTATGGCGAGGTTAGGCCCAAGTGGGCCTCTCTTCCACCTAACCTCGTATGCGGTCAGAATATGAACAATTAATAATTAAATTTTAAAAAAGACAGAGTAGTGTGTGAGGAAAAATCTCTGCAACTGGAGGTTGCTAAAGAAAACTCACGTAGCGGGAAAACACCCACAGAGAAGGGGGGTGAAAAAAACCGCGAAAACACAGTAAACATAACAATGAAGTATTGACAATAATAAAATTACATACAGCATATACATAAATCAATAAATTAACAGAAAATACAAATATCATTAATTACAAGAGAAAAATATAACATTTACTAAAGTGAGAAAGAAAATGAGGAAAAAAACCACAGATATAATGAAATTTCTTACTAATTAATATTCGTCAAAAAAAGTAATAAATAAATAAAAGGTCAGCCAGCGGTGTTTGTCGACTTTTTCAAATTTATCTCAGCAGAAAGGGGGTTAGATGAACATGAAAATGAAGAAAGAAGTTAAGTCGGTAGCCGAATCAACCATATCGCCAGTATCAACCGGCTAAGAACCCACCAAGAATGTATTCACGGCATTCGCTAGGAAAGAACTGAGTCTTTCTGATATAGTAACAATACTCTAAGGGCATATACGGATCATATCAACCTATGCAGTCGGCAAGGATCACTGAAAATAATGATTTCCACATTGTTATCAAAGCCGAATGTTACCAAAGGTTCGCTTGTTTGTACAAAGATAAGGAAAGAGAAGAAGAGAGAAAGAAAGGAAAGTGGGAATGAAAGGAGATAGAGAGAGATGGGTCCACTTTCGACGACGTGACTTTTCTTCTCTGGATGGATGAGCGAACGCGTCCAATCTGACGCCACTTTGCTCCATCTCTCTTTCCCCGAAGACAAAAGAAGAATCTCCACCGAACTCGGATCAGTAAATGTTAGATTGTGTACGACTGAAAATTACCGTTCCCATTGTCACTTAAGCCGACTATTCTTGATCGAAATTTTACGGAATGTTTCCTGTTTTTTACTCATATCTCCATAATATTCTTACTATTATTTTTATAAATGCGAATTTTTGTCGAAGTAAGAAATTTGTTCAAAAGGCGACGTTTTCTTTATCTGAATTGGACACATTAGCAAAAATCGTTAGCTGATTTTACTGCCCAGAAAGATAATCGGTCATAACCCACCGGTGGGTCATACCGCTGCGAACATGTTAACTAATAATGCAATTAGGAACATCAAGTGATTACATAAGTTTAAGAACCAACTTATTATATCAATTCGCAAATATAGCATCGATAAATGGATATTATATACTGATTGATATTACCCAAGTGTAGAATAGTATTAAGATAAAATTTAATAAGCACTGCAGATAACCGTGTAAGATTTCCATGGTTCTTGAGAGGCCATAAAGATTACTAAAGGTGACTAACATACCAATATTATTTAAATTCGATTTTATTCCATCGTTTTGAGACAGAGGAATATATAGTCTCTGTAATTCACGAATCAGTTTCGATGGAAAGTTTTGCTATGCAATGGCTTTGTTAGTTCAATTAATACCACGATACGAGATTAAAATCTTAAGCTTTCCGAGTAGCTAAACCTTGGACTTTTAAATTTGTAATCTTCTTTAATACTAATTTCTCCATGGCGTGCTTTAAAACCGAAAATTTTTCAACGATGTTTTATGCAGTCGTTTCACATCCATCAGGCATATCGATCGAGAGAGTGCAAAAAAAAGATGGACTAGATAAGTGATATGCATTGCAGATAACGCTTGAATAGAATCTTTTCTGTCCTAAAAGGCCTGAAATGTAAATCATTAGTCTGAAGATTATCAGGATAATATGCAAGCGAATGGCCAAGGAACGAAAGAGGCAAAGGAAAAATATCTCTCCCTTACTCTGTACCGACCTCAGTGCGTACTTCAGCTACAATTTTTTATGAAACCCTTAACGACGAGAAATTTTGGCGAGAGTGAATGGCCATTCTCATGTCTGAAATCGTGATTAATTACCCGCTTCTAACCTTAAGCCGCTAAATGCAGTCGTTAACCAAATGTGCCTGCAACCGCTAAGCGCGAGATGTCCGCGGGGGTTTACTGAGTTTTCGTCCGACAATCTTTTGGGTTACGACTAATGTGAATGAAAACCAAAGAAAAATAACGTTCTTTCAATCGTGATTGTCCTTCTATAAGCATTTCTAAAGATATTCGTTATCGTCTCCGCGAGCTCTATTTTAAGAGAGGGTTATTCTAAGTTTGAAACAATAATTAAGTATTACCTACAGCACTATTGAGATCAGATTTTAACCTTTCTTAATAAACTGAAAACAAAAAATGCTGTATGAGCTCAAGGCAAGTTTTATAGGAAATTTTCTACAAATGTTCATAATCATACAATGCAATATAGATTTTTGCAATAAATTATGAAAGCTTCGATAAGGTATTGGGATTTACACGTAAAGTTTTCTTTTTTGATTACTTGTCCCAATGAACTAAGCCAAGATAAGAGAAGATGCATTCCATTCTGAGCAACGATTACAAATATATTTACTCTAAAACTATATTCCCCGTCGAGAACCAACGAAAACTTAAGCCAGTATCATAATAAAAACAATAAATAACGACTAGCTACTACATTACTGAGATACAATTATTTGCCTTCCTTTTCTTATTTGTTATCCAGCACAAGAGACTAGTCGAAAGAGATGTCCAAATGAACCTCACCCCGCAAAATAAAGTCCACCTATATATCTACGATCTTTATCAAAACAATTAAGCTTTAAAAAGACAGGAAGCATAATTTTGACGAAGATTACTAAACAAGGAAACCAGGATGCAAAAGAATACATCTCGCGGTCAAAGTCTAAAGCGGAATATTTTCCCTTCACAATTCTTTTTAATGTCCAAGAATATTTTATGGGAAAGGGAACGAGATTTCTGGAAATAAATTTGATGGGGTACTTAGGCGAGTGAAAGGGGTTTTTAGTAAAGTACTCCGGAGCGGTATTGTTCTTTCCGAAAGCGATACTGTTCTTTCCGACAGAAGTATTTGCGCCCGGCGTCGCTCGGTTGTTTCGAGATAAACACAGAGAGCGTTTTCATCAAAATGTCGAATTCGCTCTTTCTCTGTCGCTACATTTTCTCGAAGGTTAGGGAAGCGGAAGGAGAGACCTCCGCAGACATTTGTTCTTCTAGATAAAGGCCTTCATTGTGAGGACCAATTCTTCTTCTTTGGCCAGGCGACGGCCCATCCACGCAAAGCGAATGCAAGTCTACCGATGGATCCACTTGTAAGAATTCGAGGGGGGAATGCATGGCTATGCCACACCCCCTCATACACACGGCACCCGGGTGCCGATCCTTGGGTGCGGCTGCGATGCCCTAGGGAAGGTTCGCTTTTGGCACAGCGCCAATACGGAGCCCGGGACTTCGAGAGCGACGGTGGAGAGGGATGGAGGAAGGGGTGGGGGAGGGAGGTGGGGAGTGAGGGAGGGAGGTGGGGAGTGAGGGAGGGAGGTGGGGAGTGAGGAAGAGATGGAGGGATAGATGAATAGGAGAGAGAGGGGAGGGGGGAGAGATATATATGGAGGGGGTGGAGTTGAAGAGAGAGATTTGCAGACGGGATACATAAGAATAAAAAGAGAAGGGAATAGATTGAAAGGAAGGAAGAAGGGGGAAGAAAGATAAACACGAGAAAGGAGATGTAGATGGATTGTTAAAGGTCAAGAATAACTGATTTCTCTACCCTTTACTGGAAGAGATTCGGTGCTGGAGAGTCTTCCTTCCTTCCGAATTCCTAATCCGATATTCTGTGCATGCACAACGCAGTCTATCGCAGTAACAACATAATCCCATATTCCATCTACCATATTGTCTTCCAGTGAAGAATACAAGAATATAAATGCCTAATTTACTTTTTCCACAATGTTATTCATAGCAGTTAAAATAACAAAATTTCTACGGTTTAAGTGATGTTGGCATTCATCTAATCACTCCTTACTGAATGTTATGAGAAAGAAAATATTCACAAGACTATATTGCTGTATTTAAATCGACTTTGCTTAAGGTAATGATACTATTCACCCGGTCACTCTGTAATAAATTCTATAAACATTTATTCACAAGATCTTTGTAGTGGATTTAAATATACTATTTTCCTTAAAGCATCTTAGTTCAGTGAGAAAATAATGAAAAAATACCTCGATCCTCTTTTATTCTAGTTGCCTCATCCTTATCCCAAGCTTTTGAATTCTAATGGTATTGGGGATAAGGAAAAAAACTAGCCTTCGGGCTAATAGCTGAATAGAAACAAGTGCAAATACAGTAATGGAAAAGATCAGTAAATCAGAAAGAAAGTATGTTTAAAGAAATTCTACGACTGAAGGTCAAAATAAAACACTAAAAATTGTGAGTTTCACGTCGAGTACAAAAATTAAGGAAATCGTGCGTATTTGAAATTAATAAATACATTAATGAAAAGAGAAAGTAAAGCATTAAATAGGGAGATAGGCAGCTTTGTATTGAAAGAGAAAAAGATAGTTAAACAGAGGAAGAGAGAGATTGATGAAAGTTGATAAAGAGAAAAAGAGAAGAAACTGAGAAACAGGGAAATGGAAGAGAATAAATGATAGATGAAGATAAAAGAAACAAGGAGAGAGAAAAATGGAGAGACAACAGATAAGAGTAAATGTCGTCGAGAAGAAATGAAGAAGTTGGGCAAGAATGACGTTAAGGAAAATAGAAAGGAATTCAGAGAAAACAGAAATGAAGCAGTTGAAGAGGCAATTAGAAAGAGGAAGTGCAGAGTGGGGAGGAAGGATATTAATTAATATTTACATAACTTCGAAGCATTGTCTCAGGCAAGGAAAACATGGATATAAAAATTGGACTGCCTATTTTCTAGCGACATCCAAATTTTCAACCCTAAAAACTCTAGACACCGTTGCAATAAGGAATATTACTATCCTCTATCGTCTATAACATTATTATCATCAAAAATCTTGATCTTTAAACCGTGTGAGACTGAAGACGTAAGCGATCTAATAGTCTAAATCAGCTTAAATTTGAGTTAACCCTCCAACTAAAACAAATCAATGAATGAGATTTCAATTTATTGCGTCAAAAGCGGTTGTACGGAGGCAATGAGTTAGTCAAAAAACTAGATTTAATTTCGACTATGAAAGCATTAGTATGGTTCCCTCGCGACAAAATACACATTTCGACATAGACGTAGAACAGTTTAAATTAACATAAATAATACTAAGTACAAGTATAAATACAAAAAGATTGTTCCCTTGTGCCATAATCGCATACCCTTTATACCACACAAGATTTCTCATGGTTCCTTATAGGATATCCCACCAAGCGTCCCTACCGTAAATCACCCCGCCGGACCCTCCTCAACCTACACTACGTCAATGTCTATCCATTTTTTAATATTCCATTCAAGAACAGTTTAGCATAGATAAGAAAGAGACGGGAAACAATAGTGGAGATAGAAGAGGGATGAAAACGAAAAGATGGATCGATGGAATGGAAGGAAGACCACGGAGGAGGATGGCCGAAATGGAGAAAGTGAACGGGGGTTGCGCTCGAGGGCATCTGAAGAGGTTGAGGAGGCAGAGATTTGGGCAGAGGGGAGGGACAACACACCGCCACTCATCTCCGATAAGAGCCTCACAAGTTATGAAGTCTGGGGGGAGATCCGTGAGAAGGTCGTGTATGTTTGGCGAGATGGCATGGGGTAGGTTAAGTGGCGGTGGTTGAAGATCGATCCCCGGTCCGGCGGGATTGATCCCCGAAGATAGCTTCATTCAAGCTCCACATTAGCCTTCTCCACATGCGCGAAAAAAGACAAAAGCCCGCTCCACATACAAAGGAAAAAATGCCCCTCGGATATATACTCCGGGGTCTGATTTTTCCCCGTGCATTCCTACCTCATCTTCGTCTACAAATATAAATCTTCCCGTCGGCTGTCTATTCATCCGCCCAACCTATTTTCCACGTCTATTGATATCGCAAATAGCACGAAGAAAAACTCGACTTTTGAATCGAGTGGTCAAAGAATTGCGGAACCTCGATTCTCATCGCGGTATCTGATCTTTCGATGCAGCAATGGAAACGAAATCACCCGCTGCATCTTCCCCTTTTCTCTTAGTTAAAGAGGTAATATTTTACGTTTGACTTCTCGCACAGTATAACGGAAATTATGCCTTTCTTTTATGTAGTCTCAGTCTTGTTCATTTCTGGGTTAATATGAAAGCTCTTAAAGTAGGAATAAAGCTGGATATTAGTCATCCTGATTGTTCTTTTTTAAATACTATTCATATGATTATTTTGTTATTATAAAAGGGACTGCTTATAGCTGGAATTTTCCAGTGAATATTCTTGCTTATTGACGGGTGCAAAGGTAACCTACCTCAATCCTCGTCTAGCCTAGAAGCTTCATTCCCTCACAATGTAATGATTGTAATTGTTGTATACTTTCAAACCTACATTTGTGCTGAACACAATACGACAGTAAATACTGGGTATACCTCACTTGCCTCATTACCTTCCCATCTTGCTTGATAAGACTCATCTCTTCTCCCGATGATAATAATAATATTTTTATAGTGAAACCCCGATATAACGTTCTCGTTTCTAACGATTTCCGGCTCTTTTGGGTTAGAATTCTGCGGTTCCAGCTACAGCAAATACACCCTTAATTTTTCGCCTCTTACGTTTTTCCGCATTTAGAGTCGATTACCCTTGGTCCAGAAAAAACTTAGGATTGAAATTTCACTGTATCGAGTTTAAACGTGGTGTGCCTCACTCCCCACCTCTCTAACCTGGTAATGATAATTTATTTTATTTATTTATTTATTTATTAACAAGCATCAACATACAGCACGAAGCCAATTACTGCCGATGATTAACAATAATAATAATGAACAAAATAACAATAAAATCGTAAAAAATCGGCAGATTAAACATATAATAAAATAACAAATGAATATGCGCATACAAACAAATAAAAAATCATAGAAAATTGTATTTTTCCACGTCAAACTCGTGGAATCATATTCTGAATAGATAATAGATAATGATAAGATTAAAGATAATGATTTTTATATTCAAACTGACCATTTGCTGAACACATTCAAAACAGGGTAATTCATACGTTAAAAGTGGCTTCTTTGTAATTTCCACACGATTCAACTCTCTGCCCCGTATTTATCGAAGACCAATGATTATCCACTCGAAAGGTGGTTTTCGATAAATTTTACCGCGGAAAGGTGGTGGACATGGTATTCTACAGAATCCATCCGTCACACTCTTTACGATTCAATCCAAATCCATCCCACAGTTATCCCATCTCCATGCATGTGAGAACATCCTCACTTTATAGATTTAATCTCATTCCCAAGGTCGCTGACGCTTCGGGAACGCGATGCGTGTGAAAACTGCATTTATTCCTCAATATTTTTCATTCCGCGATGGCTCTTTTTTTACTCCGTTTTATTACCTGGAGCACTCTTTCGTTTGGCTCCGTTTTGAACTACATCAGCATAAATTTATTCGAGCGGCGTTGCGACACTCCCAATAACTCTTGTCCGACTCCTCGATATTGGCACAATTTCTCTATTTTTTGGGCCCAAAACAAGGGCCGCTGTCCTCGCTGAGAATGGTGCGCTGTTGAAATGACGGACATGGAGCCATTGGCCATCGCCGCCGTTTTTTCCGCTCAATCTATTCGGAATAAGGTTTAAAATTGGGCACGTTGGAGCGTGGAGGTAAATGCATGGAATTTGCAGGAAATGGACGTGAGGAATTTATACAGAGCATGTTTTCTCAGACGGAGACAATCGATACAACGGGAATCTGGAGGAGGATGCGTAGCTGGATGTACTTGGCAGACGGTTTTGGCTCGACTTTAAGCGTATTATGTAAATTTTGAATGGACTTACGGTCATTTGTAATTTCAGTTAGGTCGAGAAGAAGCTGTTCTGGTTGGAAGGAAGTTTGTAGTATTCATTAGATCATTAATATAACTTGAAACGTGGTGGCTGGTTCAAATTTGAACCCACATTTTATTTTATTTATTCTTTCAATCAATTAGGTGAGATATACCTTGGGTATCCTATAAATAGTTGAATTAAATTCTTCCTCAGTGACTTTGTAGAAAGATTTAAAAATTTGGAGGTGGATATGATCAAATTTGACTGATAATAAAACAATAATAATGATACATTATAGTAAAATATAATAAAATATCTAAAACATTTCTCTATTTCTTTCACGTCTTATGTGTACATTTATTTTTCCATTATTTGAAGAAAATTATGTTTTTTTAATTTTTGCCTTGAAAACTACTATATGTTGCAATAATAGTATTTTCCATCTCGCGGTCGGTCAACGTCACCATGTCCGTTGACCTATATTTATTTACCTTATTTAATTTTTTACCATAATATGAAGCAAATTACGATAAAATATCTTACGTCATAAATAGCATAATATATTATTAAAACAAGAATATTTCCTAGAATGAAGAGCTTGCCTAGCTTAAGGTGGATCTAGCTCCAACGATTATGGGGATGGGGTCTGGGGATGCTCTTTCAAATAGTTAGGTGATTTTTAGCAGAATAAAATATGAGGAGTTAAGGTAAATACTTACTCAGTGACTTAGTAGGAAGATTTTGTTTTAGTTGGAGGTAGATGCGCTAAAAATTCGTCTGAAAATGTTACTGCAAAGTCGTCCGTTAAAGTTTAAGAAATCAGCCGTTTAAATATCAGACTACAATGAAATACTTTTTGCAATGTCTGTATCAAGATTTTATTTGATGCAGTTTTGTACTATTCAGAAAGATTTCAAGTAAAAATCTTGCGAAATAAACAATATTATGCTACTTAACGCCGTGAATTACAACCTTTTTACTATGCTTTCTAGGGTTTATAATAGAAGGCAGATTTTAAAATATTTTCGCAATCAAAGGTAGATATTTCTTAAAATTCAGAATAATAAAATGAGGCAGAATCCAAAATAAATACAGATGCGCTGCAGTTTAAGAAAACAGCAGCTCAACTACAAAGTATGTATAAAAGTAATGCATAGAATAACGTTTTACTCAAAAATACAAAAGGGAAACTTTCATAGAAAGTGAAGAGGCAATGCATATCTTATGGTTGGATGGAAAGAAAAGGCAAAGAAAAGAAATTCCCTAAAGTTGCGCTCGGGGCGTATATATTTCAGCCACATCCCGTGAAATATGGTAAATGGGAGAGAAACTTTATCGGTGAGACAGTCACATTACTACCGCTGGGAGAGAGGATGGGAGGAGGGAAATTTATGCGTTACATCGGACTTGGCATTAAAATGACATTATTCGAGATTACTTCCTATAATACAGGGCAGCAAATGATGTATCTGAAATACCGCATTTTTGCAATTTTTCCCTCTTGGTAGGCGAAAATACAGAATAATGATAAACGTTTCTGGCAAATGATTGTGAGTTATCTATCATATTGTTTATGAAAGAAGGGGAAGTCAATAGATCTTACTGATAGAAAAGTTGGGTATTCTTAAAATGGTTTCAATGAACTAGATCTGTGATCGAAAACAAAGCATTTTATGCATCGATTTTTGAGCGGAAAACATTGGAATCGTGACTTGAAAGCTGTTTAATAATAAGAATTGCTTACTTTAAAATGATTTATTACATTAAATTGGACAGGTTGGTACTATTTTACATACTTATCATTGAATCACAAATTAAGACCTTTTCCAGTTCCTGAATTCCTCATAATTTTATGTGTTATCCTGAAGAGATAAAATTAGTCTTGGAAGAACAAGAACATTCATAAGTAAGATAATTCTTGAGTAGAGAAATTTTCGAGCCTTAATCCAAATAAAATAACTTCAGCACTTGCTATGTGAGAGCATCACGCGAAAGTTAAATGGACATACTGATAGTTAGTTAATAAGCGGAGGATTTTGACAAGACTGATCCTCCATCGTTAGCCCTAATCACTATCCAAAGCATACCCAATGTAACGACTAATATAACATGCGAGATGCAGGGTTCCTATAGGTTAAATCAACTCTAAATTCCTATAGTAGGAACAATTAATAAAATATATGTGCATCATATTGATGTATATATATTAGCGAGAAGAACTGATAACCAGAAGCAAGGGAGTGATGTTCATATTTGACTAACTCGACTGTTCAGTAAACGTATAGCTTCACAACTGGGCACCAAGAGATGTGAAAAAACCAAGAAGAAGACAGGCAGCTAGAACGTAGACATCATCAACTACCCAATGGTAACTAGATGACGTGGAGCACAGAATGAAGAAAATTGGAAAACGATTTGGGAGGCCAACATCACACGTCGGATTCAAAATGGCGGATGATGACGAAGATTATGAGGGAAACTGTCGTCATCGTCACTCATTAAAGAATAAAGAGAGGCAGTTGGAATCCAGGTGAGGCTCTGTGATCCCGGCACACGGGAGCACTATCCATCCGCGCTAAGCGTCGACTCGAGAAGGAAAAATTTCCCTTATCATTCCGCACGGCGCCTATGCTTTGCGTCCGCTCGAGTAGTTAAACTCGGCTGAAAAAGGCAGGGAAAAAGGGGAAACGAGGCGAGTGCCCTCGTTACCAACGGCGACATGCGGTTTATCACGGGGCGTCGCCGAAGCGCGGCGTGGGCGACTTTTGGCTCTCTTCCGCGTGATCTGAGGAAAGAGATACGCGCGGTTTGGGTCAAGGGTAAGCCCGAGTAAAATACGACGCGGGGATGCAAGGAAAAAGCGTTCGAAATATCCGTCACCGTGTACGTCATCGAAACGTGTTCTCCTCATGAATATTTATTCCATTCTATCTTTAGCTGTTCAGAAGGGGGAGGGGAATTTCCATCCCTAATTAAGGAAAAAGTAGGGTAACTCTTCCGCATGCTTCAAGGGTTTTGCATCACGCTGCGTCCTTTCCCTCCCCTTTGACCCTGTGCTCTACGTTTCCTCCAACGTTTGAAAAAGACGCCAGAAACAATCACTCGAAATTTTCCGCTCGCTGCCGCCCTATTTTTTCCGAACAATCCGCCTCTTTTCCCCCGGCCTCCTTCCGCGGGTTTTTATCCCCATCGCGCCGCCTAAAATTCTCCCAAAGCATCCTTTATGGAGCCTTAAGTAATTCCTCGCCTTTAATTAGTTCCTGAAGCCCTTCTTAAGTGACGTTCATCGATGGGGACTCGGGGGCTGAGAATCATGCCAAAGCGCTCGTCTTTTTTTATTCGAGTTGAGCGTCGGCCAATTCGCCTTCTGCAATTCCCCCAAAGCGTGAAATGGACGGAAAGGCATTCCAGTGAGAGTGCAATCGTGGCGAAGTCGTGAAGGAAAGGGGCCTTGGAGTGCTTCGTTGATCTGACTGTTATTCGCTTGCGTATGTTCCATCAAACACCTTAAGGAGGGCATTAAAATTATACAATTTATTCTGGCTCGAGCCACGAAAAAAGGGCTCCTCTAATTTACATAACGCGTGTGATTACGTAATAACTTTAACGGGATGATTGCGGGCATTAATAACGGGGGATTTACGGTCGTTGTCAGCCCATTTGGCGCGGGCCATATTATTCGACTGAGCATTTATTGTCCGCCAAATGAATCTGTATATACTGCATGGAGTGCCGCTGCGGGGTCGCGCATAATGATTCATAAATTAAGAAGAGTCTGCGAGGGCAAAAATTGAAAGGAGAGACGCCGTCTGCTTGTACGCTGAGTAACATGATAACCTAATTTTCGACTGAAGGAACATTTCACGCAGAATAACCTCCCATTTATGGTTAGTAAGTTCGTTTTCCCAGGGGAAACATACGTCCCTCAATAATTTAACTACGAATTTCGCTTTATCATAACATAAATCGACGAATTTTAAGAGCCGCTTATACTCCTTACTCAATATACTCTTTAGTTCAGCATGCCCATACGTTATTTATCACAAAATAAACAATATTTAATTCTTACAACTGGGGGAGTTCAGAAATCTCTCCAATCGCATGGTCATCAGAGATTCCAAGAAGGAACTAACTCCTTCAGAAATGCAGGATTCAAAAATCAAAACTAAATACTAAGGAGTAATATTTTAAGAAAGATTAATCGACCGAACAAACTCCCTTTAAAATTGAACCCTCCTGAGATTTTAAAACAGCCCATTTCTTTGACAACATTTATTTCAATTTCCTCATATCCACATAGTATCATAGTATTAGAGCAAATGGCTGTACTTTGTATCATGAGAGTTATATCGCACTAAATATTTGCATGTTTTAAGATATTTATTTTGTTCTTAACCTTCTTTATTAGTATTACTGAGATATTGTTTTTATCAGTAATTACAGCAAAAGATACAAATTAATAGAATTATCAAATTTTCTAAAATTTTTTATAGCTTACCACATTGAATCACTACATTTCTACATTTCTGTAATCTCAGGTAAACTTAATGTCAATTCACATATTTTTAATATCTTTTGAAGTATTGCTAATTTCTCAACGTTCACAGAAGTATTAGCTTTTGGTTCTTACTATCGACAATCGTAATCTGTTAACATGAGGTACAAAACCTTTCGTTTAATCATACCGTTTAAATTTTCTTTTGATGATACGATTCCTTGGTTCATCATTAAAATATATTTATTATAAGGATAATGTCCTTTAGTCACGTGTCTTCCAATTCATTCCACTATTGGCCAACTTTGACATTTCTTAAGCAAAAAACACTCAAGCTTATAGTTCCATGAGCAAACATTTTGATGACCCTGGACAACATTTGTTTTGGTTTACATACTAAAATTTCACGATGAATAGTGGCCGATTAATCTATAATTTGAATTGGAATCGAGCTACATTTCCTGTGGTTGTTTTCCTTAAGACATTTTCGTAACACGCTAATAAATTTTAACTGGAAGAATTTGTTTTGCAGGAAGCGAAGGAAAAGTTTGATTTTCATCGAGACAAGGACCGCGGAGGATTAATGCGGAACGTCTGCATACTACGTCTCGAGGGCCTCGGTTCGGGGACCCCCGATGTAAACCGACCACTTCTGTTTACAGAAGACGCGGCGTCGTTAATAGGTTAATTAGGGAGGAAAGAAAAGCGACCGCTTGAAAATCCACTGAATTCAAAACGAGCAGTCTTTTTAAGATTCCTCATCACCGTGGAGATGCAATAATTTCCGGGGCAAAGTCGGAGTGCGAGGCGAGAAACCGGGTCATCTTACACGCAGAGAGACTGAGAGTGTAGGGAATGAGGCGGGACAGTCGCAAGTGCTGCCCTCTATGGACTATCATCGACCATTACCTCCTCATTCGCGGTTAATAAATACTCCAAATATTTTGGTTTCCGCAGAAAAAGTTTGTATTAAACTGACGACTAGTTTCGGTGCTTAAGGGTCATTCTCAAGTCACAAAACACTTCCCAAAGCACGACTTATAAATCCCCCGGAACTATAATTATGATAAAAGGATTTTATTTAGGGCGGGATTGAGACTATAAAGCCTCTTTTTACATCCAAACCTTCGTCATAGATGTATAAAAAAAGAGATAGCTAGAAAAAAACAGTACACAGAAGAAGACTACTTGGTGGATTTAAAAATCCTAAGCTAAGAGCTCAGGGAAAACATTTCTAATGCAGGAAAACACCCTCAAGAAGGGGGGTATGAAAAATCTGCGAAACCTATTACAAACAATGTTATTCTTTTCCGGGCTAAGCAACGTGGAAACATTACGGATTGAGGTGTTACTTGGTGGAATTCCTTCATAATCGTAGAGAAAGTAAAACTCAATTAGTAGTGTTCACACATTTTTAAAAATCTATGGTTCTTATTAAAAAAATCTTTCTCCGGACTCTTCTAAGTGAGTTTTACTTTCTCTATGATCAAGCTGGAAACCTTGTACAACCTCTTCACAATTTTTTACCCATTCAAACTTTTGCCTTAATTTTCGATCACAATGTCGATAATATAACGGGCAATGATTTATTCGAGAATGAATGAACCCAAGAATGAAACTGAAAAATCTAAAATTATAGGATGATTATATTTGGTGATAAAATCAGATTAAATGAAATTTAAAAGACAAGAAGATATACCAATAGTATCATACAAGAACAAAAAAGAAAAAACAGTTACACAATTACATTTAGGTAGGTAAAGAAGGATAAAAGACTATAGGAGGAGGGGAAAATAAAAATTAAAAAGAGGTGGAGGAAGGAGAAGGAAGGGGTGGTGGGAGTTTTACAGTGGAAATCAGTGGGAATTGGCATGGGAACAAATAGATGTTGGCTAAAGTGTAACCACAGTGTAGATGCTGCAGAATTTCAATCGCTTCCGAAGAATCCAGTTGACGGCCTCAAAAATACTTGTGCGAGGGAAAATATTGAAATTGGAGGAATGATTATTTCCAATCAAATGTTGAGCAAAATGTTAATTAATGTTTTTATTGCAATAATATCAGAAGGCTCCACGAAGCGAAGGCATAAATAATCCATTGCATTACATCCTTGCAAGGAGCGGAGAAAATATTACAAACCGGAAGGCCACCGCGAGAATAAATGAAATGCAGTGGATTGTTGAGTTCTACCGCAGTGGTTGAAAAGGTATATATCAAAGGGATTTGTGAAGAGGATCATCCTGTTTTATCTCGGTCGTACCCCTCAATTTTCCGCGCATTTGAAATATTTTCTCTCTAAAAGCACCCCTTTCCTCGAGCGATTCTTTCCGCCGCAAATGCAAAGGAACTGCCGGAGGTTATGCGTTATTGCCGGGATCAGAAACAAGTGAAATTCGCTCAGATATTTAAAGAGTGCTTTAGCGTTTCCTCCTCGGTAGAGCGAAAGAAGATGTGGGAACATTCAGCGGTTGTTCCCGCGGGTTTTAAACTACGGCGATTCTCATCTCCTCTGATTTCATCCCTTTTTCTTCGGGTCCTGCCTTGAATTCAACGCCATCAGTAACTCTGATTTTCTAACGAAGGGTAAAATTGCTGAATTAGTCTATGATACCAAGATATTACGACAACCACCACAGAACCTATCGGGACTTTGCAAAGCTAATAAACTTTTGTAAACTGTAGACTGTTAAGAAAACAGAAAAGTCTCGTCAAGGGAGATTTCAGATTTGACAGCAGTGTTTCGGCTATGATAGAATCCCTCGGATGGAACTCTCTTAGTGATAGAAGACTTTAGTATCGACGGAAGCTTTTTGATAAATTTATCACTACCGATTTCGGAGAGGAGATAGCTGATATTGTTATCCCAGTTATAAAGTTTCGCGATCTTCAGGAGAAAAGAAAAAAGCGAAACAGTGAAGTAGTTGTCAGGACAGTTGTTACTTTTGGTCGTATTCCCGCGAAGTATTAAAGAAGTTGATAGCAATCCATGTTAATTAGGGATGTCGGTATTTTACACCACCTGCCACGCACAACCAGCGAATTGCAGGGTTTAAATGTAAATGTAAATGTCCTAGCAAATAAAGCAAACAATATAATGACTTGATAAAAATATAAAACATGTACAAGCAAGACATTCTATGAGTGATATCTTTCACCTATCTATTAATTTAACTCAAACCGATAGCCCCACAAAGTTGTGCTATAATATATGCAAATGATAAATAACACGCCCAAACAACATGAAAATCAGTATAGAGCAAAACATCATCAGAGAGAAATATAACAGCAACAGAATAAAACCATTAAAATATATTTACAGGCATTAAAACATAACTCATAACAAAAACTCACCCACATTTCTCGAGCTACTTTATCCTGATGGGAAAGAAATAGCTAAAGATTGGCCTTTCTCTGAAAGCATTATTTCCTCCGGTGCTTCATGAGGTATGATAAGAATTTTCATAAGAAATATTTAATGTGAATTTGCTATGTGCAATAAGGCATAGTAAATTCTCATCGGAAAATTTAGATATTATGTGTGCCAGCTGATATTTACATTATACGATCTGGTGCGGCGAGAAAAATCAGAAAAATATATTCCAGGATTAGTTAAGTTTGAAAAGTGTTCTTCTCTTGAAAGATTTGAAATAGTAACAACTGGGAAAACAGTTCGGTTCATGCACATACTTCCACACGGTATTAAGCTTACAATGTATTTATATGTAGATGAAGTTAAAAATAATATACAAATTACAAAATATATATGAGATTTGTAAAATTAGCATCTTAAAAATAAACTGGAGCAATAAAAATCTAATTTCTTCTTTTAGATCAATTCTAGGGATTCTTCTCAACGTATCTTTAATTCATAACTACTAAAAATTTTCGTATGGAAAAAATAAACAAATCAAAACAGATCCGCAGTGCGTAATATTATTAGTGGCAGCGTGTACAGATAAGATATCAGACGAGACAACTGTATCATTTTTATTTTCTAAAGTAAATTTATATTATAATTCAATACTTTAGTATTTGCTATTTCGAAGTTATCTTTAATTCTCATTAAGTATTCAGGAAAAGAAAAGGAAGTAGAGAATCAAACAAGATTTAACAAACTCTTTTAGTTAAATAAGAATGGACCCATTTGTACAATAGAATACAGTTTCATACGGTATGACTCGTCAGATTTTAGGCATAAAAACACGTCAGTGCATATGAAATTACACAGCGCTCATAAGATTAGGTATCGACCGCTTTCAAAGGCTCCGTGGGGAGTGGACTTGATAGGGATTCGAGGAAATAATCGTATTAATGGCATCCCCTCAATTCCGTAACACAGTAGAAAGAGATGCTTTAATCAGTTCCGCTCCCGAGTCTTCGTTATCTTCTAATCCATGAAATTTGGGTACGGCTTGGCTGCACTTTGAAGCTTTGAAGCATAGCCATTTATACAAGGAAAACTGCTTTTGAGGCTTTTGCATAAAAATTTCAGAAACAAATATGAAATATTTGAATTTTCCTTCTGGAATCAATAGTAAACTGAATAAAGAAATATAAAACGAATGTATGATGGTATAATATATTTAAATACACACATTAATGCATTATAATTCAAATTAGTCAGAGTAAGCACAGTATAAAAGTAAGTGATTGACCAAATCATGCGACATTTATTTTATTTAGAATATTGAACATACTTTACTGAAATCAACGGTTGAATTAACTCAAACTACTCTTCATATGAGTACTAACTTGATAGTTTACCACGTTGTTATGATAATTTGTTTCTTTAATTCTGTAACCGTACACATAACCTAAACCGTTAACCTAAATCGTGTTAATATTTTATAGCCATTTAAAGGATTCAAAAGTTTAAATTTATTTTTGAAAATTACGGTTGTATTCATTCCTTTACCGCAAGAATGGTTTGGAATAATATATTTAAAAGATAACTATTTCTAGACATTTTGATGGGAATGCACTGCTTTGAATTAAGAGAGTTAATTTTGTTCTTTCCCGTTCAACGGTATTTCTGAACAAAATATTTGAGGATACTACGACGTTTACTTACGTAAACTCATATAAGAAAACAGGAAAAACAAACAAAGATGAAACAGCCATCCAAAGTGAGTATATATAACGCTGCTTTCAGAAGGAAAAAATGCATCAACAGAAGAAGAAGGAGTGAATACAATTCTTTTCATGTTGCATCATTTGCTTGAACAGGGTTCTTAAATGGAAGGACAGAATCAGATGCCATTCCCTTTCTTTTTCTCTTTCATTGAATTTAAGCAAGCGCATACTTTGCGAGAAACCAAACGAATAAGCTGACACGAGCGAAAACGTAATGGTCGCGAGTGATTGCGAGTCTCCATGGCGAATGAAAACAAAAGACTTAAGAAGCCTCATCGCGTCGAGCCATTCTGTAAGACATCGCGGGCGAAAGAGTGGAGAGGAAACGTGGAAAGAGAAAGGGCTAACGGAAAACGGCCAAGAATTTCTGCCCCAATTTCAATGCTCCCGAGATTAAAGGTTGAGGGTGTCCCACAAGGCAGCGTAGTTGGACCTTTTTATTTCCCACACTTATCCATAGTTGAGACGGGCACCCTCTTCTACCTTTTGTGAGCCTTAAGGACGAAACGGAAGGTTTAAATCTTAAGAACGACTTTTGCGAACCATATGGCAATATGTAGAATGAGAAAGAGGACACAGAATTATTCGCTTGGCTAACGATCGAGAAAAAAGTTTTTTTTTATTATTTCATTAAATATACTGACAATGGGTAAGAAACTCTGAAGCTGTTTGAGAATCTTTTAGAAGTAAAGAGTAGTGAATATTTAATATAATAACAACATTCAGATACAATATTTTCTTTGGCAACTTAAAATGTCTGTTTCCATTTAAATTGCTTTCCGATGCTCGTTCCCTTTATTAATTTTCTGATTATTCTCGCACCTCCAAACAACAAGAAATACTGACAAATGAAATAAATAGACCCATGATTCATGGCACCCCTTATTCACGTCTGCTTAGGCTCGAATAAAATCTGAAAGACCCGTCTCGGACGAAAACAAAGAAGGTGATTAAAGGTCATTAAGTCTCCACATACCTCTACTCATTTCATTCAGGAGACGTGAGATTTTTTATCACTCATTTAGTTCCGGAAAACGATGAAAGGATAAACAGCTGAAGGAGGTTAGAGCGTTGCACCAATTTTTGGCCAATTGCACCATTTTCCTCTTGTAAAGGACACTCAGCGACTCCGTCCCTTGGGAGTGAATGGTGTGGGAGCAGTAGTGTGGGAGACTTTCGCCTTTCATTATTAGGCTCTTTAATGAGCGGAATCAAAGGGCGAAGCTTTCTCCTTTCGCCCACGCACGCCGTTGCCAGTTTAACCATTCTATCCGAACGCCTTTAAGTTCCGACCGCTAGGAAAACAAACTTTTGAATCAGAGAATATCAAATCATCCAAACAAGATTCGTGAGAGAAAGTCTAGCAGACTGAAGTTTTGCGAAAACTGCGAAATAATGAAATTTGGTTCAATAATGGCAAATATATCACTCGCTGTTAAACAGGATATGGAAACTGTAACTAATATTTTTAGCAAAGGTACTTAGGAGTTCTCTGAGTATATAAAAGCTTACAATTCTCGGTTATGAACTTAATTCTTACCTGGAGATCTTCTGTTATCTCCTATTAATAAATTTGTTCCTTCCCATTTTGTATATAAATAAATATATATAATCAGTACAAGAATACATTGCTTTGTCTAAACTTTGTCTAAAGAAACTTCGAAATCTTCGAAATAATTTGATTCAATCAACAACATTTCAATACTTCTGAAAACATTAAGTAAAATATATTGAAAAATCGAATAAAAATAATTAAGCCTTCAATCCGGGTTCCCTTTACAGAATAACAATTAACATATATACACAAAAGAATACTCAAATCGATAGAACAATTTTTTAAAATCTTATGCGAATACCTCGCTCCCGCGATCATTTTCTCAAAAAAAAGGGATTACCCAGATAAAAATCTGGTAATCCACCGAAGATGATTCGACACCTATATTTACTAAGAGAAAGTAACTGCTCTTCGGATAACATTCGGTCTCTTCGTAAGATGGATCATCATTCTCCGAAATCAAACACAAGAGTGCCGAAAAAAATCGTAATTATAGAATAAATATTGACGGTAATTGAAAACTGGAGACGCGGACGGGCAAATAAAAGGAAATTTCTAAGTTTTTAGGGGACCATCTATCATTCCGTCGCATTGTCCTTAGAAACCTCCTTCTGGCAACACTGCACCCCTCTCCATCGACTTCCTTTCTCAAGCACTTTTCCTCGGCCCCTCCCCCTCCTTTAAAGCTCGGCCCTATCAACAAACCCCTCCCTCTGCAAAGGACGGAGCCCCCTGCAAACCCTCCCTCTGCAAGGGCCTCACAAAAGAGAGGGAGTGGAACCATAAAATGGCATGCTGCTCCTTTCTTTTTTTTTAAAGAGGGCTAAAAATTTAAGGTCGAAAGAAAACTTTTTGATTGGAGTTCTATTTAAAAATGCTCTTCGGAGAGGAGAAATGAAGCCGAATTCCGTAGCGGAAGAGCGGAATCGAAATAGTTTATGATTTATTCTGCCTTCGCTGCCCCACATTTTTCGATCCTCTCTTGTTTGTGCATGCGTCTGCAATTTCGTCCGATTTCCCGCTGCCCGTTTTTATTTACCGCTTTCCCATTCTTTCCTATCGTCTGCTTCCATCGCCGTTCAAATTTATTTTGACGCGTAAGCTATCGAAATCCTACTTTCTCCGTAATGCAAATCAGCAGCCTTTGTCCCACGTATCGCGTTGTATCTCCAGAGATGGCAATTTATTTTTGAAAACGTTGCTAGAAGCAATCAGGAAAGTAGCTAAAAAATCTCTAAACTCAGAAAAACTATACACTAGATGTAGTTATAAAATATTATAGCTTAAACTCATGTAAATGGAATATTAGCTTAGAAATTATAGGTGATTTAATAATAAGAATATTAAGTCTTTCATTAAATGAATATAATGCTATATAATTTTAAAATAAACCAAACATGTCATATTGAAAAGAACTTAAATGAATGATGATATAACAGCTTATGCTGCATCAAGTGAAAGAATTCAGTTATAAGGAAACATCGCTAAAAGGAGGAATAAGTTTCTAAATCAAGTGACAGAATCGGTGAATTATCAGCTATGCTTAACTCCAAAACCACCAAAGTATTGGAATTCAAATTTTCATCTTCCTGATGTTCATACGAACCTCTTTAGAGCTAGTATAGGGAAATGGAATTCTTCACTTATGATATAAGTACATAACTTCGACCCTCTATCTTGAAACATACCAGCACAGTGTTAAAAGAACAAAAGTTGTAGAACCGTATGCAGAGAATCATAGATCTCGTATGATTATTGTTATACAGGCAGTTAACAATACGTAATATCTCATACGATGGATAGAAGCAGTAAGGTAGTGAAACGAATACAGACATCATAACTTGTTACCTAGAGCACAACCATTGAGCAAATCAGTGTCAGCGCAGTATCAGTATCTAGCATTTGCAAATGCGTTAGATGTTCTATTTAGTGCCATTGCATGTACTACTGGATATACTATACGGATCATGCAGACTACAGTTACATACAGGATTACATTATCCACGGGTTGCATAAGAAGAAACATAACCTTAAGTTTTCCTGAGATGAAAAAGAAGATTCACTACACGACAAAAGTTAAACAATATCTCCAAATACATTCGAAAGCCGTCGGTAATTCTAAAAATGATAAACTATTCGATTCTGATTAAAAAATTGGGCGGAAAGATTGAATGACAACATAAGTTTGGAATATTATGAAACTCTAAGCAATTGAAGGAAGTCAATGCACTGCAATAATTGGCTTATGAATTGAATAAAATGAATATAACAGTTTCATAGTTTATATTATCAAAAGGATCACAGAAAAATGATCTTCTTTACGGTATAATAGGGACGGAAAATATTTACTCTTCCTTACTTCCCATTTGGAAGTCAATGTTCATGAATTTCAATTTTCTGAGGAATGTAATATAAGAAAATTTAGAGAAACTGTAGCTTGTCCATTGAAGATCTAAATACAATACTTTTAAATATTTATGGAAAGATGACTCAAAGTAAAATAAACTTCATATGAATCGTAGCTGAGATCAATTTGTAAAAATTGGGGCATGAAAGGGCTACTCAAGTTTCTTCCACTCAACCCAATTACCACGAGGTAATTCAATATTATCCGCAAGATTTGTAATAGTTCCAAAAAAAAACTTAATCACCACAAGCCAATTACATAAATTGAATCCCAAAGTAGGCAGTAAATAATTTATTTTAAATAATATTACAGGTAGATAGGAAATGGCAATTTGGAGGGTAGTAAGAATAAATGATCCGAGATCTACATTCCGTGCTCCTTAGACCAGAGTCAATGATTAATTTGCAGTAAACTGTCAGAGAGTCTTTTTTAATTCGCTAAATATTCGTATGAGAGTGTATGAATACAAACGTCTGACTTGATCATTTCACAAATTATTTTACAAGATGCTTTTAATACAGGAAGAACTTATGAAACCAACTTTATTGCGTACATACATCAATATTCTTTGAATCAGACATATCGTTGTTTTATTTTCAAGTATTAATAAAAAAGAACTTAATCATGATGATGATGACGTTGATAACGAAATGTTGAAACCATATATTGGTATACCATTGACTAGTTCATTATTGTTAATTGGCTCTGAAGAAGGTTTATAAGAACTGAATGATAAATAAATTTTGCTCCTAAGCTATAACACAACAGAACAGTTTAAAAATAAAATCAACGCATTAACAAAAATATATAATATGTTCAAAAATTTACGAAATATTCAAAGGAAACTAATCATAGAGTAAAAGAAGATAATTAAATAGTTTATTTTTAAAAGATTGTAAGGAGGTGGAGTTCTTAATTCTGCGAGGTTTCAAAATTTAGAGGCCTTAGTAAAAATGAAATTAACATATGTGTTGGTACGAGGAATACCATCGAAACCAAGGTAAAATATTAGTTATTCTCTGAAAAAACCTCTTTACAATGATTAATTTCCATACAGCTTGATTCACTGATGATGACAAGAGGTTGCCACGTGTATAGCAACCGATTTCTGTCATTCTTATGAAGATGTCAGTAGAATTGCGTCACATTCCAGTCGAAGCAAACACTGAATATTTAATGAACACGTGAAGCCCTTCTGGAATCGAATTCGGAGCCAGTGACTAGAAGATCTACATGTATTGACACGGGAGGTTCCAACACGCCAAACGTATTGAGAGGGAATACTACGTTTAACTGAATGTAAATATAGGCCAAGTAAGCGAGGGGCAATATTGAAAGAGGATTGGGACCTTCGAAAAGAGCTTCCCCCGAGTCTTAAAGGAAGCGTGGGAGCGACGGCACTTCATTCAAGAGACGGAAATAGAAGAAGAAGAGAGAGAGATTAAGTGTATGTTTTACATATAAATGTTTCCATACCGAGAGATCACGTGAATGAAGTCGATTCCGGTAAAGAAAAGCAGGCTTATTTCATCCGGATTTCATCTGAAAATTTTCTTAAAAATAAAAAAATCCTAACGATGCGACTAATTTTAGTTTGGGGGGTGAACAGCCGCGGGAGTCCAAATCTGCGTCAGATATTCCGTTTATTCGAGGAACGGAAATTAAGTCATTGCCACACTTCAAAGCATCCTCATGCTTACGACTCTCCGAGGCTACTCTGCATCACAATTCCAAACGCAGCATCATCTTTGTTGACCTCATGGTTCCGGGCTTGCAGTAATTAGGGCACTTAAACAGGGGCCCGGGTTCGAGTCCCAGTCATGCCGTTATTTTTCACCTCTTTTTATCTTTGGGTTAATTCAGGTGCACTCCTATAAGGGCCATGTTATTACCTTTCCTCATGCAGTAATTATTTAAAAACATATTCCGAGCAAACTTAACAGCTTCAATTAAACAAAACTATCAGTGCTTTAAAATACGAACGAATTTGCCAATTTAGTGATGTCAATAATTCTCTGAATCGATGTTTTAGTTCTTGGTATGGCTGTATTATCTTCAATTTCAATGAGATTCAGTTTCTGAATTTATCTGAAAACAGCTATCTTTGTTGTGGTAGCAATAAAGAAATTGCATGTCTTCTCAAGGGTTTCAATTAATATGATCGCAAAAACATATTAGAAGATTATTCTTACTAATACATAACATAAAATAAACTTTACTTTATACAACAAGTGCAAGTTTAAAAATCCTTATTCCTTATATTTAACTCAAAAACTCCTTTTTTATATTAGTATATGTGGAATGAAGTATAGTTTATTTTATCTTATGTGTCAATAAGATTAAACTTCTAATATGCTTATGCAATCATATTAATAGAAAACTTTCGTAGGCCGAAGTGATTGAATTTGATTATTCTTATAATTAAAGACGTACTTCTCGTAATATCATTTTAGCATCAATTATATTTTGAATAATGAAATTACAATTCAATGATTCACAAAAAATAAATCATGGTAATTTAGTGAACCGACATCAAATTATTGCAATTAAGGCCATCAAAATTACACAAGTGCAATCTAAATCATTCTTTCCAGGCAACAATGAGAAGAGGGGCTTTCAAATTTCACTTCCTTGTTCTTCATCTTGACTTCTGAAGCTTAGGTATTTATTGAAGAGAACGAGAAACGGGGAGGCATACCTGCGTTATCGATATGCAGCATTATTACCAAAGTTTTCTCTCCCTGGCAATTCTTCCGCTTAAATCTCGCAATCTTCTGAGTTCGTGTAAATAGGAAAACGGATGGTAGGGTGGGGAGACGTGCTGTACAAAAAGAGGTTTCTATTTTTAATTCTAATAGCCTTATGTCTCCAAACTTAAGCTTATAAATAAAGAGGTATTTCTGAGGCGCACTCTTTAAAGAGGAAATGGGATACAGAACTTAAGAGAGAGGAAGGAGGCGGATGTAGAGCAGTGCAACAATAGCACAAAGAGGAAAGAGACGAAATTGAGATCTCAGAGTGTATTGTGTTACGTTCAAGTAATTCTTACAGACGCTAAAGGCGAGTCATTGCGACTTAAGTAATGCGATTTGAGCATTAGTGAGTAAAGTGAGGCAATTAAATATGAAGAATGGCTAAAAGTAACAGTTTAAAGTGGAATGCGCTAAAGTTTTGAATTGATAAGACAATTTAAGAGGGAAAATAAATATGAATGAGAACTAAAAGAAGAAAACAATCTCTATCTAAGTTTACATTCACTCATCTTTGAGAGTTTCTATTTTTTTGTGTGATCAAATGCTAACTTTCATTTAATTTTTTATGTGTGTCATTAATTTAGACTATTTCAATTGTTCACTTTCAATATGAAAATGTGAAACGACATCAGTAATAATTAGATGGGAGAATTTATTAGCAGTCACACTTCAATGTGATGTTTTATTTGTCCAGAAATATCTCATGATGTCAAATTATTTAAAGGCACCAACAAAATCTTTTCAACAACCTTGAAAGGAATAAGTTCTATTTTACAAAGAGAGAATAATTTCTTAACAAGGAAATTATGAGTTCACAACCTTCCCCAAGAACATAACTGCCGAGTAATATCATAATCTTGCCCATTCATACGAAGATGAAAGTTATACTTTAAAATTCATACACAGAAAAGGCCGAAGTGAGTTTCTTTTTAATACTGAACTATTAAAAATGCACCCTTCCTAATTTCCATTCCAAAGCATCAAAATTATTAAAACCAGATAGTAAATGGCTGAATTTAAGAACATAATTTACAAATAAAATTATACCCTTGAACAAAGGAGAATTATGCTATTACAGAATTAAAATCACCATCAATTGAAGTAGCGGGAGTGCAATGGTGAATCAGTCTAAGTGAAGAAAGTAAAATAATTGTTGTATGTATGTATTATGTATGATTGGGTGGAAATAAGTGGTTCCTAACAACCTCGACATGATTTTTACTTTCTCCCTATACGTAGTATAGAGAAAGTATTGCATTCGCGAAAACGTTCAACCTGCAGAATTCAACGGAAAGAGATGTTTTGGGGCCCATAGAGTTCGTTTTCGCTATTTTCCCGAACATGTCTGTCTGTGGTAAGCAAGTTTGTGGGCGCTCTACCTTAAAACGTAATTATCCGATCATTTCCAATATCCGTATTTAGTATTTTCCTAACAACGCCAAGAGTTGATAAGTTTTTGATGAATATCGCTAAACCCGAAGTTGCAGTTTATCCGGAACAAAATTTTGTTTCTTAAATATCTCTGTCAGAATGCAATGTAGGTATATACAATTGAAACAAAAGTTATAGATAAGGAATTTACCTGATTGTTTAGGAGTTATTTATATATTACCGGTATAGGCTTCTGTTTTCAATAAATATGGAGGAAGTCATGTGTTGGCCACATCAGATTTTTTCCTTAACGGCTGAGAAGCAAGACTATAGCAGCAACAGTGAAGGGAGAGTTAAAGCAATGGAAATTTGATGCTGCGGAAGTAAGCTGATGATAAAATGGTCAGGCCAGGGAACTATTGAAGATGTACTTCTTCGACTTAACGAAGAAATTGTCTTGTTGAGAACTTCGGAGAAAAGTAAAGGTAATGGATCGGACACACATTGAAGCACGATAACCTGCTAAGTATTGAAAGGAACTGAGAAATCATAGTAGAGTTTGTTTACTATAATGAGATGTAAAGGTTAGTGTTAAGGTTACAGATACTGATGGAAAAGCTGGAGACAGAAAAGCTTCGAGGTTTTCAACAAACTTATCCTCGGATTCTTGACTCATGAGATGATATCTAAATTGGTGGTGATGCTGCTAGCAGAGGAAACCGCTCGTCTATAAAACCCAATATAGAACGGTCATCGTGTGATTTCATCCGGATAATTAGTGTAATGACACGCCTGAAAATGGTTCCAACTGTTAGCGTGCAATGGTGATACAATTACGTTACGGTATCCACCAAGGCAGTTTCTTTTTCGTAATGTTTTTCTCCAAGTCCTTTTCTAATTCCAAATCCCAGGTAAAAGCATGTTTTTGCATAGTCCGTAATTTAGCACACTTTTGGAGGAATAGGGAACGAGGGCGTGTGGAATCCGATCTGGTGTGTTGGGGCGAAAATAAGCTCGAATCCACGTTAAACGAACGCTTTGCCAACTCACGCGCCTCCTCAAAGGATTAAGGGAGACTTGAGAATGAAGAGAGGAAGGATGTCCTCAATAAAGAACCTTACGATTTATATTCATACCACTCTGATACGGTTCCATAATATCTTAACCACTCCTTCTCATCAACACAAATTTCACCAATTATTTGTGTACAATTTTTATTAACAAAATTTGATCTAATTCCTTTTATAATGATAGAATTATACAATTATAAGTTTCCTCTATATCTATTGCATTCCAAAGATAGCATAACGATACATCAACATTGTCTACGATCCAAACCAAGGGAGGCCAAGTAGCAGCTCTCCGTTCTCTTGTTTGCGATTCCCTACTATCTGGTTATCTGAATTTGAGAACTATTTTTTGCAATCAATGATTTGAAATACATCAAATCGGAAGCTTCATGAGCTACTTGCGAATCAAAATACCGGTGGTTATGGCTCCGAAAAACTGCAAACCTTATTTTCTAAAGACTCGAAAAACAAGCAAAATCTCTACGCAAATTAAATTAGGGATGGATATTAAACGAACTAATAAATATTTACTATTCAATCACGAAAAAATAATTTGTGCATTTTTTTATTATAAGAATCAAATATAAATTAATTTATAAATTATTCATTATAGATATTTTGAAGTGTTGAAATAAATGTTTACAAAAAGCTTATCGTGGCTTCTAATGCTTAGTTATCCCTGAGTATGTGACTATCAGTGCCACGAAGTTAAGTCACTATTGTTCTAGAAGGTTACGATAGGAAGACTTGAGTAAAAACTTATTACTCCGTAGAGAAATCTTGTGGAATTCTGTGGAAGAAATTGAGAGAAATTTCTGAGGAACGTTTATCGTTTTTGCATGCGAAATCATCATAGCATAAAGTAAAAGGAGGAAACATAACATAATAAATATAATACGAAATTACCCCTTCGGCTCAAGCCAAGGTGCAGAAAATGTAATCTTTGCCTCCCCGTGCGCGGGCGAGGACTACAAAATCCCAAAAGTTTCGTTACTATGGTTTATTATGTCCTGAAATTGATATATTTTTCTAATATAAAGTTTGAGATTTCCTTCATTCACGCTTGCAATATTTTAGGAAATGCTGATCAACAAAACTTCCGAAAAGTTTTCGAGTATTTATATCAGCACTTTACTATCCAATAACTTTGAACTTCATCGTTCACAAAAACTCATGGCAAAACACAAAGAGCACACATAACTTACCTAACTTTGTATAATTTACTGTATACACATTTGTATTATTTAGCGATTTCATGTTGTAAATATTAATAATTTCATCATTTAGTTATTTAAAAATTATTTGTAATTTCATAACCATTGCAATGTATGTATGTATATGTGCAAGGGTTAAATGGAAGATGAGACTTTTTAGTCCCAGTTTCGCCCAATTAAGTCGTAAATAAATAAATAAAAATATATAGCTATATATACCGATATTACTACCATAAGCTCTTTGTATCACCAGTAAAGTAACTGGAAGAGATACATTTTCCCAAGAATGGACCGAAGGGGTTTACTTTCTTGCATCTAGTAACTTTTATAACTTCCTTATATTCTTTCTCTGTTTTTCTTTCTTAAACTATGCTCATTCGAATTGTACACAATCTTAGTTATTATAAAATCCGCTTTGGGTGTGCATCCTGTTATTTTTTGGCACTCATGCACCTTCAAATAAATGGAATGGTAAAGAACTCAGTTATGCTAAAACTAAAATAAAACTTACAGTAAGAATCCTTCGCATGAGAAGCTCCGTTGAATGATAATGTCGCGAGCGACCCAGATAAATCGAGACAATTGGTTCCATTAGCTTCCCAGCAATAACCAGAAGCCTATCTTGTGCTTCCATGAAACCTTGCTCCGTTCTCAATCACTCGAGGGCTTATTTTAATTTGTTTTACTGTGCGGTTGCTCATCGCTGCATACTCTCATCGTCTCCGGTTACCTTCTTCAGTTGAATAAATGTCTTATATTTTCTTCCACTCTAACTATGTTTTAAAGTGTCCCCTATAAATATGAGATCCACCCACTACTACTTGACTCCAATAGTTGACAGTTAGTGGTGACTAACGCCAAGCCAAGGCTATAAACAATGCTTCAAAAACATTATTCTGTGTATCAAGCCAAATTCAACTTTGTCGGTGACTTTTTTCGTAAGTTTTTCGTTGATGGGGAGAAACACAAATATTCATACTTATTGCTTTCGGTTTAAAAGGGAAAAGGTTTGTAATAACGATCAAGTTTTAGCAACTCTGTAAATGTTTACTAACTTGGTCCAGTCAAACAGAGCCAATGGGCAGGAAGCTATTCTCGCCGTGGCTGCTCTCTATTTAGAATATATAGCCGATACTAAAATCAACAACTGTGTAAACATTTATTAAAAATGCTAAAACTTTGTATATTTACTTCGTATATTTACTTTGTATGTTTCCTAAAATTGTATCTTTTCCGCTGGTCGTGAAACAAAAGAAATAAATCGACAGCACAAATTCGCGCAATAAATTCGAATGGCATTGCTACTTGAAACAATTGAAATCTGACTCCTGAAGGTGTAAAAATTCACACAGAACGTTCCGTATTCATTTTCTGTAACTATTCAACATAAAATGCAGCTATGCAAAGTTCATTCTTATTCAGAATCATTGATCTGCACGCAGCGATGGATCTAGATCTAGGCTCTACCTAAATTACTATGTCTAACCAAAAGTAACCCACTTTAACGTAAACAGCTGATTTAAATGGGGAATTTGAATGTCTATGACGTATTTACAACAGCAGCAACTCATGTACGGTAATGTATGGTGGAAACACTGATATATCTCTAAATCCACTGTCGATTGACTATTAAAAATTAATGCGGAGGCAAAACACGATGACTCAAACCACAGATTAGTGAAAATGTCTCATAAGAAACTTTATATCAACCAAGATAATTCAGCGAAATTGATGCCTGGTCGTTAATCCCGTCGCCCATTATTCAGAAGCAATTTGGTTTAATCGCTTGTCAACTATATGGTTGGAAAATCAATAGCTACTCTCGACACTGGAAGAAGAAAACAGAGTGGCTTGTAAAACTTAGGATATAAATGTAAAAAAAAATCACTTCTCTCAGTTGTTTGCTGCGATTTCAGTCTCTTTAGCTAAATGCCATCCGGGAAATCGATCTCAGAAGAAAATTACGTGAGATTCAAGAGACCCGTATAATCTGTCTCCTGCCTGAATAGTAAACCTTTCGTTAGTGTTTTTCAATTATTTTCGGATATATCCCTACAATTACAAAAAATATGAATAGGCAAATTGATCAGAGGGTAATTGAAGCGAATCACATTTACAATTAAGAATTTTCATGACTATCATCGCTATAAAGCGTAAAAGTATAGAGACCTACAGCGATTGATTTCAAAGTGCAGTTATATGTTTTTAAAAATACACGCATGTAAATAGCCCTATAATTTCCTGTTTCTGTTAATTACATTAGGCATGATACAAGCCGAACCTTACTCGTAAAATCTCTTTGTTAATTCCATGAACGCCCAGAACAATCAGTGATACCTAATTTTGGCCAGGTAGTTACAGCGCATACTTATTTAAGTATTACTATGAACACCCTCGTGTAATACTCTACAAGCTAAGATCTCCTGATTAGAGACTACTTTACAATCCACCAATTTGTTGATTTTATCCTCTCATTATGTGGTACACATTGGCAAATACATACGAGCAAAATAGTGATGTGAGGGTCCCAGAAAATTAAATAGAATGAATACTGATAAATAAATATCGTACTAATGTTCACAGAAAAGGAGATGCGATGTAAACTATAGAATACAATACAGCAATTAAATATAAAAGATGGAAACAAAACAAATACCTAAAATTATGCTATAACCTTGGTAATATCTTCGTGCAGAGGTGAAGACAATAGGGAATTGGGGATACATCCTCACAGCAACTATGTAACTTTATAAGGGGAAAATATTAAAAGTAAACAATTACACACGCAACTGGAACAGTAGTACGATATTTGGCTTTGGCCTAAGGAGTCCGAGCAATTTTATTCGTTTCTCATTGATAAAGAACTATTATTCTCTCCATTACGACAGACGTCTAATGGTGCTTATCTTTTTCCCTAGAGACGAGAACATGCTTTTCATAAACATGTTTTCGCAAGAAATCAATATGGCATTTCCAGAGCGATCCGAATCCCAGAAGTATCCATTCTCCGGGAATCCTTCTCCTATGTTGTACCAGAAAACTATTCCATGGCGTTTCGCAATTTGAACAATACATAAATTAAGCTTCATTAAGCATTATCTATGGGGTAGAAAACCATCCAGCATTATTTACATAACTTTTGCGTCATCCTTGGCAGAAATAGGGATGTTTAGTTACCCGGAAAATTTGGCAATACATTTGGCATAAATATCAGTGAAAGAACGACGCAAAATTGCTACAGGAAAACCTGTATACTCCTACGCACTTCAAAAAGGACAGGTACGTTTCCGGCATATCTCCGCTTTTGCCAAGGTGTTATCTTATATTCAGGATTTCACATTGAATAAACGCTAAATTATAGCAACCAAACTCATTCTGAGTAATAAAGATAAAATGAATAATCCAAGCAGTGAAAAAAATGACTGATTACTATGTAAAATCAGCGAAAACTTGAGATGCAAAATAAAGTGAAGAAAGCTAAAAGGAAAGGTGAAACCTGCCAATGATATCCTCAGCAACGGAAATTTTACACAATACATAATTTAAGAAGGTTAATATTAATTTTCACAATTTAATCCCAAGATGATACATTTATAAGAGCAAGAAGAACAAATATCTACTTTTATATTAAAAGTACTGCTTTTCACTAAACTTTGTGATATAAACCGATCGAATATGAAATCTATTCCATCCGCTCGTCGGAGGTAATGAAGGCAAAAGAAAGTCACGACGGAACTGCAGCGCTTCCTTTGCAAACCAGTATTTGAATCGATACAAAGAAGACAAAAGAGTAGCGGGAAGGAGAAGAAAATAAGAGGGAATAAAAGGAGAAAGAAAATAAGAAATACAAGAGGAAGCAATGGCGATATGAAATGAGAGAACGGTTGGGATGGAAATTTGTCGAGGCGAAGAAAACGCTTTGGAGGAAATTTTGGGAGGTGTGACACTTTCATCATTAATCAGGTTAAAGAAATGATTGATCCGAGAATCGAGACTACGGAAAAAAATTGCGTCTGTCTTTGTCACGGAAAGGCCGTGAGGAAGGGGCTTTCCGATTTTTCATGCCTTTACAAAATGCTGCGAAACATTCTGGGAATAAACTTTCCTGATTAGAAGCCGAGCTATCAAGAACGTTCAGTTGAGGTGCGTCAGAAAAGGGAGGGAATATAATACACTTCCTTTGCCCTTTAAATTTTTCAAAATATACTCTCCAGATTTGCAATCTACTGAGAAATTGATGCTTTATGATTACTAAAATCAAAAATAAAAATAAGAAAAACATATTGAGATGTTGGATAAACTGAGGATACAATGAACTGACAAAGAGAATACAAACATAATATAAAATACAAACACCGATGCCATTAATACCTGGTACCAGTTTTATTACTTCGATAATGGAATTAAATAATGCTATGGATTACTTATCTTTCTAATTAGATCCACTAAAATAACGATGATGACGAATTCCGTAATCATTCCTAAACTTCGCCAAAAGGAATTTCATACAAAGTTGCCCTATAAACTAGTATGTAATAACATCCACCAATCGCTGGGACTGTATTATACCTCCCTTTAAGATTATTTTAATTTTAACTTTTCTTCTAACATTGCCCTTATTGACTGCGTCGTTTATGTTTTGTAATTAAGTCATTATTTGATGCTACATGCATATAAACGATCGTTTTAAAATTGACAAGCCAAGGTTGGTTTGAAGATTTCATAGCTATCATCACTAAGCAGGGAAATATTTTCCTTAAGTATTCAGAAATTGCTATCGTAAATCGTAAGTAAAATTCAATTATTTTGTTGTCGTAACACTCCGTATGCACACTCCATAACACTTTGTTGTTGTTTTTGGCGAATTGACTGTCTTATATTTACGGAAATAAACAAAATATTTTACGTATTAAAGATCTTCTGCATTCAAATAATTTATTTCTATATTGAGGGGAAATTGGATTTTTGAAGGGTGATATAACAATGTTAGTTTTGTTAATCCTATTTATTTATCTGAAATAGACACATTTATTTGAGTCATCTTATTTCAAAATATCTACTTCTATCAGTAATTCTGACAGAAGATACGAATGCGGTACTTAAATTCAGTAATTCAATCAAAACATTAATAGTCTTTATCACATGGGCAACAAAAACGTATGGATCGACTACTGTATATGTTACACCCCAAACGTGTTATTGCCCATTTCATGAATTGTGCAATTACACGTTTGGGGTGAAAGGAACCCTACCTACCCCACTCAACCCATCGGAGCCGCGCATATTTCACGATTTGTAGCGGAGATTAATTAATTAATTGAATATGCGCGGCGCCGATGGGTTGACTAAGGTAGGTAGGGTTCCTTTCAACCCAAATGTGTAATTGCACAATTCATTTGGGACACAAAACATTTCATGAAATGGGCAAAAATGTTGCCCATTTCATGAAATGGGCAATTACACGTTTCGGGTGTAACATATATACTCACCAATAAGACGCATCCCTTTAATAAAAATGTGCCCACAAAAAACATTGCATCGTTTTATACGCGGTGGTATTTATTACTGTTTTCCTCGTTCCATCTCATACATTGTAACATGAAAAAGAATAAGCAGGGATGGAAAATCCTTCACAGTATTTTATAATGATTCATTATACCGACAGGTTTCTATTCCATTCCTCAAAATTAAGTATCTCCATAATACTGCCGCCCACATTAATATTTTTAAATAGAGACAGGGATGAAGTCTCGGGACATTCATTTTGCTAAAGGTTATTTTCAATCGCCATCGTATGATTTCAGAAACGGAAAAGTATTCGCTTGAACACCCACAACGTAAATACCAGCGTATCACATTTTGCCAAAAAATAATTCGAGGAAATGACTACACCGCGGTCTCACATCCGATCAAAGGGAAGAAGCACAGCTGTTTGTTCGTCTCCATTCTTCCAAAAATAAACTTCTCAGCTCACTCTCTCCGCCTTCGAAAATAGACGCATTTCAGAACTAGCTTAGAATCTCGATTTTCGAACCCCCGATGTCATTTTGACCGAGGTCATGTCCACGGGGATATTGATCTGCCACGTGGCTGCTTCTGCCAAATAGAATATTTCTATCTTCGCAGAATAGAACCACTTCCATTTGCATTTACAGGAGTCCTTTCCATCTGAGTAATCGAATGATCTCTGAAATTCGTTGTGTTGGGAAAATTGCTTCATGTATCGAGTCAAGTAAAAAAACAGTTACTTAAAAGTTTCAATTAAAGATACTTTTCATGGTCATTCGTAAGTCATCCCAATTTTCCAAAATAAACCAACAGATTTATGCTTTTCTTCTGTAAAATATGAACGGTTTTTCGAAAAGTCTAATAGGTAGATGATATTAAACGTTATAAAATAGTTCTAAGTTATGTAAATATAGTCAGATATTAATCAATCTGGTTGATTTTTTCATGTTTAGCACCAAATGAAGTATGAAGTAAATACTGCTTCTGAGCAGAATAAGTCAATTTGTATACAATCTATAGATTATACACAATATTTTATTTCCATTCGTATAAGAGTTCCTAATCCTAATTTAAATTATTATGATTTGAGCGTTACGTTTCGTTCTAACGTTCTAATATTTTTAGATACACAGCATTCGCTCCCGATATTGTATTCAAATCGTTATATTCTCACATTTTGACTTTGTAAACGGTTAACTGTGAGAATAGATTGTGCGACGAAAATTTGCCCTAATAAAGCCGTCATTATTATTGTCATTATGCAGTATTTAGGAAGCTCGGATCGAGGAATATCCTCTTACAAGGGAGGTAAATATAACCATGCCATCTATTTTTCTTGAGCCTTTATTTCCGCCATTCATTTACATGCCCGTTCTTAATTTTATTTCATTGGATAGCATTATATCCCCCACTCGTTTCAAATATTGGATAAGCAAACCTCATCATCATTAGATATCACAAAACTCACATCAGTTCATTAAATACTACAAAAACCGTATGGTTTATATAGAGGTTTAGCAGGAATTGGGAATCTTAATTACTAACTTTAGTCTTCCTCACCTCCTGGTAAATGCCGTATCCCGAATTATAAATGCAAATGAATTCTTTCGGTTATTTAAATAAACTAAAGATTGAATTTGCACCTTAATTCTGAAGCAAGTTCCACCGTCAGAACTTGGAATATCTTTAAAAATGTTGCTAACGCTTGATGATACCATGCACATCTCGAAGACGTGTTTAGATTATTTGTAATTACTTTTACTTGTGTTTAGATATCGGTGAAGGGGATACCTGGAATCGAATATAACGTAAAATCGTGATTGGCTTCGTAATCTCTGAGGAAATTCCTGCTTGACTGCCATTCTACTAAAGTATCACACAATTTATGCTTTTAGTCAAGAGCTACCAAACCGGGATACGAAAGTTTTTCCCGAGGGTATAGGAAATAGTTAAGTAAGCGTACTATTTTAATAAGGTATTCCAAATGCAGCTGTATAAACAACATTTATCTGTTACTCTGTGTTGATGCAGTGGTAAACTGTGAAATTTAATACTCGTTATGAGTATTAGCTCGTGCATTAGCTAATTTAAAAACCAGATACGGAAGTCCAAAAAGTTTGACAACCCCATTTAGATATTTATCTTTATCTAAAGCCTAGATTGTGTTAGAATAATCAAGTTAAACAACTATAAATCTAAACAGTCTTTCATTACTGCGATAGAGGGTTGCGGGAGGTAGATCACGTATTGCATTGAAAATAATAAAACACATATTCGAAGAAAACAAGTAAAGTTTTGCTTCTTGAATTTACATTACGCTAATGTTACAAGATTTCCTTTCATAGTCCCTTGTTTACTCCCCTATTACGTTATATTATACAATTCCTTAGTAACGGTTAAGACGAGATAACTAATTGTCAATTTTACCGAGATAAACATGTATCCACGAGATTTGATTACCTCTTATAGTCCTAGAAGGAACTTTATTCTGTGTACGTCCCTTAAAGTAACATTCGTAGAGTGTTGGTAATTCTGCAGGTATCTTAGGGCGCTGGAAATACTGCGGCAGTTTCTACTCGTATCTGATAAGGCAGCGCCGCGTCACGAGCGCTGCGAGCACTTCTTCCAGTTTGCATACATTCTGTGATTTCATTCGCTCGAGGTCAACGTACGTCACTACGGGAATATTTTCGTGTGAACGGGTTCGATATTTCAAAGCTTGTGATAAATTAGTTGTGGGAATAATAATTTAGATACGATCAAAAAATTATCGTTGTTCGTTCCTTATGACCATTCACATTTTAATAAACGGAATATGTATATTTATGCAGAACATAAAGATTAGATTACGTCATCTACCTTTTAAGGGTCATACTAAAATGACACCCTTCTTTTCACGAATTCTGTGAGAATTCTTCGCGTATTCGATTACTGCATTAATTACCGGTTCTAAGAGAGAGTTTGCCCAATCAGATTTTTCATTCTTGATCCATTGCATCGCTTCTACAACAAACCGAGTGATTTTACGAAGTTTTGTAAACATTTTAGTCAGATCGAAATATTTTTATGTAGAAGAGTTTGATTTCAACATGAAGTATCTAATATTTTAGCCCTAAATAATTATTAATTTACGAACAATCAGAATCATTAAGCCCGGTAATGACATGTGATTCTCGTTTCTATAGTCTGGTAATAAGTCTTTCTTTTCGAATTCATAGCTGAACTAAGAATCATTTCGATATATTTTTGTAAATTATCTATGTTTATAATTCGATAAGTTAGTCGTGACACTTTTAAGCCAACAGCGACAAAAAATCAATAATGATAAAAGATGGATAATTCTTTTCGTAAGTTTTTATTTTAAAAGTGTCTACTTCTGACAAAAATTGAGAAAATTTTTCATATTTGTTTACGAAATTAAGTTTTTACGCGAAAATTTTTAAGAATATTATGCGTTTTATACACTATTCTCAGATATTTTCCTTTTACAAAAATTACCTTACAAAAGTGCTTAAAGATGACGAATTAACATGCTTAAAACGGATGACTTATTTCTGATAGAACGAGTTTACCACAAAAGCAAAGAAATCTGTCAGAATCCACCTATCCAGCATCGAGTTTCTGGTAGACCTCCATTCTAAAGAATAACGAAAAAGTACTATGTTGACCAAAAAAATGGAAACCATGTTCGTAGAATAACTTTTATATCATGTTTAAGGTATAAGTCCTTTTTTCGTTATTATTAAAAACTATCTTTATTACTATCTATTACGTATGAAGAAATAGGTAAGTAATAGATCGTCAATTTAAGGCGAAAAAAATCTAGGAAGTATTGATAAGAATTTGAAATCGGCAGGTAAAAGTAAATATAAACAGAACTCTTTTGCCATAATCAAATCATAAATCAATGATATATCCTTTGAAAAGGAACATTCAGAGAATAAAGAAGTTAATGAAAATATCTAATCATTAGAAATTGCGACGATGTTGGACATATGAATTAATTAAGTTGATCACGAAATTTTATTTTCACGTTAGTACTTGCGACATTGTTGATTCCAACAATCACAATGTATTGAAAATACGCGATGGTTAATTCCGGAAATTCCCGACATTCCGACATTCCGACATTCCGGGTTCTAAATCCCGATATCTGGAGTCTGGCAAAAATGGCAGGCGCCGATAGACATAAACCAGAATCCTCTCTCCGCCGAAAGAACCCGTTTCAGAAACAGTGCACTCGGCGAATGCTTCTCCTAACAAATGGTCCCCTTCCGATTTGATATCGAGATGCGATAAATCCCACTCACCGATTTCCCTCTCACACTTCGCGCCTCCCACTTTAGTTCGCTCGCAGTCCGCGGCGCGGCGTGTCAAAGCCCCGGAAAAAGTTCCCATTTTTTCCAATTTTTTAAGATCCCTTCCCTCGGCAAATAGAGGAAATCAGAGTAAGGAAGGGTTTACGAGAGACGTTAAGCGATTTGTTTGTGTAAACAGGCGCCCGATAAAGAAACCGCTGGCGGTGGAAAGAATCAGTCCTTCGATTATTATCATTCGAAAGAAAGCAGCGATTGAGACGCTCTTCTCAAAGGTTTCCTTCGCTTTGCTCAGTACGATCACTTTCTGTGGTTTGTGCTCATCTACCGCTTACTACTGCTTTCTCTCACTTACGAGCAACCTCTCAAATATCTAAACTTTCGAATACCTGATGGAAAATTCAAGTCTCATGTTAAATTTATATAAAGTAAAACATGCATTTATAGCTGTATGACTTTGTAACATTGGATATATAATAAGAAATAAAAATGTGATATTGATGTATAGATAATAGTTTGGAGTGGATGGCATTACGCATGACTATACGTATAATTTTATATTAATTTTGTATCTTACGAGACATCTACTCACTGTCAATGCATTATCTGAATAGAATTATGAATATTTTATATCAATACATTACTATTACTATTCCTGTTTAATTTGATTTCTATAAAAGAAGGCAAAATCTACCTGTGAACGTAATGCGGTCGGAACTGGACATGGCTAGGATATATTTGTAAATATATTGAAATTAAGGAATTATTATTATATTATTGATGCTCAACGGGACTCCAAGGTAGGCAAAGAGACGAAGAAGAAAAGTAGTAGTAGTAAATTTGTAAGGTGCCTCGACACCAAGGTCATTTTGCACCTTCGCTATGACATAAACATATCAGTTCTTCACCTTATCATTAAAAAGAATAAAATATGACCGTATTCGCCACACTAGGGTAGGTATGTCCAAAGAGCATTAAACAGTAATTAGTTTATAAAACCAAGAAGAAAACCAAAGGGTAGATGGAACAGAGGCATCAACTACTACTTCTCGTTGTATGTACACGACACTACAGTCATAGTTGTCAATGATTAAGAAAATATATATTTGTAGAATATATAGTCTTCCATATCAACAAGAAGATTGTAAAACCAGAAACAAGGAAGTGATATTCTTACTTTCCGATTAAGAGATGCAATTAATTATAAAACCTGAAACGAATTTGAAATTATGTTTATTCCGGAATAGGCAAAGTCCACGTAGATGTAATACCAACCTCACGATGTATAAAAGCAGAGTTTATCGAGGGAGTTTGATCGGGCGTTTGAATGGTGGCGAAGCACGACAGCTGACAATGAGAGCATATATTAATTGCCACTATTTCCACACGCGATGGCGTGAGTCTAACATGCAATTCTTCAAAACGAATCAAAAACTTTTATTTTGATATTATCATTTCAATGCCCATGTTGTCAAATTTCTTCGAAATTTAATCACTTTTATATTGAATAAATTATTCAATAAATTGTAAGCGATGAAATGCGTTATAATAATTTTAAAAATAAGTAAATTCATAACTTAACATCGAAAAACAGATATCCAAGCAAAACTTTATCCAAAGATACAATATATTTTGAAATTTTCCTTCTAGATATTTCCCAACTTATCCGTATTTTATAATGTATCAACTCAGAGACGAGGGATTTTTCCGTTGGAATACAACAAACAGCGTTCGTTCGCGTATGAAAAATGATTTGCCGTGTGCGATTTAAATATTGTGAACATAATTAATCAATTCCGGCGATGTATGGTGAAACTTATCCATACTTAGTAGTAATAAACACAATCTATGTCTACAGTTTATAAAATTATATATGAACTGTGGACATAGTCAGATTGTATTTAACCCTCCGTCAGTCGCCCTGTTGTATTTTGTACAACACAGACGGTTTTTCGGGTCCCGTTTCTACCTGGGTGGTCCCTTGAACCTCATGCCCGGGTCTATTCCTCTATCGCATTTACCATTAACTTGTTAAGTCGTCAAACGCTTCTTTTTAGTCTTAAACTGACTTCGAAAGCGAGTAAATCTGTGAAGTGACGACTGTTGTAACACATACAACGCGCGACCGCTTGTGTAAGTCTTTCCTTGGTGAACTCTATTTTTGCTTATTTTTACATGGAGTTTTTCACTTATTTCGTCTTAAACTTTATTAAAGGCATTTCAATTTCGGAACTAATAGACATCTAGCTTGTTAGATACTCTCTGAACGCATGTAAATAAATAAAGTTGAATATTAATATTTTTTACTAAAAGTTGTTTACTTTTTAAATAATTCCTCTTAAATAATATCATTATTTAAAGCTTAGTACTCATAAACAATAATTAGTTCAATTAATTTTTCAATTTTGGCCGAAAAACGATCTGTTGTATGAAACACAACGCGCGACTGTTCGTGTTATGAACATAGGCGCGACTGATGAAAGGTTAATTCTACCATTGTGAAAATTAAAATAACTTGACATAGAAATACATAAGACGAAATTAATCGCTTTATAAACCAAAGTGGAACACTTTATACTTGATCTCTATTTGATGAAATAAAATATAAAGCAAATACCTTGGGTAATGAGTATCTTAATTTTCCGCAAAGAGCGAAAATCCCAGTATGAACGTCTGACGCATGGGCTCTAATGGCAGAAGGGTTTTCAGACGTCTACGTTAGGAAAATATAATTTTTTGTGACGAATTGGCCTAAATCGAGACTTAGTACGTTATTCGATCCTCGACAAAGGGCACTTGGTGATTTCCATTCCTAGGGGTGCCCATCACTTCCGATATTCGCGTTTTCATCCGTCACTCATTACACTCCAATGTGACAATCGAGAGCTGCCAGCAAAAGCTCTCCCACTCAAATAATCGATGAAAAAGTCTTTTTTTGAAAACCGCTGAGACCTGACTCACAGATTTTCGATACTTTATTACCCTGAAAACCCTTTTTACAACTGCTTCCAAAGCCGTGACATCGAGAGTATTTTTTGCGCTAGGTAGTGTCCTAAATTTAACTCTTTACCGATCCGACAGATGAGGATACCAAGCATTAACACCGTTAGCCGTACATTAACTGTTCCGAATGACACCGCCTACGCCTATGTTAAAGTTACACGTTTAAGTCAAAGCTTAAGTATTAACAAATGATGGAAATGAAGTTTGACTTAGTACAGGAAAGCGTGCAACTTAACCCAAGGTTATACAAGAAGAGAAAAAGAGTGACTTGGCTGGGGCTCGAACCCAGGACTCCCACTTTCCTGGCAGATGTTCTTACCAACTAAAGGTAAGAAGTAAAGGTTCTGATAAGAACATATGCCCGGAAAGTGGGAGACCTGGGTTCTAGTCCCAGCCAAGTCACTCTTTTTCTCCTCGTGTATAACCTTACGTATTAACATAGGGTCAGTCCCAATGTAATTTTATAGTAGTAGAAGTGAGCATTTTTTTATTTGGTCAAACAATGAATGAATATTTAGTCTGAAAATAGAGATCTATATAATATTTTATCTGCCATTCTAAAGTGTCAAAATAGATGACATTGTGTGCAGCTCGTCTAAATATAAGTTTTGAGTTCATCTACCGCTAGGATTCCCTCTCTTTCAAAAGTAGCTCTTATAAGAACATTTTTGTGATAAATCAACATCATAACCTTTCGGTAGGTTTAGCACAATCAAAAATCCATATTAATAGCCATCTCCTTCATATCCTTATATTTAACCCTTTAAAAGTATTGCAATTTAATTTCCCAATCAAAAATACGGAATTCCTCCAAATAAATCATAAATCCATAAGACGTGGCCGAAGACCCACTAGACGGAGATTTTCAAGATAAATTCGATATATATTTCTTCTCCATTTGAGAATGGGAGATTTTCTAGAGAAAAAAAACAGTATCTATAATTCCTTGTATATAAATATTTGACAAGATATAACTATGTTTAATCATTATATTAACATTCTGTTGGATTTCCAAAGAGTTTGAAATTAATATGTCAACAAAAGGATACACAAGAAATACAGAGTAATATGTATGCCTGTTTCTCTTAGGGTCCCTCCGTTATTTTGGAGAGGTGGAATCACTTTATTTACCTTTCTAAAGTCAAAATCGGAATAATGTGGGGTCACATACGCCCCACGCGACCGATTGAGGAATCATTTCGTCTTAATCTCCAGCAATCTCCACTAGCGTCATATATCCCTTTCAACCCCTCTCTTTGCGAGACCCTCTGACATTTGACTCGGCCTCAAAGGCGATGACAAAAGAGACACGCTAAGCCGTCGTGGCAATCAATGGGAGTCTCCGCTGCTCTTTTCTCTCCTTCGATTGTTTACGAATGGATTAGACGTCGGATGAGTGCCTTTGAGGAGAAAGTGGCGGCTGCACTTACGTCGGCTATCTGAGTCATGCTGTGTCATGCTAATCAGCTGCTTGGCGAATGCATCTTTTTGGGCCGAAAGGTTAATTGCAGTTTGAAGATTAGGCTTTCAATAAGTTTCATACCGTTCCAGAAACCACTTCTTGATGAATCTAATATTTCATTTCATTATTAATTTCATAATTGTATTACTATTTAACTTTATGATGGAGTATTTAATTTTACTACTTTCCTTTTCTTGTTTAATTCTATCTATTGCTTTAACCATTATTGTAGATATCTATTATAAAAGTCTGTAAGATAGCAAACTCTGGCACCTTGTGTTTACCTATCTGCAGACTTAGTGCAGTAATAATCACCACTGAATATAATATTCCAAAATAAACGTGCTATAGAAACTTTCGATTTTCCTGTTATCTCTTTGAACGTTTAAATTTCGAATCAATCTCTTTTCATATTGGGAGATTTTGTAAATAAACGTAAACTTGTGCTTAAAAATACAATTTTACGTCTTTTTTGGAAGAAATTGGAACTTAAAAGTCCCGTCTTCTATTTAACACATCTCTAATGCAATGTACACTAAATCGATTCATTATTTAAGTAAGAATACAAACTAGTAAACTACGGTGTATACAGATTTTTGACCCGGTTTAATAGAAAATAAATAAGGATAGAGAGAATAGTTGTGCGAAGGAAAAACAATTTTTTTATCACAGAACAAATATTTATGTAGGAAAATACCCACATATAGTGGGTTAAACTAGGAAGAGTGTAAAATAGAAACTTTCTCTCGAGAATTAGAGAGATTACAACAAAGAGGATATTTTAAGTTGATGGTGTAGGATATAAAGAGGATTTTCTAAGTTGATGGTGGAGGAGATGAATAAAAAAAACCTGTGAGCTGAATATTCCATGGGTGTTTTCAAATTATAAAGTATTCTTAATCATTAAAAAAAACAGTGATTACGCTTTATGAATCGTCTGAGATGCATCTGACGTATTTTTATTATTTAGTTCAGACAGTTTGAAATTCTTTATGAATCCAATCTATAAATATGATTTATTAAGTAGAATTAAAAAATAAAACGGCTATTAAATTTGGTTATAAATACTTAAATTTGGTCTCACCCTTGATTGTAGGTTCTCTTACTAAAATGTAACACATAGATGGAGAAGGTGTATCTTGAAACATTTACCAAAGGCCTCATTTACGTGTTTAACCTCATATACATTTTTAATAGATAAATACTTGTGCTTCTAATTGTTTACGGAATTTAAATACGAATTAAATGCTAATTTTGTAGCACATTTATCCTTAAAGACAGATCACTAAACAGGTGTAGATGCATTTATTTTTACGTTTTAGCATTAGGTAAATTGAAATCTTTGTTTCCGTTGGTGTGACCATAACTCCGTGCTTAATTGATTCCGAGCTCATTTCTCCCACTTGTCATAAATTTCACAGCCAATTAAAGCGGAGACCGAAACAAGCCCACCTTCATTATATCGGCTCCCTTCCAACAGCTGACAAAACACACCTTAATGCCATCCATATTTTGCTCCATTTAATAATGCCACGCGATGCTTTCTGCCGCAAAAAATTGCTTTGCTTTCATTAGCATATTGATCCTAAAAACGCTTAAACCGAATGCCAATTTTATTCCTTCCACGGATTATGCACTCCACAGATCTGTGACACAGAATAAAAGGCTCCATAGAAACTGTATTTCGAAGTGTTTAATTATTTAATAGATTAAAATTCATCCATGCGGATTAATTCACGTATATTCTTTCCTTTTGCGCGGTTGTTCTCCGAGAGCACCGAAAGGGTTTATTTAGGCGATTCTGACTCCTTTAAACACACAAACGATTTTTTATAATAGCTCTGATACGTAATCATATGAAACGTAAATGGGATCTAGTACAAAACAAAATATGAACTATTTTCTAAAGAGCCGAGTATGGAAATTTCCCCGTAAATGAGTTCCTTTTAAAGGACTGAACATTTCTGCCGAATATCAATAATCTAGGTCAGCGGTTCCCAATCCGCATTCAGCGAAACATACAATTTAAATATTACATTATATGAGCAACAATTACTGCATCCGAAAGATAATTATAGGTTAGAAAAATACTCATGAAATCCCAATACTTTTGTCATAATTCCATAAATCGCACGAACATTATTTTGAAATTGAACTTTGCAAAACATAATAGTCTGTAAACTACAAAATATATTCACATGTAATAGTTATTGAAACCGAATAAAATGCATATGAATCAATATTACCTTTTTTTGAAATTGATGGTGCCTTTTGATATTTTCAAGGACCTTAAGCTACCCACTGAATCGCCTAACAATTAGAGAAAATGCTTTTAATTTTAAATTATCTGAAAATTATGCCTCGGTTCGTTCGCATAGAAATATTGGTCTCCTAGGGAAATCTCGGATTCAAACCTATGATATCTATGGGGAAGGTCGGAGTTTTCCTGATAATTTTCCCGTAGAATATATATTTTACGAGAATCGCGTGTCTCTAGCACTCTGTGTAAACATATAATGCTGGAATATGCACACGCACACACCAAGTCTCTTTCATAGATTAAATTGCACCGAACTTGAATTCTATCCTGAGATGAGATCGTACCGTTAAGCACGGATATAAGTAAAGATATACTTCCAGTGGAGGCTCACCGTATGTGCTGCAACGAATAAAATGAGGCTCCCAGAAGTGCGATATACAAGTATGAGAGACCAGTCGCAGTAAGCCCTCCAACGTTGACCGTTCTCTAATCCCCTCGTTTCCGGGGGTTGGCTCTAAAGTTTGAGATTTCCTTTAAATCGGCTCCCGATATTAATTCCGATACCCCGCGGCGGCTCATCTCCACGAACAAGGACACCAAACAAGTCCGTCTCCCGCTGCGACTGCCCTCCGGGGATCGAACTCCGCTCATTAGAGAGAGCAACGCATTGAAAAGAGGCTCCCAAGGGAGTGCGGATATTTGAAAGAAAAATAATGAAGATCGGAAGGCGCGCCTCGTATGATTGCCTGCTTTTTAAAAGCCCCCGATTTATATATATATATATATATATATATATATATATATATATATATATATATATATATATATATATATATTTAAAATTTGTTTTTAACAATACGTGAAACTATCATAAATATCCTAACAGTAGAGCTATCAGACCATATCAGTAAATAAAAGAACGACATCTCAAATATGTTTTATTGAAAATTTATAACCATTCTAATTTAGATTTATTAATATTTGTACAGCAGGTAAATCATGCTTTATCTATCAATATAACTTTAATTATCCTTACCAGTATAACTATTATATAATATTTAATTGTGGATTATTAATTACATTATAGTTGCTTATTAATCTCAATCTTTCAGGCCTCCATTACTTAAATCGCATTTCCGAAAGCTCTTTATTTTCCGTCTACTCTTCTTCTTCTGTCTTTTCAGGTAAATGACATCCGTGGTCAACCATCAAGAAATTTACCCAAAAATATTGGTCATCAATTATGCAAATAGTGATATACCTGCTTGTATTTATTTCCATCTGTGTTTTCGCGGTTTTTTTTTCGCTCCCCTTCTTGTGTGAGCGTTTTCCCGCACAGTGGGTTTTTCTCCGAAAGCCTTCAGCCAAGGAGTTTTTCCCCACACCACAATTCTTTTATTTGTTTACCTGTTCTTTGTATTTTTTTTTATATATGTATTTGTATTGTTTTTCCTCCTTTTCTGTAAATAATATTAGTAATCCTTAATGGTTAGGTGTAAGAGAGGCCCTAATGGGCTTAACCTCGCCAAATAAAGAGTTATTATTATTATTATTATTATTTTTATAATTATCCACGCTAGACATTTCTTGAAAATATTGAACTTTTAAAACTTAATAACTCGACAAATGTTTTCATCATATTGTAACTTTTCCTCTAAGGATTTTCCTAGAAGAGGGCAAGTATAAGGAATTTCAATATTTCTAAAAAAGATTGTGGTCAATTTCTTTCCAATTTTCTATGGAGTAACTCATGTACGAAATTAAATTGATTCAATGATACTTAGTGGAATCCCATCATACCAAACGATTTTCTGTAAAAAAACTCTTGTACAATAATATTCCGAAACTAATACAATTCCACACGACTTATCACGTGTGGTATAGCACAAGTTTCTTAATGTCAATTTACGAACTCATATATAATTTTGTGTACGATAATAAGTTTTGATATATTATTTATGTAATCATTAATTACTTGTTGGGACATCGACGTATATATCGCACGGGAGGGAGCGAACAAAACTTGTGAACCATATATCATCATATCATTCATCCGAATAATAACTTAACGAAAGAATATGTAAACATATATTCCTCAGAAAAATTCCAAAATGAATTTATACATGAGTAATTATATTTTTCTTGGATTATAATGGGTTGAGTCAGCTTTGTTGATTATTTTGTAATTCCGTAGAATGGCGATTGTTAAAAATAAGTCTCCATGCAGGGTATACAAAATTAAATCTAAATGTACGGAAGTTAATTTAATGTTACAGAATAATGAAGAGATGTAGTTGAAAATGTTGGTTCCTGCTGGGAGAAAGAAAATGTGGAATAAGGAATGAGTTTCCTGTTCTTTTGAGATGATGTGGGTAAATGCGCCCCTCACTCAAGGGCAATTTAGGAGAGCCACTCCGAGCACCACGTAGGGTATAATTCACACGACAGATGACAGCAGTGATGCGCGGAAACCGAGTGCACAGCGAAACATTTCCTATTCATTTTTTCTGCTCCGTGCTGCTAGTATGCAAAGTCACCGTGATTCCCTGCACCACGTCCTCGAGGCGCTAAATTCAATCCTGCGCTTCAAAGTGCACGACTCGTTCCTCTGAAATGGATTCGCCTCATAAAATGTATCACTGGAATCTGCACCATTTTTTAACTTGGATTGGCACTCGAGTATGGCTCAACATGTGCTATTTATTCATCTCAATAAATTTCGCAGCGAATACAAGCCATCGCCAAAACTCACTAGTTTCGATGTCATGGCGTCATCGTTGGGTCAATAATACCGAAAAACATGGCAAATGTAATTGAAAAGTCAGACGAGAAAGAAATAAGACGAATTTTTACTTGATTAATTGGCATACACTAGATAAATAATTAATTAAAGCTCGCCAGTACTTAAGGGTATAGCAGGGTGGCATAAGATTTGTAAAGACTGTTAGTAGAATTTAAGTTTAACAGGACTTCAATAACTCCCAAATCATCTAATTTATCCCTATATCCTCTATGATGATTATTTATTTATTTCATTTTTAATAGATTTCTTGACCTAATTGTGACTTTATAGTGCCGAAACTACGGATAAAATCTTGGAGGAATAAAATTTTGGAGGAATTCGTTATACTGTGAAATAATTATGAGCGGCATTTTAAGGTTCCACAGAGTGAAGATGGAAGTAATGACTATTACGTAAAATTTACATAGGGTAACCTTAAACTAGAGAAGCATCGTATGTATAGCTTTAAAATGTCGCTTAGCATTGAAAATCAACATTCAGTATCTGAAACTCTACTTTCTATACTCCAGGTTACCTCAGGTTTCGATTCGGGTGGTTTTCAAGGTCCTATATAAAATGCACTTTAATATTTCGCTGAAACAATATTAAGTGCAATGGAAACACACAGAATTAAGTGATTTTCTTAGATATCACTTATACATAAGTTAACCAAGAAATTTGAGGATTAATTGATAAAGGAACTATTTCCCATTTCGCGATTGAACATTTGTAAATTTTTCAGCAAATGCCTTGTTCCCAAAATGCAGTGGGTGAACTTGCTAAAATAAAACTGAGCTGTCTTCAGTATTACTTCAATTATTTCTCTAATTTAACTGCACTACTTATTCAGATTCTTCCTTTCATGTAGTAATTAAGAGCTAATGCCTTCCTATTAAAACAAATTCACCTTTTATTTGCTAACTTCTCAGTATGAAAAATGTATTTAATATAATTTATATTTAATTATTTACGTTAAATTTTAATAATTTATTTTAGATCCAAGCTCAACTAAATGTCCCTTAAGAAGATTCCTCTTCAGTTTTACATATATAAGGATTTTCTGCCCGTATGGATTCCAGTCACTTTCTTTTATACATCACGGCGAAAATAGTTTATCTTAGTTCATCTAGTTTAAGTATTAATTGAGGAGTTAATTAAAAGACCAATTGTGATACACCTAAATAGAATAAAAAAATAAACCCAATCGTAGTGGGATAAACTTCAACAGGATTGTATTTAAAAAAATATAAAAATGAAAGTAGAAAAACCTTTAAGAACCTTAACGTTTACAATATAGGATATATTCTAAGATAACAAATCGGTTTAATTATATTATAAATCAAAATAATCTAGATTATGGTACTTTCATGATATAATGTGAAAGCATACATTCAGTGAGGATATTCTGCTAGTTCGTTTACTGACGGTTTTACGACTCGATATCGTTTTAAGAGAAATATTTGAAAGCAATTACTCACACACATAATTCATCGACGAGATTTTGTTTAGCTGCTTTGATGTTCCGTCACTCAATCACTGGTTCCTCAACGATTGCTTTCATGTGCCCTTTTCACTCTGATTAAATCCGTCCCGTTTGCACATACATAAAAATGACGTACGAAAAGTCATCACGAGCTAGTCGACCGCTTCTCGTTGTCAACATCCCATTTAATGTGTTCTACCGCATACGCCTCATCCCAAGAGACACATAGAAATGTGTCCTTATCTTAGTTTGCTGGTAGCATCACTTAAAATAACTGATCATCGGAAAACACTCTCTACAAATAAATTTCGGATGGTCGGGCGTTTAAGAAACATGGATCATCGTACAATTGGAGGGTTTTTTTTCTTTTGTGACTTAATGCAGAAGCAATCCCGAGGTAGGGAAACAAAAGTAAACACATTCCAAAAACTAAGGCTTATTAAGTATCCCGAGATATTACTTTGATTAGTTTTTAAATAACGATAGAGAATAAATCTATGACTATTAATGCTGTATTATTACAATATCTGTATGCTTGTGTGTGGAATTGCTTTCAATATATTTACATACAAGATAGAGGACAATGTAACTATACCAATTTCTGCCGCAGTAATACTCATGCCTGTGTTGGAATAAAAGTTATTGTGGTAGAAATTTGATGAGTAATGGTATTAATTCTCGTTATTCCCTACTGAATACTATCAATTGTGTTTATCATGTGATCATGGTGCTGCACTTACGACTTGTTCGTACTCATTCCACTTGGAACCTTCTGTCTCATTGAGAAAATCAAGGGCAAACAACCTCAGTCATTATCTTGTGTGGCAAGTCTCATTCTTCTGTAAATATATTGGTAAGTCATTGCAGAATGATTGAGTCTAAAATTGGCCTTCACAGTAAATCGACCTGAGCACTTTACAAGTATAATTATCGTTTTTTCTTCGCTTTTCATGGTACTTGGTTTAAGAATGTAAAAGAATAGTTGATGATAGCCGAGTCGCGAGAAAAATAGGTCGACGTTAGAATTTTATAATCATACTTTCGTCAAGTTGATTTCACTTTTGCAGGTCATGGAGGTCTTTTACCAAGATAAACTCTTCTTTTTCATTCTTATAAAGACACTGTTTTACAATATAGCTAAGATACTTGAAAGTAAATTTCAATGATGAGTACTATGTTCGTAGAAGTTTACCATTATCAACAAATCATCTAACATATTAAAGAAAGCAACTCAGTTACTTATACGATAAATAAATGTAATTTATTGTGGAAATTGCAAAGTGACTTTCTTTATTCATGGCTTTCCATTAAGATATGCCTTCTCAGATCGATTTTATTAATTCAACTAACGGTTAGCCCTTGGGATTGTTTGCTTATATGAGCGCTAGTGAGATTGTTGTTTGTTGTCGAACGTTCCCTTGTTTATTTTTTTGTATTAATATTATGACATCGTACTTTCACCAAGTCGATTCAATCTTCCGCAGAATATAGAAAGGCATTAACTGCGGTGACGTAATGCACTCACAAGGACGACAATAAAATTAATAAGGAGAATGAGGAATTCGGTGAATGGGAGACCTAGATTTTGGGGAGAAAGGTGAGTGCTGCCATCTGCCTTCCGTGCATACCATTTCAGCGTCTCTTTTCCCATATCCGTGTTATCGTCGATTCCAGGCCACCGCGAAAGGGGAAAGAGATGTTTTCCCGAGAGGCGCAGATGTAGCACTCAGATGACGCAAATCGTTCTTCTTCTGTTTCAAAGTCCCTCTCTCTTCCCGGCCATCAGGACTCCCGTGTTTGTTTGCCTCGCGACAGGTTTCGGTGGCCTGATGCTCTATTTATATTTATACACACACACGCTCGTTCACCGCGCAGCGAATTAATACGGGAGAGCCATCCTTGTAATTAAAAGGTACCCTCCTACCCCCCGTAAAACCCCGAGAAAATCAACTTGTGCGCTCCGACTGCCTCGTAAGTGAAGACGAATCTTGAAAAAACGTCGAGAGGAGAAAGCGAGTTGGAGAGGTTTTTATAAATACGTAATTGAGATTTCATCGGCTCGAGTGGAGGTTCAAGGAAGACTCGACATGCGAGTCGAGGATTCGGGTGCTTTATTTCGGAGCATTTTAAAGCAACAGTCGACTTTGTCATTAATCATCATCTCCCCCAAGAGACAGATTTGTAATTATGAGGAGCGGGCCCTCCTTCGTGCGTCAGAATATCAACTACCCACCTAGGTTTGCGTCAATATTAACTTTTTCGCGGAGTTGAAAGATTTTTCCCTGCCTCGCTCTTTCGTTACGAAACACCTCGTGACATTTTCTATTATCGAATACGTAGCGGTGTCCCGGAAGAGAGAGACGGGCTGGCATATAGGTTAGATTGTTTTCCTCGATGTTTTTGACATGTTTCGTACCCGTGAATAAAATACAGTCGATTTAATTCAATCGTTTTGCTTCAATTCTGCAGGTGATAAAAGCGATGCTGGAACGACTCTATCAATCACACATGGATGGGATTGAATTTAAATTACAGCTGAGTCCATAAATGTCAATCAATTAAACTTTTCAATGTGTTCAGATGAATATGTAACCGATATGTTTTCCGAGGGACATTTGGTAATCTTATACAATACTATTAATACTTCTGTATTCACTTTTAGGCAAATGTTATCATATGAGAACCTCCATAGCCACTCTAATTTTCTATGTTAAGTCAGCGAATCATTGGCAAATTACAGAGAGGAATTCAATTACGTCCATGATAACTCATAATCCTCCTCAATCCCAACGTCACTCAAATCTCAACGGGTTACATTAAATCGATGCCTGTAAGCTACTTGACTGATGGATAATTCCACGGTGCGATACGAGTACATCAAAGCGAAAAATATCCTAATATATGCAGCTGATATCAAGACATATTCAACCAAAGAAATTTATAAGGGACGAAGATAAAATCAGAACATCGTAAAAAGAGATGGAGACAAAACACTGCCTAAGTATCAAATTTTAAAAACTCAACCCTTATTTCGACGGCTTATTTGTCATTAGCAGAGGCAAGTAAAGGGAGTCTAACTACATTTACAAATCCCATTTATTATTTCAATTATTGGTGTCCCATCTTCAATTGTGATGGCTGAAAGAGGACTTTATTGGTCAAACTATCATAAAGTAAAGCTTTTGGCTTCATAATTACCAGCAATTGTTCCCTCGGTATTAATTGAATATTTCCGAAATGAATAATTTATACACTTGACGAGAATAAGAATGATCCAAATGGTGATTATCACCATTCGTAACCAGTTGCTGTTCCAGTTTCCCATAATATTGAAATGGATTACAGTGATGCATTATATCCCTTTTAAACACTACCTAATTTCCATCGCTAAGAGGAAAAAAATCAAGGGAGAATTTCCCATTACCGTATGCGGTTCCAAGAATCCGCCCCGTGCAATCAGAGAGATTTTATATATATTTAGACGGGCGCGCATCGTCTTAATCTTAGAGCCGGACATTAAAGTCGAGCCGAGTAAATAATGCTTTCGCTGCAAACGAGAGATCGATAAATGGATTGGAAAAAATAACGCAATCCCTGCCTCTTTAACGAATCCTTTAAGTGTTTACGTCACTTGGAAGCGCACCTTAAAACGATATGTTGTGGACTTAGTTGCGGGGGATCTCGGCGATTGACACATCCGCCAAGTTAAACAGGAAGGACAACTCGTAATCAATCTCTCATTCCATTAGCTTTCCCTTGGATTCGCTTACACCCGACTCACTTGTTTTTCACATCGATCGGCTTGTGACAACAGATTCTCTCCCCTTCTTTCCTCACAAATAGCCTTTCTCTCTTTAAATGAGACAGATGCCGGGGAAACATCTCCTACGACTGGGAAATAAGTACGGACGGTTAGCCTTCCCTAATGGGCGCACGCCCTCCCCGGTAAGTGTTCCGGCGATTTTTTCCGCGGTCGGGAGGTCACGCCGCAGACCTTATTATGAATAATCCGTCGCAAGGTGGCGCTCGGGACGTGTGAGTTTCGCGGTGACCGCTGGACCGAGTTGAGGCGCTTTTCTGGACCGAAAAAAAACGTGTCTTCAGAAGTCTCGTAATTGGCGAGATTACGACGGAATTCAGCCGTGTCGGGTCGTTTTTGTTTAAGGAACCGGGCTCGTAACTTTTTCACCCCCTTGCTCCCCAAAAGGTCGACTTTTTCCAGACGCTTAAAGCTCGGCTTTTATAATTCAGAATGTTAGCTTTTACAGTCGGTGAGTTCAGCAAGGCTGAGACGGGGGAGCATTTTCAAGAGTAACATGCTTGAATGGGTCGAAGAAATTTGCTATTTAGGTTGCATGATCGTCGTCTATGGTAGTAGAAGCTGAGAAATAGTAAATGGAACAGCGCAAGCTTAGAGATGAATATATCGGAAAAGAGAAACGCTGTCAGCAATTAATAAAGGCTTAAAATAGTGGAAAATTATTAAATAAACATAGGTGTTTGAGTGTTTGTAAGACGTGCTGCAATAACAGCGGCAGAAATGAGTAGATTTGAAAGGAGGGAATGTGGTTCAAATACGTACCATGAGAATTTTCAAACTGAAATTTACAGGCCAAGTGTAAAGTGAAGATACTCATAGAAGAATAAATGAAGAGAAAATCATTCCGAAATCATATATATATATATATATATATATATATATATATATATATATATATATATATATATATATATATATATATATATATATTTACTCCAAGACCATCGATTACACCTTCCATCGATTTCATCGACATTTTAACTATAAAAATGCATTCAAAGTTCGTTTCAATCTCTTTCGGGATTAATTCTTTTTAAAAAAATAGATAAGAAATAACGGTCCCTCTAAACCGGGATGAGTATCAAAAGGTGGAAGAATGAATGCAGATTCATATTTTAGTCAATTGAGTACATTTACTTTCTGAGTTGAAATTACGAGATTATGGATAAAAATAAATCATAATAATAAATAATTAGACGAGAATATTGTAAAATTTTGTGACGGTAAACAACTCGTTCCCTTGGCAACGAAGGCAATTGGTCAATGCGAGAATTCGTCCATGTGAATGAACGGGGAATTAGAAATTATTTGTTAGAATTAATGATAGAGTTTATGGAGAGGTGGTGATTTACTGATATGCCAAAATTAGTTTTTTCTATATTTTATTTAATTCTCGTCTTGGTTGAAGGAGGAGTTAACTAGTCATTGATAGAAAGAGGCAACTTATTCGGGCACACACTTGGGCATCTCAGTATGCTGGAGATAGTATTGGTATAAAAGATAGAAGACAGGAATTATAGAGGACCTGGGATACGAGAGGCAAGTAATGGTCATTGTTAAGGTTGGAAATTGAGGTTATGCTTTATGAATGAAGCAATTTGCTGAGGATAGGACGGCTTGGAAAGCCGCAGCCTATTGATACTCGGATGGTTCACTCGGCATGACGAGGTTTAACAGAACTTCCCAGAATATATCTCTTTTAACTAGATATTTTTCACGAAGAGTATATTTTTCCTGAGTAATACACTTGGACTTTTAGCCCGTAAATTCGCTTTTTCTTTTGTTTATTTAATGTTGCATTACATATAAATAATGATACTTACTATTCACTGACATATGCATGTTTATAAACACTGTCATAGTTAACATATGATCCGACAGTTTCTTTACGGTGGAATCTTTCATGACAATTGTTTTGCAGACTTCTTAAGCCTAAGATATACTCGCCTTCAAAGAGGAATGCTGAAGGAAATAATAGATACCATTCTAGACCGCAAACGCAGTGATAAACGGCAGTGAAAAAGGCTGACGTAACTGGGACTCGAACCCAGCTAATCCACTTTTGGGGCGGATGCTCTAACCACTAAGCTACCACGCTGAACCATTCTCACTCCATTTCTCATTTAAGTGAAGGCGTATCCGCTTAGCGGCACCCAATTCAAACTAAACGGACTAAATTTCTACTCCTTACTCTTTAAGAAAGGCAGTTTAGGATACGTACCACGAGTTGGCCGCTCACGGCGCTGGCAGTACTGGAGGAAATGTACCGAATTAGAAAACACTGTTTTGTAAATGAATGCGCTGCCGAGATGCCTCACTAAACTTGCACTGCACTCATAAAATGAAAGAAATAGGCTTTCTTTTTTGTTTCTGATGAAGAGAAAGAAAAATCAAATGTAATCAATATTCATCGGAAGTGATACAAGTAAGTATTAACAGTCATCAATCTCCCTACGATTACAACCGAGTTAACGTCATTGAAAAAGGAAACTATTTCAGTTTCCAACGAGTTTCTTTCTTGAAAAGTGGCCCTTATAAGTAGAGTATCACTTTATTTAAGGACATAAACATGACGGGAAATTATTAAATAAAATAATAAAACTAACTTTAACGATAAAACCGGCTTCGGAAGTTTGCCTAATTATCATTGAACTAGCATCTATAATTTTACGTTCGTTATGTGGTCGCCTCTACAATCAATGACTACAAGCAAAGACACAAATCATTGGAATTGCTGATTAAAAATACATCAGATACTGGTGGAATATTTCACGAATTATTCGCACCCTCATTTTCGTGGAGATATCCAGGTATTTACAGCTGAATCATTCCAAAGACTATGAAGTTGATTGTACACTCCTGGCCAAAATTAACGCAGCACCTCCATAGCGATCCTTACGGCCGGTGCTGCGTTAATTTTGGCCAGGACTATACCTACAAAATACGTTGAGTGTAAATCACACGTTTTAATATGTTCAACCAACAAACTTGTGAATTGTTAACGTAACTTACAAAATATCACATGTAAACAAAATTATTTAAAGCTCTCATTTGGATTCATCAACTTTTAATTCATTTTAACTTATCTAAGGAAATCAACCGGAGTAAAAGGAGTAGAATGCTAATTCAGCCATCTGTCACGGCGACCTGTCATTGGTGATTAATCTTCACAATTCGAACGGTCGTGATTTTATCATTTAGCCTTGACTTTCACAGCCTAATAATAGAGATGGACGCCACGAAATGTAGTATATAAAACGGTTAATGTCGGTATTATTAATACCATATCATTGCAACCAAATTGCCATAACTAATTAAACAAGCTATACAACTGACACATACCCAAATAAAGTGAACAAAAAATTTAAAATTAAAACGTAATAAAAAGAAATAATCTAGAATGACTGGATATTCGCGTTAGAACGGAATTTCTTAAAATTTCAGTTATCCTACAGCTACGCTATATTCATACTAAATCACTCAAGCATGAAAAGAAGTTAAAAATCTATTTAATTTAAAAAACTACAGAAGAATGTAACGGTTTGACTTAAGTACATAGAACTTCAGATGAACACGGAAAACGTTCCATAGAAATATCAAATCAAAATCGAAAATTAGGATTTTTTCTGCTAAAATTTGCTTGACAATGCTCTAATTGCTTATTTTACCATCAATTATGTACTGGTTAATTCGGAAATAACGTGGTCATACTCCTCTGGAATATCTAACCTCAAAATTAAAGTAATTAAACCATAAAGTAAATGTAGTAGTTGAACTTTACGAAACGATGGATCTAAATTGAAACTGTCGTCGTTTTAATGCGTAGTCGCATAGATTTCTGAACAGAAAAACTTTTAGTATGCATATACTTACATAACGAGCTGACACTACTACCCAAAATATGAAATGTATTTTTCGGATAAAGGATTACCTCAAATTTCGAGAAAACACCAGGAATATGGAGGTGAGAGAGACAATACTAAACATTGCAATCTAAGGAGAGAGTTCATGCTAACAGATAAAAACATCTTGTGACACTATATTGAATATTCGGGAAGGGTTCATGAAACCTCTAATAGTAGGTTAAAAGGTGATTAGACGGTTCAACAGGGGAACGATGAGACGAACAGACGGAGCGAGTAATGACGAAGTCCTTCAAAGAGCGGAGGAAAACTTAGGTGAAAATGCGGGGATCGCAAACACTTTGAAGCACGTGCCTCTTCTAAAGACGGTATTAAATGGAGATTTTACAGAGGAAAACTTAGATAAGATTACTTATTTTTTTATTGAGACGCCACTGACAGTGGGAATTGCGAGAGGTCAGTGTTAAGGAGGAGGCCATTGAAGGACAAATGAAGAAAGGTCTTTATTAAGGCGATGTTGAGACTGAAGAGCTCCTTCTTCCATCTACGTTGTCATCAACAATATTAAGAAAAGCATAATAATGTATAGCTTAATAACATTAATGTGGTTAATCCTAACTGAGTGGAATTTCGCGGAAACCATCGTAAAAGAGATACGTTTTGTAACTTCTACAATGTATATTTCAGTCGATTGGTTTTGTTGATGTGTTGTCATCATCAGGTGAAGGGTATAGAAAATTTATGAATTATTTATGATATGATATACATTTCCGTCTTTTCTCATGTATAAGTCCTAAATTTTCTATACCATTCTCCTGATGGTATCAACACATCAACAAAACCAATCGACTGAAATACATACAGTGGAAGTCAAGAAGTGCTTTTCTTTTACAATAACGTTCAGATTAATATTAATCGAGATAAAACTTAACGAAAGGATGTTAAAAAACATAAGGTTTTATCTTAGGTAAAAAACCACTGCAGGAAAACACCCACAAGAAGAAGAAGGATGTGATAGAAGTCTATGGGAAAGTTTGATAGAGAAGATGGGGGAACTTCAACGGGGCACTAGAGATATGACAGTAGAAATAAAGAAAATTGAAAATAACACTTCCACCTTCGCCGTGGAAGATATTTTATTTGATTCTACATCCCATGACAGTCAGCTGAATATAGCATTGGAAGTTAGGGTGAAAGGGACGAAATACCAAGGGGGGCTTTGGTTAGACCATGGGGGGCAGGTCTGAATCAAGGTTAGGAATGAAAGGATTGTGTGAGAACAGGAAGACTTAGAGAGAGAGCTACAAAAACAATGCTCGGACTCACAATGAACAGTCATTTGAGAATGTTAAATAGGTGTGGTCAGTTGCACACCTATTTCCCCAGGGAGGAGCGTTAGTACTGAATCGAGGATGGTAATTGATTTTCGCGAATCGATTAATACTTCCTTCTCTCCCTCTTCTTGAGACAGCTCCGAAGCCGTACAAATGTGCTGAGGAGACGATCGATTTAAGGAAAAACACGAATTCCCCGCTAACAAGGAAGAAACCGTTAAACTCGATGCAATATGTTCCAAACACCGTAATCCCTCTGTAATTTCAGCGACGGCAATTCCCAAAAGGGCTTCGAATATAAAAAATGCCGGCCTTCTTAATCATATTTATCACCCCAGCGATAAGCCGGATGAGGACGGAATTTTTTTCAAACTCGATTATTTATAACTCCGCTTTTTGCGAATTGGAGGCGAAATCGGGCGGAGAGGATTAAAATTAAACCGGGAGAAAAAAGGTGACAAAACATAGTTCTCGCCATTAGCGGAGAGGTTCTTAGCAGCCTGGCACGGAGAATGCGATGCCATTGTAACACGATGCCACACTCTCCCGACCCTTAATCACGCGTATCAAACAGCGCCCTCCACGTGTGGACGAAAGAAAGAGTGCCAACGTTCAAAAGTGGACGGAAATAAGGGCTCCCGGGGAACAACTGGCGTGGATTATCAGAGGGGAGAAACGCCGGGGGACACGTTTAAAGGTCACGGTGAAAGGGGTCACAGTGGGATCATCAGGTCCTCGTAATGGGATTGTTTCACTTTTCTGCGACTTCGACTCTCTCCCCCGCTTTGTTGTGCGTAACCAGGGGCGATTCAGATGAATAACGTAACTGCCGCGCGTGGAGTCTAGCACTGACCTCGTTACGCTCACACGTTGTGTTCGGCAGAGAATAACGTTTGTGAATCCCCGCAAGAGCTGCGGGAATGTGTGTTTGTGTCGCGTGTCGTGTAATTAAGCAATGACAGCCGCGAAGACTGTTTTCAACGGGGGACTAATTGGAGGTCATTCTTCGTCGGTTTTCCGGTCGGACGGTGGACGTGAGTAACTGCTGATTCGAAGAATTCCGAGAGCATTTGAATTACATCCGACCCACGGGTGTTTAAAATTCCTCCGGCTAATTTATCTCCAACGACATTCTGTTGAAACATTCACGTTCGTGATCCCAAAAAGTGGCTTGTGTGGTTTATTGAAAAATCGATGAATTAAAGGAACGAGGTGAGCTTAAATTCACACAATATATTCCCGCTAAACTTAATGGAGTAGCGGTTGGTACCTGGTGATTCGTTTCAACGTATATCTTTCTTCCACTAATACAAATCGAGTAAATGCTCATATAATCAATTGAGCGGTACGATATCAATACCTTCAGGCACATCAATGAGCCAGAAACCAGTAGTATTCGAAGATGTTTATATTATACACTTAGAATGGGCACACGAGATGTTACCTGAAGTCACTAATTGATGGTCACAATAAACAATTGTTACGTATGGCTATAGTCAATCAATTCGTTATGAGTATCAATCGATAGATACTTAAAACAACGATGAATGACAGTATAGCTCGGTTTGGTCAGATTGCCACCATAGTTGTTTAGCTTTTTTACGATAACTTGTCAAACGATCTTTGCACATTCTAGTGGTATTTCAAGACAGTCCTTCGGCACGGAAGGCCTCGGGTTCGCATCCCAAAACAGTAAACACGATCCTAGTAAGTGAGTAGCAGAATCCCCTAGGGGAATTGAGCGTGCCAAGGCATCCGTTTAGACAAGCCCTCACCGCCAAAACTACTCAGAGGATCTCGTAAACACCACAAGATAACAATAACAACAACAACAACAGCAGCAGCAGCATGGGGCGGCGGTTCCTCTACTTTATTTACCTTGTGATCTCGCCGACATACTCGGTCATGGCGAACATTTTGAGCAGAGGGTCCTGTCATCCACCTCCACCTTCGACGTCTCCTACGACCCCTCATTCTCGTCCGTGGCCACTTTCCTCGGCCACCTTCCGCTTCTCCTCACAACCACTATCACAAACACCTCCCGCAAAGACTCCGTCCGCAAGCACACAGCCCGCCACCCAGCGGTCTCCGGAGGGTCTACCATAAGCCCCTCCGGCGGATCGGGCGGGCGCCAGGGCACGACACACTCCGGGAACTCCCTCAAAAGTCACGCCCAGTCACGACCGCTTCATCCAGCGCCCGATGGAGGCTTCGCTATCCCTCTCTCGTGCCTTGGAAGCCTCCCTCCAACAGCACCCTCCCTCCGCCGTCGCACGCGAAGTCTGCGCGCCGGAGTGGGGCCAGAGTGCCGGGAAAATCAAACGACCCTTTTTTTCTCCGGAGGGATCTTTTGAGCCGGAGATAAGGAGGGGGTCACGGAGGTGCGTGTCGCCTCGCTTCGCACACGGCCCGAGACAAGCCTCGGCCGAGTGGTTATTCGCGCACTGTTTTTTCCCTCTCCCTCTTTATCGCGGATCTCCACGCCGGACGCCCCCGCCTCGACGCCCGCCGCCCCCAACCTCACGGTCTTCCTTCTCCTATCGCGGGCAATGCATTGCTCAGCCGGGACGATTCGGCCCGCTTCGGCTCACCTCGGCTCCGGTCGTGTCCTTCGCTCGTGGGGAGAGGGGGGGCCGGCGGGGGAGATGAAGAAGTCCGGAAAAAATGAGCGAGTAAAAAAAAGCACGGGATAGTGGTGTGTGAGTGGAGGGAAAGAAATAGAATCGGAAGAAATAGAGCGAAATGTGGATGAGGAAAGAAAGGGGAGTTGGTTTTTGGGGTGTGGAGGGGAGAGAGGGCTTGAATGACGGGGCGACCTTCTCCAGTGGCGAGGAATTTCCCAGCGGGTGATGAAGAGAATAAAAGCGGGACGCTCCTTGACCCGTTCCGCTGTAACCGTTGTCGTGATTTATTGAAGGAATGATTCACACGCCTCAATTTCTTCCCTCGGAAGAACGAGTGAGTCCTTTATTTCGAAGGATGGAAAAAATAATGTGTTTTATGACCTTAACCCAGTTACCGAGGCACCCGAGTTTTGCATCGCCGTGTGTGAGTGTTTTAGGATGTATAAACGGCACCCCGCGCTCGCTTCTTTGGCCGCTGAAGACTCCTCGGGTCGCAAACTCTTTCTCCGCGCAATTGTTCCTTTTTCCGGGGAAGAGCAGCTCCGGGTATTTTTGCTCGGACTCAAACGTCAGAGCGCCCTAATTTGAAAAAAACGGGCTGTTTGATTCATTGACGAAGCGTCGATTTGATTGATTTTTCGGAGCGTGAATCTAATATGACGGACACTTAACTGGGACGAATGCGCGCTGTCCAATCGGGGGGACGCTCTCAAGAAACGGTCGACCGCTTTTGACCCCTTTTGACATTCTTGGTCGCGATTGCGAGTGATGTCTCTAAGAGGACATACTTTCGATTTCTTGCGATATGTACTCCTTTTCTCACAGCCACTACTAACTCGGTCGTTCCTAATATATTCTAATGTATGGAATACTCACCATCTTTATTTTGGTTCGAAATAATCGAAAATATTCTTTTATTTACCCTTGCTCCTCTCCTATTAATGGCTGTATGAAAGCTGCTGGTGTAAGAAAAATTATGATTTATTTTGTTATCTCCTTCTTGAGATCATCTGAAATGAATAACAAATTGTAACGTATTAACATCCTGAAGATGTCAATACGTTGAAGTTCGGTGCGATTGGGAGTCTGTTTGCCAACGATGTCTTCCAAGTGACGTCAATATATTGACGAAATCGGTAGACTGAAATATGTCTTGTGGAAGTTAAAAATTATTTTTCTTTTAAGTTGGTATCTAAAAACTTTTACCAAGTTACGATTGACCATATTAATAAAGGTAAATGTGTCAAAGTATCTCTGCACATAAGGGCGTCCTTATTTTGTGCTAAGAAAAGTCATAAGACCATTGTGGTGAACTTAGGTATACTATTTCCCCTTACGGCATTCTAGTTCAGCAAGAGAGCCAAAGACAAACTCTCGCACTCCTCATCTTGCCTCATTCCTCATTCCAAGCTAATGTATGCAAATGGTAGATGCTAAGATGATCTAATCTGCCTCGGAGGTCATGGCTTTACGGGCAATAATTTGATCAATAAAATACGGAAGGTATTCGATTTCAATGGGAATAAATGCTCTTCGTGATTCAATTCCAAATTTGATTATTTTTAATCTGAAATTGAGAGAAATATTTATTCCTGGTACGCTGTTAATTGCATTAACTATATTACCAACGTTAACGCATATTGTGAAAAGGTAAGATAATAGTTCAAATTCAAAGACGAGATATTCTGCTAGATATTGTTGTAAAGCTGGCATAGAAAATGCTTAAAGGCAATGAATTCCTTCTAATGTTTAGATAATGAATTCGTTCTCATCTCTTAAGTTTCCTGGAAAAGTTATTTCCTGTGATCGTCGAATTTGTTCAAAAAGGCTGAACAAATGGGAACACATCCATTCACTATAATGGTGAATTTTTACGCATTTTCAATTCAACTAATCCAGTTAATTCCAACTAACTAATTCAGTTAATTTCAACTAACTAATTTCATAATCTATAGTATGCAGCCCATATACGTTTCTCGGGGAAAGATCGCAGCGAGTTGCGTTGGACGGAATTTTATCTGATGAGGTTCGCGTCACATCCGGTGTTCCACAGGGAAGTGTATTAGGACCAATTTTGTTCCTAATATATATTAACGATGTTATGGATAATATTAAATGCAAGGTTAGGTTATTCGCTGATGATACTGTTGTGTATAGGGAGATCGTAACTGAAGATGACATTGGTAGTTTGCAGAACGATCTGAATATGATTTCGGGTTGGTGTAGTGATTGGCAGCTCGAGCTGAATGTAAAGAAGTGCGTTACCATGACTTTCACGCGATCCACTAACGTTACCTGCGTACCGTACAGAATTTCAGGAAATCCCTTGGAGCTCGTGATGCATCATAAATATCTAGGAATTACGCTCAGCAGTGATATTTCCTTCAAAGAGCATATTCGAGGCGTAGTAGGAAAGGCGAATAGAATGCAAAGGTTAGCCAGCAGAATCCTTAGGGGATGTTCACCGAGAGTAAAAGAAATAGCGTACTTTTCCCTAATTCGACCTCTACTTGAGTATTGCTGTGCGGTTTGGGATCCTCATGAAGTAGGATTAATTTCCGATCTCGAGATGGTTCAACGTAGAGCAGCAAGGTTCGTCAAGGGAGATTTCAGATTCGACAGCAGTGTTTCGGCTATGTTAGGATCCCTCGGTTGGAACTCTCTTAGTGATAGAAGACGTGAATATCGACGGAAGCTTTTTGATAAATTTATCTCTACCGATTTCGGGGAGGAGATAACAGATATTGTCATCCCAGTTATATACCTACGCGACCTTCGAGAGAAAACAAAAAAGCGATACAGGGAAGTAGTTGCCAGGACGGATAGCTACTTTTGGTCATTTTTTCCGCGTAGTATTAGAGAAGCAAATAGCTCTCCAGATTAGATAGGTATTTTGGTGTCTTACACCCCCTGCCACGCGCCACTGGCGGATTGCAGGGTTTAAATGTAAATGTAAATGTAATGGTATTTTTCAGCTGTGCGCGATTATGTTTCAATTGATTTACTTTATCAGAAAACCATTATTTTTAACATCTTATTTACGTATTTATTCATTTCATGTCCCTTTGATGTATATATAGCGCGATTTTTAAGACCAGCATTGTAAATGTAGGAAGAGAAAAATGTGCTTGAAAAGGAATTCATTTTGAAAATGTGTGAAATCATAAAACATAATTTCAAAGGGTAACCCATTAAAAAAACGTAGGAAAATGCATTTAATGTTAACAGGACTTGGCCCGACAAGAGAAGGTATTGATCGCAAGGCTGTTAATAATAGCCTCTGCGCTCAGATAATTTGCAATGCAAAAATGGTTATTTTTATTGCATAAGTTTCAAAGTGATCTTCCTTACGTAACAGCGCAAAAATCCTTAGAAACAATAGAGGAATTGATTCAGAATGCCAATATCAAGGTGTCGCTGTTATTCTAGCTTAAGGAGGGGCGTCCTAGTTCTACTGAACAATGCGACCCTTACGATGGGAGGATCTAGTAATAGATTTCCAATTAACATTACCAGTACTCCTGAAAACAATCGATAATGACCTTGGGAGCGGTACAATACTGATCCAATACAAGCGAGCTCTAATTCTATCCGGTAGATCCCGAGTAAGTCGATTCAATCACAGTCTCCATATTATAGATATATGGTAAGACATTATAGCATTAATAATAATATTTCATAAGAAATAATGGCATTTTGTGCACGTGGTTTCCTTACAATGAAAATATATTTCACATGGCTTTTACAATTCAAATGCTTACTGCAATTTGTACCCAAATGTGTTAAACAGATTCAACTCTAGGTCTTCCCATGAAAAAGAGAAAAACAGAGTAGAGATTCTATTCTATTTAAGATCTCTCATTCATAATAAACAACTCTTCCATTGATCCCGGTTATCCATAGCTTTTACGCTCCAATAAATAAAATCTTGGTTGCCAAAACGATAATTGGAACTCATAAAATAAGCAGGATAGCTAATTGCCCAGCAATAATTACCTTCTAAGAGAATCAGGATGGATGTTAATCCAGAATAGATGCAATAAATCTCAGATCCCTCAAGAGTACAAATAACTACTTTGGTTATCAATTATCTCCGAGCATTTCTCAAGTAAAATACAACCGAATTATAACACTCGACCAATTAAGTAAAATTCACATAATTGAGCAAACAAGACGAAATTTTTAAAGCAGCACCGAAAATTGATAAAAACCTAGGAGGAGAAATTGATAAATATCTTTTCGGGAAGCCATTATCCTCGTGGAATTTCCATGAAATTCGAGTCACTTAAATTAATGAATGCAGTTGCGAAATTTTCGGATACACACAATAGATGAAAGAACCTCAACCTTGTCAGTTAATATATGTCTACCTCTCTTTTCACTATGGAGTAAGTGGGGATAAGTAATCTTTGAAAAGTATGCACCTAGAAATAAAATTCTACATCCCACAAAAAATAAACACCGTAAAAGAACAACTACAAATTGAATAAGGATTAATTAGAAAAGGCGCAAAGTAATTAACAGACAATTGATGAAATATCATAGCCCAATTTAGCAATGGTATTCTTTTCAATATTGAAACATCGCATTCATACAATAAATAACCTTTTCAGACCATGTTCCATTCTCTCCAGGTATATTTCTTTCACTTCACTAAGTTTTCCCAATTTTAAATTCAAATTTAAATTTCAAATATTGTGTGCAATCGCTTCTTCTATGATGACGTGTGCACCATTCTCCTTCCATTCGTGGACTTCTCTTCTTTGATGATTACAGATATTCTTAACCATGCAAAATACTCATTTATTTAAATTTAAAAAATATTTTTTCTTCCCATCTCATTTATACAAAATACGATATTCATTGTTTTGAATATTTTAACTCTATGACATTTATTTTTTGTAGATCCCTATCTTCATCATTCACCGTTGTATTCAATTTAATTCTTATTGGTCAATGCATTAATTGACCATTTAAATGTCAGTGCGACTATTCTAGCTGTTGATAGATTAAAGAGCCCCAATAGTTTAATAGCAATATAAATAAATATGAAGCCCCAATATTGAATAATAACACCTAATACCCTTTCTTTCCTTACTTGGTAACTTACTCCGCTCATTGTATTATCAGGCATCGTTTTCCTTTATCTTCCATTCGTTATTTTCTCTAACATACAACCTTTAGTTACATTATTTAGCACTTATTTTCCTCTCACTATTTGAACCGCCATTTCTTCTAACACTACTTTATTACTTCCATGAAAACCTTCTCTTATCGAACCATCTCTCCATGAATGTTTTTCTATAAAGAGTATGTAAATAATAAATAGATATGACTAAGTTTCATACATCAAAACACTACACATAAAGTAGTTACCAGTATTTTCTGACACCCTTGTCATAGAATCGCCGTCAGGCCCTACTGTTTCGTGAAACCTTCGTTTGCTACTGAATGAAATGCAATGGAGGATAAACATTTTTTCAAAAATATTTCTTCGAACTATCAATACTTTTGACAAATTCGAATTTTTTTCGAAATTAGAAACTTCTCTAACGAAGTTATCCAAAATTAATACTAAAGGAACGATTCAGAGATTACATTTATTCAGTGATGCTATGGAGCTCCTTGAAAGTTTGGTTGGCATCTCATTTCACATTTGTTCCGAAGAATTTATTGATCGAAGAATTCGTTATCGAAGAGTGTGCCTGTAACCAAATGTGAGACGGGTCAATTGAGTTTCGATATCACGCAAATTATATGCATGCACGAAAACAATATCAGTTATCGTATGAGCTTTGATTGATTAATTTAATTAGTTGGTTCTTAATTATTTATTTATTTATTCATTACGGGCAGAGCCCAGTTACAAGGATTGCACATCGTTAAAAGTTTTAGTAATAATAATATGAATAATTAACATAAAATTACATACATATGTCACTCTTATGACAAAACATCTAGTATACCTATACGTATTCTTATTCATATAATAAATGTCATAATTACTATGTGTACATGTAGATGTATTGAGAACCTTTGTGTTTGAAATATAAGTAATTCACAAACAATAATAAAATATATAAATGTACAGTGGTACCTTGGCTAACGACGGCCTTAGTTAACGACGGACTTGGTTAACGACGAGTTGCTGTAACCAAAATATGTCTTGGGTAACGACGTAGGATTTGGCTTACGACGCCTCGTCGATTGGTCTTTCCGGAGTTTCACGCGTTTCAGCACGTCTATATATAATCACTATATTAGAAACTAATATTTGGTGTACGTTACATCATAAAAACATACTGAATAGCAGCTAGCGGAGAGTATTAAAAATAGTTCAATGCTAAATTGTGGCTAATTCACTTAGGCACATGTTGTCTCACCGGAGTTAAATCGGTAAATATTATAAGTTTTGCTTCCAATAACTGGGGTGCGTCCTCTACGCCGGGAAATACGGTAATCCATTACCATTATTATACCTGTGATAAATTGCGCCTTGGATAACGACGGTTTTGGTTAACGACGATTATCCTGGAACGGATTAGCGTCGTTAACCAAGGTACCACTGTATTACGTAGACAAAAAAATCAAAATATATAAATTCAACTAAGGTTAAATTGCGGAAACATAATTTGTATACAAAGAATTTATTATATAACATTAGAGACCTCCTCGATAAAAAGAAGCGGAATCGAAGAGGCCATTTATTCCCTTTGGATAGTATGGCAACTACTTCTATAGCCAATGGAGGGCTGTTTAAACTTTGTAAAAAGCGCGTAGGGATCGATGGGGTCGATCGACCGCGTGGCGTGACGGTGCTCGTTATACTCACGAGAGCACCTTTTATCAACGCTTATTCCCCGAGTTATGCACGAGAGAAACATTTTCTCCGAAATTCTCCACTCGAGAAAGGAAAGCAAAATCAAAGCGTCCAAACGTTTGAAGCGAAACCCTTTTTCTGTTGGGCAATATTTTGCTTTGCGCGACCCGAGGAGACGAAAATAGCGGAGAACGAGTGGTCATAATTTGCGAGTCCTAGATGAGCCTTTTTTCGCTGCCGGAATTGTGTGTGACGATCGCCCGTGAACGGAGTTGCCATGAGAACGGAGTTGCGCCTCGCTGCTCACCGTTTTATGTGACGTCGGTTTTTTCACGCGCTCACTGTTTCTACATGCATACACTCACAGAAACGTCTTTGTTAGACGATATTGGTACCGAGAAGTCTCATTTTTAAGTTAACCCTTCATTTATACAGAATTATGAAAAGCTTTATCTTAAGTATGCACTAGTTCATTCATGATTATGCTAATTATTATTATGACTTGATCAATCGATGCAATGCAATTATTATTGTAAAGAAAGAACATTTTGGAACACAGCTGTTCAACAATTGCTATTGGAGATTTTTAACTTCAAAGCTATTTTGATTGTCTTATGATCAATACATGTTCTTTTAGTGAGACACTAGCTGACAATTTTCTGTTTTAGTAGAGCCTGACAGTTTGCTTCTAATGTTTTCATATGTGGTGATTTTTGTAATGGATTTAGTGTATTTTATGTGTCATATTTACTTATCTACGAATAAATTATTATTGGGCATTAAAAAATTTGGGTGAGCTGCAAACCTGGTAGCAGTCTTAAACACATACTATTGACACGAAACATACCTTATTCTTGCACATTTATATTCAACACCAAGATGATAACTATATACATACAAAAATGAAGTATAGCTGTCACTAGTACTCACTGACACTCATACATTGAAATGTTTTATATGATATCTGCTATTACTGGTTTTTCTGATTTCATGACCGGCCTTCTCAAATATCATAACCGTCATAGGTAGATCTCCGCCGAACCTGTCAACATATCCCTTACTAAATACAGAAATGTCGCCACTACAGTAAAAAAATCAATATACATATAGCAAAAGATTTAGTATTTTTAATTATGAATCTTACAGAGGGATTAAACCATTGTTACAATTTCTTGATATATGAAATATTTTTCTTTTGTCATTTTGTAAAGGACAAAGAAAAATGTATCTTCTTTCAACCACGTCGACCTTGATTTTGTGGAACTTCATCTTCAAAACTCAAGATTTAAAACTTTTTGTTTATTCCAGATATTCTAAAGGATATACCTGTTTCAACGTCATGTACATTTATGTGTACATTGTGTATCATTCATGCTCATTCATTCATGATTATGTCATGAAAACATCACGATGTGTGTGTGTTACATTATTTGAGGAATAAGGATGGAGCTGTAAATCGATCTTGTATTTCCGTGTATTTTTTCATTTACTTGTCTCTCATTCCTGCTAATGGATATGATAACATGAACTAATGAAATGAAATATCGACGAAAGAACCGATAAAGCAAATGTCTGTAATGATTGCCGGTGCACGAACACGATCAGATTTTTTCTTTCAGTTATTTCGCTAACATCGAGAATATCTACCATACGCTATCCATCTCTCGCTGAGATGGGAATGATGCTAATTAATGGTATTCCTTTTAGCCTATTCCGGTTCAATACCATTCAAAGTGTTATCCATAGGTTCATCAAGCCGCTCTTCCGCGAACATTTTCCTTTTTATAGCAGTCCTGGAAAATATTCCCCAGGGAAAAATAGCGAAATACCTCTCTATATGAAAGTATTTAATGTCCATTCGACGAATGTCCTTCTGGCTTGTGAATGACTCCACTCAAGCCAATGATTTGCGATAGAAAGAGGAAAGAGAGGATTTTAATGTACCTCTGCAGAGCATTGGTACATCTGAGATTTAATCAGGTGAATATAAAGGTTCGCTGACGGTGAAATCCAAAGATGAGGTGTTTTCTAACGTCCGTGGAAACTAGTTCTCCAAGAATTGACTGAGAGGCGGAAGTATAATTAAATGTAATTCGTGGAAGTATCTATTCAATACAAGTCTACCTGGGTTATATCGCACCATGAAATTCTATGACTGAATTTCGTAGATGTATTTATTTGTCAATTAAAAAAAATATGAGCAGGACTTTGAGTGAATAGCAGAAACGATACAAGATTGCAAACTGTTGGTGAGAATGATAATTAGTCAAACGTGTAAGCATACAAGAAAGAGAATTAGTCTCTGAAAGATTGTTTGTGCCCATTTTCGAACGCATAATGATTTTACTAGGGGAAGGAGCCTGAAGGGACAGAAGATTTACAGCTCAAGAATCAGAGAAAATCAGGAAAGGGTAAGTAAAAAGATGAAAGGAAGAAGATGCAATAATTTCGAAAGAAAGAATCTCAGAACCCTTTGTAAAATGGGCATTCTATTTGTTTTTCGTTTTAAGAACGAAGAGAGAATTTTTGGAATGGCAGGCTTTGTGAACTATAGGGGTGTAAGGGAATCAAAGCGGAGAAGAAGAACGAAAAAAATCTGGAAAAATAAGGCGTTCGAGAATTAAAGTAAGCTGTACGTAAGACTCTTTAAAACGGTGGAATATTTACGTGAAGGATAAAAGTGAATCGAAACCAAAGAGTCAATTACCTCGCAGTTTCCCAAGAGGCTGCTGGTACTACAGAAGTATAATTAAGCCGGGGATATTCTCGAAAGAGAAAAAGTGACCAAATTGATTATTCCGCTTTGGCCAAAATGCGAGCTGAAAGCCACAGAGTGTGAATCCCACCTCGCGGCCATAACGACCTCTACCTAATAATAGAAGAGAGACGAAACTCGTTAAGCGCTATCAATCTTAAAATAAATAACGTTTTCTCCTGGCGCTGATTCTTTTCTGGCGCCGTTTATTCACTCCCGTTTATTTTCCTGGATACGTCCTCCGATTTATGGCACTTCACATTTTGACGTTTCCACTTTCGACTTCCCCAATAACGACTCCTGATCTGCGAGAGGCTCAGACTCTTGGGAAAATAACTTCGGAGCTTCGATCTGCGAACAAATACGCAGCCGAATATTCACCTCTCACGAATATTTCTCGCCTTAAGACGTTTCCCTTCGCGCCTTCGCCGAGCTTTTACTTCATAGATATCCAATACATGCAGCAAACACTAAAATAAATAAACCATGGGACTGCTACGGTAGCCGTGGAGGCATACTAGAAACCCTGAAAACATTTGTATAGTACATAAAGAAAGTGTTTTTGGAAGTAATATAAAATTGAATATTTTTAGATAATATAGGAAAATCTATTAGATGTAAACGATAACCACTGTGTCTTGTTTTGGATTTGTGTAATTGTGTTGTGACAGTTGTAATATAATCATTGATAGTAACTGAAATTAGTGTCATTTTAATGTGTAGATAGATAAAAATAATTTATAAATATAGTTGCAGTTGTGTGGTAATTGTATTTTAGTAGTGTCGTTTTTGGTGGATGATGTATGTATGTACTATTGTAGTCATTGATGATATTCTTGCAGTTGTATAGAGTTTAATGTTTTGCTGTGTCACTATTATTGTTACTACAGGAGTAACAGTCCAATTTTAACGTATAAAAAAATAAAAATCTTTAATAACGTGTCTAGAAGCTTAATGCAGTAAGGTCACCTGTCATTAAAAAAAATAATCAACTCATACTAAACACTGACAAATTCATAATAATATATTTTATCATAAACATCTTATCAATTTAAAACAAATTCTATTTTTTCGACATAATGTAGACCTTAAAATAACATCAAGAATAAACAAGAGCGTGGCATCAAACGGTAATGTTTTGTGTTGGTAAACGTCACATAATCTCTCATTGAGACGAGCTTAGCTTTACACATCCACAACATCTTAAATGTTTGTTTACCTAACTCTCCGGTAGACCCATGTTGAGATAATAAATAACTATACCTGATGATGGGTTAGAGCAGGGGTGGGAGCCGTATTTCACAGGAAGGTCGCTTGCACCAGCTGGCCTCACATGAAACCATCGGGTTGTACTTGAGTGGTCTATTGCCTACATTCTCATAGTCTAGAATCGATATCACAAGACGGAAAATTATACTTGGTCACAAAAGTAACCTAAGTATTCCCAAACTTATTTCCTTTTGAATTATTAAAAGGGATTCGGAGACAATGTTATTCAAATCCTCGCATTTGTTTGAGGAAGTAACAAGATGGTCTCCCGATAAGACCGCGGCACTAATCTTCAGGTTAAGTCACTTTCCCTCCAACTTTAAGGCTGTAATTATGGCTTCCCGATATCAGGGGAGAAATCAGCACATTGAGATTCCACCGGAATCGGGTTTCATGGTACGGATGTGACGGTAGGATGAATGACCAAAGCTACACACGAACATAGTGTTACTTTTAAGTTTTTAATGTGTTACGCAGTGAGATCTAGGACAATTAGCCGGCACTTCCAATTTGCCGAGAGGTACGTATCGCCGCTGTCATTTCGCATCCACCATTTCACCGTACGTAACTTTTATTCCAATTTTATCGATGAATATAGTCCCATAGAGACTTCATTGGGGATTCTAAGCTCCTCTTGGCCTCCTTGGCTCCTCCACCTCAAACCTAACCCTACTAAAGAATAAACCCTTCTGTTTTGTAAAGAACGCCGCATTCACGGTATCATCGGCTATTGATCTTTTATGTTGTAGGATCTGAACAAAACTATATATACCTATAATAAATTCAACCGTCGTAGCTTTGGCTTACTGTAGCTCCGTACTAAGAAGCATGATGGATAAACATTGATTAAGTCCCACATAAATTATTTATTGCGATCGGTTTCACATATACATCTTTGTCACCAGACTGGCATCGCGGGCAAGCATTTCTATTTGAAACCGGTTACTACACATAATTTCTGAGGCAATTGTGAATGTTGTGTTCACCACGATTCAAAACGATACACATAACGATATAATTCAACTGGAATAAAAATTCGAATTGTTTTGTACCAAATTTTATCAGCGCTGTATATGTTTGAGTATAAGCCGACTCTAATATAATCCGAGGCACCTAATTTTATCACAAAAACTGGGACAACTAATTGACTCGAGTGTAAGCTTAGCGTGAGAATTGCAGCAGCTACATCTACATCTACATTTATACCCTACAAGCCGCCTTTCGGCGTGTGGCAGGGGGTTTGAACACCAATTGAATCTAAACTACTTCTTTAATCGGTTATTGTCGCGTATCGTTCGTGGGAAGAATGAATTCTTAAAACGATTCGTCCTAGCATCTATTTCTCTTAATCTACGGTCATTATCGGATCGACCGAGGTAGCAGGGGGGTTGCATGATACCGATTGTACCTTCCGAAATGGAATTTCCCTGAATTTAGTAAGCAATCGCAGCCTAGCTTCCAATCTCCTTTCTTTCAAGGATTCATTGATACCAATAAAATTACAGTAATTAAGGCATCAGTAAAAGTGTAGAATAAACTTGACAAAAATTTGCTAATTGAACAGGTGAGGAATTTTCTACCCGATATCTGGCTACGACAGACTTTTACAACTGTAGAATAGGTAAGTGGGATCCTCATACGATTGCAAGCCGAGGGAGGATTATCAGCATACAAAACGGGCTGAAAAACTCAGATTGTGCATTAGTATACATGGCATTTTAATCCATCAAGATCCGTGTCGGCGAAACTTCCCGTGTGTATCTCTCGATAACCCCATCCAATACGAGTACACCTCCGCGAGACTTTGCAGGAGAATGGCTGCGGCAAGATTGAATTCCACATAAGTATTTCGCGAGTGCTTTTTCCCTCATCGATCCTCGAGACTTGTAAGGAGAGCTTCCCTTTGCCACTGTTTGGCCCTGAACGGAGAAAGGGACAAATGGCGACTTAAAAAAAGAAATCCGCTTTGAAGTTTCAAGTGAGGCTTAAGGTATTCATGGGCACACCATATGGTTGACTTTCCTCCGCGTTAATTATGCTCCCACTTCTTCCTTTCAAAGGGTATCGTGCGAATCGGGTCGATATAATTCATGCACGCTCTTCATGCGCCCTTTTCTTCGAAGACGTTACTCTTGGATATGCTCGGGAATACTCTCCCTGAAATTGAGAGTTGCCGAGAGTGAGTGCGAACGCTTGAATTTGAATGTGAGGTCAAGGATCATGAGCTCTACGCTAAGTGGAATCATATTCGAGAATTGACAGTTGAGATTCTATCGAGATTCGTGTTAAATACTTCTCCATTCTTAATCGTACGAAAACTTTGTTTTTCTTCAGTTATGCCTCATACTCTTTCCTTATCTTTCAAGATCGTCCAATTACTCACATGCCTCCTATAAATATATAATTATCAGCACTTTACACATTACAAACAAGTTCACGGCCTGGAGTATTGGTATACAAAGCCTCAGTAATAGAAGCGATTCAACAGCACTTAAAGATCATTTCACATATAAAGAAATATAGTAAATGACCTGCGAAAATGCAAAAATATCGTTCACAGTTACTATAAAACTATCCAAACCGCTTTTCTATCTGCCATGTACAAACTGACAATATATATGTGAAAAACGGTAATAAAATAAATAAATGAGTTCACAAAATGCTATAGTAAATACCATGGCGTTGATTTACAAACATGAAAAACCGTTAAAGAAAGGATCAAATATATGTTGTTCGACAACCCGTCCGAAATTCCATGTTAAATATACATATGACGGAAAGATGTTTCATATTTATGAAAATAAGGGCACAAATAAGATATTAACATTAGTCCGAAATAACGGATCAAAGTGGAGTAAAAATTAAACTTTTTTGCCAGATATTTATGATAAATTTATTTTTCCGCTTCCATTGATGAGAAATGAGAGAAATCGTGTTAAATGAATTGAAAAACGAAGTCTTCCATAGAAAACTAAGAGAAAACTACTACTTTCACACTAACTTCTACATACCGTTCACGTTTTCCGTGGCTGTAAACCATACCTCCAATTCAGATGCTAAGATTGAGATGCTAAAATTGAGATAAATGAAACAAACGAGGCCAAAAAATTCCCCTGTGTGGACGCAACCGGCAAAGCTCAAAGTTAAGCGGGTTGCATATATTCCCGGCGTTCCTAATACTATACCATGGCGGTCTAATACGGGGGTTCCCCAGCGGTGGTACGCGGGAACGTTTCAGGTGGCACGAGAAAACAGAAATACAAGTGCATTGATAACTAAATATGAAGTTTTCTCAGTAATTAAATTAAATAAAACAAGCCATTGGGCACTTTCCTGACAGTAAATATATGTTTCTAAAATAACATAGGACGGTTGGTACGCCAAAATTTCTAGGAATTTCAAGTGGTACGCAGTTGCTAAATGGTTTTGGAACCTCTGCTCTAATAAATAGCCCGTGAGCAGTATAAAGTTACATCTTATTGCAATATTTTTTTAAAGAAAAGTATGTTTTCCTTTTTATTTAGGAGAATTAGCAACTTAGGAATCAAACTCTACTTCAAATGACTGCAATGATGAACGCTGCAGAAAAGAGGTCGAATAAAACAAAGAATGTCGTTGTTCAGCCAAGAGACAACACTCTTGTTCCTTTGTTAGGAAACTTTTTGTTGATAAATCAAATATGCTTTTTAATCTTACGAGGTGAGCTGCGAGATTGTTCCAAAGAAGTCTTAGGAAAGTGCAAAAGGAGAGCTGCCGGTAGTTCCACCTACAGTCAGATGCAAGAAACAATCGCTTACATCTAAGGAGTCGCATACGATTCAATATTGCAAGAACAGCTCGAACTGCTTTTCATAGAAAGAGGAAAGACAGTAGAAAACGAGTTATGGCCTCTGTCAAATATTAAAGCGACTACAAAATCTTGCAAAGAATATTTTCAGCAGTTTCATATAACATTGCTAAGAAGAGATGCATCAATATTCGTTGAAAAATAAGTTTTTTCTCATTGATTATTTACAATACCCCAAAAAGTTACTATTGGTATGTAATTGCTAAGATATGGTATTTGAATCAATAATCTTTCGTTATACTTTTCATGATTCACTAAAGAACATTTGGGAGTATTCTTATGTATAATGTAATTTGTTCTTATGTTGGTTTAATATTATAAAAATATGTTTATAAAAATACAGTCCATACAATGCATAGTAATATTCTCATTGGTTTTCTAAATCAAGTTTCAGTTCCGTAGATTATGAATTTTTAATGGTATGTGGGGAGGGTTACTTCAAATTTGATTGAATGCAGTGAATAATGTAAAGGAAATGTCTTTCGTATGGTTCATTAAGTAATAGTGGTGAATTGGGTTTGCAAACCGTAGAATAACAATGTAAATTAATGAAAGGGTTTCAGTGATAATTATCTGAATTAAAATACACGACTACCGTTCACTTTACTCTTCAGCACTTCTCAATTCCTGTTTGCATATTTCACTTCAAACACATTCATATGCATTATCATACATTCTCTTTTCTTACTAAGTTAAATTTTTCTCACCGGAAAATTATGTACCTCATTAAAACAGTTTTCTCTCGGTTTCCTAATTTATATGGACCCATCCCATTTGTTTTCATCTTCTCTAAAATATACTCCAACATTTTGATTTTATTCTCAGAGCTATAATGTATTTCCTGCCCTTGTAAAGTTCTAATACTACTGGCATTTCACTAAGCAATCTGCCTATTACATCCTATACGAGAAAGATACTTAACTTTTGGAATTTTATAGGAGAAACCCCTATTTCAAAGAAAAATTAACAAAAACTGCCAGTTACTAAAGATGATTTTTCCCACAATAAAACACAAATATAACTCAACTCTCTATGGCTATTTCATACGTTCCATACTACGCCAAATACACACAACGAAATTAAAAATGAAACTGCAGCTGTACCTATAAATATTTTATCGGACTTCTCTTGTTTACTATTACGAATAATAATAGGCCCTTATATTTAGTAAATGATTTCCCTCCTTCTCACTTATCTCGTCCTGATTTGAGACAAAATTCACATACTTTTTACATTCCATCTCATAGATCCACCACCTTTCACAAATCTTTCAAAGTATCCGCCATCAATTTATGGAATTCCCTACCAATAGTAATCCGTAATGTAACAAATATAAATAGGTTTAAATTTCTATTATTTGATTATTTGTTTAATTTAAAGATTTGAATATTTTGTAATTTATTTGTTTTGACTATTATGATTTTGTACTTCTTTTTTAATTTTATTTGTCCAATCTAAACTGTTGATTGTAGTATTTCACAGATTTTCGACTGCTTTTTGTTATTTACTGTTGCCCTTAGGTGGCTTGCCACAGGGCATAATACAATTACATTTATTTATTTATTTACCTAGGTAAGATTACCAGGTGGTGATGGTCTAAGGGGTTTTGGTAAAATAACAATACAATATGTCCGGTATTCACCCAGTGACGAGGAGGAAACCTTTCTCAACGCCTCCCATGGACAATACACATCTTAGCAATGAGCCCAATTAGTATAATAAGTCAACAAACATACCAATATACCAACCCTTCAATAAACACAGATATAGTTGATTGAAATAATTCACACTGTATAACATAATATAATGCATTTTACAACCACAAAAATATTATCATATACTTAAAATTATAAGGTATTTAAAACTAAGAATCACGTATATAACAATTTGAATTTTATAAAATTTTAAGCTAACTTTTAAATTTGTAACACTTTCAGGCGTTGGAATGAAAAGTTCTCCAGGTAATGCATTCCTTTCCCTTATACTTCTATTCATAAACGAATATTTCGCCTTGTCTGTTTTGTGTGTACGTTTTTATGTTCACGAATTCTTTCGTTCGATGGATTGACACGCGTCTCCCAAGGAAGTCAAAGACGACGCTATCTTTGTTTATAATGAGAAACCTTTTGATTCGTTTACCGCCGAAGAAGAAACCATAGAAACACAAATGAAAAAAGTGGGCCAACTCTTGCGGAAACGCAGCTCAATCTGGAAATCCCGTTAAAGATGTCCTCTAAGTATATAACTGCTTTCAGCCGCAAATTTGGCGAATTTTAGTACGGAAATATGCCGAAGAGCGTAGATTATGGAGATATGAAAACGGCGTCGTTTGCATATTTCCAACTTTCCCATAAATTAGGAAATATAAAGGAAGAAAGATTAGACGCTGCTTGAAAAATTCCGAGAAAGTGTGTTTTTGCGGAAGATTGAATCGAAACTGTGCGATCCATCCAGCATTTCGAACGAACCGATAGTGAGTACAAAATAAGAGATATTAGATGCAGGGCAAATCATTTTAAAAAATCATTATTTCCGCAGACTCGCGGTGTTAACAAAAAAGATATTGTACAATCGCTTGGAGCAAAATGTCCTGTCAGAACTTCAGCTTAATTGGTTGTTGGTCTGCATCATACTGCCATTTACTCGATTCACTTTCTGCAGATATAGTCTGAAGAGAAATGCAACCTCCATTCATTATTATCACAGTCTTACTCATAGATGCGATAATCAAAAACCATTCGAGGCAATTATGTTAATGACGCTTAATGATGTTAATCATTTTGGAAAATTTTTACTGAATTCAATGAATAGTTAATCATAGCGTTAAAATGTTGGTTTCTCGAAAAAAGAAAATTTACCTCATTCCTCATCATGCCTAGTAAGCCTCATTCCCTCTCCAAAATATTTATCAGCTGATTATAGAGAGGAACGATGCAAGAAGATCTCAGATTAGTGGCTTAATATATGAACAGATCCCTTGTTTCTATAGTTTTTTCTGTAATAATAGGATGAGGTTTACAGAATATTGGTTGAGAAAGGCAAAAGTTGAAGTAAACATATCACCTATAAAAACAAACATCTTTGCCCATGGGGATTAATTTTATAGATGTATTATTTAAGTTAGTAATTAATAAAGTAAATTGTTAGTAAATTCACTTTTTACATAAGATTACTCAACTGAAAACCAATTCACCCATACCTATTACAATTCAAAAACTATATTAAATATTTGCATTTTTTTACAATTTAATTGGAGGAAAGGGTTTCACAAAATATTTTCCGCGTTGTAAATAATGATTGCAATTGCAAGAACTCCAATTCATTTTGCCACTTTCATTATATATATCTGAAATACAATTCAATGTGTAACGTTTGCACGGATGTAGTTCGGTAAATACTGTTAAGATAATAATTTGACATTTGAGTTAAATTAACACCTCCCGAGATATTATTTTTAAAAAGCCCTACCTTTCGATTTCTACATATTTCGTGTTATTCATACACAAATGACTATGGCCTTATTTGGCTTAAATCTCCATTATGCAACAGAAAGTATGGCTCAACTCATTTAAATGCCCTCGAAACAAATAAATTTTAACTCCATGCTAATTCTGATCAGTGAGTACGCAACAAATATACAATCACTTTCCACGAAGTTGGACCGAGTGCAAAAAAGTCACGATTTCATGTTTTTTTCGGTATTAACCTCCATAAAAAATTGAATTGCAAAAATTGGTAAAAAAAATGAGCCAGGATTACAACTGTCAATAATAGAAAAGGAGCATTCCAAGCTTCCGGCTGGAAAATCCGTTTAAAAGCCAGACTTCTCGTTTAGAATCAACCGGCCAACATTCTAATGCGTTACACATTCATTTTTCCTAAATCATCTGCTTTAATGATGAAAAGGATTTGGTTTCCACAGAAACCTTTCTTCAATCAGATAGATTTTTTATGGACGAAATAAAGAGATACTTACGTCCCCATTCCAATAAAGCATTAATAGAATTCGTAGAAGGACTTTAATATTAGTATTTCTACGGCATACTTTCTCCAATAAGCCAATATAAACTATCGAGTGCTTCTATTTCATAGGAAAAATATTTGGCTCCACCGCTTTAATTAGATTTTTTTTCATGCTGTTGGCAATTTTAAGATTACATTTTCCTATCAAAATGGCAAAGGAGAAAATTCTAACTCCCTGCGATATTAAAACACTCATTGTAAAGTGATATTATGACTATTCCTAACTTTCTTATGGAACATGTTGAGCTTAAAATTTCACAGAGGAGGGAATTTAATTGCGGAATTGTCAACATCGCGATAGACAAACGTAAAGAAACACTACAGTTCTTTCTTTCACTTTCCAACCAAATAGAATTCAGGAAAAAGTGAAGAACTTCCTCTTATAGTATATTAATCGTGACATTCAATTTCATTCCTGTTTGCCTTATAGTATCTCACTAGAATTTTGGGTCAAGGCTCTAATTAACCAAATGAACAATGCTGTCTTCCATTTAGAATATGTGTGGTATCTTAAATTATTAATAAATTGATGGAAAAATGTTATTAAGGGAGGTTATACTGCAATTTCACACAAGCCTGCGCATTTTAGTAAGGTTAGTAAAGTAGTTGTAGTAAATTGTAATAAAGAGAGGGAGGGGGATTATATGAGGAGACACTATTCTGGGAAAAAATATTTCAAGCTTTAAATTGAAAAACGAAATGCGGATGTCACGGAAAAATGCTGACAGGAAAGGGGTGTGAGAATAAACCGCAGAAAAAAGAGAAATATACCAAAACCAACCGAATCACACCCAAAATTGTGAGATATTGAAATATTTCAGAATTAAATAAAGATAAGATTTGTTTAAAAGAGAAAACAAACGTTTAAATTTATGATACAGACATTGAGATTACAAAGCACACAACTGGGTACTAATAATGTAATTCAGAGTAATAATCAGAATTGATTTCATTTTAAAAGAACTTTATTTTCGGAACAACGACCCTATTGTATAATTTTATATTCATCTATAATCAATCAAGTCAAGCGTATTAACTATTAAAATGTTTGGTTGAAGCCGTTACTTTGTAAAACTCCATAAAAAAGATGAGAAATATAACTACTTGGTATAGTTTCACTGATTTTTATTAACTTCAATTTTAAATATTGTGTATAGTATTCAAACTTAGTTTTAATTATTATATTATAATATTTATTATGAATTTAAATCGGTAAATCTTCACCAAATAATTTTATTTCTCATCCTTATCACAGTAACTATTGCTTACTATGACGAAAATGCATTCATCTTGAAGTATTCATTGCATTTTTAAGATAAATTTCTGAAACTTGTGTTTCTCGGTGGTTAAAACTTAAACCAAATTAAGGAGACTGATCGATTACGATTAGGGATTGAAAACAACTAAACAGGGTTAGTAGCAATCAAGAGATGTAATGATAAATGTGAAGTGTGGGACGAGGTGGTCTTCCATCGGCTAATGCAACTATCACTCCGCCCCCTTATCTCTCCCCATTTGTCTCTCTCGTTCGCCGCGTTATCTCCTAAACATCACTCCCCGCTTCAATGGAGAGTAATTTCGAATCCCTCTTCGCAATTACGCGAATCAACCGTCACTTTTCTCGCACTCCGACGATGAAACGTTTCTTACGCCTCTAATTACACTGAAGTCTAACGATTGCCTCTCATACTCCCATTTTTTAAAAAAGAGGAAAGAAAAATTTGCTGCAAGCGGGATGAAAAGGCATGAGTTTGTAGACTGCATATGGGATTCGAGATTGTGATACGAATACGACTGTTTCACTACATTAAATCTATTAATTAAACAATTCTTACGTCTATATTAAATATACATTACAATACTATACAGACAATTTTGTTGGACAATATTTGATCTTTGAAGTCCTATCTTTGATTTAATCTTTATATATATAAAGAAAATTTTTATTCCGCTTATCAAGAAGAATTACAAATTAAAATCATTCAATGAAAGGAACATAGGTACCCTTATGGTGAGAAGTCACCTGATTTGGGGTTAACTACTGTTAACATTACGTAAATAAATAAATCAGGTAGTATAATGAATTAATGTAAAATAAATACGACGCGTAAAATATTAAAATTAAATATAAATGGTGATTATGTTGCATGTAGAATCAAGTATAATGTATTTCTCGTGTCAATATCACGTTAGGTATAGGACCGTAAGACGTAAAGCCTAACCGTGGTTCCAGCCTTGTAATAATAACAACATTGATAAATAGTGGGTGAATGTTAATAAAGATGGATACTATCAATAAAAGCTTGTATGGCAATGTTGGCTACCCAGCCTCAGGCTGCAATCGGCTTCGACACAGATATTTTTCGATCTGAGCCTCGAAGCTGAATGCTTCGCTTCAATCGACGAAAACTAATATCCAGCGAGATTTAAGACTTTATGAACTCGCTTCACTATTTTGAATGTTCCCTACATTTTTGCGCTCGATACACGGGAATGAATTATGGAAGTGGAATGGAAACGTGTCACCCAGTTTACATGACAAAAGTACGGCCGTTATCATTCGATTGTTTTTTTTTCGGTGGCGCCACTGCCAGACCGAACTAAAATCCTCTTACGCAGACACTACGTCATCAATGACTGGATGGTGCCTGAGGAATAAAACACGCCATGGGATTGGGGCTATCACTGATTGCGCTAATACTGAAATCACCAGCCTATTTGGTGACTCTACTCTTTGGTCATCACTGGCTTATCTTTCTCACGAGTTACTTTAGTGGTTTTGTAACATAAAAGTTTTCACCCTTTACATAAAATACAGCAATTTGGTTTTAAATCGTTCTGAATTGAGTTTCCGTAAAGTATTCAAACCGGAGGCCGGTGGGAATGTACCTCAGAGTGCTATAAGCAGATTCTCTCTATGTTAGTGAAGCATAATGACTCTAAGAGTAACATTTCTCTTCGCATTCCATAAAGAGACACATTAATTATTGTAATTATTCACTCATTGCATAGTAGCTTTCATTTCATTACAGCCATGATTAAGATTGTAACAAACGGTAAATGAAAGATATATTTTCCTCTACCCCGTACCAAATGAAAAATATTCCATTTATTCGGCTACGGTAGAGTGCAGTGTTTACCAACCTTTTTTCATCATACCCTACCTATACCCTTTTAAAATTCTAATGCCTTCCATGAGACATTCATTTAATTTTTGTATAAAAAATGAAATATTCAATGAATGGAGTCTATAAGACAGCCTGTTCAGGACACAGGTAAAGGTTTTAGGGATAAATCATTTTTAAATTAAAAGAAAAAAAAAACAAATTTTTAAGAAGCAATACTTTTTCTATTGTTCCCCTTCAAATTACATCCTTGTGGGGCGTGGGACCCTATTTTGGGAAACGTCGATATAGTGCAAAGGTATTCAAAAAAGTTAAATACTTACGTACACTCCTGGCCAAATTTAACGAAGCACCTCCCTAGCGATCCTAACGGCCGGTGCTGCGTTAATTTTGGCCAGGATTGAACGTATTTAATCATTATGGACATTCAAAAGGTATTGAAGTAAGGTAAATAAGTACAAAAATGCATGTTTGATACGCGAAAGTACAGTTACATTACTTGGACACTCCATCTCTGGCATACGTAAACGAAAGCCATTATGTTATAGAGCAAAAAGTGAACGGAAACATAATTTGGATATCATTTTCTTGTTTTTACTGATCTCATTATCTTCACATTGAATTAAATATTGCGATTCGAAAATCATAAATGTTTTAGAGGATCTTTCACACGCTCACGCTGTGAGCATTAGTTAATGAGTTCTCAGCGATTGAGCAAAATATGACGTGTATGAGATTATGGGGCGGTTTCGGGTGTCAGCAGTGGAACAGGTTTGGTTTGTCATAAATCAGAGGGCGTAAAAGTGGGGAATGAATTCTAATTTCACGGCGAAGCGTCTGCACCTAATATTTTGGGATTCGAATCAGTGGAAACAGGGCTGTGGAAAAGGCGACAAATCAACGTCAAATTTACGGATCCCTTTGTTAGCACTGCATCGGTGGACAAACATCAACACAAGCACACAATTCAGGATCTGCGTAACAACACGCACAATTAGGCAACAGCATAAATCGGTGGAATCATTCGGAATCCGTAAGTTAATCCTTTCGAACGGCTGTCATTATGTATGCTACCAAAAGAGTGGCCATAAAAGTCGTCCTAACACACTTAAGGCTTTGTAATTACTTTTTCCCTTCGATTTTTATGAGAATATATTTTAGAGCACTACTCATATTTCAATGAAAGAAATATGGATGTCATTAAGTACAACACGTATGAGTGTTTTATGTAAGTACCATTATAGTTTGCAGGGTTTAGTGGCTAAGTGATATACGTAGCTTTCCCGATGGCTTTTAAAGTCATAGAATCATAGGAATAGATTATTTTTCAAAACAACATAGTGAAATTGATTTATTGCACACGCTAAGAAAGCAAGTAAAATAAGGAAATCTGGGAAGTTATAAATCTTTAAGCTTTAGGTAAGCATTTGAAATTTTGAGGTGTTAAAGAAATATTAATGGTAGCTAATCCCATAATAAACATAATAAGAGTAAAGCATACTTTGACATAATCGATAAATATATCAAATGCTGGTCCATCCACTGCTGCCAAACCCCAAAAGATGGCTTGGAGGATACATACGGGTGTAGACGCAGATGTAAAAACAACTATTATACAATCACTATGGTAAAATCAAGTATGATGTCGTAATGTCAATAATATTTCATTACTTGCCCTATAAAATACGTAACCTGCAAAGTATATCAAACCAACCCATCAATTATATCAAAATGAGAATCAACGATATCGTCATGAATAAATTATGGCTCTATTTATATGTAGATATATGATTTTTTACGAATTAATTGGTAAATTATCTGTTTATAAATAAGGGAAAAGTTTTCCTGATATTTTTTTCTATTTATTATTAATGTATGTAATGTAGAATGTTTCAAATTATTTATGACAGTTTGTATAGCATATTCTACATAATTTGTGCTATTTGTGTATTTCGATAGAATTTCTCTAAGTATATACTCTCTTATTTTTTAACATCACTAGTCCATGATGAATCAATGTTTGTTATTTGGCTATTTCGTTCTCAATTGTCTAATTTCTGAAAAATTCTTGTCTTATTTTCGCGAGAAATATATTTAGTTTATTATTCTCCCTTTGTTTTTTTAGAAAACAGTCCGATATAGTTTTTCCTTTCCATTTGTAGTATTTTGTATTAAGCATAAATAATTTCCATCGTGCCACTTAGAGCAAGAAGAAATCAGTCTTTTTACGTCAAGGGAAAATGTTAATATTTTATCTTCGTAGCGAGATAGTATCGCATGCAAAGCGATGCGCTAGCTTTGGCGGAAGGAAAGGGCGTGGCCAAGAAATAAAAGAACATCAATGCGGCCAATGTAACGAGGTAAGTCTCCATGAATCGAGAAGAAGGTCCATTTCGATACGAAAAACAAGAATACGCCCAATGCGGAGGGATGCTGGGAGAGTGAAAGCTACGAACGGAGTCCTTATTAATTCATACTAATAACAATCTCTTGCTACTCTTGTAACTCAGATCTCACATTTTTTAAAATTATTTACTGTTCCTTATACATAGAATTGCATATGTGTAGAAGTATACATTGTTTTTTCTAACTTGTTTTGATGAACAGAATTGTTTCCTTTGCCCTTAAGAAAGGGTACGGCACTCCTACTCAGTCATACCTATTCTTGGAAGAGAAGATACCCCCCAATTGAAAAGATTACCATAGAACATATTCTGCTGAAATGTGTGAGATATCGTACGACCCGAACCTTGCTGGGGGGCTTAGCTGCAGTGTTCGCAGACGATAATGACTCTACATCTAGCCTACTGTACTTCATCAGAAAAACAGGGCTTCTTGAAAAAAACTTTAAATAAGTACATAAAACTAGGAATCTAGCGATTCCTTTATATTTAATATCTCAAGTAATCCACCATTTATTTGTTTATTTCAAATCAACGAAACTTAAATCGAACTCAAATCGAAGTTTAGCGTATTATATCGTCGCATGTTAAAGCATTTATGTTGAAAAGGTCTTCAGAGGTAAGAGATAATGATTTAAATTAGCAAATGGTTCTAAATAGCTTAAGAAGTCGACGCACTATAAATAGAAAAACCCACAAACATTAAGCGTATGATAGAATGAAATGCATCTTCCATTTATCTGCGTCCCAGCCTTATTCAAATGTCAATTTATTTTAAGCGTATTTTATAGTATCATTTAATCATATTGTGAGATATTCATACGAAATATATACTTACATTAACTGCAAATATATTATGAAAACCACTTAAGCGTAAATGATGTTGTATAGTGGCATTGAATACAGCTACTCTTTCTAGAAAGCAATAGTTATGGTATGTAATTTAGCTAGGGTTATTGTGATGCAATTACGTGGACTTTTGCTTAACTGAGTAGATAATGCAGTGAGAACGGAGTCTAATTGAGAAATAATTTTGTCAACTTCAGTTAACTTTGAAAATAATCCTCGGGAAAACTAAGGATACGCCTTCGTCAAAATTATCCTAATGAAATTTCTCTGAGGAAACTTTAACTTAGAAGTTTAAATAAGTTATTGAATTATCAATATATAAATGTTTTATTTCACTTTTGATGCGGTATTACTAGCTACGAATGTTATTGATTAACTCTTGTGCAATCATTCTAAAGTTTAGCACAATTATTTTAGACAAAAAGATTTTTTTTTCGTCTTTATTGCAAGAGAATATTTTTTCTTATCCAATATAAATGCAATTTTCTTTTTTTTTAGACAGTTATTTTGGAATGTTTGTGTACTTGTATAGTTTATTATTCCCGACCTCTTTTTGATAACACTTTTAATCCTTCATTTAACTCACGTAATCTAATATGCAATCATTGTTTTAATAAAGGTTTGAATCTAAGTCCCAAGTAAATGCGTTATCAACAAATTCAATCACTTAGGCCTTCACTTGGTAGAACATTTTAAGACCCAAGATAAAAACAAACTTTGTCTAACAAACTATAATAAAGAATGCAACTCAGTAATTTCAGCACTATGTTTATCGAGCAAGACCGGATTCACTTTCATGGAAGTATCTTCAGGTCTACGAAACTATGTTTGTTTATTCCGAAAAAATAAATAACGACACAACCGGTATCGATGTTACAACGTCATCTTCAGGAGTCGTTTTTTTTTAAATTGTGTGGAATAAAGACTATTTTAACCTGTTTGCGTTAAATACGACTGTGTTTATTTAAGTATGACTCCCACTTCTTTCAACAGAAAAATTAATAAACGATACAGATTCAGGGTAATCAAACGATACAGATCAGGGTAACAAATAGTGGTCTAGTTTATTTACCATGGATTAAAAAAATAAATAACGGTTATATATTCTTATAGGTTAGTTGCCGTTGATGGGTCGAGAATATTTTTAGGCCCTTGCGAAATTATATTAAGAATCTTGGCTTGTGTTTTTTAACCTCTTAAAAGGGTATTGTGATTCCGTATCGACGGGCACAGTAAGAGTGGCAGAAAGGGCAAGGAAAGGTGAGATCAGGGAGCGACGGTAATGTGGTGTGTCTTGGAGAGTATTCCTAAGAGAATGGGCCTCTTCTTGGGGAGAGGTTGTTTCAAGGGAAAGTGAGGGGACAAGAGTGTTACTGTATCGGAAGTATGGGGATCAACTTAAAGCGGAAGAGAAATAAAAATTGAAAAGGCTGAGGAATAGAAGAGTGAGGTGACGTGCAAATGAGCATACGGGCAATTCTAGGGGAATTGAACGAAAAGTTTCACCAGAAAAAATGTAATTTGCCGAGAGCAAGGCGTTGCAAAAGGAGACGAAGGAGAGAAATCGATAAACGGAGATCAGCGTTACTTCGCGGCGATGACCTGTCAGAAAGAAAAAGGTCCATCCTATCTGATGTGGGTGGGACATACCTTTGATTCTGGGAAAGATTCTGTTCGCTCCGATCACTCATAGAGTTAGTGGAAGCATTGCAGTCGAGATTGACTTCCGATTAAACCCTACCGCCATTTTACGAGTTGTTTCTCATGCTGCTACATATAATCGTCAATTAGCTTACATCTTCCCAATCTATATTTATCAAAAATTGAATTAATTACGGAAAGATTTACTGCTCTGTTATAATTCATGCTATTTACATTGGGAAATCAATAAATCAAAACCTACTCAACCTTCGATTACGAATTTTATCTAATTGTCCCCATAAACCTTATATACCAGCACTAAAACTCTGCATTGTTTTAAATTGAATTTCACTGTAGAGTTTGCATTCACTAATTAAGAGACAAATCTATATGCGATGAACCTTCGCACAGTAAAAATGAAAATATAATAGATATCAGTACAAGAACAGAACTTTGGATAAGATAAACTTAAAAAAGCTTTTCAAGTTGCTTAGACCGAATTTTAAATTATCTCCTTTACTTTACGCAAACAAAATTTTACGGTCCCGTATATTGAAAATGTAAATTTTTAAATCAGTCCTAAGTCAATCCTAAGTATGCACTGAGCCTTAGACCTAATCCATAAAAAATAATGACATTGCAATCTAATTGGTGGATAGACAGAGATTTGTTACTTTAATGTGACTATAGAATGACGGAATTAATGTATAAATTCATTAAAATATAAAATTTTAATATTACCCAAGAAGTTTATTTTCCCGGTATTTAAACGAATATTATTTTGTTCTGTTATGTTTGTTTAAAATTGGAATCCGACATCTTAGTTGGGATACCTATAGAATCAGAATACGTCTTAACATTAGCAATATTAACATTTCCCTTTCCAGTTGCAACGCTTCACCCTAAAGTAATTAAAAAGCGATAAACAATCATACAAAATGAAACTACTAACTACTAAAAGTCCTATGTTTTTCACCAAACCAAAAATACACAAAAAGAAAACAATCAGAAGAAGAAGAGAGGGAGAATAACTACGAAGCTTAGAGATAATAAATATAAAATTGTAGCAGCAACATAGTTCATTACGAACCCTCAAAATGCACACGCAGATATCATAGACACACTCTCCAATGGTAGGAGAGATAGAAATAAGAGCTGATCATACACTTTTAAGTGAGCGAAAAAAATACTGCAACAACTTAGAGAACAATGGAATCAGATCAATAAGAAGTCCATCTGAAAAACGATAATATGAGATACCTCTACTAGTTGCATTATGGTTGACAATATTGCATAATTATCTTAAATAATTACACAATAAAAATAATAAAAACTACTACAAATGCGGAACGGACGGACAGAATAAGATACAAAACGTGGAAGACGAGAGGAGAGGTGCTCAGATTGAAAAACAAAGGAAGAATGAGCGATGTCGAGAAGGAATTGTTTTGGAGTTACGGAAGAGGGGAGGTTGAGAAATTGGAAGTGGTTGGAAGAGGGGAAGTAAGAAATTGGAAGTGGTTGGAAGAGGAAAAGTAAGAAATTGGAAGTGGTTGGAAGAGGGGAAGTAAGAAATTGGACGGGATTGGAAGAGGGGCAAGAGAGGGGATATCGGTCTAAAGAGGGAGTTTTCCGCGGTCCGCCGCGTCGCATTGGATCAATGCGGCGCCGTGGGTGCGCCGCGCTGCAGGGTGGTGGTGCGGGAAGGATGCAGAAGGGGGAGGGAAGAATGTAACACGCGAATTGCAGTGGTGCCACGGAATGGTCGATGTTTCGCGAGAGATGGTCCAAAAAAAGGAGCGCTTTTTCCCTTTAATCCGAAGAATAGATAGGGCTCATTGAACTGCGTGGGAAATATCGGCAATGATTAGTGGCGACAGTGCCTCGAGCGAGGATTTTTCAGGCTATTCGAGGGAATGAAAAGCGTTCGGAAACAATGAGTCATTCGAAATAATACGGAGGGTTTGAATGAAACGGAGTGGGTTGGGAAATGAGTGGTCAAAATCACGGGAGACTTGCTATCAATTACGTGCATATAATATACTTTTGAAGTTGGATTTTTTTATTTACCGCGTCTTCTCCGTTCCAACAATTGAACGAAAAGGCCGATTTAGAAAATTCTCAACTTTTGGCGAACAATGCTTCGAAACCTTGAAATGACCGATATTTGGCCATAAAACTAATAAAAATAATTGAGCAAAACATTCCTAGAAAAACTATAGCGTAATACATGAAAGATTTCCTGTCGAAATCGCTACTTTCAATTCTAAAATTAGGCTGATCATACACATCTACAAAAGTTAGGTAAACAGACGGTATAATTTACTGCTTGTAAGATTTCTTTTTAGCGGACGATACGCGACAGTAAAAGATTAGGGAAGTTGACTTATGGTGCATAAACCTCTTATGGAGGAAAGAGGCTCACAGTTTGTTCACGTAGAGTTAGATATGTGTAATAATCAAACCGTTAATATTTACCCTTTTTACGGAAGTGTTTTATTATCGACCGATTGGAACAACTTGTGTAGGAAGAACTCATATAGCTTTATTTCCGATTCAATCTCTTTGTAAACAATATTTTACGTAAAATTTCTAGTATTAACAGAAACGTACATATAATTTATACAATCGTTTTAGGGTTCAATATCTGGTTAGATTCAACTTTTATTACAGGCAAATCTTTTAGACGAATGGTCACATTTTTGAAGTTTTTATTTTGTAATTGATTGATTAATAGGTTGGAGTCTTTTTCTCGTTAGTTTTTTTCTATTTTAATATATTTAATTGAGAGTTAATAGAGATTTTATTTGGGAAAAAAATCCACATTAATGTCACTCCAAAAATGCTTTGCAAAACCTACTCGCGCTATTTTCTCTTTTTTTGGAAAGAAATTTTATAAAAATGAACTTTTATCAGTAAATTTCAAAGCCTGAAAATATTGTTATCTTATATTACCGATGTTTATTATATTTATTAATCCTCATGTTAGTTTCAACATTTTATTCCATAACCTCATAAAACGGGTCACAATATCCTAAGTAACATAACATAAAACCCAGTATAAATAATGTATCACCGAATCTGAAAACATCATGATCCACAATAGATGCTTTGAGCTACTGCTAACACAAAGATTGAGTAATATATTATAATTGAGCATATTTAGACATATTATAGATACCAAATTATTAAGAAATATATATTTATGTAACATTTTCTACGATTAATTAACAATATTGTTACAGTACAGCTTAATAAATGAGCATATATTTTGTTAATAAAGAAGCCTGAAGAAACTTAACTCTACGTGAGTTTTTTCGTCTCCTTTTACTGTTAGAAAACTTTCGAAAACTAGACTCCTTACGATGTTTTTTGCACACAGTTTTTTCCCGTTAGAACTCAGACTTGCGTAAGTAGGCCCTACATCCAATTCCTTGTACCGAAGGTGAGCGAAAGAAATTGGGGGTTACATCCTAGTACGATCCAAGCGAGCCCTAGCGTGAAATTACATGAGATTCCGCCCTAATACCACTCGGCCAATATCCCCCTGCAACCACTAACTCGGTACACGACTCTAAATGCATTCTCCCGCGGACGAACCGCTCAAATCCGCGCCTTTTAATGTTCCCCTCGAGGAATACATTCCACCGCAATCCCTCCCCACCTTCTCATTCCCTCCACCTTTTCCTTCCGACCAAATGTGCAGTCACCGGTGAGCCACAATGAAATACGGATGGTTGCAGTGCAATAACATCTGCGCTGGAACACTCTCCTTGCAAATAGTTCGGTTACTACGATGTGGAAAGGTACCAGAAAATCCAGTTCTCGCGTATTTAGATTAATTCTGCCAAGGAATGAATCCTGAACCAGAAGCCTACGAATTTGGATTCTCGTCAATGTTTCCACGGATATGCACCTTGGGATGTTTGACTACAACCGGAGATCTAGTTACCACACAGCACTGAAACTTTGAAATAAGACACCTTTATCACTGCTGACGTCATTCTGATATTCAATTTCCAATTCGCTCCCCCAAAGATGCCAGTTATATCGAAATGACCTCGTGAAGGGATTCATTTCCTAAGTTTATTTCTACAGCGTTCATAATTCAGAATTTGTTGTGGTTAGTAATCAAGCATCTTAATAACATCGGTCTTAAGCGGTATTGATTGATAAAAATGTGGATTTAAATTTAAGTTTGACATGGTAGCCGAACTGATGGGCCATTTGTAACGTTATTCGGTCACAATAAAAATAATAGTAATTAATTTTATCCTTCCTAAATACAAAGTGAGAAAATGCGTCAGTAAAGCAATCAACGGAGAAAGATATATAAATTTAAACTCTTACGCTTAGACCTAGAACATTTGCATTCCTAAGAGTAATATATTATACAAACTCGAAATCTGGTTGATAACTAAGACATTCATGGTATCCAATGGGTGTTATACTGAATGGCAAGAGTGGATAGAGCATAAAAATTGATGATATTCAACTTCGTTTTTTTTAGAAAAATCTGTTTTTACTGAACATTTTTTTCAGATAATAATGTTGTTTACGCAGATAGTTGATTCCATTGGAATTGACCACACGTAGAAATGAATTTTATTTTATTTAGGAGGTGAATCGGACTATTTTCCTCCAATATTTAACCCTTAGAAATATTCTGAAAGTAAAGCTGCAACTTCTGCAAAAAGAAGCTTCCGATTTTCAGTTAAACTATTGAAATATTAGTAAATAATACCAAAATGCAGGATTGCTTCACAGCTCTTTACAACAAGTAATAAATGAATTATAAGAATGACAGAGAAAAGGCAGTTCTTTGGAAAATTCACTACGGTAAAAATTAGTCATTTCTGAATATCAATGAAACGGGATTTTTATGCATATATTTCAGTGAAATTCGGGAAGTAAAATTCGTTACCCCAAAATAAATAATAATCGAGTATCCTTTTTGCAGTCTTACGCTTGACTAGTTTGCTTACGAAGTTCTGACGATTTCGTAAATCGTTATCACTCGTTCATTTGGATTCGGGGTCTCCGATACCGGAAAGACATTCCGTAATTGTAAATTTCAGACCATCAAGAAAAGAATGTAGTTTAAGTTATCGTATTTTAACTAAACAACAATATAAATGCCAAGAAAACAACTACTCGTAATTTAGATTTTTCTTCTTTGATAACTTTCGACCATTTTGTTTACCAAATAATCCATTTGAGTTAGTGCAGGGAAAGTTTAAAAGAATATTTATTCTTGGTTTGGAAATATACAACGGGTGCAGAAAATTCAGACTTTTAGTACAAGAGTCATCCAAAGAGACACTTAATTAAAGTATTACCGGAGCGTCCTCGTGTGAAATTAATGAATCGATTTCTCCTAGTAATGTGGCTGCGAAAAATTACTTAGCAATAATATAAAATTATCACATTACAAAATATTTGTAAAAACTTATGATATGGAGATTAAAGCTGTTACCCCCCCTTAAATGGAAATGTTTGTCATTTTTGTAATCCCAGAAATATTGGAGAACTGAAGTGACATCTATCGATAACGTCTTCAATTAGCGATCATTAACGTCTCTATACAAAAGTCACCGGTCTTCTCTTCACTTTGAAAGCAAAGAGCAATATGATAAGTTATTATGGTCTTATTTCTCTTGGCGCTTTCTTAGAATATTTGTATGCAGTTTTTACAAGAATTCTAATACTTAAACAGGGCTCCCAAGTCAATAAGCTGATTCTGCAAGTCAAATATATTCCAACGATATGATATTTTGAGCTATAATTGCTCTTAATCGTTTACCTCGATAAACCAATTTAATAATCATTAAAAATATCTTATTAAAACATTTAATCAAGACCATACTAATTAGTAATAAATAGATTTATAATAATTAATTCCAATCATAATATATTATACAGTAATTAATCGGTAATGGATATCAACTGAAAATGTTACAATTGATTGATTAACTTTATAATTATACTGTGGTATTAATTATTCATACTTAAAAGCAGGAGACATTGAATCGACTCTGAAAACTTGAATTATATATACATATATACGAAACTATATTTAGCTAACATAGTTTCAAAGAAGGAATTCGTAGTGTGTAATCAATTACATTGAACCACAATTTGTACACTAATTTGTGATGTTAATTATGTGTACCAAAATCTACGTGAACGTAAACCACAGTGAATAACAAAAGCATTACAAGAGATACGTTTTAAACAACTAATTGTAAAATTAAATAAGGACACGGGTAGAAGGGCATACCCTTTGTGAAAGGCACCTTCACGAATATGCATAGGAGAGGGAGGGAAGGAGAGGGTGGGGAAGGGAGTGCCGCGTTGAGGAGAGGCGACGTGGATTCTAATCGCATCGAAATGTAATAGCATTCGCGTAAAATTGAACTCCTAAAGAAACCCCTTTCATCCTTCTGACACTTAGCGAAAGCACTATTTACTGCGAAAAAACGTATACAATGTGTCATAATTTAATTGTGCCATTAAAAAGTATTTCTTAAGGTTTTTCAAACTTTGACAAAATATAACATAAATTTTATAACTTTTATAATAATCCTTGGGAGATTTCTGAATTTTCTCATTGAATTATGATACAGTTAGTCCATTAAAAAAGCAAATTTTCGATAAAATTAGTGAAGTAAAGTTACGTAGACAATTATTAATTTTCATTAAGATAGAAACTAATCTCTCAATCTCGGATCTTAATGAAGATTTTATGCTATAAATATTATTGATTTGGGCATAATTTAAGTGTCTCGACTTAGTTTAAATCACCGACTTCTATTCGTACTCTATATTAATTACTTATAATTTATGTTCACATTAAGTTATTTAATCAAATTAGGATTTAAAGCAACATATAAAAAATCACACAACATAACATCAATAGCATCCTCCACTATGGAATAAGCTACGGAAAGCCGAGTGTTTTTTTAGAAAAGCCCAAGGAGAACATTGGTACAGAGTGGAAGGAAAAGGAAGAAAAACATGGGAATAAAATGAAAGATATTGGAAAGAAAAAGAAAAACAGGGAACCCATTACTGAAACAATCATAAACCATAGTGGTTCATAAGATAAAAACGAAGATTTATATATTGCCATTTTTCTCATAAAATAGCAAACTAAGGTAAAAGAATAAGTAAAGTTTTGAATTCAACAAAACTTCGATCGATATTTGCATAATTTATCGCAAAATAGTACGATAGTTAATTTGTAAAAACTTGTAAATCCTTTTCTTGGAATTCTGTATGGAATTTCAACGAACAACTAAAGTTCATAGGCATAGATTATTGCTATTTACTAAATAATATCGTATACATTGATAAAGTGAATCGAATGTCTTTCAGATACGAATGCACTGAATTACCGTAGTAGGAGGATGCTGAGGAAAGATGCAAGGAAGGGGATAAAGGAGTTACGCAGAGGTGTGAGGAAGGGGCATTTCCCCGCATCGATGCTTGCGCATTCCCTTGTCCTACTTGCCCCGATGGGGTCACAACAGATGATGCTCACGTCGCATTGCCTTCAAACGATAAATAACCCTTTTTTACAATTCGCCTTCCTTTCAGACAATAATCAATCTTGGGAGCAAGAATGCCTCAAATACAAGACTACTGCGAAATTCAAAACTATTCTTCCGCAATACTTCCTGAAGTTGCCATGCTATTAATTTTAACCCAACTTTCATCAAATTGGCAGTTGAAGTAATCCAAAATTTCGACTGCATTCATGAATGATAAACCTCATACATTCAGCAAATAATTCAAATATTTCAGCGGGGGTCGTAGAGATATTTCTCTTATTTGATCATCCAATATAACTTTACTTCAGCTCTTCAAAGTGCTGCAAAGGCTAGTTATGTAATTGGCCTTAATCACCTCTAAAATTCACAATAAAAGTACATTAATATTAAATGCTTAAAATAATTTTTTATAGTATTTCACATGCCTAATGTGTGATAGCACTTTATTACACGTGTTACGGAAAGTAATAATACGTACCTGTATGAAATAGTAGGTACTGATAATTAATAAGGTATTAATATTAATTAATTTGTAGTCATTATGTCAGGAACTTCTCTTCTTTTGTGCATCAAAAACTGTACTACGAGAGTTACAGAAGCCTATTGCGATAGTTGAGATTATATAGAAACACATGAGGTTTGCGATATGAGAAAATCCTGGCGACAAAAGTGCCTTTAGCTCGTTTTATTCCCGATAATATTTACTCACAGAAACTCTTAACTTCTAATGACCAAGAGCGTCTTTTTCAGTAGATTAAGATAGCTATCAGTTACGTTGAAATTTCTCATTATTGAATTCTTGAAATTGCATATAATTAACATTGAGTATGATTAATTTGATACTGCACGAGTACCTGCAAATGTTCTGAACAAAATTGTACACCGGCGAATTAATTAGATGAATATAAATTGAAATCATGTTTAAACTGAAAAACCATTTCTTTTATATCTATCGAAGAAAATGTGTAATATGTTTTCGTCAGCAATATACTCAGTTGAATTTCATTCATATAAATCAACTCTCGTATGGCGACAAGTACCCTTTTTTTGTTAATTGCTGATTTTGTGTTGATATTCAACTTATACATCAGTAGTAACAAAATACTTTGTTTACAAAGCCGTTCGTATGATTCATACCGCTGAATTAATATTGATTTCCGAGATCGGAGATATTATTTTGGGCCAGAAATTTTATCTTTCCCGTAAATAAATTGGAGATAAAATAAACATCTGATAATCATCTTTTCATTTGCACGATGGAGAAAATTGCTTTTTATGTAAACAATGGAGACTGATCATTCGATGTTGGACATTCTATATGACAAAGTAACCATAAATTATTGTCATAAAATTTTAAAAGGTTTACGTAGAGAATCTTTATATACAATTTCCGAAGAGTCCGTCCGTCCCCCCCTTTATTTCAAAAACGGTTTGACTTAGAGATTCGAAACAAACTGCATTGTATTTCAACGAGTTGAAAACCCCTAGGAAAACTATTCCCATTACTAAGAAAGCCAAGGTTCGAACCCAGGAGTCCATAATAGGGTTCCATAAGGAATGCACGTAAACTTAGCTTTTATCGGTTGCAGGCCTTATTTCTTTTGTAAAATTAAATTAGAAAGAATCGTTGTTAAAGTCGGAAATGCCATCAAAAGAAGGTTAAGTAAATAAAGTTTCTTATTTTAGTCGTGCACTAGCGATTTCGATTATAAATTACCAGTATTTTGATAAAATAGAGGAAATATTAGAGAGATTTTTGAGGTTATAAACAAGTCCGTTCCCATTAACGACGAATGCGGTTGTTGAATTTCCTCATTAGAACAAATATCGAGAATTTAGGCCCGTGTTGACGTCATGATTGTTTATAGCAACGTAAATATTTATAGATGGTTACGCGAATTTGGTGTTAGCGTGTCAACTAAATTACCTTTTGAGAAATCTGCAGATTATTTCTATATTCCCTGGTAAGTTAAGACCTTTTTAATGTTATATTCTGACTTAAATTATGTAGCATATCTATTTACAACATCGTAATTCCGCGGTTAACGAAAATGATTAACCTGATTAAGTAAGTGAACGTCTTTCTTATTATGGTATTTGTTGTCTTTGAGGTGTTGAAATACAAGTGGTGAGGTAGCAGAATATTGAATATCTCATTCCTGACTGAAAAGGTAAGGCGTTGATATGTTTAATTATTTGGAGAATGTAAATAATTAAAAATATATCATTGCGATAATAATTATGACTAATTGTCACTATCAATTACATAGTATTGATTTATATTTAAGTAAAACTGATTTTCTTAACTTAGGTCCGGTATTATAACATATATATAGAGTCGACCTTGACTGAAATCTTCACGTATACTTTAACAAAACGTATTTTTGTCGATATTTTAGCCTTAATTGGTATTTAACTCTTCAAAGTAATTTTAACCGCAATGCATCATGGATGTGAACAAACTATATGACGGAAATTTCTAGAACTAGCCTCTCGCCTCAGTTGGTTTATCGCTGAAAAATAAGTTTGTTTAGTGGTTCTTTCGGTTGAAAATCCTCAAAATATTTTAAATAATTTTGTCTGTTTCCTTTAAATAGATATTTCTCGTGACATTGCCTTTTTCTTTTTTGTAAATCATATCACAGACGTTAGGTGCTGTGAAGTATTTTTTATGATTCAGATACTTCAAAAGTGTTATGATTAGTTATAAATTGGAAGTGAAATGAATTTATTTAGTTTAAAACTGCCGATTAAAGTTACTAAAGATTAAATTATTGCATTTATTACTGATAAAGTATAAGCAGAACTCAGTTTCTACGAAAACATAGATGAATTTGATATAGTTAATAACATACATACGAGTATTTTCATTAACTTATTGATTAGCACAATTAATTATGAATGAATAATATAATTTACCTATGTTTTTAATGGAAGTGTTTCATCAAGACATAACCGTGATTTTGAGAAGTGGCCATCAAAAGTTCAATATTTTAGTATGTTAGACTCTCTGCCAGGACGTTAGTTAGGTTACGTACCTTATTTAGTATTATTGCAACCTTCTATTACGATAGTGTGTGTGCTTTACGCACATATAAGCGTTGGAGATTTTCCAAAATGACACTAAGTACGCGTACAGGAGATTTAAACTTTAGTGGATTTAAATATTGTCTCATAAGTAATGTACGGTATCTGTATAATGGGAGAAATGAGAGGCATGTAGTGTTGGAATCTATCAGTAAAGATCTGTAAAACTTCTTGCCTTTCTTTAATCGTATAAGAGCCATTGTAACTGTATACTTATTAATATTAAATGCATACAAATGAAATACCTACAAGTATATGCATACTTATATACTATCCAAACATCATAAATTTCTTTATCAATCCATTTTCCTAAATTAAATCTTTAATGCAAACCAATATATAAACCATAAAGTCATCTACCTAAAGGCTGAGAGGGTCTTCTACCGGTCAACTATTAGCTGCTAAAATTGTAGGAGAGTATAACTACATATATGTATACTTATTATCCCCGTTGAATTTCAACGGGCACTTCCGCTAGTTATATATAAATCTATAATAAATATATATAAATCTCACAATAAAAATGCTAATTATAAGGTTTACAAATCAAATTCTCAAGTATAAAAGTAAACAATGACGAGCAAAATCAAAATATGACGAAGAGTAAACAACAAGAAAACTTAGTATTTTCCACAGGAATTTATTTAAACTACGGGATTTGATCTTACGATCATCCTTGAAACCGGTCGTTTCAATAAATTCCTGTGAAAAATACAAAGTTTTGTAGCTTTTAATTTAAATGACGTTCCACTAAGTTAGGACTGAACTGACTGAACCCCTTGATGTTTATGACGAAAAGTTTCGGTCACTCTCGTATCCCACTTCAAGGATTGTTAAATCAGAAAATAAAAACAACGAGGCGATATCCACTTTTTCATCTCACTTACTCCAAAACTATAATCAAAGCTGACGCTGAGTATATAAAGAGGATATATAAGAATGTAGTAAAATATCATAAGGAAACAAGCAGGTATATAAATAATATCCAACTCTACTTTTGAATGATTACTATGGCAGAAAATAATATTTTATAATGCGTAAACGGAGTCAATCACCTATATCATATCGCAGCATACATTACGGTATAATTAATAACTTAAATATACTATAATATATGCTGCGATATGCATATTGATACATAACAAATGGGTCCTGTATCGTGAGGTTCCGTAATAGCAATGATATATTTGCAACTTTATCCCAATGAAAAGAACTATAAGGCAATAATACCTGAACATTTTATTAAAGTTTGACGAGGAACATTTTTTCGTGCACATATTATCTCTTTCAATAATAATTTTCATAAAACATATAAAGTTTCATTTTTTCATAAAACTTGTTATTTTGTTCCCTAAAAGACTTTCTTAATCTGCATTTTGAGGGCGGATGGAAAGGGCCTGTAGTGTGCAATATTGATGCTCTGAGCACACGGCGCAAGTGTGCGGCTCTAAAATGCAAACCTCCTCCGCCAATCCTTTTCCCGACAAACTTTAGAGACGCCTGATTGGTCACCTGGACACCGATCCAAGGAGCCATCACACCACTCACACACCTGCACCTTTCTCTTCAAACTATTAGCTGAGGGCGTACATTATGCACTATATTCATGAAAGAATATTTGAATTGGTTTAGAGGGAAACAACGGACAAATTGAAATTATTATGAAGCGATCTTTATATCATAATGTTGACAAATCACGTTCTTTTGTTGAAATGAAACCCAATAAGGATCAGGAACCTTTTTAAGTTAATTTTTAGGAAATGATACACAGAAGAAGAATAATACGTGGGCTTATTCTCATATTCTTTGGAGTAATAAAAACGAGACACCTCATCTCTCGTTCCTCTACCACATCATATTTTCATAAGCCTTCAAAATAAGTTTATATAATGTTATTCCCAGAAGTAGTGAAAGACGTTTTTATAGATTCTCCTAATGATCATGCCATAACAATGAGCGGCCAAAAAATCACTTCTTCGACATATAATATATTTTGAATCGGTTAATTTAAAAATAAGATAAACACACAGGAAACAGTCCCAGCGCACTTTGGTTTCCCATCTATCTCAATGAAGATGTATTATCATTTCTTCTAAAATTAGAAAAGTGCAAAATATTTTTCTCAAATTGATAAATTATGAATAAATTTATAAGTCTATAATGCCACTCAGGCCGTTATGAAGAATAAAGACTGGATAAACTTAAGGTGTGGGAAGATATTGTTCATCACTTAAACGGTTACAGTATGAATTTCATGAAAAAAAATCACTGTCAACGGAGATATATGTTAGAGTAGCTTGCCATCACGATCATCATTTTAAGGAATCTCCGAAAGTAATTAATTGAAGAATAATTGATCGGGAAAGAAATTCGTGAATAATACTTTTGAACTACATTAAATAACGAAACGGAGGAATTGTCATTTGCAGATCCATCCTTGCAAGTATGAAACTTTAGTGATTATAATCAATTCAACAGTTTCATATGAAATATTCCTGTTTGACCGACATTCGCTCCTTATCCCGTTCGGCTGACAAGCTATCCGTTAATTATTTCAACAGATTTAAATGATTTGTGAAATCAATTAAATTGTGAAAATTAGCCATGTATACATAAAGAAGCAGCCAATCAGTCTTCAGAGGTACTTGTTTTAGTAACCGTGACCAAATAACTTTGAATAAATTATTATAGTTTATTAATTTATCTTTTTGAAATAAATTTATCGAAACTAACAAAAGCTATTAAACTATTAAGAATATTTAAACGATAAGATAAAAAAGTATTTGAGGGATTTATCCCTACAATATTCGAAGAAATCTTTCATATATTATTCTTAAAGAAGTCTCTAAATCATGAAGGGCATCATTATTAACGCAAAACTTAATTCTTAAAATGAAAGAGACTGTTAAAATCTAATAATGTAGTCCTGCCTGCTCGTAAGTGAATTTAGTATAAAAATATAATTTCCTAACGTAAAGTGAAAAATAATAATTTACTTAGATCATAATGGTACCATTAAGCTATTCCACAAATATGGTTAACTTATACACCTCTATATACCCGTACAGGTTGCAGACACATAAACACTCAGGTGTCGACTAACAGAGACGTCGGTGAAGCGTGGTCGGCGTGTCGTGGGGAAATCGAGCATCACTGAATGGAGACAGACCCGCTTCACAAGTATATCAACCCGAGTGTAATCATCGGCAACGAGTACACGCGAGGATTTTAATCGAATTCGCACTCGAAAGCAGCACATATCACGTCTCATCACTTGACGCACGGATTCGACTCAAACTTTGACCTCGTTATCCTTTTAGCGCACGATGCAAATCAATGCGAGCACGACTAAGATAAAACGTGCTCTCGGGGCGTGGCTCGCACGAGGAACGGGAACTCATCTCCCACGAAATTGCTTCGACGCCTAATCTTTTTCGTTTCCAATTTTTTTTTCCTCTGATGATACGTTCCATCTCTGCGACTCGGGGATAAATTAACGTTCGGTGAAATCGTTACGACTGCAATCAGGTCTGACCGATCTGTAAGTAGGGTTGCCAACTCCTAAACGTTTGATTCACGGTGATTTCGTGAGTGGCGTGATACCGGGAGTTTGCGGAAGATTAAGCCGAACTCCCATGTTACAGAAGCCTGAAGGCGTGGAGTGGTAAACAGGGAGAGCTATTGATAGTATTACTCCTGTTATCACTGACTTAGAATGTTCACACGCAATGCTTCTAAAAGAGACCCTGAAAATAACAATTAGCAAACATAGGACGGTCATAAAGCTCCCAGAAAAATGTCATCATTGTTAACGAAAAACAGTTTATTTACGTCATCATTGCTGTGAGGCACATAACGATTTGATACCAGCGACAATGCTTTGCGTCCATAGCGTATCAATAATACTATAGTAATAATATAAAATAATTCTATAATACAATAATAGCTATACATAGCCAACTGATTTTAAACTAAATTTGTAAACTAATTTCACTTAATTTCGGCCCAGGAAGAGTTAAATGCTTGATTTCAAAAACCTTTCTAAGGTTCGTTGCGTTTTTACCTCATTCCAAAATCAATTCTGTTCCTTGTAGACAATGCATTCAATTAGTAAACCGGTCACTTTTCAGAACTGCATACAAAACGTCGACAGAAAGAAACAGCAGCTAATGAAATTAATCCTATCTTACGTTTTTACATTATTCCGGGAAAAATTCTGTTCTTCGTTGACTGTAAATTCAATTAAAGCACATGTCAATTTCAAGAATTGCATACAAAATAGGAATGGAATGATATAGCAGCTAATGAAATTAATCTTACTCATGCGGAGGATAATTAATCAGGTTATGTCGAAAGCAGAGATCCTATAGGGAGAAACGACGCGGACAAAGACTCATTTCGCGAGAGGAATTGAGTCTTTCAAAGGGATAAACTACTGCAATCAGGGGGTTATTCAGAGCCTTATACCGCTCCTCCTATAGTCGTGCATTCTTTCCGAGAATCTATTCTAAAGATTTCGGCGGTATGGCGTGCCATCCGCAAGAATGCCATATCATTCGTTGAAAACGGGCGAAAATCTTAATGCTCAGATATAGTCTCGTAAAAAGATTGAGTGAATTCTATAAATATCCATTAGAACAGTTTTGAATATTCGGCAACCTCGGCGAAAAGTATAGTCGAATAATCCTTAATTTATGGAAGCCACGATGCCCATTGTATTCGAGATTCATCTTAAAGAAAAGATATAGAGATTGAGTGTATTCAATAAATATCCATTTGAAAAGTTCTGAATATTTATTAACATCGGTAAAAACTATAGTCGAATAATCCTTATCCTTATAAGATATGCTTTCATAAGTGATTTCTGCGAGTTTCTGATTTAAGTTATACTGAATCGCATTTCCACAAAGGCATGACCGCGGTTATAGAAGTCATTGAGTTATTTAAACGTCAATAGCTCCTGCTCTACTCTACTGTAGCAAGCTTATCGATTAGTGAAAAATAAATGAATGGGGAACAGTAATATTTATTCCAAAAATCGTTCTCAAGTGGAACAGTCTCAAGTTAACGGGCGACTATTCTTAGTATTTCGCGCCCTTGGCGAATACCTCGGCATCGATCGAGAGCAAATTCGGATTCTGGTCAAATAGAAAACGTATTGCGATGACCCTAACCTCTCCATTGCACAGAATCTGTCGATTAGATTCACTCGGACAAGTTCGACAGCCTTCACAGCGCGACGCCATTGTCGTCAACCTCGTTTCCCTTGGAATCCGCCCCCGAAGAATAGGTTTGAAACCGTCCTACCTTGGAGACATCCAGAATACATGACGGAGACGCTGCGGACGGCCGCCGTTTTAAAGCCCGCCGTCTCCGAGCGTCGTTTTTCGCGCGGCGTCCTGAAATCGGCGTCGCATGCACTCCGCGCCACCACACAGCGGAAATTGGTACTTACCTAGAAAGAGAAGAAAAGAGCAACGTTAGTGAAATTTCAAACTGGGAAAAACAATGGAAATTGGACGAAATGGATACAAAGGTGGTAATTTTAAAGTTTGAGGATGATGGAGGACATAGATTTGGGAAGAGACACATCCGGCGTGAAAGCCACCAGAGAAGAAAGCGACAAAAGAGCATCAATTCCCGCGGAGGAAACTTTTGTTTACTTTGTAACCATATCCGCTCCATCTGTGGAATCGATGAAGGCTCGGGAGGCAAGCTGGCGGCCTCGGCGGCTGCGAAACTCCAAGGATGCATACGTTTAAAAGGGCCGACCTTGGTCCTTTCTCCTCACGGGGGCCCTAATCTCCCTTCCATTTGCCACTTGGGACAGAGGTCACGAGAAAACTCTAAGGCGTCCTCCCTAACGTAGGATCGATGTGTGGCCCTCTCGGGCACCCGTGACTCGCTCGCGTGCTTCGTGACGTTGCGTGACCCCGACATGGCTCCCGCTTTGGCGCCATGCTGTCAAAGAATACCGCATTCTGCTCTTATCACCCCTACGTTACAATGAGGGTACAGGTTTCGGAAAGGAATTACACGGCAGATGGCGGTCACCCTTAGTTCTAACTTTTCATCGGTTGCAAATACGTACGTATACAATTAGCCGATTCATAAATTAAAAGATATATTTAACATTTTCCTTATAAAATTCATATTTACACATTAACTCCTCCATGTACATCCACGTACATAAATATACTTACAAAAATATTCTCCTAAAAATTCTTTTTTATTTCCTTTTCTATCAAACTGTATATCGAAATTATATAACCGTAAATATTTATGTAACAATATTCTGAAGAATCGAAGTTGAATAAAAAAGTGTATACTTCAAGATGAGGGTGAAAAAGCTGCATTGGGGAAGTACCTTGGCTCGGGCGTGATATGAGAGAATCAATAGCATAACTACGAAATCACTGGAGGGGAATATAATTGGCATGGGGCCAAAAGTCCTGGAGGACATGGAAAGATAAGAAAGATCTACAGAAGAGTGGAAGTATAATCGTATCTCACAAAAAATTAGGGGGCCCGAAAAGATTGGACGACGACAACTTTTTGGCCGATGATTCTATACGCCCTAACCAGCGGAAGAAATCGGTGGAAGCGAATTGACATAACACTTCTGTTCAATGCCTTTACGGTGGGAAATTTTTGAGTCTAGGAAATTTGGAACCGACGGCTTTGCCGCAGAGGTAATCAGAGACGATTTCACTCTCTCCAACACGTAAACATTCCTTCGAACATGTTTTTCACGGAGACTTTTCCCCGTGCATCTCTTTCGGGGGTTTTCCAGACAGTTTGACCGCTTTTTTTGTTTTATTCCCGAGCCCGATCGATTCCCGAGATCGATCCCAACGGAAGGAATTGGAAAACGCAAGGAATATAAAATACAATGAGGCGAACCCTGCGGTGGATGAATTCGGAAGTGTATGGGGTCGTAAAAGTGAAGTCGAACACGCGCGCTTTCGAGGAAATCACGGCAATAGGGGCACGGAGAAAAGGTATTTTTTTGGCGTCATGCGGTTGCGACGTCGAGTCGATACTTGGGGTCATCCGTCATCAATCGCGGGCACGTCCCCCCTTATTAGTCGGTTTCCTTTCGCGGTTTCTGCCGGTTTCCCCACCCCCTAGACTCCCTCCCCCTCCGGCGCCGGACTCCGCGTACCGCTCGCGTGCTATCCGGCAGTTGGTGTTCTTCGGAGGCCAATTGCTTGGGCCTTGAAGGCACTTTTCAAGCGGCAACATGGATCTAGCTTTTACGTCCTTGGCCATAGCTCCATCCCTTCCACTTTCACCTTTCCCTCGCAAGCATTACGGCAATAAAAATATTTTTATAATCGCATCGCCGAATTGGCTCTTTTGACGCTTAATGTCTTATGTTTTATTTCCTCGGAAGACTTAATGTCTTGGAGACCTCAGTCGGGGTAGGAATTACCGCCGTGATTCCGAATGACATTTATCTCCTTCTAAAAAAAGAAAAGCGTTCCCCCCTTCTTATGAAAGAGAGCTACAATTAGGTTGAAATTCCCTCCCATCAACCGTGATTTTGTATCAAAAGCGTTTTTGTCGTGCTTGGAAAATCTTTGAAGCTCTCATGAACGTTCCCTCAAGATTCTTTAAATTCTGCGCTGAATTTCAGGGATTTTTATGCGCGGTGCAGAGAAAAGGAATATCTTGAATTCTCCTCTTTTCATCCTTTCGGATCTACTACACTAATTAACGTATTAGTGAATTGTTTAGTTTTTCACTTTTAGAGCGGTTTTTCACCTATTTATATCCTCTAAGTAAATTTCCTTTCAAACACTAATAGTCTTATCGATTAAATAAATTGTGACTTCAATGCTCTTCCCAACAAATATTTATATTTTTTTACGATTTTAAATTTTGAAAATATTTTCAAAGAATTAAGGAGTTAAGAAATAAATCAATATTAGTTCGTGCGAAAATTATTAAATAAATTTCCGCGATAACAAAAACTACAATTATCTAAGTTTAAATCGAGCTTCAATGATATTTGGTAGAATTCCATCACACAAAACAATTTTTTGTAATAAAAACACTTTTAACAATAATATTCAGACACTTGTGTTGTAAAATGTTGTGGAGACAAATACAGAGACTTGTGAAATATTGTGGAATTGTACAAGTTTCTGAATATTATTGTTACTAGTGTTTTTGTTACAAAAAATTCTGTATCTAAGCTACCTTTATGGTTTATAATTTAAGGCATAATTAACTGTCTATAATTATGGCATTCGATAGTTAAATTTTGACGATATCAACTTCCTCATAAATTTTACTATTCCCTTCTTTAATGGTAATTTATCACAACAAATGTCTTCGTTACCCCTTTCTCACCTGTAGGTAGGGTCTCCGCGCACCGCACCTTGAAGACTGACATTTTCATCCTTGAGTTCCATTTCTATGACCTTTATCCAAAAGCCTCAGATAAATCATACTTGATATTTTCTCAGAAACTTACCGTAGACATTTTCAGAGTTAATTCTCAAGGCAATATTTTTCGCAGGGAACTTGCATGCATTTAAAAATTACTACTATTGGCAATAATTGCGTGAAATAAGCAAATACAAATGCCGATTTATTCAAATATTTAACATTCCACGAAAAATGATAATTATAAAATAAACAGTATTCTGTATTATATTTCTCGCAAATTTATAAAATATCATAAATAAATCGGAACATATTCCACCATTAAATTAAATAACGGAAGAGAAAACCAAAATATTCAATGTTTCTTAGTTGAAAAATTATATTCCCAAAATATCTTCATAGTTTTCAAGAATTTTAGCAGTACAACAAGCAATGAGCAAGGAATTTATCAACAAAAATATCTCAATTTATAAACCTGAATTCTATAAATTGCTTTGTAGAATGAATACAAATTTATCATCACGTAAATAATTCAATCGTTTATATAGCTATTCAACATTAACTCTATATACTTGTCAACTACGGTTTCTAAGCACCAAATGCTAACATAAAGAGATAAGTTCAAGGGATGTATAATTTTATGGAACTTTAAATCACACTGAAACACAAGTGGTTCAGAAATTTTGCTGCGATAACAAAATACAAATAGATTTATAACAATAAATTAGTTACAAAAATATATAATAATTTGTAACACCATCATCATGTAGAGAAAAATACATTCTAGTTAATAAATTTGTTTGTTGACAACAGTCAGATATTGTCAGTTTTTTTGACAATAATTGTTTTTAGAAAAATATGAATGGAGCACTGGAAAACTACAACAGATGTCCATGAACATGTTATCAATGAATTTACCTTGTGTCCACCACATTTTTCTGGCCATGATGAAGGAAAACTAAAAATATGATTCCTTACACTTTCCGCATTGAGTCATTAATTCAATTTTGCTATCAAACTTGCTTTCAGTCTAAGTTAGGAGTATATTGACAACTTTCGCCATTATTTCAGAATAAAAGTGGTATTAAAGTAAATAAACAATAAATCTGTGCTTGGCTTCCCAACTAAGTCTTTTGCCTATAAACAACCAGAGCCACAGGAAATTTGTATACACTACAATAAAAAACTATAAAATGATATAAACACAACTCAACTGTTGGACAAGCAACAAACCATGATCAATCTAAATACATCAGTCAAATGAAACTCAGTTCAAAGAAGACCAGAATGTTCGAACCAACGAGATCAATATGCACGTAGTCAAGGCAGCACTACCGATACTTCCAAAAGATACCACAATCTGCAATGCATACAAAATACAGTGTACTTCTAACCCACAACCAGGCGACTAAAGAAAAGAAAAACAAACAATGCGGATCATCCATGATTTCACATTGCACAGGGACCACTTCTAAATAACTCTTTTGCAAAACGAACAAAATCATTGTCTATTCTCAATGCAGTCAATGCAACTAAATAAAAGGTTCAATCTTGATGTCAACGACCAAAGGATGAGCCCACAAAAATACAACACATCCATGGAAGCACACAAGTAGTTGACGAAGCAGAGAGGTTGAGCGTGGGCCAACAGTTTATCTTATTGTCTCTCAAGTCATTAATAAAAGCTAGGATAGCATGCCAGGCATGTGCTGTTTTTGTAAATTTCCAACATCTGCAATGTTCTTCAATGCCGACGAGATTTCAACTCCAATCCACATTCAATGCGGACTAACATCAACTCGGCAATCTTCCCCTCGAATTGCGCCCGAGCCGTTGTTAGTGGACATTTTTTTGGTCCCGTATCATAAAAAGCACACAGAAGACGTTCAAATCTTCCGTTTCTTTCATTTCATCATGCAAATTTACGATATAAGCTTGGTAATGCGTGCTGGGTTGGGTGGTTTATGTATGTATTCTTACAGTACATATTACGCCTCCCGCTTTTCTCAAGAAGCAATGTGGTTTATGAGAAGCAGCCGTCCTTTCTCTCGTGTCAAGCACCACATCTGCGTGCTTTGCAATCGCTCGTTTTTTAAAGCAGTGATCGAGGTGATAGACTAGGGTTACATCCACTCCACTTTTATGGGCTTCCGGACAGACAGCCACCACTCAATAGCTTGAGGGGCGGTGAAAGCCCTCACGTACCAGAGGCCGCCATCGGCGAAGAACCCATCGGGTCTTCAAAAGCACACACACTCTTATTCATTTGTTTTTTTTTAACCTTTCGGACCCGTATTTATACGTTTCCTCGGCCGGCATGCAGGCCCCAAAAGAACCCCGCGTGCGTGGTGCTCGAGTAACAGATTACATATTAGAGAGAGATAGACAGTGCTGCCGGTAAAGCCATTTTGGGTGCCGTGCCAGAAGTCTCCCTCACCTGCACCTAAAGGCATCCGTCGTTTTCTGCTCCTTCTTCTTCTTTCCCCGGAGGCGTCTACGGGGCGGCGGACCACCGCCTCCTCCGCGACGCCTTCCACCCCCGTCGTCCAAGGGGTCGCCCCCACCCCCGCGCCCGCGACCCCCCTTGAGCCTCCGCCCAAGTTCTCCCGAACCCCCGTACTCCGCGTCTTCCCACGGGTCCTCCCCCTCCCCCACCTCGTCGATCCACCCTATCCAGTCTCCCCAACGGGCACCCACCGGCCCGTAGCCGTAGCCGCTGCCGAAGCCTCCGCTACCGGAGCGCGACATCCGCCGGACGCCCGCCATGCCGATGTTATTAGGACGTCCCCGAAACGGCGGCTGCGGAGGAGATCTCGCCCCTCGTCCTCCCTGGGCGGTCGTCTGCAAGGCGTCCAGGGAGAACAAGGATGGCGACGCCACGTCCCTCAGGGATCCTCCCAGAAGGGGGGAGTTGGGGCCGCCGCCGCCGGAGTGACCGGAGGAGTTGTCGTCTCCGACGTCTCCGGCAGATCCTCTCTCCCTCTGGTAACCTCCGCCTCTGCGGCCCCTCCTCCTCCCGGCAGGCCCTCCCATCGCCCCTTCCCCGAACTCCTCCACTCGCCTTCGAGCCAATGGATAGCGGACCTCCGGAAGGATGCAGTCGCCCACGGACAGAGAGAGAGGACAGAGAAGAGGAAGGACGCCGCGTGGACGCTGAGCCGGTCGCCCTCGAAACGACCGCCCCAGACGGAGTGGGCGTCGCGGAGCGGGACGGCGTCTTTCTCTCTCTCTTCCTCTCTTCGCGGGAGGGAGTCACGGCGCGCGCCTCAGGCGGAGACTCCGCGGGGAAAGACCCGGCCAATCACGTGGTCAAAAGGGCGGAAGACCGCGACTACCACCCACGCCTGCTCCCGGCGACTCCTACTGGCGGCCTCCGGCGGATCCCGCGTGGAAGGGCGGAGATCTCAGAGAGGCCCTCGTCGCTTTAACCCCCCGGCAGAGGGGATAGGGGAGGCGGAGGAGTGGAAGGGGGAAGGAGGGGAGTGGGTACTGCGATTGGTCGGACCGAGAGCACGTGCAGAGAGGGTCGATCGATGCCGTCGGCTGCGACGGGCATTCGAGATGGAGTGCGGAGGGGCGCCGAATGGCTCCTGAGACGGCCCCCGACCACCGAAGAAGGGCCACCCCGGGATCGGGGGAAGACGCGGGGATGCCGGGTTCGAAGCACGGAACGATTGGCTGAGGCGACCGGGGCCAGGAGACGCAGGGAGCAGACTAAAAAACGGGTTCTCCTCGCTGCACCCTCCCTCCAAACCTCCGCAACTCTCCTCTCCCTCACCGGAGGATATACACCGCTGACCCTTTTTCCCCTACCCAAAACCCCCTCTAGGTCCTAATTCGTTCCTCCCCTTCCCCTTGAATCGATGGGACTCCCTCCTGCACTCCTGGGGTGGGGACTGCGGGATAAAGAAGCAGAGAAAGGGACTGTGAACTAGGATAAGTGCGCGTGTCGCACGATCCGACGTACTTCCAGGCACGCCAGTGCCAAGAAATCGGAGGGGAAGGGAATCCATAACCTAACGTCTCACGGCTCCAAGTCTCCGAAGGAATAAAAAAGTCACGCAGGCGAAGGAAGTTCCCCTCCGCGGAGAAGAATAATATGTTAGAAAAACCCTACTCACCAATAAGTATAAAGGTGAATGCTTATTTATGTATAAGCATATCTTGAGGAAAAATTATAAAATCAAATTAAATTATTAAATTCTTAGTAAATAAATTCGTATGCTAAAATTCATAAAAGTTAATAGAGTCAAATTCAAACTCACACATTCATTTTCAAACATATTAGACCCTCACAGTTTTTATATGTGAATAACTTTTTATGGATCAAATCCTTCAATTCTCAAAGCACTACTCGCCATAAGGTTTCCATATTATAAATCTCCAATTTAAAGAAATACCAAGTAGGTCAAAATTCTCTTCGTGAATTCCTGCACGTTTAAGATCACTTCATGAGTTTAATAAGTGCCTCAAATATTTAATCTGCATGCAACATTCAGAGAAGTTATTCTAATTCCTACGTAAGGTAGATTTAACATTTGTTGTTGCCTCAGGTTTAATTCAAAACCTACCGAAAGATCTACGGAAAATATTCGAAAGACACGAAATAAAAAAAATTGAAATAAAACATTTCATTGCATTCCAAGCCGTTTCTCCGAGGATAGTGACGCATCGCCACTAAAACAGGTCAGTAACACGTCATTATGTCCCAAAAAAATGTGTTCCCTTGCATTTCACGGCAATTCTGGCTCAAACACGAGCAAAACTGACCTCCAAACTGTCCTTGGATCGATTCCAGGGCCAGATCATTTCTTATTCGCTTGATAGTCGATTGTGCAGCGATTTACAAGTGACTAGGACATCTAGATTGTTCCTCGCCAAACGGATTATTTCTTTCCTGTTGAAAAAGTCTCATTAAAATTCACCTGAAGATCGTTCCCGAACAACAGCGCGATATGCGATCTCTTAGTAGCGAGGATTAGCAACGACGGCGGTGGTAATTTATGCGGATCTTTTACCGCATAAGAGTTTTTACGGAGTCGAAGGCGTCGCCTGCTGAAGTCGGCGGTCTTACTGCTCTCCTGGAGGCGCAACAGATTCAGCGATCCACTCATCTACAGGTTCGCAGCCGTCCCTTCAAAATAATTTCCTTAAAGGAATCGCCATTTTCTCCTTTAAAAATGTCGTTGATAAGACTATATCTTCTAGTAATAGATAAACAACCATTTTAATAATCTAGAGCTAATTTAAACCTCATTAATGAATAGCGTATGAAAATATCTTCCTCCAAAGAAACGAAATTTGGTATCAAGGTTAAAAGAATTTAAAATATTTAAAGACTTACGAAATGACTCTCTCTGGAGAATATTTAACGAGTAATGTTGACTATAAATAAATAATGTTTCCTAAACTTGCAATATCCTCGTCCACAGAAACAAAATTCGATCTCAAGATGAAAATAATTTAATATTCGTAAGTGACGCATAGTGACTTTCTAACGAATTATGCTGGAGAAATATTTAATATGCGGCATTGCTTATGAAAATATAATATTCCCTTAACTTTTTGGCGTACGTTCTATGAGGTTTTTTACGATTCATGAAAGAACCCTGATTTTGCTTAAGGCATTTTCGATTTATATTAAAGGTATTGTTTTTACTTTAATTCTATTACAGTACGTTTAAAGAATGAAATTTTAGAAAATATTATCAATAAACAATCGTTGTGTATGGTGGTTGAATTTATATTAACAATAGTTGATCGTCTCACTTTGTAGGGGAAGTCACGATGACACTGTAACAATTAACAAACTTCGGTTTAATTTTTCATCGGAAAATATTTATGCTTTATTATTCGTTATTTTTCCTTAAAAACTAAAACAACGGAGACTATTCTTTTTGATAGCTCCTTTAAAATTATAATATTAAATTCATAAATTTGAGAACAAAGTTAACAAAATATAAGTTTGAATTTTATATATTTAAGCCCCATAATTATGTTGGTTTATTCACAACCTATGCCTCTATGTTTGTTCAAATAATTACTCATAACAAATACGCACAACTCATTTCTACTGTATACCCCCATAAGTCTGGGTAATGGACTCGTTATGATCGCAAGAAGTCAATTCTTAACCGCAGAATGAAGCAGACGACGCACAAAAAAACGATCCCATTCCCCGGAATGTTGGCACATAAATAATTTCGTCCCTCTGGGTCCGCATTCTAGTCTCGCCGCTCGTCGTTTTTTTGTCGCGGATAATTAACCGCTTCCTCGCATTCACGGAATCATAACCCGAGTGAGGAAGATGGAGCAATTCGTTCTTCGCGCAGAGAGAAAAATAAACGAGGGCTGGATGTGCCTAATAATCGCATCACGTCTCACCAGAGGCATCCGACGCTGCGAGGCATTCGGACTTGCTTTTGCCGGCAAACATTTTTCCTTTCCGAGGAAAAATATGAGAGATGTGGAAAAGGAGTCGTCACCTGGCCGCTCTTTCCATTAGCTCCTGGAGGGACTCCTTAACTCGCACTCTTTGTTACCTAACGTCGCTCTCTTCCAAAAGACGTCGAGTTTTTTATGACGATAATGCATCAGCCTCTGGTTTCACCCGTTCGTCTCTTCGGTTCCCTCGAGGGCGCCTTCAAGGATTAAAGACGCCTCGGGGTGAATCCAGGAAGAAACAAAGTGCACCCGAACGATGGATATTTCAGATTCCATTCTTCCGTATTTCTGGATTCATGTCAAGAAGCTGCGGTACATGAAGTCCCCACACTGCGGATCGGCCCTCCAAAGACAACTGGCACGGATGGTGCTCTCGCGATATATCTTTCTTATTGCTTCTCTCAAGCCAATTCAACCCTCACGAGTGACCCTTTTTGCTTCCTCTAATTCATCCTCGAGGGGCAATGAGCAGACAACCCTCTTGGTAAGTCTCGCATTTAACTGTATGCAAAATCTCAAAGAATAAGTGCCTCACAGAAAAAGAAGCGAATAAATGCTACGAATTGAAATAGGTAATTAAGATAAGACATAGATAATCAGAGAAAAGCGTTTCTTTTACTCCTGTAAGACCAGAAATAAATGTTGCTTCGCTAGTATTTTACTAACCATGGTAGAATTATAAGCCATGGAAGTCGAATATTAATTTCAGGAAATGGTTGACGAAGAACTGTCTAGTATTCGTTCAAAAAACATAACAATTCAAAGTTTTTCCGAACCAATCAAAGATCCCAGCACAACAGGTGACCAAGTGATGTTTGCAGGTATTAGGCTAAAGGCTGGTTAATTAACAACGTAACGTTGCAACTCATTAAATAGGGTTTGAGTTGAGATGATGATAAGGAATTTGATCGTGGATTCCATTGTTCACGAAGCAATTATCTCAGAAAATTAGATTAAATTTACGCAATTGAACGAGAGTATATAAATTCGTTAATTCATTAAAATTTCCTTTCACGAAGAAGAATCATCTTTTTCACCTTGTTTAATATACAGTGCATCAGCACTTGTACTTATTTACGTATTTTACTTATATATTGAAAGGTGCTTTTTAACACTTGTGATTTTTTCACCTTGTCTTTACATACCTTGTGTTAGCACTTTTACTCAGTTATTTACTTATTTATTTCAAGGTGTTTTTAACATTTGTAATGTTTTTCACCCTGTTTTTACATACCATTATTACTCTTACTTACATATTTATTCATTTTTTTAAGGTGTTTCTTAACAGTTCTGATCTTCTTTACCTTGTTTTTACATACCGTGTTTAGCACTTTCACCTATCTATTTACTCATTTATCTCCAGGTGTTTTTTTTAAACAGTTGAAATATTTTTCACCTTGTTTTTATATCTATATTGTATGATAACTTTTACCTATATATGTATCGCAATTTTTTTACAAAGTTACGTATTATACTCTAATTTATTGTATATTTACTTATTTATTTATTTATGTATTTATTGTACTTGACTGTTATGAACCATGTACAACTTTGAGAGCTGCTGGGGTAGGGGAAGAGGGAGCGATTGCACCTCACATACCCCAGCACATAAATAAAAAACAAGTCAAGTCATCTTTACCCGCTGCTACAGGCACAAAATTACTATCTTGAACAAAGGGATTTGAAATATTAATAGTATAATATAATAGTTTTACGTTTAGCTTCGCGGTGCTTGAATTAACAGAAAACGTGCTGTGGATGATTCCCGCGAAATTTTGGCGGAATCCCGAGGAAAGGGGATTTTGATAATGAAATTCCCCCGTCTCAACCGTATGCCACCGGTGCCTTGCATGGAGAATATTATATAGGATTAGGAGTAGTCCACCGTACCTTTTCTTAAGAATTGCTATGTTAAATTGGCAAGCATTTTCGATAAGCTCTTTGGGATTGGGATATAGACAAGACGTATTGACCGACCAACTTTCTAGGAAGGGTTAGGCAGAGAAAGATATTCTAAAAAAAGTGTGCACTCGTTTGATTTATACATGAGATATAGACCAATGTGTCAATATTCATCGGATCTCTCATGACTTTCGCTCTAAACGTATATGCATAAAAGTACTGCAAATATTTTGCACATAGGATACGCAAAGAAGAAAATATTTTCCGGGTATCACATTTGTCCACGAAAGAAGTAAACATAATGGCGGTTTGTCGGCAAGCGATGATAAGGACTTATATGAAAAGACATGTTTCCGTAGGATATAAATAAAGCATTAACTCTATAGCAGCACTGCTATTTCTGGGAAAATATTTCTTTTCCGTGTGCTTTTTCCACGAATGTATTTTCATTAAAGTAATGAAAATAAACAAATACGAGTAGAATTGCTATTTGCGAAGATAGCTCCACTATCTTCATAGTATCTTCTTCGCAAATAACACGGTTAACATTTGCTTGTATTCTTCTATCCTGCTACTTCAAAAGGTAGTACTGCAAATTGAAATATGAATGTTAGAGTACAAAATGGGTAAATATAAGCGAGTGTACCTGATCATGTATGCTCTCAAATACCAATCATCGAGAAGAAAGCAAATCTTTCATTCAAAATATACTAATATCAACAATATCAATTGTAAATAATATGATTAATTTATTTCAGTGGTATTTGAAGGCTCACTCATGCGTTTCTTTTTCAGAGAAATAAAACTTGATACCTTCTACACAAAATATGACTTTTTGTGCGGGAATCCTCAAGTTTTGTTATCTCTTTTGGACAAAAATAAGAATGAGTCACATCAAATATAGCTTAAGCTAACTAGAGAGCAGAGGCATTTTATAGCAAACAATCCCTTTCGTTAAAAAGAATTAGTTGGGATTACGCATAGTTACTGGAGTAAAGCTGAATTACTTTATATCCCTTGGAGTTTCGTAAGACAGAATTTCCCAAAAAATTAGAATGGGTTCATAACGAAACAAGCTCAATTGCAATGAATGAGTCGGCAAGTCATTTTGAACCTGAAAAATATGTTATAGAGAGCAAAAGGATCAAAATACCCTTAATAAAGCCTTAATGAAATATACGAAACATATAGTCTTTACTCAAAAAGCAAATGAGATGATGGCTTTTGTGAAGAGAGATCAAGAAATGTTTCTTAAAATTTGAGCATATTGATAATATTATGCCTTGCAATTCTACAGTGGAGTTGTCGACGCTTTACTGCATTATTTTACGCTGTGTTATCAGAATTTCCTAGTATTTTTGAGGACTGGAATACATTTTTTTGTACTTCATTTTCTTTCTACTATAAATATCTACCTTAACGCTAGTTAAGCTAGAATTTGCTAAAATACAGTTAAATAATTAATATGGTTATTACCGTAAAAGTCACAATAATTTTTCTGCCTACGAATCGATCAATTTATTTTAAAATCTCACAGAAATTAGTATCCTGAAATTCTCACAATTCGAAGGTATCCTATTTCTACACCAACAGTGAGTGTGAGGCAGCACTTTATTGTAGTATATAATAAAGTATACAGTAGTATAGTATAGTATAGTATAGTATAGTATAGTATAGTATAGTATAGTATAGTATAGTATAGTATAGTATAGTATAGTATGGTATGGTATAGTATAGTATAGTGTAGTATAGTATATAATATAGTATAGTATATAGTATAGTATATAATATAGTATAGTATATAGTATAGTATAGTATATAGCAGTATATATACCTAACTTAGCCTCCAATAACACAAAAAACTACTAACGATTTGTCATTAGTAAATGATCTTATTCGATATCTATTTCTCGGGGCATTGTTCACAATTTAACAGCAGCTAAATGAATGGAGCTATTTTTAATCTCTGCACATTTCGTCCCAACTGCAGTCGATTCCCCCAGTTTCGCGACTGCACAGAACGTCACAGTAATAGCCAAACCCGCTAAACTAGGACGACTCCGAGCATAATCTAAAGGTTGCCATCATTTTATATGCTGATACATTTCGGTGGCCAAACGCATTACGATGTCATAACCTCCCCTAAGATCCGAGTATTCCTCGAGGAGTCACAACTCACGAGGAATCGATTGCTCAGATATGATCGGGTAATAAATCTGGAATATACGAGATAAAGTCGTGTAAGGCGGCGAAAGGCGTGTGTGTGAGAGGGAATACAAATTTCGCTCTAAAAGTAGAGAATCGATTCACTCCGGCTTAGTTATGGCCGATATTAATACGTCACATGTGTTCAATCCTTTGATAAATTTTCCTTCTCCGTTGTTTGCAATCGAACCGATGAAAGAAGTACGCGAGTTGCTTCCAATAAAGGATCGCGATAAATTATCTAAGAGGGGCAGTTTCGGAATTCGAACAAAAAATAATTCACAAGGCCTAACTCATGCAATTCTGCTTTTAAATTGCATTGTCGCTGGTGAAAAAAATATTTTGGGCGAATGGGTACTTTATACACTTCTGATAACGAATCCGATAGATTCATTGGGTATATGGATCTTCCAAAATCCTTTCCGACTAGCATAATTAACAAACTCGGCTACAGCAGCCTTGACCACCTATAACTCCATCCAAACTGTGATTTATTCAATATTTAATTAAAATTCCGTGATTAAGGCCGACTTAAGCCGAAAAAGTTGTCCCGACCCTCTACGAGAAAATTATACAGTTGTTAGGGCATCAAATGTATGTTACGGTAAGGGTCGATCTTTATGGTGTACCCTTTACATTAATTTTACAGTAGCAAACCTGTAAAAATGGTTGAATATGATTGAAGTATATGTTAATATCGAATGCTTGAGTTGTGCGGAACTCACGCTGCTCTCTAACTTATGTCCTTCTAGTTGTTAATGATTCGATACTTTCTACTGTTGAGACGATATTCACAAACCTGAAGAACTCGACTATGCCAATCAGTGTCTAGTAGGACAAAGTCTAAGCTAACAGCTCTAGCTAACAAACAATCGCCAAGGAAGAGGAAAGCACAACCAGTCATCCGGTTCTTTAGCTACGAAATATAAACAAATATGTAAATTCTGACTATTTGATCACGAATAGCTATGATGTACAAATATCAAAAGTTTTAGTGACAATCATAACTATTTATGCTCTAATTTTTCAGCAATACCCTACCGAGAATAATTTTCATTCACTGGGAACAGAAAACAATCTTGCCGCACTTTACAAGTATTAAGGTAAGCAAGGTATCTCCAAGAGTCTTTGAAACGTTTGGGAAATCAGAACAGAGATAATAATTAAATTCATTACGGGCATCCCTCTTATATGAGCTTTTAGTTTGGTTGCCAGTTAAGTTTTAATTTCTACATCTTCATCCCCGTAATTCCTGGATTATTGACTTACTTCTTCGTTCAAAAATGAAATCTATAACAGAAAATTAAATTTGCTCCATATATATTTACCTCAATACGTAAGACTGATGAAAAGGTGAGTTCTTGGTGATAGTTGATTAATGGATGAATTATGAGTAAAAATATAATCAACTTCCGATTCACTGAGTTATAAAGGAATTCCTGCACGAACTTAACTCGACTTATTCTATGTATACATGTTCATCCAATAGACAAATCTGCGTTATTGAGACGTGACTGCAGAAACTCAGAGTGGCAGGATTCAAGAGTTTTCAAAGTAAGGAATAAAATCACAGCAGATCCCGAAGGCATTGACATTTGGCTCTCGAAATTCTTTGGTTCCGTTATCTATCAATAGAGGGCTGAATTCTATTCCGGCGGCGAAGAGGAAATCCTCGAGGCGTATCTATGGCCGAGAGAAAGGACTCTTGAAGAGGAGCGGTTTATCCTCTTCAAGGATGCACTCAGCTTTCGAGCGAGACTTTCGAGGGAAAAGAGGAGAGTCCACTGTAATCGCCATACCGTTAGACACGTATGGATTAGAATGACCGGTATTTAAGCGAAGATGGATCCAAAAGAGGACACTAATCGACAAATCCTCGCATAATGAAGTAAACCATAGAAAAGACGGTACAAAACAGTTTTTTTATCAAATCCTAACGCAGTCTATGGCAGAGGAGTTAGATACGTTACGTTTGTTTTCAATAGGATCGACGGGGTTTTCATCCCAAAAATCGATGGTTGAATCCATCACTACGTGGATTTCCATAACAACAATGAGAAATAAAATTACTTATTAAAGTTTCAGTGATTTTACAAGGAATAATTCGTGTATATACTTACTATATAAGTAGGTACCTTACTCCATAATTTTCTTTCTCATCCAAGTCAAGGAATCAACGAAATTAAATATATAGTAGAAAGAGGATTAGTGAAAACTGAGAGGGGATAAAATCAAAAAATTATAATATAAAAGATTAAAATGTTTTCATTAGGATAAAACTACATAGTGTGAAATCGCTATAGTGGGATAGACAGGTTGAAGAAAAATAAATAATCGGATTTAATTCCTAAAAGTGTTGACATAAATGCTAGTTTCTCGCATCCTCCTCAATGAATGCTCATTATATGTTTTAGTGCTAATGCGGCCATAAAATAAGGTTCCATCATCATTTATTCTCCAATAATAATGGTTACGGCTTCGATAAAAACAGCCAAAGGTGCCCTAAAATGAAGCAAAATGTTATCGTATTATGTCTTTCCGATGAATCGGCACCTTGACGGCTGAAAGCACTTTCAAACCCTCTTGATATTTATGAATCGATAAAAATCGAATTGGTCAATTATGAATACATCCTTAAAAATAGAATTATGCGCTTGAAAATGGGATAAACAGATTTTCTGAAAAATTATATATATTATTTGATTTTCAAGGTAGAATTGACAAATGATTAATTTCGTTAAATTAATTTTGTATAGTAAGAATATTAATGTTCTACTTAACTAGAATGGTGATTGCTCTTTTGCAATTGAAATTTATGAAAGCTAATTATTTGGTAAGCTAAGTACTAAGTAATTAATATTAAGATACAATAATTAGTTCAGTTTTTCCAACTGATGAAGTTGCAATCGAAAGTTATGAAAACTATCCCCGGTAATCATCTAATATTTTCAAAGTGTACTAATATGAAATATTCACTTCTATTATTTGTTTTTTTTTTCAATGTCTTATATGCAGGTACAACCGGATAAGAACACGTCATATGTTTTATTCATATTTTGCGTGAATTAAATGTGTAATTGGTGAACAGAATAATTAGGTCATTATAATCCTACACATGAATATCGTTCTTAAGCTGAAAGACCAACTTTTACCCTCTAAGACACAACTGACCTGGGTGGTATTGATCGTGGATGGGCAACGTCGAACACTGACCTCCATCAAATCCAAAATATATATTCTTTGAGTTGGAAGGGAGACAGGACTCTCAATGGATTTCGCAACCCTTTGAGTCAAACCATATCCTTCTCAAGTTATGCCCATTTCCAACACCTTTCATTCGATAACTTAAAATTTTAACTGTGTGACGTTTTTAATGCCTCAATCACGAAGATGGAATTTTAAAACTAACTACACCAAAAGAAGATATACGCTGCCCGGATTGTAACCAATAAACGTAAGTTGTGATAAGTAATTAATCTAATTGAAACCTTAAAATGAAAAGAAGAGACATCTAATAGAGGTTTAAGCTAAAAAAATACGGTGATATAAACTCGTCGGACTGAGCTATTAGATGTCGAGAAATACAAAAACGAAGTGTATTTATATATTCGTCATCTTAAGAGAAGAAAGCAGCACACTATTCATCAAGATCCCATTTAAGTAGGTGATAAGAAAATCATTTGTCTTAAATACTAAAACTAATTTCGGATAATAATAATTCTTTTAATATGTAAATAAAAATCGGAAAATGATAAGTATTTATGCAAGTATTTATTCGAACATATGACGAGCTTTAAGATAAAGACACTCGCCCTTTTCGAAAACATTTTCTAAATCGGTAAATCAACTCGGAATGGGGTAAACGTATTTGAATGTTTAATCTTAAATTATGAGTCCATGAAATGCTCAAGGAGTAAGCCTAATATGTAAAAATAATGATAATATTTATTCCTTAACTATCTTACTCAACGGCATTTTTGCAAAAATACTGTGATTAGGCGCTGCAAAAAAATTCAGTAAGTCTTCAGATTATTATAATGATCAGACTTTAAATTTTTAGAAAATAGCTCAAATTTGCACTGTATTTATAGCAATATTTTTGTTTCAATCTTAGGAAAATTATAAGCTAAGGTATTGCAGTACAACACATGGATATTTTGTTTGGAAAAACCGAAGAAAAGATATTTGAGGGTATCACACACAAAGCTTTCATCTCATTTGATTCCCTTACTTCGATTGATTAATACGATTCAATCAAAATTTACATTATATATTGGAAAAAACAAAAGGAGCACTGATGATTTTGTTACATTCGTAATTTTTTTCTTTTTGTATAATTGAAACTGATATGTTCACGCAGAATGGGTGAGGTTACAGGTGATATTTATTCTCTAAATATTAGCTGTGATCAAGAACATTTCAATCTTTGCTTAATGAAAACCTGCAAATAGGTTTTTTAGATCACTATTAGTTTATAGTATAAAGTATACAGTTTATAAAGGAAATTTAAGAAGAGCTTTATTAAAGTAGTAATTTTTCACTGTAATATTACTTCTCTTCAACTGAGAGTACTGCTATTATTGGTTCAACAATTTGAATACAAAATGGAGAGAGGATGAAGAGAACCAGACATTATAATTTGATATGAACCCAGTAAAAATCTCATTCCTTCAAATACTAATCATTAACTTACATTATGAATGAAAAATATACCAGCTTTGATCGTAAAGATATAATAAAAATAAACAGATAATAAATAATCGTTGTAACATTTTGAGACATCGATGAAAGCAGCACTAGAATGCGAATATATCGACATACGGCTAACGAGATACAATATTCGTGTTTGTTCGATTCGATAAATTATATTTCTAAAGTACCCAAATAAATCTAATATGTTACAGCCCGACTCTATGATACGAAACTATACTTAAAAAATAAAATAGTAATTTACTTATAAAAAATTATAAAGATGCTAATATACTTCTGTGGAAATTACTAAGATCTTTCATTTCTTATGTATAAAAATAAAATAAAACAAGGTATCGTATGTAAAGGAGTTTGTGATTAAACATAGTATTCTATCTTCACTACTCTATCCAATTATGTTATTAAAAGTAATTTTAAATAATAACAAAATCCATATTGATGAATCGGTTACTAAACCACAGATAATGTTTTTCTGTGGTTTAGTAAAAGATTCCTCAATATGGATTTTGATATAATTAACAATTACCACAAAGTTACGCCTGATTCCATGTCGTTAATTTTAAATGTAAACAATAGTGTAATTGCACAAAAAATGAATCCTTCAGCAGAATGCGGAATCGAATAATTAAGGTGGCAGAATCTACAGAAGATTTCATTTTAAGAAAACTAGGGCATATACGAGTAATATATAAAATGTCTATTACATTTATATCGTCATCACTCCTTTTTACCACTGCTGCTATTTCTCCATAATCGTTCCTCTTGCGATCATGATTGCTACTTGAAAATATAGGTCAGTTCCCCCCAAGAATATCCTCCGATGCTAATTTATTACCAATAGACTTCCAATGCCAGTTGTTATCCTAACGCTGCATTTGATCCAGTTTTACATACAAATGGAAAAGATTTTAAGAAAGGAAATAAATTCACGTCGTCGACGAGCACATCAAAGGAAGCAATAGATCGCTTACTTCAAAGGAAAAGATTTAAATATTATAGGTTAACCGATTGAAGTAGCAAAGTATAATGAACTACTTTGTGTTCGATCGTCTATTGAAATATCACTTATTCATATACCATTTCAATAACAAATTTGTTTTCCTCAATTTCCAAGAAGTTAACCAACTAAAATTTTCTTTTATATGTTTTGTTTGCACTCTAGTTCGGAACGCAGGGCAGTCGAGGCAAAAACTTGTGATAGCAAAAGTCACTTCAGATTTTGCGTATAATTTATTGGAATAATACCAAGGAATATTAATCTGAATTCATTAGAACCAACCTCGCATTTTGCTTGTTGAATTTTCGTACTGTTAAGTGTTGAAGAATCCTAAATTTAAATTAGAAAGTATGAAATATTTTAAATAGATTCATGTTTTAATTTTGCCATGGATTATTCCTCAAAAGACAGTGACAAGTGGGATACTAAATATGGAAGTTTTAAGGAGAATCTGAAATCTTATTTTTTTTCATGAGTTACTTCACTCCATATGTATGATGTTTCTTTATGTTAAAAGTAATAATATTTGATAAGATTCTACTTGGACTTGATTTGTTGCTTTAATTCCACATATGAAAATCATTTAAAATGCTTTTGGTTTCGAATAATCAAGGCCAGGAAGGCCAGATTTTCGTTAATAAATTAGTTGATAATCGGAAAAAGGCACTGATGGGTACTTAACAGTAAATAACATATGAAACAATCCCAAAATCATCAAAATTTTGATGGTTTTGGGAGTGTTTTGTATGTTATTTACTAATAAATAAGTTGTATATCAGAGCATCATTATCCACGTTTAAGTCATTTATTAAATCTAAACTAGTACGAGAATAACCGAATAACACGAGCGAAGATTCAACTCCTCCAGATTGGATAGATACGCCATCTATTGAGAGAAGGAAGAAAAATCTATACGAGCCCTAGGCTACAAAAACAAGCACTTAAATCCCAACTGGCTACTTCTGTAACGATAAAATAGTCTAATGCTACCGTAAATATTATGTCCGAAATATTATACAACTTTAGGCCAATTGATAAAGAATAATAATTAAAGTAATCAAGTGAATTACGACTGCGTATTAACAATGAGACTAGATATACATATATATTAGATATATTAAGATATATTTAGTTTCAGAAACATTTCATAGTATGATGCTTAATGTAACACTAACATCTCACATATGAATGAGATAATGATAGAAATAACTTCCATTAAAAATATTTTAGTACTCGGCATTTCATTTCATATATTATAATCCAAGATGATGTAATTAAAGAAGCTCTGTGGAAAAATTTCAGTTATTTTAGCAGCCTTTTCTAGTTATTTTGACGGTGAAGGCTAAACCCTATACATATGATCATCGCTCTTAGAGGAGTATAAACATACAATAGGCTTTGATTTTTTGGAAAGCAAATTTTTGTAATCGACGTCAGAAGTTAGGTCGAAGGGTACTGAGAAAAGTATTGCAGGTGCCCCTGTAAGTTAGGCCATATAGAGTGAAATGCTGGTTGCTCGCTCTCAGGATAAAGTTCACTAGAATACGTGACCTCTCAGAGGGGGCAGTGAACGAATCCGTATTGCAATCCCTTATTCACATCTATGGGAAATGCACACGGAATATTTTTATTGATTACGGGAAAAGGAAAGTAAATTCCGGAAGGAGAAATGAAAAGGATTCCTGGGTTGTTGTCCGACTGAATCCTTGTCATGCTATTTCATTCAAAGTTCCCACTTGGAACATACTCTGAGAATACCACTGCAGTAGGGAAAATAAGGGACGATAGAATTCTTGGCCTTATATGAAGTAAAGTGAAACTTATATATGGAAAGAGCAAATTGGAAATTGTCCCTGAAATAAATTAAGGTTAGCCAACAGAAGAGAGAAAAGAAACTTCACTGCAGCCCGTGCCTTTTGATCCAAGTGTTTAATATTTAAAAGTATTACAATCAGGTACGGTACAGTCGTAGTTCCCTATCAATAAGGAAGATAAAGAAGAATAAATATAATGTGTGAGCAAACAAAAGAACTTATTAGGATTGCCAAAGAGAAAGGAATGTCTTCAGGGTACTAGTTTACCATTCACTGGATGGAGCTGATTTGAGAGAATAATGGTGAGAATTATTTGGCTTCGTAAAACATATGAAAAGAGAGTCAAATTTAAACTTTTGTTAGCTTCATGAGTTATGTAAGTGTTTTTTATAATGAATGCCTTCTTACCTAAGATATTAAGATTTTTTTTATTTTTGTAAGGTGTTTTTTTAGATTAAATCCTTCCAAAGTTTTCCTCTCTATCTCTTTTCACCTACACTCTAATTATTTTTTAATTTCACTAATGAATAGAAAGATGGAAGAAGAGACTTTTGGTCTCAATATCGCCTTAATAAAGACCATATAGACCTTATTAGTGTTGAAGACATTTCTTGACGTCTAAAGGAGAGTTGGATACACTTAAGAGCCAACTGACAGAAGGAGGTACCTTATTGATTTCCCCATAGTACAAAGGGTGTAAATATACAAATATATATGAGTATATCAACACAGATACGATTCGGATTGTGGTCTCAAATAAGTCATTGAAAACTTCCCGTTGGAATTGAGAAAATCAAGAGAGCTGCCACGAGAAGATGGTGTTTACAAATGGTTAAGTATTTACCAACTGTTATGCGCTTCCAAGGAAGGTCCAATAAATTGATAACCAATAGAGAATGATGTTGAGGAAATATTACGGAACCGTTATATGGAAGCATAAACAAAATGCTTGGAAAAAGCAAATTGGAACCGAAAAATCCTTGAATGACTGACGGAATATGAAAATCGAGTGCAGAAATTAATGAAAATGTGACAAGAAGGAATCGTTGAGGTTAAGGGAAACTACAGAACGGAAGCACTAAATAAATGCAACCAAGAAAAAGATAAACAAATCCAACAAATAACTGAGAATCCAGAAGAAAATATTATAGGAGGACAAATGTATCTAAGCTCTTCAAAAGAAAATTCTCTCGTTAATCATTCAATGAAAAATAAAACATTATTACGAAGATAATTCAACGTGGTTAAAGGTCGTGGTATACTGACAGTGGCCTTAGTAAATTGAATTTTTATTATAAATGTTCAAATATTTCTGCAACTAAAATTTGTCATTCTATTACTGTTACCACAGCTTGAAAGGGTAATATTTGCAAATTTTAGGAACGTTTTCTAATTTCCCTTTATAAGAATGTTATACAAAACAATCTCTAACAAATACATCGCCCAATTCTAACATGATAGAGATTATAAAGGCGTCTCAAAAAAATTGAATATCGAAAAAAGTGATGGCGAACTAGAGAGATGAATAATTGACGTTGTCTAGCATAGAAAAGAGAGAAAGAGCAAAAGAAGGAATAAAGGTGTTCTAAAGAGAGTTGATAAACGGTGTCAGCGTACTTTCTTTTAACCTAAAAAAAATATTCGTGCAGTAATTGGCATACGCAAGTGAAAGAGAGTATTATTGATTACTGAGAACAGATACTATCTCACAATCTCAGACACGAAATAAGTTGAGCGACACAAAAGAATGTAAGAAATGAATATTACTTTGAATTCTTGAAATACTGAGAGAAACGCTTAGACCTTGTTAAGAAAATGCTTGATCTGACTTCTTCCGTTGATCTAGTTCAAGAAAGCAATTTTCAGAAAAATATGAGACGAATGGATAAAAATCGCCAAACTAGACTAAAAGTTGAGGTTAAATCCGCTTACTCATTAAGGATGGATGTTTAATTAAAAATAGAAGTAAAATGTTTAATTAAAAATAGATGTAAAAATATTTAGAACTTTTATGTAAAGGACGTTATATAAAAGGTAGGTCCTGAAGTAACTTTAAGGATCAAAATTGATTTGAAAACGTTCCATTGATTAAGAAGAATAGAGTGTGATCTTCTAATCAAGGAGAAAAGGGTAATATTACACAGAATATTATTGACTAATGCAATCTAATCCAATCTAATTTTTCATTCTTGGAATTCTCACATTAGCTGTCTCTAACCAATGTAGAATGTATGTTAGCAAGTGCAGTAAACCGTTTTCAAAGTAAAATTTGTCTAAGGTGAATAGAGCAGTACTCAGAGTTATAAAAGTAAATTTTTAATCCTAGCATTTTAGAATAGAAACTCTTGAAAAAATCACAACCATTGAATTCTATCGAGGAGCCATTCTAGATAATTTTAATAAATCCCACTGTAATTAATGATCACACTTTTACATAAATCATAGTAAATAAAACCTCTCCATCAATCAACGTGTAATCCACCATGCAAAGTCTTAGAGCAACCATGTCCTTTGGGGGGTATTCCCCTCTCTTATACGATATCTTATACGCTCTAGATAACCGCCTTCCCCCCTATGTCATCCTAAACATGTGCATCGTGTCAACGTCACGGATACATACCTAAAAATCTAAGTGAGCGTGAGAAAAGAAAGACTCCTTCCTGTATATACATATAGTGTGGACAATGACCGGGTTTTTCTCTGCAACATTGAAGCAACATCGTCAGCTGCCGCGTTTTTTAAGGCCGCGTGTGCGCTCACACAGTGTGACTGCCCCGCCCTCTTACGGAGCCGCAATGCGACCACTGCTAGTGTCCTCTGCAGAGAAAAGGGAGAAGGACGATGGAGGGAAACGGATGGCCGAGGATGGTTGCAACGAGATGGTGAAAATAAGGGAGAGAAGTGGAGATGAAGGTGGAGGAAATAGTGAAACAGCAAAGAATATTTGTAAGGGATACCTCCGCGTGGAAGGCGTAGCCCATCTTTCGAAGAACATTCTTCACGTGTATTTAAACCAAAGAACAACGTCTATAGATGTATTAATTAATCACTAATTCAATTGACTTTTGCCTCATAATTTTCCCATTAACATATCATTTAGTCATTTCATATTTTCATTTTTTTTCACAACGGTAACGAGTAAAATTATTAACAGAATTCAAAATGTAATCTACTGTTTGAAATTAACCTGCAAATATTTCAGTTTTGTTTCTAAAAACAATATCCACATACATCCGGCTTTTAAGAATAATTTCCCCTCAAATTAATTTTACTTTTATTCTCTATCTTTGCTTTTTTCACATTAACCAAATACACGTACAATATAAAGCCTTATGGTAGGATATGCAAATATTGGCGAATAACTATGAATATGTTTGTTGGTAAGAAAATAACTTCAGTAAAACCTGCCACCTTTTCATGTGCAAGGAGCAAGCAAATAAGCATAAAACATAATGACATTTCAGTGTATCAGCAAATTCCGTACAAGCAAAACATACACCTAAACAGAAAAGGTGAAATCAGAGAAAATAATTTTCATTTTTACTATCAAACAAAATCGAGTTCAGAAAATGGGACGTAGGAAAATGAAAAATTTATACTTAAAAGTTTTTACTTCCGAAATCTAAGTAAAGTTTTTCCCCAATTTATAAATAATAACATAATTTTACCTATCCAGGAATTTAGTTTTCCTTATTTGTTAATTTAAATTTAATATCAACTTTCTCCACCTTGTAAACACTTCTCATCCTTTCTCCCAAGCATCTCCTTATAACCCTGATTATAAAGATAACCTGATTCAGTTTTCGATCGCTAGAGGTTGCATTCTTATTATCTGTTTAAAAATATTTGTGAAGACATTTCTGAAGGAATCAAGATATTTGTTGATTGCGTATAGGGACGAAAATTACAACAGCCTCTTTTCAGTTCAATTTTAATCGGAGAAATTTTTTAATGGAAATTTAGGCCAACGTAAACAAGTTTTTAGCCGTAAACCACTGCAAGTCGACGCAAGGAAAATTTTCAGTAATAACGTGAAGCGAAGGAGAATCGTGTTTTTAACTGCAGGGTTGGATTACAGCATTACTTAGGTACGGATAAGATGTATTTCCCCGTGAGAATGGGTGGGTGTGTGGAGAATAAGACAAAAGGGGTATAAATAGAGAGATCCACGCCCTCTTTGCGAGCGTTCACGAACTAATCGAATAGGAAATCGTCGATAGCGGAATGTGGCAGCTTCGAAACCCGGTGCGGGGATTTCCCCTCTTTCCAGCACTTTCTCTCGACGCTGCGGCACATTCTCCGACCGATCGATCCCAACCTCTCTCTCTCATTCATCGCCCTCTCTCCACTTCTCCCATTCGTTTACGCTTCCCGCCAATGCCCTTCGAAATGAGTACAACACGGTGTGTTACCAAGAGGTAAGCGATGGCAACCCGTATAAATCATCGTATGTAGGAAATTATTGGGATTTAGGTAAAATGAAAACATTCGAATGAACGAAAATATTAATATAGTTCTAAACCTCCCCGAATTTATTTCCAGCCCACTTATGATTGGTAACAATGTAATACTGTAACTCTGAAGATAAATTTATTTATTACTGGTTTGTTGTCATAGTAGCTGCATCCACATCAATCAAAAAAAATATAATCTCTTCAAATTTGCAAGCTAAAAAATATTTTCAATTCCATCAAAATAGAAAAAAAACATAAAACTTCCAGATTTTTTCTTCGTCAGTGCCTCTAATTTCTCATACTCATTTAATACATATTAACAATGATTTTTCTCCTGCAACTATCATGATCGCTAACTCTTTTTTTTAATCTTAGAAGACAAGATCTCAGTTAAAAAGGAGATTCATTATTCTAAACCTAGTTCTAATAAATATATCTATTATTATTAATGGTCATATTTAATGTTATGGCTATATTTGTTACTTTCTGTATTTTTAAAATTATAATTCAGAATGTCAATTCTCCTCCTGTTGTTTATTTACCTTTAGATGTAAATTTATTCATCCTACGGTTTAATCATCGTAACTACTTGGTATTATATATATATATATATATATATATATATATATATATATATATATATATATATATATATATATATATATATATATATATATATATTTCTTCATTTTAAAATACACATATTTCATTAAATCAGTTCCATTTCACTCCATTTCCCACGAAAAAAAAATCCGAATAAAAATATCACCCATTGTTGTTTTCGCCATATCTTCCACTACCATTCTCTCTCTTTTATCTCGTTCGCCTCGTTTACCTCGTATTCTCTCCTCTTCCGCCACATTTTCTATTTCCCACACTTCCTCATTTTTCCCCCACTTTTCCCTTCAGCCGCAGTGCCGCCGAGTGCCAGAAGCTTCCCAGCGCCGCCGCCCAGGAGGCGCCACTTGCCAAAAGGCTGCAGAGGCGCCCTCCCCGTCGATGCGGATGTGAGGGGCAACGCGCGGCGCCAGACCTCCCCTCCAATTATTATTCCGAGAGAGGGGAGAAGATTGAGTGCTCTACCTGCAGCATCTCTTATTTCTCGTCCACTTCATACTCTTTTCGATTCCTCCCCCTTACCGCCTTCAAAAATCCACTCTTCGCTGCCAACCCTCGAAAAAAAAAATCCCGAATTCTTCCTCTGCCACTAATCCATAACGCACTTGTTTCACCGCACGCATCTGCACGACTAACAGATCGTAGATTACGTTGGACTAGAACCGGACCTTCCAAATGTCTCTCGTAGGGAAATGATGGATCTAATTCATCTGTCGAAAACATGTCAAATGAAAAGCCTACCGAAATCATAACGGTCGCCAAGGTAACGTAAACAACGCGACATTATTCTTACGCCAGAGATTCCCATGCGTAATTAGATTGACTGCGTCCCAACGAAGCGAAAATAGGGCAAGTTCTTCGCACAGGTTTCGAAACTAACACTTAAAAGAATCTGTGCCAAGTTAGTAAGGTAATCCGATTATAATCAGAGAGACATTTGCAAAATTGGTGATTCTTCGTTCTAATTCTTCGGGTACGAGTCGTGCGACGAGAATGTAAACAAACCGGCATCGTTCCGCCCAACGCCAAAATCAATTGAAACGTAAGCGCACATATTTTTGGATAGGTATGTTTTCTACAAAGTGCCACTTTGGAAGAATGTAATGAGCTCCAATAACGAAAAGAATTGACCAGATTTACCTATGTATGAGAAACACCAATTATAGCTACAATGGTTATAAAAGAAGAGAAAAATAGTGACTTGGCTGCGACCTTGGGTTACGGTGCACGCTTTCCTGTGCTAAGTCAAACTTCATTTCCATCATTTGTATAGCAAAAAAGTTATAAAAAGGAATTAATCTAATATAAACAAACAAAAATCCTACCATTTATCTAAATTAATAGGATTTAAAAGAGAGTGTATATTTATTTGTATTTTTTATAAATATTAGTTCATCTAACAAACCCACAATTTAAGACCTTTATAGTCAAGCAATCGCTGTTGATTGATATTATTTCTAATTATATTCGAATTTAGAGGATGAGCAATGCATTTAAATTAGCACAAAAATATCAAAAACCTTTCCTTCATTTCGTTGCCTTCGATGACCTCTTTAGGAAACACTTCATTCTCCTATTCCTCTCTTAAAATATCTATTTACTACAGGATTTAATTATTATAAATCATTAAATCATGTCGTAAAATTCTACATTTACACACTTCACGCTTTTATTTCCTGAACTGTTTTCCTTACCAAAATTTGTCTAACAGGAAAACTTGCAAAGATTTGCAAATTTGTGTGTAAGAGTGCAAATTTTTGTCAACATGTTAGTGTGCCAAGTAATAAAAAAACGTTAGGACATATAACGTAATCTATGTTCCCACGATTCGTAACTAACATCTATGCATCAGAATACCAACAAAATTGTGCACTAATTTTGTCATCTAGGAGTTACATTTACACACTGATAGAACAAAAAAATGGGTGATAAATTTCAACTAAATAGGAAGACCCGGCAAAAATAATAATGGAAATTCCGAACAATAACATAATTTAATTTAAATTAATGCACCCACTGCCTTAAACTACCTCTAAAACTCTTTTATAGCTAATGGTGAAGGGATTAAGGCCTTATTCGGCATTCGGGTGAATATATTAAAGTAGAGTGCGTATATTTTTCAACATTTTTTTCCATTCAATACTTGATTGGTTAATATAAATCATAATACCAACTAAAAAATCGTCTGATCTGAAATTGTTTAATCATAAAAGTTTTATTACTCATTTCCCGAGTATTTACCTCCCACACATTTTAAAATAAATCCTTATTCGTCATAACCTACCACTCTTCGTAAGAGAACCTCCTTCATGGACTTCCGTTCCCTTCAATTGCTCATGAGGTGAAATTAAAGATGCATACAAATCCAAATGATCCACTGTGTTCTTTTCATGAGACTCGGCGGTATTTACCCAGCGAAATGCGTTAATCTGCTTCTTTTGAACGCTAAAAATGGTTTACGTGGTTTGAGAGCTCATAAAACGCTGACGGTGTGAAGACAGAATCCTTTAATTAATCTGCTTGTCTTCTTTCCTCTCGGGTTTTCCGACTTCAGCACTCCTCCGACCAACAGCGCTTTCATTTTTCGTTTTTCATCCGATCTTCTTCACTTGCACAGACTATGCTTTAATTAGCAAAAGGTCCATTCGTTCTGTATTTAATTTCTTAAACCCTTCTGAGGCACCTGTCGCTACGACGTTTTTTATACCTCAGCTTTGCTCACGATGTGCATTTGTTTACTTCAGAAACTATAGGAGATAATGGACAGGATCCAAAATCCTTGTTCTGGTTTACAGCAAATATTCAGTTGTCTAATATGGACTTCCAAAACTCCTCTTTCCAACTACTCTATATGGACCAACAAATTGATTCTAAATATTAAATAGGCACAAAGACTTGTTGTCAAAATATAGGGGTTTATATTTGACCATTTATTGTGTATTTAATAATGATGCTTTTATATTCAATTAAGCCGACCTTCATGCAATAAATATCAACCCATATTATACAAAAGTATAACCGATATAGTACTCTCAACTCTGACTTGATTTCTAGGTATATATACGAGTTAGATCGTATGTATATGATTTTGAACAGAACAACATGATAAATCCAATTGCGGAAGGCGAAGAATATTTAACAAATTTAATAAAAAGTTTAAATCCTAAGCATTAATAGTATCCAGTGATTATATTATAACATAGTGATGGAATTTGGAACTCCTTTCCCTTTTTTTATAGCATTCCTTTTTTAAACACATAAAGACGATGGGTTAGTTACAAGAAACGACTTTATAATTTCAATCTCGCCATAATAAAAACGCTTATTATTATAGTGGAGTCGCGATTCACAAACTAAATCGTTTATGAACGCCACTCGTTACCCAAAATTGCTTCTGTCACAACAATCTGCCAAACAATTTGCCAAAACAAGTGTAAAATAGGTTAATTTCTAACCAGACTACTGAGATAATTTGCTCATTTTAGATTTTTTACACTGTAATTCTTTAACACAATTTCAAATTTCATATAGCTTTGGAATCCCTCCTTTTGTCCAATGCTTTGCAAGTCTATCGGCAAATGGTATATAAATACGTACTGTTTCTTTAGTAATGGCATTTCACATCAAAACAAAGGCTCTATAGGTATAAGTAATCCCTCTTGAACAAAGCAATTTTATTTCAATTAATTACGTTAGGCTTTCTACAAACGACACTCAAATCTTCCCCACAACCTTTGTTGCTGACTTTCCTGTTCTTTATTCAATACATTGTTCGTCACCCAGGACTCTTCATGTGGAAAATGTGTCCGATGACAGATTTGTTCCTGATATTAGGCGTAAGTCAACCGAGGTTCTACCACAGTATGTTCCTAAGCGCATGCCCTCCTTTGCATGACCCGATGACCTAAGATAGGTATAAAATGAGTCATGGCTGGTATGAGTATGAATGAGTCATAGTCATGCGGGTTAGCGAAGGCCCTTAGCGAGGAGACAGATTGGGATCAGGATTCGCTAATTAATTAAATGAATTCTTATGAATAATGGGCATTTTTAGAATTACCATTCCCGGAATCCATCCTCGTAAGAAAGTACTGAAAAAATTCAATTTCGATAAGGAGGAAGAATAAAGGGAGCCACAAATAAAATTAACAATGGACTGATAAATATTACAAATTCGACTAAGTTAAACTTTCAACTTAATCTGGGAAATTGTAGTAAGAATTTTATCAAAACCATAAGGAAAACTAAATTAATACGTGATAAACAGAATAGGATCACATATTCCTTCAATTACTCTAATTTCCTTTACTAACGATGAATGTTAAGAGCCACGGGTGAGCGCAACTTTAGTTGACATTAACTTAAGTTAACTTTAGTTCATTGATGGATTGAAATTCCTTTCGGGAAAGATGCGATCAAAGTATTTTCAAAGTGGGACGGGAATTTGCAAAAGAGTAAAGTTAAATTTTTTCCAATCAAGTTTATATTGAAATAAAAATCACCGGAAACAAAATCCAAATTGGTAAAGCCACATTATGTTGATTTACGATTGGTGATCCTTCCAAGAACTCGCAATCATAAATATGGCTAACGCCCATTCTGTGCTAGAAATTAAATAACCGCTTTAATATCTGAAATTCGCTGTAGCAAAGAATGAATAAATCGAGAAATCTCTGTTGTTTCAGCCCTGCGAATTTTTTAGTTTCATCAAGCAATTCTCTTGGGCTTTACTGAGTCTAAAAATGTATAACGACAACACTCACAGAAAAATGTACAGAGAGAAGCAATGAGAGAGCTTAACATAAGCAAACAAAGACGTGGATGAACCATAAAAGGGATTAGGAACATCTTAAATAATCGAAGCTAAATATCACGATATAAATTCAATTAGCCCACTTCGAGGACCATACTCATGCAAGCGGAATCAATATATGAGAGGAACTTACGGTATAAAACCTGAATATAATAATCTAAATATATTATGGAGATAAATAAGGAAGATAATATTAAGTCATTCCCGATGAAACATCTCAGCCAATGTTGTCCGCTTTGTAAAGGAACATTTCTGTTTACATCTATCAGCTTTATTAAGGGTTTTCGATGGCTTGTTTTAGTTGAAGCTCTGCAAAACATATTCCCTGATACTCTTTTCATAACTTAATATTTACTAAACTCAGTATGAATTATATCCTACTAGCTGTACCCGTTCACACGTTGTTGTGTTTGAACAAAAAAAAATATAATGTTGAAAATAGATGACATTTGTAATCGGTAACGTCATCAATTCACCTAGGTGTGCAGTACATACAATCTCTTGAATTTATCAAAATATCATTTTCATTAAATATCAAAAACCGTTTACTCCACAATAATATACGTAAATATTTACGTTGCTATAAACAAACATCATTTGAATACTGGAATAAATTCTCAATGTGTTCTCATGAGAAAATTCAACAGTCGCATTCGTCGTAACTGAGAAATAGTTTGTTTATAGCATCAAAATTCATCAAAATTATCATCTAATTATTCAGAGTCTCGTAATTTCTGATCGTAAACTATATTTCATGACCAAAATAAGAAACTTTATTCAATTTCTCTTCTTTTGGTGCTACTTTTAAATCCATATGTTGGTTATTTCTAATTTAATTTTGCAAAAGAAAGGAAGCATGCAAGTGATAAAATCGAGTTTTACATGTATTTCTTATGGGAACAGTTTTTCCTTCTGGAGTCGAACTGAGTACTCCGATTTAAAATAAAATTTTCAAAAACCTTTCCGGGGATATACCTAATAATTTCCCAAATTTTCACGACGATTGGATGTATGGTTTTTGAATCTATCGAGTACAGACAGACAGACACACATTCATTTTTATATATATAGATATACTAACGGGCCCTAAGATGACGATTCTTCCTTGAAACCGGTAGTAAATAAAAAATCCTATGGAAAAAGCATCATCTTGTTTCCTTCATTTTACATGATGAATTTCCACCACATTTCCCCTAAATCTGTGAATTTCATTCTTCTATAATTCCTATCACTCATAATTCCTCCTTATACTATTTGAGGACACCCTCAAGCCTTGCGGTGTTCCTTATTTAATTCTTCCAACTCTTTATCGATGTTTTACGGAGACTTCTCTCCTTATTTATGACATACATTACTCCTTCATTGGCCAATTTTACTGTATGTTTTGTTTTCATCGTTCTTCTGTAGCATCACATCTCTATTGCTTCTAAAACGCTACTCTTATATAATTTGAAAGAAAAGTAACAAAAGACCAATAAGAAGGATGCTAATTATCAATTATAGGATTAAGAGCATGAGAAATTCGGCCTTTGATAAAACTATGTAATACTTACTGGTGTAATCCATCTCAGACAAAAACAAAACCCATTTCATGCTATCATGTATACATATCCATGTGAGTAAAGAGCATGTAAGATAGTAAAGGCACCAAATAAACTCCTCGATTCGCAACTTCCTCCTGGCTTTTCAACCCTCGTTTCGCTACATCCGCACGCCTCAACCGCACATTCCCTTTATTATTCAAATTGTACACGTCTCTCTCATTCACCACATTTGACCAGCCTCCTTTCCCTCTTTCGGGCCCCACGTTCTCGCCTCAACACCTTTGTACCTCTACTTCAATCCATCCATTCTTTGAGAACAGAACTCACCCCTTTCATCATGATTTTCTTTCATTCCAAGTGCAATAAATTTAAACCTACAATACTAACAGCATTTTCAAAAATAAGTACTCCTGCAAATTATCCCCCGAATTCTTGCATTTTAAAAGTAAGAGCAAACGTCTCAATGCTAAAGAGCAGCTGGAGATCATAAAATATTTTTGATATACCCGATTGTTTCCTTACTAACCAGCATCTTTCCTATCTTCCTCTCCTATCCTTTAAGCTGCCCTTTCACCCCCTACAGGTGCGCCTCCTATATTCAGCTTCCTACACGCCCTCTCTCCTGACTTCCCAACTTGTATACATTTGAGTGATACACATACAGAGAAATGGAAAGATATACACAAGCACAAAATATGATCACCTTAGTAGTCGAGCAAAGTCTGTGCTAATGGGCCTTATCATCAAGGTGTTAAACTCTATAACAGCCTTCCTTCAAGGCTAAATCGACTGTGCCAATATATTCAACTTGAATCTTAAGTTTTACTTGCTAAAGAGATCTATTTATTCCGTAAGTGAATTTGTATCTATTTTCAGTGAAACTTGATGCTTATGCATTCTTTCTATGCTTTGTTATATATGTTCTGTTTGTTGAAAGATTCTTAGAAAATGACGTTCTGGATTTATGGGATATCCAATATGACTTATCAATTCATTGTAATTAATGTAAATATTTATTATTACTAGACTAAGACTAATTAATTTTTTTAATATTTTAGTACTTGACCTGTCATATACATGCATCATATGTTTATTGGATTGAATAAAGAAATATGAGTGTTTTTGATCTTGTGACTTACTCTTCGATCCGATGATGCTTCGCCGAAACCGGTAATCGTATTAAACAACGTTTTTTTGTGTAGTATAGACAGATTATGTCATGTAGACAGATGTATATATGACTATCTACATGACAGATATTCCCATTTGTTTACCCTGAGAAGTGCTGCTTCTGCAACCATTTAACACTAGAAGGACGAGAGTTTCATTCGACCTAAAAGAACGGGAAGGGGGCATTTGACCACTTCGCTTCTCAATACCTATTTTATTGCTTCCTTGCATTTTGGAGGAGTTAAGCTGTTCATTGTAGGCATATCTATACACTTATGACAACATTATTAAATAACCGTTTTTCCATCGATCCATTCCATTCCATCGTTAATTAACAAATTTCTAGATACAACGAAGAATTCATTATTTTCACTGAATATGGCTATGAATAATAATCATGTTATGCTTAAAACATCGTTTATATTGTTATTAATGTAATAAATCATTAAAATATAAATATCCGCAGGAACTTTTTTTTAAAGTCGGAGAAAAAGTTAAATATTTGCCTTGAAAAGAGAAAGTGGTGGATGACCACCAGCCCTCCTAGGTATAACATGATGGAAAAATTATCACATTAGTGTAAGCAAAATTTTAATTCTTTCATATTAAATTTGGAATGGAATTTCATAAAAGTCAAAGAGTTTCAAAAAATTCAATAATATTTAACTCGAGAAATTTTGAAATAAAAGGCTAAAAATCTCCCGTGCTCCCGGACAGCGCGTTTTCCTCTGGTGAGAGCGATCCGGGTTCGATTCCCTGTGGGAGCAAATGTGCGTAATGACCTCAGCTGTCGAAGCACTTTTAATAATACTACTTCGCTAAAAATCTTTCATTCAAAGTGCAGTAAAATTAAAACCTCCAACGACATTTGGTTATAGGATTCCACTTTGTTCATCCTCTTAAGAAGTGCAGCTTCTGCGCCCATTTAATACATTCCGTCTGATCTTCACACTCTCACTTCTTACGTGTCGCAACCGCATCAATTCTCAGACGAGCCAAGCGATGCCTTCCCCTTAACGAAAACAAGGGCTTAAAAGAGGCAAGCAAAAAGCAAGGAGGGATCGCCCTAAATTTCTGTGCCCTCTATACATAGAAACGCGGAGACTACCTCTATATCTTTCCTCTTTTCCTTCTATTTTGTCGTGTCTATTTCTTCTCCTCTTTCTAGTCCTCGTGTGTTTTTTGCTCTCCTTTACGCTCGTTCTAAGGTTAACCTCCTCCCTTTGCTCGTGTTTTCTTTTTGTGGCTCTTCTGAGAATTCGCCACCGAACGTATTCGCATGTTCTCGACCCCAATAATGTTTTTACGCAATTCTAACTTCAGATAAGTTGACTCATCGGGTGGAGTTAAGTATGTGTTTAGTGGAATTCAGAAGAGATTTGACCGTCACCTATGGTAGGATTATTTTCTAAGCTTCTTACAAAAATATCAAGAGGGAAATGTGGAAAATATCGTAATAATTTCCGGTATTTTCCAAATATTTAGTGCGTGCTATAGAATTTGACATGAAAGATGGTTACTATACCGTTTACGCTAAATATTTCACTATTTTTGTTCCAACGGGATTCATGTCAGGGCCTAAATTTTTCGAAATCAGGCATTAGTGTTACTCCGAACTATTCATGTACGAAAATATATTTCGTAACAAATACCTTGCTCTTTAAAGATGAGAACATAAACAAAACGCAATGAAATAATTTCATTTCTAAGATATTAATATAAACGTTTTCGGTGCAAATTCTTTACCAGCATATTTAACTATGGAATGAAGCAGAAAAAAATACTGATAAAAATGAGATTATAGCTCTAGTTTTGCAAATCTAAACAGAACAATAATCTCTAATAGTTTTACAATAAGTAATATAGTATTAGTAATTATATAAGTAATAAGCGGGTTTCATTCTAAATGAATAGCAAATAGAGCTGAATCTTCCCCACCTTTGTCATTTTGCTTGATTCCTTACTCGAGAAGAATAAAGACTAATATTTCTCTTATGCCATAATCTCTCTCATGGAAAAGATAAAGCAGAATATAATGCATAGAGGCGCGTATACCATCTTCCGCATTAAAATCTTTATGTAGAAACAGGCAATATAATGTAATATAATTTAAAATCTAATTTTAATTTTATGCATGACCACAGGATAAGTCATTACTTGTTTATATCATAACAAAATTTCGCCTTCTTCGCTATTTAACTTCGATTACGAAAGCCCTCATCCGTGTAATACTCAAGTTTATACTCTATCATACCTATTTAATTCATGCAGAGCAAGCCTTTCAAGAGATACAAATGGAAAACTGCACATCAAAAACCTTACACTTTAAAATGTTCCTTATCCATTTCCTAAGGCAATGAAAATGTAAATCTAAAACCACTGCCGCCAAAAATATTATAAAAACTATTTTGGGATTGGAAGAGTTTGCCCAATAAGCGGAAATTTATGTCTAAAGGAAACTAAAAGTTTCATTCGAAATGAAGAATGGGTTTTCTCGGCAAATGCCACACTTAAACTCGTCAAATATGCTACGAATGGCATTCACATTCCTCATCTCTATTTGGTCCATGTACTAAATTTCATTTACGTACTGATCGAGACTTAGCAGAAAGGCATTAGATAAGAACGTGCTTTGATGAATGTCCAGCTCTAAATACCGTTAGGCCCCTCAGCAGAGAATGCCCTTGGCACAACTTCAAAGGGAGGAAAGAATGAAAAACTTGAGAGAGGGTTGTAGAGTTATTAATGCTTTAAGGAAAAATTATGTAATATGTTCGTAATTTATCCCAAAACTTGAATAATCAGAACATCATCTGCGAAAAACTACTACAAAGAATTAAGTTTATAAATTAGCGAAATGGTTTACTGTATTTTTTATATTAGGTAAACATACAAAAGTTAACATACTTTCGTAATTGTCATGGAAAAAAATGAAAGCGAATTCTTGATGAGATTAGATTAGCTCTTAATTATGCGCAAGTAGACCCAATCTGGCATCTTCTCCGCCTGATCTCGTAAGAAAAAGTAAGGGGTTTTTAGCTACTTAAAGGTGACGGGGGAGAAAAAATACTACTGCGGGAAAACCTTCAGAGGAGGTTGGTAAAGAACAACCGCGAAGTTGTAGGATACAAAACATGAAACTAAATGCTAAATAAGATTATGATACAAATTATCAAAATATAAAACTGCAACTTTGTATAATTTAATGAATATAAAACGATTAAGGTAAATAAATCCAATGAATTAAAACATAATTTACCTCTAAGTGAAAAATTTGAGATATTTTTTTAGTTTAAGTTCTTAATACATCAAAATGGTGTACAGTTGAAATATTTTTAAGTTTCGTTAAAGAATTGCTGTCTCTAATTTTTGTTAGATTGATATTATGCGTAGAAAAGAGTTATTAGCTCGGCTCCTTAGTCGAGAGTAACTCCTTCCATATCAATAAAGTGCGTATTGGTAAACTTCTGTGATATAGATCTCCAACGTCAAGAAAAGCATAAGAGAATTGGTACAGCTTGGATGTAAATTGATTTGAATAGTTGTGATAGAACTTTTAAAGATAAAGTGTAATATGCAATATAGTTTAATATATTATATTTTGTAAGTGTAAAGTGGACTGGACTATTGAATTTATTCAACCTAGACCAAAACCCATTATTTATTTGGTTCAAATTTTCGGTTCAAAATAACACTAGTTTGACAATACACAAATTAAGAAAGTTTTACTTAAAAGTTGTAGCGACGACTCACAAAGAACTATTTCAAATTTTTACTCGAAAATTACTCTAATGAGTTCGAAAGACGCCATAAGTAATAAAACAAACCTTCGGGAGCAATTGATATCTCAATAGTAGGAGCAACAAAAAACGATTAGAACCTGTTTGACATCGGCAGAAGGAGCAAAACCGGGAACTGAAATCTGATTTCTTTATGTGCAGCGGAGAGGAAACTGAAACGAAAAATGTTAGTTCGCCGCTTCGAATACGTCGTCCGACATCAACACCGGCAAAAAATCCGTCCCAAGAGCGAAGGATGCATAACGAGCGCTAAACACCCTTGTTAAGTCCCGCCACGCCCCCTACAATTTTCTCCTCGACGTAGGCCATAAACCGTTTACGTGAATTAAGGCTCGTCACACCGAGGTAGGATTCAACGGAGATAATTCCTCGACTACGGCGGTTATCTTCGTCATCTATTGGATGCAGGCCACAAGATCGAAAAAAACTCCCATTTTGCATGCCGTCGTGTGTTTTCTGAAGAGTATTCACAAATGGTTTTGAAGAGTCTTCCCATGATTCCACTTCGCTGAAGATACCGGAAATAATAGGTTGAGGCGGATGGAACCAAGGCCGAACCCGACCTCTTTGTCATACGATAGCGTCTGTTTGGTGCCATAAAAACGTATTTACGGCCCTGTTGCGTCCTAAAAGATTCTCATACCGACACGTGACTGTTAAGTGGGATCGAAGACTCTTTTTTTTAAGTTTAATCGATGAAAGAAAGAGACAGTGCCATTCGCTGAAATTGAAGAGTATTCATTACTTTAATGGAATGGGTCGTTTGAAACCTATCGGGGGTCCGTTCTCTCTTCGAGGGGAGCGAAGATTCGAGGAATAGGGGTAACAAAGAGGAGTATCGAGTTTTACAAACTCTTACGATCGGCAACCGACTTTTCTTCCGACTTTTTACGACTATTTATGTGTTTATCACTGAATGCCTGAGATTGATCTCCGTCGATGCCGAACGAATGGGGGAATGCTACCCTCTACGTTATAAATTGATTTAGGCGATACCGTTACGCATTTATCCATTCTGTATCCTCTTTCTGTATCTGGTATACATGATGATACGTCATAACTAAAAAGTGTGCAGTGTAATATGGTTGTCCTTTATCCAGAAGATAATAATAATAATAATAAAAGGTCTTTATTCGGGCGAGATTGAGACTAGAAAGTCTCTTCTTACATTTAACCCATCGTCATATGAGAAACAGAGAGAAAGAGATAGTTCGCAAAAGTACGAAGATAAGAAACAGAATACAAAAGAAAGCATAAGGGACGTACTTTGAATTTCGGTAGTATTATCACACCTGATGAGACTGATTGTAATAAATACCATACAAGTGCACCAACTAAAGCTTTCTATTTCACAGTAAATTATTCAGAAGTACAAGAAAATCTGTGATATTGCTCTTATGATAATTTTTAGAGGCAAATTATGGCTGTTTCTTAGGAAAAACTTCCTATAAACGCGAATTAGATTTCCAAAATCCCCCCATTTTGAGAATATCGTTAACTGTGATGAAAAGTATTTCAGTAAGGTTTTATTAGTCATTATTGGGAAAACCATAACTTCGGCCTAACAATTTTCAAGTTGATGAGTGGTCGTAGGGATGAGCATGTACGTACGGCTCCACCTTGCTAGTTGTTGGTTTCTCTTGAAAACTTTAGATGCAACTTCATCTCATTTACCTCATTAAATACATGTTATTTTTCGAATCAAAGCTCTCCGGTAGAGATTTTTTGAGTGAATATTTAATATCACTATTCTCAACAAAAGATTACGACTAACAGAAATTCTGGTATATTGTTAGGAAGATAGGTACCGTTCCTTAAAGTATATCTATGAGAAAAGAGTTAGGTAAATAGTGAAACTTTCAGAAATTTCACCGAAGAATAATATAAATACAAAGAATGAAACGCAATAGAACAATTGAAATCTCTGTACTCTGTACTGTATCGAATATTTTGAAAAGAAGATTGTCCTCAATCATGATAGTCATTAATAGAAAAACTCTACTTCGATAAATTGATTAAAGGCTCATACCTGTGTCGTACTTGAAAGGCTATAATATCAGGAAAACGTCTTCTCAAATTTTTTTCATAAATGAGTTCCCAAGCAGAATTGATAAAAGTCGAAGCTACTGCATTTGTATAATGCAGGTCATAATCGACCTTAAGAAACTAAATATACTAGCTGAGCCCGCGCAAATATTTGCGCGCATGAAATGTTTAATGTTAGACAAAATTTACACAAATGTGATCATTTTATACTTCGATAAACGTATCCTATTACCATTTAATGTCTCAATTATCTTAATTTTCCTGGTATGCCAATTTCAGATTATGTTCTACCTTAGCGTATACAATATATGTTATACTATTTACTTCAATTCGTGGAATACATTATTAGTTGCCACATTGCTAATAATGTGAGATCAAATGTAGTGAATGAGTTAGCAGAGCTAAGTGGAAAGGTGATTTTCTTTCGTCATTCATCAACCCAAAAAATGAATAATAGCAGCAGCAGAAGTGCCCGTTAATTCTCAACAGGGATGTTAAGATTGATAAATAGCGATGTGACAGCCTCGATCTTAACACATGCTTCGTAATTGTAGGTATATAGCAAATACCAGGCTATAATTATTTCGAACCAACAAATCAAGAAATAAAGGTTATAACTATGTCTACAAAGCCATATTAACTCAATATTTAATCTCAAATCTTTTGAATGAACATTTCTTCAATTGAGACACCATTCTTTTAAACAATATAAATATATATATTAAAATCACATTAAGATAAATAGACAATTCCAAAAAGGCAGAAAGGAAAAACGGTGACGATGATAAAACAGAAATAAATGATGCATCACTCTAAAAACCAACGATGAATATTCTTTAGGGAAAGTTGGTACATTATGGATCTGACTTGTATCCCAATACTAAAATGCGTTACATAAATACGGAACACAATCAAACAACACAAACGCAAACACAAACACAATTCCAAAACAGAAACGGAAATTAAACACTAACGACAAGATAGTAAATTTTAAGTAGAGGAAGCACTAAAAAAACCACAAATAATACACTGTTGCATACTGCATGTCTATCAAAACAACATTCATTTGTTCTACCTTTTTGGACAAGTATGCGAAGTTAGCGATTTGCTACATTTTAACCACTCGCAGTTCAAAGTTCAATTCTGTGAAGAATAAAGTCACCGAATAAAGGATAATCTTTACGGTCCTCACTGACTACATTTTCGTCAATTGCTTAATATGCACGGATGCAAATATATTAGCTTTAATACTTAATTCAGAAGATTATATTAAAAACGTCCGCAACTTACAAATTTATTTATACGTATTCAGTTAAATTGATCGAGAGAAAGCAATTTCTAGTAACAAATTCCTTATTAACAATTACGTTGATATAAATAAACTTGGTTGCCACAGAGAATTAAACAAAATTTGATTTTTTTATTTTTGTAAATTTTTCCGCGAGAATCTTCGCAGGAGATGTAACTGCAAATGTTTTTAATATAATTATATATATTATATGAATTTATAAATATAATTTCTTCTATCTCATATAGTCTGCCTCTTATTCGCAGCATTAATTTTAACTGGCCATTTATTCTCAATGTCCTCTTATGGATAAACTCATGAGCTAAAATTAACAATCACCTCCGTCATCAGAGGGATGGGCTGTTTTCAACCTCAAAATTTCTAAAAATATTGTGTATTTTATAAAAATGTTCGCAATTTTGAATCGAAAAGCATATTGCACGACCAGAATAAAAATCTTTACTCTCTTTCCTTCCTTCTGGTGCTTGTCTCGACTTTTTACAACGATATTTTCTAATTTAATTTTGCAAAAGAAATAAGCTCTGCAACCGATAAAAGTGAAGTTACGTGTATTCCTTATGGGACCGTATTATGGACATGTGGGTTCAAACCCGAGCCTTCTCAGTAATGGGAATAGTTTTCCGAAGGGTTTCTAGTACTCGTAGAAACACAATGCAGTTTGTTTCGAATCTCTAAGTCAAACAGTTTCTGAAATAAAGGGGGAACGGACTTTTCGCAAATTATGTATAAGGATCTGTAAAATCATTCTATCCGTTATCATCACTTCATATCAACGCCAAGCGCTTTCTTACTTTTTTGAAGGGCAATCGAAAGTACAGGCAAATGCTCAAACGAAATACTCCTTTCAAAGTGATGCCTTTATACATTGCATTCTCAATTTCAACTTAAGGAATGATTTATGACACGGCACTTGCGTGTGATAACTCAATAAATCTTCTCTTGTGGTTCATGCAACGTAAATGGAGAGCTGAGATTGAACATTAATTACAGAGCTCCGACTTTAATAGTAATGTAAAGAAAATCCTTCATTACCGCATTTATAAATTGGCATCAAAGGATTTTTTTCTGTCACCATGGACTTTGGAAGTAAATAAACACATCCATCACTATCCAATTCATTTCCGTCTCAATTGTGATATCAATCCTTACGACTTCCGAAGAGAATTTAAAGGCAAAGACCGAGTCAAAATAGATATGTAGTTGTATAACTGACGTAAGAATAAACGAAACGGAATCAGGCGTAACTTTGTGGTAGTTATTAATAATATCAAAGTCCATATTGAGTAAAAGTTTTCTCAATATGGACTTCGACGTAAGAATAGTGTTTACATTAAAAAGCACTAGTAAATGGCACTCTCTGCTTAAAATAGAATAGAAGGCACCAAGGACTAGGTAAAAATCAGCAATGTAAAAAACGATTGAAAATATATGGACATTTTTGCATTGAAATTTATAAATTTGAGATCTCTGTTGTATGTAAGTATGTCTACTCTCGAAGATAGACTTTATTGTTAGATTTAAAAAAGAATACCATTCCTGTCCGAACTCTACTCATGATTGTGATGCATAGTGAAATTACCAAAATATAAGAAGACAAGAAATACTGTAAATTTCCATTGGCATACGATATCGCTTATGAAAATCTCGCCTGTTGTACGATTTTGCATAATTTAGGTGGGTTTAAAGTATGATTAAATGCCAACTATGTGGAATTATACTTCGATAATTGAAACTTAAATCAATTTTAAAATTCGCTTTCACTCAAAGGTAGCATGGATTTCAGAACCAACATACTTTTAAATAAAAACAAAAGGAAGTCCTCCTTCAAATCTTACAAAACCTCAAAAGTACTTGTATTTAATAATCAAAAAGGATTGTGAGATTGAGTCAAAGACGAGATACTTCTACGTATTTATGAATTCTATGCTACTCAATCAATTGTGATTAAGAAAGTTATTTAATAAAATGCGAACTAAGAATCGTTTTGTTTTAAATTTTGTGTTAAGAAATCGTATTGAAATTCTATTTCGAGTGATTACACTACTGAAACAGAATCGTTAACATTAAATATAGTGAGAGGTCGTCGTTACTTTCAGCATGAAGAGGAAGGAAAAGTCGGAAAATATCTTATAATATCAAAATAAACCAAAAAATGAATTTAATTAAGTTTTTCTGAATACTACCGCCTTCTCATCTATCGGCAGTAAGTACGAACCAAGTGAACTCGATGCAATCAAGCGATGAACTGGAAAGTGCGTTTTGCGAATAGAAGTACTCTGTAAGCCAAAGTTTATTATTTTTGAGTTGCGTTTCTGCATGTAAAATGAATTGTTCACTTCACTAAACTTTATCATTCAAGCAGTTGGCTGGTCGTATTTAATTATAATCTACAATTTATGAGAAATAAATTTCGTCAGATATCCATCGTTTTGGTAGCATTGTCATCGATGAATGAATCCGCTCTTACACAATGCATGCCCATGAATGAACGGACTTGAAAATGTATCTCTTTGAAGAATCGAAGCTCCTCACAAAATCTTTCGAAAACCGATAATCGATATCCTGTAGCGTTTACGACGTCATATTCGGAATTTATAAGCCTCTGAAATACGGATTCCTTAAATTGTTCAGTTTATGTCACAGGCTTTGAAAGGAAAAGTCGTTCAAGACATAGAATAACTGTAAAATCGTCCCTAAGAAAGCACCGATAACAAATATTTACTTTCTAAAGCGACACGAGGCGCTAGTGTTAGTATTATATCGTATCTTCGCCATCACTGAGGAATCTAATTATAATAGAGAGTTGTAAGATCTTTTCCTGTTATTATAAACTATATTATGGCTTAAATGATGTAAAAGGTTATTTTTTAACTATAAAAAATGCTTCCGATGTCTGAGCTAGTTTTTAGTAGTTCGGTAGTAGTTGTAAAAAAGCTTGAACGTTTTCTTTTAATTTTGAAACTGAAACTTTAATTTATCACGTTAATGGTTAACTTGTTTTAGAGATGGAATGGCACAATGATAACATTTTGAATTAAAATATTTTTGAAAATTAACGTTAGTTCTTCCCGAAAGTAATTGCTAGGTTAACGGAATTTTATAATTTGTGCCACACTAGGCTAAGAAAGACGATGTGTGATTTAATGATGTTTAATGAATAAGATTTAATGTGACCCATTCAATGAAACATCTTTTTCCTCATCAACGAACCTACTTTACTATTTTCATGAGAGATATTTACTACAAGGAGCACATAAGTATATGTTAACGAATATCTAAATTCATCAATATAAATGCAAGCATACGTAAATAATATTCTGACAGTAAGAAATGAAAACATATTTTAAGAAAAACTTTCACGTGTATCTCAAAGCGTTACCACTACAATATATCGTTGTAACTATTAACTACGATTTTAATTACTAAAAGAAGCCTCGGTTAGTAAAATTTAACCAACTCAATGCGAGTATAATTCAAGAATTTGGTCCCTGAAGCGAAAGATGCTCTTTTCCTTTCACTTCATAGTTACTTATTTTATAAATACTGTTACGTATTTTTGTGGACTCGATGATAAGTGAGACTCGTTTTAAAAGAAACAACAAACTTTATTCCCTAAATTCAATTGAATAAGGTCAAATATCAAATTACAACGCGTAAAAACGATCCAGCATTTTGTTCTGTCTTTCTTTCCCAACAATCCCCCTGTCGCGAACACAAACTCCGTTGCTAACACAAGTACCCCACCTTCCAGCTTCATAACAATATATTGAGGCTTATTTGGATTAAATTGAAGAATAAATAATTTTTTCGCAGAAAATTGTAAATATACCCTGGAGTCATGTGGGGGGGATCTGAATGCGGTTTTGGGTTATGCTATCCCGCTATATGCATGCCATGCGGATGCCTTGAATTTCAGGGGTATTGAGGCGAATCCATATTGAGTGGGTAAAATACAAAACTTTTGGATGATCGGGTGGCCAGTTTTGGACCCTCAATGGGTAACATTCTTTATACGTAGTAGTAGTAGTATTGTTAAAAGTGCTTCAACAGCTTAGGTCATTTCGCACATTGGCTCCCACCGGGATTCGAACCCGGGACCGCCTTTACCAAAGGCAAACGCGCTGTCCACATGACTATCCGGGAGCCTTTCTTTATACGATTAGACAAATTTTATCGAGAGAAGTAGTGTGTAAAAGTTTTTATCGGAAAGACAAATGTACAGTTTGACAGTATACGATACCATTATACCAATCATGAAACCATCAGTCAGCACTTACGAGGGGTGTCGCCAACATTCAAATAATTCAAGATTTAAATTCTCCTATGGAGGAGGGGCGTAACTTCAACGTAAACATACGTGGAATAAATTTCCTCTTGACGATTAAATGAACGACCACGGGAAGCAAAAATATTTACATGCGGTCACCCATTTCAAGCGACGGAAAGGAAACGTGACCCAAAGATTCCCCTTTTCTACGGCTTAGAAAAACATCAGATAGATAATCCCGTAACCGAAATTAAAAGTGCATTCAACGCTAACGGATTTCGGGATCCAAAGAAATGTAACCTCATCTGTAGATCGATGAAGATTCTTTTCCCTCTCTTAGTTTATTTCTTTTTCGGGCGTGACGACAGGTTTTAGAGCATCAGTGAGGGGCCGAGAGAAGGGCCCACGGACCGCGTAAATGTCATGGAGGACATTCAAAAGGAAAAAAACACAAGAAGCAGTCGACATGTTATTCCTTTTTTTCGTACTTTTCAAAAGAAATGACTCCCGTAAAAAAAGTGGATGTAAAGAAACAGTCTCGGGATTCCGCGGATTCCTCGGGAAGAAGCATTTGCCACTTTTCCGGGCTTTCGAAAATAATAAATGATAAAAATGGAGGCCACCGAAACAGCTCTCGACGGATCTATATTTGGGACTGTCATCGGCCCAACTTGAATGCGGAATCTCCGACGTGCAATCAAAAAGAGATAGCGTAAACATCTCTAAGCCTCTGAAGCCCAATGGCTACAAGAGACGGAAAATATCTTCGCAGAAGCTCTCAAAGGAGGCTATTATATTAAAGAGGCTCTTTATCTAATATCAATACTCTTGATTTTTAATGTTTTCGGTGCAATACGCTGCAAATTCTTCTCCCTTTTTGACCTAAATATACATCGAAATAAGCGCCCAAACCGTCAGTGTCAGTCATTCCGTTATTTTCATTGCTATTATTAGTCTCGATATACTAGTGTCTTACTTTTTTGCAAATGATTCTGAAATTGGAGGCATTTTCCGAGGATTGTCGAAAATAAATACGAGCACTATGGAAAAATGATTTTAAACAGGGATTGACAACAGTGGCTGATACAAGGTACTGCCTTAATTAAACGCTCTTAAGAATTAGCAAGGGCAGAAATATTTCTAACTTGTTTTTTGGATAAGTAATCAAGAACAACTTCAAAGAACGTACATTCTATGCTCCTTAATTTTGAATGAATTACCAATAAATACCTGTTGATATTTACTTCAATAAATAAATTTCTCGTGTATCATCGCTAATTCATAAGCAAGTTTAGCGTAATTTTTAACATTCCTACTTCTGACGATTCTTTTAATTTCTCTACAGGAGTTTAGAAGACCCCTCTTGGAGTATTATGGATAGCAATTCTTAATATTGAGGTAATTTCTGAAACGACTTTATTATTTTTTATACTAAAAAATATACTAACCTTTTCTTGTAATTGTACTAATATCATTATAGTTATACCCTCTAGAACAGGGTTTCCCAAAATATGTTCCGCGGAACACCGGTGTTCCGCTATACCTGAATAGGTGTTCCGCGACGATTTGGAAAGGTGTTAAACAATGCAATACATTTAAAGATCTACTATATATTTCAAGTAATAATTTAAATTAATTTTAAATTTCCTGCCTTTATGTATGTGTGCGTGTAAGTTGGTATTTTAAGCCAAAGTGGAACCGTGTAAATAATTTATGTATCCATATTTTTATTATTTATTTATTGTTATTTTATAATATTATAGTTTTATATTTAAAAATAAATACTAAATAAATAATTTGCTGTAATTGAATGATTTTTTTTATATTTTACAAGTAGAATTACGTAACCTAAATATAAGCTTAGTGTTCCGTTAAATTTCTCAGGTTCGCGAAGTGCTCCATAGCAGAAAAAGTTTGGGAAACCCTACTCTAGAATATATTAGGTTATCACATACTTTGATATATATACACTTTTAATACAGTGTACACTGTACACACAACTGGAAGGTCCGGCCAAATCATTTAAATGATGCACTATTTTATTCCAGATCCTTCTTCAATTTTATAGTCCCAATCGTAGATATGAATACACCTTTGTGGATGTACAATATCATCGCAGAGCTCGACGCACAACGCAAATTCCACTTCTTTGGTAGAACTGCCTGGGGCTTCCTCGCAGAAAGGAGGTAATAACTCCGACCCGCTTCCGATCGCACAAAGAGAACTTTCGTAGAACAAGAAAGCATCTCCGGGAAGAATATTCTTGGCCTCCGTTCCTCTGCAATGTCGTAAAAATGGTCTTCCAAGTGGGTGAGACATTAGCGATTCATCGAGATGAGACTCGGGCGTATAATTAGCGGTGCAATGGTGCGACACTATATACGAATGCCTACAACGAACGCGTGCCACACTTCTCGTGATCTACGTCGCAGTTCGTGCGTCGTCACCGAATCGCCTCTGAGCTCTCTTTCTTTGATGTCTTTCCGCTTTTATTGTGAGCCATAATTCAATCCGGGCATCATTCTACGACCGATTCGAGAAGGGATTGAGGCGATTCATATCGCGTAACTGAGATCGGAACTATCAAAGTGGGACGGACTAAACACGGCGAAATGGAATCTAAATATAAAACGCAATACGAATGAATTCTGAGATGCATCGGTCCTGAAGGGACGCCGCACCGTGACAACCTCGGCACACATTTTTGTTGTTCTTGACAATTTTAAGCTATAAATTATCATCCATCCCATCTTTCGGGCTCAATGAGATAAGGGATGGCAAACTTCCTCAGCCCTCACCTTGCCCAGTATGCGTCATTAACTCTCCATGGCTTATTATAGCTGTTGTTATGTTATGATAGCTTTTATGAAGCGTTGAGGTCCAAAGGTATCTTCATGCTGAGTAATAAAACTATCATAATTCAGATATAAATATGCTACTGAGTGAGATGCATATTTCATGAACACTATCATTCACTCAGCACCCAACCCCTGCATTCCTTTTCATTATCTAACTCATTATCTGCTCTGCGATGATATCGTACATGGTTCCACAAAGCAGATGTATGTATGTATGCAACTCAACGATTGGAACTGTAAAATTGAATAAAATCTGGAATAAAATAATGCATTATTTTAATCCATACACTAATTCTGCCTCTATCTCTTGCTAGATCAAAATCATTTCTCCTCTTTATCTATAGCGAGTCTTTGTTTATTTCCTTATTCAATCAGCTTACTTTTAGTAGTTTAGTTTACCAGCACATCCTCATATCTAAGAGGAAGTCTTAACGTCGAAAAATGCGAAAAACATTTCTTCAATACGTCTTATTTGATAACAAATCCATGCCACTGATAACTGAAAATAATACTCAGATAGAATGACTGTAAAACTAAAGACATAAAATTAAATTTTTCACAATTAATATTATGAATTTGGACCAGATTATTTATGGAAATAAATAATTATGACTCTACGACTTTCATCAGTCTTGAATTAGCCAACCGATGGCGTTTTGTGAAATTAGCATTCTCTTCCTTAATTCTCAGATCGAATTTCTTTTCTCTTCCACCACCAAGAATTTGCTGCAATTAGCAGTAAAGAGAAGTCTTTAATACTAATCTATCCGAATTGATGGAAAATTCACGTTCTTGGCGATAAATGTATGTGCATACATTTATTTTTAAAGAAAGTTTGCCACTAATGTTATAAAATATAAATTTAACAAAAATAATCATCAGCTAAGGGAGCCAATTTATAAGGCAGGGCACATACAAAACAAGATCTAAAATTTAAAAACTATGTCATGACGCAAATTTAAATATTTAAAACTCCAATCAACCACAAATTTAAATATCCTATTGTCCACATTTTTCATCACTTCACCGCTCAAACCAATGAATCAAAACTAAAGATGGATGACATCGTGATTAGCTGGTAATCATATTTGAGAAATTTATTATTCCTTTCTGAACTTGTAAGAAACTCCCACCGTTCGCCCTAAACTTCTTTTCCATGAGTAAACGACACGAAGGTGGAATGCGTACGAATGGAGAGTTGGCGGTGGTGGAGGTGATTGGAAACGGATTTCCCATGATTGCCATGTACTTTGGCTGCCCCTCTTCGTATTGGACTAATTGATGGCGAGTGGTAAAGATCCCTTTGTTCGACGTGGCACGGCTCCATTTGGCACGGCTGTGCACCGATTGAAAGAGAATGTCCCTCACAACACGCTCCTCAACTGTGTTGCCATAGTCCCCTGCAAAAACCTTCTCTTCCAATTAAAATAGCTGTGGCCACGCCCCCTTCAAGCGATACCTGAGATCTGATATTTTACAATGAAGAGTTTCATCTCTGAATAATATACTTCCGTGTCTGTTGAAAATACCAATTTCAACGTTTCCAACTATCTAGATATTTCGGAATTTTAAACGCCCGTTATTTCATCACTAAAGAAAACGGTTTTGGTATTTGGATGATTTTGAAATCATCTGCAAAATATTATTAAGCATTAGATATCTAAAAATCCTGCCGTCTTTGTCAGCGCTCCGCACCGGTTTTTGAAGAAAAACAGCAAGGCTCAGATTGCTAACATTTACTATAAAGGATAATAATCGTGTATGAATTTTACTTAAGTAAGTATACCCTTGAGATTGGTCTTTTGAAAGCACAATCAACTACACCCCAACTTTCGAATTCGTCTTGTACTCGAAATTTAAGTGACAACAACCATCTATAGCCTAACTTATAAAATAAACACATTCACAACGATGAAATACTGATTCGTAATGATAACAGAAGTTTAAAAGGTATTTAACATTCTTTACTTAAGTCCTATGCCTCTAACAACTAGAAAGAAGATGAAAACTAAGTCTTAATTTTCTTAGTAGAATTGAAAAGAATGTGGGATGTGGTGGACTAGATACAACACGATTTGCTGCATCAGAAGACAGTCGAATTTATAAATGAGAGAATAACAGGAAAATGTATTCGAGAAAATGCAAATACATTTATGGAAACGACAACGCTACAGTCAAAGATTAGGATATTAAGTTTAAGAGTGAATGCAACCCCTGCCAAACGCTCCATAGCAGGATGCATGCGTGGATGTAGAAAATCTATTCAAATCGCTAAGTAGTAAAAAGCAACAAGTATTTCCGCGAGCGATAAAAAGTTTTCAGGTGAAAGGATATCGATCCCCCTATCTTCATTTCCCAATGGATATTTTTATTTAAGCATTTAGTAAGCTGGCTAAGTTGGGATGAATTGAATTTGTAAACGGTCGAGACAGCTGTTGGAAGATAAAAGAATCTACGCTCCGCGTTAATGTAACCAAAATATTCGATTGGTGGATGATATATTTAGCTTATCGACCAAGCTTTAAATAGAAGGGAACGTCATACTTATATTTTCCGGCTCTCTTGGTGTGTTATGGATATGCCAAGATATGGAAATTTCTCTATCTAATCGGAGATCAGAAGTAAGCTCTCTACGTAAAGATGCATTCGTGAAGAGCTAAAAATAATGAGAAGTTGACTACTGCCTACGGATTCGTGTATTTCTGTTCAACCGCTATACTTGGCAAAGACTTGGCAAAGTAGAATTGATAGGATGTACACGGAGTCTTTCTGAGAACAGTGAGTCTTTGTACGGAACAATTTCGCCCTAATCGAAATAGCTCCACTTTAAAGTTTGCTGGAGAGATTTTAGACGCAGGCCCTTGAACGCTCTTTCCGAAATAAAAACGTTGAGATTTGAAGAGAAAACAGAGCACCAGGAAAGCACAGTTGAGTATCACATCCATTTCCCTAGAAAGCGGGTGCATTAGAAATCCTGCCTTTACAAAGAACAAAATCTGCATTATCATATAAAATTTCCTTCGCTGTTATAATTCCTCAAATTCTACCTGAAAATATTTTTCTTCGAAATGTTTAATTTTAAGTACTAATTATATTATGTATGGCAACTTGTTTAACTTCCTTGAAACTAAATTATCTTTATACGAGAATGGTACACGGTGGAGGGTCTTTCATACTGGAAAGACAGCATCTAAAATTAGGCATCATATGAAACTGAAAGACCACCTTTACGTGGCTTATAGCATGTATTAGCCTGAAGTAGAAATTATAGACATTATAATGAATTTTACCGATTGTTTAACTTAAGAACAATATTTCCTATTTCAAAGAGTGGAAAGTAACATTTGACCATACACATGAAGGTGTGCGACTCTTTTCACTTCTGTATAACTTTGGGTTAATTTCCTATTTCATTTACGCTTGACCTAAGAAGAACGACTAAAACAAAATAGATTATAGCTTCCCTTAGTTGGTTTACAGAAGTGAGGAACAGGTCACCATTAACGTTGAAAATGGTCACAAACTTCCCACTTCTGGTTCAAATCAAAGGTTAAAACCAGTGATGCACTAACCCTTTGGGTGCAAAGTGTTAGATAAAAAATATATGTCGTGTTTCTGAATACTTTTGAGCCTAAATAAGGCCGATCACTATTTAAGTCCATATTCTCAATGTTTCATTTCAATGATATTACTAGAGCATTTTTAACATGTAAGGGTCTCCATGCAAAATATGTGTCCAAAATGTGAAAAAATGTTTTTATAACTAACGCCAGCAATAAATTGCGAATTAATTTCAACATCGTCGTCATTATCCACAGCTCAACAGCCCAGCGTGGGACCTTGGCTTCTTCTAATCCTACAGTCCACCATTCAGCTCTTTTTCACGCTCTCGTCCTAAATCTTGCAAATGCCGTTGTCTCCAGATTTTCCACAACATCCTGTATCCATCTTTAACGTGTTCTCCTTCTGGCCCTCTCGATGTTGGGTTGGACATTCTATCCATTCTTTCTTCACTTCCCAACCATTGCCAACCGCATCGACCTGACTATATCCTCTCCTTTTTCATTTATTTCCCAATTCCCACTAAATCTATCCCATCTTCTAAAACTTCTATCCCTCCTTCTCTGAATAGGCTCTCCCTATAATTTTCTTTTCAAATCTTCTGAGTATTTCCTTATCCTGATTAGATAACACCCACGTTTTAGCATACGAAGCTAAAATACGAGCATGTACTGTAAGGGAGTAGCTTCTTTAGGTAGACGGCTAAAAGGATACTCTCCACATGAGTTTTGAGAATGTAAAGGAATTTTAAATTGGTCAGAATACGAATGAATATTCAATCATTTGTAGGATTACGTACAAATGGGCCTCTGAGAGATATTCCGATGGATCCGAATCGTCCAGGCTGTTTGGTCGTTTCACTTGTTTGCCAAATTGCTATCGACTGTATAAAACTGACATCACTGCACAATTTCGTTGAACAGAACTAGCAAATTAATTTTAGTTTTACCAAGAATATATAAAAAAGTTCACGGATTCTACAAAGTATATCTCAGAGTTTATTTATTGGAAATGAGAAATAAGGTTGATTTTTGATGCTTTTAATTTATTAAATAAATTTATCAAAGCGAATAATCAAAGTAATAAGTTCCTCAAAATCTAAATCAAAGATTAATGGATTACTTTTCGCGGATCCTTAAAATATCATGATGAATAAATACACCGAAATATTTTGCTTTCCACAGGAAAAGTTTTTATTAAATAGACTACTAGTTTCAGCGCTTAGCAGTCATTCTTAACTGAACTTGAGAAGGACGCTCAACACCGAAAGTGATCGTCAGTTTAATAAAAACTTTTCCTGTGGAAACCAAAATATTTCGGAGGAATAATTTATCAATAATAAATCAAAGGGCCCAAATATTTCCGCAAAACTGTCGTTCTTCAAATCATCCTAGATTAATAATGTAATTTCAAGCATAAATTGTAACGCCTACCTACCGAATCGGACCAACAAGTAATGATAATGATATGTATGGCCCATAAGTTTTACCAGTAATGCTTACTCTCCGTCCGCCTCTAATAAGTGATAAATGTAAGAAGTGACTTATAAGTCTCAATCGATTATTATTATAATAACGTGATTATTAATTTTAACACATACTTATGATGAAAAAATCTGACGTGGCCAACACATGACTTTCTCCGTATTTATTGAAAACAGAAGCCTATGCCGATAATATTTAAATAACTGCAAAACAATGAGTGTTACAGGAAAATGTTTCATACAAGCTTTGTAGTAAAAAACATCATCTATAACTTTGGTACATAATTGTATATACCTACATTGCATTCTGACAGAGATAAGTATGAAAAACTTCAATTTCTGGGTAAACAACAACTTCCGGTTAACCATTATTGAAGAATAACTCCTAAACAATCAGTGTAACGAAAAAATGTTTCATACAAAAGTTGTAGTAAAGTACATTATCTGCAACTTTTGTCTGTAAATGTATATACCTATATTGCATTCTTACAGAGATATTTAAGAAAGAAAATTATGTTCCGGATAAACCGCTACTTCCGGTTAAGCGATATTCACCAAAAACTAATCAACTTTTGGCATTGTTAGGAAAATTCTAAATATGAATTTTGAAAATGATCGGACGATTACTTTTTAGATAGAGCGCCCACAAACCTTTTAACCACAGACAGACACACACACACAGACATGTTCGGGAAAATAGCTAAAATATGCTCTATGGGCCCCAAAACATCTATGTCCATCGAAATCTGGAGGTCGAATTTTTTTGCGAATACAATACTTTCTCTATACTACGTATAGGGAGAAAGTAAAAATCAGTATAATAATGTACAAAATTAGGAAAACATGCAACATCACCAATGTCAAAACATGTCATTATTTCGGTGTCGACGAAAAAAGAAGGGGAGGGAGATTCATAACAGCCACATACATCCAAATCGATAAGATAGAACGTATCTCAACATACCTACACCTGTCCAATAAGAATGGTTGCCACCAGAAATGCATCTTGCGAGTGACGTAACTAAAGGAATCTCAGTTGCTTGATGGTGGAATTGCTATGCATCCCATGAACTGAACGGTCTCCTCCCAAAACCTCTTGAAGTTTTAATTCCCGAGAAAACTGAAAGAAGCGCTATTACAGTGGACACCGGGCGAATGAGTGGGATAAACAGATCGATTTCTTTCTTCTCAAAGGCCTCAGTGGTTCCCTCAGATTGGAATGAAAGGTCTGACAAACAAAGATGACGCACTGAGTAACCGATTCGATAGAGGAGCCAGCGAAGGTTCTCTCCCTTCTTCCTCCCATTCAACTTGTTGACATAAACACCTTTCCTATCGCGAATACCAAGTTCCACGGATATCTTCCGAAATATCCCTGAGAATAATGCCTTCCGACTTTTTAATTCGTCAATCCTTGGCTGAGAAAATCTGTATAATGAGGCTGAATACTTACATTTCAACTTTTCATGTGTGATGTACAATACTAATTTTCGTTTCATTCTGCAGAAAATCCTTTCTCTAAAAACACTAAATGTATCTCCATCATTTCATTAATATCTAAATTAATCATATGGATTTCCAAATCCTGGTGAATGGTGAATGGTTTCAGATTCAAGTTGATATATATTTTTCAAAGTCTTCTAAGTCTAAACGATAATATTTTCCAAGTAAATTTTTTTTAATAATGCATTGTTACCAATACTTTGTCGTTACTCAGTGATCTGTCTAATAAAAAAAAGAGTTTTAAGATATTACTATTAACATTTACATAATTTTCAGGTAAAAGCAGTACTGTTAAGGGAAACAATATTGAGATTTTCGTGAATTTGTCAAGAAAGGCAAGAGTTACAGCGATTAACAAGAATATATCCATTGAAGTACATCGCCTATTTGTAGATCGGACTTTGGTTAATGTTACATCATCATCATCTCAAACGAAATCCATGCTCTCCATTGTTCCTCCCTCCATCCCCCCTTTTAAATTCCACACAAGTTTTACTCTAAACGGACGACAGCTTAAATACGCGAATTACAATACCCATACAATATGAAAAGCTACAATTATGGAACTCTACTATTCCAATGGTTTCTTTCCTAGCGTTTTTCTCCATCCGAATTTTAAAGTCCCACCTAGATATACCAGTCCTCTTTCAGATCTTCAGTATTGAGATTCAAGCGTACACAATAAATCGTATCCACGCTAAACTTTAGAGTAAATGAGAATAAAATTTTAGATAAAAATATGTAATGAAGGCAACACGACTAACTCTGACATTTTACAACTATGATGTAATGGTCGGAAAAAGCATTTCATTTGTCACAATGTTGCCCTTCTTAGGTAGAGTGTATGTAGGGAAAATGCGGCAACTAGATTTCACTTGCATTAAAACAAAACCTCATGAATGTATTACAGTTCATGATGTAGCAACCAAGTGCTATTCTGTTCCGAAATCTTCACATCCCTTCATTTCCGCATACCGTGTTTTCCACTTTTAAAGTCACCCTTTAAACAACGATAGGTCGGGAAGTCACTACAATTGTATTCCAACTTTATGATGACTTCAGGTACATCCGACGGCGTCGCCCGCAGGAGTATTTGTGGGACGCAGCCACCGAACGCGAAAACACGGTCAGCCTTGATCCGTGGCACACGCATCCTTGTCTTCCCCTTACGACCTATTTACGCCGCTTTTGTCAGCTCCCTCCAGATGTCGCCCCTGAGACACAAACTCCGGCTCCACTTTCTTCTCGGAATTATGATCCCATTGATGGGGATCGGTTGGCTCCCCTTCTAATAAACGCCGCCGTCCTTGGTGGAACCTGCATTATCTCTGCCCATTTAACAGTGAAGACCGATCGCCGATTCCTCCGTCCCGTTTTCGCAATCCCTTTAACGCCTCCGTTCGATCGTTGGACGTCCATCCACAAAGAGGGGGAGTCATTTGCGAAACTCTTCCTGGTCTAATCATTTCCCGAGTCTTAAGCAAACCAAAGTAACGAGGATCTCACACATGCCTTCGAAACAACCTACGATGTGAACACGGTAAAAGCCACGTTAAGATGATTCCAATGGGACCGGAAACTCGGGAATTCGTAAAGAAAGACAATCTGGAACACGGCCGTTAAATAATCGGAGGTTTAAAATCTCCGATAGCCGTCTTTGTCTGCGCTGTTCGTCTTACGCACCGGTATTCAGAGAAAACAAGAAAGGGCGCCGCGCTTTTTATTCTTTGATTATTCTTTATAAGTCCTCTATTCTTTTCTCCGAATACCGGGGAATGAGACGAGGAACGCCGACAAAGACGGCTACTTTAAACCTCTAAATGAGAGTTCGTGTTAACCCTTTCGGGTCCGAATTTTGAAAAAGTAGCAAAATAATTTATTTTCTACTGAAAAGTCTTTGGTGTTATATATCTATATCCTATCTTTAATTCTTTCTAACGTAATCAGAGCCTAAATTTCTGACTTAATTCCAAACGGAATAAAGTTACATATTTTAAATATAGTTTCGATAAAGCGACCTGCTTAAAACCTTAAACATATATATGTTTATAAAAAAAAAATCTGATGTGGCCAACACATGACTTTCTCCATATTTATTGAAAACAGAAGCCTATGCCGGTAATATGTAAATAATTCCAAAACAATGAGTGTTACAGGAAAATGTTTCATACAAGCTTTGTAGTAAAAAACATTATCTACAACTTTGGTACATGATTGTATATACCTACATTGCATTTTGACAGAGATATGTATGATAAACTTCCATTTCTGGGTAAACAACAACTTCCGGTTAACCATTATTGAAGAATAACTCGTAAACAATCAGTGTTACGAAAAACTGTTTCATACAAAAGTTGTAGTAAAAAACATTATCTACATTTTTGGTACATAATTGTATATACCTACATTGCATTTTGACAGAGATATGTATGAAAAATTTCCATTTCTGGATTAACAACAACTTCCGGTTAACCATTATTGGGGAATAACTCCTAAACAATCAGTGTTACGAAAAAATGTTTCATACAAAAGTTGTAGTAAAGTACATTATCTATAACTATTGTATGTAATTGTATATACCTATATTGCATTCTTACAGAGATATTTAAGAAACAAAATTTTGTTCCGGATAAACCGTAACTTCCGGTTAAGCGATATTCTCCAAAAACTAATCAACTCTTGGTATTGTTAGGAAAATTCTAAATATGAATTTTGAAAATGATCGGATAATCACTTTTTAAGATAGAGCGCACACAAACTTTTTAACCACAGACAGACAGACAGACAGACAGACAGACATGTTCGGGAAAATAGCTAAAACATGCTCTATGGGCCCCAAAACATCTATTTCCGTCGAAATCTGGAGGTCGAATTTTTTTGCGAATACAATACTTTCTCTATACTACGTATAGGGAGAAAGTAATAAGAAAAAATTCCTGCTATGAATTTAAGCCATGAAAAATTTCCGTTATACATTGATTCTATGAATTGATGCTAGAATCAAAAAAAGCGACGTGACTCCAATGAGACTCACTGGACCAGAAAGGATTGAAAATGGATCTAATGAAGAGCCTAAGCACAGTTAACACACTCTTATGACATCGATGAAAGTGGTGGGAATCGTCCACAAACTTCTATAAGCATATATGAAAAATAACATTTTGTGTTGAAAACACTTCAAAGATAATTTCTACATCAATAAATTTTGATTCTTTAAATTTCCCACATGCCAGTCTTATCAGTTCTTTCCGTTATTTAAAGCTTAGCTTCAGTGTCTCAAAAATCCCCTTCGACGAAATACACATATTATGTAGTTAATGCATAATGGAGTAACTTTATGGCTTTATTAGCTATGATTGAGAAATGAGTTTTTAATATCCTCGATACTCTTCACAATTCGCCATAAAATTTGGTAAAATTCGAGTAATTACGTACTTCTAAATTGTAGCGAATTCATGTACAAATAATATCACAACTACATTTATTTCATTACAAAATACAATGAGTTAAAAAAATAAAATAAAATGGGCTTTTTATCACGAGGTAATTTCTTCGCCGAGTCACTAAATACTAAGAATTCTTTACGAAATATAAATACGCGCAAGACTAGAATTCAAGATTAAGAAAGTAATAGATCTTTTCATAGTTAAAATGATTCAATACTCAGGTTGAGTATAAGCTGGACTCCGGAAGAAGGAAATAGACTGGGCTCCGTCCTCAAAATGACAGTAGGAAGAAGCGTGGCAGGGATTGTACTATACCCCGCGTTCCATCAGAAAGAAATACATTTATTAAATATTCGAATTTTTAGAAAAGACAGAACATTGTCAGTTAATCTTAAATGGAAATCTTTTGTAGTACTTTTCAAGCGTCTATATGAAACCTTTTTAAAAAAGTAAAATATAAAATAGTAAAAAATGTAGTAATCAACTAATGTGTTTTCAGTTCTGTTGGGAAAATAAAGAAACTTTATGATGGAACACAATGGAAACTCCTCCCAAAATTCTGAATTAGATGCGTAAATACTACTTATACAACCAGAAATATGTAGAGCGAAATATAAGAATAAATAAGTTTTCAATGCTTCTGGCCTATAACTTTTCCATAAAATTTCCTTCCGCTTAAGAGAGAGTAGGGATTTAAGTTTAAATTACTTTTCTTTGCCATTTGACAATCCATTAATTACTCAAAAATATGCATTTGATTGTCAACCCTCTTCATAATCATAATACCAGAGTGAAAAATTAAACAATTGACAATTTATTAAACATTGAATCAGCGCAACGTTAGAGAGCGTGGATCAACCGTCGAGCTGAGCTATCTTAAGAATTTTTCTCGAATATCCCACTTTCACATGCTTTTTGTTTCAACTGTGTAACAACCATCAGGAGGCCTTGTACCTAATTGATGTACTGAAATAAATAAATTGGGAGTATAACCACAGCGTTCTTTAAAATTTTGTTTCACAGCCACGTCCCGGCTTTGCGTTAATTTTAGCCCACTCAAAACTGGATTTGCCCAGGTCCTCAAACTTCCTCCCCTCCATTCCCTTCACCTCTAATTTCTTATCTTCTGTGCGAAGATTTTCAATGACTGATTCGATTTTAGCAAAACATATGCCACTGAAAAATTGCTACCATTAACATATACCATTAACTCAATGACTAAAGTAGTAGAATGCAGGATTATTATAATGAGTTATGAAGTAATTCTCGTATAATTCAACTGAAATTATACGTATAAGTATTTAAGTGTTGTCATCTGAAAAATAATTCAATCCATATGTATATATAAAAATACGTCAAACTGTACCACCAAGAGGCTGAATCCTAAAGAATAATTCAATGAGTCTGAGCCATACGGCTGAATTATTTGAGATGGTGCTCGTCTGAATATTATTGATGTTAATTTTATTTTTTCCGTTGAAACATTTTGCTATTCTGTGGCAAATAACTGAGATGTGAAGGATACTCACATATAGCTTTTCAATTGGATTTTGATAACATGTAACAATAGAAGTATTCAGGAACCGAATCAGAAATTTTGAAAAGCATACCAACGGCGATATGATATTAGAGGAATTTGGAGAATTTAGGGAATATATATTCAAAAAATCTTGAAAAAAAACTTTTTGGACATTGTTTGAGAAAGCCTAGAAATTAGTTTCAGAATATTCTCTTCTTAACTGATACGAAATACTCGTACAAAATGACAAAAGGCCTCTTTTACTTTAAAATAAGAGACACAAAATTCACGGAATTCTAAGTCCAAATTGAAATGCGAAAACAAAATTTTCCAATCGAATCTCCATCCCGAAGTTATTGACTATCGTATATTATAGAAAATTATATTATTCACTCATTAATTTTTAGTTGAATTTGCAGATATATCTTAGGAATATAGATACTATGTATAGAAGACGACCCAGAATATCCTTAATTTGGAGTGTTACGTTGATAACAAACTGCAAATCCAATTAGAAAGATAAAATCAAGGACTTCAGACAGAGAAAAATGGCTACAGCGACATGGCTAAATTTTGAACTTGCGATCTGAGAAGAGTTCGAAAAAGTATCAACTTTTCTACTATTTTTATCGGTTAAGTTCAGAAAAACACTCTCCCTTTCAATTAAAAAATTAACGATGAATTTCATTAACGTACATAAAAATTATTTTATGCAGTATACTAAACCTTGCCGTGATCGAGGGCTTGTTACGTTAATACCGATGCCATTCAATACTTCAGACATATCGTCTTCGTTCACTACTATATAAATTTCACTTAGCTCATCCTGCACTTTAAATATATAACGTTTTCCAAACGACAGTCAAATGGGTGACTATTAAATTTGCCCGATTCCCGCCTTTGTCTACTCCCCATTGAATTTACACGCTCGTGAAAGTTGATGTCTGGGACTCAATCCAAAGCAATCATAATCAGGAATACTCAAAGGCTGATACAGCCGTAATTGTCTCGCTATATTAGCGGACTCATGACCTGAGGCTCGTTAAACTAATCCTCGCATTAGCAGCTTATTAATGCCGGCCATTTTGAGAGGAGGAGATATGAATCGACGAACAGTAAAAAAGGCTTTCTTTTATTCTCGAAAAAAATATCAATTTAAGAACCTTGATTGAGGAAACTCCTTTAATAACGATATACGCGATTCCCTTAAGAGCTATAACTCATTAATATATTATTAAAAGCTGAAGATACGATTTTCGAGTAACCATAAGCTTATGTTTGTAGCATATTTTATTTTTTTGACGCAGTGTAGAAAATAACGTGATTTTCATTGACTTAAATTTTTTTATGCCCCTTACATACATGATTATGATACCACATCAACTACTTGGGTATAAGTGATGCAGAATATTGAAATTAATTTAGGTCTCTCTTTACTGAATGCTACGAAAATGAATACTCGTCGGGATATTATGCAACGCTACACGAATCGCTAGCATTGAGGAAAGAAACGGAAAATTTTGCATCGGCGCTTTTCCAAAGAATATAATTGATAGGGATGGAAGGGTGTACTGGTCAAATAGTACACAGAGCTGAATACTTCTTAGACAGAAGAAATATTTTATCAATGACTTTCGTGGTGGAGGTGCGATTTTAGACCGTTTACTTCATCAAAAAACTCGTGTAATCTTTGTTATATACAATTAAGAACACATTTTATTCTGAACACACTCTTGACTCCAGTCAAAATAGTTTATGAACATGATCTCTTCAATCTTGTTTTTAAGAAAAAACGTTAAGACAGAGAGTGTTTATGATAAAATGTGTTCTTAATTGCATGCAACAAAATTACATGAGTGATCCGTAATTGATATTTTTTTAAGATGACTGAAAACCATAATAATAATAATAAAGATGTAATTTTTGCTAAGATTTTGCGCCGAGTTTTTTTTTCGATTTTATGATTTGTCATTGATAAAAAATAATTATAATTTGGATAAATGACCGCAACTGGATTGTTTAAGATTTAAATTCCAATTTGATTTTTTAAGATTTAAATTCCATATCTTAACATTACAAATACATTACAAATGAAAATCTGATTGATAAATTACTAGGGAAGAAAGAAAAGGAATGAGAATTCCCTTTCTTCACAAATGCTTAAACTAGTACAATATTGTCCTACAATTAAATATCCATACTTCCATCTTCCAAATATCGCATTCAAATCCTATCTTCTGCATAACTACCTTTGTTCTTTCGTTCATATTCCTCAACTAACTTTTACAACCCACTGCTCTGTCTATAGCCTCCCTCCGGTCAACAATACCACGACTTCCGTGCAGGTCTCTGATTTTACGTCAGTTATACCATGATTTCTCGCAAATATTTATCCGGCGAAAAGAAAACGACTTAGGCACCCTCCGTTCTTTAAATAACGCCTAGCCTCTGGAATTTGAGATTTCGCGTACAATCCAACCGTAACGAAGTTTTAGAAATAAGAACGAAAATTCTACTCCCTCACGCATTCTTCTCGCATTGTTTTTCACGCAATGGCAACCTTCCCTTCAAACCGCATTCCTGAAACCGAACCCAAGGAAAATTTCGGAGAAACTTTGGCGTTTTGATCGGGCGGCATCCTTAAAGGCATCGGATGAGATCCGCGTCTTTTATGTTTAGGCAGAACGGTTATCGGCGGCACGCATCGGTGTACACAGACAAGGAAGCATTTTATAAATAGAGAGCATGTTACGATCGGCGTTAAGGGACTAGGCCATTATTTTTAAGCTGCGATTAGATCAACAACTGAGGAGGGTCAAATCAGGCCGAGGAGTTGCCTATTTCGGACAGAACAATGGTCGCTTCCCAATTGGAGAGGGGGACACTGTTGAGATCCCAAGATATCCGTTACATTGGGCATTGTGCCTCGACGGCGGAAAACACCGAGGGTCGTCCACTTAACTTTACGCGAGGAATAAGACGATAAAAATGACACTCACGAGGAGGAAAACTCATATATCCAGAGGAGAAAAAGCAAAGGTGCCGCTTACTTACTCTTCTCTCCAACGAAGACGTCTTTACCGTTGAGTAACGGAGATGTACTTCTTCGCAGCGAGAGAAGAAGGTAAATTTTGATCGATATAACTCGCGATAAAGATGCAATGGGCAGAGGAGAAGACAAAGGCAAAATGTTTTAGGCTACATAAAGAGTGGGATAGTTTACTAAGAAAGCAAAGATCAATTATTGTAATCTAAATTAACTATATGAATTAACATCGGTTAAACGAATTGATATGAAAAATAGCAATAAAATCTTAATAATATCCAAGAATTTATCTATTCAATAATATTCTGTTTAATTAAAAATTTATTAAAATCTGATATTCCCCAAATTCGATTTTATCTGATGATTTTAGAAATAAGAATCTTTCGGTATGTTTACGTATGTGCTCTAATATCATACGAATATTTCGCATTTAAAAAACAGACATGACGAAAATGATTCCATTAACATCACTTGTCACTATATGTTTCTCTCTGAATTCTCATCTCGGAAACATTAGCAAAAGGATACCTCAGCAACAGCGTTAAAAAATAACTGGTAGTCGATTTAAAAACGCATTGGAGTATACCAAAATTACCAGGATATTTTGTTAGATGCAAATATTTGTAGGTTCTACGAAGATTTAATCAAAGGGATGGACTTCCTTTCTCTCGTCCCTGACAAATCAATTTTGACAAAATCCACTAGCAGTGGTCCCACTCCGTACAATTTTCGAACGTCTAGATAAGCAGAAAAGTTCATTGGAAAAACGAAGTACCCCCAATTCGTACAGAGTCCAAAGACAAAAATTTCAACAAATACCGATCGGGATCATGTCATCCTAAGGGTTGCCGAATGGTTATTTTCCACCAAAATGGTGGATAATCCGCTATTAAAATGTGTAGCTCTAAAGGTAAGAATCTCCCCATCAAGAGAAATCAGAAAATTCGTATGTGTTTACATGTTTGAGGAATTAAGGAATGCCTTATTTCAGTAGGAAGCACTTCGAAATTCTCAGACTCGTACGTCACTTTCTTTCGTATAAATATAGTATAGTGTAAACAAATGCCATTCGACGTCCTCTAAAAGGATTGCGCTGTGGACACGTACCACGTATGCCATAGTCTAACTGCGGCAATATATGACAAAAATACCAATATTAAAAATATTTAGTCACTCTCTTAGTTTCTGGTATCCGAATCTTCCAGACAAAGGAATCCGGATAGCTACAGTCATTTACAGATCACTTCAAGTAGCGATTTATTTTCCCTTTTTATGTATTTTTGATTCAATCGACGAAGCCGTTACTTAGTGGAATTCCATCCTAGCTGAGGAAGGAAATAGCTTAGCAAAAATTGCCTGGAGATGAACTTGTAGCTATAAACCGTTCGCCTTTCTTAATAAACTTTTTCCTATGGAATTTCTGCTAAGTTATTTCCCTTCTCACCTCTTTAATTCTATTTCCAACTCACTATTTCATATATTTCTATGCGAATATGATATGTTTTATATTTTTCAAACGTTTTCTGTCATTTTCCAATCTCAGTTGAATCTTTCTCACATTTCTGTGTTCTTTCCGCTGTATCAGAGCATCGAAATTGCAGTTTCAGTCTCCCAAGCATGGCTGCTTTCGCGCATTCCTTTGGTTCAAATCCGGAAATCTCTAATTTCCGTCTTCGCAAACTCTTTGTTCCGCCGCTTGTATGCAACGAGACATTCACAAACAAGCGGATCTTCACCTGCCCTCATTAAGATCGCCGTAAAGGACGACAGTGTAGTGCCGCCTTCTCTTCACAATCGTCTCCGTCCTTCAGCGTTTGTTGTTTGATATTCGATGGAGACTACGATTCATTACACGGTGAAAACAAACTGCAGATGATCTAACGTTGATCTAACGATAGAGCGAGAATTTTTGTTTTTCTTTCACAGATACGTTGATGATTTTCGTCTGATTAGCTCGATGCAGTCCAATTTAGGCCATCCAATGCAGTCTGTAAACTATCTTCATGCTTCGGTATTCCTATGTAAAATTTACGCTGTGTAATCAATTTATATCCTATTTTCAATGTTTTTTTCGTGATAAGGATTTCTAGTGTCTTGGCGGACCTATTCTAGGACATCATCATGCATATATTTATGAGTCCCAAACGGATTCAAAGTGAAATTTTCCGCTTCTCAATGAGTAGATTCCAAACGATGAATTTTTCGATAGCGCATATACTAATTCCCTTTCCTATTTATAACTCTGCAACCGTATGTTTCTTTAATCATGTAAGGAGTGATTAACGTGTGATTATATTATCACATTTAGCATTCTAAAAGAAATAAGAAGCGAGGAAATGTCCGAAATAAATAAACAAAATAGTAACTTCATAATTATGTGGGCAAAAGGTTTGAATGAAAGAGAGGACTTTACAGTCTTGATTTTACCTTTAAATAAACACGTTCTTATTTATTTTATGCATAGGCGAAACTTTTACTATGGATGAAGCTAAATTATGCAACCAAATTTTAATGTATAAAATGGATGGGAAAATACATCAGTAAACTGAGGAGCAAATGGTTTGAAAGATTTAAAGTCGGAATGTCTTTGAAAACGGTTATCTATGGAGGGAAGAAAAGTGTCGCTTATTTGTGTAACTGTTAACAGAGAGAGACAACTTCTGACGTATCGAAAGTCTGGTTCCGCAAGAAGCATGGGCCATTTGAATTGGCCAAGTATATTCCTTCCTACGGTTCAGAGAGGAAAAGGCCGCAGCGAATTAAAATGTTTTCGCCCATTTAGGTCACTGGAGAGAAAACCTTGGCCTTTGGCGGCGCTAAATGAGTCTTCCTCATTACCTATGGCTTCTTTCTCATTTTCTAACTCAAATAAGTTTCTCGTTGTGAGACTCGTATTCGTGTACTACATTGTCTTAAAAATGAAACTGGAGGAATATTCACTTTGATGAGTTTAATTATTTAATTCGTTCATATCCACTTAATTCTGCAAAGCTAAATAATAATTTTTCATTGAATGCCAAAAACGCAATTCCGTATAAACAATTTAGTCAGGTTATAAGATGCAACAGTTGCTTTCTAAATATTGAGTTATAATAATAATAACAATAATAATAATAATAAAGGTCTTTATTCAGGGCGAGATTGAGACAATCAAGTCTCTTCTTACACCTAACCCTTCGTTATGTGAGAACAGAAAGAAATAGATAGACTTCAAAAGTACAGAGAAGAAAACTATTATGTGGATTAAAAATCTAAGCTAAGGGCATAGGAAAGCACTTCCAGTGCAGGAAAACACCCTCAAAAGAAGGGGAGTGTGAAAAACCTGCGAAACCTACACATAGAAAACTAAATTTAAATATGGTAGTAGATAAAAGAGCTATATAAGACAAGAAAAAAAGAAAGTCATTAGAATGTACAAGCTATACATGTTATAGAGAATTGCTATCGGAATTGAAGTTAAGCAATTGAAATGAAAACAAAAGGAATACGTTAATCATGTCCTCAAAGTAAACAATGGTCCTCTGAAGAGTTAAGGCACTCTTATAGGCATTTTAAATATTCTTCCTTCACCGGAGATCTGAAGGAGAATTTCTTCAATTATTTTCAGGAAAATTCTTCGTTATACAGGAATTTCCTTATATATATTCGTACTTTGTTATTCATCGGTTATAGCGTAGGTTAAACAAGCCATCACTGACAACTTTGGAAGACAAATTTCCGCATCCTCGACTACCATTTTTTTCTTTTTGGCACTACGAAGAGGAATCTTTATCCTTCGGAAAGATTCATATACCATTATGACGTATATGAAGCCATCAGGAAGTACTTTAGCTGCAAATCGCTAATATTTAAATAATTAAACATCTGAAATGCTCGATGAAAAATCAATCCAATCTCTATTTGAACTAAAAGAGATTATTTTCCCCTTTTAAAAAACATTTCACGCAAAATGCATAACAACTTGGCATAAACGAGCAAAAAATAGCTAAACTGCGGTATTAAAATTCTTTCATTTGTTCCGAAAAAGACGAAAAAGATGCTATTTTTCGGAGCGTTTCCACTCTTCATCAGTATATAGTGATAATAAATTTTAATGTATTGTCAAAAAAGAAATATGCTAAACCTCCATCCATCTTCACAGCAAATAATGAGAATTTCGATTTTTACTTTTTTCATAGTAATTCATTCAATAGATTTAGGCCTTCCTCTCGAACCCCCTCAATTCCAATATTTAGCATACATACGAATATGATTTTGTAGTTTTTCCTGGTCGACAAAACCTGGATTTATGAAGTAAATTATAGTGGAAAAGTTACAAATATCTGTCCCTACCATTTAATGTGTATAATAAATTTACAGCACCCTGGGAACAGCCAGTAATTTGTGTAAAAAACGTGTCTACTTTCAACAAAAAACAAAACTATGGAAACGAAAATAATTAGGAGAGGATGATCAAAACTTAGCAAACTATTGATGTTATAATTTATCTTAAAAATTGTTGTAACTGTTCATAGAGATAAAATTCCAAATTATAGAGGATAAAGGCAGAAAAGATAACCCATACAAGTAATAACGACCGGTTTGACGGTGAAAATAACTAAAATCTGAATTCACTTAAATAAATAGATAATAGATATGTTGTGACTGCGATTCTTGGAAAAAAACTCAAATGAAGATGGAATATACATTATCCTAAGGTGAATTAGAATGTTTGGCTGTACAATACCAAAATTAGATAGAAACTATCAAATCCGTAAATTATTTCTTAATGAATTTTGAGTGAATGCTTAAGTGTACCGGAAAGTTATTTGGGATCTATTACAAGACAGCATTTAAAAGTTATTCTACATTAAAAATATTGGGAAAAATTTCTCAATTTCCCATACCAGAATTTGTGTCTTTCTGTGTGTTTTGTCCGTATTAAATTGGAGCGTACCATTTACCGCTGCCATGCCCCATTGTCCCGGGAATGTCCGTCGGGACATAGAGAATGTCCCACATCTGCGTAAGTACAGTCACAGAATTAAAATAGCATTTCTCGCCGTGCTCCACTTTATATTGAAGCGTTCTTGGGTGCTTTCAAACGCTCAGATTGTGCGGATTGCCATTTGCCTCTTCTTGTATATCTTCGCTATCGGGCATGCAATATTTTATAAGAACTTTTTTCAATGTATACTCGATGAGTGAGTAATTAATGGAGAGAGAAAAAAAATTTACATTGCGTGGTTAGTGGGGATATCAATTTAAATGTTCTTAGATGTATGAGACTGTACCTTGGAATCTGTTATTTTCCCTTATTCAAGTGAAATGTTTTGAATGTCCCGCATATTCAAAACGGAAATTTGGCAGTACGGTAGAGAAAAATTCAACCTAGCTCAGTACTCCAACAATTTGGCTTCCACGGTACACTTACAAATTGTCTCAAGCTTAGCGACGCACTAAACTACATCAATGTGTAATACTAGAGTCAAAATACACCACCATACACACTATAACTCTAGAGTCATACTAAACATGAAGAAAAGACGTGTGTGGAATCAAACATTTTAAAGTTTTTACTACTAAATCTTCCTAAGCGAAATATAACTCGTAAATTGAAGCGCATTCGTATTGAAAAGTTGGAAGAGATACATGTTATACATTCAAACTCTAATTTGTGAAAATGGGCTAAACTTGGAAAGAAAAAAAACTGTAATTTTCGCATAAATATTCTTCTTATGCGACTAGTTTCGTCTTACTGATATCAATTGTCTTGTTGTCTAAGAAGTATGTATTGAGATTGAAGAATGATGTAAAAAGTCTTAAATGTAAGAAATAGATTCTGCGTGAGTTAAAAAACTTCTTTTCTTTCCAAGTTTGGGAAAGTACGTCGAGTTCTGATACTGCGCGGCACACCAAGAGTTTGCAACGCTGTGCCCCGGCACACCGTTTTGGAAGCGTTCGAGTTCGCTCAATTTTAAACGGGACGAACCATTTCTAAAGTGTGTGAGCTGTGCCTTAGGAAGAACGTACACCACCTCTGGATGGGAGTGCGCCCTGCCTGGGGAGTTAACCGTGCCTCCCTCACTTAGCGTAAGACCGTCGTGGGACTACCCCACAATTCCTTCCGCACGCACTAATTTCGTCGAGAGTGTTTGCGTGGGAGTATATGGCGTATAACAGTCTGGCAGAAGAATGCTCGCCCGACCATTATTCCACCAAAACTCGGAGGCGTCTGCGGCCCACGCTGCCCCTCCGCCCACTTGCTGCGTGTCAAAGGGTGCGACGCCAAAATAAAACGGCTAATGAGGCAACGCTCAGGTGCCAAAGGGGAGGCTCCTTATCGACTGAGCGGCAACTCCTTCACTCTCTGTTTGGCGTTCCTTTTTTGCCTCTAGACATGGAGATATTTATTCCGAAGGTCCTCCCGGGGGACTCCGGGGACCGTCGTAACATCAGGAGACCCAAGTGCGACGGCCAGGAAGGTATGTGTCGAGGAATCGATGCGGTTCTTTGGGATGAGACGCGGAAACATTTCGCGGTTTATTCGTGTGATGACAATGATAAAAGTTTCTCATTGATGTAGTGTCTACGCTCCTCCCCATTGCCTGAAGATGACTAGTTCATAGTCGAAACCGGTCGTGTGTTTCATTAATAAACGTGTGGAACTTTGACAAAGTGTTTTTATTTTATTGAGTGTTTTTATGAGTGTCTACGCCTTGAGAGTTATCAGGTTAAGGTCGCCCGTACTTAAGTGTGGAATATGGCTGGTAGATTCCCGGGTGAGTTTTAAGTTTCCCGGGATCCCACTTAGAAAATCCTCACCTATAAACAGAGCTAAATTTAACAAGTGATTCTATCGCGTCTAATTACTTAGAGCCGGGCCTCCCAACCTAATTTATTCCATGCCACACTTATAAGCCGACATCAGATATTTAAAACACTATACAAAGTCTTCGTAAGTTACAATATAATTCGAAACTGTAAAAGAGTAAAGCAAAACATATTTGTAAACTGTTACATTATTTTCATAAGGATCTTCTGATAAACGAAAAACACATAACGAAATCCATCACGAATGTAACTCGGAATTAGGATAATAGGTCACTCAATTCATACAGCACACCAAGAGCGTAGATATGGCTTAAACTATAATGTTCCGAGACACACTAATTGAAAAGCAATGACTGATATTTTTATAACATGCGATCATATTCCATGATCGACTTGTAGGCTTAAAACCCCAAGAAATGGCTTCCGATGAGCTGCCATTACAGGAAATTGAACTCTAGTCGTCTGAATGTTAGGAGAGGGACTCGGAAGCAAAAGCCGCCGAGGTTTTATTTATGTATTCATTCAAAGGAAACCAAAAACAAACACGTGGCCCTTACAACGAACGTGAGAGCAAACAGAAAGTATAAGAATCAACAAACTCCATCAATGACGCTAACGTATCGAATAAACATAACATCAACAATTCTATGACCATTCGCAAAAGTGGATGAGTAGTAAAAACTAGCATTAGATTCGAAGAATATCAATTTCAGAGTAATGGTAATAGTAAACTGCCTTTGTTGAAGACAATTACTTTACCAGACGAATTTCTTTGTTTAAAGAGTGATCTGTGCTTCTAAGGTGGATGTTAGACTGATGAAACAAGGTACAATTTTATTTTGTTAGTATCCGATAAAACCTGGAAGATATATATATATAATTCAATGGTGAGATCTCATTCTCATATATTTAGGGATATGTTCTTAAAGAACTGCGAACGATGTCTGATTTAACGCTAAGGAAGATTTGAAATAACGCACAGCTAAACAAATAAAATACTGTATTTTTTTAAAAGATCAATAGAGATTTTGTAAAGGCAGTTGTCTAAATGAGAGAACAGAGATTCAATGATGGAGAAATATAATTTGAACAATTAATTACGTCCGATATGCCAAATAATTAAAAATATTTACAGACCGAATTGCTTCAATAGTAATGTTTGGAATATTTTCTATGTGTTCGGCAAACAGAAGTCTCGATCCAAAAGGAAGAGAGTGAACAACTACGTAAACACAGTAGGCAACGAAAAGAGGTATTTAAGCCGGAGTAAGAAAAGAAAGAGAAGAAAAATAGCGATTCGGAGAAACCGATAGTAACTTTTAGATATGCAGTTCTTGGAGATGTTGAGGAAAACGAGGCATAAATCAATTGTACCTAGACTACAGCCAACAAAGCAGATCTGGCAGATGCTCTAGTTGATTCCACGCGTTAGTTATTCGTTCGTTCGTTATTCCACAGTTAGAACAGGATTAATACCTACGAATTCAGCATTTAACAATGAAAAAAGCAACTCCTCTTTCGTTGTATGTAAATAATTCTCAACAGGATGCTTTAATAATACTCACTATTTTTGAAAAAGGTTTGTTTTAGGGATATGCTGGAAAAAAATGCGGCTGCAAAGCGAAACGTTAGGATATCACTGGTGAAAAGGAAAAGTTAACACGCAAGCTCCTTGAAATTAGAGAATTGCTATTTTCCTTTACGTATACAGAAAAATGAGAAAGGATGATGTAAAGCTCTACTCCTCCCCTCTAAATGAGGATATGCTATAACCAAATGAGGTCTCAAACTCCATCCTTACATTGTTTTCGTATGTTTTAATGTTTTTTTGTTCAAATGTCAGACATTTTTCCTACAGTTTCTTCTCTGATAGTCTTGAAGAATTTTCATCGCCCAGGAAAATTACAAAACCCTTAAATCCAACAATTCTGTCGAATGTGTCCACTCTTTTTCCCACAATACTCTCTTTTTTCCTCATCACAAGATTATGAGGAATCTATGGAGCTGAAAACAATTGAACACCAAATACGTACGTAAACGGTTAAGTCACTTGCATGGGTATTGGTTACAAAGGGCTCATCCATTCATAAATCTATCTTTACATCGACAGCTACCACCAGCATTTGGTTTATCTTAAATTATTTACATATATAAAATTATTTTCATTTAATTTCAATAAATATGTATTTAGTACATAGCTTTATATTTATGGACAAATTTATTTGTATCTAGCACTATTAAGCGCGATTAGTTTAGTTCAGTCTAAGCTGAAGTTTTTTTTATTTCTTCATTTTCAGGGATTTTTTTCATCGCTTTCTTGAATGGGAAATCCCCTCAACATAGTTCTTGTCAATCGACCTTCGTTTGCAAGATTTTACGCCGTAAGAAAAATTTCTTTGGTATTTTAACTAAACTCTGTAAAACCGACAGCAGAGTTTAGGTTGAGGTAAGGCCAAATGGGCCTCCACATCATAAAAGATTAAAATGATTGATATCCCATTAAATGTAACTGAATTATTTACTCGTATCAATATGAGCAGTTTTTTCCTAAAATCCAGTTAAGTTGAATGTAATCAATATACAATATGTAAAATCTTTCTGAGGGATTGCAGCATAGCACGTTGGGGAAAGAGGCTGTGAATTGACTCATTATCCTCTTTTTTTCCATCAGCCTTGTTTACGGCTGTGATGACATGAATGTGGCTGAGATAAAATGAGGCACTCAAACATGTATGAAGAATACTGAGGCTTGCGAAATGCTTCATAACGACAGTAATATCCATAATCAAAGTGACGAAAAGTGCTATTCATTGGGTCAGAGTGCCAAAGTTAGGAAATACTTTTATCCATAGTCAATGCTACTGAGATAAATAGAATATACATATATTTATTTACTTTTATATCAAGCTCGTTTATGATTAGGATATTCTGAAAGTTTAAAATGTATAAGTTAGGCTGGGCACGGTTATTTGGCCTGGATTCTATTTACTGTATGCTTTGCAAAGAGTAATCCATAGGGTCCATGTGCTTCACTTAGGTGCACCTTTTCCACTTACAAGTTTCAGTGAGAAAGGCTAGCTTCCTCATTCCTCATCTTACATAGTATACCTCATTCCCACTGCAAAGTCATTGGTTGTTAGTAGTGGAGGAGAAGATATTCAAAGCGGCAAGATGCTTTAAAGCAGATCTTGAGTTTCGCTACAGACGAAGGAAGGATTCTGATCTTATATTGCCTTAACGAATGCTACATAGAAGCCATATGATAACTTATGGTGTGAAAAAGCAGTTGGCGAATGTCTGTCCACAATATACTGTTATGATCTGAGAGAGGAAAATATAAAAACGATTTCCATTTCTTTAAAAGATCCTCGTGGAGTTTCATAGAAATCGGCTTGTATAATGAAACTGTATAGGTTTCGCCACTCTAAACTGAAATTCTTTGGCCGCTACGATTAAAAATATTCAACTAGACTCTTTTCTAAAGGAATGGAATTCTGACTATGATACAGAATGAAAGTTTTAAATCTTAGCTACATTCGATGAAGAAAAATTGTATTCTTTTCATTCCTCCATTTCATGGATTTTATTCTCATTCTTCATTTAGTTTCTTAGTTTAGTCATTCCTCATTCAAATACCCTTCGATTATGCAGAGATAACGTGAACATAAAATGAATCGAAATCTTTGTGAAAGTTCCTCCCTTCCTCCGTAATTCCTCTTCTCCTCTCTTCCTCCTTCCTGTAAATATAATGTACTTTTGATGATATTTACCAGATGATAGCCGTTGTTGGCCGAAGCCGGTCGAAATTAAAATATATTGAGGAATATACAAAGTCTATTCTCCTCATTCAGAATATGCTACTATAATCAAATGGTCTTCCATGTATGTGATTAAAAAAGCTTTTGCTTTCGGACTCGCTAATGAAAGCTGATTATCCAAGAGGAGAGAAATGGAAAAGCGGCTCAAGACATTGGAAAATGGACCCTTTTGTGAAAGCAGTCAAAGAGCGTAGGAGTGAAACAGGAAAGTGGAAATACACAGGTCCAATTATCCTGGTTTAGTTTGCATCATTTTCGATTGTATTCGTTCTAAATTTCCATGTGATCCTTCGTTTTGATGTAAAATATGGATAAAATAGACTTTCAACTTCGAGTAGACATGTTTTTGACCTTATTAATCAATTCAGATCTTGAGTTGGATACATTTTGATCATCTTTTAAGTTCTCAAAACATGATATTGTCAAAATAGTTATACATACTCTGTTTACAGCACAGAAATTTATCAAGGTGATTCCGCTTCTAAGATTAGCATTTACAATAAAGCCATCTCTATACTAAAGTAGTAAATATTAACATGAAGGCGCTATTGAAGGATAACTTGCCTTCTTTCCATCATTATCCAAGCTATTGGATCGTTTAGATAGGCACACAACCCATATTCAAATTTAAAACAAGATGATTTTTTGTCGGCGATTTCCTTCGGAGTCTGTGTTCGCCTAAGGAAAAGAGATGCGAATTTTTGCATCAACAAAGACGCTTCGTTCTCAGTGAGTAGTAATCCCACTTGTTCATTTGCGAGGCTTCTTCGTGAGAAACCATTCAAGTACTCGGTCGCTTCTATGTATATTATTAAGGAGAATAGAGACACCGATACACGTGAGTCTCGAGTTTAACTTCCGTGTAGCATCGGAGCTATTTTGCATGCGGCGATCTTCACAGGGAAGACAGAACGTATTGCAACCTCCAGTTGTAGTGGGAAAGTGTCTCGAAAGCTGTGGTCTGTCAACTGAGCGGCTATCATTTCACACCTTTCTAAATGTAGGTCATCACGGTGAATCAAGCCCCGGACCCCTATCACCAAAGGCGAACACGTTCCACATGATACATGACCATCGGAGGCCTTGCATCTAGGAGTTATCGGAAATTGAGACTTGACGTTAAGGTTGCCACCTTGCGAGCGGTTCATTCCGGGCGATTTTTAATTCTGGAGATTAAAATTCCGGGATTTTCCGGGATAATGTTTTATTTAGTTGCCAAAAGTTCCGGGAGACTTTCTCTCAGTAATGAAATGATAAATTGCAAGCTACGTTTTGTCATTGCAGAGCTAAAATTGTGTATTCCAATTGAATTTTGGTGGTTTTGTGCTTCAGTCTACATTCTTGTTGAATTAAAGCGATAAAGTCAGAGATAGAATTCAAATATATGGGCGTAGCGATCACCTAGAGTACTCGTAATACCGCGGAATATTTCTCACGCATTGGGTCACATGTACCAGGCTGAATAAATTTAAAAAATTTAGATGATAAGCCACTGATAAGCAAATTAACAAATATGTAGCAAGATAAAAAATAGTGGTAAGCCTACTTGAGGTATTTCCGAAGAATCTCATGAAAAATGGAGAATTCTTAAAAAAATATAAATTCATAATACACCAATGACTAACTGTTTAATAATTTCTTCTATTCAAAGTTAACAATGGTACTTCACTACTTCAATACTTATCACGGGTGCCTCAAAACTACTCTCTGCAATATACATGACTTTTAATCCTCGAACGAGCGTTGATGCACGATTAAATAATGGAGCTTACGACAACGTGTGTGCTACTTTTCAGGTGAAAATGATTCCAGAATTTGGAAATCAGACTCATTGGCACCGGTTGCATCTGGTGCACCAAGAGGCGGAAATTATAAAGGGCTCTCTTGAAATACCCGGAATTGAATTTCTCTCTCATTCACGGAGAATAAAAATAACCCGGAATGCGACAACTAGGCTGTTTATTGGAAAAAGCACATCGAGGATTGAATCCTACTTCCTCATTTGGCCGGTAAAGGGATTTAATATGTGTCCACACCACGGCGATTAGATTCAGAGTTATATTGATTAATTATACAAAAATTATTTATCTCATTATAATGTGAAAAGAGCTCAATTTTTTGATGTCACTCTGAAGGATACTAAAGTTAGAATCACAGAGAATATGAATTAATAACACGCCATGTAGGTGATGAACCGCTGACAATAACATGCACACCGTATGTAGTAGAAGGTGACTGTACGATGGAAGTTTTTAAATACAGTTACATCCGTTTTGAGTCATTTATTGCGTGTTCCAATTATACTAGCACCGTTAATATTAGCTTTATTATACTAATAGCTTATTAAGTTACATTTAACCCGACTTAATTCTCCCTCGAAAGCTTGAGTCCAATATCACTATCCATTCAGTTTGAGAATCTCCTGAGCATCGTCTTGTAGCTTTTGATTTTACGTACACGTTTGTAGAGCTATCGGATCTTTCATAAGTAAGGTAGCACAGGTTTGGTCAGCAAGTTACTTTTCAGTTCATAGAGTTTTCAACTACTATATCCAAGGTGGAGAAAAAATTGTCCTCAAACTAATATAAATGGTGTAGAACTTATCAGTATTCAATCAGCGGCACTTCAAAGTATTTAAATGTTGCTAACTATTGAATAAAACATTGATTTTTTGCAGCGGCAACATTTCTTTCAATATCCTTCGGGAAAATAATGTATTACTCACTATCATTCACCACTTATTTCTAAGTGATGAATGTCCAATTCAGCTTAGAAATCGAAGTAAAAAACAGTTAATTATCATCGACTACTAAAAGTGTTTTCAAAAGTGGTTCGGGTAAATTGTATTTCTTATTTTAATGATAAAATGAGTTAGAAAAGTTTGAAAATATCCAACGATCTCAACGAAGAATCTTTCCGGAGGATTGAACGAAAAATAATAATGATAAAATACTGATAAGAAACAACGGACAAAGTCTGATGTATAAGCATATTTTGAGTTGGCGAATCAAGGAATACAATAAATTAAATTAGCACATAAACTTTTAATTTATGAATAATACACTGAAATATTCAAAGTTTTCCCAACAGTCATTCGCAGGATTTAAATGTCAAATGAGAAACGTACTTTAATTAGAAGTTCGCAGCCCTCGAACAGAGCTAATCGTAGTCCGTGGCATTCACTTTAGTTGCACAATCGCCGTTCCTTTATTCCCGTCAGTGATGTTTAGAACAAAAAAGAAAACATGCAGGTTCATCGGAGCCATAGTTCCTCATCGGGCATCGGATTCACCGTTATCACTGGTGGGGATTAGAGGGGGAGATCCAAGAGAGGGAACGGGGTTCGAACCCCGGCATCATTACCTGGGTGGCGGTGCATTGGTGGTCGGGGACGATGAGGAGAGAAAGGACATCCTGGTTGAGGGACATCGTCATCTCGGCCTATCCTTTGGCGGGACGCTCCGTCCCCCTCCCCCGCCCTCCTCCCACTCCCAACACCAACACTCCCAACAACACCAGAAACACCAAGCACCAAAAAAAACAACTACAACACCGCCCTCACGCGAGGCCTCCTCTCATTCCGTCCACTTCGCATCCAACCACCGGCACTCGGAGCACGCCTCCCATCCTCGTACGCACGTTCCGCGGCCTTTTTTCCCAAAGCGCAGCACGCCCTGCCGTGCCTTCGGGCGAAATCAGCACATCTACCGGCTATAGTTAAAGCGTTGTCGGGGGTTCGGCGAAGTCGCGGCGGGGGCAAAGGTTTCCCGAAGGGGGAGTCGTCCACATTGTGAGGGGGAGGGAGGGGGTCCGGGTGCACGGCTTTAATTTTAGACCGGAGCAGGGGGCTCCGGGGTGCGGGGGAGGGCGGGGATCGCATTCGATACTTCCTCGGTGGGATGCCAAACGTCTCGCCTTGAGTCGTAATCCCCGTTCAAAAAAGCTTTTTGACAACTCTCTCTCCTATTATTTATAGATCGCTTGGTTTTCTGAATCTCCGCGGACCATTAATTATATTAGCGCTCCTCTTAGCGGTAGACAAATGAACGTCGGAAATTTGTTCTAACGGCCGACTTCTTCCGGATTTTGACGCGGCCGTTTCGGCGACATGATTAGTGAAAAGAGTTGGCGATTGGGGGCGGGATTCTCTGAGATCCTTTTCGAACGTTTTGGGTATCGATGAGTGAAAGCGGGAGGGTGAAAAAGAGACGAGGACTGAGTTCTCTGGGCCCATTCACCGGGGGTCGCTGTTTCATAACGTGCTTACATCATAGAAGTCGTTCTGCCGTAACATTCACTTTCATTTAAAATAGGAAAGATAATTACTGATTGAGTAAAAGCCTTGAACTAATTTACCTAAGCTCAATTCGATTAATATATCAACTAGCCAATATATTTGTATCGCATACGATTTATTCTTAACGAAATATTACACAAATTTAATGTTTAACCCCCACATCAATTACGTTTGAATATTTTGTATTCTAAATGAGCAATTAGCCTATTTTTTAAGATACTTTAAGTTTTTTTTTACCTTTTCTTACAGTTTTGTTAGCTATTTTAAATCAGTAATCGCAATCAAAAGAAAGTCACATCTTGGCGTATCATGATTTTGAATGATTAAAATCCTTATTAATATAAGAAAACGTCTCAACAATTGGCAATTAGTAGTAGTAGTTATTTGAATACATTAATAAGGCAAATATCTTACTATAAACAGAACTTGATGAAATATAATTTGGATGTACAGTGGCGGAAAAAATTATCGCAACACTTTGCGCGCGCACCAGTGGATTTCACAGAAACTATTTGGAATTATGCTTTCTATGACTGACTGGCAACACCGAGGAAAGCCTCGAAAAGCGGTAATATTTGAGTCGGAGCCTAGAACTTACACAAATTTCCTCTCTTTCGAACTCTTCTTAGAGCCTTCGCGCGATCTCTCCCAGAGTTCGTCATATTTATTTCGGCATTTCTCTTTCATAGAACGAGAGGATGGATATATATTAATTCCTATTTCAATCTTAAATGCACTTAAATACATGGACAATAATTGAACTTCATTTCTAAATAATGTGAAGATTGGCAATTTGGTTTGAATAATGCTTAGCAATAAGGATTAAGTGAGAATAGAGTGGGAATACGCGATGTGGTGATTCTCATCTTTAGAGAAGAGATTTTTGCAGTCTAGAGGAAAAGAATGTTTTGCGAGATTATCATGAGAACAGATGACCTATATTGTTCTCTTTTTCTGGGTAATTAGTGCGCTAATAAGGCAGTTATTTCTTTTGTAGTTCGGTTTCTCACACGAACATACATCTTACGGCTGCCTGCTGGATATTAATGTAAATGTAATTCTTCAAACGTCCAGTTCAAACATAGGATATTCATTATTTGTGATAAACTTTCTGAGGAGGATTTTTGATTACAAGTCTTATGTTTTTCATTCAGCAATTAGAATTCGAAAAGTCATTAGAGCGATTACTGAGTTACTATGACACGATGTAAAATTTGTATTTTGTCTACGGAAATTAATTTTTCGCCAACTTAATCATGCAGACGAAGGAAATTCGTAATATAAATTTATATACAACATTTGTCACCTAGAATACATGAAATCATTGTCCGTCCGGAGTTAAAAGGAAAAATACCAATTCCAAAGTTAAAGCAATCATGATTTCATAAAAACCGAACAATTTCTGCGCATGTATCGGACTTGTCTTACATTTTGTAACAGGGAGCTCGGTGACCTTGGTCATTAGTCAATTGTGTTGCCTTCGCTCGGAGAAATTCACGTAGAAATGCATTAAGGTTTTGATAATTCGCGAGGAAAGTCTTTAACCACATGTTGATCCCTTCAAAGTATTGCGGGCGCCAATACAAAACAAACGTTGAAATGTTAAAACATTACCTCGCGTGGAAAAGCTTTAACCATATGTCGAGCACTTTCAAAGCAAGTATTGCAGGTGCCAGGTATATTTTTCCTTTTCGTGCCTATATCAGCTAGACTCAGGACCCTCATTTTACAGTCGCCCAGTAGAAACAATCCTCTGGCTAATTCAAAGCTCCTTCCTCACCATGCTGCTAAGGAAATTAGATGTTATTGCACTCGTAAAAATATTCCCAAATAATATTATTATATGAGCGCATTTTACTAAAGAAAGACTTCCTAATAAACAGCCCAAGTTTTTAGTACTGATTTGTATTTTATGAACGTCTGACTTTATAAAGTTAATTAACCAGGATTATGCTGCCATAATAAAATTATTAATAAACTGCTAAAATGGACTTCTCAGTTTGTTGGGAAGTGTCATAAATATAACTAGTTGCCAATTAAGAGGTGATTTTGCAGCTGTCTGACATATGTTATTGGCATATGAAAGGCACCAGCTCGAATTCCGCTTAAGTGAAATGAGTTTTTTATCTTAAACATCTCTTGTTCGGGAAATGAACGAACGTAAGATATGGTTTCCACATATATACGCCCCTGTGATGAATATATATATTTACCAGAGAGATGCAATTCATTATGGAAAAATAACCATTGGACATGAAAGAATCGGAACCGATTCATCACCAATTGTCGGCCAAGAACATGTTTCGTGTGTCAGTGGAAATTCTTCTTCTACCAAGGATTCGAGGTCGTTCGCTGAAAGACAATGTCCTTTGACTTATTTTCCACAATTAGAGGTATTTGACAGGGCCTCCTGATTTCTCGAAGCACGATGAACCTTTCGCTTTCAGTGCAGCGGATTTTCGAAAGCCTATGCGTCACTCGCAACAACAAACTGGTCGTAAGGCAAGGAGCTCAGGCTTACTTACTCAGACTTTTGGCGACTATTTCTTCATTTAGGTCTTCACGTCGATAGACGGACAACCAGCGGACCGCGCAAGCGAATCTTTTTCATTTTTACGCTTTAAAAAAAAGCCTTGAGAACTATTGACATTCTTATGCATATTATTATTCATCGTTCGTCTACAACCAGGACAATTCTCGGGTTCACACTTTCCAATTTTCTCAGCGGTAGTTCAAAAGCAAATATATTGATTCAGATTTAGATATATACCCCGCGAGCTGCCAGATGGGTATAGTAGGGGTAGTAATAACACCATCATCACGTAATCTACTCTATCAGCCTCTCTAATTGCCCGGGGAAAAAAGCGACCAAAAATAATAATGTTTTGTGATTACCTCCCTGTAACGTTTTATCGATGCTTCTTGGAGATCGCAAATAGGTCTTTAGTTGCACTAAAATTTCATTTACTTCGTCTTTAGGTTCTGAACCGATAAAGCTTTCGAAGAGCTTCCGTCAGTTATTAGATATTCTCACCTGGAGCGAATTCCAATAAAGAAGTGGTTAACTCTATGTCTCGGAGGCTGAATCATATGGAGGAGAATGGATATATTATTAATCATCCTATATTTTTCTTGATTCCAATGAAATTTTCGATTATTAATCATAGTGCATATGCGCACACTGTTACCGAGTCTGAGAGAAACACGAATACATATAAATATTTTCCACTTGCTCTAAATTATGTTAAATAGTCTCCTTCTCTTAAAAACATGAAAATTGAGTAACTTTACGGGGATGGAGGTCTATGGCGGAGCTGACATTTCTTCATAGTCATCTATGTGTAAGAATCTACGGATTCTATCGAATGTGGACATGGATATACAGATGATAATTAATGATTGCTTTGTCGCAGGGGCGCAGCCAGGATTTGTCTATGGGGGAGAGGGTCATAGACAGTAGAAAGAGCGCAAAAATCTCTACATTTCAGGGGGCGGTATATTCATGCACGCTACATGATAAAAGATATGTTAAATTCTTAAAAAAACTAAAATGCATTGAAAACTAGGATATGTTGACGGTTATGTGGCAAAATTAAAACCTTTTTGAGATTTTAGTTTGTAAAATGAATAATTGAATAATAATGATGAATAATAATCCTCAGTGATATTTGGATTTCCAGTTTTGATAGGGCCAATTTCTCTTACATTGTCATTATTTCTCAAGGTGTAATTTTGTTATAATTTTAAATATTAATTTCGAGTGCCTTTGAGAGTTTTTTGAAATCAAAGGAAGGTTAATTAAACTTTCCTTTAACTGTTATTGAATGTGAGAAGAAATAAATTAGTAGTAGTGATTTAGGAGATGATATTGAAACGTAAGTATTTTGGAGGTAACACTACAATTTGGACAACCCAGTTACTTTGAAGGAAACCGAAGACCAATCGTAGCGGAGACGGATGAATTTTTCAATTATATGTTGTTTTATAAATACGATATATTCTGATTATTGAGTTAAAATGTCGACAGCACAAAAACACCATAAAAATATGTCTATGTAAGAACCCTTCAATCTGCCTTTCGGCGTGTGGCAGGGGGTACAGGCACCTTAACTCTATTTTCCTAATCAATTTCTTTCGCGTATCATGAAAAAATGAATTCTTGATACGATTCCTTCTAGCATTTATTTCTCTAATCATCCTCGCAGTATCAGAGCGGCCCACATCAACAGGGAAGTCGCATTATATCGATTGCATCATTTGAGAACCTAATTTTTCTGAACTTACTTAGTAAATTTATCCTTTGAATTAGTCTTCTATCTCTTAATGATTATCATCCCGCGTACTGCATCATCTGAGTAACACTCACCGTTTTATCATGGCAATTCTGTACAAATTCTGTATCGTATACAACCAATCAAACAAATGCCGTACACGAACTGTAATATAAAAGTTATAATCAGTGTAATCGCGAAACAGTATTTTCTCGTTTGGCTAGGTTGAATAAGAGGAATATGAGTTTTTTTAAACAGCTAAACGTGACATTTAGATATTTTGTGTGGCGCACTAACACTAAGGGTTGTCGCGAAATTTGTTGCTGCGTGGGAATAACGTTTTTGGATGATATCTAACATCCTTACGCTTTATATACATCATTCACAAAAAACTCTAGGTGCGTCTTACAAGATTTATCTTTATGGAATCCGTGTTGGATCCGAATGATTCCTATCTTTATGGTAAGGAACTGAATAATAGAGCTTGCTATAATATGTTCCATTATTTTGCAGAAATTCGAAGTTACCGAAAATTACCCATAATAATCTGATCATTCTTAGGCCCCGGAGTGACGTTTAATTTCTTCCACGAAATTGGGACAGTACCTTCATTAATTGATTTCTGATAGAATTTCCTATCAATCTGTTGCAGTGAATTTCCACTCGCATCAACTTATATCTCTATGGAAATCATCTCCGAATCAATGCGCTAAGTAAAGTCGTTATTTCGACCATCATCTTATGAGAAACATTTCTGGAAGTACGGGTTAAGTAAGTTAGCTATTTCTGCCGATTTATTTAAGGCAATTCCCTCTTCGCTTATAAGGCTAGGCATAGAAAACTGACCACCACGAGTCTCTCACACTTATGACCAAAATTCTTTCTAATCGCCAACTAGTGATTTTGACAGGGTTCGAGATCTATATTCCTGATATTCTTTTCGTGATCCTTCCTCAAATAGCTTTTGCACTTCTCTATAGTTTTGATCACCAAGCTCATGGATCTCACTGCACAGTTTAAGTTTTCTCAATCGGAGTGAATGACTCCTATGCAACGATTCAAACTTCTTCCTCCTCTCACCTACTGTTTAGACGGAACATATTTAACTAAATCTACTTTGATTGTCCGTAGAAACTCTACCCAACTATCATTTACTGTATTTTCACCCGAAAAGCGTAAAAAATTATCCAAGCCTTCGTTCAAATAAAACCTTAAACTCAGAAATAATTGCTTTGCGAATTACATACACTTGCCTCACCGGCTTAAGAGATCTAACCGCTACTACTTTCATCCCTGCCATTATGACATCCTGGTCTGACTGTACCGCCAACTACAGCGAGGCTAGTTATTATTTGTGGTTTGGAAGTGGCTAGTAAATCTAAATTGATACCTTGCCTCGCACGATTCGTTCGAGTTTTAGTCATATTTACCTGATCTATAGCATGCAACGAAAAAGTAAGATGTATTTCGTGATTTTTTTTTCCCACTGCTAGTGCTGGAGAATTTTAGATTATCTCAATGAATATTGGTTAGGTAAAAATCTCTTTCTACGGCGATGATTGGATCCTTTATTTTCTCGCCATTTTTCTGTAAGGCCTCGGATAAATCAACAATACAACCTATTTTTTCATCGGGAGGACGACACAAAGAACAAACATTAATCTTACTTCCGTTTTGCCTTTGAATCGTGCACTAAATGATTTCGCTCCTGCTATTTTCTACGAATACATCGCGCTTACTAATTAAATGAGTCCATACTGCTATAAAACCTCTACCGCTAGATCTACATAGTCATATTTTCGGTATATCATATAATCGGGGGAAATATCTCGCTTTGAGTAATATCCTCGCTTAACCAAATCTTTCTAGTATGATATCCGCGCAAGTTCTCATCGTAATGTTAAAGAATTCCACCTGTTTATTACGTAAGCTCTTGCAATTTACTATTATTATTTTTAGATCTCTCAGTTCGCACATTAAAACATGGTTTCCTTTTTCGAATAACCTTTATCTTTTTTTTAAGTGAATTTTTCTTTTTCACCATTGCAATTTTTCTATGTTTTGGGGCTAAGCTCATGCCCACCCTTTTGCCTATTTAAGTGGGCGTTAGTAACTATTTGTACTGCTAAATTAAAGAATAACTTTGTCTGCGTATATTCGCTCTATTCTCTAATCTATTCGCATCTAAACCGCAAAACAACGTAGTAAACGACATTTAAACTACGGTCTTCATGGAGGGAGAGGGGTTGGGTATGTTTCGGAAGAGTCCGTAAAGTGCACACAAATTTTAGTAAAATCAGCGAATAATAGCTGAGTATGGCGTCTAATATATGGATCTTAGTAACCTTGAGAATTATTTTAACATACAGAAATCAAGATGATCAAATTGGAAGTGGAAATTTTTATTCATCGCTACGGAGAAAGTAGAGAAGTGAATGCCTCCCCTCTTAGAAACTTATTACAAGTTTAGATTATGCTTCAACACGTATTTTCACAAGTATACTCCGTTATACAGCGTAAAATCTGTGGGGCACCTGTAATTCGTCGAAGGTGTGTGATTATGTTTACACTAGAAGGCGAGTACGGAACATCTAATGATTGATCATCGGACATTCGAATCATCATTTTTTATTTGCATTTAAGATACTAATTGTTGGTATAATTTCGATTGTATTCTAGCTCATTAATCAAATATATTATAGCTCTGGATAAATTAAATTGAAATTAACTGTTCTAGAGTATTACACTCACTGAAGAGGAAAATCGTATTAGTGGTGTGATGAATGACTGCAACATCAATAGAGATGTGATACCGTTGCAATTTATCATATTTTTTTCAGTCAGTACGGTTAAAGTGCATTGATGTCTCATGAGAAACACCATTTGTTATTACACAAATATTACTCCCTATTACATATAGCCTGATAGAGCTGAAAATTGTTGATTACCGATTCCACTATTTAAAAGTTAATAATAGTGATGACAATTCCTGACAAAACGATAATTGCTAAAAAGCTCTAATTGCTAAAAAGCTCTTGGAAAGGTTGAACTCCTTCAACACACGGATTAGATTGGATTCATCGAAGGGATATTTTTAATACCTTAAGCAGTGGAAAACTACACTGCTCGAGAGAAAATAGAAAGGTAAGAATAGGACGCATCTTAGTGGTTTATGAATTCGAATTTTTAAGTGTTGAATTCTCATTGCAAGAATTCAATTCCATCACAATTCTAGTATTTAGACCTTTAATTCGCGAAATAATACCTCAAAATGTTCATTTTAACGTCTGATATTCCGCTATCAAACCATCTTGTTTGTAACTCTCTCCAAGTGTATTATATTGACATTCTACACAACTATTTTTATCACGACTAACTTTGAATAATAAATGGCAAAAAATGAAGACAATGAGGCAAAGGCACTACTTGGAAATCTTGCGAAGGTGAGTCTTAAATGGCTGCCTATATATATGATTCTAAAAGTCTATTTTCCATTCGTAAGGATTTTGAATATTGCCGGTTTTACTGCCTCTATACAGAGTTGCCGAATTGTCGGAGTTAGAGTGATTTCAGTTAGTTTCCACGTAATCCGCGCTCTCACGCCAACTGGTGTTGCGATAATTGTTTCCGCCACTGTACATACATGGATGGAAATACAAGTATGTACATTCCACAAAATGGATTTTTCATTCAAACCTTCCGTGGTTTGTATTCCATTTATTAAATCAAATAAAACACAATACAAGTGCATTCCACAAAATGGATTTTTCATTCACTCATATTGCGGTTTGTATTTGTATCGTGTTTTATCTTCTTTCACCATAATATAGGTCACCAAATCTAATTTCTCTTCTCCACTCAGACTTTCCCAGCGTCTTACAGGATCAACTGAACAACTCCTCTGTCCTTTTCACAACCTAGAGCTTAACTTCCACAACATAAAAAATATCTCAGAATAAATAGTAGCAATATCTTTGGTGGACTTCTTAATGGGATTTTTTTAAATTCTTTATTCATTTAAATTTAGATTCAAACTTTTAAAATGTATACTGATATTGAGACCCAGTTCTATCGCGCTCTTATATGCTGAGGAATTTTCCTGAGGGAAACAGCCAAGGTTAGTTTTTTGGACTAATCACGATTTAGCCTACTTCGTTGCGCTACTCGGAGACTGAAAAAAAAATGACTGTGACCTCGAAAAGGTTGTAAAGTGAATGATTATTAGTTGCCAATGTTAAAAGCCTACTCGTTTTAAAATCAACGGCTATTTCGTTAAAGCGAGTTGATGTAGAGTTTTGAGCACTTAGCCACGCAATGGGTGGCAAAGAGAGATATCGCGGGGAAAGCAAAATGCAACGCTGAGAAAGAAGTTATGGTTATCTTAATGTATCTACTACTTATATGTAGGGTATAAAAAATACTTTGATGGAGGAAAACGAACTTGAGTCATATCATGATATTTGATCTTCAACTGCGCAGCTATCTCGTCAATACGCATTTCACACGCAATCAGAATTTATTGTTATTCATATATTATTCATTTTATTAGAATTTTTTATTGGAACAGCTCTATTCTTACCAAGAGAAAATATAAATTAAATATTTAATTTATTCACTAGGTGCGTACAAAATGTTTAAAGCAATTAGAGAAACGTTCTTTAGTAGCAACACCTGGAAAGAAAGTTGAAGATGTAAAACTTTCTAGGAGAAGTTTAAAGTGTGTGATCAAATAATTTTCAATGAGAAAATATATATTCCAATATCTAAAATGAATTGGCAGTGATTGATTTTCTGTTGCGAAATCTATAAATGACAATGACTGCTTCTCAATTTCTCTTGAGAATCTCAAAATTATCTACATTACTTCCAAATCGAATCCATCTAAATTACATCCATATCGAATCTCCACTCGATAGGTATCACAGTCTCCTTCCCTTCCTTTTATGATCGTCGGAAATGATACACCTATTTACTTGTCCTTCATTCTTAAGGCTTCTCCAACACCCTAACGAAATTGTCTCTCTAATGTAAGCTTCTCCTTAGTAATTTGAATAAAATCAAATTCGAGGCGCTATCGAGAAAGATGAGGAGGATTTTGTGCGAGAATTTTTACTGAATCTTTATCGATCGTTTTTATCCCATGATATGTAACTTTCACGGAATCAGGTTCACGGTAAGTGCTTAAATAAACTCACGCTGTGTTCTCTATCGGAGTAAGTACCTGCCTTGTTTATGAGCAATACTCTTCCATACTTTCTTAATACTGTACTTATTAAGCTGTAGGATGGATAGGAGAAAAGAATGCCTCAGTCTCATCTAAATAAATAATGCGATGAAACTATTACTACCACTATGGATTAGATGTAAGAAGAGATTTAATACTCTCAATCTTGCCCTATTAGAAGACACTTAATTATTATAACTGTCATCACTCATTTCAGGGGCATACAAACGTGGGAATTTTCAGAATCAAGATGGTCACAAGTGTAAGACTACATACAATTTCAAGACTTGCAAGATTGGTTGATTGGTTGACCTTGGAAAAACTCTACAGCTAAGAAGAATATATTCTCTAGAATAAAACTTAACTTTACAATTTGGCAATGTTATTTATTTGACCTTTAGGTAATTCCTTTTGCAAATATCCAATAGACCAAGAAAAATGTCTACGATCCGGGGTAGAAATAATTCGCTTCTTGCTAGGAAAAAGCCAAATAAAATCAGATCTTCGAGAAGGAAAAGGCTTTTTAAAAGAAGATTCAAGAAAGGAGATAATCACACTTGTGCGTTAGAATGACGAGTCCAGTTCATGAAATATTGAGCGTCGGATGGCAACCTTTCCTAAAACCTACTCTTTCTTACGTTCTTCCCTTTACTCCTAAAGGTTCCATCCGCACAACCTTTCTTCTTAATAATAAAGGTATACGGATGATAGCAACGTAATAGAATAAGTTGTTACCAAAACCATCAATGAATGTTTCTTCGTAATGTATGTACAGTGTACATTTTATACGTGTCCAACGAAATTTGGAATTCGGCACAAAGATACTGAAATCTGAAAAGCGTAGGCAAGTTGCAACAAGCTCATAAATTACTTTATATCTTATGCATGGTCTTTACGTATCTAAGTGCATTTGAAGGAATATCAAACCATACCAATTATTTGTTATTGAATCCGATGAATATTATGTTAATTAAGAGAATTTTCACACAATTTTGCACGAGAGAAGTTTCCCGAGAGATTTTCTTGAAGACTCTAAGTAACATCAGGATTTATACGTAAAATATTCGATTTTGTACGACTTTCTATGAATTTGGAGGAAAATCTTTAATTTAGCATTCTTGGAATGCACTCAGAATTTTATATCAAAATATAATGCTAAAATAATCATGCTACTAAAGTCGTTTTCTACTAAGTTATTAAATCTTGTTGCGACCATTACTTCAAAGCTTCACGATTTCGGCTGTACACACTTTAAGAACATAAGTCGACACGATTTATTTAGCGGAAAGATACCAAGAACCAATTTCTATTTTCACATAATTTTTCATGCTTTATTTGAATTTCCGGTTAAGCCACCCATTTCCCTTATTTTCATTTCTCAACCGATTCTAAGAACTACAAATGTTGCTAAGATTTGCTACTCAAAGATTTCAATACATTTCCTTAATACTTAATTATCGTAAATACATCGTTGTTTACTAAATGGAATTATCTAGTTACTAGTTAAGTTCTCCGAAGAAAGGATGAAGCGGTGAACTCGAGGAAAACTTTAAAAAAAAAAGGCAATTTGATAGGTCATCTCTTAGGCTTCGCTAAGGCACGATGGTCTGAAAACAGAAATTGAAGGAATGTTTAAGAAATAGAGGAAGACCTTGTGCTACCTATGAATGATAGTTGATGTATAGTTGAGTATTAGAGCAAAGAATATAGCGTTAAACAGAGTGGCTTGGGGAGCTGAGAAGAAGTGATCATCCAATACATAATCAATGATGATAGTGACCTACATTGCTCCATCGTTCGCCTCCGATTACCTTACATTTACTCAAAGGTAATTCGCATGTTGATTCTCCTTGGATACCATACTTTCTGGTAGAGTGGGATACTTTTCCAGATCTACCACGAAAATGGCATATTACTCTATTAAAATATACTATATGTAGTGTTCCTTAGATTAATAATGTTATTTATTGCAGGAAGTATATAATGTTATTACATGTTGGTATAATGTTAAGCAGTGCTTCTCTGTTATTCTATGGTCGTACTTTATGAAGCATATTTATATATGGGAGAGTTGCCAAATCGCACTATGTCGCAGTGGACTGGTGCAGTGTGAGCTATAGCGATTAAGTGAATTTGTTTAATGTTTGTTCCTCTTCCCATTACCAAGGGAAATGGGGGGGGGAGATAAGCAATGAACTGAATTATTATAAAAGGAACTCCGAGAATATTAAGTACGCATGTGAGGTATATGTATATATTTTGTTTTTCGTATGAAAAATATCTCTGTCTCTGTCTCTGTTTCTGTTGTACTTAAGTAAATAAGTTGTATGCAGAACTTTATGGCGATAGCAAGTCAGAATGCAATATTATTTCAGACGGAACTACTGATAATTCTTATCCTCGTTGATATGTTCTAATTCTGATTATATTATTATCAAATACTTAAATTAGGGTGTACGATTTGGAAACCCAGCAGCCTAAATCGCACCGCTTGCAAATGTTTGAAATTTATATTTTGTTCAATGATTTAATATTCAAAATACAGTAATCAAGAATATTGGAAGCGAACCTAATCAAGATATATCGATATCAAACGTGGTTCTGAATCAAAAAAGTATTTTGATCAATTAAATTAACATACAAACCATTGTATGTCAAAGCCCTTTTCGTCTGTTTTTCAAAGTTGTAAATGCTGTGGAGTCTCAATGAGTAAATCCTTTTGCAATTTACTACAAGATCAACCGATTTCAGCAGCGGCAATGGAGCCGAAGGTGTGCCGCAAGTGGAGCGATAGAAGGTGTCCGTTGACTGCGACCACGTGCTCGATATGGCGCCAAAATGCGGTGGCGGCGGACTGAAGCGCGGCGTGCGCAAGTCAAAAGGCAGACAAATTAAGCTCAGACAAGAAAAAGTGCCGCCTGCACAATCGCTGTTTAGCTTATTTTTCGACTATTCGGATGCCTTCCAAGACACCCATGGGTTAAATAAAACTCGACATGACAACACATATTTAGGTAGTTCGTTTTAGTCAATTCTAAGAGCAATCAAACCTCTACATAACTCTCTTCTAACATCCTGATATAGCTTCAAAAAATCACAGCAAATATAACTTCCAAATTAAAATTGAAAAATGGTTAAATAATTCTTTATATACGGTATATTTTTCATATAATTCGAGTTTATCCAGTTTGCATTAAGATTCGCTGAGCTTTGTACAAAAGAAAACATCCTCAAAAATGTATTTTCCTGTCAAATATAAGTGAATTATGCATTATCAGCATGTACACTTTCGTTGTTTACTATCATAGGTGAGATTTCTGTATGATGGAGGGTTTTTTTATTGAATTCAGAACGCATAATTGCACTTTCTCCAAGTATTCCATAGTTAATTTCTTAGCGTTTCCATGCTAATTTTCTTAGTAAATTTTCCTACGATCCAATATGCATCCACCATGCGTCCTTATTTTTTCTTTCGTTCTAAGGTTACTTCGGTGCATTTGGAGATTTACTCGTAAATATAGCACGACCTTTGTGATGATGAATGGACAAGGAGTTGGTGCCAAATCCAGTTCTGTCTCTATTTTCTGTTTGAGTACACACTATAGCCTTGATATCTGAAAGCAACAAGACACAATATTATATCCGATGAAGTCACAACATTTTCCACTCAGAGTTAAAATCCATCCAGTTTTCACCCAAAGAAATGTATGATTTATTTTTCTGATATATTTTTCGTAAACTCGCAAAGGATCTATATTTTCCATGACTGACTTATTCCCAACTCAGCAGCACAGAATCATGCCATCCAAATAATGTAGCAATAAATTATGAAACCAGGTAGGCTATCTTTTTGAACATGTTAAATATTTTTAATTATTTGAGTCATTTATTCCTCGTTGAAGTGACAATCTGAGTCCTTAAATATATAGGCAGTTATTCCCCAAATGAGTAGTAAATCGTTAATAAGAATAATTTGTCCATCTCAAAATTTCCCCACGGTTCTTATGTGCAATGAGTGAATAAAAAGTTGGCTCTTCCAAAGTAATGCTCATTCCCAAATGAGTCATTTCACTTAATACCTAATTAAACGACATGCTTGTCTTTTTCTGCAAATCTCTAGTTTTATTTCATTTTACTTTTACTATTTCCACCAACTGTAATAATTTCTTTGTTGTATACCACTCTCTCATCTCCATAGCAATCTAACTTCAATTGCTTTCTCTAGCAATGCATTCCATCTCAGCATACTACCCACTCACTTCTCCAATTATTTTTTTCGGTATTCCCAAGCAATCATCACACGATAACTTTTTCACGATAGAGGCCGGAGCACAATCTCTCAAAAGAATCGGCCAAATTTACTCATTCTAAGCTGATTTGTGGATTCATCACGTGTTCAATTATTTACATTATTCTGAAATGTTCCAAAGGTACCAGTTGCTTACTACCGTTGTTATTTTAGAATTTTCATTAGAGTATAATACTATTGTAGCTGTAGTCTTTAAAAGGTTTGTTCTCATAAATATATTTCTTAGATAAGATGATGCTGTCAAAACTAAGAATTCTATAAACTTTTACTTTCTCCCTATACGTAGTATATAGAAAGCATTGTATTCGCAAAAAAATTCGACCTCCAGATTTCGACGGAAATAGATGTTTTGGGGCCCATAGAGCATGTTTTAGCTATTTTCCCGAACATGTCTGTCTATGTGTCTGTGTGTCTGTATGTCTGTCTGTCTGTGGTTAAAAAGTTTGTGGGCGCTCTATCTTAAAAATCAATTATCCGATCATTTTCAAAATTCATATTTAGAATTTTTCTAATAATACCAAAAGTTGATTAGTTTTGGTGAATATCGCTTAACCGGAAGTTGCGGTTTATCTGGAACAAAATTTTGTTTCTTAAATATCTCCGTAAAAATGCAATATAGGTATATACATTTACATACAAAAGTTGTAGATAATGTACTTTACTACAACTTTTGTAAAATACATTTTTTCATAACACTGATTGTTTAGGAGTTATTCCCCAATAATGGTTAACCGGAAGTTGTTGTTAATACAGAAATGGAAGTTTTTCATACATATCTCTGTCAGAATGAAATTTAGGTATATACATTTACGTACAAAAGTTATAGATAATGTACTTTGCTACAACTTTTGTATGAAACATTTTCCTGTAACATTCATTGTTTTGGAGTAATTTATATATTACCGGCATATGCTTCTGACGGAGAAAGTCATGTGTTGGCCACATGAGATTTTTTTAGCAAGACAATTCACACAGTATTACTTCAATAAACTGAATATGTCAAACTTAGTAATCCTATAAATTAATTGGCATATGAAATAATAAATATGTAAGAAGCCTTGCTGAGACAGAAAGCGTGGAGACTTCAACAGATAATTGTTTGTTCTGCAATTAGTCGTTTTGTTTCTTCAATTAATGGCAGCGGAAATAATTAAAACAAAACATCTTCACCGGTATAATTTCTCTCTTTTAAACAACATATAATTCACGTCTAAATTGTAGTTGATGTTGATTTCTGCACTGTGTGCTGTTCTTATGTATTGTTTTCTAATTATACTTTGTATATTACGTAATTAGCTGCCACCATACTTATGTTTAAATTTGTTAAGAAGTAAGATTATGTACTTTTAAAAATCACAAAACCCAGTAGTTTCTTTCCTTTCACAGCGTGTTTACAAGTAAACGCGAATGCACCTGAACGAATCTGAAGCAACAGCCCTTATCCGAGGCACCTGATAACCAGGTGTATCCCTCCATTAATAAAGAGCGCCAAAAATACGCGACAATCGAAGCGAGAGGGTCTCAACCAACTCTTCCTTCCGCATAATTAAATTTCCCCGCCGCACAATGGCTGACACGCCTCATAATTATAATCCGAGTAATTTAGCGGGGAAAAAAGGCACCCACTCCTCCTTAATTGTGGGGGAGTCTGCGCGAGGTGAAACACTGGACCCTTTCATGGCCGATGAGACAATGAAGTGAATGACGTCTCCGTTATGCATGCCACAGACTGGTCCACTGACTGGAGCTCGTTATTTTTAAATTTGAGGATTATTTCCCGCGTGCTTAGAATATTGGATCGCTGCCAAAAACTTAGAAGCGTAATCGTTAGGAATTCGTACTACGGCGGCGCTCGTTCAAGTCCTCTTCGACGTCGAAATGTCGCCGGCCAATTGGCTCCGATCCCGCGGTCACGTGGTCCCCTTAATCTCCCGATGATTAGATATGGCCCAGAATGCATTTCGGATTAAAACGTGGAGATGAATGGAGCGGAGTTATTACTCTGAGTGGGATGTTTCGAGAGGAAGAAAGCGGTTTCTTTTTAAAGACGGGGCTCCTTGAGGTTTTTTGTTTTCTTAGGCAGCGCCGCGCAAAAATAAAGCCCTTGACGTCACCCACGTCCTAGAAAGATGTAGAGAAAGTTGTGTTCCTCTGCAAAGGGTTGTTCAAACTGTTAAATAACCATATTTTCGAACCTTTAAATAATTACCGAAACTACTTCTTTCCGAATGATTTTCATAATCGTCGGCTTCCATTGCATCTAATTTACTAAATTAAATCACTCTTCATGATGGATGTTTTTATTTTTTTAAGGATATATATATAATTTGTCATTCTTTTACATATAATTCATCAATCGTTTACTTATCCCTTAAACCTCCCAAAGTAGTGATAATATATAAATTTATTGAGGCATGAGTAATACTGATAACTCCTCGTTATTTTCCAATCCAGTGAAAAGTGTTCTCCCAGTGTATCGTTGTGCTACACAAGGACTTCTCCAGCCAACAGCATTAAGGCTAATTCAGAAAATGAAGGTTAAACTACCTCAAGCTTCCTCGTGCTCATTAAACCTCATTCTTCAGCAGGGCTCTTAGCAACTAATGGCGGGGAGATTACGATTTAAACGGGAATTCTGGGTTGAACAGAGTTGCCAATTTAGTGAAAGATGACGTTGCTAAGTCTAACTACCTCATCTTTCTTTTAGCTTTCTTTCTTTTATTTAAGCAACTTCTCACAGTCAAACGACCATGTTAAGCCCACCACGTATTCTTAGCACGATATGTTTTATTTTAAATCAAACTAGAATTACACTCAGTCGATAAAAACGTAATGCTAATATTATACATTAAATTTGTAAAAAAATTAAACGTATTCTACTTTTAGAAGCAAATTTACTCGATTTAACGTTTCAACTTCTTTTTGGTAATATTATTTTTGGGTAAAACAACCTTTTACGATACGGTACATCTTTAACTATTCATTGACACATCTGATTTACAGACAGATTACCCTTCTGAAGCGAAAAACCCACTGTTTTAATAACGGCTGTTTTTTCGCTGAAATATATTTAGAACGAAAACTTGATTTATCGCATTTTTATGTCAAGTATTCCGCAGAGATAACAAAAACAGTGTAAAGGAAATGAGTCCAACCGCATCATGTTTTAAAGAAAATATTCCAGGGAGGAGATTCGGAGGGGTCAATGTACGGTCTACTCAGAAAAGAATTAGCACAGAACGAGGCTGAAATTTCAGCTGATAAAATAATTGTCCACTTTCATTACAGAAAAATGGAATAGGACAGATAGATAAAGCTATAAAAATTCATAGATGGATACCAATTTCAAATTTACTTTGATGATAAATTCTATAATATCAAAACTATTCAAGAAGAGGAAGTTAAATGGAATGGAATGAACCTAATCGTCACTTTCATTAATTAAATTTCCTATTTATCATAACTATTCTCGTGCCATTACTTCACAAATATGTAAGTAGTTTGAAATTAAGAAGAGTTTACAACGAGTAAGCAGAGGCATTTCGTCAATTAATCCCTTCTGAATGCTAAAGAACTAAGCCACATTAGCAAAATACAAAAATAGCCAACACAGTGCACCATAAAATAAATACTTTAAATTCTTAGCAAGCAAATTGGTAGTGTATTATTATGATAAAAAAAGTTTAAGATATTCCTATTTGAACTAAATATTCCGAATTTCGATCATTCAGAATCTTTATGGTGTTGGCTATGTCGAGTTAGTTTCCAATTGAAGTATTAGAATGTGGTATGGCCTTAGCGTATGCTCCAAAAAATCATTGATTCTCAGATGATTGCTTTATGCCCTATACATACAAAAAGTAAATAATGCTTCCTAAAGCGTATTCCGTAAAATACTTCTCTTTCTCCAATAGTTTATTATATGTTCCGGAAACGATGATGGTTTTTATCATATAGACGTTTGGAATTAGCTTTAATGGCAAAATATCCTTTTAGTCGCACACTCGTATCGGAGAGTATCACACCGGAATCGAACCCAGCTCCTCAAGAAGCGGATGAGGCACTAACTAAGACAGCTATTACTTTTGATAAACACGTTACGCAAACGTATTAGAACATGAAATATTTGAGTGCGGCAGGAACATTCGCAGGGAACCTCTATACGAAAGTTTCTAAATATAATCATCCATCTTTCCTCACAAGTTTATTTTCATGCGAAGATATGCTCCACTCAAGCAGAATGTGAAATACCAAGCCTAGGATCTCGTTTCCTGAGACGAAATTCTTAAGTTGAATTTCTAAGACATGAGCATCTTATTTTCCTTTTTTTCAAACTCCTTTCTTTTCAAGGGTTTCTCCTTAAACATTGAACGTATTTGAAAAAATTGAAGAAAAGAACATGTGAGTGTATAAGATACGATACGTTTGGAAGTCTTATAATTAATGATGTACGATATGATTAAAGGTTATGTTTCTTTTCCCAATATAATGGAATGAATATCCTACTAATAGTTTTTCTTATATACTTCTTCGTAGTGAGAAAAAATTAAATAATAAATTTGGGGGAAATACGAAGATTTCGTGGAAGATAACAATACTATTTAGATGAGAGGTGGGGAAGTTGAGCATACACTAAAATGGTGGATTCAACACATGAGTACACTCTCCAACACATGAGTACACACTCTGAAGTAGAAGCAGCACGAACTGAAGTTTTAGAAATGATTTCTCATTTAATGTATTCCAAAGGGACACATCTATCGCCGAGCAATGGTGGCAATGGTTTTATATTAATATTATCTACGTAATAATCGACAAAAATTGTTTTCGACATTAGTAGTTAGCTCCTGTTTAGGAGCAGACAGAAACTCAGTGTGATCAGTAAGATCCGACTGTATTGGCAATTTGCAGTTCATTTGACATTAGTCCAAACATAATTGAATTGTTTAATAGTAAATTACAATTTATAACTCTAGCGAATGTTATTAAAGTCAACGTAAAATGAAAATAAGAAACGCTTTAAATCAAAAAGTGACCTCTGTCATTATTAGTTTAAAATTAAGTAGTGGTGCGAAAATTAAGGAACAGTGACATCTGCTGACTTTAGCTCCAACAGGATGAAAAACGAGTCACCATTTAGAAAATTTCACGCTAAAAATAAAGCATTAAGGCATGGTTCCTAGACTTCCCGATTTTGGCTGGATGTTAAGGACTTAACAAATTGTTTCTTGTGACGTGACTGATGGTTTGAATTTACCGCTCTTATATTTAATTCCTTACAAATCGATAATCCCGTTAGCATTAGAATATTGGGCCCCACATCTACTGTATTTATTTATTGTGCATTACCACCGCAGTTAGTTACAGGACAGGTGGCGACGTAACTTATGAAGCAGCAAAAAGTAAAATTCTCTGTATCTATACAGTAACCCATTTGCATAAAATATAATAATATAAAAGTAGTAAAAAATATATCTATTATATGTACTAAAATATAATTATAAAGTATTCGAAATGGATCCATTAAAAGTTAAACGTATATTTACATAATCTAGAAATAGCATGACATTATTTGTCAAATACTTATCATGCAAGATTTTTCTGGGTTCCTGAAAGGCCTTCACGGGTACCGTAGCGGCCCACGAAGTCCTCACCGTTCTTCACCCTACCAGGCAATCCCCTACTTGGCTCACATTTCGTCAACAACAGGATCACTCATCGAAATATTCTATTTACTAATAACGTTAACAAACCATTTAGTATTTATTATTATTCAGATAAGGACGAAAATATAAGGTTCAGAAGGACTTCTGGCAAGAAAAGTTCTAAACTGCTTAAAAGGTCTCATAAAAGTGGTATCATGATTTGTAAGCAATATGACCGTAAAGCCGCAATGATGCTTCAATTTAGATGGCCCATCATAGGGTAGCTCGGTTCCTTCGTGGGGATCCCACGTTCGACAGACACGTTTCGGCTAAGATAAACATCCTCTGGTGAGTAGATCAGGGTAAACAGGGGTGTTCTTTCCATGATAAGGGACTCCCTTCATCGGTGCAGAATGCTTCAGCGAAGTTGATGACGATGTGAATTCATTCAGTAACGAACGTTAAATCAGTAAATTTATACACGGAAATAACTGATAAGACAAATTGTACTTTTCGGTCGTTTTTTGCAGACAGTGTATGAGAAGCCCTATCACACTCTACTGGCGGCTTTAAGAGTAAATAATGTAAATATAAATGCGATAGAATTTAATCGATAAGCCTTTCAGTTATCTAGATGTCATCTTCTGAACATTTATATTCTACGACTAGTTCAGGATATATTTTATTTAAAACGTCATTGATATGATTTAGTTAAAGGATTTTGATTCATGGAAATCCTAAGTTTAGATTTTTTAAATTTATGACTGTCTTATCTTGTTGAATACATGTCATTATCACACGTAATTAGTCACTTGTTTCTTGGAGTAGGATACGGAAAATTATATTTTCCACCTCTCCCATTTGCTCATGATTCTGATAACACGAAAGCTGCTAAATTATGAGTTGTTCTAAGTAATCAGATTAATTTTGGTCACACTGTACTAAATACTACAATAAAGGAAAGTCATGGAACTAATATTTGTTATACTTATATACTGTTATTGCATCAACTTACGTTAAGTTTTCTCACTTCTAGCGGTATTTTTTAGTAGGAAAAGCAACAGCTGATTTTCATCTTCGCCAACAAATCTAATTACCTCTTCAAAGTATATTGTAACTAATGGACACAGGACAGAGGATTCAACCAGCCTTCAAAGTAGTGACTTCACAGGTGATTCCGTGTACACAATTGTAGTCAATAAAATTTAGCAATCCCTTTCCTGAGCGATAGTTCTAGAATTACATCCATCGTTCGTTTCAATCTAAACTAAAAGCGAAATCGATACTTCATAAGCTCGCTTTGATATTTTGCATTTGTCAACGTCGTGTTTGCGAATCTACGTTTCCATCGACAGGGATTCTTCCGTTATTTTCAGACTTTTTAAGAGGAAATACATATATTTTCGTCGTCGCGGAAGCTTGTAGAAGAGTTAAGACAGCGTTAAACTCGGAGTGTCTCGTAGATAATCCCGCGAAGAGATAAACCTTAACACGCCATAACAAAGATATTCTGCATGCCTCAATAAATCCGCGCCGCGTTAGACAATTTATGAAGATCGTTCTTACGTGGTTAAAATGTGATCAAGCTCAAGTATTTGTGATAGAAACTATTATTTCTGGGAAAAAAATAGTTTTAAAAGAAGAGGCTTGTCACAAATATCTTTAAAAAGATCGAAAATTATAAAAAAGTATTTATTGGATCAAGATGAATTTTAACGATAGAAGAATGTTTTCACTCACTGGTAAATAGAATAGAAAAGAACTTCAAGATGAAATTCCACTTAGCACGAGGAAGCGTGCGCTTTAAACCCAAAGTTGAACAAGGAGTGAAAAATTGTGACATGACTAGGACTATTATATTATATTATAGGGATCACAGGGATAGCATTACTATCTCCCTCTAGCGACCAAAAGTGAAGCCAGGGGTAAAGGGGCAGATTGCGCATTTAGCCATGCTGGTGAGAACTTTTCGTATCTCCCTATACTAATACACGTTTTTTCGTGATTTTGCGGCTTTGATACAGAGTTATCAACGTTTGATCGAGTAAGTCGAACGCTTTGGAACACAAAATGCAGTTTGAGCAATGCGTAACACGAAGCAATTTTGTTATTTTCGCGTTTCTAAAGGTTTTATAGGTAAATAAGCAGGGGCTTGTTTCTGCCAGCAGCATGGTCAATTACTGTGCATCAGAACAGCTGCCCCCACAAAATGTTCCGAAACTAGAATCTTTGCATCTTCCTTATTTTTATTATTTCATTCATTATCTGAACTCTATGAATCAGAACGAACTTCAGTATTAAGCCACGGCGTTTAAATAAACATTTAATTGTGCTCTCAGCTGCAACTGCAGGTCTTGCATGGTATAAAAGTTCTCGTATTCGTCATTTTAAAAACGTCTACTGCATTTAGCCCCAATTATGAATTAGATCAAACATTTTTACATGCGGAAAATCTCTAATTACCCTGGAAAGCTACTATAATGTATGATAGAGTAGCTTTATCTCATTGCGGTAAACGATTATAATGAATTTTTATGCCATACTAGGTATTAATCAATTAAAACTGAGACGGATTAATATTATAATATACTTAAAATTAACATTATAATAATCAGCGAGGTTTCAATACAGTTTGCGGAAGGTTGGCAGACGATTCGTTCTTTATATTGCTCTAGCAGACGACACCGGCATCCGAGAAGTTTACATTGCAGGCATGTTTTATTTTCCATGATGAAAAGAATCAAGAGGACTTTGAGAAAAAAATCAAACATGATTGCTAAGTAAAAGGTTCATTTAAACTATATGAGTCTATGTAATAGGATAGACAAGCTTCTGAGTTCCGTATGAGAGAAAAATAAAACCCCAAAAATACATGTAGTTAAAGGGGAGCCGGCGAAAAGTTCTCACCAGTGCTCTGCGGGTTGCGTTATTTTTGGTTTCACTTTTCTGACGTTAGACTCCCCCTGTGATAGGGGTAAAGCATCCCTTTAACAGGAGTGGAATTGTAGTGGCATGGCAGTTTAGTGGTTAGGACACCTGCCCGGAAAGTGGGGGACCTGGATTCGAGTCCCAGTCATGCCACAATTTTTCAATCCTTGTTCAACTTTCAATAGAATAGCTTCAACTTTTGTAGCCCGCTTTAAATGCAAACGAATAGTTTAATAAATGGACGATGAAAATCGTCCTTTATATTAAGGCATGGAATGATAAGAGATAATTCATGAAAAAGTTCAGTCTAACTCCTTCCTATACAAAAAATGCGCCTCACTGTTTCCAGGTCATTCACTTTAGATATGCTTCATAGGTTTGTTAATAATAAGAAAGTTAGAGTGGGAGGAGAATAGAAGAGTGTCATTTATTTCACTCAAAATTTTCTTAGAATTGGAAAGGAAGATAAACGATCTTAACAAAAGAGAACAAGATAAAGACTGGATTTATAAACGAATTATTTGAAAAACCAATTATTCGAATAACCAACAAAATTAAAAATTATTAACATCACCTGCTTTTCGAGCAGCTTATAATTCGAATATGTGAATATATGGTGAAATATGACGTGAATATTCGAATACGTCCCGTTCAAAGTTTCAGTTAATTTTCATCGTCAGAAATAAAAATTCCTTTTTGAAAGAAATGAATGGTAACTAAACGGAATGTATACAAAAAACTTCTTTTGTTACCGGTAATCAATTATAAAAAAAAAACAGAAAAAGAAGTAATTTGAACGTTAAATGAGTTTTGCAATGACAGAGAAAATAATTCAGAAATCTAAAGGCGGTAGGGACGTTTAAATGCAACAAAAAAATCTGATGTGGCCAGCACATGACTTTCTCCATATATAAGATGTAAATATTATTCTACGACAGTATTTTCGAACTCTATATTCAATCTAAACTTGGAAGATATATAAAGATACAATTTTAAGTGATAATTTATAGCATATTATCTTTTACGTCACAAAAATTATAAATAATGTTTTTCGGAACATGTTCGATGAAAAACGATGAAATTGGCCTTTTGCCAGCAGCACCCAGAGCGCCCTCAAAATACATAATCAGCAACTTCCGGTTTATCAGTATTTCATGAATAACTCCTAAACAATCAATTATACAAAAATATGTTTCATACAAAAGTTATAGTAAATTATATTTTCTAAAACCTTTATAAATAATAGTATATACCTAAATATCGTATTAATAGAGTTATTTTGCAAAAACGGAAACGAGCTTCGAAAAGTAAAGCTAGACTTCCGGTCAACCGATTTACTCCAAAAACTAATGAACTCTGACAGCACCCACCACAGTACTATATATGAAGTTTGGTATTGATACGACTAATAGTTATTACGTTAGAGCGCCCACAAACACACACACACACAGACACACATACACACAGACATCATTCCGAAAATGGTCAAAACGTGTTCTAGGGACCCCAAACATGTATTTCCGTTGAAATCTCGGAGTCGATTTCTTTCATGAAAACAATACTTTATCTATACTACGTATATGGAGAAAGTAATAAAGGCTAAAGATGAGAAAGTGGAAATGGCAACCTGACGAGAGGAAGGGGAGACGAAGGACCGGAGGGACATAGAGAACAGAAAAATTTAATGAGCGCTGCATACTTTCATTGCTACATTCCGTATTCATTAGGTAACACACATATTATACACTGCGATTAACATATCAATGACTCTTTTTGTTATTTTTTCGATCAAACTGACATTCAAAAGTAAATTGGATCTTCCCTCCCTGAACGTGTTTATAGTTCATGATCCCCATTCACAGGATAATTACCGAGGTCAGTTAACCGAATAGCAACATCATGCAAATGCAATCATCCGTGCATTCGCTATAATTCGAATCAAGGACGTTGTGCGCACGGTATACTGACCCTTCCTCTACCGGCAGCTCACTGTGTGCTGCGTATCTTTGATTGTCATTCTGCTGGATAAGTTGATCGTAAGATCAGGTCTATGTACGTAAGGTCTACGATTGATCTTCAAATAAAAATTTACAAGAAGCATGTTTAAGGAAATAGACAGCAAGTAGGGGGAAATAATGTTCTAATGCAGGGTTTCCCAAACTTTTTCTGCAATAGAACACTTTGCAAACCTGGGAAGTTTAACGGAACACAGCTTACATTTAGGTTAGGTAATTCTACTTGTAAAATTAAAAAAAGCATTAAATTGCTACAAATTATTTATTTGGTAATTATTTTTAAATATGAAACTATAATATTGTAATAAAAACTTAAAATATGAATCAATAAGGCATGTTATGTCTTTTATTCTCCAATTCTCTATTGAAACTCCAAATTGTCGCGGAACACCTATTCAGGTTCAGCGGAACACCGGTGTTCCGCGGAACATAGTTTTGGAAACTCTGTTCTAATGAATTTTGATGCGTTCACTAGTGGGGGTGATTAATTCAGCCAATACAAGCCCACTTTCCTTCTCAGGTGCTACCTCAAGCTACGGCAATAATATCTCGTCTCTTCTTGAAAAGTAAATAAAACAATGCTCCGCTTCCTAAGAGCCGAAGACCTCAGACCGTTCAAATTTATTTGGAGTTTAACTAGTACAGGTTCTTCATGAAGTGTACTAAAGGGCTATTCGGTTACCTTTATGGGTTCTTAAAACTAGCGGTCATGTTTTCATAATGGTACCTCCACAGGGTCACTTTACCTCCTATGAAAATACTAGTTTTCAGGTCTTCCTGACGCCTTATGTTCAGTTATTAACAAATACCAATGAAAATAGCTGATATTTCATTTCTGAAAGTATGTACCATCATCGATAATAGTCCAGTATATTCGCTCCAATCTTTGTACCCGGAGCATCTGCATTCACCACATACCGAAGTAAATATTCCCTTTATTGGTAAACTAAACAAAAACATTCCTCGTTGTAAGACGACATGCAAAAATTGGATTATGCTTTAACTAAATTCTTAGCTACTTCCTAAGGGACCTCTATCTTGGGAGAGTAAGGAAAGAAAATTGCAAAATATTCTTTTCTTAAAAGAGATATATCGGGACGGAATAAGTTTTTAATATTATCTTCCAGCCTTTGCTTATTGTTTAATCATTCAAAAAGAAATGACTTGGTGTTTTGATACACTATAAGAAATAATATTGTTTGTGTAAAACTGAAATGAACACGAATCAAGAAGAGAAAAGAGAAATCTTGCTTAACTAAGGTGGTAATATTCCCTACGGCTGCTACTCTAGCCGTCAACCTTTCATGAACTTGACAGACAAGTAACTAATATACTGCCGTAGTTCCACGCAGTATTTCTGTATTTTATTATAATCTTAATATATAGAAATAGAATATCACACTTTGGGCGTTGTTTTTATTTAAAGAAAAACTCCAAAAATTCGATCATATAAAACATGAATGCTTTAAATTAATAGAATTCTTTATTGTTTCATGTAAAGGTTGTTCTGAACCTCATCCCCTCTACTGTAAATACCAAATATCCCTGGAGACGAACCAGGCGTACTAGTAAAGATGAGGAATTAAGTAGCGTACCCTTGCTTTCTTTGTTATATCCATAGTTACACCGTTGGAAAAGACTCATAATAATATAGCACTAATAGCCTATGAACAATTGATTTCATAGATTTATTTAATCCGTGACCAGGATGAATGTCACTATCCAGCATCACTCATACCTAAGAATGGTTCTAATAATCAGCACTATGAGCCAAACTGAGACAGATGTAAATTCGTATTGAAGCCGCTTGAATATTAGTTGAAAAGGCCATACCATTGATTGTAATGATCGTAAATATTATTGTAGACCAATATTTAATCCTTTATGTATACATCCTTCTTAATTTTTGTGTACTCTGGTCAATCATTTTGCCTATTTTTGTAGCTTAGCATGATATGTTTTAATAATAATAATGTATTATGCCTTGGGTATATTCCCATAGAGCAACACAAAATACAAAAATACTCAGAGTATAAAAATGTTTCGAAAAATCACGACAGAAATACAAAAATATATGGAATATAAAAATAATAAAATAATGCACTGAGAATTACAAAAATATGTGGAAATACAAAATAAAGTAAAACACAGCATAGGCAAACAGAGAATTTAGAACTTAAAGATAGACAACAAGAGGGAAAAAACGAGATGAACTCATCTAACACAAAATACTCGTTAAACATCAGCAGCTAAGAGATAGTTGAATAATTTTAACTTAAAAACATTCACCGAGCTTGAATATTTTATAGAGTCAGGTAAAGAGTTATGATATGTGAGTTTTAAGTGTTGGGAGTTGTGATATTTTATATGTATACATCCTTGTTTATTTCTGTATTTGTTATTGTATTTTTTTCTGTATTTGTTTCTGTATTTATTTCTGTAATTTTTTCTATATTTGTTTCTGTATTTGCTTCTGTATTTGTTACTATATTCATTCTGCAAATGTTTGGAAATTATCGCTATGGAATATTATTATAGAAAATGCACGTATTGTTTTACTGACTCAATGACAACGTTCATTTGTAGTGTCAATGTAAAATGTTTCAAAGGAAACTGTCCTCGAACATCTACCAAGTCCTGCGTGGGGCCTCGGGTTCCCCACCCGTGTTCAGAGGTCTCCTAAAAAGGAGAGGCGTGCATGGGCCGTGCGTAACGAAGGTGCGAAGGTAGGCAAACGTAAGGAAAACTGGGATAGAGGGGATTTCAAAGTGACAGACTGGCAGACTATCACACGGTGGAAGCGATTCCTCTTTGCCAGGAGAGGGGTAGGAATGCTCGCTGTATCTAGGAAGAGAGGTGCGTCCGAGGTCTAAATAGAAGCTGCTGCGTTCCACCTGGGAAAGTGGGGGGAGGGGGCCGTGGGGGAATACAGCGCGTGTGGAGTTGTCTCTCCATTGTCCCTCATAGCGACTCAATGGTCCTCTCAAACAGAATGCGAGACATGCCCATGTGAAGGGGAGGAAGGTGGATGGGAAATTAAATGGACGCTGCGGATACTCCACGTAATACGCAATAACAGTTGCCTCTGCCTCATCTTGGCGAATCCAAAGTTTTTCGCTTTACGTCCGTTGCAGGAGGATGTGTCATTAATTTGCATTTTTCTCTATATTCGCTATGGCTGAAACAATGAGAAAGATATTGAGGTATTATTGATGCTAGGTCCCTCATAATTAACTGCTAAGAAAAGTCTCTCCTGTTTACTATATGATGTGTCTTGTTAATGGCTGAAATAGTATGAAGGCTACCGAAGAAGAATGGTGCTGAATACACCCTGATCAATCCTAACTGAATGTTATTATGAAAGTTATTCATGGAAACTGCGATCCAATTATGTGTGCGTGTTTCAATCATAACATTCTGAGTCGAAGGGAAATGCAAAGGAAAATATTTTCACTCCTCATCTTGCCTAGTAAGTCTCTTCCCATCTCCTGAGTTTTTTTACAGCTAATGGTGGTGGAGTTCGGAGTCCAAGCTTCCGATTGAATCTACATGCAGATGCATAATACTGCAAGGCACTAGAGTGACAATAGCCGGACCAATCCTGACTAGACCATTGGAGCAAATAGCAGCTGAACGACTATCAGCCTGTATAATCCTCCAATGCAGAGTGCTAAACCTACAGGCGCTATTCATTTAAAAGGACCATACTCCTCTTTTCAACACTACACGTTTCCCACCATTTAATGTTTTCGATTAAAAATCACCTTAAAAATTATATGAATTTCTTCTTCCAATGGATTACTTACTTAGTTGAGAAAAATATGTATGATAAGAGATTATGATGTAACGAATGCATAATCTAATACAATATAGAAACTACATTGAAGGACGACTTGAGCTTATTTCTCAATCGAACTTTCTCTTCTTTGAAACTTTCAAATGATAGAATGCGACAAATACAGAAGAAGACAATGAATTTAGATCGAATTAAACCAAAAACTAACGATTATATGGCATATTTTACCAATTTAAATCTTTTAAAGGAGCCGAAAGGGAACGCAAAAACAAAAATTTCAAATTACCTTTTTGCAGTTATTCTCCTTGAAAGTATTCCATCGAAACATTTCAAAAGTATTCTCTAACATTTCGATTTCACGTTACCTCGAGTTAATCAAAATTTAGGAAGAATACATCGTCACGTTTTTAAGATAAAATCGATGAGAGAAGCAAATTCGCTTAAATTCGAAAGTTGGGTGCGGATGAGTCGTTTACTGGGTCAACAGGGTAAGACATACAGAGGTATTTTGAAAGAATTGGGTCAGGAAGCCGTCAAAGTTTGCACTAAACTTGTGACATTTTTATAAAGGTCTATCTTCGTGACAATATGCGAATAACGAGAGCTCCTCGCAAGCACACGAATGAGCTCTGGATTCCCAGGAGTGACGAAGGAAAAGTGTAGTACAATGGATATTTTGTCGTTATTAATTGTTAATCACTGAACTAAATAAATTTGGTTGAGAAGTAATGGAAAATGTAGGCCATGGAACAACCCTGAAGACTTAAATAATTGTGTACTTGGTCAGAGCCTGCATGGTAGTGACCGAAAATGTTTAAAAACATCAAAAATAAAAAACACAAACACACTTGTACGAATTCCACAAAATTTTTAATGAAACTGTTTACCGGTTTCGTACAAGTGTGTTTGTGTTTTTTTATTTTTGGTGTTTATAAATGAAGTTCCACCAAGTAACACTCGAGTTGATTTCTTTAACCGAAAATGTTTTTGTGGTATAGTTGTATAGGAAATGCATTGTTGTTATTGAAAGTACAAATCTGTGGAGAATGTATTTAAATATTTTTACTAGCTCAAGAGTATGATTCCTTACGGATTTTTTAATGTAAATGTTAGTGGTTTTAAGATACAAAAAAAGTCTCACTTGGCCAAGGTAAAACAATATAAACGTTGAGAGCAAAGACACTAAATTATTTCATTACTAAACATTAGTATCATGATAAACACATTTATAGTATAGCAGCTCTAAACTACATTCAAAGTATCAAAACAGGAACTCTATGAACACTCAATAACATTATGAGTGGAATGTGCAGATATGGGAACTGCTATTTCAGAACGAAAAGGCTCAGACCACAGTGGTCTGCCGCTAAATGGGTTCAAACCTCATTGAAGTAGTTGCATTATATAACGCCGTAGTAAAGTAACTCCTCTTAAAAAGCAACTACTCACATAGCATCGAAGTAATTACTGGTATTTACCAGAGGTATAGATCAAAATATGTAGTACGTGAGGTAAATGTTACGCATTGTTTCAATACAATTCTGGCACATCCGCAGCGAGCTATAAGTATCTAAATTTTGGGACGTGAAAGGTTATTGGTACTACTTAACTGTTATAGTCGCCTCGCTTTCTGCTATGGCCGCGTAAACCATTGCACTCTTTAAAAGAAGCCACCGCGGGCGATTTTAAATTGAGAGCAAGCTTGGGCTGGATTTTATTGGAAGTAGATGATAACTGCCGACTACTAGTCTAGCTACATACTTTGAGAATTTGTTTTTGAAAATCAATTTCATGTCTTTTCATCTCATACAGTTTCTGTTTCTTACGAAATGTTAAGAGGTAGATATTGTCATAGAATCTTCGACAACATCAATGTTATGAATAGTTATCCTATGTTAAAAACAATGGTTTCGGGACAGAATATCTAATGGTACAGAGCAGCGGTACGATATGATTACGAAAAAGCAAACACAGCTAACCTAATCTTTATTTTCAAGACATTACTGAGTGAATTGATGATTGGAGCCCTACAATGCATTGTCGAACCATGTTGGGTTAGGTCAGTTTGCTCGATCGTAATCCAGGACTTCCTTTATGGCGACTGTGACAATAATTCCCTTTAATAATATGAAACTTGTTTGTAATGCACAACATTTATAGACTTTTTCCCTTACGAGAATGAATCAGGGTGGGTATATTTTGGCTGATAATGCTTTAATCATCGTAAAAGCTATTTCTGTTTAAAATTTAATCGGTTTCCAAATTCATCCCACCTCAAAAACTATGGTAAGGAGATGGTTTCTGTGGTTTTGCACTAAAGTGGCAATGACAAACTTCACTCGTTTGCTTGAAATAATGTAAAATTGGTGATCTGCAAAACATACATGAAGGTGAGGAAGAATGAGGAAAATGAGATTCTTGGAAATGGCGAAGGAATTGCGTTTCTGGATTCATTAAGAACATCTTAAAACAGTAGCCAAGTGCCTCAGATCGAGGCAACTAAAGGATCCTTGATATCCGAAAAGTTATGTGAACGCCTCAAACTTGTAAACTTGCTAATTTAAAACCGTTCCTATTCGTGGCTAAACTATGGTGGTGATGGTTGGCATGAAGTTGCATTGAAGATGAATAAGAATGCGTTACAGATTATTTTAACAAATATATACAGCCTTGTGTAGCAACAATCGACCGTATACTGTATGTGAAATACTATGGGTTGAAAGAGGAATAATCAGCAATCGAGTCTGTAATTTTTGTGTCCAAGAGATAATTAATTTAAGCAATTCCCGCCTCAGGGTGTCGGTATCGGAATTCAGCACTGTCAAGTTTCACGCCAAAGTCAAGATTCAAGTCGTTAGTCTCTTGATAAATGAAATTGATAATCTAAGAGTAAGTTGAGGGATGAAAGGAGAAGATACAAGATAGAAAAGGTATAGGTGAATGAGCAAGAAAAGTGAATTAACGAAAGGAATGATAGAAACTACCAAATAATAGTCGAGATTTTGAGTTCATATTTAAACCTGAATTTTAAGGGTATGATTAATATGTGGATTCTTTATCAATGGTAAAATTCATGTCTAATCTGGATCTAATTTTAACTATCAGAAGCCTAATTTATTAACAGAGCATTATAAAACAAAATCCCGAAGGTAAATAGTGATTGTAGTATGATTGTATATATCAAAGCACACGGTCAAGGGGTCATTAGGGGGAGGTCAAGTTGTACATGTAATGATAAGCTGGATGAATATATGCTAGGATACGCATAGAAATCTATGGTAGACTTTTATAGGAAGTGCGTGAAAGATTCTCGATTTTCTGACCATAGATTACCTTTAGCTTTATTAGCCTTTTAAATCAGGTTGATTATAACTAAGGTTTCTGCGTAAACAACAAGAGAGAGACTATGAATGATACGCTCTAATTGAATTTATGCTCGAGATAATGAATAAAAACAGTGTAATTTTCTACACTTTTATTTAGCTGACGTTTCGCTAACGGAGTTGCATCATCAGCACCAGATGATGCTACTCCGGTAGCGAAACCGGTCGTTAGCTAAATAAAAGTGTGCAAAATTACACTGTTTTTATTCATTATCTAAAATGGCTTTCCACAAAGTAACGCCTGATCATCTAGATTTCATGAATTTATGCTCTTCGTCAAGTGTTTATACACACCGTAAAGCCGTGTTTATTAGTAATGAAAGTGAAGGAAAAAGAGACCTATACCAAAGCAGGATTCACCAATTTATGCCATAATTTCGAATCAAACTTCTCTTTAGTCATTTCCTCGATATTAACCTCCCTGAACTAAACCCAAGGACGCTGAACAACTTTCGATGGGGACCTTTATTAGACCTCCGTAATTGCAGATGAAGTCTTACAAGTGACGCCATTTATATGCTTAAATGACCGACCTCACAGCTACCAAGCATCGCACGTGCATAACTGCATTCCACCCGAACACTTTACACGCATTTCATAAGAATAACAGTCCCAAAGAAGTCAATAGTCTCTTGTATCAAAATACGCTGTGTTTTCATACATTTGGATAATTATATGTTGCTGTTCAAGCAAAAATTCACTTAGATCTGAAAGAGTTTGCCAACCTAAGTTTGAGTGCTAGTGCCCTCCAATCCAAGGTCCCAGGATCGAGTTCCGACCGCCCCCTTTTCACCTTTTAAGGGAATGTAGGCTTGAAATTGTCAACTGTTACGATCTCATTTGCAACTTTTCAAAGACTGGATGTTTTTGGGAGTGGTTTGAAACAGAAAGAAGTATATTAACTCACAAATTGTACTCTTTGGCATCACGGAATAATCGCAGTTGTAAGCGAAAAGTCTAATAAGTGTAGCTGCCAATTCCGCAATTATTTTACTATCTAATGTTTTATCTATATCTTATATCTAGTAATTTTATCTGTATTTTAGCGACATTTTTTATCTTTCAGAGACTTTCCGCACTCTATGGAGCGTGTTCTGCTATGAAGACACTACACTATGAACTTTAAACATGACATGTTTCACTTATATTAAAATTTAAATAGTATTACATTTACTTCATAAACAACTTAATGTTTATACTACACATATGATTTGTAACATTTCCGAACTGTTGTCCTATTTATGAAAACTTATACAAATAACGAAAGCTATTTGAACTACATTTTATCTAATTCTGCGTGAGCTTAGAGACTTTTGGCTAATTTTCAGAGTACCTAAAGCGACATTTTATACTTAAATTTGCATATCTACTGTTAAGACATCAATGTAATCGAGATAGTATTTAAAGCAATATAATCTCCGCGATATAAAACGTAGCTGATCCTAAAAAAATTCACGGCAAGATCGACGGCTACCACAGATTCCAATCAACGCTGAGCAAATCAGCTGACTCGATTGACCCGCACGTGGCTTCTGAAATTCCCCCATCGGGGCGGACAGGCATTCTGACCTCTTTGACGCATTCGCTCACCAGGAATTTATCATTAGTGTGTCGACCTGAAGAAGCACTCACAGCAGTGTTTTGTTTTTGCGAGAGAGAGCGATTGCGAGATGAACGTAAAAGCGGTGATGAGGAGCGAGCGAAGAATCTTATTGTTTTTGCGGAACGAGTGAAATAATCAACAGTCGGGGTCACGGAAGGATGCGCCAGAGCGCAAACAAAGTGAAGAGTCTGATTCTCGCCTTCACCTTCGGCCCTCTTAAGAAAGAGTTTCTTTGGGGACTCTCTATCCACACGTCACTCTGCACCCTTTTCAAAATCAGCATCCTTGTGTGAGGATTCCTCAAATGCTGAAGGCACATTTACATACCCGCAAACCTTTCTTCTACGTTGCAGTATCTTCCCTTGTCATGATCCTCTAGAATTCAACTTCTGCCATCTTCTTGCTTTACTTCAGCACGTTTATATGTTATATCCACTTTTTTCAAAGTATTACTCTCTATTTCGATTAACCTACACATTTTTAATAATATTTTCATTAGATGATTGATGGAATGTTAGATAGAAAAATCTAATGTGGCCAGCACATGACTTTCTCCATATATAAGATGTAAATATTTATCTTCGACAGTATTTTCGAACTCTAGATTCAATCTAAACTTGGAGGATACACACAAATACATTTTTTGTAATTTTTGTAGATAACTGTATATACCTAAACATCAGGTTAATGGAGGAATTTTGCAAAAACGGAAACGAGCTTCGAATAATAAAGCTCGACTTCTAGTTAACCGATTTACTCCAAAAACTAGTCAACTCTAACGACACCAACCAAAGTGCTATATTTTTATAAATTTAGTGTTGATACGACAAATAGTTTTCATTTTAGAGCGCCCACAAAGTACATAGTCAGCAACTTCCGGTTAATCGGTATTTCACAAATAACTCCTTACCAATAAGTGATACAAAATTATCTTTCACACAAAAGTTACAGTAAATTACATTTTCTAAAACTTTTTTAAATAATAGAATATACCTAAATATCATATTTATGGAGATATTTTGCAAAAACTGAAATTTTCTTCGAAGAATAAAGCTCGACTTTTGGCTGACCGATTTACTCCGAAAACTAATCAACTCTGACAGCACCCACCACAACACTATATATGAAGTTTGGTATTGATACGACTAATAGTTTTTAAGTTAGAGCGCCCACAAGCACACACACACACACATACAGACACACACACACACAGACATCATTCCGAAAATGGTCAAAACGTATTCTAGGGACCCCAAAACATGTATTTCTGTTGAAATCTCGAAGTCGATTTTTTCATGAAAACAATACTTTCTCTATACTACGTATATGGAGAAAGTAAAAAGAGACTTTTCAGTCTCAATATCGTCTTAACAAAGACCTAATAGACATTGTGTTAATGTATATCTGTATACTTCTCAACCTAAAGGACAGATCAAACCTCGACCTAGAGATGCCAATACAACTAGTTTTCATAACGTCGCTGGATGCACCCTAAAAGTCGTTTAAACCAATGGAAAGTGTCAATAAAAATCATAATAGCTCTTCATTGCATATTTTACTTTCCAAAAACTCTGATTCACATTTTCAAACGCAATCATTATTATAAGAAGTTTTATTACATTTCAGAAAAGTGAATGAGGTCTTTATTAGCCTTTGTTTCTCTACAAAGCCGATGCTTTCAGAGCCCAATCCTGAGGTAAACATGTAGAAATACCTTCAGAGGCTTACCGCTGACAGAAATAATGAGTCACAAACACCTTAAACTGTCAAAGAAGGGTGACAGTTTAAGGTGTTTGTGACTCATTATTATGTAGAAATACGGAAATAGTTCAAATACCAAGAGAGAAAATATTTCGGCTGAAAAAAGCGACCAAACCCGCATTTCATATTTAAACTTCGTATGCGAAGATAAATCGGATACCAACGGAAAATCGAAAGGTGAATAAATGAAAAATACCCATGTGAGTGGGACTGGAACTCAGGTCACTAAACCAGTCTCCACTTCAAATTCGCTCCTGCTCCTACTGGGTATTTAACCACACAGGTAAACGTATATTGTCCTTTCTTATTCACATTGGCAATGAAAAAGGTTGAGCTGAACAACTATTGTTTTCAAAATTAATTATCAAACAGATTCTAAAGGGTTGAAGTGGAGGAAAATGCGTATAAGTAACGTAATTTCCATAATATTATACTCTGTGAGTATAAAATTAAGGCAAATATATTATTTTAAAATGTCTATACGGAGGTCATCTTAAATAGCCCCTAACCCTAGTTAGCAAATTCATAATTGCTCCGATCTAAAAATATATTTTTTTACCTGCTGAAATATATAAAACACTTTTCCGACCGAATTAAAAGACAAAGAACTACATATGTCTCCTCAGAAATTTAAGTTTCCTATAAATAGAGACAATCAATACAAAAAGGATTTTTTCCCTGAAACACAACTTCTGTAATTATGCTTATAATTGGGGATAATTGATCGAACTTTAAATAAAATAAGATCGACATTTTTCTTCAATTTCTTGGCGGAAATTTTATTCATTGGAGGTGGTTCAGTGCAGATAATTTTCTTCCTTCACAAATATTACTTAAGGAGATAGTGGAGCATCGGCGATGATAATGAGGCCTAAAATCAACATTTCCACCTCTTTTAGTATTTGGCGATCAAAAGTCAAGAGACGAAATTACAGATTTCCCAAATTGATGATTTATCACGAGATTTATACGCTCACATATTTAGAAGAAAGAACGATAGCCAAATCTTGTTTATGGATTTTACCATACATCTGTTATTTAAAGCGAGACCACTAGTTAATCAATATTTTTTTCTCTGCTTACACATAATACTACAACATTTATATTTAATTAATTTTCTAATTCGTATAAGTATTTCCTTACGTTTACATCAATTGCTTCCATTTGATGAATTCTGATCCACACAGGACCTGATTGCGATCATTTATATTAAAATATTAATGAAATGGACATAGAAGGAAACTTCAATATGCAAGAAAATCAAACCCAAAATAGAAAAGCAACGCGATGAAATTCTCACATGCAGCGCTAAGCGTGGTCCAATATATTTATATATTACCCGTAACAGGTCACCACTCCAACATTACATAACTCTGCCATGAAAAATGGCTGAGTATGACAAGTATTCTATAAAAACTAAATGACAATCAATTGGCCTTTTCAGTCATCCTATTTGTCCAAATAATCTCTCTCTCATTTGGCTCGGCTTAAAAACCACCCCAAATTTGGCAATTGCTTTCTCACACAAGAGCAAATCGATAGGAGAAACTTTCATTTTAAATTTTCGCCTCCGTGGTGACCCACTTAAGGGCTAGACAGGCGCACTAGCCAACTGCATGGAATCTTTTGATAACAGACGAAGGGAACAAATCCAAAATCTCCAGACAGTTTCCCCCACCACTCACTTGAACATATATAATACTCCAAACTGCAGTCGCCTCGGGAGGTCACTTTAATCAATTAGCGATCGCTTTAGCTCCAATTCCAATCTCATTTTAATCTACATATGAGTAGCAGTGGCGTAGGCTCTTGGGAATGAGATAATACATGTAAAATTGACAAATGCACTGCGGTATTGTGTGTAAAAGCCTTTAAAACTCCCCGCCATTAACTGGAAGCTTAAACCATTCACTGAAACCAAACGTTCTCGCTGGCTACCCTTCTCTTACGGTTTTACTTCATAAAAATCAAAGATGTGCAGATACAACCAAACTATTACATAATTCCACTACATAGGAGTGAAATCTTACAGCGAAGCTATAGAGCTCTCTGTCACCTGCAATTTTTATAGAAATCAAAAAACGAAAAGCTGGTTATTAATCTCTTTACCAGGACATAAATAATTTGAATTCCTAATAATTATTAATATAATTTATGTCAATCTGATTTAGTAAGCTAATGTTTACAATATTCGTGAATTAAAATATGAGATTCTTCGTAGTCAAATAGAACCTGAGCTTCTAATTCTTCCAAAAAATCATTGCAAAGATATAACTGAAAGCTATAATCATTGAGTTTTCGCATTTCCTTAAAGTGTAAGGGAAATCTGGTCTATGAGGGTTTAACGTGCATAGAAAGATTCTAGCCATTAAAGCGATGAATACAAAACTACTGAAAATTGGGAAATTGTGAAAAAGCTATGTAATAAACATCATTAGGAGGTAGCCCTGAAAGATTTTCCTGTTACATATTTCTTGTATTGTTATGTAAATATGCCTTATAATTTGTACTGTAGAGGATGTGCTTTGATCCTAAGTTTATGGAAAATAGAGAATCTGACAGTTTTAAAACAAGATTGAATACTCATAAAAAACTGGATCTGTTTATACCCTAACAACTCAGAGTTAAAATTCCATTGCTGAGTATAAAACAAAAAAATATTTGCACCAAGAGTTAGCTAAATCCATGGGAAAATCATTTATCAATTAAAAATATGATACCTAAAGAAACAATTTTTTGATGTAGACATTCAAGACGTTTCGGTTTACCAAGCTCAATTAGAAGAAGTTTATAATAAAATAATGTTTTTCTATTGTTATAATACAATAACATTTTCGCTGCAACTTTTAATCTTCCTTGGTTATGTGCAAGATACCATAGTTCCTTCTACACTCTACATTGGACAATACTTGAAACTGATTCCCTACTTGAAGATCTCTGACGCTAAAGTAATTTATTACGGATAAATTGGACGAAGAATAACATAAATATCTCCTTTCAAATCAGGACGAGCAATTTTCAAAAAGCAAAAGTCAGGGGACAGCTGATTTTCATAGCTTCATACACGATGAAAGGAATGCAATCAAAGACGCACGTCCGATGAAATTGCCCTCTAATTCAAGCAAAGAGAGCACTAGGAATGTACACTCCTGGCAAAAATTAACGCAGCACCTCCCTAGCGATCCTTACGGTCGGTGGTGCGTTAATTTTGGCCAGGAGTGTACAAAGTCCTCCATATACTCATCAGCATGAGTCCTAAAGTAAATTTCTAACAAGCAAATTTTTCTAAGCAGAAGATGAAAACTTAAAAAATACTGTTGAAATTTAAAATATCCCAAATTAGACAGCGAAGGTATTACATCCGTTGTTTAGCTTCAAAAGAAATACTTGAAGTTCACGCTAAAGGAGCCTCCTCAACATCAATTTTATGTTGTCACTTCCTCATAGTTTGTATTAATCAATTGAGATGGAACTCTTTTATTTGGCTTCGATAAAGATATATGCAAGCAAATGTAAGCGATCGGTTGTTCTTTGAGATATAAGACCGTTAGAATCCAAATCACCTCTTTAAACGATATAAGCATTACTAAATACACAAAAGATTATTTTAGTTCGGAACTGCGACGTTATTTAACCACTCTTATTCTGTGATAGCATGAAATGCTCTGAATTGTTATTTATTTTGTGAAAATGTGTCGACGAGGAGTCGTCCAGTGTAAACTTGAGGCTCCAAAAGAGAGCAAGACTAAACATTCACAAACAAACTTGAACTTGAAATTCACAGATTTAAGTATGTCTAAATCTGTGGAATAAATTATAAGATTGTCTGTACTTCTCGTTCCATTTTTTCCACCGATTTTAAGTCAAATTACTAATTAACTCCATTTCAGGCTATTCCACTGTTCGAATTGCAACGGAATACACATGTAAACAAAGCTGTTACTCCCATAAAAACAAATGTTTTATCCAGGAAAAATTGAATCTAAATCTAATATATATAAATTTGTCATGAAGTTAACACGGTAAATACAGTTAGAAGAGAAATTTAGCGCAAAGAACTTGTTTACATCTCATCGCAGATGTGTTTCAACTTCCTTATCAAGCCACACAGCTAGGAAGAACATTCAGTTCGCAAAACAATGCGGATAAGGAATTCTAGGGAAATCCATTAAAATGGAAGGTTTCCAACTCAAGCTGCGCCAATACACTTCTTGACATCTATCATTTTAAATGAACTCTTCGTAATAGAACGCCCATTCGGCGAGTTGTTAATTTAGGTTATTTAGTGATTTCGACTCGAGATCGCGAAGCATCTTCATTTCACTCATAGAAAATCACCATTGATGAGCCGAGTTGGTTATCGTAAGAAATATATTTGACGAATTCAGTCAAAATATACTGCACAAGAATGTATTGTAGCCACGTTCAATCCATGTCACTATTCGCGATTATATCACCTAGATTCTTATTTTTTTATAATAGATGCTGTAATGAAAGCGTGTAGGAACGGCGCACGCCGGCACTACGGTTCCGCAGACCATGTGGTTTCCAATTGAGAAGGGGATGGAAAGGAAGGTGACGTCACGGGGATTCGTGAAGAGAGGCAAAATGAATCACGGAAGAAGTTTCATTTCAATCATATACGTCACACTTTGATATAAGAGTATGGACAGATAAAATAGGCGACCATTTAAATCGATGACATTGATACGCTCACTAAAATGAGCGTTCAACAAAAAGAATAATTAAAAGGTGGGATGAAAGAATATAGGAGCGGGATGTGATTAATAATTTCAAGCAGCCAGGAAAAGCATGGTACATCAACAAATGTAACGTTTTACAGCAATCTAATACATCGTCGATGTAATGAGATCCTACCCTACTTGTTTTGGCATATATACATACAGTGTGTCACATAGAGCGTATAAGTAGTAGAGTAAAGAGTAGAGTGTAAAAATAGAGCAATTATTTACCCAATTAAAATCCGAATTTATGTCGCAAAAATATAAAAAAATTCTTAATATGCATTTTGGAGATTCACGGCAAACTATTTTCAATGGAAAAGTGTACAGGATTCAAAACGGAAGTGCATTTTCTTACGGAAATCTGAATTTAGAATAATTAAGATTGTTTGGGTTATATGGAAATTTTTGCAATCCAAAATAGTGAATTGAATACTTAAAAATAGTAAATATACACTTTCTAAAATTAGCGTTAATATTCTTTTGAATTAATCTAACTAAATTAAACCCGCTTCTCTTATTTGAATATGCCATTTGTTTCCCTTCCCACATGGTTTCTATATTCTCGACGTTGCTACCTTGTTGTTACATTGACTTTCACAAATAAAAGCCCACTTTTTTCTAAGAATCCCGTAGCTAAGATTGCAAATTATCCGAGGACAAAGTATAATGCTTAATTTTCAGCAAGCATAAACCGTTTCAATGCCAAATACTTAAACTTAATAACGTAAACAAAACCATCAATTTAGTACTACAACTTCAGGAGGAAATCAGGTGTGCAAATAAAAGCATTCAACGAAAGAAAACCAAAGCATTTCTCAATTAAAATACTTTATTAAAAAAGGTACACAAATTGGGAACAATTTCACTCGGTATAAAAGTCATAAATAATAGCATCAACTCATCAAACACAGGGGGGTAACATAATTAGGGTAAAATGCGGAAAACAAGCCCACCAATGGAATCGAGCGCTTGTACAGTCATTAGCATACTGAAATACTGAGCGAATGAAGTGCTATTTGAATTGGAGCTCTATGAAAGTGGGAAGAAGTATTCCTAACGCAAATCTTGTCGTGACAGCGATACTTTCACGTCAAATGCATTCCGATGACACGTGCTATTGCTATTGAAATTCGATCACGTGATTTCCCAAAGTTTTCCCACGGAAAAAGCATCGTGTGGCCTACGGTGACATCAGTTCCACCGCCAAAAAACGAGCGACAGAAGGCTTCCGATCACCTAACACTGCATTATTGATTTTTAATTCAACTCCATATGCTATCGTACGAAGTTGATGTATATTAGCGTGCACTGAACACGTGTTGCTCGTCGAGTGCCTTATCACAGCTTAGATCAGCGAATAAAACCCCAACGGCACCTTATTAAACGCCTCCTTTCAGACACTTAGGCCTAAATGCTTCGAATCCGGCCGCCGTTCGAACATCAAAAAGCAGAAGGATAGGGACGAGCCAATCAATCCTAAAAATACGTCTCGTTAAACACGAGAGAGCGATATTTACAATGCTCGGAATCACGGCTCTGCTCCTTGGCGGAATAAATCAATGGTGTTGCATCCTACTCGTAACGTCCTCAACTTTCCTCTTTAGCTATATTAAAGGTAAAACTCCCCACTCAACGGGAAAAGTAGAGGTTTTATAGCACAGTTTCTCATGGCACCTCTCCAACACAACTCGAGGGTCTTTTCAGATACCTTAAGAATGTGGCATTGGTCTAAAGCCCTTAAACATAAGACCTGGAGAGGTGTAGGAAGTACTTCAATACCTCCCTCACTCGAACAAGAGTACATCCTTCACGGAGGACTTGTGGAAAGCCTTTTCCACGGTGGAACTTCACTCCCTTTCTAGAAACGAGAAATTTCAACGTCAATACAGCACTCGCGAGCGCACTGACTGACAGTGATACCGGTAGGCACGGACGCAATCCAGCGCGTAATCCTTTCAGGCGAATAAACACGTACACGAATGTGAAACACCGACACACGAACTGCATCCAGCGTCGTCTCACTTCCCCGTAATCGGTTTAACCTCTTAAATCGTACACAGGAAATATGCAGAGTAAAAACCAAAGGCGTCGCAAATAACAAAAAGAAGCTCAGCTCCAAGCTACAATACTCAACTACGACAGGCTCGTGAAATGAACGCGTGTGACATATTTACATGTGTCAGACGTGGTGTGGCGACGATTAAGTGAGGCGGACCGTCATCCTGGGCCGTCCTGGAACCAACGAAAGGGGGCAGTTCTTGCGTCGTGTCACGTGGTCACTACACTGTCCCACGACCGCATCCTCCGCCTCCTGTGTCGCCCCACGGCCCCCGACCTCCCGCCGGATCCTGCTCTTGGGGCCTTCCGGAGAGCATCCGGGGGGCACCCCCCCTTCCTCCTCAGGGGCGTTGCCCCCATGCACCAAGAGGCCCTCGGACTAAGGCGGAGAGACGGGGGGGGGACGCATGCGTGCGTGACACGGGGGTCCCGTCTGCGCGCCCGCCGGTCGGGGGGCGGTTCGAGGGACGGCGGTGTCGGACGGCGTTATAAACGGGCGGAGGCCGCCCAGCTCGGAGCGAGGCGAGTCGGGAAGTGGCTCTGCCCCGGGAGAGAGGAGGCGAAGGGGGCGGAGGGGCGTCTCCCACCCACACCCCTCCGTCCGTGGGCACGACCCACGTGCGCCCGGGGGGGCCACGGGAGACGAAGCGGGGACCCACGCGCGTGGGCCACTCTGTGTTTGGCACGTTTTTTTCCCTCCCCGCGTGCGTCGAGGGGCGGCTGTAAAGGGACGGAGGGGGCGTATTAAAGACGCGAAGGACGACGCGGATCTTCCAGACACTATGCTGCAAAATCCTCCACGTCGCTGTCTTAGCGACTCGTGTGTGCTCCGTGTTCGCAGTGTCACGCTTTGGAGATGGATACGGGGGGATGACATGGCCTTCTTGACCCGACAATTTCGGCTGCGACCCGAAGGCTCCCGAGGAAAGAAAAAGTTGTCTGCTGGTTTACAGTGATTCGTTGAATAATTTGGTTGAGTAATTGGTGCCGAAAATCGGATCGTTAAAGCGTCAAGCGTCGGGTTAATTTTGTAGTTGATCGCAATTATGGCACATGACTAATTTATTATCCGGGAATCTCTGTGGAAAATATATGCGCTTGCACAATTTAAATATTTTGGAAATGATCATTGCTTAAATATATATTTAGTGAAACATTTTTAAACTTTTAGCATCTTTTCCTTATTTTCTTTTGATACAACCTCGACAAAAGAGTATAATATTAATCCTATTCTATTTAAGGAAGAGATGTTTTAGTTCTGTACCGTTACATTTTATCAGTCAATAATATTTCTTCCGGACGACGAACCATAACTACTTCCCGGTTAGCGAAAACGCCCAAGTTCAGTACAGCCCCGTTGTCGCTTCGAGAGCCATCGTCGAACCTCTTCAAACCATTCTTTCGCACCAAATCCAAAACATAGTAATCAATCAAAAGTTTTGTATTACGTATAAATTTTTACGCATTGTCTTTTATTAATTTGAAATCAATTTAATTTAAGAGCAAAGCACGCAATTTTTATAATGACAACCGAAACATGGCGTTAAGTATCCCAACTTTAATCATCAATCTTAACTAGTGACTTCTACGTATCGGTTCCTCTTAATATGTAAGAAAAACTGCTTTTATTATTAGCTACCTATAATCCGGAAGGGATTATAACAATTGCCTGTGTTTGGTGTGGGTTCAAATTTCAATTTTTCGGATCGAATTCGGTTTCCATTCCGACAAAAATACGGATTTTTCGGTTTCCGGTTTCTGTTTCCGATCGGTTCCGGTTAACCGCTCTAATTTTTTTCCGCCTCGGAAAAACCAAAACTGCAGCCCTTAGGAATGCCACTAAACCGTCAGTCTTTGGGGTGAGAAGCACACCTTTGGCAAGCCCAGGAGGAGACGGGGGAGGAAATAATCGGGCGATTCGGAAGAAGGAAGTGTGAAGAAAGAGGCTGGAAAGTGGAGGGGGTGCTGCGGAGGCAAAGATAGGGTCATCACTATGGCAACGCCCGACCTTGGTAGAGGCCAAGGGAGTGATAGGGGATTGGTGACGCAGGGGAGCAATGGGTAGGGGTTGTACGAATGGGGTTAGAAAGGGGTTTTACAGACTCCGCTGGAAAGAAGGTAGGTCGAGGATCCTCCGAATGTGAAGCAATCGCCGAAATAGCGGTAAATAAAACGGAGTAATTCCCACGGATGAGCGGATCCCTCTCGGATTTCGGATGTAGCGGAGGGATGCCATGTTGTTGTTGGAATGCGGAATTTCATTATGCTTTCGATATATATATTTCTCGCGCGGCAAAATTAAATTCCGGATCGATTTGGGATAGGTATGGTGCCAAATTGGATTCTATATGACTGCAATCTTTTTCCGGGCCATTCTTCTTTTTTCCCTTCGCGTTAGCTGAGATGGAAATTTCTTCCAAGTCGTCTTCGAAAAGGTGTTTTCTTTGTCCCATTTTTCATGAATTATTCAGCCAGAAATGTTTCTTGGCGTTGCGGATGTTTTTCTGTTAAACTTTGTCGATAAATAATCGAATCTCCAAACGGAGAGGGGATGATTTGTCGTCCTTAAAGGGATACCCACTGTTTATAATAATAATTATTCCCTACTATAGTCTAACGTACTAGTATCTATTTGTCTTATCCACATCTCAACCTAAAGTAGTATGGTAGTATCAGTATGTATATCTTCGTCAGAAATCAAGGGGCAATATGCAGGAATATTCGCTTAAAAGTCGAGAGTCAGGAAATGCACAACTTGCAAAACTGCACATTATTAAGTGCCATATCCCCTCATTCGATAAGACTTCTTTTTGAGTATATATTGGCGTCCGTTATGATCCCAGACAGTTTAATGATTCCCCAAAGAAATACGATTAAAGTTAATCGTTCGTAGGCTCTATTGTTTTTGCAGAATTAAATTAAAAAGAATCATTTTATTCACTTGAGATAAGTTTGGTAGAAAAATTATATGAAGATTCAAATTCAGACGATCAAATCAGTAGATTTTGGCTAAAATTATGTGAGCGTAAGATATAGGGATTTTTTCGGAAAAGTTTTTTTTTATTGTATGCCCCATCTGACCTAAGCAATGATGAGAGATGTTAGATTCTATTATGATGAAAGAGGGGAAATATATTAAATCTACTTCTATATTCCCCATTGAAAATCAACGGGTGCTTCTGTAAGCAATAATAGACATAAGATATTCCCAACTTTATATCAACTTACTTGTATCCGTAACATATCCACGTGATTGAATTTTATGAACATAAAAGTGTTACAGAACGGAGTCGCATTAGTTCTTTCGATAGAATAGACTACTCCGAAGGATAAGAAGCGTTCGTGGGATCCTCGAATCGTTACTTGCTCTGCAGCGTTCTTAACGCTTAACTTTTTTCTCATAAGGACAAGTTTCTTTCATTATATTTTAGAGTGACATAATTGGGGCGGGGTGAGAGAGGCAGATACCGCATTCTGTTTTGCTTTGGGGTTGCTCTTGGTCGTCACGCCACCACCAAACAACTCTGACATATTGCTGAATTTCATGAAGCTCCTCGCCGAGCCTTTATTAAGCGAGACTAGAGTTCGCCTAAACTTAATCCACCGTCCGCTATAAGATATAAGATTACGTAATCTCAGGCAAATCTAATTTCAGAGGAAAGGACATACTTGCAAACAGTCGAACAAGAAAGGAGATAATTGTAAGATTTCCTTTTTCGTACGGAGCGGATATTTATAGAACTGTGTAAACAATTCATCGTAAAATCTTGTTATATTCACCTTGGTCGGAGGAATTCTTCGTGCGAGTGTAAGGTCTTCGCTTCTTTTTTTACTTTGAATCCACTGCTTATGCAGAGCTCTCGTGCGAGCTTTGAAAACAGTCATCTGTAACGAAGATGGTTTACCAGCGAGTGAGATATAATCTAAAAGTATCGGTAAGTAATGATTAAGAATAAATTACATTGGAACTCACTTAGATTCCTTTTTCCAGGAGCCTGAGACATTCATTTTGTTCCCTTAAAATATTTGCCGAACTGAATCTTCGGCTGAAGGTGGAGCTGCATCGGATTGCAGCGGAACTTTTGGGATTGCAAACGTTCTATAATTCATTTAGTGAAATATGGGAGTTTATGATGAGAAGCTTATCTAATTTTTCGAGTGTGTATGTCACACCTCGCCATCGGTGGGCTTCACAGGTTTTCCTCGCCTTCCTTCTTAGAAGGTGGCTTCATGCAATAAGATTCTTTATTCCTTTGGGGGTTCCCCACTTTTTTCCCTCTCGCGTTATGCCGTAAAGTTCTTGTGCAAAAAAGTTATTAACTTTGAAACTAAGGTATTGTTGACAAAATCCAAGAATATTGCGATAACTTGTATTGTACAGAATTTCTAATTATATAACTGCAAAGTAAATTTTTCCATGGCATTCTGCCAACTTATAATTCACTGCAATTTTGGTGATGATTCCATTTTGGTCACAGTTTAGTAAATTCTATGAAAAATTGTTATACCAAGACTCATACTTCATTAACTACGCGGATTTATAATTGGAAATTTATTTAGAGTCAGTCAAAAAAAGAAAGGGCAACCTGCCTCATTCCTCACCTTTCATAATAAGCTTCATTCCCCATCAAAAACTTACGGTAGATAATAAGTATGGGATCAAGCCTCCAACTATCCTTCGAGCAGATAACTATACCGACAGTATGATGATATATGCGGCACGCCTTTCAGTTGCATCAAACCAAATGAAGCTATTCCCAGCACATGCATGACTACCTTTTTTAGTTTAGGTTAATTTCCGCAAAAGCGATGAATCTGTTGCTCACTTTAGACCTCTTTTTGAGTTATCTCGAAGATTAGCCGAGGTTATTTTCAAAATCGCCCATTTTCTCGTGAGATGGTGGGGATAAAAAACAGCACTTAAATCCATATTGTCTCATTGGCCCTCCCAAGTTCCTTGCGACGATTAAAAAGCATTAATTGCGTCGTCTGGCCTCATTGACGCATTCCCTACAAGTCGTCGAGTGCCCTATTTCCATCTAACCGATCGTTAGCCATTATGTAATGCTTGCTGTATTGCGAACTCACTCCCGGCATCGCATTCTTCCGCAAATTGGACAAAATCACTGTCTGTCTCAACTGTAAACAGTCTGGAGTCGAGAGCTTGAAGGCGGACCTCAAACCCACTACCATAAACTTCCAAAATCACGAGACATTATGAGGAGTGAGGTAGTTTGTCTTTGCGTCCCTCGCCGATACAATATGCTTAAAGTCAAAAATGTGCACAGAAACTCAAATAATAAAATTCAACAAGGTATCGATAAAATTAGTTTTGTCATTCACAATTGCTCTCAAGTGGCTTTCCTATCATTGTAGCTATGAACAAGCCCGAGAAAGAAGTAATTGAAGAATTAATTTCCCACAATCTAATGGTAAGAGACAGATGACAATACAGTATTCATCGAGAAAATATCTGACTACAAATGCCAACTGATATCCGAGTATGCGATGACAGGAATGGCATTCTTCAGATGCTGCATTATAAGACTTATGCTAAGGTAAGTACTTTAATCTTCGGGTTCACTTTCTCCTGGCTTATTTGAAGAAGAATCTACATGCTCCTGAGGATTTTATATGTCGCACAAGTAAACTTTTTCCAAATTTAATAAATATAAGAATGAATGCGTCGAAGTGGAAGTGAATTCAGTCAGAAGAGAGGTGATCAATATGATCATAGATTAAAGGTGAGGAATTGGCTAAAGAGACGAACTAGAAAGTGCTTGTGTCCACTTTCCTTCGTGATTTGCGATAGTTGTTTGCGAGTCAAGTGAGAAGTTCACGAGTTAACTGAATCTCGTTGGAATGCATTTCATGAGGACAATTTGAGACGAAATGAGCTGAAATGCAGTCGGTAATTTGAGGTTAGTGAACGATGTCGTATGAAAAAAATGTCAATCGGCTAAAGAAAGTTTTTCGTGCGAAGTAAGACGGGATGGATTTCAGTTGGTACCGCACAACTGTTTAAAAATGTCTCACGATATACATTGCAATTCGACTTAGAGAAGTAATTTGGCACCTGTTGGAATTCCGTAATATTTAAAATAAAATTAATTGAAGAAGCCGTTACATGGTGAAGCTGAATTGCGGTGGAAATAACTAATCAAAATTTTCAATCATTAAGCAAAGTATTTTGTGAAAAATTTGCTTAGTTATTTCTATCAAACCGTAATATCTGCTGAAAAACTAAATATCAGTTTATGCATAAAAGTTTAAAATAGCACTTCTTGTGTTTTTTGTATTTCCAGTATTATAGTAAAACATTGAGTTCCAGTTGTTGTTTGGTAGCTGCGGTTCACCAAAAGTTTCCTTTTAATTCTCAATGGGAAGTTTACAGAAAACTATGAAAAATTTATGGTTGTGATTCAAACGTCAGTTTGATGACACGATTGTGTTTTCCAGAAGTAGAAATCGCACTGTTTTTGGGAATATTTGATGCAATGATAATCAAGTGAACATGATTTTATGAAAATTTTTTATAAATTTTTGGTCATCCGTTAATGTCATTTAGGAAATTCCATAAGGTTTACCGAAATTAAGAGATAAATTATCAAGAGAAAAAATTGATTCTTAAAAGCCTTAATAAATGTAAGACTCATACATTTCTTTCGAATTTATTTTCGTTTGTTAAACGACATGGAGATGGGTGGAGAATAGGCTGAACTATGTTGCAAGTAAAGCAGATATTTTATCTTAGAGAAATAATTAACTCATGGAAAAAAATTGCCGGAAGAGTTATAGATAGTAATTCGATAGAAAAAGGTATTTTATGTACAGGAATATTTTATTAAATTATGAAAATAGAAAACATAACATTGAAAATTCCTCCTTTGGAGCATTTTTCCATTAGTACTAAAACTAAGAATCTATGCTTTATCAAACAGAAAAGAATAGGAATCACAAAAAACTGTAAAGTAGAAAGGCTACTGAAACAGGCAGCGGTGAAATGGAAAGTAAACTCTTGGGTCTTTCACTGGTGCATAGTAGGTTAGTTGAAGTGAAGGCTGAATTATGAGAAGATGACCACGATGGAATATGCACACGACATTCATACAATTGGCGATGAATTTAAAGTAAAAGCTAAAAACAAAACTGTAGACAAATGGAACCCCAGATCGCAAAGACGATATTCAGACAATATCTAGTTTTGGACTTGTTAGTTTGTTAAAGAAAAGAGAGTGGAGAAAGAGCCAAATGGAAGTTTTGAAGAAGTAAGTAATATACAGTGCATGGATATTTGTACAGCTGTTGACTATTTTGTTTCATAAGTATCCATTCAAAAGATGAAGAAAATTATAAAAGATAAGGAGACAATCATCATCGTGGCCTGTTTCGGTTTGATTCCATTGACCTGTTCCGCTATATCATTTTATCATTAGATAAGGCACCAGACGGAATTAAATTAGTTGATTAAATCCCAAATTATTACGAAAAGGAAAATAATTGCTACATAAGGACTAGGGCAACGCTTGCTCTCGTCGCATATTCGTGCATAGAAACGTTAATAAAAATACAAACTTAAAGGTAAAATTTAAAATTTGGCTTAAGGACTCGAATCAAGTCAAATACATATTTGATAATCATAAATTAAATCAAAGGAAATCCATTGAATTATTTTAAAGTACTCTTATAAGTGTAGCAACCACTTTATCCATACAAATGTAAATAACTCTCTAAAATGTATACTGTCTAAAGATTATTTATTAGACGACCATGGTCTCGGAGTTGTGTCATACCACCATCTGGGAAAGAAACTTCGAGTTAAAACTTTATATAATAAACAAAGAAAAGATAGGAAGATGAAATGGTTAAAAAGCGGGATAAACAAAGCGCCTTTATGCAGAAATATTAAGGGGAAGAGGAGGGTTAAAAATTTGAGAGGATTCTCAGACGAATGGTATTCAGTTGTGAGAGAAAGGGAATATTCATCCAATAAATAAGCTGTAACAGTAGGTACTCTACGCTTATAAGATGATATCTAGTGATATCTGGTGGAATATCATTCCTAAAAAGTCACTTAGAAATGTGGTTAAATCATATTGTATACGATTATCTTATATCACTATATACTTTTGTGTAAGAGTAGCAACAACTGTCGAACTTCCTCAAGATAGACATAGATCATCTAAATGTTCTTTATATATCGAAACCTATAATTGTTAAATAATGAAACTTAGGCTTTAAAAGAAGAAAGCTGCAATGAGCATTTATCCACAGAGTTATCATTCTATACATATCTAAATCGAAAATATCTAATATTACATTCCCTAAGACATTGGCGTATTACACAGTATATTAAAACGGCTTTCAATATATATTCGTACGTGAAGTTAAATATTCAATGAAAGTGAATTCTAGTAAAAATTTTGATTAGAATTTTACGAATTGATTGTGAAAAACTTAAGCAATAAAAGACAGCTAATCAGTAGCAATAAATGCATAATCAAATTTGTGTATTCTCTACTTCTCAAACACATTATTTATTCCAGCAATATTTACAACTACCATTACAAACCCGCTAACAACCAGATAAATAACAAAATAAATATTAATGCAAATAAAAACACGCAGTAAGTTGAAATAACAAAAATCTTCCTTTTCTTTACGCTTCCCAGGGAAGAGTATATTCTAATCAATCAAAGATTCGGAAGCGGAAATATTTTTCATGGCAATGCGGATTAAGACGTTGGTTGCCATGCAATTGGGAGACATCATTATGGAATAAAAGTCTATGATCGTTGATTGTAAGACTCCAACATGAAAGGACCACTGGATAATAAAGATTGAATACATGTATAAAACTTCATTCTCTAATTACCTCAAAGAGATTTAATCACTGATTCACGATTGCAATTAAGCGTGACGTGGATTGGAACTTACATTAAAGTACACGTATGCATTAGATAGTGTAGTAGAAGGAATAGTATTTATCTATCCTGTAGCAAAAGATAAGTGAAAAGCATTGCAATCATCAGGAGGTCCTATATCGCCTAACCAAAAAAACAATGAAGAATGGGACGGAGTCGAAATCTCTCTCAACGACCAAGCAAAAACACAGCATTTGGAAATAAACAGGAGGAATTGCTGTGGGAAACCCAGATGAGTCAACGAATATCGAAAATGTTGAGTCCGAGGAAAAATACTACGAGCGATAAAGATTGGCATAGATTAATTTTATCTCAACGCTACTTTATGAAATATGGCCGGAATTTTTCATACCTTAGGAATTTTTACTTCTTATTTTATCAATGGTAATGGTTGATACAGCAATAGGATTAATTACTAAATAATTAACTTGATGTATCCGAATGGTAAAACAGATTTTCAACGTAAATCTCGCAAATTTTTATCCTTAACACCTGTTTAAATATGACAACATATGTAAACAGACCTATGGGAGGAGCACAATGAAAAATTTTATCAATTTGGATATCAATTCTATTGAGCCAAAGACCATATGGTTCGTTTTCTAGATAGTCAAGAAACCTTTCTAACTCGCATCTTCTTTGCTAAGGTTATTTTATTTATTTACTAGCGGAGTACCCGTTGATTCTCAACGGAAAATGAATGTAAATCGAAAGTAATGAAATTTTGATTTGAAAAAAGTTGGATATGAAAAGTCTTAAATTTATGAAAAGAACAATACATCTCTTCATCCTATGTGACTTACGAAAACACAAAAACAGCAAAACATATTTAAATCATAGACTAAACTAATGCACCAGTCGCTACAACAAATAGAAGAAACAACTGAGTACCAAATGAATGTAGACGGAATCACAAAAATAGCCACACAAATCTTGTAAACCACAAACGAAAACGAATGAACCAGTCGCTCAGCACATCCAAGATTTCCGTTTGATAGCGAGTCAGTGAAATCATCGCAACTATCAAATAAACGAATTAACACATAAACGCCGCAAACGAATTACGATTTATAGTAGTTAATCTAATTAGAAATCGCCCTTTCATGAATTAACACCTAATTTATCCTTAAGATGGCGTCGGCTGTTGTATAATTTATCTCTTTTGACACTTGTCTGGAGTCCGTAAATTGAATACTACATTGACTTTTTTGGAATAATCAAACCATGCAAAATAAAACATTCATATTGAAACATATTCGTTCTGATAGTATTTGAGCAAGCAGCATAGAACCGAAGCATAAAAATAAAGGACAGTCGCCCATAATCTGAGAAAGTTGTTCCATATTTCATAGTATAACAAACTTAATAGCGTATCGGCAATCGTATAACACGAACATTTAAATATAATATTTAAGATATAACAAAATACCAATGAGTATGACAATCACAGTCAAGAAAAGATATAGGTGGATAGTACATATACTTAAACACACCAATAGATGATCCACTAAAACATTTCTTGGTTTAATTTCCAATTCTATATCTAAAAACACAAAATCCATTTACCTTTCCAGTCCGGCATAAAAGGATTGAGATTCCTTGCTGCTTAAATTCCAATTCTTTACACTTCAAAGAAAGCAATCACTGAATTCAGGGGTATTTCAACGATCTTGATTGATTCATTAAATGCACGGCGGGACGCTATATGAAACAATTAGTATTTAGATCGGAAATTAAGAATGAGAAAGTTATCAACTTACCAAGCTAAGAAGATATAATTACTTTATATGAGAAAAGAAGATTCATTTAATACGACGATAAGCATTAATTTCACGTAAATAATCAATACATATTGGCGTTGCTATAAACAAAGCTTGATTGTTGCAGTCGCGCGTATGCTAACGAATTTGAATTCAAATTTAAAGATATCGAGTAGGTGGACAGTAACTATACTTAATCACACCAATAGATGATCCAATAAAACATTTCTTGGTTTAATTTCCCATTCTATATCTAAAAGTACAAAATTCGTTTACCTTTCAAGTCAGCTATCAATGGCTTGTCATTCCTTGCTGCTTATTAAGCCCAATTATTGACACTTCAATGGAAGCAATCACTGAATTCAGGGATATTTCAAATATCTTGATTGATTTATTCTTCAGCGTTAAAGATTAAATCCACAGCGGGACGCTAAATAAAACGATTATTATTTAGAGCGGAAAATAAGAATGAGAAAGTTATCAACTTACCAAGCTAAGAAGATATAATTACTTTATATGAGGAAAGAAGATTAATTTATGCAGTAGTAGTAATTATGAAGGTGCCTCGACAGCTGAGGTCATTTCGCACCTTTTCCTTTTGATTCATTTAATACGACGATAAACATCAATTTCACGTAAAGAATCAACAAACACTGGTGTTACTATAAACAAAGCTTGGTTGTTGATGATGCGCTAATGCTAACGAATTTGAATTTAAAGATATCGAGATTGGCCTTGACGACGGGTTGTTTAGAATATCAGATTCTCATAAAATTTTCGTATTTAACTTACTAATTCTCACAACTTCGAAATGAAAGCAATATTCTACGACCAAAATAAAAAAACTTTATTCTATTTCCTTTGTTTTGGTGTTAGTTTTATTTTCAAAGGACCTTTATTTCTAATTTAATTTTGTTAAAGAAAAGTTTCGTGCAAATGATAAAAATGTCTGCACATGTATTTCTTATGGAAACTATTCGACCCTCTGGAGTCAAACCGAGTACAGTTGGGTCAAAAAAAATAGCCTATCATTTGCGCAGGGGAGAGTTTTAATATTGTACGAATTTTGAAATTTTCAAAATATTTAGCTTTAGAGTTATAGCGTGAAATAGATTTTTGACCCCGACTGGGGACGAACTGGGGACAGTTAGGTGGATAAAAGGTAGCCTATGTCACTCCCCGGGTGACAAATGACCATCATACCAAATTTCATCAAAATCGGTCGGATAGTTTTTGAGTGATGCTGTAACATCCAGACAGACAGACAGACAGACAGACAGACAGACAGACAGACAGACAGACAGACAGACAGACATGAAAATTTCTAAAACCTGTTTCGAACTCGGGAACAACCCTAGTATCCAGCAATACAACTTTTTTTGAAATCGGATCAATGTACAGACACGACCCCCTCTACAGATTTATTATATATATAGATTATTATATACGCTGCAAGTAGAATTTCTTCTGGTGGCAACCCCAACCATTGTCTATGAACAACGTAAAACAAACAAATACTCCAATGATAACACATACCTACACATAGGTAGATAGAATTCAAACAGACATCTCCCCGGTATCCCCACCAAAATATATCCTCTAAATAGCAAAACCACAATTCACAGTTTACATTGTTACTTTTCAGGCTAAAATATCACTTTATCGTTTCCACATCGTCACGTTAAAATCATCCAAAGAATACTAAACATAACAATGTTCAATCCACTTAATTGCATAAACTAAATCTCCTTTTAAATTCCTTTCTAAATTTTTCGGTAAGGTTTGAAGACCTCTTCAGACAACTTGTTTCATTCCCTGACCCCTCTGTTTATAAAAGAACACTTAGCGATGTCAGTTATTGATGTGTCATTGTCATTGATGCAGTAATAAAAGTCGTGAGTGTACCTACGTACGAGTGTAAGTTTTAAGAATAAGAGTGCCTCTCCAGGTATTTCCGGATTTTCAAAAGTATACAGAATATAATAGAGCTGCATTTATTCGAATTTGGTTGCATGATATACAAGTAAATCATCTGTGGATCAATTCGGTACTATTACCACTGTGCTGTGCCTACGTACTTGCACATACAAATGGCTATGGTTCACAAATCACCCCACCCATTGGAACGGTGTAATTTAAGCCACAGGGGTCACATGAATGTGTTTTATTTTTATTCCTCTATCCACGGTCAAACGGAATGGCGGTAAATAGTATTGAATTATGGTAAATGAATCTCTGAGAACTTCAAGTTTGCATGTGAGATATTTTGACTTTTGCATGCGAGTTGAGTACGTTTTACTACTCTGATTTTTTTCCTTACGATCAAAAAATTTTCTTGCACCACATAATGATTAAGATTACAATTCTAAATTGAATACGGCTTTGGAAATAACTAATAGTTTTCTCACTACCCTTAACATGTTCTAATTCGTAATACTTATTTTGTAAATAATAGCGATTTACGAAACCGGCAGCCAAAACCGCACTGTTTTCAAGAATTGAAATGCAACTATTATTTAATATCCTACGTGGGATTAAAACTTCCAAATAAATTTTGATTGGTGAAAACGGACATGAAAGCAAAAACTTACGTTAAATTATCTTTTTATGTGGCTGTGCATCTTTCTACTGGTGCAACCTTCCCATGAGTTGAAATTATGTGTTGTAGTGTAAAACATATAGAAGTTGAAAGGAAATAATATGCAGGGTTAATATTTACTTTATAAGAAAGAGAACATTAATTTGGTTTCCTCTAAATAACACGTTTGCAGGTTACTATCCAAATTCTTATACATCAAAAAAGCAAGATTCAATTAATGTATGTTTCTTAAGTGTGAAACATGAAGACATAATTATAAAACATTGTGTCAATATGTAACCAATTTTCAAAACATTATTACAAAATTACTTCGGAACACGTATTTATTAATAGAACGGTAAAATTAAATACGCTATAGCACTAAACTACAAGTAGGTTCATCACTACAAATTTGAAATGAATGATAATATAGCCTGAGGCATAAAAAATAATTTATTTGCAATTAATTCAATTAAAAAGATTAAATCTGACAGCTAGTGAAGAGGTGTGACGTAAATCAAGTATCTTGCAGCAATTTTGAATATTACGCGGCACTCTAACAGCTCTCTTAGGGCACGCCAGTGTGCCACGGCTGGGAGGCGCTGGTCTGTATAATTGCGAGAGGAAAATAAATATTCCGCGCAAAAAACAGCAGCGACGAAAAAGGTGATAATGAGATTTCATCGCTCGAATTTGAAGGAAAAACCTCGTTCGAAATTGCCACTACTTGGGTCAAAGTTGAGGCGCAGACAGAGTCCTTTCCCTGCATGACCTACCTTTAAACTCTCGCTCGCCGAGGGCAACCGTGAATGCCACTGCATTTAAGAACTACGTGTTCTCGCATTAGAGACGCTCGCCGTGTTGTCCCAGTGGCTAGCTTATGCAGATGTACAGTGTTTACAAAAAAATTAACCGGGGGATAAAACGGTTCGAGTTTTATTGACCCAGCTTTTGACTTAGCGACGAAAAACTGCCTCGGATCCGCAAGCATAGAAAAAGTGACCTTTTGCGGAGATTATCATTTCTGGCTCTCCGAATTTTGATTTGTGCAGCTCAGAGAGAGAGAAAGAAAACAAGCTCTCCTCTGCTGAGGATGCAGGGGAAATTTTCCGCAAATGACGAGTGAATTCCCTGCGCTTTGGCGACTGAATTCTTTTGAAAAACGCGTCAATTCCAACGGCTCTTCCTTGTGTCGATATCGATGTCAGGACGAGAGATCGAAAAATGTGCCAAATTCAGCTCCATTTTTGCTTTAAACACGAGAAAGAAGTTTACGAAAATTGGATGAAATCTATTAATACTCTGCTGAATAAAAGCAACTCGGCCTAGTTCTCCGAAGCAAAGCTGCACCATCTGGTTAAATTCAGACGAAGCCTTCAAAGGAAGCGCACGGACCAATCTTCCTTTTCTGTGTTGAATTTCTCGCGGTAAATATCCGAATGAACAATCGAAGCCTTGAGAATGAAAAATGGGGAAGGATTCTCCAAAATCACGTATTCGTTTTATAGTTCAGTTTATCAATCGAATACTTTCGGATACCTTTGAGTTTGGGAATATAAATTTCTTTATCCATGTTTTCATGTCTGCATTCAGATTCCTGCCTAAACTGATTTCACAGATTTCTTTCGATATCTGCATATATTGGGTCTCCTGCTCATCTTTACGTATATGGAAGTGATTTATGGCAAAACTTTACAATAAACACCATGCAAAAATGGGCGATAGTTGAATCTTAATACCAAAGTAAATCACGCCTTAAACGGTATTTCAAATACATTTGAAATAAAATATTTTAGTGCATATATACGAGTACGTAATACATTTGTTGTACAAGTACGAGTGTACGAGTATATTAAGATATGTATTTTATTAAAATTTTACGTAAATTTATACACTGACTAGTGTGTGTACATTTTGACTATTCTTAACGCTTTTACTGTAGCATATACGTATATGAACCACTTTAGTATACTTTTAGTGATGTATTTTACATGGAATTAATTAATGCAAAATTATGAGATTATGATACAATAAGATTTTGAAGCTCAAATATAGTCTCATAAGATATCGCGAGAAATATAAAACCATTCACCAATGTTGATGTATATATTAAAAAATCAAGCCAAATAATATTAAACTTTTTGACAATTAGTCGCAGAATATAATATATATAATTATTATTACTCTTTTAGGATAAATGTGCTGGTGCATACTTGGAATATAAATATATTTTTAAGTCGAAATCCAGCATCAATAAATTCACCAATCTCTATCCAAGACGATTTCATGTCGTCTAAAGCTTAAAAATTTTTTTTAAATCCAAATAAACTCTTAAATTAATTAATTCTCGCAAATTTCTTGCGTAATCTCCTGTAAAATTACTTATACATAGGAGAGTGCAATTTTTCAACTTTTGCGATCACAGAGAGTTAAAAATAGACCTCCCACTAAAACATTCTCCTCGTTGATTATTTTTTCTCTGCTTAACTGTCCAAAACAATGGAGCCTAAAAATGTGGGGAGGAAAAAATCTGAGAAATTTTTCTAATATGTGAACACGTGTTTAGGTATGGCTTGACGAGTGTGAATTTCTTTTCATAAATGTTGAAGGATTCGCGATATTTGCAAAGAGAGTGAAATCCACCTTGGGCATTATGGAACTATGTCAATAATCTGAGAACGTTTGGTCTACTTGAATGTTATCTTGTAATTACCTTAAAATATACACTTTATGCAGCGATTTTTTCTTGTAGTAACTTGAAAAATAAATGCACACACGGGGACTTGGGGGAGAATGTCGCGGTTCCTGATTTGATAATGCAGAAGTAATTTATATGTTTTAAGTCACACATTTTAAGGACTCGATATTATTGTACGATAGCTGCAACCTTAATTAGCTATCAAATATAACAGTAAAGGAAATTTTTAGGAGAGTATAATGCGACGAATTTAGTTCTATGTTATATTATCTTCGTTAGAAATAATACTTTACTGAACATGATGCATTGAATCTGAACTACTGAATAGAATCGATCTGAAAAAAGACAAGCCAACCACTTTCCTTGAAAGATGCATTAGACTTGTTTCATAAGAGCCATTGCGGACCTGGGGCGTTGCTACATCGCATCAAATCCTCCCTAGGCAATCAAGTACTCCACTCTCATTTCGTTAGCAACAAATTTAATTTGAGTTCCGTTTCCCCGATCAAAATCGGACGTGGTGGCACCGAGGAAAGCAGGGGAAGGCAAAGAGTGTCTTAGCCACTCGTGACACCATTAAATAATGATGTTGATACGGACTTAAACACCTCGAAACGAGTGCATAATCCGAAAATAGCCACGGCCCCACTCCCCTGCTCCACCTATCGCCTAATCGATACCTCAGACGGAGAGAGAGAGGGAAAGAGGGAAGGGACGTTGTAGTATTGTAATGCTTTTACAGGTTACACCCTTGTTATCAACTGTCTATATAGTACATGCTGACGCTATTTAGTTATCTATTCGCAAAGAGTTCAGGGGGTAAAAGAATGTAGAGATAGTTGTGTAATATGAAGTGATAGCCAAAGACCCTTACTTGTAAACTACTTATAGAACTTATGCATACATTCATGCAAGAAAACGACGAAAATTACTTTTGAGGTTGTCAATTGGTTGGAGTATAAGGTGTAGAATAAAATACGACTTCATTGGAGGTGAGATTAGGAACATTAAGTCTCCTCTTACATACAGCCCTTTGACTTTGTATGTGAGGGTAGTTATGGATGAATAAAGAGATTATAAAATATAAAAAAGTTGGAAAAAAAAACAGTTTTTGGATTTAAACATACCAAAGTCGGTTAATTAAAAAAGGATCTACACTGCAGGAAGGCAGCCGGAAGAAGGGAGTAGTGAAAAATCTGCGATAACTACACCTAGTAGTAAACTAAATATCGAATATATTTATCTATATGATATAATATCTTTTTAAGTCAAAATAGAATAAAATTTCATACAAATCTTTCTTCGCCTTTTCACTTATAATTGTAGTTTAAAAAGGATTTAATTCATAGATAATATTTAGCTGCAGTACTAACTTAATGAAAACCAGCGGTAAAAATAATAGTTTTCATCGGCTTCCACAACTATATAATAAAAGAAATACAGTGGTACCTTGGTAAACGACGGTAATCCGTTCCAGGATAATCGTCGTTAACCAAAACCGTCGTTATCCAAGGCGCGATTTTCCACAGGTATAATAATGGTGATAGATTACCGTATTTCCCGGCGCACCCCAGTTATTGGAAGCGAAATGTATAATATTTACCGATTTAACTCCGGTGAGACAACATGTGCCTATGAGAATTAACTACAATTTAGCATTGAACTATTTTTAATACTCTCCGCTAGCTGCTATTCAGTATGTTTTTATGATGTAACATCGTAACGTACACCAAATATTAGTTTATAACATAGTGATTATAAATAGACGTAATGAAACACCTGAAACTCTGGAAAGACCAATCGACGAGGCGTCGTAAGCCAAATCCTACGTCGTTACCCAAGATATTTTTCGATCACAGCAACTCGTCGTTAACCAAGTCCGTCGTTAATTAAGGCCGTCGTTAACCAAGGTACCACTGTACTTCTATCGGAAAACCGTTTCATAGCAATCTCGATGGTTCCAATACTATAGGTTAAGAGCAATGCACTGAGCTTAAAGAGTATTCAATCATCGCAATGCCGCTTGTATCACGGGAACAAATAAGAAAAATGTAAACTGTATAATAGATAATGTATTAATGGAACCATTACATGATTGGATGTTTCATTTTTTTAAGTTTCGAATCAAAACTGTATGAAGGAAAACAACCAGGTAAAATATATAGAAAATTCCCCATTTTATTTCTCTTGACGCCATAAAGAAGGGGAGGAGAAGAATTATTTAAATAAATACGATCATTTGTTATTAAATTAAGAAGAAGCCGCACTGAACGTCCGGAAATACCGCATTTCCATCTCTTGACTAGGATAAACCGGGCATGGACAACACTAAAAGGCAGCAATTACTTTCATTCACTCTAACTTCTTACAGCTACATCGATGTTCCCGAGAAACAATATAAATGGGATTGAAAGGGAATATTAAGACATATGAACCTGCCAAAGAGTGTTGCACTTTGATATGTATGTATACACGATGTATCAACAACTTATTCCACGCTATGCTACTGAAAGTAAGACGAGCGGTGGGAGCCAATGTGCGAAATGACCTAAGCTGTCGAAGCACTTTTAACAATACTACTACTAGTAAGACGAGTATGAAATAATAATGAAAGGGTTCAGATGTTAAAATTAGATGCTAAAGGATCTTTCTATATAGAATTCAGTCCTCTATGACCAACAGTCTTGGAAAAGAATGACTTGGAAATAAGCGAAATCAGCATGCAAAGATCAGGTGACTCGACAAATTCAGGAGCGAGATATTTTTCTTTTAATTTCCTCGCGTTGAACTGAATGCTAAAACTAAAAATGTCCACGTAATCGTAGAGCCTTGACCCTAAATTCAACACTTGTAATAGCATTCAGTACGGTATGATCCGGATCGATTTAATTGTTCAGTATATTTCACACTTCATTAGCTACCATTTTATCATAAGATGGAGGCAAAATAAACGAAAAATGAATGTTTTTCTCTATCCTGCACCAAAAGACAAAGGAAATATGTTCTGTAAATTTACCAGAAGGAACGTTGTTTAGATTTTAATGGAATGTAAATTCAACAACTTATTATAAGTACCACACAATATTGATCACTGATAATGACTTAGTAATTTGAAACATGGCGTTCTAATAAATATTGAGGGGAAAATATACAAAGTTATTGTATTTCCATTCTTGTGATGGAGTTTCACAAAGTCAGACTTTATCGTTTGATTTCTATTATTCCTATCACTTATGATGTTTTTAAAAAAATGTGAACATTCATTCCCTTTTTTATCTTTGTCTATACAAATTTAATTTGAGGAAAAGAAATGTTTTTTTTTAATTAAGCCAAATTTTACTCTTTTCGTGAAATATTTTTTTTATTTAGAGCCGAACATTCTTAATTTGCTACCAAATGATATTAAAAGTGCCAAATGCACAAACTAATATTTCAGACTGGCTAAGTTTTGGTTTTTGAATGAGGGAATTCCAAGTCTTTCTTAAGTTCCACTAATATCTTTTCTTAAACTTTATTACACATGTTTCTTTTACGTTCACTTCATTTTTTTGTATTTCAATATTTCAAATTATAAATCAAGTGCTATCAGTTAACACTCTCATTTTGCAACGCAAGAATCTATTTTTTTTTATGACGGTTGCCTCCACACAGGTACCTTTTGAGAAAACCTAATGCTATCTAAGCCTTTTTTGTAATTTTTTTTGTAAAATTTAATTTATTTTTGAAAGTAATAACTAAACTATAATTCTGATGATAATGATGATGATCAGTGTTGATTAATAGTTTTGTTGTTGGACTAATAGTTAAGGTCGGGTGCTCTTCCCGCAATATACTCCATTAAGGTAAAATTAAGCTACCACCGAGATTGTGCCCGGTTCCTCCTTCCCCAGAGTCTGGCTCGTTACTTATTTCACCAAACGGGAAGAAGCGTACAATAGTAGAGGGAGAGTGAAGGAGAAATGTCAGAGTAAGGCGTGATTGGAGTAGATCGGTGCAGGTGACTTTAATAGGTCGCAGCGACGACTGCAGACTTGCGTGAGTGCTGTGTCATCGTCAGCTTCTCACCACGCGAGCGTCCGAATGAGAGTCAGGGTCAGCGGTGTTTCTCCTAGACAGTTGCTGAATTAGACCCCATTCGACCCTTGATGAATCGATCCCGAAGCGCTTCCTTCCAATTCCCCCGCGATGTTTCAGACAAAGGGCTTTCTCTTAAGTGACTAATACGCCGACCTCTCCGGGGACATTTGTTGAAATATCCGTGTACAGAGTTTTGCTCCGACCCTCTGCCAGTAGCCGTTTGATATACCGCAAATAGCGTGGCTATTTGTGAGACCCTGAGAAGCAGTTACATATGGGAGGACGATGTTGGTGCGCTCAATTGAGTGACTTCCATTTCGTAATCGAAGATGAACTCGACTTACTATATGAAGGAGACATTAGGCCATCCCGTATTCCCACTATAATCCCCACATTTGCTATTATAAACTCATATTTATAATTAAGAGCAAATAGGTCAACCATCAGGATCCTCACACCTGAAGATGGCGTTCACACGTGGAAACCGGTAGTGTAGTTTATAATTAGCGGAATAAAAACAAAGTTGTGTTTCCAATCTTGTGTTTTTAAGATGAAATTACAGGAAGTCATAGCCGATATGAAATCATATTTATCATAGCAAAGAGTCTAATATTCCATCCAATAATGAAGAATAGGTTAGAGACTTTTACGTCTTTCGTAATCAATTTGCCTTATGGAAATAATCCACCATATTTTGCGTGATCCTGTGAAGTTTAATTTTCCTTATTTCAATCACTAACTTTACCTATTTGTCACAAAAAATATTGAATGACTTAGGAGAAAACCGATGATAATAGAATTATTCAAACACTGTTTGTCTTTATTAAGAAATTTGTTTCTTCTCTTCTTTCGGAGATACAAATCTTACATTTATTAGCTACGATATATTGAGCCCTTTTTGAGACTTTAGGTCACTTTATAATTCTCTAGAAAAACTGATCATACGGTGTGATTTAAATTGGTGAGAAAGAGATACTGTAGCCACAATTAGCATCAAGCCACCCCCTCTACCGTGTACCCTGATGCGACTACTTCGCTTTCTCTCTTTCTGAAGCTGGCCTTGCAGACGCCTCAGGGAGTACACTAGAGGGGGTGTGATTAAAATGGTTCACCTCTTTCTCACCGATATAAATCTCATGTAAGAAACTGTTCGGTATAAAAGAAGCAATTAAAGTATATTTCATCAAATTGAATAAGTGCTTAATACTTATCAGATTGGGGCACCGGTTCACCTTGATAGGTAGCGCCTCCTACTGTGGAATATATTCCGCGTTCGATTTAGAAAGCCCAAATTTTCCGATGCTAGTGTATAACGGAAGATCATCCAAAAGTAAAACATAGTAACATAAATAAATTCATAGTCATCATTGATTCTCTCCACCATAACCACCGGCCGACTCCTTAGATATTGGAAATACACCTAGATATAACTTACAAAATTGGTGGAGTAGTTCTTTCCAAGCATTATATCTCCAAAGGAAGAGTGAAAGTGATGCATCCAAGACAATGCAATTGAGATTTATCGTTCTTTTCATCGGTTTCATCCAACAAATTTTAACATTTTTGGTGAGGCACTTTTAATACAAAATTACTAGTTATATTAATCTAAATTTATTGTCGAACATTATTTAATAAATAATCGACAAGTAATAAGAAAGGGCCTTAAGAGTCCATGGCACATAAAAGTGAACATCTGTCCATTACAAAGACAGTCACATATACTTAATTATTGAAGTATGCCATGATTACCACGACCCTAAATTTAGCATAAATTTCCTTTCAGTTAATTAGCTTTTCCTAGTGCACTCTAGTCCCAAACTTCGTGAAAATTGCTTGGCTTATATATTTTCTTCTTCGCTCTGGAAGCTATTGAAAGTGCAGTGGTATCTGAAAAAATAATCGCCAAGTAAGTCTACCACGATTTAACGATGCAATAAGTTTTTTTTAGTCGATATTTCTGAAATTCCCATCGAAGGTATAAGTAATTGATGATTCCTTTAAGTGGCCCACCGAATAATGTTCTTTAAGTAAGATCTCTTCCCTGCGTTTCACCTATCAATGAGATCCAGCCAACCATAAATAATTCAATTGAAAATGACGGCAGAATGAATTAATCAAGGAGAAGAATTAAGCAGTTCAGAGCCCATCTTCCTCATCTGACTTTCTGTTGGGCGATGAATCGCAAATATAGAGTGATCATTGATTCAGAACAAATAATCCAGACTAAACTGTGTGCATCGATTATCGGCGTAAGTATTTAGAAGCTAGTAGTACACCATTGAGCTCTCTTAAATTTGTTTGGGATCAATCACCTGGGATACGAGAATTTTTAATATTTGCGGAGTGCTTACGCAAAGAACTTAAATTTTAGTGTCGTTCTTTTGCCGGTTTATTGAGAATCACAAATATGAAGAGGTGAAGAGATTCAAATACTCCACAGTACTACAAGTATATGAAAAGTTTTAATTGATCAAAGAGGAAATCATTAGGAATTCCAAGATTGAATTAATTTCATATCCTGACCTGAGCGTATCATTAACAAAATATAATTACCAACACTTATTAAGTACGCATCGAATGAAATTTCAAATTAAACACTCCCATTTTTAGCTATTCGCAGCGTTGAATAAGGCATGGCAAATTTAATTCATTTAGGACGATTTTATAGAGATTCATCGTAAGTATACGATATAACTGCTTCATCTAAACACGCAAAGCGTTCTCGAATAAAAAGGGGTAATGACGCAAATCTTAGTAACTCTCTCACTTTAAAACAAAAAGCCATCGGAAATTCTCGCTTCGATGGTGTCGTATCCAGGCGCAAGAAAAATAGCATCATCAGCAAATTGAAGATGGCAGTATATTCAAAGAACGTACGGCTGGAGTCAATTGCAGGCTTTGGAAGTAATCTATGCATCTGGATTTAATTTGGGTCATAAAGACGCCATAGCATAGTTTTGGCGAAGAAAGTAGCGGCAGTTATGCACACGGCTATTTCATTAGAGCCAAAAATATACCTCCATTGATTTTCGACCGAGCAGTTTACGTTCCTGAAGTTCGTACGTACTTTCACTTCTTTGTAACTCGATCTGACCTTTACAACAAACACGTAAGCTTCCATGGAAAAATGCTGATTGATGCATAGGTTATTCGAGTGCACAGAAAACCGCTGACTAGAACAACCGCAACTTATTACTGTGTAATATCTATAATATAAAATAGAGTGTGGGTGTGTGTGTGGGTGTGTGTGTATGTATGTATGTTCGCTAAAAACTCGAGAACCGAGAGTTGCAAAACTTGAAATTTTCTACATTATTAAAAGTCGACCCCGCGCAGAGTATATGCTACTTTTTACTTCCCTAAAGTCCTCGGTTCGAACCCAGACGGGTCAAAACGTTTCCATAAGAGATACACGTAGAGGTCAGCTTTTTCGTTGCAGGGTTCATTTCTTTTGCAAATTTAAATTAGAAATAATGGTCCTAGAAAGTCGAATTAACACCAAAAGAAGGAAAATAGAATAAGAATTCTTAATTTGGTAGTGGAATATCGTTTTCGATTCGAAATTGCGCACATTTTGATAGAGTACGTGAATATTTTATCGACATTTTGAGATCGTAAACAACCCATCCCCATGACAATCAATGCGATTCTTGATTTCGAGCTCATGCGTAATTCCAGTAGAAGACATGGAAAATAAATGCCCAGATACAATTAATGCTGTAGGACATCTTTTATATATATATATAATTCCTTATTTTATTGATTGTTATTTGTTTTTAATCATCGTTTGCGAGAACCATTTTTACCTTTCAGAAAATGTCATTTAAAAGGTGGTGCTTCTTATCCTAATGTGATCATCGAATACATTTTATAATCTTTAAATCATTTTTGTCTTCATCGAAAGAAGTGCTCATTCAAAAGATATGAGATTAAATCTTTAGGTGACTTTGTAGACTTAATTATAATTTTATTTACTTTGTTCATTTGTTTGGAAAAAAATATAGCCTGGAATTAGCTATCTACCAAAAATTATGAGGCAAGTGTTACGATCAAGACTGTTCCAAGAGTAATTATCAATTGGGATTTCCCCGTTGAGAATCAACGGGCACTTCTGCTAGTACGAGAATAATTTGATTGCATCCCAACAGCATGAGGTATTATTTTGCACCAAATTCTCTCTAATCCATAAGTATCCTTTAACTATTGGCATATATAAGACGAATAAATGGAATAAAAAGATTGATAGAATACTTGTTATATTTAAGTCCTAATAGAGCCACGTGATTGTTCCATTTCTTGGGAGACTAGATTTTCTAGCGAACAACTATTTCCCTTCTATGACTTACTTTAAGAGTCATTGGACAAATTTGTCACAATAATTTATTAACTGCGTTTTAGTTACAGGACGGAAATAATTCAACATTTATCTTTTTAATCAAAACATATATTATAAAGCATATTTTGATGTCATTCCGTAAAAACTCCCATCTGAGAATCCATTGAGCTCTTATTTATGTGTGCATTGCCTACAAAGTACTCACTTATCTTCAGTTAGCGAATATTCATGTAAGATATGAATAAAACTTTATGATATTTACCAACTTTACCCTACTGACTGTGCTGGAATGTGTAGAATTGTTTCAAATAGTTTATATAATAATAGATAATTTTCAAAGTAGGTGAATTGATTCTGCAAGTTTTAAATTTCTTTGCCTCTTGTATATGTTTGTTTAAGATTATATATTAGCAGCAATTTGTCCTCTTAGTGCTTAATTTTTATGACCCATTGTATCATTATTGCGTTCGTAAGATCGTGTTTTGTAAGGAAGAGTTGTATCTGTACTTGTAATGTTTTTTGTAGTTACTGAGCATTACTTATGAAGTATCTTCAGATTTTAATTGGTATTTTTTAATTTTAACATGTAATTATCGGTGTTGTCTAAGATTTGAATTGCCGAATTTCCATAATCCTCACCTAGTTGTTAGCCACTCTCCTGTGCACATTGTAGTAACAATAAAATGAAATTATCGGATATATGCGCATAACCAATGGTAATCTAAAGTACCCCTGACATGCCTCGGATTGCGCACGTAGTCCCTGAATTCGGAATGGAGTGCTAACGCAAATTGTTCAATACTTTTCGATGTACTTCGAATAATCGCCGGAAAAGGCGTCGGATGAAAAATAACCGCGAGCGATGCCAATAAAAACCGAGATGACGGCGAAAAAAATCCGTGCGCTAAGAATTGGCGTGTGTGTTGGAGCACTAATGCTTTCTTTTCCGAGCGCTTGCTCCGGGGAAAGATGCGCTAGAATAAAGCCGCAGTGCCAAGACGAATTCTTCTAAGAAAAATTTGGAACCAAGCCTCGCTAAAAATAAAATAGTTGTAGAGATAGATACAATTCCGTTGGAATGGGGAGAAAGACCAAGAAAGGGCGACAAACAAATTGTATCCTCGAACCGGAATTGTGTTATAGAAGCGGTTACGCAGAAATTATAACATTTCGAGATTTGTTTCGAATATATATCCTCATTACCTTAGAAGAATCGTTACTTCGCGATGAATTCAATAATGGTACTATGCGAAATTGTGTATTTTGTGATTTATAATGTCTGTGTCTATGTAAGGAACCTTGGGCGTTCTAATTAGATAGTTAACACAAATTTTCAGCAATGTATGCAATTTAAGAAGGCCTTGAGATAAACTTGGAATATCTTGGCCAAAAATTAACACTTTAGTATTTAAAAATACATACATACTAATTAATAACTACCACTATGTTCATTTTTACTATCCTTTAGAATTATACCAAAACAAAAAAATTAAATTAGTAGGTAAAACTGTTACTCCGATAATTGGTGTTTATGAATCAGTATTAACATTTTCTAAACGCAGACACGATTAAAACAAACTGTATTTTTTCCACAAAATTCATTAATAACACAACCGGCTTCGACAATAAGACGTCATGGTTAGGTGTTTTTGTACCTTTTGGTGACGTTTTAAAGTTGAAATCGGTTGCGCTATTAATTAATATTGTGGAATAAATACATAGTTCGTTTTAATCTTGTGTGTGTGTTAAGATGAACTTCTACCGAGTTAACCTTTTTCCAATATATTTGAAAATTATATAAAAAAACGGCATTTCAAATGGGATATTCATACGATAAGCCAGCGGTCGCCAGGGGGTATTACGCGGCCACTTATGGTAGGTGAAAAAATGTGGGAATTATTTATAATTTTTACATCGATTACATCCTGTCATTACATTTTGAATCTTCTTAACGCAGCTATTGCAGGTTAGAGAAGAAACAACCATCATATCACGAAAATTATAGCATAATCATTGCATGATTATAAGAAACTTTTAGTTAGCGTTCTGCGGGTTAATTTAGTCTATTTATAATTTCAATCGTTAATTTAGTGGTCCAGAAGATCTTAAAGGTTAGCGACCTTATAGCAGGTACTTGGATTAAAAGGAACATTTACGTTTATTAAAGATATCTCCTTATACACTCTTCGTCAGATTATTATTAATATAGGCCAGAGATACTGCGCTTGCTATTCTGAAATGAAAAAGTGAATACACGTGTTCCCGAATAATGCATTTACTCTCTAAATTATCTGGCGTTGAAATATTATACGTGTCGTATGTTTATCCGAAGCTCTCACTTCAATCTCATGCAATATTTTCAATTATTCTAGAGCACGAAGAGGCCACTCCGTGTACGTGCCTCACTTTCCAATCTATAATTGTCTCACAGCAGCGACCTTTTCTTACCTTGAGACTTTCCTTCTTATGACAGGGAAAAATACATCTTAAAAACATTAATGGGACCACGATACTCAAATCAAGATGATTGAGAATCCATTGCGTCATCAATTATTACGACGATACTCAAGTGAATGTAAGTAAAAATGTATCTCAAGCATATATGGGAAACAATACATTATTGAGTTAAGAAAGATCTGGTGCTTTCCCGGTGCAGGTGCTGTAGGAAGTTTTCTCGTGTTTCCAACCGGGTTACAGACAGGAACGGGTCCGACGTTTCGACTATTATCTCCATAGTCATCTTCAGGGATGAGGTGCCGAGTAATGGAAGAGGTCCGGTATATATAGGGGGGACTGGAGTCCCTTTCACTTTTTCAATTGGCCGCGGCGGTGGTCAGCTCCTATTGGCTGGCGGCTCACTGCGATTTTGCGGAGAATTGGTTTCCAAGTCTTGTGGAGGGGGTACCCTTCATCTCTATTGATATTATTTTCAGTCATTTCAATTTCGATTGATTCTTTAATCAGTCGGTCCCAAAAACGTGGGGCTTTGCATAACTTTGGTGTCTTCACAGTTTATTTGATGTTTTCGCTCTAGACAATGCTCAGCAACTGCCGATTTCTCGGGCTGTTTTAGGCCCCCTCCTAAATAATAGGGAGAAGTCGAAAAAACGACCTCCCCCTAGTGATGCAACATTGTTTTCTTTCCACCCCTCCCCTTCCTTAATATTCTACAGCGAAAGGCCTAATATAAAAACACTAATAAAAATTAAATCACCGAACGAAATAAACATTATTGAATTAATTACAATTAGTTCAATACGATGAAAAATGAATAATTTAAACGCGCTGTTTTCGCGGTAGTTAAGGATTACCGAAAAAAGCATATATATTCTGCCTTTATTTCCATAAATGAAGACACTATATAATAGCACATCGCATGCCATACCACCATAGGACGGAATCGGATTATCAACAGATTAAAATCACACATTATGCTATACCTGATTTAATTTATCCCTAACCAATCCATCTACACCTATTATTTTATCTCTTTTAATTTTATTTTCCTAATCTCAGCCTTCCTTAAATAAATTTAGTAAATTTTTTAACTGTATATGTAATACCACCTTTGACTTCAGAGGTTACATGTAAGAGGCGCTCACATGTGGGTCGTCTTCACGTCCTGGGTTTTCTATAAAGTTAAATTATACATGAATTACATCTGTCACGTCACCGTCTCATTTTACACGGAGAACTATCTAGTTGAAATTTATGCCACCTATAATTGAGCAATATTCAATATAATCTTTCTGAGCAGATATCGAAACGGATATTTAAACTTATATACGAGATGTGCAGAATAAATATTTTTAGAATGGCCTGGATCCTGTATAAACCAAGTGAGGATTGTAATTTCCCGACTATAACTCCTTTGCGATTCTTACAATGCACTGTTACTAGTTATCCCCAAAGAAAAATGGACAATTCAAATAAACTTTTAAGTTATAGAACCACCAGAACTGAGTTTTCTAGAAGTTGTTTGCATTACACTGGTTAATGAAACACTGATGCTAAGAAATTAAAGTTTGAAAATTTAGCTATCCAAATTATCATATACTCAGTAATGCTCTAAACTATATATTATGTAACTCTAGATTTAGTAGAATATCGTAACAAAAATGAATGAATCGATACGGAAGCATCAATGGGACATAGTACTATTTAAACCGAGCTTCGAATGAGTCAAACCTTTCTTAAAGTCCCATCACCCGTTTCTCTGCTGATGTTTGATTGATTGTATTCTAGAAAAGATAGTTTATCTTACATATATAAATTACTTATAGAATGAGATAATTTTCACCCATTTGAAACACATATGCCCTACTATATATATGAAGCAGCTTCAATTTAATTTCGTGCCATATAATCCTGGACTATTATAAATTAGCCTAAATAAAAAGCTTTATCTCAACGTCCTTCAATATGTTAGAGCGGTCACCTTGTTCTTAAAACTTAGGGAACCATGATATAAACTATACAGACATATTGCATTTTCACTCTTTCCTATTTTGAGGATGCGATACTACAAACCTTAATTCACATTTTCTCCTACCCTTTCGAACTTCAACTTAAGAGAAATATACCTTACATTATTGTTATTATTACGTACATCTTTCATGCGTTTCCTTTTATATTTTCGTCATCCCCTCCATTTAAGATCTTCATCATACCTTTGATCTACTACGTCACATCCTCAGTCTCCCTCTCGACAGCTCAGGCAAGAGGTGGCAAATTTCGGCCTTCAGGTCACACGCAGCCTTTTTAGGCGATTAATGAAGCCTTCGGTCACTTTCATAAGTAAATGTCGACAAATAACCTTGTTTCTCTTACTAATTACTACAAGAGTAAATTAAATTCTTATCAATTTCCCTGACCGAATAAATTCGTTTTTTGTAAACATGTTCGGTTGTAAACTTCGTATTTGTGTATAGGCAATAAAGAACTCAAGTTAGTCCGGATGGCTTGATATGCGACCTTTCTTATGTTCCCCAATAGTATATGTGACCTTTCGGGGGATAAAGGTTCCCAGCCCTGATTTAGCCTCTTCATTTGCAACCAAATCACACGACCATTATTGACCGGACGGTGCCGTTTGGAACGAACAGTCCCGTTCAATTTTGTCCTGTTTCTACTGGAAAAAGGCGAGGGATAAAATAGCCAAAGATTCTGATACAAGGGAAATGACTTAAGATTTAAATTTCTATATATATGAGAGGATGAACAAATAGTGATGGATGATCAACCATTATTTTCCAATAGCGAGACTAGCGGTTTTAATTCGTATTGATACGTACATGCTAATATACTAGTGGCTGCAACCAAAGTAGGATAGCTTATTTAGGACACGCTATTAAGTAGTAAATAATGTAAATTGATCAAATAAATTATGTATGAATTAAAGATGGTTACTGAAACTTCGTAGATTTAATGCTGTTTAATCATGGTTTTCAATCAAATTATTCGCTCAGATTGATAATAAATGGTATCAGCTAAAACTGCTTTTTAAAACACGACTCGGGGTACATATTCCGAATTACTACATCCAAAATACGTCCCAGTTCCGTCACGGCTTTGCTATCTGCAAAATTTGTCCCTATCTGTTTGTTCCACTTTGTGTTTCCCGTAATACACGTACCAGACTATGTATCCATGACTATGCCTCAGCATGGAGCCATACGGTAAGTTTATACGCATATTCTCCTTGATCAATTTGGCTCCATCCATCCTTTTCAAGTGTCCGAACCTAAGACCCTTTTCGATGTAAACCTTAAGGAAGTTTTTCTGCTTCGGAATGCATTCGTCCGCATTTTAAAGCGACCCAACGATTATATTCGCAGGTCCGCATAGTCGAGTGATGAAAAAATGAAGCCAATTAAGAGGCGGATTGATTCGAAGAAACGGCGGCAGAGGGAGCGGAAGTAGAGGGGCATCGCTAGCGTACTACAATGCGGATCGACCTCCCAGAACGCAATCGAAGGCAACTTTGCTTTGGCGGAGATATGGCGAGAAAACATATCCTTGGATGGCATCCCATGCGAACTACTTCTTACGCTTTTTATACGCCAGCGATAGGCGCATGCATTCTGCAAGAATTCGCAACGCCATTTTCTTTTCGTTTTAACGAAATTAAATGCGATGCAATCCGGTGCGATTTGCTAGGAGGAACAAACGGAAATTTTCTAGGCCGGAACTCAGTTAATTTTCAAAGTGGTTTTCAAAGTGATCTTACACGTATTAGGAGTTAACTGTTTGTGAAAACGATAAACTCAACTCTGAATAGTGACCTAAGGAATGGTGTTCCGAGAAACATACATGAAAAACATCACTATTACCTAAACATCAGCGATGCTTTCCCTTCGGACAATATTGCAAATGCTACGTTGAAATTTGCATCTATTTATATATTTAACTCTGATAATAGTTCCCCAGCTTCACACGGTCCTCTTCTTATTTACTCTCAAGTTGCTTCCGGTGTTCTGTAATCGGTAACGATCTTCTCAGATGACAGATTTTTACTAGTCTGTTTCTGATGACAGCAAATTTAAGGGGTAAATTAAGGTAAGTAAATATGCTTTTGGTTAAGCATTTTCATAATGGTTTCCTCCGCCCCTTCTCGGAAAATATGTTTCAGAAAAATTGCTTACTATTGAAAATTTACTTCCTTAATAAATTCATACGTGATTTTTTATAATATTTTCTATCGTTCATTCGTGAATGTTATTCAAGCGGATGCTGATATAATGGTGTTTGGTGAAACTATCCGACTTAGCAGACAATTACTGTAGGGTAAAAACATGACACCCAAATATTTCCAATCAAATCTTTGTTTATTTTTAGAATGCATCACACTAAACTTCGTAGAAGGTGTTTATAAATAAATGAAAACAATTTGGACTTCTGACAGGATATTTTCTTTCGACTACGACATTAGGTCTACCTCATGATGGCGTTGGAGCCGAAGCAGGTCCTCCAAATAAAATACATCGTAAGCATTCAAAGATTTGTTCTTCATTCATTCGTTGTTTGCCGATTAATTTATATAAGGAAAAAATCGATAAAATCTAACTACAACTCCCAAATTTTTATATCTTCTGACAAAATATCATCGATCCGATATCTTGAAGATAATTTACTCATCGTTTAAAGCATAAAAAAGGAACAGTATTACACAACAGGCCGATATTAAACATGCCATCCACTAACGTGTACTACTGTGATTTTATTTCAATAAAAATTAGTTAAGGTTCTGCTACTATCTCAAAATAATTAGTTGAAGAGTAATATTAACTGTGCAAAAGTTACAACGGATTTGACATGAACGGACATAGATCAAATTGGTCCTTTTCAACATCGAACGCCGACGGTAAATATCATTAATAAATAATGTGATAATAAATACACAAAAATTAATTTGTTTGAAGGCAACCGGAGGTATAACGAATTTAAAGTGACAAACGAAAATCAGGTCATGCGTTTTTCCGTAGGAAGGAGGTGTTGGGATTACGTAACTCTCGACTTCAATTGTTTTCTAAGTTCTGTAACCAAACGCTTTTACAGGGATTTCTCAGATCAGAATCTATCTCACACTAATCATCGTAGTATTTTGAATACGTAATTGTAAACGCTTATGCCTAGAGTCTAACATTTGCGCGTTGGGGATTTTTCAGATTTAGCGATTGCGAAATCAAGTCGTAGAATATTCTAGCGACTTTTTCTCCCGCATGGAAAGTAAATTAGAGAAAAAATGTCTCCTGCCGCCATTGGCGTATTTCAGTGATCCAGGAAAGCACGTAAACGACGACCTCGTTAAAGGAGGAATAAAAACGCGTAAACAACGCCCTCGCGGAAACTGCACAAACTAAAACTCAAAACTTCCGCAGCGAAGCACTCAGCCGATGGAGAGAAGGCGAGAGGTATATCTGGTTAATAATGGACAAAGAGAAGGACATTTATTGTGGGAAAACAGTGCGCTTTCTTCCAATTGTGAGGTTTGGGTAGGGTGGCCAAGGGTATCCCATTTCGGGGTATACCCCTTTTAATGAATTGAATGTATAAAATATTCTTTACATAAAACCTTAAACTAAACATGTAATGATATTCCTACCGGGGCATGTATTATTCATTTTCCGGTGTATAACGAATAAATAATTAAAAAATATTAAATCATGATTAAATACTAAAATTATAAGCCATGGTTTCTTCAGTAGAATGCATAAATTTGGAAAGTAATATTTATTAAGAATTGATAAATACTACATTTACGCTTTATCCAAAACAGGAGAATATTATAAAATTTACATTAGTTTTGTTAACCATCGAAATTAATTATATAAATCTCGATCAAACGTTTAATACATTAAATAAAAAGAAAATAAACTCTAAATTGAGTCGTAGAATCGTGGGAATATTGCAAGATCGTGAAATTCCATTTTTTAATATCTTTATCCAGTCTGCAGGTAAATTTATGTTTGTATCAATTATGCAAAACACATAATGGTAATAATATCAAAATTTTATAATTATCATGCTCTAAACTGTAATTTATTTCTCTTTCCTCCCTTGTAATTTGCTGATAACAATGTATAATTCATTTCCCTCTTAACCCCAGAAAATAACTTAATACACAATTATGCCGTTAACAATTCTTCAAAATACATCATAAGAATAATATTCAATTGCATTTAAGTTTAGATAACCGATTTCAAAATTATATATTTGAATTTTGTTCTGAACTCGTTATGAAATAAGTAAGGAAATTATTAAACAACTATATCCGTAAATAACGTTTGGATTTCCATTTCCGAGTCTCTCTTTCTTCCCTGTAACAATTTCTGCAAAATTTCTCCTAGGTCATTAAAAATATTGAAAATAAATAAACAGTTGACGTCGATCAGAAACTCATTGTGGCTATCTGTTCCGCATCTCACCATGCAGAAATCAGAGGAGTTTGCGATGAAGAACAGATAAAATAACGCGAGAACTTTTGCTCCGAAGCAGTCCCTTCATTAAAACTTCTTTGAAGGTGTGACGACAACTATTTCAGAGCGAAATTACGAATGAACTGAAAATTGTCATTTTTTAGTAAAAGTGAAGATAAATGTAAAGAAAAACAGAGAATCCGCTCAAGTCCAGCAAACAACTGCATCAAATACGATCGCAAATACTTCGAAATGGACATCATTTCAGTGAACCAATGGAATGGAGAAAGGGAAGCTTAACCCCATTACAATCCTTAAGATACCACTGTCAAAAGCAAGTTACAGCAAAATTCATGAGTTGAGACAGGTTTTCCTTTACCGACTATTAGCATTTGTAAACATAATTTTCTAAATCTACAGAATTTTAAACGCTTGTCGTTGCTCCCACCTTAACAGAAACATACACATGAATTCATGCCTTTACTATAGATTCTAAATTTAAAAATTCTAGTCGATTTGAACTTAAAACTCTAAGGCCTATTAAACAATTATATAGAAATTTTATGATTACCTTAGCTAATTCTGATTTAGTTAGTTAGTTAGTTATTTGGACCCTTTATTGGCGAGGTTAGGCCAAGGTGGGCCTCTCTTCCACCTAACCTCGTATGTCGTTACATTAAAACTTATTAAAAACTCAACTTATTAAAAAAATGCAAAAAAAAGAGTAGGGTGTGGGATAAATCTATGCAACTGAAGGTTGACTAAGAAAAAACCCACGTTGCGGGAAAACACCCACAAAGAAGGGGGGTGAAAAAAAACGCGAAAACACAGTAATAGAAATAAATACAATAATACACAAACATAGATATATGAAAAGTGAAAAAGATTATATATGAACAATTGCTTAAGAAAGTAAATTTAACAAAGTACATAGAAGACCTAATTGATTTAGGTTTTAGATTTATTTACTTTAACTTCTATATTTATTTTCTAATCTCTTGGTTCTAAATTATCCACTGCATCTTTTTTTGGTGGAGGTGTTTGTATATTGTTTATTTGAGCTGTTTGACTTATTGTACTAAATTGGCCTATTGCTATTGTTAAGACTGTCCACGGGAGGATTTGGGGGGCTCTCCTTCCCGTCCTTGGGCGAATGCATAAATTAGTAAACTTTTTCTTTTACATTATTCTATAGAATTTTCATTTGCATTTTTCGATAAAATATTATGAACTTTTTTATTCTTTTCTGTTGTTAGTAGATCGACCCAGATAATATTTTTCAAGGGCTTTCACCTACATAACTATAAATAAATTCTTTTCTATTTTAACTTTCCCAGTTTTAAGCGTCTCTAACGCAACTTTTTTTCTGTCCAATACATCGTCATAAGAATAACTCACACCCGTAGCATCTATTACCAACCTTGTTCCAACATAGTGATGATTTCCAGTTAACTTCATATTTTAAAATTCAATTCTCATTCTACCAAATGAGTTCAATGTCCTGCTCAAATTCCTTACTCTCCCTATTTACTTGGTCACGTCTATCGTTCCTGCCTTAAAATACCCACGCAGATATTTTCCTCGGCCTTATTTCTCGTATTTACATCACGGCCCTCGTCGAGTACAAGCAAACGGAGCAAGAAAGACGTGAATCAGGAAACGCTGATCTTCGGAAGATAAAGTCCTGAAAGTAACGACTGAATGCATGTGGAGGGAGCTGGGGAAGATGACAGGGCAATTTGGATTGCAAATATTTGGAGGAATGTTGACGGAAGGCGAGTGGAAAGGAAAGTGGGATGGAGCGAAGAAAATGGCAAAGAGAATAAAAGAAACGAGATAGTACCAACCAAAAGGAAGAAGGAAAAGGTGCAGTTAGGAAGTTTTTAGGAAAACTACCGTCTTCGATCTCTATTGTATAATTTCTGCTAACCAGGTTTTACATGGATTATCACCACCAATGATAATTAGATTACGGATGTACGATTACGTCATCAAAGAACTGTGTCAGGCGCAATTGTTAACTAGGATGTGATAGAAATTACCTGCTTCCTTAGTATGAAGTATTATCAGGATTATTTGATGGTCTATCTGAATTTAAGTATGATCTTAGTACTGTGATTAATGTAATGTAAAATGTAGAGTTATTTTTTTTTGATAAAATTAAAATTCTTATAGATATGTATTTTACATCGTTATCTGTCAATTTAGATGAGTAAATGAGGAAAAATTGTAAAATTTCTCTGATTTTTTATGTATCAATGAACTTTTGTATTCATTGTAAAATGATTAAGAATTCATTATTAATGCGTTGTAACTCATAGGATGAATATAGTTATGTTAGTTATAAGTTTAACTGAAAACACCCTTATCGGCCAACATATTTTCTTTTCATATGAATATGTTCCGTTTGTTATGGAATAGTAACAGTAATCTTATTTACGCGATTATCGCCTATGAAACATTTAAATTTCTTTTAAAGAATTGCATTGAATCTCAAATTATTATTATTAACATTCTTAAAAAAAGGGGAAAATAAGGGAAACAAGTTATAATAATACAATCCAGTAATTCACATGAAAGATAATACACTCCAACTCTTTCTGATGGAAACATGTTTTACTAATATTGAAAATGAATTGTTCTTTAAGAAAATGTGGGTATTGGCTTTAGTTCCTTGTAAGAACACGAAATATTACACCTAGAAATATAAACTAAGCAACTTTAAGAATTGATTACGAAACAACAGAAAAATTGAAACATTAATTTCAACGATAAAGTTTTTGAGCTTCATTGCAAGATCAAAAGGGAACTATTTATATTAGAAAAGTGGTATTATTGAAAACGATTACGGAAAATATTATATTATAATATGAAGTGTTAGCGCGAAGAGGGAAACGAAAAATTGTAAAAAATGCAAGTGAGAAAAAAGGAAATTTTACAAAATCTGCTTTGAGATTAGTTTTATCGAAAGCTTAGCGATGCGGTGTGCCAACTTTCGTCTGCTGCATTGATTTTCCTGTTACATACTATACATTTAATTGTTGACGGAATTAAAGCTATTTCTAATAGGGTTAAGCAGGTTATTCCCCTCGCGTATTTACATTATATCTTCGTACTTTCCTATCCTCACTTTCTATTGTTTTAGCTGCTGATTGGGACATGAAACTTTAATTATTATAATCCACTTTTCGCGCTGAATCGATGAAAACGACAAACTTTGGTCAAGTTTCGGTTTTGCTGCGACGGCCATGGTTTCAATTTTTCAGTTCCGGTTCGGTTTACACACACGTAAATGGAACGATTTTTCCGGTTGCTGTTTTCGATTCCGTTTCTACTTCATCTATGTACTTTTTCATACATCTCATTTATACAAACATCTCTTCAGATCCATCCCCATTAATAAAACGATCCTTCCAATTCTTTTATTTTGCGCTGTCGAATCAATCGTGGCGTTCTCCTGAATCTGACCGTATGGCTGTGAGAATAGCATCTACAAAGAGAGAATAGAGTTAGAGAATGAGGGGTCAAAGCAGAGAGGAGGATGAATGTACGTAGACGGGGGAGACTGCGTGTGTCTTGCGGCATCTGCAGCGGCCCTTCCCCTGCGCCTCTCCACGGAGGTGCGGAAGCCCTCTGCGGAAGCTGCCTCCCTCATTCGCAGTGCAGTTCCATTGCCAACTCGCGTTTTGTTTTCCACACAACACTTTCAACTCCGAAATAGGTTAAATTTATGCAAATTTCTAACGAGTGGCCATATTTCCTGGCGAAAGTGAAGGGAATATGCGCAATAAAGTTCTCAGGAATCAAGTTCGACAAATAACGTATCTGCACTTAGTTCGCAAGAACGATATTGACATTCTGTGTTCGCCGCTTCGTTTCAAAATTGTTAATTAAAACCAAAGAAACAGAAACCTCAATGAAATCTTAGCGGAGGGTTACATTTTAAAATTTCACTCGATCATTTCAACGTTAAATAAATTTCACCGCAAAATATTCATCCTAATATAAAATATTCTCATAAGAATAATGAGAATCTGTTAGTTGAAAGTGATTATAGAAATATACTGGCATATAATATGGTATAATTACGATGTATATAATGACCTAATAAAATGTTCTATATAGAAGGGAAAAGGTTTAATTGGAGCGTAATGAAGATATACATTACGGAAAAAATGAGTGAAAGAATAATAGATTGGAAAGAGATAGATAGGAACAACATAGAGACTAAAGGTTAATACGGCTAAAGAGACAGTTACCAACTATAGCATGATAGCTTTTCTAATAACTCTACTATTCATGCTGTGTCTCCATCTATGGATGCTGTTTGTTTTCACATTCTATCTCAAATTCTGATTTCTATCAATTCATTGAATCCATACTTCTCATCCCTCACTTTCAATAAGGTTATCCAGGAGTATATATATTGTGGGGAAATAAAATGAATAACGACTTCAACTGTGGACCTTGATCGTATTGTGAGAGATTTACCAAAGGGGTACTATACTCTATAATAACACTCTGAATGAAGTAAGCATGACATTGACTAAGCTGTCACTGTATGTAAATTACTAAAACAAAGAAGAATTTACTTCTTTTTCCACATCCACAACGATGTATTTGTTTATTTTTTATTTTTTACTTGTATAAACACCATCAGATAATAAATCGACCGACTCCATTTCTGTATAAGTAGTTCTTTCTAACCATATTTTCACTTAACATCCATCATTTTTAGGGAAGAGTTTTAAATCCATTGGAATACCTTTTTATATTTTATCTATAATATATTGAGTTATCATTCATGATTAATGTCCAAAGTACTGACACTAACTAAATCATAAAATAATCATCAAAAAACTTATTTTTGTAGAATTTACTCCTTAGTAATTGATATTCATTAATAACAACAATATTTTTGAGAAAGTGATACTAATTTCTAAGACTGCCGTTCACAAAATGCTTTGGCTAAATTATAAGATAATCATCAACAAATTTCGTTTAGTAGAATCACCACCATAGTAATGTATGCATATCCATAACAAAAAAGACAGTGATACTGTCCTTTCTAAGGCTGTAATTTCTGAGACTGCCGCTTTAAGTGCGAGAGAGAGAAAAGTGCAGGAAGTGAAAGAAAAGAGTTAACTCTCAATTTGATCCCATCGTCGGAAGAAAAGCGGCGATAAAAATGGTCAGGGAATAGATAGCGGAAAATCGATCGGCTATCGCTCAATTCTTTGTCCGATGATGGAAATCCAATAAATATGAAGGAACTCGACCAGAATGAGAACCCCTTTCAGAAGGGAAATAAAGCATCCACGAGATATGCAGAAGGCTTGAATGCGAGCATAGATTTCCATTTCTGTGAAAGCATCAATTTAAGACTGATGCTCGGACGAAGAATCTTTGATGAGATTATTTTTCATTCTGTTGCTCGCCATTGATAGACGACGGTTGTGTATCGCCACTCAATTTTGGCGATACCTTCTGAAAAAAAGAGTTCTATATAAAAAGGGCCAAGTATATTGTAGGCGAGCATATTATCCGTAACTTGATGTCTCTTAAAATTCCCACCTCGAGGAAACTCCAATGACTTCTTGGCATACTAGCACATTTCTTCTCAACTGTAAACATAGTACGACATAATACTTCAAAGTGTCCGTAGTGTTGCATGGTTCACAATCAGTCTCCCACTTCGAGGTATCTTATCTTATACAGTACCCGTATATTGTCTACTTAACGCTATTTCATTCCATACCCTCATTTTCGCTCTTTAATTGATTTTGTCAAACTTCATGTCTGTTTTTCCTTGGGAATTGAACTAAGGTTTTTTTCTTTATGAAATCTTTAGAAAATTCCAGTTTTCTTCTCAGAGAATATTTTCTGTCCATAATTTGTAGATCGTCACTCAGAATTTCCTTATATACCGTATTCAGATGTATTTCCTATATTTATTAGAATAATACTGGCATTCAGGGAGAATATCAACGTAGTACATAAATCTCATAGTCAGGAGGAATTTACATTCTTTACATTTAAGGAGTTTAATTTGGGATAAAATAAAGACTAGACAGTAGTGTACGATAAGCTATTTGATAGATATTCCCTCTTCTATTGCAAACACGTACTTAGATAATTGTTTTAATCTTCAACTAACCCGCTACAAAATACAACAGTTGAATTTAGACTGACTTATAGGAATGCCTACGAATAAAGTCAGACATTCACCTCAATAAACTCGACACATTTCAATTTGTTAACTTCTGCAACTATCGCTGCAACAATTTCTTCTTAGAATCAGCTGTTTTCGAGATGTTTCTCTGGTTCAATCAATTTGACACAAAAATGTTCACTGTATTGCAAAATAAATTCACGATACCACTTAAGAATATCGCGAGCTCGTCCTCGGAGAAAAAGTAGTTCTCATGTACGAAATATTTGAGCATTCACAATACAGTGCGGGAGAAAATACTCTCCGGTATTAAATTACAATAAGAAAACTCATTTTGAAGTTAAACAAAACATTAACTAAGAAGTAAGTGTGATTAAGCGCATTTACATTTAAGAAATTTTATCAGCAATCTAATTCCGGCCAGAATTGGTCGATCATATTATGAATTATTAATTAAGCAACAACTTTTCTTATGTTTCTGCTGATTATTATTTACTAAATATATTCAGAGCTATTTCTTAGGGAATTTTTTCTTCATGGTGCGCATTCTTTTGAAAACTATCTCTAATTGGTTCGTGCATGCATTTACCTCATCATCATTTCTCTTTAGTTCATCTCAGCATTTCTAAAACTAAACAAGGCAGTGTGTGTGAAAATTGGCTCTGCGTCTAAGACATTTAGGCCAGTTAAGCCCGGTTTAGGCCTCCTCACCTTCATCATCAGCTGCTAAAAGCCCTGGAGATTGTGAGGCTTATTAGTCAAGATGAGGAGTGAGGTATTAGATCTCACTCTCCACGCCGAGCTAGAAAGCTGAGAGTGGAAAAGGCTCAGGTCAGAGCAGCACTGACCCAATGAAAAACACTTTCCGCAGTGTTCAATAATAAAATAAACGCTAATATTGTTACGAATCTATCCATTATGTTTATTGGCATACAACGATATTATAAACATGATTTTATCACATCTCAATCATACAAAGAGGAATGGGATAGGATAATTGAAAAAGGATTAAATCTTGTGCGAAATCACTCCATACTTTGTTGCAATAGATATAGACGAAATAAATATATAATCAACATTTTTAGGCGTTTTTTTGAGGAAAGACTTCACAGAAGAGAAAAAAATTAGTGATCTTTTCGCACTTTTCATTAACACGACCGGTATCGCTAATAGCGTAGCATATTCAGGCACAGTAAGTCAGACAACATATTTTGAGTGATCTTACGTATACTCGTACTGCGGATAATGAGTGATCCTGCTTATTATATCTTGATATGCTACTCCGTTAGCGAAACCTGTCGTGTTAATTAAAAGTGTGAAAAGATTACGAGATTATTATTAAGAGTTTTCCTTTCAGGATAAATTTATATGTGAATAAAACAATGAAGTATATTTATATTATGTATAATCCAGGAGGTTTTTGAAGGAGTTTTCCTTCCGTTTTTGGGCTAATTCCGGACATATATCACTATTTTTCTTATGTCTCCCTGACCGTCGCCATCTTCTATTCGGACCAAATTACAACTCTTTATTATGACATAAATAAAATATTGTTCGTGTAGTTAAATATGTTGATAAGTGCACTCTTTCAGTATGTCTACTCATTGGGAGTATTTCTTTCCGTTTCCAAATATCATTTTCCTCCATCTTACACCGATGGAGAAATTAAAAGTGACTAAACGAACGTGAACTCTGCTTGAATAATACCGTTCAACCGTCGGAGAGACTTTCGGACCTAAGCCCAAACTGGAATGGAAATTACGACGCGAAAGTCCATTCAAGAGAAGCGACACGCGGCGTTCGAGCGAAATTTCTCGGGAGAAATTTGAGGAAAACTTTGACCGCGTGAAACGGTCTGAAGGAGAATGACGCCGGTTACAGCCGGAAAGAGTCGCAAAAGGGTTTTATGCGGATCGATGACAAACGCTGAAAGCCGGTGGAAATATTACTCAGGGTAAAACTTGAGTAGAGATATATGTCTTTGCAGAACCAGGGGATAAAACGTAAAAAAGAAACAAATACTTCCAGCCGAGAATTATTCCAGAGATCCGATAGGAAAACGAGGGAATAAAAGGAGGTTTAGGGGGAGGGAAAGAGGGATAAGGGAAGGTTGGGAAGGAAGGTCACGCAAGTACAAGTTTATGGTCGGAAGAACGAGGGGCTGTGCGGGGCCTTCCCCACTCGCCATTTCTACCAAAAGTCGACCATCGCTGCCTCAACTCTCTAGCAGTAACGCCTAACTCTAACAGTAAGGCATTGATACATGCAGTAGATTAAGATTGTTCCATTTGTAGTTTCATTGTGAAATATCGGATGATAAAGATACAAAATTGCGTGATGAAATCCGATAGTTTGACCTCAAAATTTTGATAGGACTAAACAATGCGAGGAATTCATAAAAGCACCTGTACCAGAACGACACTTTATAATAAGGGTGGCCAGATTTTAGAGCAGCGTTAGAAGAGAGGAAATTTTATGATCCCCGAAGTATAGGCAACACAACTTCTTTTTACACATGTTTACGTAAACATATTACACGTTCTACCTCCAAGAAAGCACAAAGTTCATTGGGCTAAGATTTTGGATACTACGACCAATAAAATCACTTTTTATATTAGATAATTCTCATTAGAAGAGAAAACATGTGAGCTCATGAGCCAATATGGCAGTTAAACTAAATCACCATCACTAGATACTGCTCCAGAATTCCTACTTTCATTTTTGTGACTACAAGAAAGTGGCGAATTCCGGAACCATATCTGGTAGCAGAATTAGCAGATCACGGACCCACCTAAATCGAGAGGTATTGTCACCCCAGACATAATGCCTCCGTTTGTGTTTAGTGATCCTGGGTCATTTTATGTCTGCAACGAGGCATCGAATACAGTGAGAAAATTTATGAAATGTACTTCATTAAACATACACGAAGAATGTCTCTTGAATATGGGTTAGTAGGACAGAGTAAACAATGATGTAACACAATCCTAGTTTCCCGAAAGAAAATCAAGCATCCTGGACAGTGGAAAATCCCGTCATGAATTTTTAAGGTCCAGTTAAAGTTAAATCAAATCAGGGCCAAACGTAATTCTTCATTTCATCGAAAATTGATTACAGTATTATCCTTTTAACTGGGAAAGAAGCCTGAAATCTGTTCTTACATGTTAACTCGTGAAACTATTGCCTGAAATCTTCCTTTAGGACGAAAAAATGGAAAAATTATGATGGAAAATGAAAGGTATCGCTTGTCACGTCAGAATGTAGTGTGAGAAATGAGACGGATAGATATTAAATAGGAAGTTGTTGGACTTGTAGGACTTCCCACGGTAAACATTGAAGATGGAATAGCCACGGTTCAATATGAAGATCCGGAAATGAATGAAGTAACAGAATAATATTATCATTTCAATAATTGTGGATTATTTTTTGAATGTTTTAGATCCCATTTCTTTGTATACAAATTATGTTTCCACAATTTAACTTTAGTTCAATTAATATGTTTTGAAATTCTTTTGTCTATATAATTCATTTACATATTTTATTATTGTTTATGAATTACTTACATTTCAAACACAAAGGTTCTCAATATATCTGCATGTACACATTGTAATTATGACATTTATTATATGAATAAGAATATGTATAGGTATACTAGTTGTTTTGTCATAAGAATGACGTATGCATGTTATTTTATGTTAATTAATCATATTATTATTACTAAAACTTTTAACGATATGCAATCTTTGTAACTGGGCTCTGCCCGTAATGAATGAATAAATAAATAAATAAATAATGAAGCTAAGATAGAGCATATTATAACGTTCTAAAATCACAAATGCAAAGACAATACTGTTTCTGAAAGAGAGTCTTTATTTTAGTAGACTAATATTACTTGAAAATGAAAGTTGGATATTAAACGCCACAATAATCAACGATTCAAAAATAGCTGTGAAAAGACGTAAGCTTGTAATCGCAAGGAAAGACATAAATAGCAATATCTGAGAAAGTGTGATGACAGAATTCCCCTACAATATAAATAAACAAGATCACCGAAATGGACGTGGAAAGCGAAAAGAAGAAATTACAGCTGTAGACCTCATCAGCTCTCGACTAGACGCCAATAGGACCTAGGAAGATAAGCAGTACAAACATCACCAATTCCCTAGGAGTATTCTGATTAAGAGAAGCTCAAAACAGAGAGAATGCGCTAGGAAAGGGAACATCCTACGTCGGATTGGAAACGTCTGATACTAATGACGATACGTTTATTCGTGTGAGTAAATGCCGCAAGAGCCTTCTTTCAAGTACCCAAAAAATGCACCGGTGGAGCTAGTTAAGGTGGCAAGACAGAGGAAAACAAAGGAATGATGGAAAGAGTACTCGAAGATATAACGGAAAGCATACGGAAAACAAGTTGGTGAGCGTGCATCAGATTACACCGGAAAATTAGGACGGTGTTCCGTATTTTTATTATGCACTCTCACGCTTTACAGCTCATTTACAAAAGCAGCATGTTGTACCGAAATTTTGTCGGAATAAAAAACAGAAAAGTGAATTTAAAAGTGGTATTCACGCTGCTCGTCTTACTCTCTGCAAATGGCTCCTGTACGATTGATGATCAAATATTCTGAATGATTAAATGATTCCAATTACTATATCATTAAAATTTTATATATTAAGATCCACTCATAATAAAGTAATATATTTATAGAAATCCTTCAACAAAAACAACCTTTTTTCGCTGTTTTCATACGAAACAGAATTCGAAAAATAACTGATAGGACGAGAAGTGAGTTATTCTCAACTGCATTAAAGTTGCTCGCTATCTTATAAATTCCTACGCCCAAAAACACAAAACAATATGCAATCAAAATTACATCTGCATTTTGAAAGGTACACCAGTCTAGATCTACAAATTTCACTACCTTAGGAGAAACCCTAAGTTATTTTGAAATATTTTTGTGAAATTTACGAACCGGTTCTTACAAGGAAGTGCTGTCAGAGTTGATTAATTTTTGGAGTAAATCGGTTAACCGGAAGTCGAGCTTTATTCTTCGAAGCAAATTTCCGTTCTTGAAAAATATCTCTATGAATATGATATTTAGGTATACACTATAAGTTTTAGAAAATGTAATTTACTATAAATTTTGTGTGAAATATGTTTATGCATTACTGATTGTTTAGGAGTTATTCGTGAAATACTGATAAACCGGAAGTTGCTGACTATGTATGTACTTTGTGGGTGCTCTAACATGAAACTGTTTGTCTTATCAACACCGTATTTCATATATAGCACTTTGGTAGGTGCCGTTAGAGTTGATCAGTTATTGGAGTAGATCGGTTAACCGGAAGTCGAGCTTTATTTTTCGAAGGCGTTTCCGTTTTTGCAAAATTCCTCCATTATTCTGATATTTAGGTATATACAGTTATCAACGAGTCCAGGAAATATTTTTGCTACAGGAAATTGTATTTGTGAACAAAAATATGACCGTACTACATAATTTTCACTCAATCTAAAACAAGTATGATAGCAAACAACAATTGTGTATATTAGTTATGCTGGTTTTTTTCATTGTGTTTATAATGCCTATGAATTAGATAATTTCCCGAAATTTTAAATGCAAGGTTCTCCTCCTTCCTACATATAATTCCTCCTCTCATAAAGATATATAAATAAGTATGTGCTTAGGAATGGATTTTCTTCATTTTCTCTTTCACCGTCGTTTTCTATTTCTAATAGATATCATATTAGCAATTCATTACTTTTAAATTGTCATTATTTTGTCAAGCAGTAATTTATTTATAAATTCACTTCATATTACGACTTAACTATTATTTCTGATGCCAAGTAGTCCAGTATTACCGACATCGATTAAATTAAGCCAAATTAAACTTCAAGTTATGCCTAAAAGTGTATTATTTATCGCATTTACAATGTATTTTTATTCATGGCAACCGCTGTTTGTGCAAAATTACTCATTTTACTAAGAGGTGCAAAACTAAAGGTGTATGTTTTACAAATTCAATAACAAATTAAGATATATCAATTCTAATCAATAATAATATCGATGAAACAGCCTCTCTTCCCAATTTTGTATTTAATGGATTCTCTTGGATTTTCCTCTCTTTTTGAGGCTAAGATTAGGCAGATAATAAAAATTTCCCCCCCTAAGCTTATAAAGAATACTAAAACAACTAAATCATATCTTTAATTTCTACGCTTATAATACGCTTAAAATAGTTTTGCTGCTCAAAAATAAAATGAACGTTTTTTACCTAAAAATTAACAAAGTTACCAACATCGTATACATTAATGGTTAGACTACGGTATGTATAAAATGTATTATCGATAGTAAAATTGTATAATAAATCGAGATATTTTATATCAGATGGAAGATAATATCTCTAAGACATTGTAATCTGAATATCCCATTCGACAGTTGATCTCTCCTCCAACCTTCATTCAAACCAAAATAATCAGAAGGTTTTTGAATTAATATTTAAAGGATGGTATTTATTACATGTATAACTGTGGGAAATTTTGTACAATTATAGGATATAGTATATAATAGATGTAGGATCATATCCCATGGAATAATTTCAATACCGACAGCCCTTTCGACGGCTGATCTCCAATCCATACGTTTCGAGATGAAGAATCCAAAAGTTTTGAATAAGTGGAATAAAATGGAATTTATTGAAGATTCGTGAGGTTGTCACGGGGCATCCGCACGATAGAGCACGGGTAGACGTTCATCTCCCGGGCGACGGGGGCGTTCTAGTGGAAGCCAAAGCGCAACTGCGGCATCTCATTGATCGCTGCGCAACGCAACTCCCTCCCTCGCCGGAGCCGGGATATTAGGAGCAACTCTCCCGCCATCTATGAGCTAAATGTGCTAACCTACTCCCGTATGACTGCAGAAATTTTCCTCACGAACGTCATGCCGGCGCTTATAAAACGCGATTTCGATATCATTCTCCGGAGGATTCCTCGAGAGAGCGTGTGAGAGGGGACACCATCCCTCTCCAACTCCAGGTCCTTCTTTTGCCCAAATAAATCGTCCAATTAAAAAAAGCCGGCACCCCTTTTTGACTCGCCGCAAGTGGCGGAATTTCGCGAACGTGTAAACAGAAAGCAAAGCGTTGTGAACGGAAATTTGTGAAATTAACACGTCTGGCGCTCCGATACGGCGGCTTCGAACGGATTTTGTTTGGTTGTTTTTTCCTCTCTCTTTTTTTCGAATCCTCCACTGCGAATAGTTTAATTTCAATCGCGATTAGAAAGAGAGTTGTTTTAAAAAATCTGAACGAACTTTTTTGCCGATGGGGTGTGAAGACACCCCGGATTTTTTATCGCGTGAGTCAACTTTCCCCTTGGGTAGACTAATAATCCACCAACTTAATGAGTGCCATTAAGTTCATTTGAGCGGCTAACTTTACAGAATTTTCTTATTAATATAAATACATCCCACATATGTAATACCTCGAACAATGTAAAAGCACCCTGAATGCATTGCAAAAAATCTTTAATCAAATAGACTCTGGAATAGAGTAATCTTAAATCATAGCTACTCCACTGTTCCATGTAACATGATTGATACAGTTGTTCTCCGCTATTCTATGTACACACCGCACCTTTGTAATACAATTGAGAAAGTTAAAATACTTTCAATGTAGCGCGATAAATGTTTAATTAAAGAAAGACTGGAATAGGAGAACGATTTAATACATTGGGGTGGATGAAAACCCCACGAAACTATTGTTGTTCAAATTTACAACTATGGTACATCTAAGTACTATAATCAACTAAGTATGGAAGCCTTCAAAAGTGGGTGAGTAATTTTCAAACGACTTCACACGTGGTTAGAATAACAATTTAAATACGTTGCAACCCATTCTGGCGTGCGCAAAACCCCAACTAATTTCGGCGCAAACACTTAGAAGGAGTATGGCAGGGTTAAGCGAGGGGATGTTGTGCTAAAGATTTGCCCGAGAAATCCCGTTCCCTTTTCTCGGGTGAAAAGGGAGAAAAGATTAGGGTAAGAAGGAAGAGAGAATGGGGAGAAGAAGCGTTTATATATATTTTTTTGGGCAGTCGGGGCGGAGGAGGGGGCGAGGCCCGCAGTGCGGCCGGCATCGATCGAGGCCGCCGGTGCGACGCCGGGGGCCCCCGCGGAACGCGGGATGGAAGAGATCGCGTGATGACCACCGAAGAAAGAGAGACGATGATGAAAGAGTGATCGGGCGAAGAAGGGCGATTGTGAATTGAATAATTTCGAGCGAAGCATTAAGTAAGATATTCATTCCAGTGTACAAAAAAACACGAGGTGCGAGTTTGCGATAAAGATTAATCCGATATACTACGTGGTTTGATTGATTGCAAACTACTTGAATTGATACTTAAGAATTAATTCCAATATAAAAATACGAAGTGTAATTTTTCCTTAACAATTAAGTGAAACCTGATTTGCAATGTGATTTGATTCGTTTCAAATTACTTGAATTGATACGTTAGAATTAAATCTAATTTAAAAATACAAGGCGTAAGTTTTCCTTAACAATAAAGAAAGATCTCATGTTAAAATTTGATTTGATTAGCTTCAAATTACTTGAACTGATATGTAAGAATCACGCCAATATAAAAATATCCAAGAAGCAAGTTTTCCTTAACAATAAAGAGTAACATCATTAACAACATGATTATATTCGCTACAAATTACTTAAATTGATACCTAAGAATTAAATCTAATATACAAATGCAAGGTGCAAGTTCTCCTTGACAATAAAGAGTAATCTGATTTACAAGGTGATTTGATTCGTTTCAAATTACTTGAATCGTAAGAATTGAATCTTTTGATTTCACGGAAGTGAATCTTTTATTAATACAAAAACTGAAAGTACACCGACAGATATATTAGGTTAAATTAAGTAAGAAAAATATTTTTATCTAAACGATATTTAAATAGTATTTTATTATAACCAAACGATATTTCTTCGTGCAGTAGATGAAGGGCGTTGGATAAACATTGGTAAGTTTGTGATAAATTTTCAAACGTACGGTAATCAATTCCCAGCAGTTACTTTAACTAAAATTTTTATATAGAGAAGGCTCTTGCATTCACTTCTCTACAAAGAGAACGCCATTTATTTTATTACTCTGTAAATTGCGTAACGGATGTTTGAAAATTAATCAAGAATTTACCAATGAAATGAAATTACCATTTTTACTCTATTTTACGTTCTAATAAAAGTATCTAAAACTCTTGCTGTAGGGCCTGTAGGGTAATAATCAATCCGTTAAAAAGATTATGGCTCTTATCACCACTCACTTTCATTAATTCTTACGTATCAGATTTTTGTTCACAGTTATATTTTAAACACTTGGGCGAAATTCAGATGTTCAAGGACTAATTTTAGATAAGTACTTCAAAAATGAAATCTAAGCGGGAAAAGCATTATATTGTTTGAAATAGAGGCTCAAAGTGTTTTAAAGTTCATCATTTTGCCATAGCCAGCTTATAGTTACATCAAAGAACTACTTCTATCGAATAAAATGATTAAAGGAATGTGTAAATTTTAATCGTCATACGGAAATTTTAGGGTTGTAAAATTGCCAAATGAATCTTACTACTGTCAATTTTTGTAATACAATTTAATAATTATCATTATTCAATCATTATGAAACCCTTAACCTTATTAATCTTTCGCATCAAAATGGAAAACGACGACACCATAGATAATGGAAATTATGGTGGAGCTATCTACAATTATTGAGGAATGTTCTGATTCTTTACTTAAATTATTAGGAGTTAATCGAACTGTATACGAAAATTACTCTAAATTTACTTTGTTTATATTACTAATAAACGAATATCTTTTACTATAATATATATTAATTCCTTTTTTCCTAAAGAACATATTTCCATCCTAAATAAATGTTTATTTTTATGTAGTCAAAAGTAACTAGCCCATCTAGAAAGTAACTACTAATTATCTTAATAATTGATAACGTAACATGCTAAGAAACAATTACGAGAATGCCTGAAGATTAGGAACAGCACTCATTCAGCGTATTCTTAAAGATAATAATTGGATAATTGATACATTACGTTCGACATGAATTTAAATTGGCGTATTAACCTAATAAAATCAATACATATCACATTCTCTCGTAACACGCATTGAAATCCTTAGTTCTAACATTTTCCTGAGTTTAAACATCGATAAATTAAATCAAAGGAATTATTTTAGTAGCGAGAGTAAATATATTAAAAATTTTAAATGTAAAATACTCATTTAGTAACATTTTCAAACTGTATGTATGATAGAAATCAAAGCAATTTGACAGTAAACGCGTATTTTTTCAGAAGTATGACTGAACGTGACAACAAGAACGTAAAGAAGAAGAACGAATAAACAATTATTATCATAAAGTTAAAAATTTCTAAAATAGTAGTTAAATTAGGGACCATGTAAGAAGGAAATAATACGTAAAAGGCCAGTATTTGAGCTTGCTTTTTTAACATTCCCAGCAGTAATACAAAACTCGCATTCTATAGCACAAAAAACTGCTCGGTATTGAAAGATCCGTCGGAGGAGTCGTACATCTAAATTATGGGAGTAGGGCCTTGCGAAGAACGCAAAGGGGAAGTCCCTCCATTAACAACTAAACTGTCCATCATCCAGCTGAGGAGGGCGTATTCCACTAAGGCCTCTCTCCCTTTCACTGCGGAAAACATCGAATCGAATGCTTCGACCTATCGAAACCCTCATCTCGCGCCGATCATCACCACGTGCCAAAACTAAGACAATAGTCTGCCAGTGCTTCCGGAGCGGGGACTTGGAGGAATTTACCGAAATCAACGACTTTTTGATGGAGAAATTTTGTCCTTTGTTTTTTCTCTGCCTTTTCGGTGTCCTGATTTGTTATATCTTGTGAGTGTTTGTGACTTGATCAGTAATCGTGCATTTTTGTTTTTATTTCCTCAACGCCTGCGTCGATTAAGATAACCCAGCAACCCCAAGGACCTGCAGGACCTTACTGTGATGAGCGGCGCATCAAAAGTTAAGCGGCGAAGTTGATTACTGGACTTAACCGTGCGCAGGATGGAGTTAAGGCTGCAGATTATAGGGCGATCCTTAGCGAAGAGGGGAAAGTTGAGAATCTGCTACGTTTTACGACGTAAGTGTGAAAAGCACATGCGGGCGAGGGAAGTAAAACTTAAACTGAACCTCTCGTAGTTTGTGCCACATTTTTAAATACATTTAACGTGCATGCTAAAAAAGGAAATGTGTTTATATTTTCATTTTTTCAATCAAACCGTAATTGCACAGTACTCTTTAACTCAAGTATTATACTAATTTTAGGATCATTCGAACTCACTAGTGAGAGAGAAAGCATTCATATATTATCACATGTTCTCCTAAGCAAGCAACTTAGCTCGACTGTGAATAATCATGTTCGTATTGATTTCTCTATAGGTTGAAGGGGCTTGAGCGCTCCTGCTTCAAGTATACCAGGAACTCCGTGAAGTGAAATTATAATGGATAATAGTTAATTTAATTATTGAACTAAGTGCCCCTATTTAAGGAACATCGAGTTATCAACTAAATCATTATAGATCTCTGACTTAGAAATAAAGCTTTACTTTGGCAAAGTAAGTAAAAATTTCTTCCAATCATTTTCTTTAGTAATGGCGTAATGAATTAGAATATTTATTGATAAAAGGTATTTAGTTTTAAAATATTTCTAAAAAAAATATTTAATTTCCGCAGTAGTTAACTGCAACTGGGTATGAAATGTTAATCTTTCTAATGATATTTTTATAATATTTTCCATTGAAATGGACTCTTTAGAGAAGTTTCAATAACTTTATAAAACCCTTAAGCTAATTTATGTATACTGAAATATATTTGACAAAGTTAGTACATTCATTATTATCTATATATAATAGATATCTCAACTGAAATTAACCTGATACTTTGGTTATATTTGTATCTTGAATTTCCATTATGGCTCAGCCTTTTCCTTTTGAAACTTTTATCATAATAACACAAAGGAATATAGACCTACATCATCACTATTATAATAGATGTAACAATATAAAATACCTTGAATCTCTGGCAGAAGTAGGTCGACCATTTGACAGGAATTGCAAAAATATTTAAAGCTGCTAATTTCCTTACGCAGATGAATAATGTAATTAAAGGTAGGTAAAAGATAATTTACTTCTTGGATGTGCATCGAAGTACTAAAAAGGATATGAACAAATATCTGTAGAATATGTTTGATTCGAATGATTTTAATTTGGCAAAAGGCCTTTTTTCCGTAATTGACTGTTGAGCATTTATTAGGTTGAATGAGAAATAATATAGTCGTATAATATAAAGGTAAGAGGCTGTCTAAGATTGTTTATCCTATCGTGAATTTGTTAGAGGAATGAATCACACGCAATTTCACAAATTTGATTGAAATCTGCAAGATATTAGGAACATTTGAATTTAAATATATTTATGTCATGTAATCGTTACGTATGTAGATAAATAATTATATTTACATTTATAATAGCAAGATCTATTGTCTATTTTTTGCAGTAAAAATAGCAAAAGCTTTCCAAATAGTAGGTTTATGGATACGTTAAAGCCTGATAGAGGATGAAATCCAATACTTAATAAAACGCCCTCCTTTAGGAAAGCATGGATTCGCAATGTACAGGCATAACTTCGTCCTCCTCGGAAATACATATTTAAGGAATATCACGCACAGCTTCCAACGAAACCGACTTCCAGACCCCTTTTCCGGTTCAATCTGCGATACCTAAAAGGTCATGAGCAATTCTCGCTTTTCCCATTCACTCTTAATGTTTCCAGGTCCATTTTCGCAAACTAAAAAGCGCAATATCATCCCTCGAAATGTCTGCTTCTCTGAAAGCCTCAGAAGTGGAGAGGGTTGCCCTTTGCAACCGATTAAACGCTCACAGTGGCTTAATGAGGGAATCCGTCCGGCTGATAAAATGGGGTGGATTTCGAAAGGAGGCTGAGGAATGGAAAGAGTGGTTGAGGGAAGCAATGTTGCAATGCGCCTACAACAAGGACATAATGAAGGAAGAGGAGGCACTCCTACAAGAAGGAGAGGCACTTGTGAGGTAAAAATCCTAACCCGAAGTCCAGAATTTCTTGGAGAATTTCATAATTTTTTGGTGTAACTCATGAATTGATGCAAGTGTTTTACATTTTATATCATTACATTGTTTTTGTTATCGTACCCTGCTGGATGAATCATTTTTCATTAGGTACAGAGTAGAGGAAAATATAACTTTTGTTTACTTTTATCTTAGTAATTTTCCGGGATTATACGAGAACTGAGGTGGTGCGATTTAGATGCATTTGTATTGTCCTTGGTAAATATTACAAAAATTGTTACTTTTGGGATCGCTGTGATGCACATATGTCGAATTTTTGTCAAGATCAATTATGAAAACAGCCAAATTACCTCAACCTTTATAAAGCCAGAAGAAAAAGTATCATCTCTAAATATATAATAATCAAATCGAGGATCCTGATAAGTTTGATGCCTTTCCAAGAACATTCGTAAAAATGAATAACTTTAAGTGGTAATAATCTAAGAGTTTGGAGGAGCAGTGATGCATAATAAAATATGCAATCCTAAAAAAATCAAAAATTATAAGAGCACAAAGCAAGTACACTAAACATATTTTTCGAAACAAATATATTTACGTTAATTAATTTTTATCAGCGTATATAATTATATTCATTACGTGAAAGAATAACTTCAACTTCATATTTTACTTCAAGTAAAGACTCTAGCGATTTAAGAGCAGGAAAACATTGATTAAATTCTCCTACATAATTAAAGTTGGCCGTCTTCTAAATTTATAGAATGTGATGAAATTAAAAAATAAGAACTACCCTTATTTTCAGGTACTAAAGTCGTATTTCCTGCTTATGGGCGACATCTATAGCCATCGGTTCTCAATCAGTCACACCGAATAATATAAAGTTTACGGATTTGGGCTTCTGAATTGGCGCTGATAGTTCAGGTGATTTGAACAATACGGAAAACAAAAATATCCGAAGATCAAAAAGTTGTTGAATGAACAAAAATTCACACAAAACCTTCAACAAAATTAATTGGATTCTGAAATTAGGAAGACGTGCTGTCGATTAATTATTTTCTTGCAATTGAGAGGAATCTGCTGCTAATTGTGATCTTTCGGATACATTATAGTAAAACATCGTCTCCATCACCGAATCACGCAAAGGCGGTTTTCCTCCACTCCAATGCACAAATATTTTCTGCGCGCAAGAACGGACAGATAAAAACCCCGTATTAAACGAAGGGCTGAAAATTAAAGGAGAAAGGAAACGGTGGGGATGAAAAGTGAGGAAAGAGCAAACAGGATGAAAAGAGAAAGGATAGATCTGGAGTGGAAGGCATCTGATTATGATAGCAGTGTCGCAGATGCGTTCGCAGAGGGTAAACGGCAGAAATTCGCCCCCTCTTCAGAGGGCATCCCAGAGGCAAATTCCTCAGATCTCGCTCGAGTTCAAACAACCATATGGTTATCCGTGGCATTCCAAAGTCATAGCCGACGTTAATAACCTTCGGAATAAGCAGAGGGATTGGAGGGTGTAAAAGTTGACGCCTTTGGGCCTTTCTGCGTGGGAATTCTCGAGTAATGGCTCATCGGAGATGGTATTCCGGTGGATTTTAATCTCTGCTTGTTCTCGCCTCAGACTAATGACGGCTTTCCGTAGCACAGATTCTGAAAGATTGTTTTCTCGAAAGGAAAGAGCGAATGCTGGGAGATCCCGATCCAACGTTCTTTCCTTACCACGGGGGAAATCGACTTTAGATGCGGATAAACAAAATGTGCGACAGTTGATATGCGTAGATACCTTAGTACGTTAGTAAGGAAAAGAACAATTTGTCTTAGTCCCACAGGATAATTAGTATTATTATATTTATATTAGTAATAATTATTGTGCGACCGGTTTCAACTAAGGTCTAGTCATCTTCTGGCGTATAGATACTCCCTCATAATTACGCTTCTATGGAACTAAGGAGTTCTCAGGAAAGAAAATTTGTAACACGAATGTTCATGAATTAGAGGTTTAAAATCTTCAATAGCCGTCTTTGTCGGCGTTTCTCAATTCCTTGTGATTAGATTACTGATCTTTAAAGATATCCCAATGTACATTTCAATTGCGATGCTATCACATGATCTCTGAGGATCATAGCTTCTAAATACCGGTGAAGGAGGTGAGGATTGCCGCCAAAGACGGCTATTGAAGTTTTTAAATCACCAATTACAGAGTTGCTACAATGTATACACAAGTTATTTCGTAGTTACTGTTTTTTGTACATAAATTGTAACTAAGAGGATTATGTTAGAACGGAAGGAGACACTTTTAAAACTCGTCAAAAGGAATGAGGAGAGAATACCAAAGGTTTTCTTTAAGTAGAGAGAGACTGTAAGAGCACCAGGAAGAGGAAATTCAAGTAATAGATTTAAAAAATTAACTAAAGAATTCGAGAAATTAGAATTTTCCATAGAGAAATAAAAATGCTAGATGGAAATGAAGAAAGACGTTTCAGTATCTGGAGAATATCTAATTTCTCTGATCCTTTTTCCTCAGCGAGCTTTATTCAAGAGAAGTTTCTCCCAACGACACTTCATCCAAGCGAGGAAACCCCCAAAGATACTCTACCCAGTGGAACCCGCAGCTAAGGACTTACCGCACAAGACTTTTCATCCAAGGATTTATCACCCAAGAATCAGTTCACCCAATTGATATTTTACTTTAATGGTTTTTTTTCAAACCCTATCCCAAAAAAATGCGTGGGTTGGGTTGGGTATTCATTTTTTATCTCATATTTTTCTCTCATAATTTTAGCGAAAGAATTTCTGTGGGAGCAAGAAAAGAATTTATTATCATTTTTTATGTAAATTAGTTTAAATGACCCTGCTCCGAGCATGAGGTTGATAGCCCATTACATGAAGATGTTCTGATATTTGAAATTCTCAGGTTTTTTTGCGAGAAGTATCAAAAAAATCTTTCTACCAGAACTTCATTAAAAAGAAAATTTGGGAAAATATACATTAGGTGAAATACACCTAGGATAGTATATCTCTTGGATGAATTAAATTATAGGGAAAAAGGTTGAGGTACCAAAGACTTGGGTGAAAAGGTCGTTCGGTGAGATATCAATGAGCGAATCGATTCTTTGATGAAAGGTTATTGTTTGAAGATACATTAGGTAGATTATCCGAGCCCGTACTCAAATATTTCGAGATATAGGAAAACAAGATTTGATAATAACAAAAATAACGCATATATATCAACTCATTTAAAACATTACAAAACTTTACATTTTCCAACTCGTGAAATTTATATATCCTAGAGGGAATCCTCATTTTGTGAATTCCACCGCTTGGATAACTAATTGTCGTGTTTTAATATCGTAAAATGTATCTTAAGATATGAATAAAGAAACATAACATGTAAGCATGCATACTATATTATAGAGTGAAAAAATGTAGTTAAAATGAAAATAAAAATAATGTTATTTGAAAACGACCATTCTTCCAATCCATAATTTAATTCCCTTTCATCAAGTGAAGAAGGTTTTGGAAATGTTATCAACTAATTATCATTGAACTATAACAAATATAATTTTTATGGTACTACCCTTCGGCAAGCGTAATGGATCAGAAGATATATCGAATCGTATAAACAGCCGTTGTTTTAACCCCAACCGGTGTAAGGTTGACTCCGCTCCGCTATAATTAAGAACCTCTTAAGTCGATCCAATTCCATAATTGCGAATCAATTCCATTCGTCTCCTTAAGTGAGCAATCTCCGGAATGCCCGAGAGAGATTAAGGAGGACGATGAATAATTTTCCGCGCGACGTGTAAAATGTGCGCGCACGTTGAGTGTTGCGTTTTTCCGGAAGATGGGGTGGAAATGGTTTCCCTTTTTTTTTCAGGGCCCATAAAATTCCCGAGCGAGAATAACTCGCCGCACCCGTAATGAGCCCCTCCTCCCCTTTGCTTTTCGCGGGAAATATTCTCGAATAACGGCCTAATAGCCGCTCCAACACCCGATCGAATTTTAATTGTATCGCTTTTTTTCCTTCTTTCTATTAATGCTGGGGTGGGAAGGGGTCCCGTAAAAGAGACCGTCTCCGTTTTATGGTTTTTCAATGGCGTCGGCTTTCCCGAGCCTTATCCGAGAGAATCTCCCATCTTTTCACCGGAACACTCAATCTTCCGCCTCTCTGCGGAAACTGATATCTTCATGTGCATTTTGCCTGAATCGTAAATATAGTTAAGCTTTTTTCACGGCTATAATTTTAAATGTTGACTGTTGCCTTGGAAATTGATTCAATTCGAGAAATCGGGTCTTCGCCGCGTAATATAGTTCGACAACAATTTCTCTTAAGTTCCAACACGCATCCGAATTTCAATATATTTTTAATCCGTATTGTCTAATCTCTCAAATGTATGCATAAATATAAATTGAAGACTACTGATTTAACTAAAATGCATAACGAAAACTGCAGCTTTGAAAACTGATTATTTTGTGCAGAAAGTAACGATTATTATGGATTATTTGAATGATATTTTTTGGCACTAAAGTCCATATGGTATTCTATAAGAACTTATCTACGGATTTCCTTGAGCTAATAGCTTTTGCCTAACTTGTCAATTTTTTTTTCAAAGTGAGTACCATTTCTTTTGCCACGACTTAGCCTGTTATGATCCTCATAGCAATAGCACATTCTCAAAGAAAATCAAAACTTGGCGAAAGAGGAATGTTGTAAATACTAATGACTAGGATGCAGGATGCATTTCAATGAAGGCAGTATCAGAATATCAGTCTTTATTATTTTTAAGAGATATCACTTTACTTTAAAGTTAACGAAAGACTCCTTGGTAATAACAGCCCGTTTATAAATAGGGAATGCATTAACTATCTGCTACTCAAGAACGCATCAACATACTAATCACACCTTTTTTAACATGTATTTAAGAAGAACATTAATTGAATCTAATGGTAATAACTGCGCGATACCAGTAGTTTTTTTAAAGATATATCTTCGAGGAATCATTCAATTTTACCTTCCTACCCATTTACACTTCCAGCTATACAGCAATAATTGATACTAACGTATGATTTTTTTTCGGTTCATACTCAGCAGCAGAAATGAAAGAAGTCGTCTTTCAAGACGTCTCTTTGAAGACGTTTAAAAGGAAGTGCGATTAAGACGGTGGAATCACTTCATTCGGCAAAAGCGCAAAGCGGACGGTCGAAAGCGCCTTCCGACATGCAACCTACACTTGCGACTTCCTTTGCTTACGAGTTTATCTTCAGAAATCTTCAAACAGAGGAATAGACTCGACAAACTATCGTAGCATTTCGCCGTATAAATCTGAAAGCTGCACCGCAAATCATTTCGCTCCACCAATTCTGATTGAATAATTGAGACTTCCTCGAGAATCTAAAATCAGGGAAATATCGAGGAAGAAGCAAAGGAATGCAGAGTGACTCCAGGAACATTTAGCTTAATATACAGTGCGTAAACTAAACTAGTAAAAATTTTAATTCAATAGGTTATTCTAAGTACGATTTATCCCAAAGAAACTTATCCAGTAATTAGAGTCTTACACTGATAATTACTCCTTAGTATCGCCTGCAATTCATAAAGTTAAAATTTTTAGCACTAAATAAACGTTTTCAAAAATGAATAAACTCTTTTTATTTCACAACGTAGGAAATTTTTAATCCTTCAAACTGGAGCATACAAATTCTTCAAAAGCAAATCCTCCGAAAACGAATTTTTTGAACGATCAATTCTTCGAATGACATAGTTATCGAAAATAGATCACTCTAATGAATCTGAAGTTATCGCAAATCTATATTAAAGGAACTGATTTGGAGTTGAAATCCATCCAGTAAACTATGAATCTCCAAAATTCATATTCTACAAAGTCACTCACCTCTCATCATATTCCTACCCCTTACATTGAATTATTTCACACCACGATTTTGTCGTAGACGACCAAGTATAGCATATACTTTGGTTTAAAAAAATACCTTTTATACTTCAGGAGGAACGAGTTATTTTTTTAATTTCCTTCCTGAAATGCAACCCTACCAAATTAAGATTTAATCCATAATTCGTTAATTCCGCATAAATAGCGTATGTTACCTACGCGATGAGGGTCCCGCTGTGCAGTGATAATTTCAGACCGTAAAACATAATTTGTGATCATCGCCGGACTACGAAGGCGGACTCGTGCTATTCTTACTGAAATTTACGTTTAAGTTACATTTAATTTAAGTTTAATGTTAATTTTTCAAGATAAGGAATTGTTTCCAATGCATACCACTCACAGAATATGCGGAATTCAGAGTTCATTTATTTTTTTATTTATTTCATATACCCCACAAACATCCATTTCCAGGACATTTACAGTGATAGGTATTAACAACAACAATCACACAAAACCATTCCCTAACCGGAAAAATCCGACTAGCCGGGATTCGAACCCGGGGGGGTTGGAGAGATACCGTGCGCCACCCAACCCGTCGGCCACCATGGCCCGTAAGAACTTTGGCAAGAATCGTATTGGGAGAAAAACATTCGGAGAACAGTCGTCACAACCATTGTGCATCATCTTCAACGAGCATCGTGAATGATGGAGAAACAAAAGACTGTAATCGAGATTAATGCGCATGTTATCGTTACATACTTAAACGGGAGTCACGCCTTCACGCGAGGCGTGCACTCGGAGCCAACTTCCGGTCATTTGCTCCGGTGAAATTCGCTGCCATGAAAAAGAAGAGACGTCACCTTTTCATTGATGTGATGCATTCGCATGTGAAGAGCACTTTGACGGCGTGACACGTCACGAATCAATACATCCAGAGAATAAAAAAAAACATAATGTTTGCCGTCGAAGTTGGAGGGATGGCTGAAGTCGGCTGTGAATGGCCGCAATTTGTCGCTCTCCGCAGATAATATTTTGCGAAACGATTCCCGAAATAGAATCGACTCGGATTGCATTCGCCGCTCCTACTTTGCGATTACAATCATTGTCGAACCGCGATCGCTTTCGGAAAAGGCTGTTTGAGAGTATTTTGTACGGTTGAGTGCAATAAAAAAATCATGGATAAGAAACATAAAATTTGGACACAATAGTCAAAATCATCTTGTTTGGAAATTTGATCCCCAAAGCGCTGCGAAATAATAAAAGAAAGTTCTAGAAACTGGAAATATAATAAACGTTTGTGTATTATACATTGCAGAGTTGATCATCAGAATGTTCATGTAGCGAGGGTTGCGAAATTGGAGTTAATTTCGGAATTAGCTTTGCTGCAAATTTGACATACCAAACGCTAATTGGATTTGTTTGAGAAAAAATATGATACTTAATTACGAATACTTTCTCCAACAAGGGGACCTAAAAACTCCATACTGCTGAAATATTTAATGTAAATGACAGCTTATATTCTCGTTAAAAGAAATTGTAAATTCTTAGACCTGCAACGTCCCAACTTTTTTATTACAATCTAATAATAATATAAAGTGAAGTGAAATTGCGTATGGTACCATCTTACATAGTTTAACAAAGATGAGTATCTCGTTAGTCATATTTTTTTATTAAAAAAACTGAAAGTATATAATATTTAACCGAGTCTTTCATTTCGTTTTTCGTTTTCAGATGTTCCAGAAATGGACAGCCAGATACATTATCTCATAAATTACTAAATAACTACGACAAGAAATGTAAAAAATTGAAAATACCAAAGGTATTGTCGAGGCATGTGTCACCATCACACGGCCAAGAAACGAGAGTTGTGAAAAACAACTCAATGATTGTGATTCGTATTCTCAGAAGAGAAAAGTAATATGTGGAAGATACGCTGTACTGTCTTTAAGATGCTTTAAATGGTGTTCCACAATGTTTGTCCAGAATACCCGGAACTATCAACTTAATTCAGAAAGGTATCATAAATACATCTAGTTCCTTTACGTGCTAAATTTACTAATAGGGCCCATTATAAACGTAAAATATATAAAATGATAGCCAATACATTTCGGAAATCTTTGCCTGTCTATTTGAAAGGTTACGATAAATTCAATCTATCGGTTACCAAAAGATATATTAAAAACAAAAATATCTTTCGAAATAAATTAATATCATTGACTTAGTAACGAGATAATATCATATAGGGTAAATTACCTCTACTTATTATATTCTGACTACCTATAATCAGATATTGACAACCTATAATCAGAGCCATTCAATAAATTTGAAAATATCAGAGGATTATCCTCCCTCGACATCGATAGAACTCTGAGGATAGTTGGAATTAATACAAACAAAATGAGGTACGTAAATCATTCAGCAGTAATAAAATAAATAGAAAATTTTAGTAAATTGCTGTCTTTTAGGAGAATTAGTTTAAAATAAAATCCGCCGCTGTATTGGCCTGAAATCTACGGAATAAACTTCCAGTATGGAATTTTTCTAGTATCATTATCGTATTAGCAATTTATATCAGGATTTTTGGAGCTTTTTCTTAGCACCTTCCTTCTTCAAGGATGTTTTCTTCTTCTTTTCTTTTTCAACTGACTCCTGAAATGTTCCAATACCTAGCCTTTTATATTGATCTCCATTTACGGAAAACTTTCACCAGGGATAGGTTTGCACTCTGGAGGGGTCCTTTTGATCTTGAAACCAAAACAAAACTTGGTATTTTATATAGATATTTATTAATTATCAAGTGTGATCGTAATTAATTTAACCGGTCTTTGGATTAAAATCTTTGGAAAATACCAATTTTTGTTTTTAGTTATTTAAAAAGTTATTCCACAAAATTAGACTGGAACACCTAGAGTGTTTGGTCTCAAAACTGACCAATGATGTCAATTATTGACTGATGAAATTCGACGACCATGCGTCTAAACATTACAACATCTTGATTTTCGAATATTTTTCATCCCTTTGTTATTTACTTCGCTCCAATCTCAATCCCCGATCACAGAATCCGTTTGAATCCGTGAATGACCATTTCAGTTTTCCCGGGTGATGGTGAGGAGCTTTTCGAAGCGACTGTTAGGCGGCACACGTGATCCAGCGCGCCATCCTCAGATGCTCGCTTTTTTCCAAAGGGGGAGACTGCGGAAAACGTGTGGAGAGAGGGAGATGCAACCAAAGGGGAGACGAGTGTCGCAATGCGCAGGTGTCCGTTTCCGGTGTGACGTCACGGGGCTTTAAAATAGCGGAAAATGACGAAGCGTCGCATGTGGTGGGAGGAGTAAAGTGTAGAAAAGAGAGGAGACCTGGTTCCGGTGATGGCCCGATAGATGGCATACGGACGCACTATTTAACGCCGCGGGACAAAGTTTTTTTCCCTCCTTTTCCTCTCTGCTGTATTTTGTCTCTTCCGCGTCTTTTATCTCGGGAGATAACAACGCCTCTGCCACCCCTTTATTCACGGGGACACGCGCCCTCCTCCAGCGTCTGTCTTTCGGTGGCTCTTCCATCATCCGACTCCGCTATTCTTGGACTCCCAGTCCTACGCACGCCCCCGTCCAGTGCGTCTTCTCTCAACGCACGCGATTATCCGGTGCCGAGTTAATCCGACCCTTTCCGCGGGTGTTTGCGTAGTGGTCGCGAAAAGACAGGTGGGGTCCATTATCAAACACTAAGGTATGCTTTTGTTAAGTGTGAATGATCTCGAGGAAATGTTTATTACCACTGAAGACATCGGGGAAAGAATGGGCCTCAATTTAATGAAGATAAGACCATACAGATGAAAATGTTTCCTTCACAGAGCAAATGAGAGCTACAAAACTTAACTATGTACATGTTTGAGAGCATCAGAAAATGTATTTACCTAGCATCAAAACTAAACAATGAAAATATAATTTGAGATGCAGCAAACGGTAATACAAGGTAACAAGGCTTACCTTGCAAATGTTACCATTACCATTACCCACCATCCCTTAAATCAACTCTCCTGTCCAGGAAAATTAAACAGAAAATTTATAAAAGCACTGATTGGTTACATTTCGAGCTGACAATGAGACATGGGTCATATCCAAACAAGACGAAGAAACACGAAGAAGATTTGAAAAGAAAATAAAAAGGAGTATCTATGACCCAGTGAAAGAGGGAGAAAGGTGGAGAATCAGAAACAACTGGGAAATAAATGAAATATTGAAATAGAAGGATATAGTTAGGTTCTCCAAGTCATTGCGACTGTCGTAGTTGGGTCATGTTGAAAGGAAAGATAACATAATGTTCAAATTGTTAACTAATAGCGAGATGGAGGAGAGGAAGACTACGCAAAAGATGGCTAGAAAACACTGAAGATAACCTGAAGACGAAGGGGATTGAAAGTTGGAGAGAGAGAGAGCAAAAAGGAGAACCGCATGGAGGCGTATAAGCGAGGAAACCAATATTCACACCGGGATGTGGAGATGTGGATGATGAAGGCATGTTCTTGGTAAAATTGAATGACAAATGCGAGAACGTTATGAAGGGACAAAGGATGGCTGAGGATGCGAACGAAATTGATTCGCAAGAAAGTGAGTTTTTCATCTTCAAGGAAGAAAGTTTTTCAGTTTTAACTTCATAAACTTTTTATGCTACTAACAATCATATAGTTATTTAGCTAACGTAAAACTAGGTTGGCAGTGCCAAGGTTGCTGGTCGATATTTATTGTATTACAGTCTTGTCTTGTTTTTTTCTCTGGGTTGTCCTTCCATATTTATGGATTCTCCTGTATTTGCGTAAATGCAGTCGCTGAATTGCATTTTCTGAAGTGCTTTACTTGGAATTTTAAGCATTCTTGGGTATTTTTATGGGTTCAGATTTCTTGCACCTGTTTAACATTTCCTTCTTCTAGTCTTTCAACTGCAAAGCATGCAGTATGCCACAAAGTATGGACAATTATCGCAATGCATGCTAGACGAATAGGTAACTAGTATAAAATTTTCATTTTAATTGATAATCGCAGTATAAATGCTGAAGCAGTTAGATTAATTAAATATCATAACTTTGGACGACTAATTTTGTGTTCCTTATTTTACATAATGTTTTTTATTAAAAGCAACAAAACTTTGTGTTTTCCACAGTCATTTATTGAAACGAGAGGTTTCTTACGATCATCTTCAGCATATGAGATTTTAAGATTTTTTTAATCGCACCGCGTATTCAAAATGAAATTATGGGAATCGTAGTTTATGCTGTTCCGGAAATTGGGGTAAAGATTAATTTGCATTTTCCTGATTTCGAAACGAATATTTTGTTGATCCAAAAGCTATTTAAGGATTAATGGTTCAATCACTTAATACAGAAATAAATGGGCGTAGAATCATCAGTGCCTTTGAACTATGGAAAAATGAAAATGACATCACTCAAAGACTAAAATTAAGGAGGAAAAGTCACCGTGTCTGTTACACACAGGTCATTATCGAAATCACATCTCGCTTTTCCAGCTCTTTCTATTCTCGAATGTATTATTATAACGAAGCCTAAACAGAGAGGGTCAAGTGGCGTTTTGGCTTGGGACTCAAACTTTAGGGGCCCCTAACTTTGCAATAGCAGCTTAATGGATTTTCAAAAAAAGTAATGTATTTATGTACCGCAGGGTTATTTATGGTTGATCCTTCAAACTTCAGACGTCAGACTCTCTCGCTGTTAACTATCAGAGAATGTCACGTAAATGGTCCTTGTTCAATTTTTTATTATTTCTGAGAAGAGGAATTCTCTATTCTTTGAAAATGTGCAAAGTCCTTTCTCAGGTTTCTAGCTTCTAAAATAAAATTAATGCGGTCAATACTAACTTGGTGGAATTTCTTAGAAATCATCTTAAAAGAAAAACGCTTCGTAACTTCCAAAGAATATATTATGTTATTATATTGTGGAATTTACGAAAGGTTTGACTTTTAAGATAGTTTCAAGATTCCACCTTTAGTCTAATGCAGGATTTCCCAATTTTTTTCCGTAATGGAGCACTTCGCAAAGCTGGGAAATTGAACGAAACACTTGGCTGAATTTTAGGTTAAGTAATTCTATTTGTAAAATTTTAAAAATCATTTAATTACAACTAATTATTTATTTAGTAATTATTTTTTGATATAAAACTATAATATTATAACATAAACACAAAAATATGAAAATGAATAAATAAAGTAATTAATGATTTTTATTCTCCAATTCTCCATTAGGACTACAAATAGCCGCGGAACACCTATTCAGGTTCAGCGGAGCACCGGTGTTCCGCGGAACATAGTTTGGGAAACTCTGGTCTAATGCTTATATTACCTGAACGGAACATTCCAAATAGATCCGCGGAGTTAAAAAAGTAAAACTATTCATGCTAAGAATAGGAACCACAAATAGGGAGCTGCAACTTGCCGTAAGCCATAAAAAGTATCCTATAAAAATACATAACATAAACAGATGAAATTGGTTAAATGAAAGATGGAACTTGAATATTTCAATTTCATCAAGTAATGTTCAATGATAATAATAAACGAGATAGCTCAATACGTTAAAGCATCCGCCCGGAAGGTGGAAAATCCAGGTTGGGTTTCCGGTCTCATGATTTTTTAGGGCAAACATCGGTATCATAAACATTCATACTCTTTCTTGTCTTTGATGGAAGCAGTATGGAATTTAAAAGCACTGCAGCGCTGTTTTCCCTGCAATAACAACTCGACTTTAAAAATTAAGCGCAATCTAATTGCCTGCAAATCCTCTCGGAATTCGATCAAACTTTCGATACTCCAGATATCCACTTTTGTTCTCCATCAAACCGCGCGGTAAACAGTAATTTCTCCCGGCTGATAATTGAATCCCTCAAACCACAATTAAAAGGAAAGTGAGTCGCTCGTCATCACGCCGCATTGGCGCGATTACAATCGGAGAGTGCACGAAAATTAAACGCATCAAATGCGATGGAAAGCGCTCATGAAAGAGTTGTGCTCATGAACTCTATTAAGAACTTTCTTACGTCGAAAAACGGATAAAAAGAGAATCGGTACATCGTTAGAGTTGGGAGCAAGAGAAGATGTTTTTGCTTCAATTTTTTCGACCTTAAAAACGGCGAGACGACTCCGATGCGGAAAATTATTCCCTTAATGAACGTCTGGATTAATTCTACATGACGAATCCATTCGAGATGATGGCGATTTAGCGCTAGAGATGAAGTAATCCTCGGAGAGAGAAAAATATGCATCGGATTTAATTGGAGGTACAAAGTGCAGGAATATTCACACTTGATCAGTCTCCCCGTGCATTTACGCCGTTGATTTGGACATCTACAGCCGATTGGCCCACATCTCTTCAATTATGTAAAATATTTAACGATTTTTATCCAGGAAAGGAAAAATAGCAATAAGTAATAACACCTTAATGAGCGAATTAAATTAATAATCTTTGGCCTTATTTGGTTTACGTTTTTTTCAGAAATAATATTGTCCCATAACCATGTAACAAGAAATAAAACTAGATTTAATACGACTTCTATAATATTAGCTGCCGTTGTTTTATTCGGAATAAACATTAAATTAACCTTTAATGACATTACATTTGTATAATTATCCGTTTTCACTCTTTTGTTACATTGTCATGTTTATTATCCTTTTCATTTTAAAGTTGCGACATTTGAATTAAAATTTGTAAATATATATTATATGACAATAAGAATGCATTAAAGTTTTATAAATTTATTGTCTATATCTTTTATTGTTTATAGATTTTAGACTTCTGAATATGTTAGAGTAATATTTATGTTTCCAAATCATTTGCCATATTCTATAAATATTCATCGTGTTTATACATCTAATTGTTCTATATTGTAGTATAAATAGTATTTTATTTTTTTATATCATCTCATCGTATTCTGTAAAGGGCCAATCCTACCAATAATCATCCTCCTCATTACATTCCGATGAATCAGTCATGTATCGGAAAAGTCAGAACTTCCATTGACAAGTCTCTTCGAATTTTATGCAAAAGATAATCGCAAAATGATTGACGATATCGTGAAATGTCCGCACTATATACCTCTCACTTATAATATTATAAAGGAAATGCAGTGGTACCTCGAGATACGAGCAGCCTAACATACGAGTTTTGAGATACGAGCCGGAGCTCGGGCCAAATCGAGATACGAGCCGTGTTTCCAAGCCAAGTGCAGCCAAGAAGGCAAAAACAAGTGATAATTAAATTTACGTAAATGTTAAGCTTAGTTTAATTTTAAAGTTAAGTGCATTGTTTTAAGTTTTTTCTTTCATTTGAAATAAGGAAAGTGTAGTTTTAGTTTTAAAGTTACGAAAATAGTATTAAGTTCTGAAAAAGCGCCGTTTACGTACGTGTCTCCTCCTCGCCGTTCACCTTCGTTAGCCACATTCGCCTGTCTCCAAAGTAAGACTATTATGCTAAATAACTCTTTTATTTCTTTATTTCATATTTTGTTATGTATTTGTTAATTATACATGTTTATTTGATATTTAAAAATATATCTTTATTCATAATTTACAATGGTTTGGGGATTTTTCATAGGTCCGGAACGGATTAAATCGAATTCAGTTATTTTAAATGGGAGAAATTCGTTTGAGATACGAACCGATTGACTTACGAGCTCGGTTCTGGAACGAATTAAACTCGTATCTCGAGGTACCACTGTATTCACAAGAGTATGGCATTTTCGATACTACTGAATGCTTACGCAGGATAACGATTTGATTCATATTACTAGATATAAAATGGAAAAACAACTCCGTACTTAGTTAAAAGAATTGATCGCATTTCATCGGCGTCTTTGATGCTCGTCAAAGGGGAGAAAACTCAAGAGAGAACGGTACACATGTCAGGATCGGATGACAGTAACTAATGCTCCGTTGCCGCAGAGCTGTCAGATCTCTTTGAAGCGACAGCATCGTCACGGTTAAGTTCCGAGCCGTTGTCACGTTCGTAATTCCGGAGGAGCAGACACCGTAAAATAAGTGATCGTGCTCAAATCATCATCATCGAGGATTACTCGAAGATCGGTTTGTCTCCTGCTCCTCTCAACACGTTCTCTCTACATTTCCGCCTTCGTCATCACTTGGGACATCCAATGTTTTTCTTTCGAAAAATGGTCCCTTCCGAATGGAAAAATATGAAAAGTGACTCAAAAATATGATTATCACTGCTATATCGGAAATTTTAATCAATACAAAGTCCCTTTATCTGATCCGATGAGTTTGCTCATTTTTAATGACCACCTGAAGATTTTTTCATTTATTAATACTCATAATTTTAAGGTACGGTGGGAGATGAACGATGAAATTAATTTTGATCACTACAAAAGTAGTCAACCAAAATGCCCATTTAGTACATCTAGAGTATTGACCCCGAATGCTGATATTCTATCTATTACCATCAACCAAACGCTTTAGAAATGAAATGCGGCTTGCAAGGTAAGGTAAGGCCTCCTGTGGTTTTTGCTATTTTTTCTAGTAATTAAAATGATACAAGTAAGCGGTTTTAAATTCAAAATGAGCCTTGAGCAAATCCTAGGGTAAGGTGGAGTTTTTTTTTCCTCATACACTATCAGCGATGTTATAATAGATTTGAGTGTTGTGTTCCTTACACGTCTGTTAAAGAGTTATATGCATAATGAATTGCATAGGTTAAAGTAACCACTCGCCCTTCATTTAAAAGGGTATTTTATTATGAGTTCGTCATAGTCATCTACATCTACATCTACATTAATACCCTACAAGCCGCCTTTCCGCGTGTGGCAGGGGGTGTAAACACCAGTCGAATCTAAATTACTTCCTTATTCGGTTATTGTCACGTATTGTTCGCGGAAAGAATGAATCTCTAAAACGATTCGTCCTAGCATCTATTTCTCTTAACTTACGGTCATTATCGGATCGACCGACGTAGCAGGGGGGTTGCATGATACCGATTGTATCTTCGGAAAATGTAGTTTCCCTGAATTTATTAAGCAATCGCAGCCTAGCTTCCAATCTCCTTTCTTTCAAGGATTCCCAACCTACGTCTGAGAGCATTTTTGTAACGCTTGCTTTTTTATCGTAGCATTTCTTAACAAAACGAACCGCTTTACGCTGCACTTTCTCGAGTTCGCGAGTACACGCTTCATCCGCCGGGTCCCATATACTTGCCGCATATTCCAGAAGGGGTCTGACCAAGGTAAAATAACATCGCTGTCTCACCTTTTTATCGCATTTACCGACAATGCGCTTTACAAAGCCAAGTCTTTTACTTGCTTTGCCGCAGATTTTTCGAATATGCGTGCTCCAATTTAAGTTATTAGTAATGTCGATCCCGAGATATTTAACTGAATCTACTACTTTGATACTAATTCCATTAATTTTGTATGGGTGATTTGGACGCATTTTTTTCTTTTCGAAGAAATTAACTACGGAGCATTTACTTACGTTAATATCTAATTCCCATTTTTCGCACCACCTTTGGATAAGGACTAAATCGTTTGAGAGAGTTGTCCGGTCTTCCTCGTTTGTTATTTCCCTATATATAACCTAGTCATCCGCAAATATCCTCACATTACTAACTATCTCGTCACTCAAGTCATTGATATAAATAAGGAAAAGAAGAGGTCCAATTACACTGCCTTGAGGTACGCCAGAGGTAACTTTGACTCTATTTGAGCTAACGCCATCCAGTACAACTTGTTGTTCCCTCTCGTAGAGAAAATCCTTAACCCAGTCGACTACTTCCTTGTTAATGCCCGCTAGTTTCAGTTTGTGAATTAGTTTGTAGTGGGGGACTCTATCGAATGCTTTTTTGAAATCTAGGAAAATAGCGTCCACTTGCTTTTTACATTCGGCAGACTTTAAGATATCGTGTACAAATAGAGCAAGTTGGGTTTCACATGATCGGGACTTTCGAAAACCATGCTGGTTTGCGTCGAGGAATTCATTTCTATCTAAAAATCCCATGAGTGAGCTTACGACGGTATGTTCCATTACCTTTCCGGGCAGCAAAGTTAATGATATGGGTCTATAATTTCCTGGGTCCTCCTTTAATCCGCTTTTGTAAACAGGAGTAATATTAGCTAATTTCCAATCGGATGGGATCCTACCTTCATTTATCGATTTACAAAATATAATTTTGAGATAAGGGGCAACGCTTTCTGCCAGTTCTTTAAGCACTCTTGCTGGAATGCCTTCTGGCCCTGGCGACTTATTTGGCTTAATTTTGCGTAATATTTTAACTATAACGTCTGTCGTAAAAGTTATATTTGGCATGGAATCCAGTATATTAACCTTAGGGAGGATCTCTATGTTACAATCTGATTTGAATACGCTTTGGTAAAATTCGTTTAGAATATTCGCTTTCCTCTTCGAATCGCAAGTAATGTTACCTTCGATATTCCTTATCGAGCTCACTGTTTGTATCTTTCCCTGTACCTCTCTAACTTAGGACCAGAAAGCTTTAGGGTCTTCCTCTAAACATTCTCCAAGTATTTTCTTTTTAAAGTTGCTGTGGGCGTTACGCATAGCTCGCTTGGTGTCGCTTTTTGCTTTCTTGTGCTTTTCTAGCAATAGTGATCGTGGTGGATTTGGAACAGGCTGATCTATTCCCTTAAAAGCTTTTACTTTTCCGTGCAAATCTCTTTGTTTGCGGAGAGCCCTTCTAACCTCTTTATCGTACCATCTGGGCTCGCAATCATTTTTAGAGTATTTCGAAGGTATATACAAATCTATATATTTATGCATTATCTCCACGAATGATTTCCATGTATCCTCAGTGTTGTTGTTGCTTACGCGCGACTTAAATTAATTAAAATCGGTCGTTAAGTAAATGATTATTAAATTAAATTCAATAGTTATAGATTTGCTTCTACATTTTCGAATTGAATCCCTACTTACCATTCAAAACCAAATTATTAGCATAGTTAAGTAATAGTATTGTTTTAAGTGCTTCGACAGCTTTGTCCATTTCGCACTTGGGCTCCACCGGGAATCGAACCAAGGACCGCTTTCACCACAGCCAAACGCGTTGCCCACATGGCTATCCGAGAACTCATTGAATAGTTACCGCTGTTCAGAAATCAAGTCTGATCTTGGAGCTTTGCAATTCTCTAGAAAGAGGTTCAACACACAGACAGAATTACCTCAAGGCAAAAAGATATTGCTTTTTTCATACAGCTTTCCGAAGGGCTCGTATAGATTCAGGACTATTTGTTTTCTCCGCCGCACGGGTTTTCTAGCGCCAAGTATCACGAGAGAAGCTCAAAGTGCAGAGGCCAAAGGGATACAGGAAAAGGCCGACTAATTCCCACCCACGTACCGCTCTTTCCCACCTTTTCCTGAAAACCACCGGCTGAGAAAAGGGAAGAGAGCCATATGAGGCGGGGGAGGGTGCAGGGGGGGGCAGGGTGAGAGGGGGCAGGGAAGAGGAGGGGGCACTGAATATACCCGCCGACGATGAATACCGCTCTCGCCCTGGGGAAGCTTGGCGGCGAGCTAAAGACGGAACGGAGCACTTTCCATCCAAATTAATGAGTAATCTCCCGCCTAATTCGAGATTCTGCATTAGATATTAAGTAGTACTACGGAAAAGTCTTTCATTGACAATCGAGACTGAGGACGGAAACAATGAATGGATCCATTCCATCGCATAGTACCGTTCAATCGTAGTATACGTGAACTGAATCAAAAAAGATCATTCCCAAACCCTGTACTTTCGTTCCTGATTTTTGGAGAACATCGTAGACCGTAGGACGATGCTTTATGGCATAGAATGGGAATTATTAGAACACAAGTTTAAAAAATATTATTAGCTTTATTTAGTTAGAGGTTTACAATCTCAAATAGCCGTCTTTTTCGGCGCTACGTACCTTGTTGCCACCGGTTTTCGTAAAAAACAGAATTACCAACTTTCTAAGAAATATCCAATGTACACTCCTGGCCAAAATTAACGCAGCACCTCCTTAGCGATCGTTACGGCCGGTGCTGCGTTAATTTTGGCCAGGAGTGTACATTTCAATAGCGATGCTATAATATATATATATATAAATAACTTTAATATGAATTGAGAGAGAATTGGTCTTCAGATAAGGTTGTATGAAGATTTCTAATATATTTCATGAGCATATAAAGCTAAAGCAATTATGACAGCGACTTCTTGGTGAAGACGATTAATAAATAATCTTTCAAAGTGAAGTATATGTACAAACAAGGCGGTACTGGGCTGAAAGCGGTGTAAACAGCATGCCTTTTGCCGACGCTAGAGGAGTGCATCTGTTGATGTAACTCCGTAACTTATACGAAACTTGCAAATTGGGCTTACTTTAGAGTTCTCTTACTTACACCAATAGAAGAGGAAGTTGTATTTCAATACACAGAAAAATTCAGATTCTAATCCGATAATTCTGTACCAGTTGCCGTAAAATGAGATGTCCTAAATATAACCCATTATAAGAAGGTGCGAAATTGAAACGTATTCAATCTAAAGCTTTGCTACGAAATATGCGAAATATACGAATATATAACCCGCATAAATATACAATATAAATGTGCAAATATGTGCGAAATTACATAAGCTATCGAAGCACTTTTAACAATTCACCTACTTGAGCTTTGCACATAAATACGCATAGAGTATTTGGTAGCCTAAATTAATACATGACGAAAAATAAACCGTTACGCTTTACGCTATTCGCTTTTTATTGTGTACACCAGTTATGTGGTACATGATTTTCTATATATGCGCATATATTAATTATGAAAAAACATATACAGAGATGGTTTCCGAGCATTCATCAATTACCTTAACGAGACATTTATGTAAAAGTCAAAATAAATTGAGTGTTCTTCCGCGTAACACCTAATGTAGTTTTCGAATTATGACGAATAAATGCCGCATTACTTCCTTCCGTAATACCTCAAACGATGCAAACGGCTGATTCAGAAAAGATTTAGCGCCAATTAATGTGCCACTTCCTTTCTGAGGGACCCTCTCCTTCTAAAATTAACCCGAGATTCTCACTCTCGAAACCGCATTCCCTCCATTCATTTTCCCTCTCATTTAGTTGCTTCTCAACAGCCACTTTGTTCCTCTTATAACCCGTTATTACTACCGAATCAACCGGCGATTCTTCTAAGTCATTCTCGGTAATTTATCTTTTGAGTAGTAAACGCTCAGCAGGTGTCTTCCACTGTATAAAATAATATGGAATATGAAGAATGAAAATTTCATTTTAATTTGCTTTTGAAGATTTATAGCTTTTCGGGCATTGACTTGAGGCGCTAGAAACTGTTCTGCCCATTGCGATTAAAGTCGTCCATATGACCGTATTAATGCCTTAAATTGCGTGGGAGTATACATTGATTAAGTGAATAATATTTAATACAAATATATAAACTTATATATGGTAATTCCGGTAGAGATGCCCTACCTAAGGAAATTACTTCATAACGACGACTTCAGTGATAATAAGAATATGAAATTGCGTGATAGAATAGAGCATTTATTGATTATTAACAGTGTGTAAATAAACTGCGTTTAAAAACATTTTCACCCAAAATATTAATTTTTTTCCTCACCCATGCATTTGGTCATATCTCCCGAGTGTCCGGGCAACACTACAGACGAACACCGCCAGTATAATAATATTGTGGTTTTCCTTAAAAATACTACGACTGGGGCATCTCTCCCGGTGGGGCATCTCTCCCGTTGGGGCATCTCTCCCGGTGGGGCATCTCTCCCGGAATTACCAAATACAGTGAGATCTTGATAAAATCGCTTTAGCTGCTGATAAAGGGTTAACGCCGAAACCTTTCCCCAAACAAAGAGTAGTGTTTCATCTCCACTATTTATTCAATGCTTTATTGATCATAATCCCAAGATATTGGAAAATGGCACAAAAAATACGATAAATGTTATCTTCTTATTTTTCCTAGAATGGAAGTTAGGAGACACCGCCTTTGCCAACTTCCTTCATATCATCATCACTGCTGCCAAGAAATAGGGCTCGCTTAACAAAACTGAAGAGGTCCTTCGCAAAAATGTGCAAATCAAGAGCGAAGAAGGTGTTTAGGAAGAAAGATAGATGCCATCAGGAGCCTCGTAAAGGTCACAGTTTCTTAGAGTAAAAATATTTCTCGCGTTGGAGATAAGCAGGGCTAGGAAATGAAGGTTTGACGCAGATTGGAGAAGATTAGACGAAAAGTGATTAAGATGTACGGCACATGGCGGCTGTAATGGATGAGGGAGAAAATGAAGAACCCACTTTTAGAAAAAAATGATATATTGAACCGAAATAGTTTTTTTTCTAAATCTCTGCATTAATTACTTGATGTAAAGTTTCCTTGCTACTCTGGCTTGTTTTTACTTTGTAATTATTTAATAAGAGATATTAAATAAACTGTAGCGAATGTTGAAGTTTCACGAAGGTGATGGAGTTTCACAAACTGACAGCTTCGACAATTGATTATTGCAATACTGTCTTAGAAGATTAGATACCTTACAGAGGTTAAAAATATTGACGAAATATTTCTTATTATGACAAAATGTTACAGTAGATTTCCAAAAATCAATATATTTTGAGAGTTATTTTCTTGATATGGCATCATTAGTATTTAGTAGAATAAATTAGTATTTAGTGGTTTTTTAAATGTGAAATCGACGAAATTGTATGAATAATTAACTATAAGTACATGTTTAATTGAATTAGTTCTACCTATTTATGCAGGTAACAGTAATTTTTGTAAGGTTATTATCTAATTCACACTCCGCTACTGCTTACTTTTCAGTCTGATGCCATTTAAATGACACATACAAAGGAAGAAAAGCAAAAGATTGGGGGATGTAACTGTGCATAAACAGCTTTCGGTTTTTATTCCATACGTTTTGCTGCCATACCTTCCCCTCGGGATTAAAGGACATAAGAAGAAGTTTTCATATGGTTCTTGGGATTCAGTGCATTGAGATTGATGAAAAATAAATTAATAGAATTCTGTCACAACGAACTCTTAAAATATAATGATACTGTATTATATATTGAAACTGAAAACTTATATTTATAACCTCCTATGCTCCTATTATAAAATCAAAATTAAACGTCACCTAATGAATCTATGATATAAAATAACTTAATTTATTTTAGCAGCCATTCAATAGATTTCTAAGCTTGCAATTTCGATGGCTATTGATAAAAGGTTTAGAAATTATACATTATACAAGACTGAAGAGAAAAACTGGCTTTATTGCCATCATAATAAATAAGTGTTACTAGTCATATTTTCATTTCTTGTGAAATAACTGCGGTAAAGGACAACAACTAAGTCTTAACAGAAAAAAAAACAATTAGAAAAGCCATCAAGATACGATTTCATCCGGACTATGATAAATTTTTAAGTTTTCACTTTCTTCAAGGCGAGGGATCCATACTTATTCAATCAATTCAATCTATCTCACTCATTTCATTTTTGGGCGACTCCTCCTCCAAACATCAATCATAAATGTTCACAATGAACCATAAATATATAAATTAAATAATAAATCGATGAGATAAAAACTGAAGAGTGATTCAAAACATCAAGTAATTGCTTACGGAATGCAACCAGTATCTCCACCGAATTCCGCTTCGCTCCCCTCCTGGAAAACGAGAGCAAAAACCACGCTTCGCTCGCCAAATCTAAAATTATGAAATCATTTTTGTCTCCACTGCGGTACATCTGTGGGAAATTTGTCCGGGAACAATGAGGCAGCTTGGAAATAAAGCTTTCCCGCGGATTAACTTGTTTGAGGATATCGCGGGTCTCTTTAATACGAAGCCGGAAATAGTCGCAATGTGACAAAGAAGAGTATTTTTAATCGTTCCAATGTGCCCGTCCCACATTTCCCCTCGGACTTTGAAGGTAAACAAGTAAAATAAAGTAAAATATTGTTCTAAAGAAACGGAATTCAACTGAACCTCGGGAAAATAGCTACTCCGTGAATAACAACTCCGGAAATAATCTCTCGCAACGTTATGAAAGCATGAGAAATGTAATAAGCAATGCATGGTGCATCTCAAAGTTGTGGCATTAGTCAATATAATAACTTACAATCCCTATGCCACATTTATTATCTACATTCCATGAGTATATTCAACGTTTAAATTAATTAATTTTGAGCAGTATCGAGAAGCAGCTAAATACGAAACTGAATCACGGCATGAATGATTAAAAGTGCAAATCATTGTGATGATGACAGTCATTCTTCGTATACTTACTAATCAATAGTGAAGTTCAATAATATTGATGAGAATGAATTTTAAAATGTTGAATAACGTTTAAGCACTCAATAAATGTTTAAGTAAAATTAATTGATATCATAGTCAGACTTTAATGTCAACAAGCCTCAAAACTCAGTTTGTTCAAAAGTCGCTCTATCGTCAAAGTCACTCAATGTTTCAACTAATCCCTGGATTCTTCTTTTTAAATTTTCTAAGAATTATGTGACATAAGCTACCGCTTTTGATTCCAAGTTTTTTTTAGCCATTCATCGCTTCAAATTACGCTCTAAATTTTTGTTCCGCCATTTTGTCACATTAACTACGCAAATATTAAATTTTGATAAAAAATGCGATGGAATATGAAGAACAAGATTATAAGTTCGCGTCATATTTTACTCAACGCATTTCCACCGATGGAATCGGCTAGAACTTGAAAAATGTCATAGATTATTGAACACCTGAATTCTTCGAACAATCTGATCAGCTTTGAATGCCTGATTAACAAAACATAAAAAGAATCATGAATAACACGCAATGGCCGTTGCCGAAGATTACTTTAAATTAAATGTGACGTGACATTATAGCATTTTAAACTTGATATTGCAATAAAGTCTAACTAAATTCCAGACTATAAATTTCTGCAGTATTGAAGATAATAGAGTTGTAAAACCGAGGAAGGTGCATACTATGGAGTTCAATCTTCAGTCAGGAAGGAAGGAATCGAGTGGAATAAAGCAGGGAAATAAAATCGCCGAGTGTCTGTTGGGAGGCCAATAATGACGACCCAGCTGCGAGCGCGACATTCTGATTAAGTTTTTTCTCATGAGAGTTTTGGAGTTGACTCCTTGCGCTCCGACTGTGTCTTTCTCACTCGCAATGTCTTCGGTAATCATACATTCTATCCCACTATGTTCAAAATTCGTTCTTTTTACACGAAAAAAATTATAAGATAATATTTTTGAAGGCTACGTTTAGGATTAAATTTGGTTCCTAATTAGCCAACAACATATAAAACAAGAACATATGTTTGCCAAGAAACGAGCTCTGGAGTTTCTTCAATCATTCAAGTAATAACAGCATAAATCCACAAAAAGGAAATTTGATCATTATAAAATAATTAATCCGCAACTAAATCATTTATAAAATCTATAAAATAATCGTGCCCTTGAAATGTTTACTTTTTGGTGAAGGAATTACTTTCATGTTCGATGTTTTAAAAATGTTTTATCTCTTGACTATAATAAATGCTATATATATATATATAGCATTTTTATATATTTTTAAATACGTAATTTATATATACTTTGTTTACTTTATTTATCGGCCGTTCTAATCAATGAAAGAGATTTTATAGACGTTTTACTTTCTGAAATATTTTAAATAATTAGCATAATATTTCCCTCCTATGTTGGTCGAATTTGAAATTTTTCATCAAAACTTAACTAATATGTAAGTAGAATAACCGTGAGATTACTTTAAAAATATATAAGGAATGTAACGTAATATTAGAAAAAATTACAATGAGAAATTTTATAATAAACTGTCTTAAGAACTTTTAGTAACTACTTGGAAGCGAAGTAAATAGAAAATTTAAGTCTCTGAGAATACAATTAGCTTGTAAAACAGTGCATTTGTGCGTTTGTGATTTTTATTGCATAATAATGGAAAATATCAAAATTAGGGTAAAAGATGACTTAGCATAAAGTTTTGGGCCATGAAAAGGTTTCATGAATTGCATCCTCTTCAGATAGCATGCACGAGAAAATATTGGTACGCAATGATAATATTGAAATTTCATTATATCCTTTAAAAACATGAGCTGTATTCACTCAATAAATTATGCTTAAATGTTCAAATATAAAACAATGGTAGAGGAAAAGTATCTCTAAGTAGCCAAGATAAATAAGTTAAATGGAATACATAAATAACTTTGTGGCTTTAAATACCAGTTAGGCAATTAATAAACCATCTTGTATGAGATTTATGTTTTGAATACGCTGCAAGATAAATATTCAGGAAATACGGAAGAAGAATGACAGAATAATAAGAAAGGAGAAGCGAAATCCAAACCGTATTGAGGACACTGAGAAAATATCCAACCCACATCCCTTTAGGAACGAGCATTTCGATAAAGTACTGTCATTCTTTCACATTTTAATAATCTCGCCGGTCATTAATTCCCGAGCTTTCATCTCCACTGAGCATCGCACAATCGCATTTGACCCGTCGCAAATTCTCTCGTATAATTTAGGAGCCGTTGGTGACTTCAAACGAGGAGGAAACTGGCAGCATTCTCTTATGAAAGACGCCAAGGGGATGAACACTGTTTGTATCCGAAGGACTAAGTGCTGATTTCAAAGTGCTCCTCAAACTTTGAAACGGGCAGACGGAAAAATCAGCCGCTTTCGAAAGAGAGCTCAAAACAGGACGAGACTGCAGACTGCGCTATTCCGCAAACAATTCTCTAATCATCGCGAATTCCTCGACCTGAGAAATGAATGATGTCGCGAGAAAGTGTGCTGTACCTTTGGGATTGAAGGATTCCCTCAATGCTCCACACATAAAGACCCTATTTACTCACTTAGGATACTTATTATTATTGATCTACTTTGTTTGGGTCATTTTGGAGCTGGTAATTACCATCTTTATAAAATCAATAGCCACCTAAAAACGATTATTGCAAGAACTCACAGAATTTAATGCGATCATTCCTGTCACCACATTTTGATCTGTGGATTTATTCCAATTATTTTTAGAAGTGTGCTGCTTCTTTTAATTTACCGTATTCCTTAATTAAATTAGTTCGTAATTGATGGGAATAATTTATACACGTGGAAGTTCAACTTATACTGTCCTATTGAAGAGGCATTACTTCTGTCGTGAAAGAAATAACAAAATTATTATCTTGACAACTTCTATGAATATGGTAAATCCGCTCCGGACTATGGTTTAGGACGCAATTCTCTGGCTGCATTCCCTCGGAAATTAAAGTATTTAACACCTTCAAATAATATCAAACAAAACTATACAGAGTCAGGTATCACTTTGTAGTACTTCATAGACCGAGGCTGCGAAACCATGGCCGTGATGTAGTGTAATTTTCTGTGGTTTAGTGAAAGTCCCTCATCATGGAGTTTCTTTTTAAATATCAAATTAATTCAATCAAATCTGCTTTCACTTCATGGAAATTTATCTTAACACCCGCAAGATTAAAACGACAAAAATAAAATTTTGAGGACTTCTTGTAACGTCGAAACCCTTTGCGTCATTGCTTTTTGTGGAATAAAGATAGTTAATTTTAATCTTGCCTGTGCTAATATTAAACCATTTTATCATAACAGAAATGTAATTAATAAATAAGAAGAGATGGCTGTAAATTTATGGATGTCTATTCCCGAGCCTAGAGTTAATTGTGAAGATACTTAGGGTCGAAAACAGAATAATTAGTTAATTTTCAGAATTCCATGAATTACGATTGATTACACATAGTTTCGATGACGAGATATTACAAACGGAAAAATCAAACAGGGACTGATCACTAAACCTAACCCGAACTGTCACATTACAAACTTTAAACTTGATAGTCAACTGTATAATATTACATATGTTTTCAATGAACCGGAACGAAAATAATTAAAGTTCGAAGTACTAATTACAAACTACGGTTAGTTGTAGTTAGTCTTTCTGCTCCTTTAATCAAGGAAGGATCTCGTTTTAATTTGATAACTTGCTAGGGGATTACAGCGTACAAAGTCAAACGGAAGGATAAAAGCTATTTGCAGGAGAAAAGCCAAGTTTAGCTCTTTATCTCATACTTGTTTACCCCAGAGGAATCAAGGGGAAGTTCATTGAGATTTCAAATATCGATCGGAGTGTTGATGCAATAGTTTTTTTTTGATGTAACTGTTTGTGACCTCATTCCCTCGCGATCCGCCTCTTCTATATTTCACCAAATTCCGGTCGCTTACCGTTGCAACACATTAGGTCTAATTTTAAACCCGATTATCACTCGATAACCGCCTGGGTTTTACTTGGCCGAATCGAATGACCCAAATAATCTTTAAATCAACTGTGGGTTTTGATCCCGTTCGCTGTTTGTGCTTCGTTGAAACCACAATTCGCCTCTCCAATCCTTTCCTTTTAATAAAGCTGCCGATCGAATTCGACATTTCAGAGCAAGACATTTTTAAATCTGAATTTTTTATTCTGATTGATTAATCCTTTAAAATTTCTTCGGATAGCACACAATTTTTTCCACGCATTTTCTAATATTTAGCAAGTTTTATAGAAGTATTTAAAGTAGGATTACTAGTTTACATTTGCATTTGAACCCTGCAATCCGCCAGTGCCGCATGGCAGGGGAATTATAATATAATTATAGGATGATGACTTCCCCAATAAAAACGTATTTTAATATAACTCTAAAATGTACAGAAAATATAATATAAATAATAGCTGATAATTGCCTGAGTAGAATAAATCGGAAGAAAAATCAGAGAAAATATTAAATTAAAAATTCATCATCCGACAGAGATTCTCGAATAAAATTGAGTATGCTGCATTCTCGCCATATAATGGTGCATACGTTGTATATAATTTTCGTCCAATTTGGTTTTATTCCATGAATCCATAAAATATGTATTTAACATTACTGTTAACCTCACTATAATTAATTTATTGCTAGTATAAATTTAACTTTGAATCATTTAACTTCACGATTTATGAATTGTATATATCCATTTATACGGAGATCGAATCCATTGCTGGCGAAGTAGACGAAACATCACTGTAAATAATTTAATGAAAAAGCAATGTTTTTGTTTCTCAACCCAATTTATTATATTTGGGAGCTGTATTAATTTATATCTTTAAATACCTTCCTCAGCTGTATTACTAAGTAAATTCGGTAGCCCTCCCTCCCGATTTAGATTCGCAAATCCAAATTTCGTGTGATATGGTCTACATTCATTGCACATTTTAAGCAATATACCCTCTTACCCTGTATAAAAAATACATTTTTATTCCTCCCTCCTATGAGATATAACACCATCAACTATTACATGATACGGAAAGTGCCAAAAGACTAGAGCAAGCTGTATCAACATGACTACAGATATTTATAAATACATTAATATGGCCGCATGAAATTCCCAAACCTTTCTTTGAACCATTCGTTTTCGGCAAGAGCTAAACGACCTCTCCAAGAAATGAATTCTATTATTTTACATCACCCTTAATCAACGAGTATGTAACGATATCCATTTTAAGCTTCATTAACTTTAGCTTCAGTTTATGACAACGAATCGGTTGCACAATTAAACAATAACAGAATTAAGTTGACCTATTCCTATTCTTAAACCCTATTCTTACGGAAAGACACATAAAGAATATCTTTGAGTGACTAGATGCTGTATAGAGACATTATAGAAGTTTTATTACCTGAAATATTTTAAATAACAGGCCCAAATATTTCCCTCCTTCATTGTTCGACCTTATATTTCTTTCGTCAAAACTTGAGACGCTGTGTATAGAGGGTATCAAGTCGATTGTGCGCTTCCATCGATAAACTATTCAATTCCACGGAGGCCAAAAATAATTACCACCCCGCGGCACGTGAATGGGAAATCCATCCCCCGACCGTCGCTAGATCCGTGATGTTTACGGAATCACTTGCACCGTCCGGGGCGAGCATGATGACCTTTCGATACAGTGTAAACGTACCCATTTTGGCCATCTTCCTAATCGCTTTTCGCGGGAGTGCTCCGAGACGAGAGAGGCCCCCAAATTCCCTTAAAAGTAAACCAATTACCCTGAGTAACGAGGTCGTTTCGGGCCGCTCGGGTTGTCGCGGGGAATGTCGAATGGAATCGATTGAGAGGACAGCAAATCGGACCTTGTCTCTGGTAAGGCGGCTTCAAAAGGCGATTAATGGACCTCTTCGTCTTCATCCGTCCAACCCCCATACGTTACCGGCAAGGCGATATCTCTCTCCGCGCCAAACCACTACGTCTTCCTCTATATTTAATTTCCTCCATTAAATTAAGTAACCTGCTCAGGTCGGATCCAATTTACTCATCCATGTTCCGCGATATATATAACTCCGTTCTTACTTCAAACTTTGAACTCGGATGGATGCGATTTGTCAACGCTGCCCTACGTAATGAACAGGGCTGCGGAATGTTTGATATGGTAGACATTTCCAGACTGGATGCAGAGATGCCAACTCGTTCATTGATATGTCACTATACTCTGTCTACTGCTATGAAGGCGCCGTTTATAATTCAATTGAACTGTGAATCTCTTACGGAAAAAAATTCGCGCGCTGTTACGATATTGTATAGAAATATAGTTATCCAAAATTGTAAAACAAATAGTAATCAATTAGAGTATTGCAGAAAGAGATGCAGGGAAAGAAAATGTGATTTACTATACGTTGATTACAACTTGAAATTTCTTTAAATAATTTCGACTAGCTTTATTCCTCAAATATCGCAGCAGCGCAGTCATTTTTCCCTTAAGAGATACACGTACCAACGTATTTTAAAATTGTGCCTTCATGATTGTGGACAGAGTATATATATGTCAATAAAAATCGTAGAAAAAATCATCAACTCTAAAATTTAAAAAAATCCTAATTCATATTCTTTGTCATAAAATCGCATCGCAAAATAAAATAGCATCAACAATAATATTAGTTTTATTGCTTGTAAAGCAGGAAGTTTTAGCCTTCTACAAACTAAATAACAAAACTCTATTTTGACCTATAAAAGGAATCAAGCAAGACATGCCACGATTACTTAGAGGAAAATGAACAAAACAGAACATTTTACTCTCGGGATGTCGTTGAAACAGAAAAAAAGAGGTAGAAGAATAAAAACTAGCTAAATGTAGCAGTAGAATCCCTGAATTGGCACACAAGACTGGTAAAGTTAATTAAACCTCATGAATTGATCCACAAAAGCTTATTTACTCGATTCGAGTTTCGTTAGACGGTAACAAGCTTCGATCTAAACATACAGAATTTATAGCAATTAGTAATGGACAGAGAATTTAAACGTTGCGAAGCGCGTTAAACAGCACTGACAAACGAATTGTATCATTTTACAAGGCACCCCTGAAGATCTCTCTCTCTGCGAGAGTGTTAAAGAAGGGGAGCCGATGGAAGCCCATGTCAATAAATTACGGAGAACGCTCGGTGAACTAATTGGCAATATATATAGGTAAGCGGAGGTAGCTGTGAAAGCCTAAAAAGAATCCTGCAAAATCATGAAAGACGAGAAACTAAGAAGCAATGAACACAGTAAAGGTAATTTCAAACCCGTATGTAAATTAACAATTAATTACTTAAAGACGCCGCGTATAATTCATTTATTTATAAATTTTACAGCGACGCTTGGGCACATTTGCCAACTGATGTTGTAATGTGTGTTATCTAGAATCCTATAACTTGGCCATTACAAACATATGTTACTGGTATCGATATAACAATAGTATTAATTTATCCCTAAAATTAATATCTTATAACTAGCTAAACCTAATTAAACATAATTACAAAGGATATTATTTGAGGACATTATTGTTTGCAATTAAATCGAAATATTTACAAGTTATATACAAATATGTTACATTTTAAACACCTGGCCAAAATTAACGCACCACCAGTAGTTAGGATCGCTAGGGAGGTGGTGCGTTAATTTTGGCCAGTACTTTACAATGTACGTACATAATGTATGTACATTGTACATGCATATGTGAAAGGAAATTGCTGCTAGTTTATTTCTTACATTTTATATATATCTATATTCTTATTTTATATATATCTATATATATATATCTATATTCTATATCTTATCTATTTTTTGGGTTGGTATTGACTTTTAATTTATTGCGGTTATGTACCAATGTTTTGTATTTGCATACGGAGAAGTTTGTGATATTATTTTCGTCAGTTGGTGATTCTATCAACTTTGAATTAGGGTTTTGTGACGCTCATTAGCTCGCAATCAAAGCCGTGGGACAAAATTCCCTTCCGAACAAAATTCGGCAATTCCCAAACTCATCCTAGCGACCGTCACCGGTACTCTGGAAACTTCTTAATAGAGACCCCTAAATAGCAACGATAAAATTAGTATTAAAATGGACCTAACAGAAGACTATAAAAGGTATACCATCGCAGTTTCTTTAAAAGTGGCTTAGGAATATGAAATTGTTGAGTAAGAGTAAGAACTTCTGCATTTGAAAAGAAGGATGATTGATTTTCACCTAACATTCTCTTGTTAATAACAACCTGTCACCTAATTTCGTTTCGTCTTCCTACACTTACATGGACCCCCACGTTACATCCACTATGGTTCTAGAGCCTTGTGATCGTATGCTGACTCACGTAAAGATAATTGTGAAAATTTATTCGCTACAAATATAGAAAGTGAAAAGACTTACAGTCAAAACATGAGGAATGATATTGAGTTATTCCTTATTTAGGTTAAGAACTACCATCTGGGCATGGCCTTTGTATTTAAAAGTTTTCCAAAACAGATATAAAACTATAACCCAGATAACTAGCAAATATCACAAAGATCGCATTGAAACAACAAAACACAACTACCACAATTATTTATTGGTGCATTATATCAATTCCTTACAAGTATTCTGGAAGCAGTGATTGATATTTTAAAAGATTTCCAAAGTTAATGTAAAAATATGTTCAATCTGGAAAGCTTTTGATGTGTGCAACTTCATCCTAGTAAATGGGTGAGGAATAACTTTACAAAATTTTTAAAAAGGGGAATTTTGTAAAGTTATTCCCCTATCATTTACTATTTAATAAAAATACGTGAATAATATACATAATCATAACCTAGATATCTAACAAATATCACAAAGATGAGATAACAACAACAAAAAACTACTACCACAATTATTTATTATTATGAAGTATTGTTATTTGTTATGCTCAGTTCTGGAAACTTTCTTTCGGGTGAAACACTATAGAAAATTATTTTAGGAATAACTAAGGGAAGTTTTAAAGAGGGTGCTCCTTAGTGCCCGCATTGTGGGTCGACTATGAGGACCGAGGCGCTGTTTGGTGCCGCTACGTTGGAGCCACCACTCGCTTTCGCAACGAAGCTTCCCAAATAACGGAGTGAGAATTTCTGCACTATAGCTGTATTGGTTTATATTGAATCATTCGCCCGTCATGATGAGGAACTGGATTCGACTCCCAGGACTATGAGGACCGAGGCGCTGTTTGGTGCCGCTACGTTGGAGCCACCACTCGCTTTCACAACAAAGCTTCCCAAATAACGGAGTAAGAATTTCTGCACTATAGCTGTATTGTTTTATATTGAATCATTCGCCCGAGGAACTGGATTCGACTCCCAGTCACGTATGCCTTTTTCACTCCCTTCTGATTTCTAAGGCGCTCGGCTACCCGTCCTCAGCCGCATAAAACCCATTTCCTTGCGGTGAGATAACCTTTCATCAGATAAACAAACCAAAATATCAAACATGAGCGAAGTGGTGGAAAATTCAAGGATCGCAGACGCATAGCGTTCCAAATGAAGTAAGATGAGAATGGGTGTGGGAGACGCACTTCCACAAGAGAACTCGTTATTCTCCCGAATGTCTGGAAAAATAACTCGACCCGTGTGATCCACGCCCGCGGAGAAGATGAAGGGGTATTTTTGGCAGATGCTCCCCCGCGCCCTTGGAGATTAGCGCGGAAACCCACGAGATCCCTTCCACGTTATATTTCGCAAGATTCGCCCCAATGCCAAATTGAATGCGTGACCAACTAAGAAAAGATTCCGTAATAAGAGGGGGTTTTGTAATCGTTACAAAAGGGCACATTTTATTTTTTTAAAGGGGACCCGAGGAATACTTGAGAACTTTCTCATATTTTCCACTCGATGCGAATGAACCCGTATTTCCTCTCTCGTGCTGCCGGCATTTTTATACTGTCGCGTGAGCTGTGTAATCGGAAAAGTTGCTGTAATCTGTCGATGGGAAACTGGAGCAGAGCCACAGTTAGAAGTGGAAACACACCCAAATGTCCGACCATGTACAGTTGACATTTGCGCCTTCATGTGACGACTCCCGAGGTGGATTCTGACATTCTATTGGTTGGACTGAGACTCCGGAGGTTCCAATATTTATGGTAGCGATATACTGTCTCAGGCTGTCACAGGTAGCGTTAAAGGTTGGACGTTCGACAATTTATGTAAGAAGGTTCAGGAGGAAGCAGAATGAATTGAAACGGTAATGAGGTTTGTTTCAAGTTCAAGAAATTGTAAGAATAAGAAAGGTTTATTTAATATTGAATTAAATTTATTCTTGTGCATAATTTTGAAATTTCTTGTCACTAAAAATTAGACATACTCAAGGGAACAGGCATTTTTTTGAAAGATAATTTAAAATTAATAGAAATAAATGAATGCTGAAAGAGAGAAAGTTGATTTTAATGAAGACGTGAGGTGGGATCCTATCATTGTTTGGGATCTTACGTTTATATACAAATGCACCCAGTAACCATTTAATAGCTGATGACTGGGCAGATTCTAGAGCTTCCAATTGTTTAACATTGATTGTGACAACATTAAGTGTATATTCATGGTTACCGACTATCATTATCATTCATTATTTACAATCATCGTCCATTAGATGCGTCCGTCACTATTTTTACCTCGACTTCTACAATGCTCCCCATCAATACTCTTCAGTACTGACAACCCTCTCTATTGTTTTAGCCCACCTATTTTCTGAAGCCTTTTTCCACTCAGCACATCCTTAAGCTCCTATCAATCATCCCTTTGATGGAGTACTCTCTTCTTGGATCCAGCATTCTCTCCCCTTTCGTATCAGTTTTATTACTTCTTTGCTCTCTCTGATTTTCTTTTCTGATTTTACAAGACTAGTTATTTTCCTGAATTGTTTATCATTTTTGTTGTGATACTTCCAGAGACTATAGTAGCTACAGATATCACTTCTCTAATCCACGTGCCAAGAAGGTTGTTTATACACAGAACTATGGATTTTATAGAAGATCATCGTTCTCGCCATTCATTTTTTCACTTCTACGAATGTTTGTGATGCGTTTAGATCAAAACATACCGTTTAATGCATTATCAATAAACCCAACATATTGAAAACAAAACTATAAATACGTGTACTTCATCGTCGATGAGTGCTTCTAAATGTAATAACATCATCATGTACTCTTTAGTAAGCCTCAGAGTGACACGTTTAGATAATCAAAAATCTGATGTGGCCAGCACATGACTTTCTCCATATATATGATGTAAATATTTATCTACGACAGTATTTTCGAACTCTATATTCAATCTAAACTTGGAAGATGAGTGATTAATTTATATATTATTATCTTTGACGTCACAAACATTATAAATAATGTTTTTCGGGACATGTTCGATGAAAAACGATGAAATGGCCTTTCGCCCCAGCGCCCAGAGCGCCCACAACGTACATAATCAGCAACTTCCGGTTTATCAGTATTTCTCAAATAACTCCTACACAATCAGTGATACAAAAATATGTTTCAAACAAAAGTTATAGTAAATTCAATTTTCTAAACCTTTGTTAAATAATAGTTTATACCTAAATATAATATTTATGGAGATATTTCGAAAACCGGAAATGAGCTTTGAAAAATGAAGCTCAACTTCCGGTTAACCGATTTACTCCAAAAACTAATCAACTCTAATAAAACCAACCAAAATAATATATATGAAATTTGGTGTCGATCCGACTAATAGTTTTCATGTTAGAGTGCCCACAAAGTATATAACAGCTACTTCCGGTTTATCAGTATTTCACGAATAACTCCTCATCAAACGGTGATACAAAAATATGTTAAATACAAAAGTTATAGTAAATTTTAGTATCTAAAACTTTTATAAGTAATATAATATACCTATATATCATATTTATGGAGATATTTTCAAAACCGGAAATGAGCTTTGATGAATAAAGCTCGACTTCCGGTTAACCGATTTACTCCAAAAACTAATCAACTCTGACAGAACACACCACAGTACTATATATGAAGTTTGGTATTGATACGACTAATAGTTTTCACGTTAGAGCGCCCACAAGCACAGACACACATACATACACACACACACACACACACACACACACACACACACATACACACAGACATCATTCCGAAAATGGTCAAAACGTGTTCTATGGACCCCAAAACGTGTATTTCCGTTGAAATCTCGAAGTCGAATGTTTTCATGGAAACAATACTTTCTCTATACTTCGTATATGGAGAAAGTAAAAAGTAGGACCTCTAAAGATACCCTACACACTAATAGATGGTAAACATTTTCCGAGTTACACGTTGTGAATAAAAACGTATTTAAAAAATTCAAACGAGAACTTAAAACTGAAAAGGAATATAAACTTTGGTTCTTATAAAATCAAGATGTACAGGCCGAACTTTGTGGAGCGTCATAGCAATAAAAATTTATTTTGGTTCTTAATTAATACATCTTGAAAATCCGTGGGTGAAAGTTTAGAGTATTAATATCTTCGTTGTGTTCTAAATATCTAAAGGATGAAAAACAGAAGTTAAAAAAGAAATGATGAAATCTTCGACTTCATCGATATTAGCGTTTCAATACTAAATTTCCGCATTTCATGAAAATTTTCATGGGAAAAATTCTCTTCTAGATTACAGAAAAGAAAAATGAATTCAATTTGAATGAGCTTTACAGAAAATAATGCAACCATTCATGGATGAATACAAGTATAAAATTAATGAGTGTAACAGAAATGCTTTGTAAAAAACTCTACAAATTCTCATATTTTATGCTCAAATGTTTAATATAGTATATCTCAATAAATTTAAATCAAGCGTTGAAACGAAATTCATCGTTAAAATTACACGTCTCCAAAAATAACCTCATTCTTCTTCAAATCGAAAAAGTTTTCTTCTCACTCAAAACTTTCTTCAACGTGAGAATATTTTTTTCTTGAAGATAAGGCAATTTTTTTATTAAACGGCTGAATAAAGTGTAAATGCGTATTTAAAGATTAATTTCACAAGAAAACTCAACAAACAGGGAATTCCTTAATCTGAGATACATGGGAAAGGCGAGTTGGTGTAACGCATCTAGCTTTGCCAAAGACTCCACATGATCATGTAAAAAAGTCCATCAAATCCACCGATAAATCTTGTTCGATTTGTAATTATAGCCGATTGTGTATGCGGCCCTGTAAAATGAGGAGTAGAAAATAGAAGCCCAGGAGAGCGGTGTTGCCATCTTGATAACAGCATGCATCACTCTTCAACGTGCTGTGACGCAATACATTTTTGTAAAACTATCCTCGTCTGAGGTTATTTCTGTGTTTTGCTTACTGAAATTACTTTAAGCATTCTCAACTCGGATAGCCTCTTCCAAGGGCTCCATTTCGTAAGTTGAATACATAAACCCGGAAAATGGAGCGCTGTGCTTACATTTTCACATTTGGCGCGTGAGAAAAAATTGAGTGACGAAATTTTATCTAAAAACAGAAAATATCGTAATTTTTGTTACTATCGCAATAATAAATATCGTGAATATTTTATGGAATATTAATATAAGTTCTATATCGTCATCATAGCTTTATGAACATTAATTTTTTTTGTGAATGATTCATCTAAAGGCAAGGAAGGACTGAATAAGATGCTGTTATAGAAAAACTAAATTAATCAAACGTTTACAGCCATTAAGTTATTCTCACAAAGAATATATGATATTGATTAGAATTTCCTCAAGCATCAGTTAAGACACATCTTTCACAGTAGAAAACTATACATTAGATAGCTATAGTAGAGTAGCTATAAATAGAACGAGTTGATTAATTACTCGTAACATTTACAACATAGATAAAGTTATCAATATCTATAATAATTATGTCTGATAGTACTAATCTAATAAGTGAAGTCTAATTAAAGATTAATGGTAAAAGATTCTTCCAGTCATCTTTACACAATTCAATACTTAGAACTGATTACAATGAATATTGTGGAAGAGTCAAAGTAAAGCATTATTGCTAAAATTCCATTTCTCTCGATTTTTTATTGAAGATATACTTTTGATTTTATTCTGACGCGCAACATATCTACATTCAAGTATTAAACGCCGTGAGATTCATAATTTTCGATGGTTAAAACGATGCTCTGCAACCTTCGTTTTAAAATTTCAAAAAGAGAGGATTTTTTTAGGGATGAAGAAGATTAAGAGTGAGGAAGGATGGTGTAAATTATGATCAAATTCGATCTTAGAAATCGATAAAAGATGACTTCTATTGACATCCATAGAGGATATGACAGGAAAATTTGCAAACCTACAAAAATTTACAGCTTCTTCATTAATTTTCTATGGTTAGAAAGATTTCGACATTCGTGGCTATTGCATCCAATGGAATCGTAATGCAGTTTTCCTTACTTAAGGGCGGGAGGCCGTTGCGTTGGCTATTAGTGAGGCTAAATGGAGCGAAATAAAGTGCGCGTCGTGTTGGATGGTAAGGACATGGGCATAAGATGGGGGCGGAAACGATCACGGTGGTTAGCCACCTGTCGCCATTTAGGGCAAGCAGCAAGAGTCATGCAGCGGTCAAACATGAAGTGGGGATGGAGTGGGGAGCCGTCAAATGCCACTCCGAGTAGCTGCCGTCAAATGTCTCCGCTGCGGGAAAATGTTCTTTTTTTTACGAGGAAGACTCCTTCACCCGACTCGCAATTCTCCGGCAAGAAACCGTGTGACGCTTAATTTATTCAGGTCGCGGCCCTTCACTAAAATCCCTCAAGCCCTCAAACCCTCCCTCCTATCCTCTATAATCTCTTCTGCCCAAACTCACTTCTATTTGTCAATTGCCGTACCCAGCTCAACTTTTCATTACTTCTTCATCCAGTGCCTGTTTTAATTGCCAAGCGTGACGTGGATTTGTGAGAATTACGTGCGACATATTAAAAATGGTTCCTTTGACTTTATGAAGGAAAGAATATCATCAATATTATATGAATGCTCCATTTTAACTCGCAAATGAGAATGTTCCCGACAGGAGAGCTAGTGTTAACATCACTCTGGATGCATTTACTTTGCATGTTACAATCCTTCAAGATGGATTTCATATTATTGTTATTGATTGTTAAATGTGCTTCGACAACTTAGGTCTTTTCGCACATGGGGTCCCACAGGGAATCGAACCCAAGACCCATTTATAAAAGCCGTACGCGCTGCTCCCTTGGCTATTAGGGAGTCTTGACTTTAATATTCCTTCTGAATCTCCACTTCTTACGAATCACTACTCCATAACATATATTAAATGTACTGGTGTATAATTCGACCTTTAAATAGGTATTTTTGAGAAAGAATTTAAAATCCAATGTAATTTTTTCTAATAAGCCTAAACCTAAATACAATAGAGGTATTCAAATTAAGTTATATTAAATTTTAATAGAAATGGAAGTTAAAATCGTGATATCATTCCGTTATAAACTTTTCATAAATTATAACCGTACGTTTATAATAATAATGAAATTAATATTGATAGAAAACAGATTCAAACTAATCGCAACGTTAATGGCGGAAATAAACCAGAAGTAAGAAACGGAAACTGTCTTTAAAACGGTCGTCCTATAAAAAGAAATCGGTCTATACAGGTACGCAAGTCCATACATTAGATACCTTTTTATCGAATCCAAAAACGATAATATTCGGTGACTAACAACATGAGCAAGTTGTATTACCCAGCCATTACGTCACTAGGAAGATGCATCTTCCCTGCGAAAGCTGATAGGAGAACAAGTGTATCAGATAGAGTAGAAAAGTCCTTCCTAATAGAATCCTGTAGAGTCGACTACCACGAAGAAATAATGCAGCTTAAAACGAGATCTGCAATTATCCTTTTGCCTCGGTTTAACTGAAGGTGGAATCATCGTCAGGATATTACGGGTTCGGTTACCAACCGGAATCCGAAAGCAATATCGTGGTCATAACACATGAATGTTCATATGAAAGCAAAACTGGAAATTTGAAATTTAGTCACAGAGAGGTAATTCATTTCGATTAGTCTCTTAATCCGAAATGATCGTCCAACATATAACTAGCTGAAAAACAAAAGAGACACGAAATATTTGCAGTTATCTGCCAATCGAACTAATTAAATTGTGCTCTGCATGTAACATAGTCCAGATTTGACTCCATGCAATCGATACTCTTTAATTGAATCCTAGGAGCTTTGCGAGCCAACCCTACGAGGGATCCCTATGTTGTATTAGAGCAAATCAAACAATTTAATCCTAATCACGTGAACCATTGACCTTTCACGGTTTCCAGAGGATTGGCATAATTCAATTTAAAGATACAAATATTTAATAATTATTACCTTGGAGTAAATATATAAATTTACCGGTTCACTAAATGTTTAGACATTTTTTGAAGGAGGATATTTTTACAAAGATAAAAAGGAGAGGGTGAAAGATTCATTTTTACATAAGGGTGTGCACCAAAAGATATGCTGTAGAAGTATTGATTACAATACTCGATTTTTCTTATCTTAAATGACATTAATGATAAAAATATCTTCTTCGACGAAAACATAAACACTTTGGACAAGGCTATCGATGTGTTCCGTAGAATCAATACATAAATGTAAATGGATCGGAAGAAGATTTAATTGCCGTACTTTTTATGTAATCATTATCGTAATGATAACATAAAGCTTGTAATATGTACCATGGTCATTTTCATTTCCACCACGAAAAAAAAATGTGCTTTGTTTCGCATTCCGTTGTTATTCCCCTTTCGTAATATTTCAACTACGGGGACGACCCATATTTCGAACTATTATGTAATAGAAATTTCGAATGCACAGAAAATATATGGCGTGATTCACTGCGAGTGGTTAATTTATTTCCAATCGCGAAACTCCAACAACTGAATTCAAAGAGAAATTTTATTGATATCCTGACCAACTTTTCTCGGAATCCGGGAAAGAGAAAACAAAAAATATTCCCGCCTGGAAATATTCAACCATTCCAGTCTTAGTAATCTTATATTTACTTTTTCATATATATTCTATGAATATTCCTTTGCATGGGATTTTTTTATCTCATGTATGTTTAAGTGATTGGTTGCCCATATGCACTATTTGCAAGAATAGACAATGAAATTGTTGATATTATAATGTTTCATCAAAAAAGTAATGTAACATTCGTTCTATGTAAATTCACATTTCAGAAGGAAAAATGAATAAATATTTGCCATTGACTGCGTAAAGCAAAGGATTGTAAAAGTCTATACGTCTTAAGACGTATTAAAGGTGTAAAGCACGTAAGGATTAAATAACGTCATGCATTGTGTAAAAAATCGTTGAATATTTTACTTTTCGATGTAATTCGCTAGATGTGTTACTTTTCTACTTAATACACGTAATAATAACATGAAAAGTTAAACTAACAATAAAGTAATAGTAAGCGATGGGAATAAGGTAAGTAAATCACAAACAACGGAGATGTTGCAGGAGAATGATGAAAATTTACCATATAGACTGAGAAACTGATAAATAAGTTCTTTGACGAGAAATTGAAGTCTTTTAAAAGATTTACAAAGAAGACAAAAGAAACTGAGCGGGTGCAATAGTCTACTGACGGCAATGTTGTAGCATATAAAGAAAGGGAGCGATTATAGAGAGAGATTTGACCATGTTTAGAGAGGCAGTGCTAACTGTTAAAATTATATCTTAAATGGGAACGAAGTGAAGGAAAGGATGGCTTAGAGAACTGCAACAAACCAATCCTTGTATTGTTACCCCACGATAATGATGATGACCACTCTGCGAACGTATTTCCCCCATTAGAACTGAGACATTACTCCGAAGGACGCCCACCAAATGCACTCGTTAGGGGACGCTGCATAAGCGGGAATAAAAAACCCGATCTGGATTCCTCTTCAAATTGGCTCGCGTGCAAGCATTCGCAGCTCGATTCCTTCCCCTCCTTCTCTTCCCCTTCATCTCTTCCCCTTCGACCCAAACTGTAACTTTTCCCGACGAAAACACGAGAAAAAAGTATATGACGGCGAGGGAGCGATTCCCAACCCCGACCGAAAAATACAATAATTCCTCGAAGTTTCCATCAATGCCTTATCTCCGTCGGATGGGTTATGTGGGTTGCCAGGATGCGAGGCGGCTTCGCGTTGCGGGTTGCGTTTTCCAGGCGAACAACTCGCAATGGATTCCAAACGAGAGGTCTGCTTCGGAGACGCCTCCAAGTCCTTTTCCATTTCGGGAGTCCGACGAAAGTGGACTTAGGAGGAACTCTTAAAAAAATCATGCGACGCCGTGAAATTGGAATGCAAGAGTCCTTCCGCTACTTTATGACACGCGGAAAATCTCCTTGGGAATATCAAGAGGGAGAGTGTGAAATATTAAGTGCCTCACGGCGAAAAGGAAAGATTCCGAACGGAAAGGAAATTTTTTGAATGAAATTAAACTCGGCCGTGATTAAACTTTTCGGATTTTTATTTCGGAGGCTCGAATGAGCGCTGCATCTCTTAAAGAGGTGCTCATTAGGACTGATTCGCTCAATTTGGCCCCGAATTCCACCACTACCGAGAGGAGTCAAACTTTCGTCCTATTCATGAGTTTATCCGAGACATTCTGTGATGCTTTCATGCAGGAATACCGTTTTATTTATTCAATGAATCCTTTAAATTTTAATCTGATGGGATTCCACGCTAGAATAATTCAGCCCGGAAAGTTTACTTTTAAGTTTTTCGGTTACATTAATAGCCTATCGTTTGGGTCTAGAAATTAGATATTGATAAAATAGCGGATAGCGCAAACTATATTCCTCAGCATGAATTAATTCAAGTGCAAAACATTCAATAGTATCTTTAATAGTTGCGAAAACATCGTTAATAGGATTAGGATTTTTGGAGTTAAAATCCATAAATTTCATCCTCTTTATAAAAAGTATCATTGCTGAAATATTTTAATCGTTTAGTTTCAAGATAGTTTTTTCAACGCTAACACTAATAGTAAATCGTAAAAAAATATGCTTAGCTAAGAAAATTTAACCAAAGCTTTTCGTAACGCTGGTTAATATCAGAATTATCATAGCTAAAACGGATATTAGAGATTGATAAAATGGCATTTTTCAATGCTTTGCTATGCTAAACAACAAAAACTACCTGTTTCATCCTTAATCGAAAATCTAGTGAAATATTAATTATTGAAATCGTATCTAAAATAATCGTCAAGGTTAAATGTAAATCATTCAGCGTTATGTTAAAGCAATATGTTCATCTAATCTTTAATAGATTTTACTTCGTGTGAAGAATAATGAATGACATAGTGTTACCATTTCAACCACAGCCAATGTGCATTTTAAGATAAGCAATGCCAAGTATTATTTTAAGTAAAGGATTACAGCGCCCCTTGGAAATAAATTGAATATGAAACGTGAAGTACTTTGTAAAATCTTCGGCAGTCACTAAATAAATCCTCTCTGCCGGAGATGAGTAAACTGGATTTGTTTTGCCTCTCTTCAGATTCCGCTTGCCATTTATCAACACTGAAATCAATCGATTGCTATAAAACAAACGTTTAATTTATGAAGAAAATTTTCCCAGATTTACTTCTGTTTAGAACTTATGATGTGAAAATTTTCATTTTAAACTATATGCTACCTCTTTATGAGTATCTTACTAAAACATATTCCTTTTGATGAAAACTTATTTCATAATAAGATATGAAGCTGATTGTTATTAAAAATACAGCTACAATCATTTTGTAATCAACGCGATTAAATCCTCCTATTTAACTCCTATTTTTAATAAAAATTCTCTTTATCCAATTAGTTAACGTCACTCATCTTTAGTTTAAAAACTCTATTTCTGAAACACTTACTTCCCTAATTTTTCTCCTCCTACCTCATCGCTTTTTGTAGCAGATGGTAAAACGACATCCAAAACGTAATCCAATAAGATATAATAAAATAAAAAACCAAGCAGATTAGACTTTTGATGTTTCCACCTTCTTCATTCTTCCCAGTTACATTAAGAAGCATCTTCGTAACGCTTGTCGATTTTCCATTGCAATCCTTCACAAAACGTACCACCTATCGCTGTGCCTTTCCTAATTCACGAATGCGGTACTTGTCTGGAGTGTCCCACACTCAGTTTGCATACTCTAAATGGGGTCGAACTTTCGCAAAGTAGCAAACGTTCGCAGACTTTTACTTCGCTCATATGGACGATTCGCCCGACTGAGTTTCTGGAGAGGCTGTCTGCGAATGTTTCGGATATGAGAAACATAAGTTGTATTATTTGAATGAGAAAATCCTAGAGATTTTATCTAGGCTGCGGTTACTAATTTTCTGCCTACAAACTTGTGCGAATTCAATTTAGGGATTAAAATTTTCAGAGCAAACTAGGACCCTCATTTAACAGCTTTTTCATTACTGCAGACATATGTATGTAAAAAAGGTGGCGGCAAGTTAGATAATACTGATGATAACGTAACTGATGCTTTAGCATTGGAAATATTTTTACTTCAACGTATACAATTTTTGCTAGTGTTATTAGGTTTATAACTGAAGTTTCTAGTTTCCTTTGTATTCTTGATTCCTATGTCTCAGTTTATCGTAGAATTCCACAAATCATATATTTGATTAAGTGTATTCTGAACAAATGTTTTAATTATGGTTAGGGGAATTTTGTTCTTGACAAACATTAATTGTAAGAGCGGTCTTTCTGGACTTGAAATTCACCTAATAAAGAGGTTATTATAATTGTTACAAATATACAATATTAACAATATTACAAATATTACGGTAGTAATATTTTTAAAGTTCTGGTCCCTAAAAAATTTAATTCGTTACCCAAGAATCTTAATGAACTAAACACAATTAGTGAGGTTAAGAAAAAAGTTAAAGAATGGTTGCTTCAAGAGCCATTGTAAGATCGACGTTAGTGTTAAAATAGTACCACTAAGCTGTAAATTAGGAACCTGCTGACAAGCATTTGATGCTTAGCAGGACTGAGTTGGTTGCATCTTTATTTCCCACTATGATAAAACCGCCAATATTTTTCTTTTAAAAATGTTAATGAAAGAACATTTTATTCATGAACTATTGATTCCAAACCGTCGTGTCTAAGTGAACTTATACTTATTATATCCAAGAATATGGAAGGTAAAATTTTTATTTACACTCGTCAACTTTCACAATATGCTTGTTAAGACTGGCGAAATAGCGAGGAAATATTTCTATTTCCACTATACTTCCCAAACGCGGGGGCGTCAACCCCGGCTTAGGAAACTACCTCCGCTACATAAAGAACAGAATTAGCGACGACCTGTGATCCGCGAGATTTTCAGTGCTACTGTAGGAGTTTGTCGGTCGGCAAAGTATTTTTAATCCGCTTTAGAAAACTATTTCGAGCCGGAGAACTTAAAATTCTAAAACTTCCGGCGAGAGTCCTTGCCTCCCCTTTCCAATACGCTTCGGAGAAAGAATATTTGCGGAATTTTTTCGCGAAATTTTTCGGTGCATATTTTCCGAGGGATATTACGTCATGAAATAGAGCAATTCTGACGTGACGAAAAAGTAAATGCGCAAGATAAATAACTTTCTATCTCGGAAGCTCTTGCCAAGGAAAGGACGTAAAAACTGCATCACGTTGAAATGAACGAGGACGGTCACAATTTCCCTGAGTCGACACTGCGCACCGAACTTCTTTTAAGTATTATTAACTGGAACGTAAATTTTCTCTTGCGGCTGTCGGAAATTCGCGAATGTTCCCAATTGGATGGGGACATTGAGCCGACACTTTTTATGCCAGTGAAGTTGGTTCAACTGTTCAAAATAGACTAGAACAACTACCGAGTGTAGTTATGGGTTAGTTTTTCTTCTTGATTTACAATTCTTCCGTAAAGTTTAACTGCAGTGATTTTTTCCCAAATTAAAATATGAGTTTTTTCCCATTCATAACTACTTCCTCAGCTATCTTCCTTCATTTAGTAAATTTCTGGGGAGAATTTAGCTTGAATGCAGATTGGAACTTGATCCCTTCCACCATTACTTATGAAGAGTTAGAAGAAGGGATGAGACCTGTGACGAAAAATGAGGAATGAGGTAATTTGCTTTCCTCGATGGATGTTATGAGTTAAATAAGTTTCCGTCGATGAAGCAAATTATTCAGCGAGAAACACTTCGTATTTTCTAGCTCTACTTACGAACCTATATTAAGAAATAAAGTGATATCGTTGACGAAGAGATGCATGAGAGGAGATATTCATCAATCTCAGCATCGCCTTGGTAACGACCTTCATAGTTAAAAGGATGCTTTATGGAAACAATCATACCATAGCATGCATGCTTAAGGGATATAAAATATTGATTAAGCAGTAAGCCTAATTTTATAGGCATATTTTCTGGTCATCTGTAATTTGCAAAAATAATTTCATAAAATTTAATTTAACGTATGAGTAAATCCAAAATAAATACTGATTCATAGTTATTTTCTTCGCCAAGAAATTAACACTTTCCCGCTAAACTTTCCGGCATAAGTACAAACGAATATAATGTATCTATTAGTGTGAATCGCTTCTGAAATTTTAGTGCAAATTGACGCATAGAGTAAAGGTATTTTTTGAGTTACAACCGAAAGCAAGGTGAGAAATGTCAGGCATAGTAATGCAAATAAAACAGCTCACTCCAGCAATGCAGCACATATTTTTGTGTTTTGTTGCCGCTGAATAAAAGTTGATGCCCCTTAGCCAACACTATCAAAACTATGAAAACAACAAAAATCGAAGGCATAAACTTTCTACGCCCAGGCAGAGTTTGGCGTTTCCAACACGGCGTAAGTAATCATACACCAACGGTGCGATATCTAGGCAAAACAAGAAAGAGTAGATTCGCGAGGCCAAACATAGATTACTCTTCGAAATGAAAAGCACCGCAGGATATAAGGTAATCCTTCCAACAGAAGACTTTATTTTAACCGATCCCATCACTGATCTTCAGCACAAACTTCATATTGTGCATAAAAAGCGATATAAAGAGATGCAAAGGTGTAAAACTGTTCATCCAAAGTGTCACAAAAGATATAAAGGCACAAACTGCATTGAAATGGCCTCATTTCTACGATATTTTAACCTTTTACCTACAATACCTCGAATTGTTTTCAAGAATATAAATTTGAAAACTAACTATTCATAAAGGTATTCTCTGCGACTATGAAATAAGAACTCTGTGTAATTATTGATGTGTCTGGATGTATCAACACAACATGATAATTTATTTTATGTAAATATTTATAAGATCTGAACTGCCCACGGAAGTTTCTTGGAGAGGTTGCCCTCATGTCTTTGGGCGAATGCTGGACAAATATCATCACTGCTTTTCTTACGTTCCAGCAAACCGTTTTTACCTGGTATGTAGACAAAATTCATACGTTTTATTATTAAATAAATAAAATAAATAAAGCGAGTAGCTAGACAATGGAGACGAAAGGGCTTAGTAGAATATATGCTCTAGAAGTCTTACGATAACTGTATGAAGTGGTAACATGAGAGATACTGATATTTGATTGATGATTAATAATGGCATTAATGTAGAAAGGCATTAGGATCCAACCAGCTTACTGGTTGATGGCTATACAGTCAGAAAGGCCGAAGAAACGAAATTTCTCGGAGGATGGCAGCAAAAAATAGAGGGGAAAAAGAATTGGACAAGAGATGAAATAAGACAGTAAAGTATAAGAACGGCTAAAGAAAAGATCGTTTCAGGGAAAGGGAATAAAGGATAAAAGATTACCCGAGGTGAGGTGAGATTACCAAAGATTGAGAAAGATGGCGCCGTAGAGGAGCAAGAAAGAGATCTCAAAATCCTCAGCGGAGGAAATGGAATTAAAGAAGATACAGATAAAAGAGAGGAGTGATGGAAAGACAGAGGGAAGTGGACGAAGATGGTCCAGACCTCAACTCAGCGGTGGCTGGAGCAAGAATGAAATGAACAACGCTTTTTCTTGATTTGGTCGTTATGGGTGTTTTTGGAGTAGCAGATCAAATTCTTCCGCTTTGGAATCCCTCAGCAGTTTTCTCGTTCCTATTATAAATGTTGTGTTTAAAACACGTTTCAAGCCCCTCCGTGAGTAAGCCGATGAAACATACGTTTATGAGAGATCAAAGGTGATTTATCTGGAGGTTGATAACACATGAGACCTTTATAAACATCAGAGAAATCATTAAAAAGGTTTTTCCCATTTCAAGGAAAATAACTTATTCTGAAGATCTGACGAAACCTGGACATTGCTTTGAAACTCAGTTTTCGTTTATTACGTACGCTGGTCAGCCGTAAGACTAGGGTATTTGCGTACATTTAAATAAATTTCCATGGAATGGAGTTGCAATCTTCGAAAAGGCGTGACGTTTGGGATACGGCATCCCACAAAGACATTCGCTGGACCGTATAGTCCTTAATGGTGATTACATGCATCTTCTCCAACGAATAGAATTCACTCGCTTGCCTATATTAACCTATCTTATATTTTTCATGAGGTGTATGAAGTATCAGAAATTCATTAAAATTCAGTTTACGGTGATTTTCACGATAGTTTCATTCCTTTCTTGGTGGTATTCCGAATGAACTACTATGGGTACTACTTCAGACAAATCCAAATTAGATAATCTTAGCTAAATGTTCGTTCGGTGAGCATAGCTCCGGCGCTTAAAGCTATCTCGGGACAAAGGTTAATAAAAATGTCTACAGATGTGTACACAAAAAGTGAAAAGTAATTTTCATAGTTTTCATTTTGGAGCCTATATTAAATAGTTCCTGCTTCTACTATATACTTTTGAATAGAATATTTTCACTTTTCTGTGGCTATATGATGATAGCAAATAGATCTTAACATTTTTGTTTGAGTCTTGCTCTTGGTCGTAATAACAGGAATATCACCTAGCTATGAGTTATACATTTACATTTACATTTAAACCCTGCAATCCGCCAGTGGCGCGTGGCAGGGGGTGTAAGACACCAAAATACCTATCTAATCTGGAGAGCTATTTACTTCTCTAATACTTCGCGGAAAAAATGACCAAAAGTAGCTATCTGTCCTGGCAACTACTTCCCTGTATAGCTTTTTTGTTTTCTCTCGAAATTATTATAGTTATTCCTCCTGATCACTCCTAATTGAAAACTACGAAATGTATGATACTTAATTGACCAGAACTTTTTTCACTTATAAAATCCAGACTCGTTGGGAAAACCACCTAATTCCTCATCTTTCCTAAAACATCACAACCACAATCCGAAGCTTTTGATAGCTAACGCTAGTCGAGGATCCAACGATCCCTTGGGGAGATGACTCTTCAGATATGCAGACAAAAAGTTAAATAAACACCCATTAAGCCGGTTCGCTTATAAAGTGATTCTATTTAAACACCCGTGAATATTTTGCCGTTTTCCTCCGTCCTCCTCAAAGAGGGACATAATTGGCTGGGATCAAAGCGGGACAGTCCCGCTGAGAACGGGACGTATTGTAAGCGTAGCTTTTGATCGAAGCAAATCATGTGGCGCGCGGAGGGGTGCAAATGAGAGAAAGAGGGACGAGCGATGCGCATACTACCGCATTGCTGCAGCGTATAAATAGAGAGAGAGTGTGGACCGTCGAAATCGGGAGGAAAGTTCCGAGGAAGACGTCCGAAAAGGTCAAGCAGGTAAGGATGTCGGATCGCGCTTTTTTGATTTTCGGGGTTAGGGATAGCAGCGGAAGGCACAAGGTGTCCGGAGAAGCGGGGAAAGGAATCGAGGTTAAAAGGGATGCGGGAGAGAGGCAGCGAACGAATGCGGACGGAGTGTTTCCGACGGTTGCATGATTCGCGTGATCGAGAAAAATACGAGAATGAGCGATGTGATTGTAACGGTATCTCTCAGGAGGTCGATCCGTTATTTTTTATTATCCCGATGCCCGGAGAATGCAATTAACTCCCTCTGAGGGGGGTGTAAAGGGGTGGGGAGAATTTTCGGGGTGGAATAAAAGGCTATTCACAACATTCGTCCGAACTCGTTTATTTTTTAACGAGCAAAACTCTTTTCAAACTTGTCTCGCCGTTGTTTGCGAAGGAATGGGCTCCTCTAGGAAAAAGCGTTTTTGAGTCTCTACCGAAGGTCACGGAACAATTAATACCCTCGCTTCCGTTTCCGTTTAAGATTTTTTTATTTCCCTTTTACGCTCGATATACAATATCCGCATCTCTAAATTTAGAACTCCCCCCTCCATTCAAAGCGGATTGGATCATTTTTTAATCGAGATAAGGGCTTTTAATTACTCGAGCCACAACTACCCGAACGACAGTATAGTCGCATTGGGGCGATCCTCCTTTGTCTCCGGCAAAAAGTTTCGCTGCGCACCTCCGAGACTTAAATTTATTGTCCGACATATTTGCTATTGGCGCAGATGAGGTCACGTGACCATCGCGAGTTAATAACTCCGATAATTTACGATCATCCCCCCACGAATCAGGTTCCCTTTACCTTGTCACGAACCAGAACTCCATCTTAGCGATTTCCCGCAAATAAAAACCTCGAAATTAACGCTTTTAAATCATCGGAATTGCTTAACCCCCTTTGCTCAGGGAGATGTGCTCGTTCGCAAAAGAAACGCTAATATTCGGACACGATATGTGACGCAACGCTAGTGAGGCGGTGACCTTGGCGTTAATTAAAAGTAGGACGAGGCCTCGCCGTTAATTTCCCCGCGTTATCTTCAATTTAAACTAATTAATGGACGAACGGGCGCGATAAATATGAATCTGATACGGTTGCGGAAAATTTCGCCGCTTCATTAAACCACGGGGATATTATCAAAGAAAATAATTACGGGGAAAAATTCCTCGGGCCCAATTCTCAGAAATTCATTAATCTGAAAGCCTCCCGCAGGTAACAACCGCTTTGCCCCGCCACAATAACATAATCAGAAGCGATAGAGGACCATGAGCTTTGCTTTTTTTTAAACACAAAGTGCCACACCTCGCCACCGAGGAAAAAACCGGGTCTTTCGCGTTGGCTAAGTCTTCCAGCTTGAAGCACATAATCACAATGCATCCCGTCCGATTACAATAAAGGGAAGCACATCCTTGTGACAACTAAGTGAATTCGCGATACGTCTTTGCGAGATGCAGCCGAGCGAAAGAGTGGGTCCGTGTCAACAAAGCTAAGTGCCGAGAGCCTTGCGAACACAGAGGGACTCTTCTATTAATGGCGTTCACGGGGGCACAGCCTCTTGTGCATTCAACTGCCGGAGAATGCAGATCCCTTTAAAAAACCCGATTCCCTGATGCTTCGAGTTTCACCTGCTTTCATAACTCCGTCGACGGAAAAATGCGCCCCATAAAATAAATTAAATGATTCGAGCGAAACTGCGCTCGAATTTCAGGGAATTTTCGTTTTCCAGTGCCCGTTTTGCTCCGTCTGACAGGATGTCCGCATTGGCGAAGAACGCGCTCGGAATCTGCGTTTTTTTATTGTACGAGCGATTTATGGGATTTAATTAGCGGTTTTTTTATCGTCGTTTTCTGCATATTTGCCCATTGAGCGATTGCGCTGATCCATACGATCGCTGTCGCTGGGAGTTGTTCATTTTTTTTCAGGAGAGTGCTGTCAAGACCGGAAGTTATTTTTGGACCGCTATTAACTGTAAAAGGCCCCAAAAGAAGAGGCATATTTCATCCGCGACCTTTTGTCACTTAAATTTTGAGAGATATTTCCCATTACTCACGTTTTTATGCCGAGTGTATGCTTGTGATTCTCGGGAAAGATAATTTTCCGAATCTATAGCAATAAATATATATTTTTCGTTTACAATTCATACATCGCAAGAGACGTTGTTTTTTTACATCTGGCAACACTGGAAGGGTGCATTACTTAATTATAAACTTCTACTTTTGCTAGCACTCGCCCAAATTCCGGAGAAACCACTTCAACACCTCCAGTATGCAGTGCACACAAATATAATAAGATTATTATATATAAGATAATTAATATAAGAAATTTAGAATATATATTTATAAGAGTAAAATACATCAAAGTATAATGTAACATATGTAATAGATTACATACAAAATGTAACATAAAAGAGTACCAAACTACTTATGTAAATATATAAAATGCAATAGTGACTATCATAAATATGCAACTAGACAGCTATCAAATTTAAAAATTCACAAGTTTAAAACTAATTTCTCAAGGAAATCATTAATAATTGATGGATTTGATCTTTTAAATAGTCTTCCTGAATGGATTAGAAAATTATAAAATTAAAAATGGATTTAGAAGGGTATGTAACAACACGATAAAAAATATTTAAATGTTTTTAATACATGTTCAAAATACTTTTACTTTGTTCAAATATTTGCTAATTATTGTTTATTATCATATTATGTACATTACGTATTCTTTATATTATTGTATGCATGTATTACCTATTATATTATTGTATGTATATATTATGAACAACTGTAAATATTAGAATTTTATTCTAAATAAACTTACTTACTTACTATAATTTACAATTTATGGAGACACAGCTAGTAACCTATATACTGGACAACGTTAGAAAATTCCGTAATCAGATTCCAAAAATACAATTAAGAAATCTTGATAAGACTATAAATTAACTCTTTAAGTCTCACACTCAATAAGTCTTCTCTAAATGTTATATTTGGCCGATCCTTCTGTGTGGTCTACAAACTGGAATCTAAAAAAAGCCTTGAGGAAGTAAGAGAGAGAATTTTGAGTTCTGGATCTATCGCAGAATATTTAAAACATCGTTTACAGCTTAATTCACATAGACATTTTACACTAATGTCCAATTGAATTAGAATGTAGGAGAAGGAAAAAGTTACCCGCAATATTTTATTTTTAAGGATGGTGTGAAACGAAGCAATCAATCAAATATCCTTGAAAAGAAGTCTTAGTAAATAAATTAACCCCAAGATAACGTGCAGGTCGTTAAGGGTACAAATCAACCAAACAAATGAACACCGACACTCGGCTGGTAAATTAAGCGCACTCGAGATGGGAAGATAGAACTTAAGTAACATTTAATTACGCTATTTAACGCAATTTGGCCAGCAATCGTTCTTAATGCGTTCTTCCTTTCCCAATATTCGTCAGCGATTTATTTTGATGGCGAGGAAGAGTAAAATTGGAACAAGATAATTGAAGGTAAGATTACACTCATCAGAATCCAAGGATTGGGAACTTTAAGATTCGTCTTAGAAGATATAGCACCTTATGAAACCTCTTTTCATAATTCTAAATCTTCGAATAATTATCGTTCGAAGTTATATTGATCAGTAAAATAATCGCTTTATTTTTTTAAAAACTTAACACTTAATTGTATCAATAATTTCGTTTTGCTACGGAAATTCAAACAATTTACAAATTCCTATAACTATTCTCACGCGAAATGAAGTTATAAAATTTTGGCTGCCATTTTAATGAAATTTAACCATTACCCAATTCACATATATCTACCCTACTGACCTACTTTACCACAAAGCAGGAAAATGAAAATAAAAAATATAAATAAAAACCATTTTATATCTGAATAATCTCATAATCAGAGTAATGATTATAAGATTTTTACTCTGCAACTCTTAAATACAGTTCATATTGATTCAATTTCATTTTCCAAATTGTAACAAAGAACATTAGGCTGTTTACCGTTTTAATATTTTATATTTGAAGCATTGAATTCTATATATTCAATGAGTTATTTAAGACTAAATACGAGAAAGTAAATTCAATCACTTCGGGCTTCACTTGGTGGAACTTCATCTTTACACATAAGATAAAATAAACTTTAATAATAAAATGTAATATCAATAATTTTTCGTTCCCTTCTTTTCCGTAAAATTATAATAAACCGGTCTTGGTACCGGAGTGGATAGCATTCCATCTACGCTATCACTCCAAACCCCAAGGTCCCGGGTTCGCATCCCGGCTGATCGGATTTTTCCGAAGAGGGAATGGTTGTGTGTGTTCGTTGTTTCCGTTGCATCGGTGAAGCACCTCTGATGAGTTAATCAGAGCTTGTGGGGACTTAACCGATAAAGGACAACAGTGGCTAAGCATAAAAAAGAATTAAAATAGAGTAAAGCTTATTTTAACGTATGTGTTACAAGAAATTAAACTTATTTCGGCAGTCTTTCTAAATAATTCCTTTCAACTGATTTATTTCAACATCATCAAACACATAATTTCAAATAAAAAGAACCCTTTAAAAACCTACTTGATATGGAGAATTCTTCCGTTAATTAATAGGATGAAGAAGACTTTAAATTCTAACGCCTGATAGGGTCCTCTCCAATCTCTGCCATGCTTCATCGCAACAGAATCGCCTTAATCCGCTGATTTTAGCACAAATTAGACTCAGAGAGTCGAGGAACAAGTCTTTTCCTTGCAAAGCCCATTCGCGGGAAAGCGGAGTCAAAATGAAGAGACACAATATCGCCGTCGGTTTTCCATTTGGAGGAATGAATAGCTTCCAGAGGAGGCGCATCTGTCGGCGCCGCAATTTTAAGGGAAAGAAATCTCTTATCCTTTCCCAAATGAGGAATAAAAGATAGTCTTGAAGACGGAGATCTAAAGATAAAAAGATCTTTGTCTTATTTTAATTGCCGTGGCTAGTTGAGGTCTTTTGTCACTTCAACGCGTCATCGTTTGCTTCTCCTCTGCTTTGTGACACACACAACAAGAAGCCAGAGGAAAAAAGCCTCTTTTAAAATTAACTGAATAATCCCGTTATTTTCTTATTGCGACCCAGTGTTGTGCCCGTGAGCATTAGAGGCGCTTTTTCCGCATGCATGACTGCTCGCATAAGAGGAAGTGCATTCACTGAAAAGAGGTTACTTTCACTTAAAAGTAGTGCATTTTACATTTCTATCGGTTTTTCAAATTACGCTTTTCCTGGGATGCTTCTCGCAGATACTCGAGTCTCAACTTCGTATTTCTGCCAGCTATGACAAATGTTCTTTGCCATTGTCATTCTTTCTTAGTTCTAAAATATAATTTTATATGTCATGTGATCAGTATATGTTGTAGATAGATATTTATAATTTCAAAACTTTCTTGTTAAAAACTTCAGATTTTAAATTATTTTTCCTAAACACTAGCCTAAAATTTCATCATTCAGTATTCCTTTTCCATAAAAATAAGTTCTATCAAGAATTGTATTTCCATTTCATTGTTTTTGAAGTAAATAAATATATATTTCAAAACATTCTCGTTAGAAACTTCAGATTTTAATTTTTATACCCTAAACACCAGGCAAAAAAATTTAATCACTCGGTATTCCTTTACCATAAAAGAAGTTCTTTTATGGTAAGAATATTTTTTCCATTTGATTGTGCCAACAGATTATAATATGTTATTCACTGCAAAAGAAGTATAAATAAAGTAGCTTCTCTAATATCTTAGAATTTGGAAAATATGGAAACCGTGATAATTTGCCAATCTTTTATTTGCTATGAATAGCATGCTTAGAAGGTAGGTTGAAGTAGGGGACTATATATTCGGTAAAATTAATTCGCAATATATCACTGAGTTGATTAATTTTAATCCGAGAATTTTATTTTCATAAACTGATTTTATAAGTTAAAAATCTCCCATAGCCGCTCCTCGCCTCTAATTCAGTAACAGCCGTGTTCTAAAATTTCATTCTTTACAAAAACTGATGTCATAAAATATTCCTAGAAATTCAAAAATTAACATAGAAATCAAGACGAACAATTTGTCAAATCTGTCGGTATTGAACTCAACTAACAATTCTATTATTTAAGAGTATCTGAGGAACATCCCTGAAATTCATATTGTAACATCATCCTTTGTCCATTTACTTTAAGATACATCGCATATTATTCGAAGCAGTTTCCAGAAAGGAAAAGCCTGAGAAAAAGGATTTACCCAAGCGTCGCATTAAAGTAAAGCATTAAAGTAAAGTCGAGAGGAATTAGAAAAAAAACGAAGTAATTCGGAACGAAGTTGTGGATGCAAATGAGGGCTCTAACGCTGAAATGAGGAACTCCTCCTTTTATGATGGTAATATTCTCGCGTACCTTTCATATTTTTTCACGTTTCGAGACGATGATGCTAAACGGGGAGGTTAAGTCGTAACGCCAGTAATTACTACAAATATTTCCCAGGGATCAAGTGAAAAAATACCGCGAAATATATTTCCTCTAATTGTCCGCGGAAACATAAGAGCCGTTGCCAAACGACTCGTGTGATTTCATCCTTGATACATTTGTCTTCCCGTTTTCGCGGTGTGCGTGAAGTCTTTCTAGGAACTTACTCATCCGTGTTACTTCGTGCCATAAAATAATTATGCCTTATAAATCAACCAAAATATTTTATTGGTGCTTCTATGATATTTACGTTTCATTTCATTTAAATTCGATCGAAACTCATTATTGAAGATGTGTCGACGAATTTGCGTAAAACAATAAATATAAAAACAGGATCAGGGAATTGATCTGTTCATTAAGATACTCCCATGAGATATTCATTTGAATACATCCGCGTGTAATTCAATTTATTTTACGAAATTAAAAACGGAACGATTCCCGCAACGATATATATCATGGGAAATTAGTACATCAAGAATTAGACTTTTTCAGTTTGAAAACGTAAGTGATTAAATAATCCAATAAGTCATAAATATATTCTATTGAATAACAAACCACTGGTAACATACTACAGTGATAATCCTATATTTCTACCCAGCATATTAAAGATGTCTAACCAAAACATTCCAAGTATTTTACTATAATCTTCGTTGCCTCCCAGATAGCCGAGAGGGTTAGCGGAAAGAGCTCCCGGGTTCGATTCCCAGTAGGAACCAACATTTATAAATGCTCCACCACGCATAAAATACTCTACGGGGTAATCATGCTTTTACATATATGTGTTAAGTCTTACCAACTTAATAATTTTTTTATAGGATGTAACAAATTAAGTCGTATAATAAAATTATCTCTTCTTTATTCTAGTAATAAAAGTCTTTTCTCACCGGTTTCATATCCTTATGTTGTGTTGATATCTATGTTTGATGTAATATTGATATGTATTTATGCTTTAAAATATGTTATTTTATGTTATTTTATATATGTTAATACCCTTATTATTTTATGTTCTAATGTAAATGGTTAGCTTTTATTTAAATGTCAACATGACTATGTTTATTGATGTATCCTATAAATGTATGTACCTATTGATAGTGTATTTATAAACTGTAATCATGTTTCTTACCATCTTTTTAGTTAATACCATCGGTAGGTTTGCGCAGGTTTTTCACACCCCCCTTCTTAGTAGGTGTTTTCCTGCAGTGGATACATTTTTTTTCCTAAGAATTTCTTAGGTTTCTTACATCCACAATTTCTTCTCATATCTTTTTCATACTATCTCTTTCAATTAATTATTTATGTATTATATGACGATGGGTTAGATGGAAGAGGAGACTTTTAATCTCAATCTCGCCCGAATAAAGCCGTTTTATTATTATTATTATTATATGTCTGGTACCAGAACCCAAATCCCTTAACTCTTAATAACTACTCTATTATGCACAGAAGTCCAACTTTGGTTGTAGAGAAGCGTTTTAGTCAGAAAGGGATGTGAAAGATCTTGGTTCAAGTCCCAGCCATGCTCGATTTCTACCCATCCGATCATGACTCAATTGTTTTCAGACTGACGAATATACATGCAAAGTTATTCCTAAGCCTCTTCCCCAAAACAAAAGCGTTCGCAGAAGTCGTACGCAAAAACGTAACAGTGGTTCCCTCTGATATTTCGGCGCGAACCTCTCCAAGCGAACAAATAATTGTAAAGCAAGATGACAGCGAGCGAGAGGGAAGAAGGCTGGAGCTGCTGACTTTATTTCCCCGCAATTTTTTAGGAGCGATGGAATTCAGATTCGGAAAACACGCTGCGATTATTTTTCTCTGTCCCTCGCACTCAAACCGTCTCTTTTGTGCTTATTCTGAGCCCATTCTCATGAGCGAGCATTCCCTTTCGGTGGAATCTATTTTTTCTCCTAAATCTGGTCCAATTAGCCATATCCTCGGCATCCTCCCCAACCCCGGTGCAGTTCCTAATGCAGGATATATTTAGGAGCGCCGTTGACGCAGGTTTCTGAGAAATTTTGGCCAACAACTAGGGAACCGTGTCCTTCGCTTGTCAAAATGGCGTAAGTGTGAAGAGCGAAGAATGCCCCTCTCCATGGGGGAAAACAAACGTCGAGTTTGGATTTCCTCGGGATATGACGGCCGAGGAGGAAAACTTGGAATCCTCGATTTTGGAAGTAACGCGATCGCGGAGTTAAGTAACGGAGGATCCGCTATTAATAGGGATTGTTTTGAGTGTGGAATAACCACTCCCGGGAAGGGTCATAAAGACGTGGGTTTCCGATATGTGTGTAGTTCGGCTCCTTTGTTGCGGTGGCGGAGAGAGATAAGGAAGCGAAGATGCGGCGCGGTATTTTTAAAAGCGTATATTACCGCCGTAAAAAAATAATTTCGTGGGGAAGACACATATAGACGCCGACCTAAGAATAAGCGTGGCTCCTCAACCCTTTCGCATTTTGAGAGATTCTCTCACTTCCTTTGCACGACATTCTGTTTAAGGAGGCAACAAACCGCTCTTTCCAGGTTCGGGAGATACGGATCGGCCTTGCTTCGAGTCACTTCCCCAATCAAAAGAGGAATGCGAGTGGGTTTACCTCCTAAAACCAACTAAACGTACGCAATATGGCTAATCATATCTCGAGATACCAAAACATGCACAGCAGCTAAGTAAAAGTAGCATTCTTTCACCCTATGCCAGAAGGTCGTTGACAAGTGTTAACGTAGATCTTGTATTTTCAATAGGATAGTGGATAACGTATAATTTGTGATTATTTCTTCAAAGTTACACCGGAAAAGTATGAATATTAGCGTATCATGTAAAAACGTTGTCACCTAACTTTGACATATTCCTAACTTTATACATTGTTACGATTATGATAATATACAAATTCGAGCAAAGTAGACAGTATATCTATATCGTGACAGAGGGACCAAGGTATATTAGCGCTTTAAATCATCCTGCAAGTTTGAGTTTTCGATATGTCAATGAGAAACATGTTAATAACAATCGTACAAATGTGTAAATCTGAATAAAAAGAAGGGTAGCAAGATATTAAATCGGAATAAATCCGCGTCCAATCCTGCATAGAAAAAGAAAAATGTCTATTGGAGACGATTAGACTATTTTATCTTCTACAGGCTTCAGCAATAACATCCCGAAAATAACTTTGATCATACTACGAATATTTCAGGGAAAATAAAATTTTGAAGTAAGCGCCACGAGCAGAGGATCATTAATTTTAATTATATTAATGTAAATAATGTTGTGATTCAGAATTGAGAGAGCGTAAATGCGTAGGTTTCATCAAAGACTCATCGCATTTTATGTTTATGTCGAGCCGTTTGATGGAAGGATTTTTGCTCTTCATAAAATGAGAAAATCTATCGAGTACTAAGTTTCAACTGTGCATGACACCTCTTTTTGAGTGAGCACTTTACAGTGAACACACGTCCTTGAAACACTTTCAGTGGAATCAGCGCTGCAGCAACTTCAGACAGGAAATAGAGAACTCTTTCCCTTTATCCTTGTTATGATTTAGTTCTGTAGTGCACAAAATATCAATCACATTTGTGGCGTTATGATCACTGAGGAATAAACGCCAAGAAAATACATTCATAAAAATTCATTTATTTGAATGACAAAATGATAATTTGAACAATACGCAGTTAATGACTAATTTTCGCTATGGAAAAAAGTTTTCTAAAATTTGTATAGCAACATTTCTGCCGCTGATATTATCTAATGAACACCGTTGCGTGTAAGGTGTCCTATTAATTAGTTACGTTTTAAATTTTGGCACTGCCTTGAAACTAATTAGCTAAATAAACACTGGAGCATCAACGGACGAAACTGAGGTATTTTAAGATACCTTTATAGCTCGAAATTAATTAATAATTTTAGTTCGAATGAAATTTCAGTACACTAAATCTCGTCTTTCGCGGTACATGTCGTGTTTTGGTGAAGATTAGCCTTTGAATTTTACTCGTAACCTGAATAATACGTGGAAATCTGCCGACCTAAGAATACGCGCTCTCTAGCCCCTGACGTTTTGATGGATATTCTCACTTCTTTTGACTAGAATTCCGTTAGAGGAGATATTCATACCAAGCATACATTGTACACGAAATGGTAAACCATTGAAATAATTTTGACTGTAAAAAAATTATTGCTGGGAAAATTGTGTTCCGATTATAATTATTGATAGCGATGCTCCTTTTCAAAAGACCTATGGGAAGAAGATGGGTTTAGTTTCAATAATAATTCTCTCAACGCTCTTTTTATAACGTTTTACTAAAGGCAGCTATAAAGCAATGGAGTCTTTGAAAACCGAGAAATTTTCCAGAAAGATTATTCAAGTGTTTCTATTGACGATTACCATCACGATAATAATTCATGCATTCATTAAGTAAGGATGTTTTTCAATTAATATAGATCGAGAATGAGTTATGCGACAATAGATATAATACATAAATTATATGCACTATGTAGTTATAATAAAATGCACAGTAAAATAATCGTTAAATATTGGAATACGCGGAGTGTTTTCCGAAACTTTGGAAATATATTCTCCAAAATTGTTTTCCAAAACATGATTCTATGTTTAATATGCTACAAACATTTCCACTAATTAAGATTTTAACGTGTTTATAATTTTAAAGGCGTTATACGTAAATCGTGCTTTATTTTATATTTACACTATGGAAGTACTAATTCCATTCATGTAACGTGTGCGTGATAGTGATCTCAGACTGAATGCTGTGCTTGATATGAAATAGGGCTCACAAATGGTGGCCGCATATCGTTTCCTGTTTTAGATCAAACCCCGGAATTGAAGAAACCGCAATCCAGTAATCCGAGAAGTGGAAAACCACTCCCGGATTGCTTTCCCTAATTATAACGAAGCATTGAGTGGTAAGATGAGATCCGGAATGAAGGAGAACAACAAGAAATCGAAGAAACTGATACAAAGGACATGGAGCCAAACAACCAACCAACAAGTGGAAAGAGAAACCATCACAACAGAGATAATGAAGATGTGAATTAAAGAGATACGTTGAGAAATATTTTATCTCATATTGGTTCTAAAGGAGAACAAAGTGTTTTAGCATGAAAGAAATAAATTGAAGAAGCAATAATCGAAGAGAGAAAGATGTAAGTAAAGTTAGGATAGGTACTTATACGATGTAATCACTGACGGTTTTATTTAATGACTTCTATAATAATGATGCTCATCTCGAAACGAATGATAAAGTTAATTTCACACGGAATTACAATTTGTTGGTATGTACATACCTAAGAGTTAAATTACCTTGGTAATTTCCACAGGAATATTTAGCGCGACTAGTCTTATCTTCATCTAGACATCTACAATCTTCTCATCTTTTCTCTTCACTGAAGATGTCTACAAACTCACGAACAATTTTCGTGCATAATATATTCCCGGAAATCACTAACTTTTCTTATTTCTAAAGCGCGGCATCGTTCCGCAGAGTCGAGCTCGAACATAATGGATCCATGTCGATATATGTCATGGAGAAACTATGTGGTAGAACACACATTACCATTTATGAGGAGTAAATCAGTGATGTAACCATGATAAGTCTCCCAACTAAAAGGTGAATTTCAAGCGGAACATGTGACCTTCAAATTTGCTGAATGTTCCAAGAACGATAAATGGCTATGCGCCTTCCGAAGCCGCTTAGTCTGCATCGACGAAAGGGGTCACAGGATAATTATCAAAGGACCTCACAATAAGAGAGGCCATATTGCAGAGGGAGTGCCAACCTGGGATCCATTATGCAATTCCCAGAAGATATCAACAGATGGAGGAAAAGGAGTATGCGAAAGGAACACAGGTTCGCTCGAACAATGGCCGATAAAATTGGACAGGATTCGGAGAGAAAGAGGAATTTTCGAGAAAAAAACGTCTTCTTCGCGGAAAAAATGAACTTCGATTTTCATAGAATTTTATGTACAGCTTTTAGGTAGCTCCCGCCAGTTCCTGAAGATTTCATACAAATTTTTAAATTACCTGCATCTATTTTTGTACCGAGTAAATTAAAGGAATCTCCTAGTCGGATTCACGCTTGGAAACTCCTAAAATATTGAAATATTCCTCCCAATAGCAGATCCATCTTTTTTAAATCCTTTTATGCAAGCAATTGGAATCTAGCATCGACTACTGAACAATATGTACTTCTGTTCCATTCTAAATACTCCTCTAAGAAACAGATGTTTTTGCTGATAATAGTAAATTGATACCAATTACCGCAACTGAAAGCTTTAGACTAGTGGAGGATAGAAAATCGTTTAGGATTCTTACGGAAAATAATATATATACTGAATCAAAAGAAAATAAAGATGTAAATAAAACGACATGAAAGCAGTGCGATTCATTTGTAACGTTAGTTTCAATTATGTGGCATGTAAATGTAAGATGGCTCAGTAAATTCATCTAACTAATACTTTAAATAACAAAATATAGTGTGCTTGAAAAGTTGTGTCCTATAGATCGAAAATCATCCCATACTACGACTAATTTTACGGGCTTCTCCAGAGGCATTATCAATAAGGCCGAAAACATAAAGCAATCAAGCATAACATTAACACTCTTGGAGCATAGAAGGAGATTAAAAATCATTTTCAAATCCAATTGTATCACTCAATACTGCGCGAAAAAAAACACTAAGAAACTTCACAGAAATATATAAATATTTGCGTCACCGAAATGAATCAAAGTCAAAAGTTTCCAAAATAGTGCCATCCATACATCGGATGAAACATTCTAAAACTGACAAATTTGTTGAAGGCTCTCAAATTCAGATGATTTAGGTTTACAATGGGGGGATAAACATAAAACTTGATATATATTCTTCGTTTGTAACTGAAAAATTATTTTCACGTATTGCATTGGTTTGATTGTTCGCATTTCTGTAATTTTTAATGGAATTTGAGAAATTATTACTTTTTATTTTCCTTATATGAATTTAGTGGCCCTTATGATCCTTATTTCGGTTTTGTGTCGGTGTCGCCCAAGGCTCCCATTGAAAGAAATTCACTAGTTAATTCACAGATTAATGACATTCAGCATTCCCCACTGAATGATAGTAGTAGTATTGTTAAAAGTGCTTCGACAGCTTATGTCATTTCGCACATTGGCTCCCACCGGGAATCGAACCCGGGACCGCTTTCACCAAAGGCAAACGCTATGAATGATACAAAAAGAGAAATGTACAGGGGTATACTCCTTTGGAGGGCACGAAGGTACTACCCTCTCATGGATTATCATTTTTCGTTGATAGTATCTCGATGAGGACAGCAAAACCAATGCTCACTTTAAAGCTTCTGACATCTAATTGTGGAGGCTTTATCCAAACAGCCTTTGATAACAGGTTGATAACTTTACACAGAAATTTGTGACTAAATACATTGATTCTCTTGTCCAACCTAATTGTACCGCAAATGTCTGTAGGCAAATGAGTTTGGGAAGCTTTCGAAAATCTCCTGAAAATGTCTACGAATCGAGAACGATAATCTTCAATGTTTTTCGGGTCTAGGGTTGAGTTTCACAGAGGAGTATCTACCTGGAGGAATCACTACGCTCCATGAAGAACATATTTCTTCATCACTCTCTAGCATATTCTATAAAGTACTTGTAATATGGAAGTCCCCTTCGGAGGGATATTCCCGAAACCTCTTAGACACTCCGGCACGGTTCCCTTCTTGACCCCAATTCAAGAGCCCGCCCAAATCAATTCCCTTTAAAAGTAAAGTATTCAGATCTGTATCAGCCAGAGGCAGAATTCGGAGCGGCGATGACGATCGCACACTTCTGCGTGCTACCAATAAATTGACGCCGCACTCGACACCTCAAGACTCTCTCTTCCTTCAATTGCACCTGCTTTTTTGCCCAAACGTGACCATGAATGGTTATGTTAAGAGGGAAATGAAGCCCCGAGAGAAGCAAAACAAAACTAAGAGTGGATGTCGAAGAGGGGGCGAAAAAGGGCCCTCTTGAAGAGGAAAAATGAACGGGCACGTCTCCTCGACCTTGAATCCCTCCAAAAGTCACTTTTTTATAGCTTGAGGTTACTTTCGAGAATTTACAAGTTTTTTTGCACTGCCTAACTAATGAAACGGCACCTAATTTCCTCTTTAAAGCTTTTAATATAATCCCTCTTGCAACTTGTTTGATAAGTACTGAGCATCTCATTACCGGCGGTGTGGAGCTTGGTTCCCTAACCCACGGCCCGCAAACCGCAAGCGGTCCATAAATTCCTTGCGGCCCTTGCCCAAGAGAATTCGGGCTTTCCCTGTCTTTCATACACTTTCATCCATTAGCAACTTACAATTGGGATAGAAATTGAAGGTATTTTGATCAAAAGCAAGCTCAAAGAGTGCAGTTCGATTAAAATAGAAATTGCCTATTTAAAGTTTTGATTGAATCAGTGATGATTCGTGACGAAAAGTTGGCTCTAATAGGTCATCTACGGCCCCGAAAATATTTCCATTGTAAGCTTGCTCCTGTATAGTATAGTGCTGTGCATCCGTGTGCCATGAGAAAGGTCTAAGTGCACCGCATTATATCCCAGGGTAAATGAGCTTCAAATTTAGATTGATATATGTTTAGCGAGATACCATGAAGTTTCATTTTTCTACGATATAAAAATATTAAGACGTTGCATTCTCCACTTTGATGATACTGTTTAATTTGAATTCACACAATCATTGACATTTCTGTGCTTTTGTTGCCGCGAAGTTTCAGTTCGTAGTTAAATTTCCTAAATGATATGTAAATAAGCATGGTGGAAACATACCATAAAGTGTTACATAGGGTGCTTAAATCTCGAGTTTGATATCAGGTTCTATCTCCGTAAAGGTAAATTTCACTAATATTGCTAAAATTGTAAAACTAGTAAACGATGTAGTTCGGATTATGAATGCCTGAATTCTCAATTGTTTCGGAGAGAGAAAATTACAAGTATTTTCAGCAATCGGATTTTCGATAAAAATCAGGATTTTCTGATCACATGTTTCAAAAATCAATCAATTCAATCAACCATCAATTTGGCACAGAAAGACAACATATTTATCCAAAGAAATATTAAAAGGCACGGATGGACCCTAAACGTGCCAACTATAAACGCCTGATGAATGTGAATCTACTGACTCCATCGCATGGAAGTTAAGAAGGGTTTCGAAGTAGGATAATACGGAATTTACTGAGTTTAAAAGTTCTTCGGCGTGCTTCTATTTCTTCTTCTAATTAAACGAGATTTATTGGGTCATAATCTTCGCCTAAAGAGAATAAATGACATTTGGTTCGTAATGACGACATCCAAGTCCTATTTCCCTGGTAAACTTCTGCAAACTTAATTTCAGCTTCTCCAGAGATGACGCTTGAATCAGCTCTGTCATTAAGTAGTCCCACATCATCAGATTCCGTTTGTACGCGATAACGTATCAAATTTTCAGCTCGGTCAACCGCGAACAGCGCTCTGGTCAGTGTCATTTATCGATGACTGCTTCTTCACTCAAAACCTCTGCATTTCATGGGGATTAAGGTATGAAGGTGATACCTTTCGGGTCAACTTTTACATGTATAACTTGCATGGGCAAGGATAGTATTCTACACTGACTGACATAGAATTCTTTCTTTTTCGATCGCAAACGTAAATGGAAGAATTTTGTACAAAATGAATGTCACATTACCATCATTAGGTAAAACCACCATGTAAAATTTAATGTAGGATGTTAGCGCTTCAAAAACCTTAATGTACGAGAGGTTATGAAAATTAATATGCTAAACCTGATAAAGAATTCTTTACAATTCAAGATAAAATGTGCTACATAAAGCCAAAGAAATTTTTCCACTGAAAACATCTTGGAGAATGTTCTTTGCCAATGATTTCCATAAAAATATTTAATACATTATAATCTCATTATATCAGTATAAATAATATGGAAATATGGAAAATATATATTTCTCAAATCCCTTTTTAATATGGAAAATACATTATTCCTTTGATCGTAAATCATCTTAACTATGTATTGCTAGCGTAGTGGTGAGTTAAATAATGACAACATTAATGGTGCATAAATTATTATATATGTATACATACATATTATAAAAGGCCCTTATCGAAAAACAGAAAAGAGTTTATATGTTGATGCTGGAGTTGATTGTAAAGTAGTGAAGTTTTGTAAATATTTATGTAAATATGTATGTATAATTTACAATTTGAATGATTTGAAATGATTTGTGGCTTAGCAAAGGAAATATGATAACTGACTATGTTGTAACAGGAATTATAAACTTAATGTGGATTAGAGAGACTTACAGAGGAATTTTGTACGAATTAAGGTATTTTTGTTGAATTTGTTTGTGTTTTCGTGTTGTGCAGTAGACCATGATTTGATTTTTACTAGAATTGCTACATATAGTGAAAATTTCGTGAAATATTGAAATATATGAACATATGAATCGTACATGACTGATCATAAACTTAAATATTATACACCGATTTTATCGACGATCTGTAACGCAATCCGTTTTCAGATCATGATCGTTCTATTGACCTTAACTAATTAATTAAGCAATGTTAGCCAGATTTTCTAACAAGATTCGCTTTCACATTCGACCAATTGATATTCAAAATGCAAATCAGCCTTTAAATACGAACGACTTCATTGCAATCCAATTACCAGAGGCAGCACCTAATGAGACGCTCTTACAGAGATTTAAATCATTTCGGCTCTTTGTCGACAAACGTCGCGACACAATATCAAAACGGCAAAAAGTCGTAGAATTATCGCGGGAATTCTAAAATATTTGTCGACACATAAATAACCGCACTGTTGAAACTGGAGTCAAGAGGATCGTAAAAATTACCCGGAATCTGATTTCTTCCTCATAATCAATACCGAACTCAACACATGTAAAGTTACTCCTCTGGCGGAGGTGAATTTTTAGCTTATCGACGCCGGCCCGAGAGACTGCTTTGGAATCGCTCGCTTTTTTAGTCCTTCTTCCGACTCCTTCTTAACGGCGTATTACGAATCCACAGCCAGTTGCTTCTCCTTCGAGTAACCCAAACGAGACGGCGATAATTAATATCGGAATGAGTTACGGACATTTTCTCGTGTCTTTCATGCGGTGAGCACAGTCCGACCTCAATCGTGCCGAAAACAATTTGTCTTTGGCGATAACGCAAAGGTGGCACACACCAGCCTATTTTAGCTGGAGCGGGAGAGTAAACTTCCTTGAACATATAACCTCATATTAGCTACATTTCCCTTACATCTAATTATCTCTACGAGTGATTGTTCTGAAAATCAAGGTTATAAACAGATTGGTTACATGAGGATGCGTAATTTCAGTATGACAGTTGTTAGCCCATTACTATCCTAAAATAGGGTACCGTAAATACAGAGGTTAAAGTGAACTAAGATTATTATACAATATAACTACTGTATGGTTTATAAGCTATTGTATAATAGCTTATGAACCATAATAAGCTCCATAATCATGGAGTATATATAAATATATATATAAATTGTTGTTGTTTGTCAAAAGCGCTTCGACTGCTTAGGTCATCTCGTACAGGGAATCGAACCTGGGACCACTTTCATGGAAGCCGAAAGCGTTGCCCACTTGGTCATCCAGGAGCCCTGGTATATATTAAGCATATATGCTATTGTTATGCAATGCAAATGTGTACATTTGTAAACGTGTACTTTTATTTTCCTAATCTAATGAACATTATTTACTACAACTTCAAAAGTTCCAAGCAAAACATGAGTGAACCAACGTAATTTTGAATAATTTGATTCTATGTGTGTCTAACTTTGATCACTTCGCTGGAAAAAACGTATTTATGATGAATTCGTGTTTTCGCTCACTTGGTTACGAACGCTTACGTCTACAGGTGAATACTTCTGCAATGAGTTGGAATAAGAATTTCTTACCGGTGAAACTTCAACACATTTAGGGTCGGTTGTACGAGTTCGAAGTTCTATCGTGACTTTGTATAAATCCAGGAGCGTCCTGACAGGCCTGGCAACCCCCACGACAGGGTTGTATGACGCATAACATAATTTTATGCTACTATATGCTTCGAAGGGGGGACAGGTTTCACGCTATGACACCGCATACATCCCTAATTGCTTCCTTCCCCACTCAAGGGCCGTGTTCCACATGGAATACCAAGTCCCCTCCAAGGGATCTTTTCGGCCATTGGCTCGCTTTGTTATTGTCCTTGATAAGGGCTTCGATTGGGAGAAAATGGAGGAAGGAAAAGGCGTTCGACTCTCTGGGGGGTTTCACTTTCCGCCGCTGGAAAGTGCAACTGTTGGTTTGCCCGCATGCACACGAGGGAAGGCGGAGGATTGAAATTTAGGACGGGGGGGTTTTGAAAAGCTAATGGACGATGGAATGGTAGACATCACACCCCCACTCCCCCCCCCTACCGTGTGATTTCGAAGGTGGATAAGTGCCTCAGAAGGAGATGGCGACGACCAGATTGGCCTCGGGTCTCCATCGATCGGTCGACCAAGTTTAGTGAACGCCGGTGTAAAAGGATGGAGTAGCCACCTTCGATATACAAGAGGAAAATGCCGCCGTAATGAATACCTGAGCGACGCCGTGTTTGGGAAATACGCGGCTGCCGCCTCTCAACGAGCCAATTTGTCGAGTATTCCTCCTTTGCAATTATGCGGTAAAAATAACGCCGAGATTCGGTGCAGATTAATACGGCGGCGCTAAGTAAAGAAAATGGGCTTTGCATGAAAGGCAGGCTATACATCACAATGGCATGTGGAGGTGAGGAAAGTTGAAAGTGGATAAGAATGGCTCTCCCGTGGTGTCTTTGCGTTACACGCCTGGCGACTCGAGCGACTAGAGTTCGACTTCGAATTATTTTCCATATCAGCATAACGTACGCATTTTTAATAGCTGTTGTTGTTAAGATAGTCTCTATCTTGATTCTCAATGATATTTTAAATTATTTCAGAGGAAAAACATCTTAATAATTCCACTTTAGAGCAACAACCGACTCATTTAAACTCATAAAATAAAATTTACTTCACTTTATTCAATAAATACCACTAAAAAAATAGCCTTTGTGGAATTGAGTTAGTTTATTTAATCTTTTGTGTTTAAGATAAAGTTCTACCAAGTTAAGGCCGAAGTGAGTGAATTTTAATCAGCTCATTTATTTTCTCATATAGAAACAGAATCTAAACGGCAAAGCAAAGCCACAGAGGAAATTATTCAAAGTATTAAAGTAAGTTGCAGAGAATTCAAGATTATTCGTGCATAGTACTATATCCAACTTAAAAAATGGGTCAAATATCATTCATATTCAGGATTAAGGGGATATTTTCTGGGTACAGCTATGAAATTTGAGTGTAATTAAGCATTTTATGCACTAATACAAGCATTTGTGCATTCAAATCTTATACTAATTTAGGTTTAAAGGAGATAAATGTAGCCATAATATTTTAGGATAGCCTAGCTTTTTCATGCACTAATGTAAGTATTTTTGCGATTATTTCTGACACTTCATACTTACTTCATTTCTTTTGATTCTACTAAATCTCCATTAAATTTATTCAAACAAGTATATTGGCTGAAATGTTTAGGACAGAATGGTTTCAGTGAAAATTCTCAGAAAAGATCGACGAATCACTTAAGCGTATGGAAAGCACAAGCATAAAACATATGAGGCGATAAAGGGTTGATGAAGTATTTCCAAATGAATCGAGGCATACGTGACCAATGCAAAAGAGCAAGGATTGGCTGATGGAAGAGATAAGGGTAAGATACGCAGGAAACGCTTGGAATGAATATGCAACGCGCACGCCCCGTGCGTATGGAAACCAGAGGTTCTCTTTAAGAAGACCATGTGCTCTCATTGGGCTCTCCCTGTTTCAGCAGGAGGAAATGCAGCCTTTTTCACTATCAATTTATTAGTGCTAAGGTAAGCTTTAGCAAACGTAAATTTACTGCTGTCATTCACAAAATACCTCAGAGTTTGGTGAGACGGAATAATTTTACATAACATTTAAGTTATTCAGCGATCCTTGTGATATATGTTCTCTTCCCTGTTTTTCCTATCTTGAGGATGAGATAGTTCCTAAATTTAAGACTTTATTTAAAATTTTCAAAAGAAAGGAGGTGATATTGGAATTATTTATAGCCATAATAGGACTTGAAATCTCCAATCAGTATTATTAATACTGTTCTTTGAACAATTCAATCATGTTAAATCGTGGAATTTATAATATTTAAAATAACGATGCACACTTTTATTTCTATATGGCTTTACTACTGTTACTTTTATTATATATGTAACAGCGCTTTCCAATAACATTGGTTGTTGAAACATTTATCAGATTGTAATAGTTACCAGATGTAATAGCCACCGGCCGTGGTGGCCGAGTGGTTAGCGTGGTAACCACTAGCACGTTATCGTTCCCGGGTTCGAATCCCGGCTAGTCGGATTTTTCTGGCAAGGGCAAGGTTGCGTGTCTTTTTAAATAGTAATAATTATTGAATGGATGTAACTGGGATGTTTCTATTTCTATTAGAGACGTTATTATTGTTATAAATAGAAGAAGATTTAATTCTAAATTTTAAACTTGCAATTTCTTAGAGAGTTTATCATTTTTGTTTAGTAAACACGGCTTATTTGCTAGCATGCGTATTGATACATATTTGCAATGAAAACATCTAAATTGAGTATTTCTCCTGTTTAATATTCTCATCATCTTTAATTTTCATTTTCTTTGTTATTACTAATACTGTTTTATACTCTATTCAGTATCGATTTTCTACTTTGTACTCTGGCCATAGAAATGTGGTAGCCATGCATCGACCCAAAAAGAGGTTGAAAGAGAAGTATAAAGAGGGACCAGATGTCGGGTGCGTGCCGTCACATAGAAAAGATTCGCAATCACCGCTCGAACGGGTGACATTTAAGACTGTTTGGTCGAGTCCAAGAGGAGGACTATTTCCCCATCGGCGAAAGAACCCTTTGGTCGGCCGAAAACGCTGTCCAGAGAATTGTGCTATACGACATCCGTGACTTTCAATTTCGCCTTCGGGCAGTAACGGATCTCACTCGAAATAGAACCGGCGATCTCTGCACCCGCTCTTTGCCACTGTTTCCGTCAATATCTCCGGTTACGGTTGGCCATGTTAGCGCCCGGTAGGTTTCATGTCATCCGAGGGTGGTATTGACTAACGTGTTGAGGAACAAATCTGGAAGGGCAAGAAACGCTTTCCCCGAAGAAGGAAATGCGACGGTCGCATTCCCGGGGAAAGGCGGCGACATTTTTATAAGTATTCTGATTGGTATTGATCGATACGCAGTTATATTTTCCCGTCAGTCACACAATGACTATTCGGGGTGGACGCATAGCGACAATGGTGGTGCCTATGATAACGACCTTCGCCTCTACTTTCTTAAATGTCAGAGAACTGAGGGAAATGTTTGAGCGATTTTTCAACAGACTCATAAAAGAGGCTTTCAGAGTTTCTGAATCCGTTCACGCAAAGTCCGTTGGCGTGACTGTACCCACGGGTTAACGCTTTCCGAAATCAAGGGGCGCTTTTGTTTTTCCATTCATGCCCCGAGTTGATTTCGGCCGGAATGTAGTACGCGAGGACTTAAGTCCAATCGATGCTGAGAAAACACGGGATTTTCCGATGTTCCGAAGGGCCTCGTCGGCGCAACTTTGGAATATCGTCGTTGAAAATGAGAGTCCAAACAGAGGAGGCTCGAGGGCGTGGGAATGTTACGGTGTTTATGGAAAGAGTTCCGAAAGGGACTTAAACAGTCACCGGGCGAGCGCCGCTGCGTCACGAGATTGCTGTTATTATCACTGCAGGGGACCGAATAACATGTGAAGTTTGGACGGTGGAATAAAGTTGAAACTTTTCTTCAGGGTTAACCACTATGGTAGGGGAATTGTGTTTGCTCTAGTCTGACCACGCCAAGGTTCCAGGTTCGAGTCCTGGCTCAGGTAATTCTTCTTGAGGATATGGGTGCCACGATTCGTTCATCTGATATAGTTTTGTCCCTCGGAGTGTTTCTTCAAAGATGGATGTTTTTGAAGGGAAAATGAATAAATAATGATTCAAATAATGTTTACTGATGATCTCATACGTTCTCGTTCCTGCTACCACATCCTGATAAATGGAATGGTTTTTATTTTTCATTTAGTAAGGGAAAGAGAAAATCATCATAAGGTCAATGATCAGGACCTGATGATGGTCGATCTATGCGGAAACCGTTTGTTTCCTAATATATGTATAGAAAAAAGTACTTGTAATTTTATTCCTACCATCCTTTCGACATAGATATCCACTTAGTAAAGTCTGCCACGATCGATTTTATTTATCTTTCATTTACTGTACCAAACAGTCTTCGGCCTGAAAACTTTACAGATGTATATTCCATCGAAGAAAGCGATGTTTTAAAACTTACTGGACCCAAAATTCGAAATCTTAGACCAATTTAAGTACATCGGATTAGAAAAACCGTGCTCTTCTTTTTCGTGGATTGTGAAATTTGGCTCTACTCGTCATCGCAATATTTTCAATCAACATTCTTTAAACGTATACAAAAAGGAGGCAACAAATACCTTCAACCGATAAAACTGTCTACCGGGGAAAAATTGGGAAATTTTAAATTGTGCTTCCAGGACCGCCAGTTGGATTCGCGAGGCTTAAAGCTCACATTAGCAATTCCGTTTTGAAGCGCAATAACGTCAACAAACCGCCCGTCTCTTCGCTGCAGTCCGCGGGAGAACGGAATAACAGTTTTAGGGAAATCATAACACAGTCCTAAACGAAACTAGATGACGAATGTATCGATCTTCCAGCCCATTTCCTCCTAATTCTCAATTAAACTCATCCGCCCGCTTTTACGCAGACCAATAAAGGCAATGACACTGCTGCATCTCCTCTTTTTAAAGGCGGCCCATCGAGATTAAAAACAACCCTCGTGCCGATAAATTGTATTTCATCACCGGCGAACTTAATGCCGCATTAAGCGACCATCCAGGAAAACCCATTAAGTATTAATCGCTTGGCAAAGTCCCGCAGCGACGTCGTCCGCAAGGAGCGATCCGACACGGGGAGGGAACTCGCGGAATCCCGGGAAAAAGAGACAGCAACAAGGTGTAAAAGAAAAACTCCCTACTTAGCGAGCCATAGGCAACCCATAAAGCTTTTATGCATTGGCAGGTTGCCACTCTCGGAAATGTCTGCCGGGCAGCCCTTCGACAAATACTCTTTTTCGGCGGACCCTTCCAGTCGAGTGCAGCGCCGGGGACCTCGGGGGCCCTTCTTCGAAAGAGGGAGAGCCTGGCCGACCCCTCCCTCCCGCTCCTTGGCCCCCCGCACCTCTGCTCCTTACAAAGCGCTCCTTCTCCCCGCTCCTGCAATTAGAAGCCCTCTATCGATCAACGGGGTTCCCTCACGCACGCACCCGCACGCATTGCCCGCTCACTCATCGGAATGCGCCACTGAAAAGGTAGACCTAAGATGAATGTTTAGGGACAATGGCTGTCTTGTTTGGCGAGTGATTCGAGCGGGCGTGGGGTTTTGCATAAGTCATGCGTTGATCTTGCCAATGGAACTGTTTTCGGCCACGAAGTTCTCTACGAATGGAAGAATCGACGGCGATATTGAAAGGCGTGGGAATTGCAATTGGGAGTTTTGGGTAGCGTGCCGCCCATTGTGATGATAAAAGTGCGCTGTACAGTTAGACCCAGTTTCATGAAGTTGCAAGGGCCTTACAACAGGAAGAAAGGGATCTAAGTAAACAAAGAGAACTTCCGATCTAACGCTGCTTAGCAGACAAAGGGATATTGAATTTAGATGCGGTAAAACGTAAGATACAGACATAGAGATGTGAGTGAACATTCGCTCAGAATGGAGCTAGTTTGTACCTAAAAAGCGCTACAATACACACGCGAGGTCTAATGGTAATTTAATGAAAGTCAAAGCTAGATGCCGTATTTTTTTGTACACTTTGTAACTGAGTGGTGACTTAGTAACATGTTGAGTGGAAGCATAAGGACACTTTTATTGACTTTATTGATGCGAGGTAACTTTATTTAGGTATTGTTGCTTTTACGTATCCATTCGGGTTTTCAATATTACAGAGTAATGAAAACTTTTCTTAACCTACTTCTAACCATCGCTTAAAGAGTTGGCTGGTGAACATCGATACCACAATAACGGACGTCAATAAATATGTTTTTGGCACTAATTTTCCAGAAAATCTTGGAATCTGAAAATTCGGTCGCACACCAATATTAAAAATGGAACCTCTTCCAGTGAAGGTGAATGAGATACAAACTTAGACAACAAGGACAACTTACCTATGATAAAGTTTCTGAGAAATATCGTAAAATGGAATACAACTGTTATCTTCATAATGTCTTTATCTAATTTATTCCTCGCATCTAGATCTTAAATTGAAGGAATCTATTTAATTATCAGAGAGCTAATATGAAGGAGCATTAGCGGCGTGATAATCGTAGATGCGATTTATTTTTAAATCTCATGTGAAGTATTTATAGAATGTAATACACTTCCAGCAAAGTTTCTCTATAAATGGAGTAGGACTACTCTCCAAGATCGTACACTATGAAAGTGTAAGGTCTGGGTTTGATTTCCAGTCCGATTAACATTTTTAACTTCCGTTCATTCTTTTAGTTAGCTTAGACCCACGGATCTCCATACGAATCCATTTCTGCATCTCTTTCCTCCTAATTATAAAGACTGTTACTTAGATTCACAGAAGATTCAGTGACAAGGAAATTAATCTTGCAGAATAGTTAAACACAGAAGACGTATCCCTTTAAATATGATCTCAAACGACTGTTTTCAACGAATAATATCCACCATTAGGTACATTTCAAGTCAGAGTAAGATAACTCTCAGTAATCAAACGTGGCATGGGGGAGAGGGAAAAATGGGGGAAAAGGAAACAAAATGCATACATCGTAACAACTTGCGTTGTAATGGCTTCCTTACCCCATAAAGGAATACCGTGATCTTATGCACTAGTGCAAGAGACTGAAGAGATCGCTACAGAGGATATGGTGATGGTTTTGAGGAAGCGATATGAAAGTAATTTGAGAGATGGAAGGATGTGATACCGAAGAAGAAAAAGGGGCACCGATTGTAAAGACAGAGATAATAAGAGAGCGGCAGTAAAACTCAAGGCTTAGCCATTTAATTTAGTGATACTTGGAGTTTATAAGCCCATCATTCGGCTGTTACCCGAGATCTTTCCCTTCGTACTCACGTACGGACTCAAGGAACTATAAATAGCAAGCTTTATTAGCCGCAGTTTTCATTGATATTTTATCTAAATACTCCTAAGTTACAATTAATATACTTCATATTTAATCCATGAACAGAAATTAACCCGATAAATCAATGAAATAATGATAAATTTTGGCATATTTTGACTTCCATGACATCATCTTCATTTTAACTCATCCCTCATTTGACTCCTTACATTCATAAACTGTTTGTAATGTGTTCATCTACAATTTAATGAGGAGGATAATCATTACTTTTCTTAAATTAAATTTAGAGGAAATAGGGTTACTTCTGGGATATTTATCTGACAATGAATTTAAAGTATTATTGAGTGGTAAGTAGAAATACAGTCCATCTATTATGGAATAAAAGTCACTTTTTAACTTTCACATGTACACTCCCGGCCAACATTAACGCATCACCTCCCTAGCGATCCTAATGACCGGTGGTGCGTTAATTTTGGCCAGGAGTGTACTTTAATTACACGACCCAGGTGGGTGTAATTAAATTATGTAATAATTAAAGCATACGTGGAAGTAACAAAGTGATTTTTATTCTATAATCATGAAGATCTTCCTCAAGACGATGCCCGATAACTATTAATTTTACAGTCCATCTACCAAAGTTGAATAGTCATATAGTAATACCTCATCCAAGGAATCATTTCCACAGCTAAAATACTTTATTCCTTAAAGACAGAAATATGTAAAGTTGTAAAGGATAAAATTTTCTCTCCTTTTCTTTTCTCTTCACAATTCATTATTGATTTGATACTCCCATACAAGGAATAATTTTCCTAAATGGTACCTATACTCATAGTAGTTGATACACTCTATATTTTGCATTGCGCAAGATAAGAAAGTATCATCAATTACACTGACGTTAGATCGATGAACTAGAGCGCACTTCATTGCCTTTTCTTTTTTAATTAAAGAGTGCAATCAGCTGTGGACTAATATATTGTCCGAAACATTATTCAAGGGGATGCAAAGTTCGGAACTTAACTTTATTATGTGGACTACAGAGAGCTTCCTTCCCTAAAAAGGCTGTGGAGCTCTTAAGGTGGAAAACCGGGACCGGAAAAATAATGAGAAAGAGAAAAAATACACAACGGATACCAAGGAAACGGATAAAATGCGGGAGCGAGAAAAATGGAGGCTTTGAATAGAAAAAGTGAAGTGGATGATGAAAAGGAAGTAGAAGACGGGGAAAAGAACAGAATATGACGAGAGACAATAAGAAGCTTAATACAAACACAGGAAGTAAGGGAGTGGAAAGAAAGAAACTACAGTTATACAGAAGGGAAAGGACGAATTTAAAGCAGTGGAAGAAGGGGACTAAGGATGATTTTGAGGGACGAAGATGCAAAGAGGAACAAAAGTGAAAGGAAGCGGGTAAAAGAGGGGAAGGAAGGAGAGGAAGAAAGGAAACATACGATGGGAGAAGGGAATGAGAATTCGGGAGGAAAAAAGAGGAATATTTGAACGAAATAAGAAAATGAGAATGACTGTAAAGAGAGAAATGAGAAGGAAATAAGGCGGAGTAAAGTAAATGAGATGAAGCGAGACGCGAATGGAAATATGAGGGTAAAATTACACTTATGAAAGAAGAAAATGTGAAAATATGTAAACAAAGATAAATCTAACAAATAAAGACGAAGAGCAGAATTGTGTAGGAGAATATTAAACCCGTATAATTCAAGTGGACATTTGTACCAACGCTGAAAACGGCAGTGGTTCTTGCATTGTCTGTTACGTCACAATGCCTATGACGTCGTTACCCATTATATAACCTAATCTAATAACAGTGAATAACTTCGCTTGGTCTCACACTCATTTTAATTGGTAGAGCGATAACCTATGATGGAAGTGGTCCCAGTTTCGACGTTGAAGGTAGGACAATTTTTCTGATACTATTTTATGACGGAAAGCAGATCCTGCGTAATACTAAGAGCCAAACCCAAAACTCATCATCACATCAATAACCATGTCATGTCAACCATAACATCAAACTGTATAATAAAATTCCAAAAGAATTCAAAGAAAAGTATGGGAAAAACATAAAAACTTTTATAGAAAACCTACATAAATTATTATCTAAAAAGTGTTACTACACAGTGGAGGAATTTTTAAATGACAATAGCTTGTGAGTGAATATGCTTCAAAGGTGTATGTAAATTGATAAAATATTTTTGTTGTTTTATATATTTGTGTAATCGAGTTTTCATTTAAATGTAATAAATTGTTATTGTGATTATGGCAATCATGTTTATGTGCATATTTGTGAATTTCAATGAAAAAATTGTAAAATCTTCAAAGATGTTGTATGTTTAGATATGTTGAATCTTTGTTAAATTGGAAAAAAAATAATATTTTATATCTTCTTAGGTGTAATTGTACTAGTTTAAGTTGACTACTGTATATTGACATGTCACCTATTCAGGGCAGAATTATTTTCTGTTTTTGTAATGAATGTTTTTGTGACGCAAATAAATTATTATTATAACCATCTAACTATCTCTTTATTTCTGTCAACGGAGCTTATAATCACAAGGCTCGAATATTATTCTCTCATATGAAAGTAACATTTCTCAGAGCTACATTTTATGCGATAATGCGGTATCCACATGTATATTCTCAGGCTTACCTTTATCTATCTGTATTTATATCTGTATTTGAGCAGGGGAAGATATGGAAAATAGCCATGAAAATCGATTTAGTACATAAACGTTTTCATATTCAAATATATCTAATGCACACTGTTCCCTATACGGCAAATCTCGTTATCTTCCTCCAATGTTCACGATACTCCTCAATACTCTTCATCCATTCATCTTTTCGATCATTCCATTGTATTCTTAAATATGTGCAATTATCTTCCGTATCCCATTCGTTCCATCTTTAAACCGTTCCTCGATCTTCTCCTTATTTATGATCCATTCCTCATTCAAACTTCATAAAAATTTACTCATATAAAAAACGGATGGAAAAGCCTAGAAAAAGTTTCACCTCGACGAGCACAGGAATTGCTCACTATCATAAGAATAAATTCACCCCGTGAATGCTCGGGGAATTGAGTAATAGAACATCTGAGAGCAAAAGAATGCAAGGAAAGAAATTGGAACGCGGCTTTTAATGAATTAGAGGCTCAAAAACTCTCCCAAAGCCGTCTTTGTCAGCGCTCCGAATCTGCGTTGACAACGGTTCAGAAAAGCAACGGAAAGTCACGAGTAATCCAGGACTTTCCTTTGCCTCTCTAGAACTGAGGGTGATGCAGGTACGGAAGGCGGGACGGCCTATGGGAGGTAAGGTTTTAAATCTTTAAAACAGCATAATTTATTTAGCATAACATCCACATGCATCAGAAATATTATAGGGAAGATAAACTATATGCTACTGAGAGTCCTTCTAAATTCCAATAAAACATTCGTTGAGTCTGACACTGCTGCAGATACATGATGCATGGAATCTAAGATATTTACGATATTTAAGAGTTAAAACACAAAACTTAATGAGGACTCAAATATAAATAATTAAAGAAGCTCGTAATGAAATTGTAGCTTGTATTTCATGACGATTCACCAGGCTGTCCTGACAATTGCTGAATGCCACTATCACTATTTGAATCACATCTATCACACTACATTAAGATGTTGTTGAAGCCTTACTATTACGGTTGAAACTGAGCTACACATCGCCTTCAACCTCCGTTCAGATGGAAAAGAGACATCGTCAAGTACTTAGGCATAATATGTCAAAGAGAAGATGAGGACAGAGAAAATAGGATAGCACTTGGGGAGGCTCGTACATCCGACGTCGGATTGAAAACGCCTGATGATGATGAAGATATACATAATCAATATTACACATCAAAGGATTCTGAGAATAAAATTATAAATAATCTTTCCCGCACAGTTTTGAAAACGACCGGTTTCGGCACAGATCGGCCATCATCAGATAGGGAAGTAACCGACGAGAAGATTTATATAGGCAAAAGGAAACAATTGCAATTTTGTGATGGTAAGAAGACTTCCTTTTACTTTTTGTTCTTACCATTCCAAAATCATATTTTTTTCCTTTTCCCAATATAAGTCTTACCTTCGGTAACTTTCCTATCTGATGATGGCCGACCTTTAGTGAAGCCGGTCGTTTTCAAATAATGGTGTGGAAAAAGTACTAGTAATTTTATTCTTACAATCCTTTGATATGCATTTCCTCTAAGTAAAGCCGGCCGCAATCGATTTTACACATTACATAAATTTGTATGTAATACATTCACTTCCTGGGCGTGTGCATAAGCTTCAGAGCAAGATTTTGCCTTCAAAAGAACTCAATTCCCCTCGCCGGCAACGCCGGGATTGCGGGAAATAATCCCCGGTTTATAACTGCAGGTAAATCTCACCAAGGGCACCCTTTTTAAAGGAGAAGAAGGCGAAACGAAGAGAGAGGGAAGTGACCCGGGGTGAGAGGAGTGGGTCAGGAGGCTGTGAGTGGACCCAAAGAAGAGATCTCCCCGGACGACGCGTGTGGAAGCGGAATTGTAATCTGCGGACGAAAACCAAGAAGAAGCAAATCGATTTAAAACGGAGGAGAAATTTATCCCACGTGGAAAATAATCGGAAAGCTTACGAGGCTCACTGCTGATATCGCTTGGTAAGGTCTTTGGAGAGAAATTCGATACTCTTGCGAAGGGAAGGATAATAGAGAGAAAAGGAGAAGAAATCGGGATTTGAAGTGTCTGAGTGTGGGGAAGCAAACCTTATTTGAGGCTCGAAACTGAGGGAAATTTTCAAGGGGGAAATCGTTCGGCGATATGAAGGGATGACTAGCACACTTACGATGCATGTGCAAAATACAATACTCGATAACGCAATGTATAAAATACAGGGTATTAAAAACGGAACTGAGTTGAGATCCATCCAACCACACAACAGGAACGGAAAATTTAAATTTCTTGAACATAAACCGTCTTTTACTCTGATAGTGATTGGCTATGTCTAATATGGTACAATGCTAACAACAAAAATTAGATATTGTACATCACGTTTACTTCTTTTTATTTATCAATTACTATTTCGATATTTATGTCTATTTTTTATGTTTATTGTTCCAATTTTCAGTTCATTCTAGTTAATTGCAACAGTGACCCCTATTTTTTTACGACTGTAGCTTGCAAGTCACACATTAAAATTTATATTTTAATGATTGAATCCATATTTTTTGTGAATTAGTAATTTTGACAATGATTTACTGCACTAACTAGTAACTTTTAACTCATCAGATAATATTTGGATATTAAATAAACATTATGTATGTAAGAATATAGTAATTCTATAGGAGTTGTCCGCATATCATGTTAGTCATATATTATGTATTAATGGTATTTATAAAAAATATAAATTAGGTAAAAGTCTGCAACCAGGCTTACAGGCCACCAGCAGTTCATTGCTAACAATAATAAATAACTGAATTCATATTTATAGTGACTTATAAATAAATATCATGACATTAGAAATTTATGTATAGTTAAAACGTCAAAGAATAGGTCTGTGAATGCTATCGGTAAATAAGTTAGTTAGTTAGTTGGACCCTTTATTGGCGAGGTTAGGCCCAGGTGGGCCTCTCTTCAACCTAACCTCGTATGTCGATTACATTTAAACTTATTAAAAACTCAACATATCAAAAAAATACAATACAAAAAAAGAGTAGGGTGTGGGAAAAAATGTTTCCAACCTAAGGTTGACAAAGAAAAAAGCCCACGTTGCGGGAAAACACCCACAAAGAAGGGGGGTGAAAAAAAACCGCGAAAACACAGTAATAGAAATAAATACAATGATATACAAATATAGATATATGAAAAGTGAAAAGGATTAGATATGAACAATTTTTTTAGAAATTAAATTTAACAAAAGGTATAGAAGACCTAATTGATTTAGTTATAATAAAAGTTAAAAGCTATAATAAACTAAATAATCTAATATTCTATAAGCTACAATATAGTATAATAAAAATTTTATAAAATTTCTTCAGCCGGAGGCATTTGTCAATAGATGTTTTCATGGACTGTATAAGTGAAATTAGGATCAGGAAACATAACATAATTCGACTCATGAGTGTTATACCTTTCGGTAGGTTCATCTATCGTACACTCAAAAATCCCTATTAAGCTCCATCTACTTCATATCCTTATGTTTAACTCCACCCCTTATAGGAAGCTTATACAACGCTTATTCAGGCTAGACAGCATGGGCAGATATTAAGAGAAGAATTAGAAACCCTACTTTTTTAAGCAGGAAAGATCATAGTTATAAAATAGAACCTCCCTCCCAAAGGACTAATATTGCTAAATTCTCATTCCTTAATAGAACAATAGATCAATGGATCGCTCTCCCTGCCGGTATTTTTGAGCAATTTCCTTCCCAAGTGCGTACCTTCAAGGCGAAGTTAAATAAATTGTAATAGCTGTTAATTCAATTCTGTTAATATTTTCTTTTGATGGGACGGGATAACATCTGTAAATTTCGTATTACGTACATGTCTTGACTTCTGTCAGAGGGAGGTTTTCAGAGGGATATCCCTCCCTCCGTGGGCAAATGCCTGACAGGTATATTTTTTACCCCTCAATTTATATTTATATTGACTATCTATATATTGCTTGACCATGTACGACTGTATGAATGTATGCTTGTATTATAAGCAATGTCCAACCACTGCCGCCAGATTTATAATCTACTTGTAGTGTTCATGAAATGATAATAATCCAACAACTTTCGTCTTTGTCTTCCCCTCCGTTTTTTACCCTAAATTCTACAATATAATTCGATAAATCAATGCAGAAATCCAGTATCTCGGTTGTATAATAATGGAGAAAGTCTCGATAAAAAGCGAGAATATTCAAGGATGGAGCATAATTGGCTCCATGAATACTTATCCTCGGCCATAAAAATACGAAGGGTGTTCAGATGAGGCTCAGCAATGGATAAGATTGCTCCTGAATGCGTAATTACTGACGAAGCTATTTAGGCCAATGCGAGAGAGGCTCCGTAATTTATCTTAGCACGAAAGAGAGCGGAGTTGGAGGATGCGATTCCATGTATGACGGATGCTTTTACATCTCTACTTACCAGAGATGAGAATGACACCTGTCGCGTGGATGCTGAATCCGTAATGGAGTCATTTCAGAGCAAGAGCGACAGTTCTCTCTCTACGGCTGCAAATAGATCCTGCTAGACGCATTTCGACGAGGGGTTTCATGCGCAGTTTGCTCCTATTTTCCTGTTCCGTTACTTTCTCAAATCGTCCACAAAAAAGATGAATTTCTGATTCGAATGTTCTTGGCATGTACTTCTGAGACTTTGATTGCAGTGTGCTTCCATCCAATGCATAGTGATAATATCTACAGCCTCTTTTTCTAAATATATATATAAAGTAAACCATATCCTTGTTACTATTCATAAATAAGAGTCACAAAATATACCTTTAGCTGTCTTTGAATGATTGAAAAATTGAATTTTTGACAGCTAAAGGTATATTTTGTGACTCTTATTTATTAACATTGCTGTCAGTGGTGTTTTCTTATTAATTGTTACTATTCGCTTATTTTCTGATGTAATTAATGGTTTCTGGCGTTATCATGTGGAAGTTCTTCATGATTATAGAATAAAAATCACTTTGTTATGGAATTGAAACCTGGGTCGTGTATTTAAAGTAGATGTGGAAGAAACAAAGTGACTTTTATTCTATAATCATGTTCTGATGAATGGAATATTTTATCATTTTATCTTTTTATACGTAATAGAAGTTAATGCAGCTTTCATTTACATCTACCACAGCCTTGTTCATGGATGTGATTATATGGAAGCTACTAAGGTAAGAGTATAATGAACAGTTCAACTAATCAAAGTTTCTCCTTTTGGAATGCTAAAAACGTTTTACTCGTAGAGTATCTGTACTTCACTTACATGGACATGTTACTCTTATAGCGTTCTGGCTGAATGAGGAACGTGAGGCAAACTACCTCACTCCTCATCCCGTCGAGTAAGCCTCATTCCCCCTTTCAACTATTGGTCCCTAAAGTTATAGGGAGTTGGAATATATTACTGAAACATGATAAAGAACAATAGATATGAAACCATGCTTTTATGATGATTCCTCACACCTGTGATTGTATTCGTCCAAGGAGATAAATTTACTCTTCCGTCATCATTAAATTTCTCAAGTAGGGTAAACCTTGGTCATTTCGTGACATGGTTAAGTATGTGATAAATTTGCAAACATCCGTTATGCCATTACCAGTGATTATATTGGCTTGAATTTTGGTATGGATAGGCTCTTGCATTCGCTTCTCTAAGTAGAAAACGCCATCTATTTTATTTCACTGTAAAATGCCCATTCCTTTAATATTAAATAACTCATTGTCCCCCCCTTTATTTCAGACAGCTTCTCTTCCCTTTGTCTTCCCCTCTGTCCCTGCATCCTTCCTTCAATTACTTTCCTTCCCTTTCCTTTTTCTTTGACCCACTAATCTCATCTCCCTCAACTTCGTCTCTTCATTCAAAACCCTTTTTTCCCACCATTCCCAGAACTTTCTCTTTTGTTCCTCCGTCAGCCCGGCTCGTTTTTTCCATAGCGCGCCATGCACATTACCGAGGCCTTTAGGGTCCACGTTTCATACCCATATAAATAAAACATCGAGCGCAAATTATTTTCCCTTCGAACTCATTGTGAGCAGATAACTCGCAAATCATCTCGTGTTCGCCGAGACTTCTCGGATGACTTTTTTCCGAAATATTTCGATTCGGAGACCGTCTCTTTCCCTCCGCCCTTTTGGAAATTCACCTAGAGCGAGGATGAAAGGTGGGACACGGGAAAAATGCAAAGGAATCCACGGCGCGGAAAAAAATGCAACTAAAGCGTCGGCAGCATTGTTTTGTCCCCAGTGCTCGACACAGAGGATAAGAAGGATCTGGATTCATATGACAAGTGACTCTTCAAATGGCGAAACAATGGCTCCCTCACTGAGACTCTCTCTACACGCAAAAAAATCGGTAGCAGCGGTTTGAAACGCAACTCGCGAACGTATGCATTTATAATATACACGTTAGAGAGAGGGAGAGAGAGAGAGAGAGAGAGAGAGAGATAGAGTTTCTAAGAACGCGCCTTTTTTTCCTCTCGCTCGTTTGCGAAATTCACAAAGTGAGGATTGCACTTGTGTGTCGTCGAGAGATGACTGGAGGAAAACATCAAATGCCTGCGATGTTCTTTTTTTATATCAGGTCTCGCTTGGCAATACTCGTTCGATGCACCTTGCGCACAACGACTTTGCTCGGTTTTTTCCTACGAGGTATCTCGCTCTCCCGAGCGTATATTTTATGTGCTATCGACACGTTCATTGCGAGCATTACTGGGACGACGTATCTATAAATCTTCGAAATGCACTCCTCGGTCCAAACATACTCGGGAGGAAGGACTCGATGGAAGTGGAGGATTCCAGATATTTAAATGGAAACTAATATACGAATAGCTGCGGAAAATTATTGACGTTTCGAAGAAAAATTGTCCTCAATGGGAATTTCAAGATTTTACCAAGTACTAGTTTACATACTTAAATGAATTATTGAATCCAAAGATATTACCGTATTTAAGAAACCAGGAACACTAGAAATAGCTTGTTTGATATAGAAGAGAGCTATAATCATAAGTCGGTTCTTCTGTTGGCTAAGCTATGAAGATTCTAGAGAGTGAAACGCTTATCTGCAGTACTGTAAGTGTATTTTTGATGGTTTTTGGTGCATTTACTCCTTTTTTTAACACAACCATCAGCGGCTTATTCTCTACTGGTGTATGTAGATGTAATTCTGTACATGATAACTTTAGATGAATACAAAAAAATGTATTTGATATAAAGGTGGCTTCTGTAATATAATGCTGTATTTTTTGACTGGATGATAATTGTGTTGTCTTGATTTGAAAATAATGTAATTGTACTGGGGTAATTATAACCTATTAATTAATAGTAACTGATAAATGGGGTAATTGCGATGTGTTGACTGGTAATAATTTTAATTCGTATAATCGTAGAGAAAAACCTCATATAATGATTGTAGTTATAGCCATATTGTAAATTATGTACTAAGTTATGACTACAAGTATCTGATTCTTATGATTGAAGACTAATTGTGCATTCATGTGCATTGATGGTGAGTTCGTTGCGGGTATTTTTACATATATATCGTTAACTTAAAAACTCATTCCTGTCTCGTAATGGAAAGCTACTACAAAGCTAAGGCCAAAACATCGGAATTTGTTACACCAGTTTAATTATCACTAAATCAGTACAGTAAAGGAATAAGTTATTCATTTTTATTATATTTATAAACGGTATAGCAACGTCTTACTCAGAGGTTGTATAAAATTTGACCGTTGTATAAAATGGAACCGTAAGTCTCAATGAAAGTAAGTTTAAAATAATAACAAATTACTACTGAATACTAAATATAATATATAATTCTTATAATATGTCATAATAAATTTTAATACGATTGAAAAATTGAGTTACTTTTACGTACACATTCCGTCACCAAATGTATAATGTAAAAAAAAACATTTTTGTGCAAATGATCCACAAAAAATATTACACGTGAGATTCAATTCATTGAGAATCGTGATTCCCCCACTTCACCCTCTACACGAAAAATATCTGCTCATTATGCACGAATACATCCATTGCAGCCGTTGAGGAGATTTCTTTTTCAGCTCCTCCAAAGTTAAGCAGTTGGATCCGAGATCTCGCTAATTAGACCGAAAAAGATTCCAATTATACGCTTTAACACCACTTCAATACAAGCCGGAAAATTATACGAACCTTTCGCCAGTCTCGTCAAACTCCAATTGTGAAAATTGAAATTCTCGAGTAGCCGTCGCGACTGATTCTGAAGAAACCCATGGAATTCATTCGCGGAAATATCGAATCATTTCTTTCACGCAATGAACTCATCAAAATATCACGTATCGAAATGCAAGATTATTTTTTTTTGAGAAACGAATTGTTTATTAATCGCAGATGACAGGAGAAAATGAATACTCCAACCGATGCAACGCATCTCGAATCGGCAGATTGAATACATCCGGTGATGTTAAACCATCTTTAAGGCTTTCAAAAAAATCCATCTGAATTACAATTATAAATGAAGCAATACTTACAAAATAATCTTAAAGAGAAAGATGCTTTACGTTATTAAAGATGATTCATTGCGCTGCTAATGCTAAACTCTGTCGAATAAACAAAACCTAATCACCGATGAAATCAATCGAAGAAGGGTTAACAATGTGGAAATTCGTGATTGTAAGTTTTAAAGGAGAAACACAGATATTTTACTCAGGGATGCTCCCGGATAGCCATGTGGGCATAGCGTTCGATTTTGGTGAAAGCTGTGCCTGGTTCGAATCCCGGTGAGATCCATCGTGCGAAATGTCCAAAGCTGTCGAAGCACTTTTAACAATTCTATACTTTCCTCAAAGCTTATTAGAAAACACTCCTTTTTGCGATCCAGATGGTTATGTTTTCAACCTAATTTTAAATTAATATTTTAATCCTTGTATACATTCTCTCTTCCAATCCCCATTAACATTAATGAAGATTAAGACATTGCTAATCGTGATTAGATCTGGATGTTAATTACTTAGAGCCCTGGGAAAAAGCATTTAAAATCTATTTTAATTGCTCAATCTATGAAATTAGTTTTGTTGCATCCTGAAGAATTTATAAAAAAGTCGGAATGTCAATGAACCATGCGGCTTTGTTCCCCTCGGCAAGCCAAATCGCTTTTTTGCAATTCGAATCCGCCTAAAAATAAAGCCATAAATTCTTTCCGCAAAACTTACTCCGTTCGCACGCAACGGCGTTTATTTGGAGTTTTGTCATGCCATATCCCCCCACACGTCAGTGCACTTGCCGCCGGAGATAATGACTTGCGCAAAATGAAAATATACGTCTCATGTAGTGTAAATCGCCCATTCATTACCAACCTCTGCCCCCGTTTATTCTCGACGCTCCTCCGCGAAATACTTCATTTGTCCACGGAAAAAATGGAGAGCAATTAGTCAGCGCGAATGTTAGAAAGCGTCGCTGAATTATCTGATTCTTCGTAATCCTACTTTCTAGAAGCTCTTTCGACTCATAGTCACGTTCCCGGAGGTTTTTTCGATACAAATTTGAGGTCTAGATAATTAAGAATGCACGCCGATAACTCGCATCCTTCTTATCGTATGACTGAGACGAAAAATCAATAGGGTTCGCCCCTCCAAAATGAATTCTTTTTCTTTCTCCTGCACATTGGAAGAGTAAACAATCTGAGTGATCCACCATTGGTAGAAGATCGTGGCATTAATATTTTAGACCCAACTTAGATATTTCTAACATCACATCTGCATGAATCTAACAAGATTCTAAGAGCGCGATGGGGAGATTTTATATATTTATTTATTTATATCTGCAGTAACTCATCTTTTATTATACCACTGACAACAAAAACTAAAGTTTTAACGTCGTGTGTGTGTGTGTACGTATTTCACAGTGTGCGTGTTTGTGAAGTTATTTTAAACAGCGACAATATTTTTTAACCCAAATTTTACCTATGTTTAAATATACGTATGTTGTTAGTGTTGTTTAGTCACTATGTCTATTTATTTATTTATTTCAATGTGATTTTAACTGTTGAGATCCTTTTTACCCCGTTTTTTTTATTTTGTATTAGCGTTGTTTAATTAATAAGCCTATTTATTTATTTTTTACAATGTGATTTTAACATATATACTGCTTGACTATAAATGTAAACTATGTGTATTAATGGAGAGCTGCTGGGGTAGGGGAAAGGGGGCTATTTGCGCCTCACCTACCCCAGCATGTAAATAAAGAACAAGTCAAGTCCTTTGGAATTACACAATGGAAATGAATTATGAACGTATACTATCTAATCAGAATAGGACTTTTTTTCTTTTACTTGACTATATACGAGTTTAAGCATAAAATATGTATTGTATAACCACTGCCACCAAATGATTAATGTAATTGCGGTGTATCTATTATAATAACAATAATAAATAATTAAGTATGATTATAATATAAATCAAAATAGTTAGGATTCAGTTTGTGAATTTTTTTAGCTTGTAAAGACAACAAAATAAACCTCAAAAATAAAAGCAAACCTACAGAGATGCATTTGCTGATCCTTTCAATCTGTAGGAAGATCACATAGATAAAATGTAAATTAAGAATTTTTAAAGGTAATATAAGTTGAATTCATTTCGGTGCACAAAAGAATTCAATAAATTAACAGACAAAAATATATAGATAAATAAATTCAGTTCAAATAAAGGATTTTTTTACTTTTGCAAGACCAGATGTTACTAAAGTTTACCTTGTTTCTAAAGTTTGGAACCTTGGAATGGTATTTTTAAACGAAAACTTTCACATATGGATCCGCGCAAAAACACGTCAAGTTAAAATTTAGCGGATGATTAATGATGCAATAGATTATCTGGAAAAGGACATACGGATAACGGATTAAATAGAAAAAGAATTGCTCATCACCGTTTCCTTAGAGCGATTAATACTAATGAACGGCGATGTCAAGTCGAATTTAATTTACTCGTGTTTGAGAAGCTCACGTGTGACATTAAAGCTTGATAGTAAACTGTCACGGGGAAACGTGTTTTGAAATATTTATAAAATCTCTTAACGAAAGGCAAACAAAGGCTGATTTAACTACGAGTTAAAATATTCGGGACGAGAGCCAAAAAGGAAGCTCATGAATAGAAGTGCTGAAGAAGCAAACAGTTGTCAAACCAATTTAGACGCTTATTCTCAAACACGAAAGAACACGACAGCGGTTAGCTCCTTATTTCCTCAGATAATAAATTATCCAAACATCACGCCAATCGGCACGATAAAAATTAAGAATTCGTCCTCCGAGTTTTAATAAACGTAGACAATGGATGGCGTCAAATCTGGCAGCCGCAGACGAAAACGGGGGGAGTTATTTATATGTGATATCTTAACTCCCTGTTGTGTGCTTTGACTTTTTAATATGGAAAATACATTATTCCTTTGATCGTAAATCACTTTAACTACTTATTTAGTTAAAGTCGTAGATTAAATAATGTCAACAATAATAACACGTAAAACATTATGTATGAATACATATTAAAGGCACTTATCGAAAACAAAAAGGCGTTCATATGTTGATGTAGGAGTTAATTGTAAAATAATGGAATGAATATGAAGGTTTGTAAATATGTATGCGTAATTTACAATTTGACATAACTCGTGGTTTAGCAAAAGAAATATAATAACTGACTATGCAGTAGAAGTAATTATGGAGTTAAGATGGATTATAGAGAGTTATAGGAGAACCTGGTATGAATTAAGGTCACTGTTTTTGTATTTGTGTGTGTGTTTGTGTTATACTGTAGACCATTGTTTGCTACCTGACTACAGTCAAACAGCTATAAATAATAATAAACATTGAAAATAAATTCACAGTGGAAGGCGAGATGTTGTCGAAATCTAAAATGGAATGATAAACTATGACTTGATGTTGCTCCGTAATATTTATCTCTTTAAAAAATAACAACTATTTCGACAAAAGATCGACATCGTGTGATAAAGATTATTATTTGTTGAAACCGCTCCTTTAGTTTAAAACATAAATTTTTGAATAATATTTCAAATTTCTCTATTAGACTATTACCCTGTGGATTTCGGAGTCGAAAAATAGAGCTCTTCAGAAGTTATTTTTCTCTTTTGATTAACGCATGCGCGTCAGTTTTACAGGAGTCTGGTTGTGTTGGAAAGTTTCGCAAGATATATTTCGCCCCATAAGTAATGAAATAGGTCGACAGTTGGTGCGCATCCACAGAAATTTATTCCTCACAAATCCCGATAAGATCTCTCCCGTCGCCGCTTTTGCTGGAATTATTAATTGGTTTATATCCGCAGAATGCATACACCTTGCTAAGGAATATAAACTGGGACAATTAAGTTTTTTTATATCTCACCAGTATTAACCAAACACTATGGATAATCATCCTTCCTGGCACTAGATTTCGTAATCGGTGAAATACTATTTTGTTGAACAAGGAAAATAACCCCTGAGTATATTTGTTTCGATTACGAAAATTGCTGCTCCTCAAATCAAGCCGTACTTGGAATGTCATATTTTGTTGCGCTGAAATATATAAACGGCAAAGGCATTCCAGATAAAATATTATTACGGTTTATATATTATGTATAAGACGTTATTATGTTCTGGCCGGGTAGCCTAGTTGGTTAAGGCAGCCTCCCCTATAGAGGAACATCCCGGGTTCGATTCCAGCCCTGTCAGACTTTTTTCAAGTCCATTTTTCCTTGGGAAATATTATTATTTTGTAACTTTAAATTATCACAGAATTTTTTTTCTTTAGAATTCCTTAATGATAAATTATGCAATGCAATATAGTGATGATTATGATTCAATATTATGTTAATTATGAATTATAGATTACATAACCCCCCCCCCGCTGGTATCACCATCTTGAAGTGATGGGGGGGCTTGCGTGCCTAAGGGATCCTGCGAGCTATACCGGCGGGAGCTTAAGCTCCTGGTAGGGTCACCCAAGCCGGACAGGTCAATGGTGATAGGCCAGACTAAGAGTAATACCTTGGTCCTCCAGGTTGGGGGTTGGTCGTGGAGCTAACAACCCCACACCATAAAACAAATATATTTTTACGAAACCCAAAAAGAAGCCTCGGAATACGGACGGATTCAGGGGAGAATGGACAGGCATCTTGAGGGAGGCCAAGGCCCACACTGGGCTGTAGTGCCAAGGAAGAAGAAAAGAAAGATTACATAGATTTAAGGTTGCTTAAAAGTAATATTTGCTACGTCATTTAGAGTCTTCTTAAGTGGAAAAATATCTTGTCTTTAAAATTTAAATAATATAATAGTAAAATCGATGTAAGAAAGCGTAACTTTGTGGAAAGCCATAATAATGCTTGAAAAAGCTTTGTAGTTTTCCTCAGGATTTATTTGCACTACCGGTATCACTTCAGAAGCATCTTCAGGCAGATGATGAGGTGGACCTGAGGATGCTTCCTCGAAAGTGAAACCGGTAGTGCAAATAAATCCTGTTGAAAATTACAAAGGTTTTTCAATTATTATTAATATAATAATAGTTCCACAGACAAATTATACTTCATCCACCCAGCAAGTTAATGTTGAAATTTCAAGATAGGAATTCGCATGAAAGGGTGTAGTGAAAAATATATTTGTTAGATATACTCAATGAGAAGATCATTTTGGAAGTATTCTCCCATATTTACTCCCATAAATCCATACTAGGAAAATCCTCAATCGTTAGAGAACACCATAAAACTGAATTCGTTTTCGGCAAATTGGTGTGAGAGTGAGATAAAATGCATATTTTTTTAGTTTTGGTAAACGCAGACATTCGATTTCTTGACCTCGAAAATCGACTTTCCGAGATTTTGAAAAGTAGCTGTATGTTATTTTTAATTTTTTTAATCTGTAAATAATGAATAAAAACCATTAATACATCCATAACATTAATCCAGAACCAAAAGTAATACTGATATTTACGTGATAAATAAACTTGATCACAAAAACATTTAGGGTAAACATTCGTCCGAGCGATATTGTCAACACAAGCATTCAAAGCAATCTTTCAATGTTGAAACACTGAACTGAATTGACAAGGCAAAAAAACCACCTCATTGGCTTTGGGACTGGAACTTCAAGTATATCAATTTACCCAGTGTCAAAATAGGTACTACAAAAACGTGTGTGATGCTGCATTATTGTGTGCCAAGATATGATATAAAAACGTACTAGAAATAAGAAAAGAGAAGAGTAAAAACACTGATATTATGTAAAAAGCAGAAAATATCAACTCTGCTGGATATAACTACAAGGAGAAGAGATGTCTGAATAACGAATACTAGGACAGACAGAAAGAAAGAGAGCAACATAGTGGTTTAGATATGGTTTAGATATCATAAAGTAAGCAATTTTTTCTTGGATAGTACAAAAAATCAGAACATTGAAAAATAGTATATAGTTGAATTATTCATAAATAGAGCAAAAGCAAATACCAATCCGAATCGAGCCACTGAAAACCGGAAAAAAATTTAAGTTCATAAATGTCTGGGAAACGTTTGTGATTCGTGGAATACCATTATCACATTTATTTTGAAGTTTCCCATATTTCATTACATCCACAAATGGAATGAGGAAAATAATTAGTTATAATTAATGTATTTTTGGAGTGATTTCTCTCCCTATCCTCACATTGACTATGGTTCCCTCATTGTATTATTTTTAGTATATGTATTATTTATTGTATATTTACTTCTTATTTGAGGTAATATTATTATAGTTATAAACATGTATGATCTTGTATAATGTTGCCTCCATGGACGTGGCTCCAAATTGCAACCATTTTCACAATGATAATAATAATATGTATTTATTTTATCACATCGATCATCCAGTCAAAGTCCAGGAAATATCTCAAGGATGACTCCGTCCTAGTTTACGATTCCCTATATATTTATCTCAAAAGGAATCTGCCGCTGATTCTCTGAAGGGCGCTAACAGAAAGGAAAAAAGGCGTATGTCGTTCGGAGCAGTTCCCCGACAGCTCCCGTCTTGTCGTGTCCCTCCTGGGCTTCGTCACCGCTAAATTTAATCTGTTAGGAGCGATCTCGAGACGTTGTTGTTGTCTCAAGACTGGAATTCCCTTAAAATTCGGCCGATTTCGCACGACCTCTGCGTGCTAACTCTTCCCATTTACCCTTCTGCACGACTTGGCTCCACTAGACACCTCCACACCCCCGCTCACCTTTCCTGCATCACTCCCAGCTGGTGCGGGCTAAGAATAGTGGGTGCCGTTTCGCGGATTTTTCGCAGTCGCAGATTCGGGATTATAAAACGCCGGGGATGAAGTGTAAATTAGCAACGTTAATTTTCTTTACTTCTATATTTGAATGTTTGTGACTTTGTTAAGGATATTTGTGCTACTGTATTTACAGCAGTATCATTAGGTGAGAGGATCTGGGTTCGATTCTCAATCTCGTAAAAAATGGTTAATCTCGCTAAGTTAATAGGTAACGGATCCAGTGTGGTCTCGAAAAGCCAATGAAAGCCGGCGCAGGAGTAGATGAACTAACCACTAATTACCCACGATGTATACCACTTGGGACTCCCGGATAGCCTAGTGGAAAGCTCGCTAACCTTTGCTGGAAGTGGGACCGGGTTCGAATCTTGGCGTGGTAAACCCATACGTGCAAAATGACCACATCCATCGATGCAGAAAATATTAATATTTCTACATGAAATACTATTTCTAAATGAAATACTATTTCTAAATGAAATACTATTTCTAAAACATGCCACTCGACTATGACTTACCTCTAATAGGACTGTTGCGTCACGGATTTAGTTTTAGTTTATATAATGTAAATGATGAAAAATTTAATGCAAACAAAAATTTTAAAATTTAACCATACCTATAATAAATGTAAAAATAATGCTGCTAACTTTTTAGTTTTAAAATTCCATTATGTATCATACCCTGTGTAATATTGTTGTATTGTATATTATATCATTATTTGCATTGAATTATTCATTGCAATTGTATGATTTATTTATTACTCTTAAATCAATCCTGAGTATGGTTGCGAGAGATATATATATTTAATTCGTCCGATTAATCTGTGATAAATTGTTTGTATTTTCGTTTTTTACATTTATATACTATATGATCGTTCAATTTGTCGATCTAATTTTTTTCTGTTGTTTATCACCAGCTGTAATTGGTCTCGTGCTGTATTTGTGTGCATTTTTAATATGAATATAAATAAACGCTACTTCTTTTTCAAGAGCCATTTCTAAAATTTATTTACCAACATGCGTTCACGTAATTCTCCGCTTTATATGGCTCAAGATACAGCATCAGTCACCACCTTAAAGAAAGACAAAGACGTAACGGCGACCCTCCTTGAGATGAGAGTTACACGCCGGCTAAAAAGCGTACATCTCGTTGATAGAAAGCCTCTGTTTCCGTCTCAGAACAAACGTAGGTGAGCTCCGTTTGAGAGATCTCCTTAGGTATTCCGTCCCATGTTTTGCCTCAGACACAGCGATCCAGAAATAGAAGGAAAAAGAGAGATTTGCCCAGATGGTGTCGGAAAAGACTCCCAAATCCTTGTTATCCACTGACTAATTCCCTTTTCTACTTCGGATCCCTCAGAGGGGATGGATTAACCAAGTTTTTCCAACGGCCACTCCACTCATTTCCTTTTCGTTTGCAGAGGAGGGAACTTCGTAAAACTCCTCAAATGGTGGCAAAATGAAAGGGAAAAGCATGGATACATAGAAAATTATACTCAGAGAAAGAATAAAAACGTTGAATAAGTGGGGCTTTGATGGGAAATGCTAGTACGTCCATGTCTTTCCAGAGCCTGTGAGATCAAAAGAAATGCCTATGGCGAATGAAGGGCCAAAGAGGAATGGTGCAGATGAATATGTTGCCAGACCGCGATTACAGGATTTAACGAGGTACTGAGTGAATTACTGGTTGTTGAAAGAATTTCGCTGAGTCTATTAGACCATTTCATCCATTATTCGCAACAATGGACATTTCGACGCCAATCCCGCGCGAGTTAAAACTCTTTGCGCCATTGTTGAGATGATTTATGGGACATTAACTTCCATTGTTGAGGGATAAGAGACCTTTAACATCAGACAAAATCTAAAAGCACTCGCACTTTCCGATTCGCATACAAATGACAACAAGAAATTCATTAATTCATTACTATTCTAAGAAATAATGAAAGATAAATTATCATAAACTGATTACTTTATTAAAATAGAGATTGAGCGCAATATTTAAAAATGACGTTCACTTAAACAATTTCCATCTTATCCTGATTACATTAGTTCGCTGCAAATCCTTCAAGTTATAATAATAACATTCGCGAGAGAGATTGGAATAAGCAGTATGCTCCTGAAAGGTGGTTGGGAAAATGCACATCTATTTAAGCTTATTTATAACCTTGTGTGAGTCACCTCTTCCTCTTAGGATCCCCCTTTGTTCGTATGCCAGTTGGTGGCGGTAACGAGATGAAAAATTCACTCCCTTTGAATCTTCTCGAACATTTACGAGCGAAGCGTAACTGTCTGAGACGGAATTCGGGAAATAAATAACCACTTCATTGGGAATTATATTCATTTCAGACGTTCCTCTATCGGAGACCTTTTATATAATTCATTACACCATTATATGTCGGAAACATTAAGTGATGTAACACCAGTTCCATTTGGTGAAAAAATGTACTGAGTGATACACCAAATCTAAGCTGCGTGTTAACTGACTCATTTTTACTCAATTAGTGCAATTACTGAAAATTATAAAGAATTATTTTTGTTCCTTCTGAAATTCGTAATTTACGTTTTAATCATACTTTAACTTACGGGTTTCGATTGTTCTTATTAAAATTATCCCCTTACTACTAAATTTTATCCCCTCTATAATAATTAAAATTCGTTTTACTATTATTTTTAAACTGACGATGTCCTCGGCATGGAAGGGGAAACTTAAAGTCTTAATTTCGCCCGAAACAATGGCTTTATTTTTTTGTTTTTTACGTATTTTCGTTTGCGGAGACGGGGGATATTAACCATTAAATCAGTTTTAATTCAGTAATGTTAATGGAGTGCTTTAATACACCCATAACGTCAAATTATTTCAGAGTACCATAGTCATTATGTGAAGGAAAGTATTACAACATTTCCTAAAGAGATTCAGAATCTCATTTAACACTTTGAACAAGTGATTCGAATACGTCAAAACAAGCACGTAGTCCTCGCACAAAATCCTATAGAAAACTAGCGTTTTAATCAGGAATTCGTGATTTTAAGAATTATTCATTCGTAGTAAATGATAGACATAATAGTCATAAATAGGCTTTCTTTTATTCTTAAATTATATCCATAAGGAATTATACCGCATTTCAGTTAAATCGCAAACTTAAAGGGGCAATGCCAAGGTAAATCGATTTGGAACCGCGATTGATGTCATTCATAATCGTTCATTTCTTGGTTATTAACGATATTTCAGACTCCCGCATAACCAAGTGGGCAACGCTTCCGGCATCAGTGAGAGCGGTTCCGAGTTCGATTCCAGATGGAATCCCATGTGAGAAATTACTAAGCTGTCGATGAACTTATAACAATACAACAACGACTACGATAGCGAAATGTTATGTTCCTTCGTAAGCTTGCTTGTCATTCTCTAGATCAGGCATGTTCAAACGCTGCCACGGTGGCTGTGGCGCCACGGAATGCCACGGAACTAGTCCTGTGGCAATCCGCCTCTTCTCCTCCTGCAGGAGTAAGAGAAAAAACCTATTCTCTTTCGTTTTAGACTAGGCCTTTGCAGTCATTCAGTCTAGTCGAATGGCACCATGGCAAAAAGGGTTTCGGCCTCGGAATGAGGTGGAAGTAACCCTTCCTGGGAGCTTTGTAAATATTCTCATACTATTCTTGTAAAAAGCGTACGCATGAAAACAAATATTAAGTAAATTTTGCAGTTGTCCGAGTTATTGGTTTCAATAGTAATAGCAAAGCCCCATTTGACCTTGCTACGTTTGACCATTTATGTCTCTGAACCGTCCGCTGCTCCTACTGCTACCACAACACCGTCTTCCGCAGCCGCGACTCATATTCCCATCTCCATACTACCTCACAGCCAAGTTTGCCACGGAGATGAGAGCGGTGGCAGGCGGCTGCCACCGTGGCATTTTCTTTGCACATGCCTGCTCTAGATAAATCCATTTATTTATTTATTGTATGCAGTATAGCTTCTTCCATAGCTTCAATAACGATTTCCTTTAATTTACTGAATCCTTTCCCTCCCAGTAAACACTGAGAGAAGAGGTATATGATGGCGAAAATTTCGAGAGCGAATGAAAAATTTAAAGCGTTTCCGATCCCCGTGAAAATGTGTACCTTTCGTCGTGTCGAGAGGGAATGTGAGCATCTTCCCTCAAGAAGTTTCACGAAGCGAGAGCAGAGCCTATTAAAACTATCACCAGAGCGAGTCACTCTCGACAAAACGCACGGCGCAGCATTTTTTCAGAAGGACCTCTCGGATGAAGACATTTGTTGCGCTGCGAGTTTTTCATACGGGTCAGCAATGAAAGACACTTGTACGAGAGCCGCGTGACGAGGAGTATTGACTTGAAGCCAGTTGGCACCACCTCCGTTTTGCGAAACCGTGTAAGTTACCTGTTGATGGCCGCGTACATTATTTAGTCTGCAGACCCAGTTGCTGGATTCCGAGGAATAATAGTTTGAGAGGAGACAATGGCCTTTTTTACTGCATCCGCTTCTGAATCGCTTTTTGGCGGGACTTCCGAAGGAACGTGTCTCTTAACAATCGGAAGGAACGTATGAAGGGCGCTCAAAATGTAGACCGCCATTGTCGTTCGAAGATGCTATTGTTGCGTCATACTGCAGAGCCACTGATTGTATCATTGTTAAATAATCCTCAAATAATTATAATAGAACTAGTTTATCAGACTAATTTTGGTCTTAAGAAAGCACTCTTAGAAAGTAGCCTCTTTTAAGTCTCATCTACAATTAAGCATGCCTAAACCAGTATTCGATTCCGAGCCTATAGCATGTTCACCTCAACGTCGCAGAGGTCAGCCGCGGATCGGGAATTAAAGAGGAAGAGAATTCATGAAAATTGAGACTTAATACATATTATTTTTTATCATAAAACTCTGAATAAAATGCTTCAATCAATAAACGCAAACATTTTATTTGCAATCTTGGGAAAAAAGAACATCAAATGAGGTTGAAGTACGGAATAACTGTATCCTCAAGGGATGAAGGAGAACCATCTTCAGATGGCCTACATTCTAATTCATGTAGCCTCACTTCCCTTATTGACTAATGTTTTCGTTTTAAAATCCTCTCTAATATCTAGTTGAAATGCCCGCTGATTCTCAATAAGGAATATAGAAAAATACAATATTAATCGCGATTGACTGAACTTGCAAGTAGACGAAAGAAATCAATTTAAACGACAACTACCGCCAGAACGAAAAGCTTATGAAATTGATACATAATCTTGAGATCACGTCCGGGCATCAAATCAGAACTAAACCGTAATTTTAGCCTTGGATTAAAAACAAATAATTACAATTACGAATAACAGATGTTCAACCTAAACTGGGCAAAACGCTGTATCCAAAACAACTTGATTTTCCTTTATTTCTGAGAGGAATCTACAAGCGGTGAAAAGATTGATCAGAAAGCATTTAAACGCCCTCGTCAAGATTTTCCCCAAAGAAAAACGTAAAAAAGCTGAAGGCGAGATATTTCTTTATATAAAGACGTTCTCTTACAGCAGACAATTAAACCATTCCATTCAGCCCCGATTGTGTTCCCCTTTTTAAAAATCTTACGTCAGAACAGTTGCGGCGGCGGCTGAACGAACCCTTTCACCCGTATTCTCGTTCGCGATACATTTCTCCGTCGATATCTTGCTTTTTTCTTCCTTTTTCCTCCATCCGAAAAGAAACGCTTTGGTTTTCTCCCTAACCTTCCGCCGCGGAAGAGCCTGCATTGTACCCCTTTCGAGGCAAGGGAGAGTGGCTGGGGGTGGGGGAAGAGACGGCTTCGCGCATTAGAATAATTGAAAGCGCACTTCCAGAAATATATAAGCGAGCGAAAATTCCATTCATTTCATCTCTTTGGCGGAGTTATCGCTCGCGTTCCCAAACGATTTCGCCTCTGTTAAAAACGACGTCGGAGGAATCGATGGCCGCGGACATGCGGAAAACACGGCGAAACACAAACTCCTTTTTTTATGAGAACCACGGCACACGGCCCACTCCACCCCGGCAAACAAAATCGCCACATCTCGGACACTTGCGCTGAATCCACATCTCTCTTTTCAGGCGATTTTCCGGCCCTTATGAAAACCACGCCGTACCGTTTTCCCGCGCTCACACAGGACTCGCGACCTTTTCGTTCCTCTCGAAAAAAGGAAACCTCCCCACCGCGTTCCCTTCTACCGCATCGAGCAAGCATAACCTGCCCCATTCAACCCTCGATCCCTAGTTAACTACCGGGAGAGGGGGCCCATCTCGCCCCTATTTACCGCCCCCACACGCCCCCTTTTTATCAGTCCTTGCAGAGGTCCCTGCTACGCCAACCACTCACCGCATTCCGCCTCGCACACAGTCTACCTCAACCCGCTTCGCACTCCAGCACCTTATCTCCCTCCCTCTTAAAGCGACTCTTATTTCCGTGACAAATTCTAAAAAAACCCTTTTTACCGCTAGGAAACATCTGCACTGCTAGCCCCCTACCGCGCCATTTAACCCCGCTTTCTTCATTACCCTCGTTGCCCCACAGGACCGCGGCCATCTTCCTTTTTTACCGCGGTCCCATCTCTCGGATTTGAAGCACGCGAGCACGCCACTCTTTGCCTTTATTCGGATGCTGAAATATACCGTGGTTTCCCTCCGGAGGATTTCAAAGAATAACACCCTTCTTTTATAACCTTTTTCATCAAATTATCTCCCTTTCTTCCATCCCCCTTGTCTCCGTCCCCTTTCGCAGTTCCTTTCGCCCCATTACGTAACTGCCCTTATCCGCCCGTCTGCATTGTCGACCGATCCTCCTCCAGCTGTATTCCATTTCTGTCTCCTGTATTTTGCTCCCTTCTCCCTCCCCTTTCTATTTTCCTCCCCTCTTTCTGACATCCTTTCCTCGGACCTCCCATCTCCTCCTTCGTCCTTCCTTTTAATCATCTCTCCCCTCGCGATTAAAGAAAGCTCTTAAAGCTCCTATTTCTATAAAACATCACTTCAGGTTTGTCGGTTTAATTATACGAAGAGTTAAGTTTTTACGAGTGGAGATATCCCGAGCTTAATCCTCCTCCGCGCTGAGGTGTCGTTGCCAGAGAAGATCATTAGTTCCATACAGCTCAAGTATTTCCTCACATACCAAGCATCTATACTTCCGGGAATACATTTTTAAAACTTTAATTGAATGCCCTTAAATGCTTCATCTAGTTGATCTACAAGTGTTATTAAACAACTTGAGTAAGATCATAACATTTTTACGACTTTATTTTTTCTCTTTAATCCGTTTAGGTGAGGGGCCTGCAACCTTCAGACCAAACACGGCCATTATATATTCATTGCTATTCACCGCATTTAAACTCACGTCAGGTGGCAGCCTCAACCGTAGTCTACAACACAACACAAACATACACACAAATATAAAAAGGAGCCTTAATTAAACCAACTTCCCCCTGGTTACCACTCTAATAAAATTGTAAAATTGCAACCAATATAATCCACAAATACAGTAACTAAACAGTCAGTTTAAATTTTTCAAATGTTCATCTTTCATCGAGCTAAATCATCGCATCTAAAGAATCATCATTTTCAAAACTTGTAAAAGATCCGATCGTACAAATCCAAAATCCATGTGGATTTTGTTCAAGTTTTGATATTATATATTATTTAATATTGAATTCCACCAAGTATTGTGAATGCTATTCATCATTGTATCAAAATAACTTATTTCGTAGTCTTGCCAATGAGAAGAGAAAATGAAATTTCAGTTCGCGTAAAGAATATATTCGTTATTTCCACCGCAATTTCGATGTTGGGCTTTTTAAACGTAGGCAGAACACTATTCAAGCATATACCACCTAAGATAGCTGATGATACATAGAGGCCTTTCGATGAAAAAAGGTTCAACTTCCCTTTGCTTGGCTTCGTTTAGGTGTGCATATTTGATTATATTGCACTGCCCTACTTCTTAAAGCTGCCCGCGTTATCACCTTCCGCCTTATTTGGACAGAGGGAGCCATTAATTGCTTTCATGCAGCGGAAAGCGGCTACAAACAGATGCCCTCCATCATTATCAACTGCAGTGAAATCAAAATGCTATTTTAGTCTAAGTTCTAAATTGGAATTTTAAATGCCAACGGAAGCGGAGGTCATGAGCTAAATAAAATATCAATTACTAATTTTAAAAGTTTTTCCGATGCCTTATGAACCAATTCTCAGCAATAAACAGAGGCGTGTTAAATAAATTATAGTATTATAAATCAAATGCGGATTTAAGGATGACATTCCCAGTTCCATCAGAAATTATCTCTTGCAATCTTGCTTCGATTTCTTTGGTTCTTCTGCAGATTTCAGTACTGGAATGGTTTACATTCAAGCCTTTCAATAATTAAGAGCCACAAATACACTTTGAGCTAACAAATATTAAAGACGGGTCTACGTACGTTTCGCTACCGTTGTAGCTTCTTCAGAGGACCAGTTGTGACATAAGAGTCACAACTGGTCTTCTGAAGAAGCTACAACGGTAGCGAAACGTACGTAGACCCGTCTTTAATATTTGTTAGCTCAAAGTGTATTTGTGACTCTTAATTATAACATTACTGTCAGTGGTGAGTCTCTATTGAAACCTTTCAATGCAAAATACCGGGTTCGATTTCCAAATACAGTGGTAGCTTGGTTGACGACGGCCTTAGTTAACGACGGACTTGGTTAACGACGAGTTGCTGTAACCAAGAAATATCTTGGGTAACGACGTAGGATTCGGCTTACGACGCCTCGTCGATTGGTCTTTCCGGATTTTCACGTGTTTCAGCACGTCTATTTATAATCACTACATTATAAACTAATATTTGGTGTACGTTACGATGTTACATCATAAAAACATACTGAATAGCAGCTGGCGGAGAGTATTAAAAATAGTTCAATGCTAAATTGTAGCTAATTCACATAGGCACATGTTGTCTCACCGGAGTTAAATCGGTAAATATTATAAGTTTTGCTTCCAATAACTGGGGTGCGTCCTCGACGCCGGGAAATACGGTAATCCATTACCATTATTATACCTGTGGAAATCGCGCCTTGGATAACGACGGTTTTGGTTAACGACGATTATCCTGGAACGGATTAGCGTCGTTAACCAAGGTACCACTGATATGTGGTTTTTCTTGATTACAGCTTGATTGCATTTGTTCTTTCATCATTATGTCCCTCTCTGTGACTGTCAAACAAACTGATGTTTCTCGGGCAACGTGAAATGAATGAATGTATCATACTCCTATGATATGAGTGAATTATTGCAAAGGCTAGGTTCTCTCCTTAATGTGATGATATGAAAGTTACTTCATATCATCACATCTAGGAGAGAACACAACCTGTGCAACTATTCACTCATTCATTTTAGGAGTACACCGAGGTATGAGTACACTGAACAGTTGAACTAATTAAAGTTTCTCCTTATGGAATGCCCAGAAGAGTGTTACTCGTTGATAAAATGTGCTTCGCTTACTTGGATGTGTTCCGATTATAGAGTTATGGTGAGGAAAGTAAGGGCAAACAACCTCACTCCTCATCCTGCCTAGTAAACCTCACTCCCCCTCTTTAGCTCTTAGATGCTTGTATTGAAGGGGGTGAGGTACCATTAGGCCTTCGGACTGAATACTGTACCATACATACATCTAAAATTTTCATTAAAATCTATTTGAACTTTTTTAAACTTAACTTTCTCTCTGAAAGCGATTTGTTTATTTTAAAAACGGCGACATGCGATATTTATGGAAAAATTCTAAACGTGATTAATAAATTAGCAAGATTCGGAAAAAAAATATTAAATAATACGCATTCTATCTCCAACAAGGATAAACTATACTGCATACACTTTCTCCTATGCCTACCTTAAAATGTAAATCTAGACGAAGAAATATGAAGTGATGCTAATAGCAAGAGAGATATATGAATTCAGTCATATAAAACATTCTCTTGCTGGATTCTTTTCTCTAAAGAATTTCCACGAATTCTCTTTTATAAATTAAAATATTGTCGACAAATCCATGGACAAATGCCCACAAAATATCTTTTATGGATTAAAGTGGCCAATAAACGGAAGTAATATAAATAAAGTTAATGTATTTCCAGCTTTATTTCTACCATATTTTTCCATATTCAAATAAAGAACGAACGGCACGGAAATTTTCCGTGTTTATTCAATGGTCGACTTACGTTCGCGATTTCTTTATGCACAAGCATATATGGTAAGACTAGGGTAAAATGGCAGTTTTCAAAATGCTTAAATATCCCCACTCGATGTGCAAATAAAGCACTTGTTAATAGGATTGATTTATTGCTTCCATAGTAGCTTGGTTACGGTTACCAGCGCGCTTTCCATAACAGCTCGAAAATATCAAAATAAATCGAAAATTCGTATTTGCCGCATTGTCCGGGACAAAAATGCTCGAAAATTGATGTAAAAGTTCGGTCGCGTTGCCCGGGGCAACCGAATGAAAACGCAATAAATGAGTCTGTGATCGGATCAATCTCCTCGTTCACTCTCTCTCCTCTTAACTGCTTTCGATTCTACGGAGAGTACTTCCCTAATAGCCGCTCTCCTTATGAACAGAATGTTTCCACTTCTCTCTTCAGCTTCGCTTCTCCATAATTGACTATTAACTCAGATCAATAGAGCGGGGAAAAAAGAATCTCCAAGTCTGCGGGCGACGTCTCTCTCTCTTTTGTTCCCTTTCGCTGGAGGGAGGATTCCTCGGCAATCAATCCGGACGTCTTCAAAAGACGCCGAAATGACCGCGAATCCGTTGATCCGCGACCGGATCTAAAAGGGAAAGAATTCCGCCGCCTTCGGATCCGTGGCAGCACTGAGCCAACAATTGCAGACGTCATAATTATCGAGGCTTTCTCCATCGACTCATTGGTCGACGTTCGTGACGCAACGTATTGTTTCTTAACCCCATGATTGTTGAGAATGAGAGTCGTAGTTTTCCACTATTAGCATCAACAATGACGCAATTCAACAACAAGATTTAATTAATTTAGTTTCTATTAATTTATATTTGGACTATACATGGACTAACTACTATAAATATGAAAAAATAATATCTATTTTTGCGTTATAATTTGATGAAGATATAAGTGAAATCCTCATACCTATTAGAAAATAAACTAAACATTTCTAATGTTTTGTGCTATAAGATTATCATTCTTGCTCAAGCTACTTGAAAACAAGTGTTACAAGTACAGTGACAGAAAACCTCATGTTCAGCCTGAGTTCTAACTCTTTCCTTCCTAAAGAATATAAAAGTTCGAAGACTAAGTCACAGAATTACTTAATCGGCAACTACGTTCATATCACTGCAATTCTCATGGTCACTTAACATTTTCTACATAAAATAAACATTAAAAAGAATTTTTGGTGACATTGCTAAGTTCGTGATAAATTTTCAGACATACACTAAGCCATTCCGCCATTCTCGGTGATTATTTTGGCTCAAAATTAGGCATAGAAAAGGCTCTTCACTTTTCTACATATAAAACGTCACTTATTTTATTTCACTATAAATTGCGTAACGGTTGTTTGCCCTCTTTATCACAAACTTATCAATGTCGCGAAATTATCAATGTTTACCATATACTCATTATTCATTTTCTATATATTTAAAGCACAATCTTACCGTCGGATATGCGTAAATATATTTATACACGCATCATGCTAAATTCCTTATTCCATCATCGCTGTATCATAAGACACTTCCACATATTCCTCACTTCTATTTAGGATGACACCATCCGGGTGTAGAGGCATTCACGCCTCATTGATTACTGCGCTGCGAGGCCTTCGCCTGAGGCCGGCCCTGCCCTCAGGATGCTCCTCCCACCTCGGCTATCTTTCCGTCATTTGATCCAGAGAGGCGAGCTCTGAAATTCCGCACGGGGATTATCACACCTCCTTGGGGACTGCTTAAAACAGCAGCTCCTTGAGGAGGCAAATCTGCTTCGTTATAACGCACTGCGGTGAATTGCCGCTCGGTGCCCTATCACCCGCTTCGCACTGCGATCCTCGTTTTTTTTCCCATTGAAAATTTCGCTTTTTTCGCTCGTGCATTTCAAGTGTTCATCTGGGAGTTCCGCTGAAAGAGGGCGGAAATTTCGCAAATATTCGATAGCAGCTCGCGTTTAATAGTCTCACACTATGAAAGAATTGTTCTCGAAAATTGTTCGCTAAAAGTTGGCGAGTGGGATAACTTCTCCCGAATGTTTCCTTATGGAAAACATTCCCAAAAAAGGAACTCTCGAGGGATGGATAAAGTAATTTGGAGAATATGAGATTCTTTTGCAACATCACATCTTTTGCTATCTTCATAGAAACTGATTAACAATAACAAAGAAGGCTCTCTCGAGGCTTCTTAATTATAACTTCAATGTAATCATACATTTACATCAATATAAAAATGCATCAAGATGAAAACATGCTATTATTAAAAAATATTTAGAACTCGCTAATCTGAAAGATATTAACGTGTTCTGGATGCATCATTTTTTACGGTTTTAGGAGATTTTTATTGTCTTTGATGCCTACCTTACCTATTCTTGGCTGATTTTTATCTTTATTAACATCTTATATCCACGAAAATTTCATGAAGTCGAATATCCTTTAAGCAAATACCATTTTCTTTAATCAAACAATTTCAATATGCAATAATTCAATTGATGCATCAATGCCTTCCCCACATTACATATTCGGTCCGATAATTTTTATTTCGCATTTCAATCAAGCTTAGAGGACTTTTCTCTACTTCTCTATAAATGTTATTTAAAAAAACCGCAATGAAATATTAAGTCAAAACGACATTTTCGTGCAATTCCAACATCTGCATGTTAAAGACAACGCGAAAAAGTCATTAAAAGGAATTCATATGAAAGGAATAATTTCAGCTGATTTAGACCAATAGGAAGAATTTATTGACAGACATAATAAAACGCATTGCATCATTTGAAGAATGAAAAGAGAAGTATGAAAAGATAAACCAAAAGCGTTTAGGTAATAATAACGTAAGGATAAACTGGTAAAAGCACATAGATAAAAAGTTAAAGATAAAAATTTCCCTACTGAGCTGGCAGTAGGGAAACAGGTCATGAGGTTGATAAAGGATTGCGGTGAACAATACAAATTGAGAGATCGAGATATGAGGAGGGAAGAGGAAATTCAAGACGTAAAATGAAAGCACAAAAAGGAAAGAACTGAAAGGCTTGCGTTGAACGCGTGGGAGAAGAAAGATTTTCTGAAGAAGCCCTTCAATAGAAACCAAAAGGCGATGGAAGTAGACCGAAGAAAAGATGCAAAGAGATTCGACTTTATCTTTGTAAACGTCGACAGATGTACCCAGATTGTTGCTAAACTCAGAAAATTACTCAAAAATATTCTAACAAATGAATTAGCTAAATCCGCAATAGAATTCTGATGTTCGTGAATTACATAAATTAAATTTATAGTGTGAATTTTGAATCTTCCATCAATTAAACGTAATGACATTTTGACGTTAGTAAGTCCCAATGGTTGCGTTAGGTGTACGTAGATGAGGGTCTACGTTAAAGAATATGCTCCTTAAAAAGACAAGACAAAAAGACGAGTATTCGCGTTACGATTCGCAACTGTTCAAACAAAACTCACAGCAACGGGTATGAAAATTATTCTCGGGCAAGGCATCTCATAGTTAAAGTGATAGTTAACTAACCAAGAGTCGAAAAAGTTTTGTAATACGGGCCATCCCGCTATCCGGTAGTTAAGATTACCCTTCAGGTTACCTAACTATCAGATTTAACTATGCAATATAATACCGGGCCTTAGAGTCAGGAGTATGTAGATGAGAATCTATGTTTCAGAATATACACTTTAGATTGCGGAATGTCGCTAAAACAGAAAAAAGGCACAAAAAGAAGGAAAAAGTTGCTACACATAACTATAATTTCGCTACATCAACGACTATTACAGCATAGTGCTGAATTCATAGCAAGTTGATGTTAATAGTTTTAGTAGTTATGTGACGATAATGATGATTAAAAGATATATAAATGTTATATCGGCGGAAGAATAAGTAAGTATTGAGGAGTGTCGTTAAAATAGTAGTGTTCCTTAGCCGAAATGGAATTGCATGATTACTTTGAGTACACGACAATCTTCCTAAAATTTCCAAGAATCAAACATGATCGTTTCTGCTTTAATGTCAAAGTAAAATAAAACCGAGCAACATTGTAAAAAGCATTGTTGCAAGCGTCAAATAATGAAAAGTAATGACCAATTGACGAGCACGAGAGCGAAACGTAACAATTGCTTTCTTTGAACAACAATAACTTTCTTCCGGGAACAAGAGCAGCGCCTCATGTAAATACATGGAAAAGATTGCTTCACGAGAAATTCTTCCCTTTAATCATACACATTTTCCCAGCTAATAAACGAAAGACCGGTACATTGCGACGGCTCCGCGAATAGCAGCATCCGAATAAACTTTCCACGTCACATATTCCAAAATCGAGCCGCGTCTGAAAACGGGACAAACACACGAGAAGAGGAAAAATAGACGACCTCCGACCCAGGAACTACTCTCGGGGAAATCCTCGAAAAAAAAAGGTAATGTGTTTTTGCGTCATTGGGACAAACTGCACCGAGATGAGGACAAGAGAAAGAGGCCACTTACATTCTCGTCGTCAATTCGCTCTTACTTCATTTTTTCTTCCTTTTCCGAAACCCCCTCGCGTGCGCCGCTAATAATGCCGCTAAAAAGGTCTACTTGAAAACACCGCGGGTGGTCCCACAGATATGTTACATAAGGATCGGCAGTTGTGGAGTCGATGTGAACCTGTGGGGTGGGAAATGGCCTGGAGGGAAGCCAATAAGAGTGCAAGAATTGTAAGTCGGCAGTCGTTAAGGCGGAAGAGATGACCGATGTGAAGACCGTTTCCGTTCCGAAAAACGAAGCAACATGGGTTTTATTATGGGATTCGTACCGTCTCGAGGTGTTTCCATTACTCTTTTTATATATAGCGGATGTGGAGCTACCTGAGAATTGCACCTTCACACCACGTATCAAATGTATCTCGCACACGAGTATTTTTGGGTCCATAACATGCGGGTTTTATGCCTTAGAAGTTCAGGGAAAATCGTCTCTCTTTTCCCAAATACTAAATCTGAGGAACCTACGGCCTCCATCGGCGATCAGAGCCGCCTCTTCTTCACCATTTAGAAAAAATAAAAATTTCAACCAGCAATGCAACTCTATCTAATCAAAGAGAATTATAATTTGTGTATATTAACTATATAAATATTTATACCAACTCTAATTAGCGATGACATTTGTTCACATTCGATGCCATTTTATTTCATTACAGGTATTATGGAGCCAAAACGCTTCCTGGTGGGTTCTAAAAGTGACCTTCCCTTAAAATAATAAAAAGCTCACGAAATTATTTCACTATGCCAGTGCTTCATACTTCGCAAGTAATACAAACCGATAATTAATGTAATTAAACTAAGTATTCATGCAATTTATATTAAAGGAATGAATATTGAAGATTAGTTGAATCTTTGAAGTTTAAACCATTCTTCTCTTTGTGAAATATACGAAGAAACTGTAGAAAGAAGACACCAATGAAAGCAAGAAAAGATAAACAATGCAGAAAAAGACTTGGGACACTAACCCAGATCTTCAACTTCCCAGCCAGACTTTTCAGCCATTAGAATTAGCCACGCACTGCAGACTCTCCTTGTTTTTGCTGATTGGTAGCTCAATTGACCAGGGTACGCCTCAACCCGCGGTCCTATCACTAATTCTGTGCAGCTCTTAACTGCAGCAAATCCAATCTTTCCTCTACCTTCTGAGCACATCTTTCCATTGCGATCGAGAACAAAGTATGTCTTAACGGGAATCACCCATAAAAATTGGAACTCAAAAACATCTAAAAACACTACTGTAAAGGGATACATTATTCAGCAACCATCCATAACAATATTTGTATAGTTATCTCAAGCAGCCCTGAAAAATATTCCAAGAAATGTAATGCGGTCCAGTGAAATCATACGTTTGTGGGTCCCTGAGCCCGGAAAGTGAATACACTGAATTCGAGTCCTAGTGTGACTTCTTTGTCCTCACTTATGACGTAATGTACAAATTTAATCCCAACCCTTTCCTCGAGAGTAACAGAAGTATGTTTCGCTTTTTATACATAAAGTAATCGGCTTTAGAGATAGTACGCTATTCCTCATGTGAATCACAAGATATACAAATATACTGATTTCGTTACTAAGTGGACAATGATGCAAAAATTACATCTTTATGTAATTTACAAAGTCATCATCCCATTTTAAAATGCTGCATTTTAATGAAATAGTAATATAAAACATTGTTCAAAATGAAATACACTTGAGAAATATTCAAGTTTTTTTAAGATTGCCACAAATTATCAACGTATCCCACTAAAATGTCATAATCCGTTTACGCGCTAAGAACTTTTCAAATCAGATGAAAAATCTGTAAACTGCATATCTAAATTTGGTGCCTTGAAGGTTGCCTGTTGGCAGGGGTAGTGGTTTGCTACAGTCAGGTGGTCTATACACCGAGTGATTGGCCCATATATTTTATTAGTATTTAGTAACTACATCGAATTATTGTATTTATTTTTATACAACGATAGAAATATTTTAAATAATATTCCCCGTAAAAATCTATGTTAAATTGTTTAAGCAGTATTGTTTAGGAAAAGATGTTGCGGTTAATGTAACTCCACTTTCCCTTACACGGTCACTCTCACACGGTCTAACTCTTAATGGAGCTTCCAAAGGTGATATAAAAGAGTCGGAGTAAACGCCATTGATTCCACAGAACTTTTAAATGGGTTTCATTGGATGCGTGAGAAGCACTCTCCGCCTCGGAAGCGACAGCTATAAAGGAGGACAAGGGTTGCGGAATCCGCTCCTCTTTTATTTTTCTCGCGATAAATGTGCGGTCGATTCGCAATTTTCCGTTCCAATTTCGGCGAAGGAATTCGCGAATCACTTTCCTCCGAATGAACTCTCATGCGATCTTTCCGTTTCATCGCCTCCTTACGAAGTTGTTTCCATCTCTCGAGGGAAACACATCTCGCGGATGCATTCCCACGATCTCCTGGATCATCGCTACACGGTTTAAATGTTTTTCATTATTTGGGGAATTGGTCTTGTTAGCGATCCCGAATAACTTTTACCAGCCATCACCACTATGGGACGGGGTCCCGTACTTTTAGGGCCCCCAATCCAAATCCACTTTAAATCTCAACTAGTTACCCCATGCGAACATTTTGCACAAATAACCACTGGGGTGCGTACAATTTTATTAAAAGAAAAAGGTACACATGCTGGTGTTCATAATGGGGTAGTGAAAACAAGTATATATTTTTACATGAACCACTGTTCTTTTTATATACCTCGTTTGTATCGATGGATATCGTATGTACACATCCAGTAACGAGTATGGACAAATTCGTACTTTAATTTGATTTTTTACCATATGTAGCTCTTCCATTATTTCTAAAATTTTCTCCGAGAAATCCAACATTCCTTAAATATACTCAACGGATTGGCTAGTAACTTTATAGCACTCCACGACTAAATAAAACATAAAATATAACCACTTTTGACAAGGAAACTAGTTCCTATTTTATTCGAGGATCACTTCGCAAAATACTCCATACATAAAAATTGAAAATATTAAAAATATGAAATGTTCACTATTGAGAATGACACATATATATATGGAACATTTCGTGCATTTTAAATTTCTAAAATTGTGTGTGTGTGGAATTGTGCAAAGTGGTCCTTAATTAAAACAGGAACTAGTTTCCTTATGAAAATTGGTTCTATTTTATTTTCCATTTAGTCATACCTTTAATTTTCATACACGTTTATCATGATGGGTAGCAAAAGTTTGCAATGTTCATTTTAAGTAGACTAATATGCAAATCTCAGTATTAACACAAATCAGTATCAAAAATAACAGATTAACCAGAAATAAATCTCTAAGGAAACTACAGCATTTAAAAGCGACGCTGACCAAAAAGTGGTCAGCGTCGCTAAAAATTCTTTCCAATGGCCCACTAGAATTGAAACCTCCAGAGCACAAGATTTGATAATCTTTACTACTTGAGTAAACCTCCGATCTAAAATGCACAAAAACGAAAATAGCGGAATATGATAATTCATATTACAGCTGAAAAACGTAAATAAAAAAACGTAAGATCATCTATTCTACGGTTCTGTAATCATCATATTTTAGTGATAAAACAGCAAAAATGAGAGATGTATCGAACTACAGACGTTTCGTACCATAAACATCCTTGCTCGTAAAGACATCGGTAAAGATTAGCTGCTCTACCATGGGAACGCATTTTGAATTAGTAATAGAATCCTGTGCTTAAAAGTTCTTATTTACCACAGTAGTAATGGAGACCGCCGCTGGACCTCCGAAATCCTGATTGATTTGACCTCGGAAGAGCCTTTGAGTTTGGGAAATTGGAGATAGCGGATGGAACAACGATAATTCCGCGAATGCGGTATTACTTCAAATTTCCTCTCATTGGCTGCACTGTGCGAAGCGGAAGTCAGATCCGGAAAATTGGTCAATAAAGGAGTCTGCAGAGGAGGTCAAATTTCGCCTTTCTTAAAACACAAACATGGTTTTAATCACAGTCCATAATTGAAACTCGCTTGAGATCAATTCTTTCCTTGAAAAGCTGGAAAATTATAAACCATCAGTTGATAAAACCCCGTTTATCTCTGCTAATCACCATTATAACCATAACGAATGCTGATCTTTATAAGTCACGATTAATTGCGTATTTCTCAAATCACATTATTTCTGTGGCTCGATAATGATGCAAATGAAGTTGTGCTATGCCAAAACTGTAATTAGACTGTACTTATGTAAGCATATCTATCTATTATATATAGATGCTTCTCCGGATTCATTCATATCTATTATATATAGATGCTTCTCCGGATTCATTCATGTATCCATATATATATATAGCGAGGATACAAATTCACAGCCTAAACCACAAGCGTGATTGAGTTCAAATTTTTACTGCGTATTGGCCATAACAATTAACCGCCAGAAAAATTGTGATTTCGATCCTCAGTGTCATGGGTTCGATTCCAGAGGGCCCCAAAGTCCCGATATTTCCCGTTTAAATGCATTGCTTACATTTTCGGGAATTTTTAAAAAATACTTCCCGGATAGGTAGAGAATCGAAACTCTAGGAGCCTTTATATATGGTCATGATCTATCGAAAACATAAATGAGTTTTACAGAAAATAACCTGAGTTCGATGCTAGGTCAAGGCCAAAATCGCCCGTTTAAAATGCGTTGTGGCGATTTTTAAGATTTTTTTTGGACCCTTTCCCGATGGCATGGAAACTTGAAATTTGGCATGGAGTTGGAGATCATAAATACATTTCGTAATCACATTTTACATATTCGCTGATGGTCCTTGGTTCGATCCCAGAGAGCCATTTACATTCCTCAATGTATCTCTTATGGAGATAACAGAAAAAGGTTTTAGGTACTTCCCGGCATGATATCGACTTTAAACTTTGTAAGAAACAAGATGAAGTCCTAATAAATCATACTGTGCATTCACAGCTACCAACATTTCCTGGGTTCGACACCAGGCGTCTCTACAATCAGTAAAATATCCGATATTTAAGAATTAATTTAAACCCCTTCCCAATAATATTAAAACATGAAATTAGGCATATAGATAGAGAGCATTGATCCATTTGAAAAACATGTTTTAGATTTCCTAGATCGTCCTTGGTTCGAATCCAGATATCCATTTACATTATTGAAAAGTAGAACGTCCTTTGAGGCAGTTGGAGCTAATATTTTTTCTTGAATTTTCACACATAGTAAGAGATGGTATTTTTCTGTTGTGCTGCATGGTAGGTTCACCGGGAAGGCTTAGGTTCGATGCCAGACGATTAAATTGCAGCAAATTTTAAAAATATTTTCAATCCCTTTTTTTTTTCTTTTGAGGGCCGTCCATATATGATGCCGACATAAAAATAGTGTTGTCGATCTGCTTGCAGTATGCAAGCTACATTTTACTCGTATATACCTATATAGATAGATAGGATACAAATTCACAGCCTAAACTACAAGCGTCATTGATCTGAAATTTTTATGACATATTGGCCATAACGTGAAACCCCCAGGAAAAAAGAGACTTTGATCCTCAGTGTCATAGGTTCGATTCCAGAGGGCCCCAAAGTCCCGATTTTTCCCGTTAGAATGCATTGCCGTGATTTTCGGGAATTAAAAAAAAATACTTTCCGGATAGGTAGAGAAGTAAAACTCAAGGTGCCTATATTTATGGTCTTGGACTTTCGAAAACATCAATGACTTTTACAAAAGTTATCCTGGGTTCGATGCTAGGACGATGCAAAGATCTGCCCTTTAAAATACATGGGAGCCGTTTTTCATTATTTTTTTAGATGCACTTATCGAAATGATAGGATGTTCGTGCTTGGCTGGAAGATGTATGGTACGAATAAGTTTTAGAAAAAAATTTTCATAAGACCGTACTGTTCCTGGGTTCGAAGCCAGAGCACAATAACGTTTCTCTCATAAGGAATATAAAGGAAAAGTAGGACGTCATTTGAGGCAGTTGTAACCAATATTTCTGCTTGAATTTGCATACGCGGTTAGAGATGGTGTTTTTCTGTTGTGCTGCATAGAAAGTATTGCCTGAAAGACCCGGGTTCGATGCCGGGCGGTAAAAATATCCCCCATATATAACACTATGGGGTATCTTTTCATAATTTTTTTATGCATTTATCGATATGTAAGGGAGCTCTTGCTTAGATGGAAGTAGTATATTAACACTTTGTTTATGAAAAAAAATAGATAAGACCATGCTGTTCCTGGGTTCGATGCCAGAGCACATTATAATTTCTCAAATAAGGAGTGTATGTGAATAGTAGGACGTCGTTTGAGGTAGTTGCACCTAATAGTTTTGCTTGAATTTTCACACATAGTTTGATATGGTAATCTTCTATTTTGCTGCATAGTAAGTACACCAGGAAGACCGGGGTTCGCTGCCAGGCGATTAAATTGCAGCGAATTCTACGAATATTTTGAATTTTTTTTTCTTTTGATGTCCGTCCCGATATGATGCCAATATGAAATTAGTGTTGTCGATCTGCTTGCAGTATGCAAGCAACATTTTACTCGTAATATAAGTACTTACGTAACTGTAAATGTAAATGATATAGACCAAGCCGCAGCGAGGCAGTGGGAGAAAATAGATCGTAAGCGATGCTACACTTTCAGGCGCATATTTTTGTTAAACCATGTTTCCATGGAAACTAAACACAAATCATTCATGGAATTAGTTGAGCCGGCAACTTACGCAATTGAACACTTTCTACTATTTTGTTGGCTCTCGCGAGAAAATATTGCTATATTTATGACACCAGACCTGAAATCAATGCACATTAGAGGGTAACTTCCTATCAAAGATATTGCGTCGTTCAAATCGGAACATAGACACATTTTAGCACTAAATAAAGACAAACAATTTAAAAGAAAATGCGTGTTTTAGCACTAAACAAAGACAAATAAGTTGAAGGAAATTGCTGTCTCCCCCTCCGAAAAAGAAACTGCTGCTTGATTTAATCGCCCGTCCGATAAAAGAGTAAATATGCATTTTCCTCGATCAATCAAAAAGCGATCTCATTTCTTTCCCATCAACGAGATCTGTGCTTCTACTGCAAGCGGAAGTGAACTAACTTTTATTAACAGCCACCAAAAAGGGACGGAAACACAATCTCCTGGAGTGATTTTCCTGTCGCGAGAATCGAATGTCGCCCCACACAGTATTTGTCCATAAAATTGAGAGTACGCAAACGAGGAAAGACAACAGTCTACTTAGCAATGATTAAACGGGTTTGATCAACGCGGAAATTGAATCGTGCATAAAATTGCGATGGACAGGGATGTTGGATCCGCAATTAGATGTAGAGATACTGACTATACTGACTGACACTGATACGATTTTCACGTAAGAATTTATCTGATGATATTTAGCACAGAGTCAGGTTTCACTTCCTGGTATTCACTTACGCAAAAAGGCATCACGACAGAAACTTATGCTTTGCCACATAATAATTTATAATAATATTCTTGAAAAATATGATGCATAATGAATTTATACAAATATTAATGTTTCGAAAGAAGAAACCGGAAAACTTTTCAGATGAAGTCCTTTTTTATTTACACTTTACAAATCTACACACTGTGAGTAAGACGTCTTGGGATATATGAAAGATACTAGCTAGTTAATTAAGAGGATAAAATAAACACGACTTTGTTGTTCACATTGAATGTAAAAAAACGCTTCAAATAGCCAAATAGTTGTTTGCTATTATAACATGAACATTACAAACAACAGCTATTTGGAGCTTTTTTATCACTTAATATTAATAGCTAGTTATTTTATTTTATATATTAATATTATTACGTCGTAGTTTCTGTAATTAATATTATTACGTAAGTTTCTGTAATAAAGCAGGTTTGTCTGATGATATTCATTGGATATCGACTACACTTAGTGGTACTCCTCTGACAATATTGAAAGTACACGAGATGGTACTGCAATGATTTTAACTTCAGTGGTATATTTCGATTACGAACATTGCTTTTTTCCGTCGCTTGAAATTCCCCTCTATCCACATCGGTATGCGACAATTTTCGGTGGAGAGGCATAAATCTCCCTTTGCAATTTGCGCAGCGGCGGACACTCTGCCATATCTGCGGGAGTTTTTAATCCGCGCGGTCCGAACCACTTATTATCTCGGATCATCGGGAGATGACTTTAAAGAGATTTGAGTAATCTCCACATTTAACACCGCCGAAATGCGCGGCTGCCCCATTCATTAGCCCCGAATAAATGTGCCGCAGACGACTCGCGAAAACTCTCCTCGTCCTTTAAAAAACACAAGTTAACGAACCGCAGCCTTTTTTATCCGTTAATAAACTATTGTCCGGTGTAATTCCGGGGCGATGCAGGCACCGCTGCAACCGCACATCTTGGGGAGAAGGACTTTCCACTCAATCAATGCCGGGCACGTATTGTGGGAAGGAGTGAGCCAAAAAATGAACTTGAAGGCAAAAAATAGAGAGAGACTTGTTCCTTCGGAGAAGGGTTGTCGTAGTAATGGCAACTTCCAACTCTTTCCGTTCTCCCTTTCGCTGAAACGAGGAGAGATGGAAAGGAATTGCGCTACTCGTACGGACGAGAATTTTCCCTTTTCATAGGATGAAATTCCACCTTACTACAAGAATACATCGGCGACTTTTATGCACTCATACTCAGCAATCTTACACCTTTGTACGCACATTACGATACATATTCAATATCATACTTCTTCTACCAAGCACTATGAAATATTAGCGTTGAACGTATCGGTTTCAAAATTCAGATAAAATTATTTAACCTCTAAAAATAAGCTATTACAGAATTCTTCCCGTAGTATAAAATATCGCTGGCTATTTATCTTCTATATAAGTATATGTAGTACTACTGAATAAATGATTCCAAAATCATCCCCGAAGCTAAAAATATCGCTGTATTTTGTGCTAATATACATATATATGTGTGTGTATATGTATGTATGTATAAACAGTTAAATCGCGATCTAACGTTTTATATGACCAAGGAAAATCGTCTCTAGATGCGGAAAAACGTAAGATGCGAAAAACATAGGATAGTAGTTGCTGCAGTTGGGACCTCAATATTACGACCTAAGAGCCGGGAAAACGTTAGAAACGATATCGTTAGTTTGCGATTTCCCTGTAGGCACTGCCTATGTCGTAAGTCTCCTTTTTTTGAAATCGAAATTTTTGATTTTCTCAGTCAATGAGATATTAGCCTGTCTTATAGAATTTGCATAAATGTAACAAATCATCAATTTCCTAATAACCAAAGCTTTGATAGCATGACTTAGGGAGCATCAGGAGCGATGAGTATCCTTGACTCCCATCTCCAACTCGCTACGGTATTTCCTACGCATTGCGTGTGTCGGAGGGGCCCAGACTCGCGTAACGCATTCGAGACGCTATTGAATGAAACTGGGTGATCCCAGCTCACACTCGCTTCGCCCAGAAAGTGTGCAGACCGCACGATTCGTGCGTCAATATCTTCCGTGAATAACGGCCGGAATCGGTTTTTCACCCTTCATCTTCCGGTAATGCGGACAAATGTAATGGCTCTACTTACGGCGAGTGTAGAGCACGAAGAAGGAGCAACAATTTGAACGCTAAATTTACGCAACCCCATCGACCACGAGAGAGCGTATAAACAAAGTTTATCTGCGGTCGTTTTTAAAACGAAACGAACAGTCGCGTGATAGATTATGCGATACATGTCTCTTTCTCGAGAATATAGATATAGCTCGGAGCGACGTCATAAGGTCTCGCCTTAACGTCCGGCCAATAGCCTTATGGTGATCCGCTAAACGTCCTGTGCGTGCTGCTGTACTCAAAGACTGTGAGAATCGAAAAATGGAGAATGCAGACACGCGTGTCCCCATTTTACGCGTGTAATGTGCTACGCAGTGACGCAGTGGTCTGGGGAACGTTTTCAGGACGAGTGAATCGCAGTGAGTAATGTTCTACGGCATAAAACTCAATGATATTGATAAAAGAGGGCGACTGCAAAAAATATCGCCCCCATTGGCGGAAGTGGGAATCCATCCTCTTTATCGTAATCCGCAGAATTACATCTCTCGTACGCATTGCGTTAGAATCAAGGCTTCCGCCTCAAAAATAGCTGGAGGTGAAAGTGTTTTCTCGTTTTTCACGTTTATCGGCAATTACGCCTAAATACACCTCATCTCATATTAACCATCGACGAATTGTAAAATGAAATTATCGTATCGTTTCCGTACTTAGAAGATGCCGATTTTTTCCCTCTACAAAGGGGTAATAAATACGATAGATGATACGCTTTTTTCAGTTATGTCGTCGGTCACGGATAGTAGTATATCCTTCGTAGTGAGTACGATCATAACGGAGTCCGGCTTCCCATGGATTCGTGCCAGGTAGGTTTGTAGTTATCGGTTTTTAAAAAAAAAACTCTTCACGGATATCCTGAGTAATTAATGACGCTGAAGTAACAGATAATCCAAGGCTGAAAGCCTTTGAAGACGTAGGCAGAGTTGCCCTTCGATACGTTAGAGTTGAAATAGCTGACGAGGAATCCTAGAGGACTCCTTACAGCGTTTAATAATCACTTCGGTACTCTCAATGGTTTAAACTAATATTCCTCAATTTGTTCAGGAGAAAGCACCAAAAAAATTCACATGGATTTCTTTAAAAAATCGACAAACCGACAAAGAGTATTCCAAATCGTGGTACGAGGGATGCATAAGATACACTTTGGGTGGGAGGGTGGGCATTTTTGCGGTACTTACTGGTTGAGGTTACGCTCGTTGGAAGTGGTGGTTGAAGTGGCGGTGGTAGCACTTGTGTCGTGATGTCTTCTCTCCTTGTGCACTATGCCCATCAACTTCATCCACGGATTGTTTTGAGCGTGCCCGCCCATGCCGCCGCTCTGCCACATGGCCAGCCCGGCGGCTTAAGAGCACCGCACCAATGAAGGTGCGGCGCTCACTATCTAAGAAAGAGGGGACTTGAGCCCCTCTTATAAAAACGAAACAAAGACTCGTTCACTCGGATCCCCCCAAGGAGGGACACTTTGGTTAACGCCGACCGCTGGATCCGACGAGGCGATCTACCGATTCCCTTTCATTAAACGACGTATTTCTCATTAAAAGACGACGAGTGGAAGACTTTTACTCTCTCTCTCGGAAACAACGAAAAGATTTCCTCTCGAAGGCGTGTGTGCGTGCAGAAGAGCGGAGTTATCCTGCGGACCGCAATCCCTCTCCGCCGGAGAGCACCCCGGTTATCGCGGCACGTGGCCTGGCGGGCCCGCCGGAGGGGGGCGGTGGGGAGGCCCGGGGCCCTTCACCGCCGCCCTCCTCCTCTGACATAGCCTCACGCACCCAACGCCTCCTCTCTCCCGAGGCTACGGACAACGCACTGACCCGCCGCTCGAGATCGCTCCCCTTCCACTACTCAGCCCTTCTCCTCTGCCGCCCTACTCCTCCCTCCCCTCCTTCCCGCCCCCTCTGAGCCTCCTCCTTTCCTCACGGGGCCACCCCCTCGAATCATGGTCTTTAGGGGTCCGCAAACCCCCGCACTCGCCGCCAGAAGGCCTCTGGAACAACCACCGCCTCCTCCACCTTAGCCACGAAGCGGAACCCTTGCGTGGGGGGGCGGCGGAAAACTCCCCCGGTCAGGTCCTTTCCGGAGGGACGGTGGGACTCCTCCGTCTCCTCCACCTCCACCCCCTTCTCCTCCTCTCTTGCCACGATTCCGAGGACGCCGTCTTCGTAGGGTGGTCGTCAGGCCATCGCACGAGAGATTCCAAGAGGCGAATAGAAACTAGAGCCTGCGTGCGATGGGGACTCCAAGAGGTCCACCAAGTTCACCTTTGGAAGTACTAGGGGGAGATGCGGCCCGCGGCCGTCCAAGATCGCCCCCGGCGCTTGCGCCCCCCGCGAACGCGGAGAGGCCGCCGGGGAACGGCGATGCGGAGGTGAGAGGCAGAAGCGCCGTCGAGTCTTCCTGCCGGCGACCCGAACGGTGGTCGAAGAGGCGTACGACGGGAGAAGACTTTGGTCCTCGAGCTTTGGGACCTCGGAAGATGGACGCTGATGGGGGCCACCGGGACGGTTTCCAGCGCGGGGAAAGGGGTAACCGTCAGCGTCTCGGAGGCCGTCCTCCGACCTCACGTTCCCTATCAAAATTCCAACCCCGGAGAGAGTCGCGGAACCTTTGACCCTCGATACGGAAGACCACTGTCTCGACAGGTCCCCCTTCGGCGGCGGGAAAGAGAGACCTACCACCCCACACCGCGACTATGAATGCGCGAGGAGCAGCGGGTCCGATGAGCGCGAAAGCCCTGCGCCGACTGCCTTAGGCCTAACCGCCCCTCCGCGCGCGCACGCTCTCCTTCTCTGCCCCCTTCACCCTTCTCTACGCCTCCCCCTCTCTCCCTGGACCCCTTTCCGACTCCGTCACCCGGCGAAAGAGAGCGGTAGGGTGCCCGCACCACTCGCAACCGCCCCGCATCCCCGTGGGCAGGCGCTCCGCAGTGCGAGAGGGTGCGACAGGGAGAGAGAGAGCCTTGCTGCGGCTGAGGACCTTTAAGAGATCGCGAGGTTTTTCGGGTTTGTTTTTTTTGCGTACGAGGCGCGGTTGGTGGGAGGGGAAGGAGGAAGTGCGTCCTGGAAAGACACGCGAAGCCTCCCTCTTTCTCGTGCTTCGGACGGGGCCCAGGCGACGCCCACGGGGATCGATCGAGGACTCCTTCGAGGCCCTATTCCTAGAGGGGCCGCATTATGGGAAAAATGGGGTAAAACCCATTTGACACGGCACAATAAAACATCCGAAGATTTGAACGCGAGTTCGACCCCGAGACCCGAATCCCTTTCCTCGACGATGCTTATCCACGGTCCCTTTTCGCGGTCGGTTTTTCCGCCGATACCTGCCCGAGTGACATAGGGTATGACAAGGGAAGCGTATGAGTAAACTGATGCGGTTGGAAAGGATTACGCGTGTGACGGTAAAGGAGAAAGTAATGAATGGTAGTTGAAAGAGTGAGAGCTGAAAGAAGGCGTGTCCGAAATTAAAGGGATCGCTGATTCGGGAGAACGGGTAGTAGAGAAGCAAAACGGAATATTACTATAATTGGTCCGTAAGGGAGAGGAAGCCTGAGAAGGGCCTGATTGAATACAGTTGGTGCTAGATCAAAGAAAAAGGGTTAAACGTGTATCGAAGAATATAAGGAAATGGACGGAAATATGTAGGGATATGTTGGAAGAGAAAGGAATACGAAATGAGAGAAAATGTGATCAGAATAAGCGAGGCTGCTAACTCGCTCGAAACTGAAAGAGAATGGCTATCTGCAAGATTGTATCAATCAATGCACTTCTATGTCTACCCAGAAACGTTTTTCAGAGACTTGAATGCCTTATGAAATCCTTGCTTCCATTTCGATCCTAGGGAATTCAATCAACGGTTAATTAACGAAACCAAGTAAAATCCTTCCCCGTCCGTTGCTCTTGAATCGCATAAAAAACGAAGCCTCCCTTTCCACACAGAGAAAGTATAAGATGCTTGGTTCACCATGCGCAGAAGTACTAAATCTGTCTCAACGATCCTTCCGCCGCGTGAACGTATCGTCAAATTGAGAATATCCCGGACTCTGTTTAAACACTCTTTCATTTAAACACTCCCTTTTTTATGCATTCTCCCACGAGATGTTTCCCCACGACGTGTGAGAGGAACATGGAAGATACAGCTCGATTTGGGGGAGCCTCGTGACGTCACACGGCATTCAAATCTCTCGCCGAGGATTTCGCCAAAGAAATTTGACCGAAATTTCAGCCGTGGGCTTGAGGGAGATAAGTCAGGATTCGCTTTTGTTTTCGGCGGGGGCGCCTTTTTGTCGGTCGAGAGGCGGTTCGCGCGAAATGGAACGCACTTCGCATCCTGTTGCTACCTGATCTCCCGCCATTCAGGGCCGTAACCTAGGTGACTGGCCCAGTCGAACGACCCTGAGAACCCTCCCACGAAGGCGTCTTTTTTCCCTTCCTTCCGAATTCCGCTCCTCATGCATAGACTATTTCTTCCCTCCGTCTCCGCACCTCTCTTTACATACCTCTTCATCCATAATTCCCCAGACCCTTATTCCACGATACTTCCTCCACAACTTAAATTCATCCCCTCTCTTATGATTCCTCCTACACATTCCCCCGAACTTCCCGCGTTTACCTCTACAATTTCCTCCTCACAAATGGCCCTTTACAAATTCACCGGCCGCAGTTCTTTCTCCACTCTCTCCTCCATTTCCCCTCTAAAATCCTCGTTCTACAATCTCCTTTCAGAATTCACGCTCCCTGGACCTCTATCCAAAATTCCCTAAGTTTCCCTTGCCCATTCCAGCATAAAATACCCCGTCTACGTCTGAAGTACCCCTTTGCCGGATCTCCCTACAATAAAATTAATGAATTTCAATCCACAATTATTCAGTACAGCTCTCGATTTGCTAAGGTCGCCTTCGGAAATTCATTAACCTTGAAGTGGGAAGTTATTACCGTCCTTGACACTCCAAAATGGTCTGAAGGTCTCACTTTTCTGGAACATCGATATTTAACACTCCTGCTATATCTTGATATATTTTTCAGTTTGCCTTTTTTAGTAATCAAATTTCTTCCTGTTGGCTGGAATTTTAAACTTTACTATCAAGAGGAGAAGAAATATATTGAATTTCACTGGATGATTCAGACAGGAAGGACGCGAAATCTAGGTCTGAATCTCTTGGAAACATCGCTTTTTCATTCCATCGAAAACACAGAACTTGAAAATTGAAAATCTGCGAACTGCCGAATCCTTTTTCGATTATACGCAGTGCCTTTTTTTGTATACATTCCTTTAAGTTTCTGATTACGTCGTAACATTTACATCGTTAAGGAAGTAATGCGTCATTTCAGTCAAAGGTAGCATTAGGTCGCCCCATCCTTAAGAGTGCCCTGAGATGACTGCCTCACTTACTAACCGCCTTAGGCTTACCTGATTGAAAACCATTTCTCGATCTTTAGAGACCCCTTTACATTACGACTCCAATTATAACAACAATTCTTATACCCCCAACCAAAATTGTTCCCCACAGATCTACAATAGCCCATAAGCCCATTCCCTCAGCAACTACACTTTAAAAACCCCCAGAATTCCCCTCAAAAATACCCCTTCCGACGCCACACCTACGAACCCCATCTACGATCCTTCCTATGATTCTCCTACGCCATTCCCTCCCTCTCTTTCTCTCCCCATTCCCTCCCAAGATCCTCCTCACTTTCCCCTATCGGAGAACTGCCTCCGCATTCCCTTCTCCTTTATCACGCCTTCTCCTATTGCACTCTTTTCGCAGATTAATTTTCTCCCGCGAAGCCCCCTTTCCTTCGCATATATCTCTCCCACCTAATTCCTCTCTCCCTCAATATCTCGCCCGTGAAAAAGTGCAAAATTGAGTTTTCGCGGGGAAACGTCAACGCATCGTCCCAGTTATTGCTCCACCGATTTTCGGACCCGTCTTTAAAGAGTATGGCGTAGCGATGCGGAGCCGTCACCCATTCGAATCTGGGGGAGTCATCAGGGGGTCTTTTTTACTTCGAGGATCGATACAAGTGAGGGAAGACGACTTATTAAAGCGATTGGAGCCGATCGGCACGACGGAGGTCGTGTTCCCCTTTTTTTATTTTCGTTTCCTCCGAAAAATGAGGATTATTTCGCTCCGAGCGGAGACGAAGGAATGCGAAAGAAAATCTTGAAGAATCTAAGACTCATTCCGAGGACGACGACTAAGTGGCCTCTTATGCGCATATCAGTTCCAATCGCCCTTCTGAGAGGTCTCGATGAGGAGACGGTTCGCCCACGGACAGTTCGCCCGAGGGAATGTCATCTGGAGACATTACGCCAAGTGATTTTCATCCAAGAATCGACTCATCCAGAAGACGTTTTACGCAAGGGACATTTCACCCAAGGGATCCTTTTCCAAATTTATTACCTCTAAAATTCCTCTCTATAAACTATTTTCCCAGTATCATTCGGAAATATCCTGAAGGCTTTCGGATTGCTATTAATATCATTACATTAAATCTCAAAACTTTCCAGATAATTAGATGCTTAAACGAAATCGTCTTCGCCTTAACTTGGTGGTATTCCATCACTAAAACCAAGGAAAGTATAAATTAAAAATAACTTTGCACAAATTGAAAAATATTTCGTGGCTTGAAATTATTTGGCCTTATTAGATACTTGTTATTGCCCTTGTGGTCCCGGGTTACACGCCAGATCATTTAGAGCGGTCTCCTAAAGTTATCTACTTGAATTGTTTTGCCGCCTACGCCAAGTATATCTTCCTTTGGAATGAATTATAATTAATTCCAACCTTAACGCGTTTAACACCACTTGGTTAAACATATATTAGGAGAAATGGTGACTAGATGAAATATCTCTGGGATAAATCGTAATGCTTATAAAAAAACCCTCAGGAAGAAGAGCCCTTGGAGAAACCATCTTTAGTGTGAAACTTCTTCAGGTGAAACTCCCTTTAAAAATTTCTCGCCTAAGGGATACTTCATCTATTGGACGTTCTTTCAAAAATGGTTTTTCAGATAGGGTTTGCAATACTCTTTTGTTGAAGAGAAAGTATGCAAGAAAGTGCCAGCGAAATTAAAGCCATGAACATTCTGTGCGATTATAACATAGACTATGGAAACAGATGTTCTTGTACTTTAATTCAAAACTTGGGAAATAGAAATCGATAGAGGATAGCGAGACTTCGTGGAAAGCCAACATCAATAAGAAAGACATTTTTCACAGAAAATTAAATTAATTATTATCAAAAATAATTAATTAGTGGAGTTGGGGAATAGGTCGCAGGGCTTTAAATTTTACTCGTTTTCATTAAACCCGTTCCGATAATTGGCATCTTATTATCTTCCAAATAATCCCAGGTTCGATGGCAGTTTGAGAGCCTTCCGTATGAAGGTTCCTTTAAATCGGCCGCAGAGGTAATTTCGTATTCAAATTTAATTATAGATACTGACTACTCTATTCATCCCAACCCAAATCCTTTTTGAAATAACATTTAGGAAATCATCGATTTGGTAAAATATTCTGTTTTGAAATATCTCTTGGATGAAATATCATATTGAGTGTTTGAGTCCCTGAGCAAAATTCATTTGGGTTCAATTTTCTTGGGAGGACTTGGGTAAAAAGACAATGCTTTCTTAATACCTCCAGAATTTCCTCTTTATGATGAAATAGGATGAGAGACCCTTCTCATGGCCGAAATCCATTGCTACGTAGAATGTAAAAACATCGAGGTTCTCCTACGTTGCATTCTGAGCAAGAATTTCAGTTTTGGCACGCATCCTACACGCTAAATCACTGGTGACCAAAAATAAAGCCACATATTGACCAAGAAAAATCTTGAAGACGCCGCACCAGAAGTGTTAATGCGTATTTTCGCGAAACGATAACATGCAGACAGGCTAGGGTAACTTGGTGCGAAATTGATGGAGAAAAATGCAAAAATACACCCGTCGAAAGGACTTATAATTCATAAAATATTTCTCGATCAATCAGAGCAGGTTAATAAAATCAAAGTGATAGTTTGATGTGCCTTCCTAGACAGTTTGTTTCCCATCCAATCAATGCATTATGTAATATGGTTAATTATCTACAATGCTAACATTAATGCTTAACATTAAACCATCACATACCTTTCACATTTTAATCTAGGTCGTCCTCTGCATCTCCTTCCTTCTCGTCTTCCAATACTTCAGCAGACGGTCCTGCCTCGGTGTGCGCTCAGTCAATACCCCACGTCTTCTCACAGGAGCCTTTTCACTGAAATAATTATTGCTTCCTTTTAAAAATTCCATTAAGGAAAGACAACTTTAAATGCTTTGCGAATTTACCACAAGAACTAAATTTCAGCGATTTGCGCGTATGCGTACATACGAAATAGATAGTGGTTGGAAAACGCAAACCTTTAAACCAAGGAAAAGATATATATTCGCGAAAACTATGCTTGGGATTGCGTTGGTATCTGGAAACTGTTCAGCCCGATAATTCTGTCATAAGCTCCCAAAAGCTGATAGAGAGGAATGTGGCTTGCCTGGCAGGATGAGGAGTGAGGTAGTTTGCCTAGCCAAGTCTGAAATCTATACTCGGAACCTATCCACGCGCAAGAATCACACAACGAGTAACAATTTTCCATATGGAGAAACCTTAATCACTGAAATTATTCACTCATACCACAGTAGCTTTCATTTCACCATAGCCATGATCAAGACTGTGGTAAAAATAAATGAAACATTGCAAAACATTTATCTCTCACCCAAAGCAATTTTTTTAAAATATCAATAAAGCAAGATATGGTATAAGGAGCTACTACAAGGAACTAGCTTCAAACGTTTTGTACGAATTTTCAGGAATTGGATCCGATGTAAGGTAGTGTAAGTTAGTGATGGACTTGATTTATGATATGAGATAAAAAGTAGAGTCTTGGAATTTCAGTGCATTTTCCGCACTAAATGTTTCTCAGGAGTCCCTCGCTGGGCATTATGCGAGCAATGGGTTCTTCTCAGCGATTTAAGGTGCATTCTCATTTTTTTCCTCTCCGATTCTCAGTAGAACCTCGTTATTGCTGTTCTTTTCAATCCATCTTATCTGTAAGATATTCTCTCACCGCTACACCTGGAATTATTCCAAACTTCTTTTCTTCTCCTTCCTACCATCTCACAACCATATAATGCTCCGTGTGCAAGAAATCGGGAATTTATTTCTTGTTTCCAGATAATTTTCTTTTGGAGTCAACAGCTGAAGTATTCTAGTGATTACAATCTTCTGCAGGAGTATAACCTGCAGAAACAGATTTCTTAGTTTGGGTTTAGCAGGAAGTCCCATATCAATCCAAATCCGGAAATTAAACATAGGAAATTCACTACCACTACTTTGTGGCTGCTCTTCATGATGAAAGAGGAATTAAAACAACGTTATCACGGGATTTAATAAAAAACAACCTAGGTTTCGGGGTCTATGACACCTCGGCACGGGCCACTTCGTCGCAGACCCATTTCGGCGCGGGACACTTGGGCGCAGACCCATTTGGGCGCAGACCCATTTGGGCGCAGACCCATTTGGGCGCTAGCCACGGTTATGACCAAAAACAATTTCTTTGTTCGTTAAATTATTAGTGAATAATATGTAACTTCTGATTAGCGTAAGCTATTGAGTTCGTTCATGGAATGGAAATTAGAGGTATATTGTTTCATCTACATCTACATCTACATTAATACCCTACAAGCCGCCTTTCGGCGTGTGGCAGGGGGTGTAAACACCAGTCGAATCTAATTTTTTACTTTAATATTTAAGATGTTGTAAAGTTATGTAATTAGTGTACAACCCAACCCAACATAACCCAAACCCACTCCAACCCAACCCTACCCAAACTTCTATATCTATATATACTTTAACGAACAACGAAGTTGTTTTTGGTCATAACCGTGGCTAGCGCCCAAGTGTCCCACGCCTAAGTGTCCCATTCCCTAGGTTTCGACGCAAAACGTCATCATCAGGTGAATCAGTCATCAGAATTCCATGGGTGGAAAACGTTCACGCAAGTGCAGCTAAATGACCTAACGAGTATTAAATCCTGTGGTAACGTGTTTAGTTTTTATTCCACTTTCATTAAACATAAGACATTGCATGTTATATCTGTCTGTAAATAATTCATCCTGTAGAATGGTTTAAACCACAAATCCACCTCCGAAGTGTATCAAAAGTCTTGAAAAAGATTAGGCGACTAGGTATGAGGATTAGGTATTTTGTTTAATGAGCCAAAAATCCATGGGTGGAAAACCTCCATGTGTGAGCAGTTCAGAGATTCTATAAATATCATTTTTCATAAGATCCAACATGAATGCTAAATTAATACTATTGCTCGGCATCACTCCCAACTCAGCGGTTTTTGGGTTCTTACATCCACGAACGATACCGAGACAAAATCAAATGAAAGATAGATTATTAACTCGTACGACCAAATGACAAATGAAATGTATTCATTCCATCTATAATAAGGACTTAGAAACCGTATGCTAGAATTACAGTAGTTTTACGATATTATGCTTAGCTTTAGCAATTTAATTGATATTCAAATAAAATTGACACAATTTTAGCAATCGCAACAACTAAAAATGGCAGAAAAACGGTTCGACAAAAAAACAAGACAGCAAGTATTAATTAGCGATACTGACATGAGTTTGTTAATGCAAATACGTTCCTCAAATAGAAGAGAATTCTGTTATATAGTTTTATTGGAAAGGCTAAAGGTATGATATTCAGGAATTGAGAGACAACTTCTCACGTAAACTAGGAAAAGCTGGAACAGGTGCAGAGGATTCCGTATTTTGAAGAAGTCCCTTCGAATTGGGAATGCACTTAAGAGATTACGAGGATGATAGCAGTGGCCAAGGAAGCTTTTATAAGGCAAAGTGAGCTAATGGCGAATAGACTGAAAATAAACAATTTAGAAAAACTGGTACCAACCTTGATTCAAAGCATCCCATCGCAAAGATACAAATTATGGACTTTCGAGAGAAAATCTACACCCTATGGAAAAGTGAGTTTTTAATGAAACCGAGTGGAAAAATGTGAGCCCAGAAACAATGCATATTCCAGAAGATAGCGTGATTTGGGAAGATAAAACAGCGTGTTTGTTTATTACGTTTTGTAGGTATTCAAGGTTTGTGAGATGACAGTCGCCTATCGGGGATCTATTCGTTCGACCAACGCTCAACTAGAGTGACACCTCTATCGGTCGACCTCGTTTAACGGACGCTTAAGTTGACCCGGTGATACCGCCACCGACGCCTCGCTTGGCCGACGAAGCTGATACATCGACGCTGTACTTCAACGACAGCAGGAATCCTCCGAAAATGTAAATGTCCCGCAGTCAAGAAAAAATGTACATGCTCATAGTTTCCATAATGCAACTAGTCAACTTGTGAAATAGGGATAATTAGGAATTCCTCCATGACGTCAATGTTTGACGTGTGATGATAATAATCATTAATCATTGAAATAGTACACTTGAAATACGTACAGGTATATTTTTCCTCGAGTTATTAATATTTATACTAACTTCATATTATTTATAGAAAAACCTGTTCAAAAACCTACCTTCCATGATTATACTCTAGTGGTCCTCCTCAATAAGAGGCAGCCGAGGAGAGGAGGTGGCGGTTACTATGCATCCTTGCTGGTTGTGATTTAGAAAGCTACATTTAAACATTCGCACGAATGGCAAGTCGAATGACAAGGCAAATGGCAGGGCAAAGGTGCAGTCGGTTCATTCGTCAATCGGCTCGTTCCTCGCCTTGTCGCTCGAAGCTCAAGTGACAGAACCAATATTTGGAACGAGTCAAATACTTTTGTAGCCATGTTAGGGGCCTCTACTTGAGTGATTCAAGCATTTGGGGAGCGTAAAAACATTCATTCGCGCAGTGGGAACGAACGTTCCCATTGCGCCAATCGACGAGTGACGAGGCGAAACACGAACGAGAATCCATGAATGCAGTATAAGATGGCTAGAAGATTGAATTTAGTTAGCTGAAAGAACTATTGACATTAAATTCATATCACTCTTCGGTTTAATAATGGAAACTGAAGAAAATAAATTTCCACCGAGCGAACGGTTGATTTTTCGCAAAACCCATGCATTTTTAGCACAAAAGCTCACGGAAGTGCTTACCCAATCGGTTCAAAGCAACGAAAACAAACCAAATAGAGAACACGTAGTTTAGGAAGATATCTCCCGTTTTAATCACGGCACGAGAATCTCCGTGGGGATCCGGATCTCTAGGGTAATGGCGGAGCGGAGTAGTCGCAAATCCTAATCCACGTCGGAGTAAATAGCAAACACGAGGCGGACACGGAAAAATGCGAATGACGATAATTGCGGGCCGTCGTTTTTCTCCTGTTTTATTTGGGCGAGAATTGAAAACCTTTTATCGCAGGTGCTATACTCACGCTCTGGTGTAATAATGCCATACAAGGATCCGAAATCTATGCCAAATGGGTTTTATGGAGCTGTGGATTATATGCCAAGGGAAATGGTTTTTGAATCCACGCTGCCAGGAATTGAGGGCCGCGTGCGAAGTTGAGGGAACTACTGAATAAGGAGGCTGACAGAAGAAGTATGACGACGAGGGAAGAGAATAATCTTCTTGTGCAATTCCTTTGTCATTCAGTAATTATTTAACTGGTATATCATAGATAAATTGTGCCTTGAAACCAAACGTCGGCATCAGACCTATTGTGATGTTTCGCCGATAATGATTGATAGTTCAATTCATTATAATTTAAGGAAAGGAAACGTACATTTAATTAAACCGAAATTGACTATTTTTAAAAGGTCTTTTGTTTATATTGGACCAAAAATTTTTAATTTTTTGCCCAAAAAAATAAAAAATGAGAAACGTTGTTATAAGTTTCTTCAGTTAGTCAAGTCGTGGTTATTATCAAATGAAAATATTGATAGATCTTTTTAATATGATTTTTACTTTCTCCATATACGAAGTAGAGAGAAAGTATTGTTTTCATGAAAAAATTCGACTTCGAGATTTCAACGGAAATACATGTTTTGGGGTCCCTAGAACACGTTTTGACCATTTTCGGAATGATGTCTGTGTGTATGTGTGTGTGTGTGTGTGTGTGTGTGTGTGTGTGTGTGTGTGTGTGTGTGTGTGTGTGTGTGTGTGTGTGTGTGTGTGATAGTGGGCGCTCTAACGTGAAAACTATTGGTCGTATCAATACCAAACTTCATATATAGTATTGTGGTGTGTGTTGTCAGAGTTGATTAGTTTTTGAAGTAAATTGGTTAACCGGAAGTCGAGCTTTATTCATTAAAGCTCATTTCCGGTTTTCAAAATATCTCCATAAATATGATATATACGTATATTGTATTACTTATAAAAGTTTTAGATAATCAAATTTACTATATCTTTTATATTTAACATATTATTGTATCACCGGTTGATTACGAGTTATTCGTGAAATACCGATAAACCGGAAGAAGATGATTATGTACTTTGTGGGCGCTCTAACATAAAAACTATTTGTCGTATCAACACCAAATTTCATATATAGTACTTTTATTAGAGTCGTTAGAGTTGATTAGTTTTTGGAGTAAATCGGGCAACCGGAAGTTGAGCTTCATTCTTCAAAGCTCATTTCCGGTTTTCAAAATATCTCCATAAATATGATATTTAGGTATATACTATAATATATAAATGTTTTAAAAAATTTATTTTACTATAACTTTTGTATGAAACATATTTTTTTACCACTGATTGTTTAGGAGTTATTCATGAAATACTGATAAACCGGATGTTGCTGATTATGTACTTTGTGGGCGCTCTAACATGAAGACTATTTGTCATATCAACACCAAATTTCATAGATAGAACTTTGGTTGGTGTCGTTAGAGTTGATTAGTTTATGGAGTAAATCGGTTAACCAGAAGTCGAGCTTTATTATTCGAAGCTCGTTTCCGTCTTAGCAATATTCCTACATTAATCTGATATTTAGGTGTATAAAGTTATCTACAAAAATTACAAAAATGGGTGAAAGGCCAATTTCATCGTTTTTCATTGATCATGTCCCGAAAAACATTATTTATAATGTTTGTGACGTAAAAGATAATAATATATAAATTAATCACTCATCTTCCAAGTTTAGATGGAATATAGAGTTCGAAAATACTGCCGTAGATAAATATTTACATCTTATGAATGGAGAAAGTCATGTGCTGGTCACATCACATTTTTTGGTTATTATAATTATATTATTCTGATAGAAATAGTATTATTATTCTTGTTATTGTTATATACATGTATCTGGTTTTTTTCTCCCTTTTTTGTAAAATTTACAGGTATTACTTTTTTCTTTAAGAACAAGTGCAAAGAACACACAAATATATTCTTTCTTTTTTGTTAAACCACTTACTTTTTTTATGCTTTTTGTATGTATCAGCACCAGCCATCCGTTTACTTTAGTTTGATGGTAACCCCAAAACATGTTTTACCTATGGGGTACCTAATTCCATCACAATGTAGAATAATTTTATTTTTATTTTGTTTGTATTATCTTAAGATGGAATAAATTTATTTATTGTTATTATTATTATAATGTAATCAAGTGCTGAAGCGGTCACTCGATGAAACTCCATCTCCGGAATGGTAAATTAACAAAGTTATTTTGTTCCCTTTCCGATTTAATAATAGTAATGAATATAATGAAACGAATATTCCCTAAGTATCAAGGATGTATATACACTTCGTTTAATGAGGGCCAATGATTGAGAGAAAGTTCAATATTTGCACTGTGGGCTAACATCCAACCGTTCTCAATAACGGTATCTGATAATAATTAAGATGGCTTTGTTAGGCGAATTTTAGTTTTAAAAATTACACTTGCAAAACCCTTTTTCAAATCACGAACACAATCAGAATATGCGGATACATTTGGAGATATTAGAGGGAATCATCACGGAAATAATAATCATAATTTATAGAAAAAATCTGATGTGGCCAACTCATGACTTTCTCCAGATTTATTGAAAACAGAAGCCTATGCCGGTAATATATAAATAACTCCAAAAAAATAAGTGTAACAGGAAAATGTTTCATACAAAAGTTGTAGTAAAATACATTATCTATAACTTTGATCAAATTGATTGATTGATGCAAAAATCGGCCGTTTAAAATGCATTGTGGCGATTTTTAAGATTTTTTTGAACCCCTTCCCGATGGCATGGAAACTTGAAATTCGGCATGGGGTTACATATCATAAATATATTTCATAATCAAATTTTCCATATTCGCTGAAGGTCCTTCGTTTGATCCCAGAGGTCCATTTACATACCTCAATGCATTTCTTATGGAGATAATGGAAACCAATTTTAGGTACTTCCCGGCATGATATCGACTTCAAACTTTGCATTAAATAAGATGAAATTTATACAAATTAAACTGTGCATTCACAGCTACCAATGTATCCTGGGTTCGACACCAGGCGTCTCTACAATCAGTAACTGATCCGATTTTTAGGAATTATTTTGAACCCTTCCCAATAATATAGAAACTTGAAATTCAGCATAGAGATAGAGATCATAGATAATTTTCAAAAACATATTTTAGATTTCCTAGATAGTCCTTGGTTCAAATCCAGAGAGCCATTTACCTTCGTGAAAAATAGGACGTCGTTTCAGGCAGTTGCAGCCAATATTTCTGCTTGAATTTTCACTCAAAGTTAGAGATGGAGATTTTCTGATGTGCTGCATAATAAGTTCAACAGAAAGACCCGGGTTCGATGCCAGACGATAAAATTGCAGAGAAATTTTAGAATATTTTCAATCTTTTTTTTTCTTTTGAAGACCGTCCCGATATGATGCCGATATGAAATTAGTGTTGTCGATCTGCTTGCAGTATGCAAGCTACATTTTACTCGTATTCATATATATACACATTCATAGAGGAAATTCTAACCATGTTCCACAAGTGCCACTGACTTGAAATTTTTACTACGCGGTGGTCACAACGTGTAACCTCCAGAAAAAAGCTGACTTTGAACCTCAGTGTCACGGGTTTGATTCCAGAAGGCCCCAAAGTCCCGATTTTCCCCATAAGGATACATGGTGGGGATTTTCAAAACATTTTTTGAGGCACTTCCCGGAAAAGGAGAGAGCTAAAATTCGAGGGATCGCTAGAAGCCGTGCATATCCAACGAAAATAAGAAAGACATCTTCGAAGATTATCCATGGTTCGATGCTAGGCCAGGGCAAAAATCGGCCGTTTAAAATGTATTGTGGCTATTTTCAAGATTGTTTTTGGATCCCTTCCCGATGACATGGAAACATGACACTCGGTACATGGATAGAGATCATGAACATATTTCATAATCAAATTTTAGTAATTCGCTGATGTTCCTTGGTTCGATCCCAGAGGGCCATTTACATTCCTCAATGCATTTCTTATGGAGATAACGGAAACAAATTTTAGGTACTTCCCGGCATGATATCGACTTCAAACTTTGCATAATATAAGATTAAGTCCTTACAAATCAAATTGTGCATTCATAGCTTACAATATGTCCTGATTTCGACACCAGGCGTCTCTAAAATTAGTAACTGATACGATTTTTAAGCATTTTTTGAACCCTTTCCCGATAATATAGAAGCTTAAAACTTGGCATGTAAATAAAAATCATAGATAAATTTCAAATGCGTGTTTTAGATTTCCTTGATCATCCTTGGTTCGATCCCAGAGAGCCATTTACATTACCCTATGCATTTCAGATGGGGACAACGGAGTCTGGAACTTCCCGGTATGATATGGACTTCAAAATTTGCATTAAATGAGATCAAGTCCTAACATGTTATAATGTCAATTCACAACAGCCAATACGTCCTTGCTTCGACACCAGTTGTTGCACTATTATAAATTGCCACAATTTTTAATATTTATTTTGAACCCCTTCCCGATAACTTTGAAATTTTAAATTTGGCATGTGAAATTTCACACATTGTTAAAAAAGGTGATCTTCTGTTGTGCTACACAGTAAGCATCACCAGGAAGTCCTGGGTTCGATTCCCGACGGATAAATTGCAGCGAATTTCAAGAATATTTTCAATCCTTTTCTTCTTTTGAGGACCCTCTCGATATGATGCCGACTTATCAATATACTTGCAGTATGCAAGCAACATTTCACTCGTAATTGTATATACCTACATTGCAGTCTGACAGAGATATGTATGAAAAACTTCCATTTATGGATAAACAACAACTACCGGTTAACCATTATTCAAGAATAACTCCTAAACAATCTGTGTTACGATAAAATTTTTCATATAAAAGTTGTAATTAAGTCATTTATCTATAACTTTTGTTCATAATTGTATATACCTACATTGCATTCTGACAGAGATATTTAAGAAACAAAATTTTGTTTCGATAAACCGCAACTTCCGGTAAAGCGATATTCACCAAAAACTAATCAACTCTTGGCATTGTTAGGAAAATACTAAATATGAATTTCGGAAATTATCGGATAGTTACTTTTTAAGATAGAGCGCCCACAAACTTTTTTACCACATACAGACAGACACACACACAGACACACAGATAGACATGTTCGGAAAAATAGCGAAATCGAGCTCTATGGGCCCCAAAACATCTATTTCCGTCGAAATCTGGAGGTCGAATTTTTTTACGAATACAATACTTTCTCTATACTACGTATAGGGAGAAAATAAAAATAATATAACATATACATAAATTATGTCAAAAGCAGTTGGCATATCTCTCATAATTACAAACCAATAAATTTAAATGTTAAGATAGTAATTTACTAAGAGGAGTAATATTGAAATTGAATTACGTATTATGAAATGAGTTCCAAAACTGAAATTTGATAACGCTGTGGACCTGCAAATTCAGGCCAAGAGAAGACATAAACTTTAAAGGAGGTCGTAGCATTTACGTACCTGCATATTCTAAACTAATTAAAAATAATCGGATTAGATATTCATCGATATCTATAACTACAAGGAACTAGTACACTCCTGGCCAAAATTAACGCACCACCGGCCGTAAGGATAGCTAGGGAGGTGCTGCGTTAATTTTGGCCAGGAGTGTACATACTTCCAGAGATGATATCTTCATCACCGACTATTGAAATCGAACCAATAATCGGCGTTAAAAAACACCCCAAAGTATGCTCTAGGAATGAAGGAAATGCTATAGTTTAGAATAAACTTATATCTATATGTATAAATGATGAGCTAGATGATTATAAAACGTTTAGCGGTGTGACCTATTTATTCTATTTAAACTATTGATTCCTAAAATAATTCTCTACCTAACTCCATGAAACAGTTTAGTAATAATCAATTTTTTTTCAAAAATCATTGCAAAGGATACAACTGGCATAACATTTCCTGCTCTAATTTATTTCTTGATTCACGACCATTTCTGAGAAAATCAACATTGAAAAATAAACCGATTTTTGCTCACAGTTAACTATCAATCCGTATAGTACATCCCAAAGACGAAATCGAGGGCAAACTCTACTATGGAAATTCTATAAATGCTTCCCAAGAATAAAAAACGAACAAATTCACTGATGATTTTCCGAATGAACACTTCAATCGACACGGACTCGGACGTTTATTCCGGATTTCGCGGCGCAGACGCCTTCACAAAGAATGCACAACGAATTTCGCGACCCCAATTTCACCCGCGTTTTTTCCGGCCAATGTTTTCCACTGCATGGATCCCTATGCCAGTGGATACAAAGCGGCTAAAATGGGCTCAAAAATATATTATTTTTCAGCAGGAGCAGAATGCGTTCGATACAACAGCGAACATACTTTCCCTTGTCACACAATCCGCTTTCGATGTGCACCGCTTATAGAGCATGAGCTGAAATTGAAGGCTGTAATTATGACTAGATGACATACGTCGTTATCATTACTGCTCCAAGAGTTCTATCACGACGTCCCTTCTTTCCTGTTAATAGCAGAACTATATTTCTACGGTAAAATAAATGGTTGAGAATAACTGATAAAAGGATTTTTTCGGTAAAGATCTGTTTATAGGAGCTGCTCATTACAGAAAAACAAGGACTATAAAAATATTAATTCTCATCAATCACAATCAATAAAATATGTCTAGCACTAGAGCAAAACTCTGCACAGTAGTCCCTCGCCAATTCGAGCCTCACTCTATCGTAGTTTTTTAATAAATTAATTACTTAAATAATAATATAATGTGCATATATGTATATGCATAGTATATTCATAAAAAGGTTATGGTATTTGAAATGTCTAATAGGTATGTCTTATTTCCTTTTGTTTAGTCTAATATATTGGGTAATACCTACGTGTGTAATGGTGACAGAAGGATGTTATTTATATCTAAAGCATAGGTTCCCAAAGTGGGAAATTAAGACCCCCAGGTGTCCATATAAATTTGCAGAGGGTCAATTTCAGGGAATAAAAAAGTGGTGATCCAAGATCCAATTTCAATTTTTGAGTGTTTTAGAGTATTTAGAAGCCAGAGATCCCATTTAAAAGATAATACAATCAAATGGAAACCAGATATGGCTTGTTAATAGAAAAATTCAATATTAGGCAGGCTAGGGGGTCCATGGAAAATTAAAAGGGGTCCATAAGAAAAAAGTACTGAAACCTATTGTCTAGAGGCTCTAATAATGTTAAAAGAACGTATTGAGGTCGTAAAAAGGTTTCCTATGCGCAAACTATGAAAATTTTCTTTTTAAATAAAGAATCCTACCTCGCGGGGATTCACCTATCTTGATAGAGTGTGGAATTTAAAAATGAGGGCCAACTATATGTTACTTTCGCAAGTGGTAGAAAAAAAGAATATCCATCAAATATCACGTATAAAAGGCAGGAAGAATTTCACTATCGCATTTAAAAAACCTCGAGTGACAGTTTGTCTCTTAAACCACAAATATCCTAGACTTATGCATTAAATAGAGGTAAGTGGTACAGGGGAAATGTGTGTCTGTTTTTGCGATGTCTGAGGATGTATGTTCGCCCTCCACATCTCTTAGTCGACGTCATGTTTCGCGGAATTTCCTTTACCCAATGTAGGCCATACCCTCCATCACACTCGCTCAATAACAACTGTCTTGTCAAATCTAATGTATAGGTTTTCCGCTGAAATGGTTAATTTTGGGGTTATTGGTCTTGTTTATTCAGCTTGCATTTCCGTTATATCTAATCCAAGGCCTAAACAAGGTTCTTGCTCATTTTTAGATCTCTTTCTCATCGACGCTTGATGTGAGTACTTACGTGAAACGCATTATAAACAGAATATATTTATACAATTAATAGATACAAAGGTAATTGATATTAGAATAATTACCACTGTGCAGTATCGAATTCTCCTAGCACCGATTGCACTGTTTAGCAATAAAACGTATTATAGAGCATGTTTGTGAGGCCTTCAAATATTAATTTGATTCCACCAGCCTAAAGCATAAACTAACCTCTCTTAGATTCTTTGACATTTACGAATCGATATTCTTCGAAAAGCCATTGAATCTAAATTCCTTCTTTGATAAAAACTTAACCGAATCTTCAAGCTTCACCGGTTCCCCATAGATACATAATATACATTCACTTACCAAATTATATTTGAATTTCTGTTTTTCAAATGTATAGTACAATAAACTCATCTCTGGCTGGTTTCGTATACGTTGTGTTTAAAATAATATAAAGTATAAATACAGTCCATAATTGAAGCCCTAACTTAGTGGAAATACTTTATAAAAAGTAAGTAGTCTAAACGGAACCTTGCATGTGAAAATTTACATTTTTTTCTTCACTCTTTAAAACTTTTTAAAGAATGTGAACTTATCGGATACAATGGCAAATTTTGTAAAGTGAATCAAATGATTTATGTATGGAGAATAAAGTAAGCTGTTTTGATGACTTAAATGAATTTAACATTACTGCTAAAATATCAATTCAACTTTGGAGTTGGATTTTGTTAAAATCTTGTCGGAGAATCTGAAAATTGCTATGAAAATGTCACAAAATTCACCTACTAGGGTAATTGGGTGATTTACAGGCATTTATATGTATCACTCCACGGCAATTAAATATACTTACTTATACGCATGCCGTAAAGTGAGCCGATTAGCCACCTATAAAGTTTTCATTCAACAATCAGTAAAGAGTTAAATCCTATTTGTACTTATCATACCTTCATACCACGTATTATAACAGAGTGTAATACATAACTCATAAAGCTGAGAAAAGTACTATAACTATATAAAGTATATCAAGTCTTAATTAAGGCGAGATTGAGATTGAAAAGTCTCTTATCCCATCTAAAATTTCGTTAATTTTAATAAAAACATAAATAATGTGTAAGTGAAAAGAGACAAAGTTAAAAACTGGATGTATGGTGGATGTAAAATAATCCAAGATAATATCTTAGTAAAAAATCTGATGTGGCCAGCACATGACTTTCTCCATTTATAGGATGTAAATATTTATCTACGACAGTATTTTCGAACTCTATATTCCATCTAAACTTTGAAGATGAGTGATTAATTTATATCATATTATATATTACGTCACAAACATTATAAATAATGTTTTTCGGGACATGCTCGATGAAAAACGATGAAATGGCTAGTCGCCCACAGCGCCCAGAGCGATCACGAAGTACATAATCGGTAACTTCCGGTTTATCAGTATTTCATGAATATCTTCTAAACAATCAGTTATGCAAAAATATGTTTCATACAAAAGTTGCATTAAGTTACATTTTCTAAAACTTTTATAAATAATAGTATATACCTAAATATCAGATTAATGGAGATATTTTGCAAAACCGGAAACGTGCTTTGAAAAGTAAAGCTCAACTTCCGGTTAACAGATTTACTTCAGAAACTAATCAACTCTAACGACATCAACCAAAATACTATATATGAATTTTGGTGTTGATACAACGAATAGTTTTCATGTCAGAGCGCCCACAATGTACATAATCAACTATTTCGGTTTATCAGTATTCCACGAGTAACTCTTAAAAAACAGTGATACAAAAATATGTTTAATACAAAAGCTATAGTAAATTACATTTATAAAAAAGAATATACCTAAATATCATATTTATGGAGATATTTTGCAAAAACGGAAATTTGCTTCGAGGAATAAAACTCGACTTCCGGTTTACTGATTTACTCTAAAAACTAATCAACTCTGACAGCACCCACCACAACACTATATATGAAGTTTGGTATCGATACGATTAACAGTTTTCACGTTAGAGTTAGTTTCACGTTATCACACACACACACACATACAGACATCATTCTGAAAATGGTCAAAACGTGTTCTAGGGACCCCAAAACATGTATTTCTGTATACTAAGTATACGGAGAAAGTAAAAAGACCCGTTTCAGGGAAACGACGACAAAGAAAGGTGTGAAAAACCAGCCGATATATATTTAAGATATAAATAATATAAGATTTAAAGAAAAGATGTGTACAACATAGGCATTATAAAAGCAGTATTTTCACAAAATGACAAGAGTAATATCGAGAACAGGAAGCATTGCAATAATCCACTGTGAGGAAATGACAAATATCACAAATAAACGTAAAATAAAACATCCAAAAAATTAAAATCGCTTAGGAAATCAAACATACTAAATCTGCTTGTCGTTACATCAATGAAGATTCATCAACTACTTAAATTAAACACTTGCCAGTCTATATATATATATCAAATTACACAAGGCGAGTACCATGTCTTTAAAAGTTTACATTTAGGGACCACTCTTTCGAAATTTTACCAACGTGAGTCTAAAAGGGATGCACCCGCGTGGTATCATCCCAAGTCTCGGTAAGGTGTGGATTGACCTGAAGAAGTTCTTCGTAACGGCCCAAGTTCCTCCGATCAGAGCGCGTGTACGACCAGAGTAGGAGGATTATTGCCTCCATTTCCTGTGATTACCGCCGTTAAAACGGAGAATAAGAATGAACGGGATCCAAACTCAAGTGCTTGCGGATTAAGAGACGCAAGGTGTTCTTCATAAAACACGATGGCTGAGGGTCCGATGGGAACACACGAGCGAAACTCTTAAGAGGAGGAAGAATAAATATGGAAACGGCGTAATTTTTCTCTCATTTTTACCGAACACCCCGCAGTAAAGAAAATAGATCAGGACCGCTCTGACAATACAAGCGAATCAGCAGGGGGTCGTCCATTAATCACGTGATGTTTTTTTTGCAACTTTTTAACCCCCCCCCCTCTCCCCTGGTGATGCGTGGTGAGATTTTAGACTAATCCCCCCTCCTACCCAAAATCACGTGTATTTTTTGGTACAGAGTATCTAAAAATTTTCAAAAGATTATCTTTAAATTTATTAAGATTAAATGTATTTGGCATTCTGTTTCTATTATTTTTCGTAAAAGCTTTTAATAATTATTCTCTTCACAAAAATGCTGTTTATGTTTATTACTTGTAACACCTTATACGTAATTTGTATTACTTATAATGATGATAGTGATATTTATGCTTAAAATCCAATAATTTTTTATATTAATTTCCATATTTTGGATATTTTATACTTATAAAATCCTATTGTTTATTGTATTTTATACTTTTAAATTCTGCTATGTGATATTGGTGCTGTGACATTTTTCGCAACAAAAGGGTACATCCCGTTGAATAAATAAATAATTACAGGTATAATCTAATTTAATTCCGGAAAATTAAGCACCGTGATAAAAATGTCCAGACAGACATTAAGGTTGCAGGTTGTTTCTGACTGGCATAAAATAATAAATGAAAGGTGTAATCATGTGAAAAACATATAATTTGACTGGTACATGAATTTAATTGAACTCTGACCACGTATTAGTGATACTTTTTTCAACACTAACAAGTGGATAAGCAACTTGCAAGTCAGATGTTGGCACTGTGCTTTCTTGAAGATCAACGATGGTCTCATCAAGTCACTCGGCATCATCATTTTCACGCACTACGCAAAGATTCTCTCTCGATCGTCGTGTGAGGATGCGGATCATTAAATTCTTTTTGAGCCACACTAGGTTGTTTTCCCTTCTTATACTCTGCAAATAGGTCTTTATACAAATCTCCTAGTTTAGACATTGTTGCATTGTTTTAAGGGAAAATATACACGACAACGATTTACGCATGTTTTCGGCGCCAAAACCACGAACTTATTGGCGACTGGAAAGCCGTTTTTCTGTTTAGAAATCGCGCTCTCAACGAAAAAATAAATACACGTGATATCTCATTGCATCCCCCCCTCCCCCTTGTGATATTTCGTGATATTTTTCAAACCCCCCCCCCCCTTTTTCGAGCCTCACGTGATTAATGGACGATCCCCAAGGGTGCAAAGTTTTGGAGTTGGAGAATTTGATTAGAAAAACAATATCCTCTTTTTTTTAGAACTTGCGTTTTATGGAAACTATCTTCGGTAAAACTTGTAGCAAATATTGACTTTCAAAAAATAATAGTTTCTGGAGTTATTTGGTGGAGGTTCTTCATGATCGAAGAATAAAAGTCACTATTTCCACATATACTTTAACTAAATATTGATTAAATTGATTGACATACAACATTATCACGTGTGATATTGCACGGCAACGAAACCCGATTTGTGTTATTAAAGTATATGTGGAAGTGGCAAAGTGACTCTTATTCTCTGATCTATGACTTTCAGATTTCATTTGAAGATATTTATGCTCGAAAAAGGAAACCAATATGTAAATAGGAAGCAACGGGTTATTGAAACATACTCGATATTCCTTGGTCTTTACATCATAACAATCAAAATTCGTCATTCTCATTGCATCGCAAGAAATTTTCAACTTAATTTTAACTTAAAACGGTCTAATGGCTCCTCGCTTAGGGTACCAAAATACCTTGGGCTGTTCAAGGTTATTTCTAATCGTCCCACATTTTTGTACATACATATAGATATTTTCTCTATAAATTTATATGTTATATGTTGTGTAAATGTGTTTTGTATGCGTTTGGCAGGTAAGTGTATATCCTACTCTAAAATCCGCACGGTATGGGCTAATAAGCTTTGTGACCAATGCGTCTCGCCAGTCTTGAATTATGGAAATGAAAATTGGGTGTTCTATGACTCAATAATACAGCGACGCAAAACAGCGAATAGACTAACGTAACTTTATATGATTAGAATCACAAGAAGAGACATGTAAGGCAGCACCTGGGTAAGAATGATGACAGAAGTGACAAACTTTACAAATAAAATAAATTCAGTGAAATGGATGAGGGTACACCATGTGGTGTGAAACAACCTCAACCTCCGGACATCTACAGCTCTCCACTGTGCACCAAGAGATGTGAAGAGACCGAAAGGACAGATGGAACGGAAAAATCATCAAGTACCCAAGGGGTATCATGGAAACGAGAAGCTCAAAACAAAGAGAATTGGAAAACGCTTTGGGAGGCCAACATCCGCCAACAGAATGCCAACGGCTGATTTTGTATAAGCGTTTGTGTTTGTATACACACACAGGATATTCGATAAAAGATACTGAGTTCGAAATTCTGCACTTTGATGAGAGTGATATTTGCAAATAATACTTTCAATTGAAATCTATGGCGTCAAATCTCCCCATGAACCTTTCAAGTTAAACAATTACTCAAATTAAAAACTATTCTTAATTAAATTTGACCTAATTGTGATACCTCTTAGAATGACTGTGAATTGTAATCAATTATATTTATTTACTATAAATTCCACCGAAGTTAGACATAAGTCTGGTGGCAGCGTATTAAACAATTAAATGTTACACTGATGCATAAATAAGCCATAATTTCAATTAAACGTCAGAAAGAAGTGCGTTACTGTCTTGAGAAATAACTCATGAATAATATTTTTATGTTTGAATTTGTTTCTTTAGATGTTTTAGTTATTTGGATGACAAGTTTGGAAATCCATTCATTTTCTAAAATAATCCATTTCATGCAAATTTTACTCTTGTCCAATATAATTATCCTCATCATAAAAAATACTATAAATAGCAGATACTGATCATATGCGATATCTGTGTTTCCAGAATCTTAAAACTGGATGTGTTCTATTTAAAACCATGTTAAATTCTACAAGAAGAGGTATGACACCTAAAGAAAGTTCTGTATTATTATAGCCACACTTTAGTTATCAAACAATAAGACAAAACATAGCAATTTTATAAAAAATTTATGGATGTTATTCTAAGTGTAGCTCTTTTATCCTTCAATAATTTAACAATATGAGGTCATACATGGGGAACCAATTTATTTATCTTCTACTTAATCTAAAGAGCATAATTTTAGAGAGAATAATTATATGCGCACATGTTGAAAATCCGATTTAGGAAATTAAATGACATTAAATTTGAAGAATCTTTGAAAATATATCCAATAATAATGAACGATATATAATGAAGGAAATAACGTGTCCCAATTTTTGTTTTTTGGTTTCTGTACAAACCCTATCCTTGATAACTGTTCAGTAAACCAGAATTTAGTATAGAATTCCCAGTATAGAACCTATGCTAAAAAAGATTTCATTGAAAATAGAATTTCACTATTGTAAATGAAAATGAAGTAAAACTATGTTTGAGGAAAGTAAAGGAAAATATATCACAGCATCCAAAGAATCCTTAGAAACAAGGAAATTTAGCTCATATCAAAAAGAAAACAGCACGCTTTAGCAAAGAAGTGAAACAGAAGAGCTACGAAAAGAGACAGGCATGTATACGGTATCGGCCGGATCAAATGGATGAAGCGAAGCAGAAATAAAAAAGAGGGGCACCTACACGCGAATTTTTGGAAAAAGCAAAATTTGCCGGAGGAAACAAGGAAAATGTACAAATAAAATTGTGCCAAATTATCATGGTCAGCAAAGCAAATACGGAGACCCATGAGAAACTTATGAAAGGAATGAGACTAGTAATTCAATATGAGCACATTAATAACGATGCATCATATATTACGTAATATTATTCAATGGGTAATCCAAGGAAATGAAGAAGAATCAGTCCAATACATACCAAATGTGACAAAGAAGAAAACAACAACGACACAGAGGTAGACAAATTTAATTTAAAATATTTTGATAATTATTGCTTTAATATAGCACCTTATTTCTAAATTCTTAAATCTTGCATCTAAGTATAGTTCATATCTTAACTAGATAATTTAAACATGACGGATTCAGGTGTGACTTGGTGGAACTTCTTCATAATAGACGAAAATAAACACATTAGAGTCTGTTTCCATGTATTTTCACCTGAAGATGTTACGCTTAAACGTTATTTTTTTATCTCTACTAAGTTGGTATTTATTTGTCTGCGATGGATCATTTAACGTCGTTAAAAAAGCTACGCACAATAAAATAACTTCCAAAAAGGCGTAGATTTCAATTTTCAGAGCGTAAATAGCGGATCGAGCCGATTGGACGACGAGCGGCGAACCGAAACTGAAACTATGTCGAAATGTCGTAATTCCATTGAACTGGAACGAAAAACGGAATAAAAAACATCACGCTTTGATACCCTGTTTGATAATTACAAAAATAATGCAAAAATATCATATAGCATAGTAAAATAACATACTAATGATCTGAGGCATAAAAGATTCCATCCTTCGAGAATTAAAATTAGAGGTAGCCAATAAACCCAAGAGAAAACATCTAATAGAACAAGTCTAAAATTAACAACAAGAAAATTAAAAACGAAAATTGTAGTGATTACAGAGAAGAAAAGCAGCAAAGATTTAGACGAGGTATATCCTTTACCCACACAGTATTTATCGTAAAACATCAAAGAAAAATCAAAAAAGATGCCAGCATATTTGTATCTAATAGATTTGTAAAAATTATGAGTGTGAGTAAAATAAAAAGCATACCTATATTATGGTAGAAGCTTACCTATGGATACGATGAGAGACAGTTAAATTAAGTAAATAACAGAAAGACCGTAAGGGTGAAAAGACCAAATCATCTCAAGGAAAAACGGACTTGAAAAAAGTCTGACAGGGCCGGGAATCGACCCTGGGATCTTCCTCTAACCGGGAGGCTGCCTTAACCATCTAGGCTACCCGGCCAGAGCAAGGCTTGCCGGCCCTGTCAGACTTTTTTCAAGTCCGTTTTTCCTTGGTATTTTTCCTGGGTGCACACCCTTATGTGCAAAGTACCTTTAACCCTTTCCTCGTAGACCAAATCATTATCTTATGAAACAGACATAAGTGAGGGTAATTTTCTGTGCCCATTCCTATTTAATGGATGAAATGGTTGAAAATAAACACAGAATAACTTACAAAGGTATTGAGATCATATGTTATACTGACGACGGCACAATAACAGCAGAAAGTGAGGACTTGGAAAAGCTGTTACAAAAATTTAATATTAATGCCTTAACGTTAAATAGGCTGAAATTACTGAAAAGTCAAAACATGAATAATTTCTTGGAGATGGATCAGTTGTGAACTGGTAGTGGGAGGAATTAAATAACGAGTGGTGGAGATGAAGTATCTCGGTATTAGGACGACTATTAATTGGAAATGGGAATGAAGCTCGATAAACTGTAATAAGGTACGTAAATGACATGATATAAAGGAACCATTTTTAACGACAAAGTAAAAGAAATAACTAATAAAAAAGTTGTTAAATTTACTAAGTCCAACATTTCTGAGAACAGACAAGATCAGAACTACAAAAAATCACCATAAAAGGCAATTACTAAAGAGCAAAGAATAATAGTGAAAAATAAGTGTGAGATATACAATACAGGCATAGCTAGGAGATAATGTAAACACGCGAACTTGAAATCGAAAGAAATGGTAGAGTGAGTGGAAGCAAACGAATCTTAAGAAAATTGGAATCACTTATGATAGATTGGATCTTCTAAATTGCCCAATAAGCATTGAAGAAAAACACTATTTTATTATACGTTAGAACAACCATTAATTTCTATAAGTCAGAAGGAATGAAAAGAACTATAAGTTGAAGATACAGCCATTAAACATTTTGGGCAATTTAAACGTTTTTCCTCCCGAGTATACCTTTATTCTCTTTAAGACTACTCACAATATCCTGTTCAAATAATTAAATCGAATCAGCTCCTGAATCGAACCCTGTTTTTCCTCCAGCTAAACGTTTTTACAAGATCCCTCCTCTTACCTTCATCACAATTCTAATTTCATCTTTTCAATTTTTACTCTCCCCCTAAGCGTCCCATCTATTAAATTTATAAATTATTCTTTTTAATCAAAATCCATTTTTATTTATTTTTAGCAATTTAATTACACCCTATATTGATCCTTCTTTTAGTTTTTTCATGTTAAAAATCCTTGTTTATACGTACATCAAACAATAAGCTTGCAATGTTATTTTCTGTTAATAATATTTGAATGTTTACTCTTGAGCGATTTCAAATCAGATCAGTACATTTTAATTTGAAGCCCAAACATATAATCGACGATGAATAAAGTCATTCGTTCGCTCCGAAAGACATCGCGAAAATTTAAGGAAAACTTGGGCCTCCGCAGACGAGTCGGGTGCTTCATTTTGGCCGTGGGAGATGTAAATTATTGACAACCCTGATAATATACAATGCATCGCCTAATGTATAAATATAATGGATCGCGTGTTAATATTGGGAGCGTTTTACGTACGGTTACACAGAATCCGCATTGCAGGCAGTCTTTGCACCGTTGTTGCATAAAGGCCAATCGGAAGGGTACGATTGGTCGACCGCACGCCCCGGTGACCGTGTTTGCACCTCGACTGGAAAAATTAATTGCGGCTCTTAATTGCGTTCCTCCATCACCGTTGACGGAATCCAACTGAGGATTCCTCCGAGTAACAAACCTCGGGTTCGCTTTTTTCGCATGCAAATCCTCAAAGAGCCGCTGAAGGACACATACTAATTCGCGCGGATGAGATAAGCGTTCGCTTCCATCGAATAAAGGACATTGTTCCCTTTACGGCAGGGGTCTACCGTCGGAGGCCCTCTGGCTATACCCGTGTGGCCCACGTTTCTAAGGAAAATAAGTTGACGGACAGTTGCTTAGAAACAATCGCTCGCCGGACTGCTATTATTTGATCGGATTACAATCATTACTAGTTTGCATGCTACTGAAATTATATCCGGAAATGTGTGGAACGATATATAAATACAGAGATCAAATGCTTTGTTCACTTTCATCTACTTATCAGAATGCGAAGGTAATGTCTTTCATTCATTGCGCGCCTCTTTAATAACTTCTGGAAGTCGTGAGAAATATATCATTAGCTTTACAAATGATTTTTCATATATATTTAAACAAAAGGTTTGAGCTCCCTCACATCCAAATAGGCAGCGGGATTGGCTTTGTTAAAAGAGGGCTGAGGTTCGATTTCAGGTACGAGTCGATGCGGGAAGCCCACGTACGAAATTACATAAGCTATCTTTTCACTTTTAACAATAATTATGATTATAGCGTTAGTTAGGTCTCACCTTGAGTATGCATGTAGTGTATGGGACCCCGCCGAGAAATGTCATATTCGGGATTTAGAAAAAGTTCAACGAAAGGCGATACGATTTGTAAAGAATTGCTACGATAAAACAGCGAGTGTCACTAAGATGTTACAGGACGCGGGATGGGAATCGTTAGAAGATAGAAGAAAAATTCAAAGGATAAATTTATTAAATAAGTTCAGAGAAATTAAGTTTACAGATGATGTAACTGATGTAATGCAACCCCGCTGTTATATGGGCCGTTCTGATACTGCCAGAAAAATTAGGGAAATAGATGCTAGAACGTATAATTTCAAATATTCATTTTTTCCTAGAAGTATACGCGAAAGCAACCGTTTAGGAAAATAGAGTCAAGGTGCTTGCACCCCCTGCCACACGCCGAAAGGCGGCTTGCAGGGTTCTTACATAGACATAGACATAGACACATCATGTCTTACGACATGTGTCTAAGACACCAGTGTGTAACCCGCCTTACGTAATCAGCTTTCGATCTACCTCTCAGATTTGTAATTAGATATTACTCCTTCCAATATATTTTGTATGAAGTTATTATGTCAAGGTAAGTATCCCATGAGCTTTGTTATTCCTGTCTGTTTTTAGCAATTCTGTTTCCGTCATACCTTAATTTAGCACTTTCTCACAAAAATTCAGTAGGAATACAAAACGTTACCTTAGTAATAACAAACAATTACTTCCGATATATTTGGTTTGATTAAGAAAAGGTCTTCTGGAACTTAAGGCGCAAAATTAAATAATCTCCCAGGATTTTTTACCTCCAGAATTTAAAATCTCCCAGAATGAATCAATCGTAAGGTGACAACCCAAAGAGGACCTCTTCTAACGATTCTTGATATTCAATCACCTATATCTCCATAAGGTGCCCCTAAAAATTTACACAGATCCGCATAATGCATTCTTAAAGGAAAAACTGGGAATTAAACGCTTTCTCGGATAGGACCAATGGTGGCTGGAATAAATTTCTCACTTTTTCAGGTGAGTCTCTGTGATATATAAAGGCCGAGCCGATGACGTCTATTGTTTAGGTTGCAAGTTTGTTTCCTATATCCAGAGAAGTGTCTAATTATAATAGATATATGTATCGACGGTGAAACCCTTACATACAGATGGAGCGCAATAATGCACGAGACAGATATAATTGGCATTGAAACCCGACCCAACCTAACCTAACCCAATCAATGCCTCAGACTTTACCGAATCATTGGGAATGCATCTGTGTTTAACATGCCCTCAAACAAAACAGTACCTGACGATCAACTACTCCAGCGCGTAATTCTTCCGGAAAGCGACTGCAACGATGGGAAATTGTCCGGCTATCAAACGACCAAACACTTGGAAAATCAGAACTCTGTAAACATTCCTCCAGAGTCTCTCTCTTTGTGTTTGCCAGTTTGCGAAGAAGAATGCATATTCTGATCGATGTCTTTGAAAAGCAAATCAATTGACATAAACTCCCATCACCCAATGATTAAAGTTGCAGCGATTTTAGATGAATAGCTTATGAAAAAAATACTATCCGTCTTTGGTGTTAGATACCGGTAGGTGAGTCAAGTCGGGTTTGAGTTGTTCTTTTTACCTTTTTGAGAACAATTACTTTTACACACGCTGCAGAGGGACTCGATAGCACATCTATGAAGGGAAGTCCAATCCTACGACTCGAAGATCTTTAAACAGTTTCCTCTTTATAGCTACACTGCAGGGCATTGAAGCGATATAATTGACACTACATACTATTGATAAAGTAATTGATCTTTTTCAATATTATTTTCATTTTTTTTAACTGTGAGAAAGAGCTCGAACCAATTACAAAATGAAATATATTGGGTGAAGTTAAGTGCATTAGGTTTTATTTTCATCTTGACAAAAGAAATCTCGGAAATAAAGCTTTTCTAACTGAATAGCACAAAAATATAGAAATATTCATTGAATATAAAAATGAAAAAGTACTTTAAGCTGTAATAAGTGAAGCAACAAAATTCCCCGTAAATAAATTCAGGGCAAATACAATTGAAATAAAGAATGCAAAATAAATAATTTTTAGAGTGCGACGTAGTTATAATTGACGCCTCTATTATCCATATGAGAGTAGAAAAAGAATCAACCATTGAGAATTGGAATTTATGGAAGAGAAGCGTTAAAAATTGAAGCCGAAAATCAAAATTAAGTTATACTCTCTCAAACTTCTCTTTTCTATTCCATATACGAAGAGCGTATTGTAAAACGTGATGGGCAAAAACTTCATAATCTCCGCAATTGAAGAATTGGTCATTAAAGGGCGAGAATTTTGTATTTTCCATACATTGCTGTCACCGATAAAAGGAACCAAAATATTCCTGATTTATTGTTTTTCCTGCGGGGAATTCGAAAATTCGACAGTATTTATCAATCGCAAGTACGTGGAAATGTATTCTTTCTGAAAAGATTCTGCCAACTTTGAAATCAGGCAGTTGAATATTTGTCAACGGATCCTCCTGAAAATTCGAATTCACGTTCTCTTTCGTGAATTTTGTAAAATCTAATTTGGCTCAGTGAGAGGGCGATATTAATATATTCAATTGAACAGTGAGAGTATGAAGGACTAGATGGAAAAGGAATTTTAATGGGCCTACATGTTCTCCATTTAATAACATCATCTTTTTGGAGAAAATTATTATCAAAACACTTAACGGAAAACATGTAACTGCGCAAGTCCTTGTCATGAATTTTCACATATTTAAACTCTTTTTTCATTTATTTGTCGTATATTCATCGTTAATATTTTTATTTTCCAAGCTAAATAATTTTGATGTGCTAAGCACTTGCTATTGAATAATCGATTATTCCATATTCAAATGACTTAATTTAAACGTTATCATTTTTGCAATATCTTAAAGTAATTCTCAGATAGCTTAATTTTCTGTATGTTGTGAAGAACATCGCCTCACTTGTGGCCCCTATCAAGATAAGGTTGCCCACCTATGATACATAGAGTTCCGAAGTTTGCATGAAAGAGAATGTGGAAGAGTACGCCGATGGACCAGATAAGGAATAGAAGTCACTCGAAAGTATTGGAAGCAGTATGGTTCAGATGGGAATGATTCAAAGGAAAAAGCAAAGTGGGTCGTAAAAAAAGGGTCCATGAGATGGGCGAAAACCCAGGACACAACGAAAGATGATTATCAGGGTCGAGATCAAGGCCGTACCGAAATAAGAGGCGGCAAAGCAATAGCCTCAGGTGACTCTTGCTTGCGGGTGCCGAATATAACCTTGAATATTGTAATACTTTTTATTCGGTGATATATTAGAAAAATAACAAAGTGAGTACATAAAAAATAAGCAATAGTTAAGTAAGTAGTATATCATGGTCAAAATTTGCAAGAAAATCGGTAATAAAACCACTATTCTGATCAAATATCAAAATATAACATAAAGTTGGCACTGAATTTTAAAATCTTCAGGACAGAAACTTGGACCAAGGACCGACCGATAATGATAGATTATGATCTATCTCTATATTACCTATCTCTATCTTCTAGGATAATTATCTAAAACGCAGCAAAATATGAATATTAGAAAAACCATAAATGAAAACAAAGTGAGAATGGTGGTAATATAAAAAAATTGTGAGAGGAAAACCGTTTAAAAAGTTATTGAAGTGAAAATGAAGTATAAAAATTACTTTTCTAAACTGCTACCACCAAATAATCAGGCAAAACGTAGGTGGAGATAAAATGGACAACGACCAAAAGATAGGACGAAGAAAGCTCACTAAGATATGGATAAAAGATAGAAAACGAAGATTTAAGAAATAAATAAAAATAGGACGCGGCTATATACTCTATGAACGCGCTATCCTTATGTATAATTTCCGAAGAGTCCGTCCGTCCCCCCCTTTATTTCAGAAACGGTTTGACTTAGGGATTAGAAACAAACTGCATTGTGGTTCTACGAGTTAGAAACCCCTAGGAAAACTATTCCCTTTACTAAGAAAGCCCAGGTTCGAACCCAGGAGTCCATAATACGGTTCCATAAGGAATACACGTAAACTTCACTTCTATCGGTTGCAAGGCTTATTTCTTTTGCAAAATTAAATTAGAAAGAATCGTTGTTAAAAGTCGGGAATGCTATCAAAAGAAGGTAAATTAGATAAAGGTTCTTATTTTAGTCGTGGAACAGCGATTTCGATTAGAAATTGCCAGTATTTTGCTAAAACAAAAGAAATATTTGAGAGCTTTTTAAGGTTATAAACAAGTCCGTTCCCATTAACGACGAATGCGGTTGTTGAATTTCCTCATTAGAACAAATATCGATAATTTAGGCCCGTGTTGACGTCATGATTGTTTATAGCAACGTTACTATTTACAAATGATTCTGCTGATTTGGCATTATAGCGTGTCAACTAAATTACCTTGCGTGAAATCTGGAGATTATTTGTATACTCCCTGGTAAATTGAAGACCTTTTTTAATGTAATATTCTGACTTAAATTATAAAAAATTTGATTTACGACATTGTATTTCTGCGGTCAACGGAAATGATTAACCTGATTAAGTAAGTGAACGTCTTTCTTAATATGGTATTTGTTCTATTTGAGGTGTTGAAATACAAGTGGTGAGGTAGCAGAATATTGAATATCACACTCCTGACTGAAAAGGTAAGGCGTAAATATGTTTAATTATTTGGAGAATGTAAATAATTACAAATATATCAGTGCGATAATACTTATGAGTAATTATTACTGTCAATTACGTAGCATTGAATTATATACAAGTTAGAACTGATTTTCTAAACTTAGGTCCGGTATTATAACATATAGTTAGACGCATCCTTGACTTGAAACTTCACGTAAACTCTAAAAAAACGTATTTTTGTCGATATTTTAGCCTTAATTGGTATTTAACTCTTAAAAGCAACTATGACCGCAATGCATCATGAATGTAAACAAACTATATGGCGGAAATTTCTAGAGCTAGCCTCTCGCCTCAGTTGGTTTATCGCTGAAAAATAAGTTTGTTTAGTGGTTTTTTCGGTTAAAAATCCTCAAAATATTTTAAATAAGTTTGTCTGTTTCCTTTAAACAGATATTTCTGGTGACATTGCCTTTTTCTTTTTTGTAAATCATATCACAGACGCTAGGTGCTGTGAAGTATTTTTTTATGATTCAGATACTTCAAAAGTGTTATGATTAGTTATAAATTGGAAGTGAAATGAATTTATTTAGTTTAAAACTGCCGATTAAAGTTACTAAAGATTAAATTATTGCATTTATTACTGATGAAGTATAAGCAGAACTCAGTTTCTACGAAAACGTAGATGAATTTGACATAGTTAATAACATACATACGAGTATTGTCATTAACTTATTGATTAGCACAATTAATCATGAATGAATAATATAATTTACCTATGTTTTTAATGGAAGTGCTTCATCAAGATATAACCGTGATTTTGAAAAGTGGCCATCAAAATTTCGATATTTTAGTATGTTAGACTTTCTACCAGTATGTTAGTTAGGTTACGTACCTTAGTTAGTATTATTGCAACCTTCTATGACGATAGTGTGTGTACTTTACGCACATATAAGCGTTGGAGATTTTCCACAATGACACTAAGTACGCGTACAGGAGATTTAAACTTTAGTGGATTGAAATATTGTCTCATAAGTAATGTACGGTATCGGTAGAATGGGAGAAATGAGAGGCATGTAGTGTTGGAATCTATCAGCAAAGATCTGTAAACATTCTTGGCTTTCTACAATCGTATAAGAGCCATTGTAACTGTGTACTTATTAATATTAAATGCATACAAATGAAATACCTACAAGTATATGCATACTTATATACTATCCAAACATCATAAATTTCGTTCTCAATCCGTTTTCCTAGATAAAATCTTTAATGCGAACCAATATACAAACCATAAAGGCATCTACCTAAAGGCTGAGAGGGTCTTCTACCGGTCAACCATTAGCTGCTAAAATCGTAGGAGAGTATAACTACATATATGTTTACTTATCAACCCCGTTGAATTTCAACGAGCATTTCCGCTTGTAATAGTTAATATCTCAAGAAGTTCTTATGCATTCAAGTTAAGACAGCATTGCCATTCCTCACCGTTGTCGTGATATATCTGTCAATTTTAATAATTTGGTAAGAAAATTTGATTGTCAGTTACATCTCGCCTCAGACAGCTATATGTATAAAAGGCCCTAACTTACTTACTCACTTATTCAAACCTAAAGATAATCTCCCAATCATTCCGTGATTTGCAATAATACGTCACCGTTATACCATAATATTTCACTCGATTTCTGGGGTGCCAAAATAATTTTGCATTATTTAAAAAATGGAAGAAGATAAATTCAGTTATGTATGTTTACGTTAAGGCCAAAAAATTACACAATTTATCGCAATGTAGAATTCCATCGCCTACAACGTGAAGTAGAATTAAGAACTCAATTTTATGAATATTTTATTTAATAACGTTCTCTAAACGTATGTCGGAAATACGGATTTTTATTTAAAGAATATTTTGCAGAATTAATTTTGTTGTATCATGCTTGTGAATAAAATAGCACTCCTTAGTCAATAATGACCATCTATCTTCTTTAGACAAAGTTCTGAATTAGATATAATAAAATGCTACGTTAATTATATAGAAAATCATTTCGAAGGTGCTATAAACATAGCTCTAGGTAGGCTAGAGAAAACAGTAGGAAAAAATCATTTAACGAAATAATATATCAGGTTTTCGTTGTGTATTCCGTTGTAGGCTTTTGAAATCTTTGATTTGTGTTTCGCATTAAGTTATAAATCATCCTATGTACTCAATAATAGGTTTTATCTTTTTAATAGTAAATTTTAACGAAAATTTCAGGGTCGAAAACACAGGGGAAGACCATAGTGAAAAAATATAACATGAAGATCAATAATGTTAAAACTAAACTAACTGTGCGAGATAGACAAAAATATGCGCAAATTACGGAAACGATATAAAAGGGAACGTTAGAGTAGGCTAATGAATTTACTTATTTCAGAAGCTGAAACCCTAAAAATGAATGAAGCAAGAGAGAAATAAGAGATATAATAAGTCTAGCAAAGAAAGATTTTAACAAAAAGAAATGTCTCTTAGCTTCACACGATACATGTACACACAAGAGATAATGTATTTCGAAAGTCAAACTTAAAAATTAAAATTAATTTACTGATATTAGCTCAGTAGTTACAATTACCTTCAAACCATTCATTTATAACTTTATACATTTTATATCCGTCAGTGTTTTTTAATTTCAATGCAATTAATGACAGCTACCTATCCTATGCATGCTTTTGTAAGTCCTTGGATTAATACATTTCTATTATCAAATACATAGTCCGGTCGATGCAGCCTCGAATTTCCAGATAAACGGTTTTTAGCCATACTCTTCATTTCATTGTACAGTATTCCATTTCTGTCTTCGTCACTTTTAGGCGGGTTACACATTGGTGTCTCATACATCGTGTCTTACAACATGTGTCGTGTCGTATGAAATTGAATGCGACATGTATGTTTCTTGCGTGTCTTTTGTCTTTTGCATGTAATCATCAATTCATACGCAGAATGTACAATTTGTAGCCAAACCTTTTCTATAAAGTTTGGTGGAATAGGTGCTCTTAAAAATCATTCTTCGTTGGCAAAATATAAAAATTCACATGATGATCAGGTTCTGAAAAATTACACAATAACATCTATTTTAAAGAAAAAGACAGTAGAGAAGAAGAATTGATCACAGCTGCGGAGGTTACAGCCACGTCTCATGGCGCAAAGCACCATTATAGTTATAACAGCCAAGATTATGGGAATGAATATCTCAATTTTTTTCTACGATTCATCTATTGCGAAGAAGTAATCCTGTGGAAAAACAAAAGCTAGCTGTATCTTTGAAAATGTTTTAGCTCCAGCTGGCTATAAAATCCTAGTTTCTAGGTAAAAAAAGCAATTATCTTTCGTTAGCCGTAGATGGTTCCATTAAAGGAAATTCAACACTGTTTTCTGTGATCGTGCAATATTTTTGCAAAGAGAGTGGTGTAAGAACAGGACTTCTGGATTTTTACGAATAAACGAAAGAGGATATTGAATCAATATCAATCAAATTAAAACCAATTATTCACATTAATGGTCTTGATTTAATAATATATTCACTTACTCTGCGGACAATGCATCAGTTAATTACAGAATTCATACATTCGTTTTTTAAAAGGTGAAGTAGTTCCAGGATTAGTTAAAGCTAACTGCAAGTGCCACATTTTACACAATTGCGTACATTTTGCATTTAGAGCACAATGATTTTAGGAGGAAATTTTTATCTCAAAAGTTTATTCTGAATTCTCGTCTCATCCGAAAAGAACATCAGAGCTTAAATCGATCTTTGATTTCTCCGACCAGGAGTACAAAGAAATTTTAAAGTTTTTAATTTAATTTAATTTTAATTTTTACGTTCCACATATATTTGGAAAGCTTTTAAGTTTGAAGATGATGATTCATTAACTTTATATTACTGTTTGTTTTTGCAAAATATTACGAATATTTTTTCCAGTACTTAAAAAATATTGGAAGGCAGGTACACATCCTGCGTTGAGATACATGAAATTATGACTGATCAAGAAACAAAATGCCAAACAGGAAAAATGATAAGTTTAATGGCGAGAAAACTTTGGATCGTTTAAACTTTGTGGATGATAAGAAGATAATTACATTCGGGAATGAAGTTAATCACTTTTTTGAACGATGTTTATCTAATTAAGATAAATGATATGATGAAGAAAAATTGGAGTTTAAACAGATGTCGATTATGACTTTGAGAAAGCCTATTATATGGAAAGAATTAAAAATCTTATGTGAATCACTTCAAATGAATTTAAACATTGAAAATATCTACGATGATTTTTGCGTTTTAAGGGATTTGCATGATCATCTGGCAGACATTAACAGAGTGGACCTAAGTAACCTAGGTAGAATATTACAAAAGAGAAAAATAAAATAATTCTGGTGAAGAACGTATGAAACTGTTGTCGTTTATGTTGTCGATGCCAATTTCAAACGCCACCAGAGAGAAAGATCATTGAGTATAATGGGACGTATTTTAACTGAGGAAAGACAGAATAAGTAACAAGCTGTTTAAGGCAGAATTGCTGATATTTTACAATATTAGTTTAGAATGTAAGAATAATATATGTTTCTTTAGATTAATCCAAAAATATTGTAAGCAGCACGGAATCAGTCAAATTATTCTTTTATTGTAGTAAAAATACTCTTTACTACTTTTTGCTATAAATATTAAAATGTCTTTAAAATTTTTATCTATTGTGATAAAAATATCCACTATAATTCATCTCCATATATTAAATACAAAAATGTATCATACTCGTAGATAATTAGTTGTGAATTTACTTTAGTTTGCTGTGAATATTGAGAACAATAAATATGGATATTGTGCATGCTTATTTCCTTATATACCTTTACGTTGACAATCCTCCTGATTGTAAGTTATTTAAGTCATATCACATCTTTATAGAAAGATATTTAGAAATATTTTAGAAGTTTCTAGGTGTCCTAATTTCCATTATTCCGTTAGGTAGAAGCTAGTTTAAGTATGATCAAGTAGCATAATTATGCTGTTTATCAATGATGAATATTCATTATACGGTAGTTGAATTATTTTTAAACTTAACCTCCCAGAATTTCCTGCTCTTGGAAAGGGAAACTCCCGGAATCGACCTTTAAGGAGTTGGCAACCCTAACTACAACTCGTTGCTCGGGGATGTGCGCCAGTGCGCATGCGCCAGACGGGTTTGTCTTAAGACATGTCTCACCAAACACCGACCAACCGGTCTCGCGCGACACGTGTATGGAACAAGGATGTCGTGTCATACCAATGTCTCGCGCAGTGTCTAAGTTCCTCTTTAATAACACGGGTTGTATTTGTTAAGACATGTCTCATACATCATGTCTTACGACATGTGTCGTAAGACATCAGTGTGTAACCCGCCTTACGTAATCAGCTTTCGATCTACCTCTCAGATTTGTAATTAGATATTACTCCTTCCAATATATTTTGTATGAAGTTGTAATGTCAAGGTAAGTGTCCCATGAGCTTTGCTATTCTTGTCTGTTTTTAGCAATTCTGTTTCCGTCATACCTTAATTTAGCACTTTCTCATTGTTGTTCTATCTGTTCATCGAATGCTCGTGACGCTCTTCCAAAACCACTTTTCTGCTGCTTCCAGTTTTTCCGTTTTATTATTTCTTTACATATATATATATATATATATATATATATATATATATATATATATATATATATATATATATATATATATATATGTTTCATATCCGTATGTTAGCACACTCCACACAAGAATGTTCAAAATTTTCATCTTAGTAATAGTATAGTTATTTATCAGGGGACTTCCTAATTTGAAAGTATGTCATCGCTAAACCTTTTCTTCTGTCGACTCCTGAGGATTCTGTTACCCAAATAGTAGAGGTCTGTCACCTTCTCTACCCTCACTCTTCTAATAGGCACTAATGTTCGTCATTTATCCTTTTCCCTGCCTTTCTATCACCAGGATTTGTTTTCTTTGTTTCTATTTCAAGTTAAAATTTCAAGAAAGTTATATTTAAGATTGACATAAACTATAGGATGGACTAACATACGAGGTATGTAAAAAACTATGAGTGTATATGGTTTTTAGCACATGCAAAACTTAATTTCCTCCAGTACTTAACAGAATTCTAGATATTACCGTATATACTTGTGTATAGGTTGAGTTTTAGGCATATTTTTTATGGTAAAAAAAGTCTGACGTAGTTAAAAATCGGCTTGTAAATTCCTCACTAGCTCAATTAACAATTTTTTTCCAATTTTCTCCACAATCGCGTGCACTACGTCGGAAGTAGTCGGATCAAAAACAAATAATTATGATCGGACGTCCTGATTTTATTTTACCAACAGCTGCTGCATTTCCCACCTTAGGCTTATACTAGATTCGATTAATTTTCCCAGTTTTAGAGATAAAATTAAGTGCCTCGGCCTACAATCAAGTATATACAGTATATTAGTAAACATGAAATTCTATGTCAAATATGGGCATCGTTCGGCATATTCCACACGAAAGCAATAACCACGACGAAGTGATAAGAGCTCGAAGAATAGCAAATGGAGCGAAATATTTCATTCGGGACGTTAAAGATAGAGAGTGGGAAGGCGTAAGTAGGACGGAGGAAGTGATAGATGAGAAAATTCCCGAGAGAAAGAAATTCTGAAGAGTTGAAAAAGGACAAAGGAATGACCTGGACTCGTCTTCCCTCCCCCGAAAACTGAAACTTAAGAAGAAACGGAATGCGATGCAGTTCCCGAGATAAGGGCGGTCGTATGATTTTTAAAAGGGCGAAAAGAAGACCACGATCGATCCATGGGGGGCTCCGAGGGGGGCCTCCCTTCTCTAGCGCAGGAGACCTTGGATCATCCGGGGGATATCCCACGGATAATCCAATCGACGGATTATGTGCAAAATTATGGAAAAATTCGTAAATCTAGTTCAAAATTAACGTCAGACACATATTACAGTAATAAGTGCGGTATTACCTCGTCTATAACAACAGTCCCAGAAGAAAGTTACGTGGGGAAGAGAGGCTAAGAAGAGTGAGGGTAAGAATAAGATCACAAAGAGAGGGAGTATCGTAGTCGATATTTGAAAGGAAAAATGTAGCATCTCTTTTCTTACGAACATATAGTATTTCCACTTCCACAAAACATCGCCTGTGTCTGTGAATTTTATAAGTATCGTAGTGTTAATCTTGGAAGATCCAGGATTCAAATCCAAGTCCTAAATATGTGTCCGTTTGCTTCAATTGCTATGATCTTGATAGTCTAAGGACGGTTGATGATGGGATGCTACACTATATAAATACTAAATGGGAAGCACACTTAAATTTTTATTTTATAAAATTCCGTAGGTCCCCCTTATTGTTTAGCTGGAATAGGTTCTGTGGCTGGCCCCCTGCGATCTTTTATGCTGATCATTGAATTCAAAATTTAAGGCACTTTCTTATAAAAGATATTCACTTTCCGAACGGGTTCCTACGATCTTCCAAATCTTCCTGTTAATGTTGGTCATTGGGTACAAAATTTCACAGCAATTACTCATAAAAGATATGTATTATCGCGACTGCGTACAGTATAGATGTACTCTTTTAAGAAGAAATAAAATACTTCTCCAATCTCTAATACACTATCAAAGTAAAGGATAATAATTCTGGTACGTTAAGGATCAAACGAAAAATCGAGGCGAATGTTTCTGTTCCGGTATTCAAACTCAAAGTCAAGTAAATCTTTCGAATAATCTCGTTTGAATCGCGTGAAAAAAACTAGAACATGGGTTGGAATGAAGACCCCGCAAATCTGATACAAATTGGGTAGTTGTATCGGTGTCAAATCATTTAAAAAGAGGATAAATAAGTACGTTAAAATTGAGCCCACTATGTCTCCATTAATATAGCGTTTACACACTTTAATTAACATACAATTCAGGAATCGAAGACAGCAATAATATCGTGGTAATACGTCCAAAGAATATTCTTGAGTCTATTGCAACATGAAGTATGATTGACCACCTAAAACTACTCCAAACTTGTAGAACATACTATATAAATACTATATGAATACTTGAATTTTTATTTTAAGCTTTAAAATTCCGTAGGTTTATTGTTCCGCATGTCCTTATTGTTTAGCTGGAATAGGTTCTGTATCCCCCTTATAAATGAGGATTTCATGATTACCAAAAAGGGGGAAACGGTCTCTGATTTTTAGCTAAAAAAATTGATTTTTAATCAATCAGATTGGGGTGTTTGTGTAGCAGCGTGGAATCAAGAAGCAGCAGCGGAGAAGGAATAATGGAATATGTGAAAATTTATTTCCGAACTGTTATAACTTCTAAAACACATTGTAATTAAAAGATGCTAATTTATTTTGCACTCTCATAATCCGAATCGGCAAAATTTATCAAAGCAATGACAAAAATATAAGCTCCGGAAAGTTAATATGCTGAAACACCCTTTTTGAATTGAATTAGAATATTCAAAACCACCGGAGATGAATTAGCCAAAATAATACCTGATTTAATGCAAATAGCCGATTTTAACTCAAAAATTAAAGATATTTACGTGTTTATAATTGAAAACTATCGCAAGGACTTGAGGAAAACTGCACAAAAAACTTTAAAGCAAACCCTCTTGCGGGCATTTGGCTACTCTTTGGAAGACCTTGTTGTAAGCAAAGAGCACAGAAAGATTTTAGGTCTGCATACTTCATAGCGACCGAAAATAAGTCTGGAAGCCCCCTAAACTGCAATGGTTTAAACGGCGTGAGTGAAATGATCTCCGGATTATAGTTAGATCCAACGCTCACCACCCAACTTAGGGTTGGCAAGGGTTGGGAAAGCTGCTGCGGTGTTTGAAACCCACCTCTGATGACGTAGGAAAGGGGTTTTTTGTACGGCGCAGACGGATTACTGGTTGGCGCCCGCGCGAAGAATAGTGTCCGTGACCTTGGGAAGATGGTCACAACCAATCAGATAAAAGATTCCAACCCGCAGTGAGACAACCGCCACTCTCCTTTTTTTGCGGAAGAATGGATACTCCGACAAATAATGAGGATGGATGCAATACGATTCTTAAATGCGCAATACGATGAATGCATAGACTTTATGGGGAAGATTCGACACTTTCTCCGTCGAATACGACGATCGAAAAATCGATGTGAACGAGAGGAATGAAAATTGCATGGAAGAAACATTCCATGCAAAGTACACGAATGGTCGGATTAGAAATTATGTGAAATGGATAATGTTGCAACGCACAGATGGGCCTATTGAATGATGAATTTCGATAAACAGGTTATTTGCGCTAATCAAAGACGGGTTTAATTCTTAAACAATCCTATATCTTTGGACCTCCACAAAGAATATGAGTTGGTTTGACCCTTTATTGGCGAGGTTAGGCCCAGGTGGGCCTCTCTTCCACCTATCCTCGTATGTTGATTACATTTAAACTTATTAAAAACTCAACTTATTAAAAAATACAATAAAAAGAGAAGGGTGTGGGAAAAAATCTTTGCAACTGACGGTTGACTAAGAAAAACCCACGTTGCGGGAAAACACCCACAATATGAGCTCACTTTGTACACTAATCAATCAATTAATTAATGTGACAATGTGAACACAATATGAGCTCACTTTGTACAATAATTAATCAATTAATTTATCAGTGATGGAAAAACAATAACACATCTCGTTTATATTTCACAGTATATTATATTTTTGCATATACACATAAAAAACAGCAAGAAATAGTTGGAACTACGGTTTCTGATTGCATTCATAATGTGCTGCATGGTGAAAAACTCTAAATCAGGCGTTTCCAACCTGCGGCCCGCATAACCGTAAAATAAACGGTACTGATATAAAAAAACAGGCATTCAAGTCCACATTAAAATTTTATGTCCTTATGTTTGAAAAATAAACGTTGTTTTACTATGCTCATTTGTATTTGGGTTATACAGTGAATAAATATCGTATTATATATTCTTCTTAACTGAAATACAGAAGAAGTAAAAACGTTTTCTTCTTAAGTTTGGTTAATTCGAGGGTTTCCTACATTAGTAGGTCCTTTATTTAGGATCTAGGTTTAGTCCTTTCTAGCCCGCGCACCTGGGAAAATATGCAATGCGATTCTCCGCCACCAAAAGGTTGGACATCCATCATCTACTGAGATTTGCCTGTAAATTACACTGACCGAAGTCCATTCGGACCCTCATCTCATCTAGCATTACCTATCAAGAGCAAATAGGGAGGAATGAGGCCTTTTTAGGCAAGATGAGGAGTGAGGTAGTTTTCCCTTGTTTTCAGCATGAAGTAAGAATGCTATAAGTGGATTATCTCCACGTTTGTGAAGCACAATGACTCCATGAGCAACACTTTTGTTGGAATTTTATCAGGAGATACGTTAATCAGTGTCGTTATCCAGCGTTACGCATACCTCATTATCTTTTATGTCATCACAGCCATGAACGAGACTTACAAAAATAGATGAAAGAGTACACAGTAAGTACACTGTTTCTATCCTGTAATTGAGAACAAATAAAAAATTTTCAATTCATCAAGATATGGTAGCAGGAAGCTAGAATTATAAGAAACGCAAAATTTGAAATGAGTCTTTTCAATTGAAATTCTTTTGCAAGCAGTCTCCATTTTCCCACTCAAAATAATGTATTAGAAAACGTATTAGGCGATGATAAACCTAGGTGTTTACATAATGCAATCAAATTGAAGTCGATGATTTGAAATCCATTTGTTATATAAATTTCATTACACAATATTCCCGGTAAGGGGAAAAATATCGTCTTACATACCTACAAACATGATATTGATGATGAGAGGCCGGAAAGGATGGACATAAAATTAACGCTTCATCCAACGCTTCCTTTTCTCAGAAGAGGATTTTCTGGATATAGATATTTCATCAAAAAAATCCACAATTGAAATCATTATCAAAAGCTGTTTTCTCGTTACCTCAATTGAATATATCTTCCCGCTGAAATTTTATATTATTGCCACTAAGTGGTTGCAGAGTTCTCTCCTAAAAATACAGTGCATTTCCATCGTATTACGAATAAATGCAGAGATATAAATCGAGAAATTTCCTCCCTCCGCCGAACTTCTTTTCGTACAGATGTAAAATAAGAGAAAATAAAATAAGCGAGTATCTTACAATGATTATAACAAATCTCCTGCTATATAGTGCCTAATATCGTTCCACAAATTCAGTTGTTTATAATAAAGGAAAAAGCAGTAAAAGTATACATGTAGATGGCATTTCTGAATATGAAACATGGCAGGACACGTGTAACATCGAGAAGCTTAGGAGCAAATACAACAGCATTACGAGAGTGCTTTTAGAAAAGCATAACCTACGTTGGGCTTATTATTATGATACCGAAGGAAAATGTTAATGGAAGCAGATCACAAATAGTTCACTCAGTAAAGGATAACAAATTTCATTGCGGTGGCAGCTAAAGGTCACGGTGTATTACCATGCAACGTTAGAGAATACAGGGACTTTGGTAGAGAAATTTAGTTGTGGGTAGTGACATTCTATCAGCAGTAGGTTGAACCCTCATTCCCTCTATCATAACCCAAAGAATCAGAGTGGGTTTGCCTGCTAAATTGTTTGTAGTACGAAAGATGACTTCATAAATTTCGATGAACAGCTCTTCAATTTATTACTGAAACGGAAATCGAAGTAAATAATAGTTTTTAGTTTCGGTTGAATTTTTAGAATATAAGTTTTTCGATTAAGTTCCGATTTCCAAAAATAACGTCTTATTGGCTTCGGTTCATTTCCCGTACAAGGTCCTGATGGAAAATGAACGTCACAGAACCGACTGAGGGAATCTTAAAACAATTGTGTTTTCCACGTTGGTATGATAATTTAAAGAAGAATGATATAGGAAAAATGACTACAATAGAACATGCTGAAAATGTGATTTCTACGACAAAGAGAGAGGAGAGAGTCTGAGATGCAAATTAGAATTTAAAAGAAATCTAAGGACGTCTAAAGCAAAGCTTATAAACCCCTTAAAGGAATATCGGGAGAGATATTTATGTAGATATGTCAGTATGTTTTTGAAGCAGGGTATTGATCAGTTGTTGTATTCGGCTACGGTTTTCGTTTCGGTACAATGTAAACGCAACATTTCTGTTTATTTTCATCCAGTATCCACTGTCGAACAGATTTTCCTTGTAATAAATATTAAATATTAATATACATCTGAAAGTTTTAAATTTTTATCAGAATTTTAAATAAAATTAAATTTAATATTCAAATATTAGAATGGAACCAGTGGCGTTAAATGAATGATATATAAGTCTAATATTTAATTCAGTTCAGTTACAAGTCACCACTACCCACGATTAGCACATATAGTACATTTTAACTTAATTAGATGCTAACCGGAACTCGGTGCAATCTCCGGTTTGCGTCAGAGTATTCATTTCTCCAACCGAGATAGATTTTTAATCCGCCAAAAAATTCACTCGGGTTTCTTTTGGTTTCGGATTTCGGTTCGCTTCCGGTTTGAAGCCCAGACTTCTAGTTATTGATGTCAATCCGTAGTTTTAAAGATTCTCGATAACCAGTCGCTCTCGATCGAACTAAGCGTTCGATAGGTCGATATGTCTATGGCCTTCGATAAGTCGATATCTATCTATGAGTGCCTAGCCAACGATAGGTCGATAATGTTCCATAAGTCGATAGCTATCGACCTACTCCTTCACGTGAGATTATCTCTGATATAATTCTGAGACGCAGTGAACGATTCCAAAAGAAACGAAAATCTCCGTGAAATTTTATGCAAGCTCGAGAGAGTTTTTCCGATAAAGGAACGAGATAGCCGCAATCACAGTGTTAAGGAACTAACATGCCGAGCAGAAGGAGGCTGAATGGAAATCAATACTATTAATTAGGAACCGAAGCATCCTTTTTTTAATCCTTTTAGCCATCCGACGGCAGCGAGGTGACCTCAGCCGGTCCATCGGATTGGAAGCTGCGAATGCCGAAGCAAGACGTCTGCTTCCCCAGACTCGGAAGGGGCGGGGGAGGGGGTGTTCCCTAAGAATTGGAGCAGGCGGAGGGGGGAATGTTTTTCCCCTTTTTAATGTTGACTGCTGGAAAAATAAATGGCCTCGCTCGCTGCACCTCGAAACAAAGTAACGAGGTTTTTTCTTTATCTCTCTCTCTCTCTCTCGGAGAAATTATTCCCGGCCGCTCCGTGCGAAATGGAGATCGCTTCGTTTATCAAAGTTGGCGCCATCTCATTAACAACTTTGTACGCGCGATTCATTGAGGAAAAATTAGAGTTCTCAAACATACGGGAAGGATGTGTGATATCCAAATGCGGAAACCGTTGAAAATATGGTAAAGGAGAGCTATCGTCCAATTTAAGAAACACACATTCTCAACAGTAAATTATTCTACATTAAATACTGCAGAAGAAATTTTACGTTCAACTCCCCAATAGCTAGGATCCTTCACCTGTATACTCTCATAAGTAATGTTGACATACACAGTGAGTCCTTACCTGTTTTCAAGAATAAGTGTACCGAAATTTTGTTATACTCTGTATAATATATGCTGTAGTGCAATAATACTTACTATTTGTATGTGTTAGTGTTTCCATTATTATTTTTTTTCTTTCTCTTTACATTTTCTGCAATCTTAATTCTTATTTAGGGTATACCTATTTCTATGTATGGATTTATTATTTTGTTTTTTTTTATTTTTAGTTGTTTTCGGTATTAAGTATTTAGTCATTTTGTGCAATTTTAATTCATATTTTTTATAGCTATTCTATGTATTGATTTATTTAAACACTAATGATTTGCATATTATGTGCAATTGGGCATATGCCCGTAATAAATATTATTATTATTAAAAAAAGATGCGAACGCAGACTCTTTTAATCCTCGTTAATTTAGTACCCAACTCTCCAATTTTCTCAGAAATGCTCCGAATATATTTCTTCTCAACCGAATATATATAATGATTTCGTGCTTTCCTGCTGAAGGTATATAGCGGAATTTTCCCAAGGAAAAACGGACTTGAAAAAAGTCCGACAGGGCCGGGAATCGAACCCGGGATCTTCCTCTAACCGGGAGGCTGCCTTAACCATCTAGGAAAAGTTCTGGTCGGGTAGCCTAGATGGTTAAGGCAGCCTCCCGGTTAGAGGAAGATCCCGGGTTCGATTCCCGGCCCTGTCAGACTTTTTTCAAGTCCGTTTTTCCTTGGGAATTTTCCTGGGTGCACGCCCTTATGTGCAAAGTCACCTAAACCCTTTCCTTATTTGTATATAGCGGAGGTTCTCTCGGACTAAGAGAGCATATATGTATTTATTTTGTCTTTTGACACAGGATAAAGAAAAATGTATCTATAATTACCTTTGCCACAGTCTTGATCATGGCTCTGTTGATATAAAAGCCACTGAATTATTCTTGATTAACTGCACTGATCAAGGTCTCTCCTTATGAAATGCGGAGAAAAGTGTTACTCTTAGAGTCATTGTGCTTCACTTTCGTGGACATTTTCCTCTCAAAGCATTCTGGCTCAGTGAGGAAAGCAAGGGCAAGTTACCTCACTTCCCATCTTGCCTAGTAAACCCCATTCCTCTTTACAAGCTCTTGGTAGTTTATGCCAGAGGGGGTGGGGTACAAACCGGTATTAGAGTCTGTGTCTGTCAGTAAAATATTATAATTTGATTATATAATACCACCATGCCGGCAGGAGGGTGCCAAAATGGGGAATGGGACATTTCTGCGCGGCCACTTCGGCGCGGGCCACTTCGGCGCGGGACACTTCGGCACTGGCCACTTCGGCGCAGGCCCCTTTCGGCGCAGGCCCCTTTCGGCGCGGGACACTTCGGCGCGAGCCATGGTTATGACCAAAAACAACTTCGTTGTTCCTTAAATTATTAATGAATAATATATAACTCGTAATTAGCGTAAGATTCGGGTAGGGTTTGGTTGGGTTGGGTTAGGTTGGGTTGTACACTATTTAAATAACTTTACAACATCTTAAAAATCAAACAATAAACTTCTAATTTCCATTCCATGGACGAATTCTATATCTTACGCTAAACACAAGTTACATATCATTCACTAATAATTTAACGAACAACGAAGTTGTTTTTGGTAATAACCGTGGCTCGCGCCGAAGTGTCCCGCGCCGAAAGGGGCCTGCGCCGAAAGGGGCCTGCGCCGAAGTGGCCAGTGCCGAAATGTCCTAGACCCGCCAAATTGCCCTTCAAATAATGCAATCAAGTTGCGTACACTATGGTCATATATCGATGTAGAATAACATTTGACAATGAAAAACGTATGGACTTAAGCTATGGTGAATCACTCGGCAAGTTAATCTAGATGTATTAAACATACGAATAGAAGCCATGGAAGGAAATCTTGAAATCAAATTTCAAATGAAAATGTATTCTTAAATGTAAAATAGATTAAAACTCACGAAATATTGGACGTCTGTTTAAATTAAGGGTATCAAACGAATAAAAATGGCTGAGAAAATTATTTTAAGCCTCTAATGACCTGAAAAAATCAAAATATTTTTCAGTACTCGTACCTATATTTACAAGCAAGTAATCCTTGAAAGCTAATCATCGTATAACTAATGATTATCTTAAAACTCTGAGATTATGTGTGACATTTTTTATTTGGTTGATATTTATTTTTCTTAAAATAGTATAATTTTCAATTAAAATATTATACTTGTTCGATCACATTACTATAAATTACTTCATAGAGCAAACATTTATTTCTCATTTAAGACAAAATCAGAATTATTGATATGAGAGGTGTAATATTAGTACATACGTCCCAAAGTTAGGGCCGTTAAGTCCAGATCTTAACTGTACTCATTAAAATTCACCTTGCGTCGCTCACATATTCCTGGATTCCTCAATCAATTATTTCCAAATCGGTGCATCAACATTATCATTTCCTCGAATATTAATTAGAAAAACCGCAAAAATTCGAGCATTTTTTTGGAAAATCTGATTTCCAATGATATCTCTCTTTCGAAATAACTCTTCAAGGTTGCAGACGTGATTATCTAGCAGGCTTTGACTTTCTAGAACAGACGAAACTGATAACTTAGTTCACATTTTCGGCTGCGTTAACACATGACTTGAGTCAACTGTTTGGGGGAAATTTTTTGAACATTTTCTCTCAGCGCCCGGTGGCTACCATCTCTTCCCCAAACCATAAGGTCTTATAAGAGAAAATCACTCCTTGGGAGATGACAAACGGAAAGAGGCCGCTAAGTTCAATAAGCTCGCGATAACTGAGTAAAGAGAAAGAATGGCTCGTGAAACGTTATGACAAGTGCTGGAATGCCAACAGAGACTAGGAAGCAATGTGAGTGACAAAGCAGGCGTTAGGAGAGTTCTGCAGCACTTTCTTAAGTAAAAAATGGCCGAGAATAAAAAGCATTTCAATCTGGTCATTCTGTCCCTCTATTCTTGGGAATAAAATGATATAGTTTATTATATACCCGAATGAGCTCATGGGGTATCGAAATAAGTATTTTCATTGATATAGCTCTACATTACCATCAATTATCTTCAAATTTTCATATAAATCCCTTTAATATAGAAAGACGGCATTATTATTATGATTAATGTAAGTTAAAGCTAAAGGATCAAAGGACTGACATCGGCAAGTATTCCTTAACCCTTTAAATGCGTTTGTCGACTATAGTACACGAAAAACGATTCTATGAGTCAGGATTTAAAGATAAGTCGTAATAATGTAATGAAATACATGTATACCTCTCTTAATGCTTGTAGTGTGTGGTTGCATATCCAAAAGGGGAAACGTGCAAATAAATCGTTATGAAAAGTACATCATGAACCAAAAATAGGGAAAATAGATGTACAACTATCATATAAAGGCTAAAAAATAAAAAATACCAAATTTTGGTGTTTAAAACTTTCATGAACATTTGACATCGCAAGCGGAATCAAAAAAAATCTCTTGAAGTAAAAGGGTTAAAGAGTGGTATATAATCATAACCAAAGAAACAAAAAGGAGTTCGGATGTATATGTTATAGATTATTGTAAAATAGTGGAATGAATGTGAAGTATTGGTAATATATTTGTAAACTGTAAGTGTAAATATGAACAATTTGACTAAATGATACATGGCCGAGGACGAAAGATGAAAACTGACTATGTAGTAATGGTAGTAATGAGTTAAATGGGGTGATTATGTATTTGAGTGTGTACCAGGGGAATGTTGTTCAAATTAAGGCTTATTTTTATTTAATTATGTATTATTCTTTACGATTACAAATAGGCCGGAGGGTAGTCATTCGTGTGCTCGGGAGGGATAAATAATATAATCTACCTGGTATTCACCCCAGTCGGGAGGAAAACCCCCTGAAACCTCCCGAAGGAATTACGTATCACATATAATTACAAAATTTAGAACGATCATACAATATTACAAAAATATAACAATATTTTAAAAATTACAGCAATATTACGATAGAATCACGGAACCCTTTTAATTCTACTGATAAATACACTGTAAGAAGGCGGAATAGGTTCGAATACTTCTTTAGGTAAATTGGTCCATTCTATTACGCCCCGTTTAAGAAATGAACGCTTGAAAACATATGTACCCTCTGTTTAAGAGTAGCGACTTTATGATTGTGCGTTCTGTGTATTGTTCTAGACAATGGCTGGGGCTGCTACCTGAGGACAGTCAAACAGCGGCAAATAATAATGATAGTAAATAAATAAATAATTCTCAGCTGTAACGCCAACCCCATCCTCATTTTTCCCCTTTATATAAATCTCCCTTTTCCCTGGTTCTGAAGATGATGCAATGCACCTAAACAGGTCAATCCTTACGCTGTTAAATTTTTCACAATCCGTACAACTTTATTTAATTTCAATAAATTTAACTTTAATAAATTTATAATTTCATTGAAATAGCACAGTTGTCACACTAGCATCACTTGTCTCTCGATTCGATTTAGTTCTACAATTCCTTCCATTTCTTCTATGACTTTTTCTGGGGACCATCGTGCCAGAGAGAGTGTCTCCAGATCAAATTCTCACCAAACTTTCCTTTCCTCTTCATTCTCTCTTGAAAGGACTTCTTTATTAGTTACTCGCTCTGTCCATTTTATTTCCATCAGCCAACACAACCCAATTTCTAGGATCTTCTAAAAGAGAAATATCATATTCTATGTTGCATAGACGTGCAAAGGGCCACTCTATATACCTATTGATTTTTTTATACCGTTTCCTGATGTCCAAACTACTTCTCTATGTGCTATTTCTTTGTATTGTGGAATCTAGCCGGAACTTAACAAAAAACCGTAGCTTTGCCGGAGTGAAAACTGAAATATTAATATTCTCGAAACCGAATCGAAACCGAAAACTGTTATTTATTCGATTCCGATTTCCCGTTTCCAAGGAGATCATTTTGACTAAATGAAAACGCGGGAAACATCGAAATGTGGTGTAATATTTCAACTATTATTAGTTCTTTAGTACAACAATCATTTTTTCGAAAATTTAACTTAATCTATTTTAAACAAAAAACTCCAGTAATAAGAAACATACTGTAAATATTGCCTTACGTTAAACGGTGGGGGTAAAAAAATCGGACCTGTTTAACATTGAAAGTAGATGCGAAACCGGAAATAATTCCGTTTTTTCATCGAAACGAAGTGAAAATCAGAACGAGGAATCTTAGTTCTAAGCCCTGCTTTCTGTATTAATTTTAGAAGATATTATTACCTAAACAGTAGAGGTCCTTCTTTCATTAAAAAGTGTCCTTTTCTCATTTTACCTGAGAGATATCTTTACTCTTTAGGCTACAGGCAATCGCTCTGATTTAATTAATGTCGGGGTTATATCCCCGAATACTCTCTTTTGTTGCAGGCCGGGATTCTTTTTGTGTCTTTCTTTTCTGCGAGTATAGCTACATATGAACTTTAACCTTTTTGTTGATCCTACAGGAATGGGGTCGCCTCCGAAATTTCAGGTCGTTTTGCCATATAGGAATTAAATTACTACTCCTATTCAATTTTTCTAATTTTTTCTCGCAGTATTCTCTTTAAATTAATAATCCTATAATCAATGAGGATGGAAGAAGAGACTCATAGTCTAATTGTCACCCGAATAAAGACGATTATTATTGTTTTTACTCATAGAGCATTTAGAATAATTCTACCAGTTGCATAGTTATTTTAGTGGCTTTTTTATTTCTATAGAAGATACAGTAGAAGAAGATGAATCCTTGAATCGTTTGTGTCAAAAATTAACGCCAATAACTATTAAAACGCATAAATTGCAGGAATAGTCCTCATTTGATGAGATTGCGCTCCTGACTAATTGAAGACTGCGAAAAGAGAATGAGCGAACAAAAGTGCATAACTTGAGCTTAAAGAAGTACCCAGGAGTACAAGATACAAAGTAAAAAATTGTCATCCCTACGCATGCACGTGACAATCCTCATGTCCCGACATTTAAGAGAAGACGGGACTGTAAGTAAAGTATTCAGCCGGTTGCTGGCTCACACCCTCTGACATAAGCCACTATGAACTTATAGAGAGGGAATGAGGCTTCCGAGGTATGATGAGGAGTGAGGTAGTTTTCCCTTACTTTCCTCCCTGTACTATAAGCGGAAGATGTTCACGTGAAGCACAATGAGTAACACTTTTCTTAGCATTCCATAAGGAGAGACATTAATCACTTCAATTATTCACTCAGTGACTTTCATGTCATCACGGCCATGATCAAAACTGTGATGAAACTAAATGGAAAATAAGTAAATTTTTTCTATCGTGCACTTGATAACAAATTAAAAATGTTCAATTCATAAAGATATGGTAGCAGGAAACCAGAATTATAAGAAACGTAAAATTTGAAATGAGTCTTTTCAATTGAAATTCTTTTGCAAGCAGACTCCACTCTTCCATTCAAAATAATGTATTAGAAAACGTAATGCGCAATGATAAACCTAGATACTTACATCATGCAATAAGACGGGAATCGATTATTTGAAATCCGGTTCACGTATAAATCCCATTTTACACAAGTCCTGGTGAGAGCAAAAATAATGTCTCAATCCCTACAAACAGTATATGATTAATGAGAACACCGAAAAAGATACAAATAAAAATTTACGCTTTCTTTTCTCAAAATAGGATTTTCTGGATCTAGATATTTATTATTTAATCAAAAGTATATATATATTTAATCAAAAATGTCCACAATTGAAAACATTATCAAATGCTGTTTTCTCGTTTCCTCAATTGAATATATCTTCACGCTGAAATTTTATATTATTGCCACTGAGTAGTTGCAGAGTTCTCTCCTAAAAATGCAATGCATTTCCATCGTTTTAAGATGAAATTCAGAGATACAAATCGAGAAATTCCCTCCCTCCACCCAACTTCCTTTCGTACGGATGTAAAACTACAGAAAATAATATAAGCTAGTATCTTACAATGATTATGACAAATTTCATGCTATAAAATGCCTAATATCGTTGAACAAATTCAGATGTTTACACTGTGGATGTCTTAAAAGAATATTTCCTTCTATCCTGTACCAAGAGGCAAATGATAAATATCCAGAAAGACGGGACAACTCGACGATATGCGGTCCCGTTTAATACGGGACGTCTGGCAACCCCATTCGGAAGGTTCCCTTTCTAGCCGCATGCAATCATCGGCGCGATCGGCGCTGCAATAAAACGACTATCGCATCATTGGCGTGTTATTGCGATGCCCATTGGCACGCTTTCGCAAATAACTTAACGTGGCGAAAAGGCGTGATCGATGCGCGGAACCAATCCGTCCGACGGAATTAAAAGCGGCGGAGGAAAACTAGCGATAACCGCTTTAAAGACTCCAATCAATGGCGATGACGGTTGCTGAAAAGGCGCGCGTTAAACTCTTCTTCCGTCGTTTGTTTCGGCCTTTTCCATCGCAGAGAGCGGATTTTATGAAAAACGCTATCACCGTTCCTCACCTGCGATTCAACGGGAAGATGATCGAGATAAGACGAGGAGGCGTCCTGGGAATCCAAACGGAATTAGACTCTTTTTTCATCCCGCGGGAAATGGGCCGCGCCATTTACGCGGATATTCCTTCTCCGGAAGGATTTGGGGGAAATGCATTGTCGAGGAATTCCATTGTTGGACGCCCTTTAGGAAACGGCGATTCCAACAACGATCGAATAATCGTCGTCGACAATGGCAGTAATTTCAATTGTTGCGTCGTGAGTACTATAGCGGGAGGAACATGGTTGTCAATTTAGATACCTTTTTCCATATTTTGGTGACTCCTCTTTCCTGTTTCAACAACTCCTACTATACCTCGCAAGGTCTGTTTCATAAACAATCCTCTGTGCATCCTCTTATCATAAAATGTTTGACTTGCTAATTAAAAGAATTACAAAAAATGTGTACTATTTTGACCGGAATAGCCCTACTGAAAGTAAATCGTTAAATCGGTTAATGGAAATTTTCACTGAAATGTTACAATTTGTCCAGGTTTAGATCTCTTCAAATTTTACTATTTTAATAACTAATAATAATTTTATACATCCTAGTTTATTACTTTCATGGCATAGTTACATTGCCAATTAAACTAATTATTAATTCCTCGTTTACGGTTAGATTAAATCCCTCTCTCTCTTCCCTAAGGCAGGCGGGAATGCAATAAAATTAGCCTAATTTTAAGCTATTCATTACTTATTTCTTAATCATACTGTTTTTATGTAATCATATTAGACTTTATATCTTGCTTTTACATACATTCGAATTTTAAACACGTAAATTTTAATTGTTAACTTAAAGAGTAAATGAGCGAGGTAGACCGCCCATCAATCAAATTATCATTTTAGCAACGTTTAGCTCAGATGTGTATAACCCGCGGCCCCTCATCTCATAACCGGAAAATAAACGGTACTGATATCGGAAAAAACACATTAGTCTACATTAAAAATTTTATGGCCTTTTGTTTGAAAATAGACGTTCTTTTACTATGCTCATTTGTATTTTGGCTATATTGAGAATAAATATTGTATTATGTAGTCTTCTACACTGTGGAAGAATTAGAGGTTTAAAATCCTCAAAAGCCGTCTTTGTAAGCGTTCCTCCTCTTACTTCCCGGTAGTCGGAGAAAGCAAGAAGGGAATGCCGCATATTTCTATGCACACATATGTACACTCCTGGCCAAAATTAACGCAGCACCGGCCGTAAGGATCGCTAGGGAGGTGCTGCGTTAATTTGGCCAGGAGTATGCCTACCGCACATTTAAGTGTACATATAAATGTGCGGCATTCTTTTCTTACTTTCTCCGACTACTGGGTAGTAAGAAGAGGAACGCCGACAAAGACAGCTTTTGGAGATTTCAAACCTCTAATTCATTAACAGCCGTGTTCCGAAATTTCTTTCTTTACTGTAGAACAGGTAGAAAGGTTTTTTTCTTTAGTTTCGTATATAAAGGGTTGCCTAAATCGAGGGGTACTTTTTAGGCCCGCACGCCTGAGGAAATTTTTAATGCGGCCCTCCGCCACCAAAAGGTTGGACACCCCTAGTTTAGCTGATGTTGACAATATTGACAGTGTGTAAGTTATTAATTTAGGAATTGAACATATTCATAGGAATCGAACATATGTCATATTTATAGGAGCAAATTTAAATTGGTAATTTTCTAACAGTTTCTTGGCGATTCAATTTTTGACTTACTCACAAATAACAAGCAATGGCTTTGCAAAATAAAAAATTAATAGCTCATTAAACAGTAGATAACTTTTATTTGAAGAATAATGTCAGAGAGTTGCAGCATGAGCAAATTTAAAATAATACTTGAAATTTGGAGTTATACAATTAGGATGACCTGTTATATAGAGATAGAAATAAAAGCGACTGCTTTACAACTTTTCCAAGAAAAACAAGCGACGTTTTAAAAATACATAAACATATCCAGGAAAGAGGCGAACCATCAATTGTATGTCATAATTGCATATCTAAGTGGAATTCCTTCGAATTCGAAATCTATTTTACCGGCGCTGAAGATGACATCGCTTCCTAAACTGACCTAAGGATGATCCTATCCATTAAAAACACCGGATCTACCTGTACACATGCCCGTATAAACATAAGCTTACTTTTAAGTGCAATCCGTCGAATGTAATTCCATTTGCGAGCGTAGCTTTTGTTGCAAGAACGCAAAAGTTCCTAAAAAAGCACTTCGGATAAATTGTGTTTACTTTCGTTCAGAATTTCTTCCCTCATTTGTTCAATTTAATTTCGTGAGCCGATTTCGACCTGTTTGATGTCATTCGGTGCGCGATTTTCCCGTTTAATTGCAGATATCGCGAAATTGCGATTCGCGAAATGTTTCGATTTCGCGAATCTCCCTCAGACGCATAAGCCGTGTCCTGCACTGCAGTCACGAGTGACCGAAGCGTATGCATTGGAGGGATCCTCTTTAAACGAGGACTGGTAGAAAACTGCACGGAATATCCGAAGATGCATCGAAATATACTTCGAAGCTGAGATAGTTGACATGGAGTGAAAATACGCAATTTATCCATATTATGGGAGGTACTAGAAAATAATTAAAGAATTGTGTATTTAATTTCTTTTTCGTTGATAAAATCGATAAGAAAAGTACTAAATATAAATTAAATAGTCTACAAAATTGCTATAACTGGCACTAAAGGAAAATACTGAATGAGGGAACGATATTTTTCCATGTTGTGGAAGGTATTAGAAAAAAATTAAAGAGAAATATTTATTTAATTTCTCGTTCATCGATAAAATAGGTGGAAAAAGTATTCAAATTTACATTAAAATATTCTTCCGAGTAGCGATAAATGTGCTTGTCGAACTATAAAGGTTCTATAAAAATATTAAAGAAATTTGTGTTTGAGTTTTTGTTCAACGATAAAATTGATAATAAAAAGCCAAATATGCATCATTATATTCTTTAGATTTACGATAAGTTCTATTGAATTAAATGCGTTATATGGGAATAATATTTATCCAAGCCGTGGAAGGTACTAGAAGAACATCAAAGAAATGTGTATTTAATTTCTTGTTCGTCGATAAAATTGAAGTATGTTTTTTCAATTTATCGAATAAAAATCATAGAACTCATTGATTATGACGTAATCCCTTGAATTCTTTAATTTATGAAATCCAAATCTGAGTTAAAAATTAGAAATTTCAATGTTTTCCCTCCATTTTGTTTGAATTTTAAAGAAACTAAACATTAACTTCCAAAGTTCAATCATTTGAAATAAAATATAAATAAATGAAAGTATAGACTAAAGCTCAACAAATTGGCGAGTAACGTTGCGGTATTCCATCACCGAAATAATGAAAAGGGAATCACTTTAACAAAGGTAACTATTAACACGATTTATTATTGGATGTTTATATATTGTAATTATATTTGATGGATTGCTTAATTCATTATTATTTTAAAGATAGATAATGTATAATAAGTGGATTATATACCTAACGGTCCCATCTAATACAAAATCAAACAGAATACTATCGTAATAATACTAACAATTATACGATAAATTATGGAAATATCACATACACAATGTTAAAAGTTTAAAGCTCTCTCCACCAGTAATTGTGTGCAGTAGTAATGATCTCTTACAATCAATTTTAAAAAAGTATATTTGAATCATTCGGATGGACACGAAATAATAACATCGACACTTAACCTAGGGAAAATATATTTTTATTCCTGTTTCGCATGAAAATTAGCGTAATTTTTACAAAATATTTATCTTTACTCCAAAATAATGGTAGACAAAAAGGAGTACGGGGATATTTGTTTGACCATCCTCGGGCAAAATTAAAATTAGCTCCTAGATATTGCTGATTCTTTTATTTCCGCTCGAATTTCAACAATTATACGGCCTATGACCTCTTTTTGCGGCCCAACAATGAATGAATTAAGGGGAAACACGAAGGAGAGGGAGCAATCACGAGGAAAAGCAAAGCTGCAGTATGCAGATTGTATGGTAATACTCCGTGAAAAAGGAGGAAGACTAGACAGTAGCTCCCTCCTTGGTGGAGTAGAGAATAGGGAAGAATCAAAATAAAAAATCTGATGTGGCCAGCACATGACTTTCTCCATATATAAGATGTAAATATTTACCTACGACAGTAATTTCGAACTCTATATTCCATCTAAACTTGGAAGATGAGTGATTAATTTATAGATTATTATCTTTGACGTCACAAACATTATAAATAATGTTTTTCGGGACATGATCGATGAAAAACGATGAAATTGGCCTTTCGCCCATAGAGCCCAGAGCGCCCACAGAGTACATAGTCAGCAACTTCCGTTTTATCAGTATTTCATGATTAACTCCTAAACAATCAATGATACAAAAATATGTTTCAAACAAAAATTATAGTAAATTACATTTTATAAAACTTTTATAAATAATAGTATAAACCTTAATATCATATTTATGGAGATATTTTGAAAACCGGAAATGAGCTTTGAAGAATGAAGCTCAACTTCCGGTGAACCGATTTACTCCAAAAACTAATCAACTCTGACAGCACACACCACAGTACTATATATGAAGTTTGGTATCGATACGACTAATAGTTTTTACGTTAGAGCGCCCACAAGCACACACACACGTACACACACACACACACACACAGACATCATTCCGAAAATGGTCAAAACGTGTTCTAGGGACCCCAAAACATGTATTTCCGTTGAAATCTCGAAGTCGATTTTTTTCATGAAGTCAATACTTTCTCTATACTTCGTATATGGAGAAAGTAATAAAGCTATAACTAAATTGATGGCTTGAAACTGAAATGGGGAAGATAATTTCAGGTGAAGAAGGAATGGTCACCCTTGAACGAGTAAAACCATTCCGCTATTCAGGAAGCAAGATCTCCAGCAATGGAGGCAGCAGAAGAGAAACAAAAGGTTGTGCAGTTCAAGTGGAAAGGACATCCTACCAGAAAAGAACAACAGTTGACAGAAAGAAGTACAGCTCTAGCGACGAAAAGGAAGCAAAAAATGAAATTTCAAAGTTTTGTCTCACAGTGGTTCGTTTGTTTGCTCTCTTCCCCCACGTACATCCTCTCTCTTAACAATTTCTTACAAATTGCGAGCTAATTACGTTTTACCTGTAAATGAAGCATTGTCCGTTGAGAGCTCAAAAATGTTGCCGGAAGACGCTCAATTGTCGAGGTAATTGCCTTCGAGAAAATTTATTTTTACAACTCATTGTCGCCCGGATGAGATTGTTGAGACTCTTCATTGTTGGATACTTTCAGTAATACGGCATGGAATCAGTCAGCTTGAATTTAATATTTTAAACGCTCATCATATCAATAAATTTATATAAGAATATAAAAAGTGATGCTTATAATCCTATAATATTTCCAATCATTGTTAGTTAATACAGGCATTGTTTCTGGTATAATACAGTTATAATAATGGTCTTTTTCGATATATCTACTAAATCGCTTCAGTGCACTGAGACCAATTACAAATATAATGACAAACACAATAACAATGAAACAAAAATTTTTCTCGACCCTCGGAAACCATTTGTTAGCAATTACATTTGCTCAACAATGTTTCACCATTCTCTTCTTAGCTTAAACGAAACAAAATAACAGCGTGGATAGCAACTTAATAAAACAGTCTATTATCACTTGCTTTTCATTCGAAAATAGACCTTCGAATGCACCATATATTCGTCCAAAATGACTGAAAACGGTTGAAACACTCGGATTCAAAAATGCATGCCATTTTATCATCGGTGAGTGGTTTTCGAACGGCACCTTCCCTCCACCGCCAGAATGGGGATTTTTCCCGGCAATTCGAAACTGCGATAACTCTTCGCGCCGGACAGTTCGCAGGGAGATATTTCCATTTTTTCACTCTCCACGAACAAACGAAGAGGGAAAAAGCGCGAGTTGGCGACCAGACGTCTTTTAAGGAACACCATTCTTCTTGCTGCCGAGATGATTCTAGACCACGATGACGCGCACCGCTGGGACCTCGATCGAATCCGATGTAAAGTTTCCATTCACCGCGACCGTTTCCCGCTCGCACAGAATGGGTCATGGCGTTCTTCATCCCACTTATTGAGGCACATATTATACCTATGTGACTCCATTTGGCAATCATGGCGCAACTGGAACTAGATTTACTCGCCCATGCGAGTGTTTCCAGACCGGAGACGAACAGTGTAACGGCGAGCACTTTCCAATGATGATTTGGATAACACTCAAAGCGAGAGGAAATGCTTAAATGAAAAACGGCGCGATGTTTTATCCGTGGTACGCGAGGAATGAATTTAAGAATCTTTTCATGGAGACGGGATGGACACGTTATTTTTATCGCTGATTAAATTTTAAATATGAAAAAACGGCTTTACGGATGTGACTAAAATTCGGACGAATGTGAGTCTCGCATGTATGCTTTCGCAAATTAAATGATGCCTGGAATGTTTAAGCCCATAGGATGGTTAGTACCTCACCCCCTCTAGCATTAGCTTCTAAGAGAGGGGAATGAGGCTTACTTGACAGGATGAGGAGTGAGGTAGTTTGCTCTTGCTTGCCTCAAAATGATGCCTTCAGTAACGTAAGGGAGTGAGGAAAAATTTAGTTCCAAGTCGACTATACGAATCTACTTAAATTATTTCTTATCTGTTAAGAGTCGTAGTGAATCTCCTAATACATTTCTTAGACGTCATCAGTCCTAGCAAATGACCCGCAACGAGCCTGGCTTCCTTACGCTGGACCATTTAAATACGCTTAAAGTTATACTCATCATGAGAATCCCAAACTGAGGAAGTATACTGCAATTCGTCATAGAGTGTTTATTCGCTGATTATTTCGCTTCTACTACAGTATTAATTTGGAAGGCTTAACGGCCTTGTAAACAATAGTACCTCTTGCTTAGAAAACAGTTGGTTACCTGCTACTATGTATGATAATAGTAGTACATAATAATTATAATAATTTTATTGTGATGGTTATTTTCTGAATCGAAAACGTAGACAATATCCCTAGAAACAGTCGGGAAGAGTTTACAGTAAATATATTATTAAATTTCGATAGAAATTGCTCTCATATCAAGGAATCTATGTACACCAAGGCAGGAAAAAATTAAAATACTAACTAAAGACAAACTGGAATTTTCGGCACCGAATCATGCAAAATATTAGCTAATCTATTTGCATTTTCGTAAGCTAATAGGTAAAAGGAAAAAAAATCTTGCATTCTGAAGAAATTTCTCGAGATAAAAAATACTGTGAAGGTGATCAGCATCTCAAAATTTGCGGGGAATCGGAGGTGCTAATAATATTTTCAAATTATGCTAAATGTACCCTGAAAATAGATATAAAGTCGATAAAACTCAAATTCATCCCTAACAGTTGCTAAACATTTAATAGCTTTAATTAGCTTTTATAAATGGAATATCACTTATATACATAAACCGAATTGAAGGGCATTTTAATTTGAAAATAAGTCCAACATGTTACGCTGAGAGCAAGTAGAGGAGGGCTACTGATAATGCTCCATAGCGTTTTAAAAGTCGCTCAAAGAAGGAGAGATGAGAGATCGGTAAATGTTGCGAAAACATCGCTAAATCGACAAAAATACGGGATATACTTTACGGATAATCTCGTCAATGTTGAAATTCCAAAAAATACGTTCTTCACTTTGATTTTCCCTGTTTTAATGACGTATCACCTCAGAAAACATAACTCAGAACCATCGGTATTTAATAACAATGTGTTGAAACGAGAGATTGTTTCCCAACCGGACTTAGATTTTGATAGCTAAGGTATTCATTAAAGCTAATTCATATTGATTATAAGACATCTTCGAGCAAATACTTTTGTGATTAAACTTTCAAACAATATTCTCATTTAAACTAAGCCATCCTCAACAATGCAATAATAGAGCACGTAAATAACGCCATACAATGTTGACTGCTCAGTTGTTATGTGATATCACTAGCTCGCGGTAGTTGAAGTGTCGGTGTGTTACCTCGTCAAACGGATTGTAAATAGAAAATGATTGAAGACATGTTTAAAGCGCTAATACGTAATTTGGTTCGAGAACAGAATACGAAAATATAAAGAGATTTGGAAAGAATGACATATTACCACTATTGAGACGTAATGCTTTGAAAAATGGAGTAGATTAGCGGTCGCCATCTTGCACCCTGTACCACCCACTAGTGGTCGTATTAAGTTTTCATGTGGGTGGTGAGTGACGATTTAATCGAAAGTGGAAAATGAGTGCAAATCCATAATTAAGGAAATGTCAAGAGCACTTCGAAAGAACGACGGTGGAAAATCTCACCCGTAGAAAATCTTTATTACAAGATTAATGATTTTTTAGCGATTAATACTTAAATGAACATCATGACATATTTCTTGAACTTATTTCCCTTATAATGTACAATTGGACCTCGATAAGTCGAATTCAAATGGACTTGAAAATATTCGAGTTAGGGAAAACGGTGTAATGAGTGCGTCTGATAAAAACAATGTTTTTTGCCTCAATTACAATAACTGTTCTCTATAAAATAATAATAATACGTTAACGCTATTTTTTCGTTTTATACCAATATATGAAGAAGATGAGAACTCACGTAAGTTTTCTTGGTTTTCAGAAACTTCTACTCTGATACGTAGCCCCAGAATAATAACCCAAAAGACTAAGAAAATTCGACTAAAGGAAGGTTAGATGCGAAAAGTCTTCGAATTAAGGAGGTCTAAAATACATTGATCTAACGGTAGTCTGGCCGGAGACAAGCAAGTAATTCGACTTTTTAATATAATATTTCTAGATATTGTATTTGGATTTCATGTTGTACTTGACGGAGGCACCAATTTCTACAACAATGCTTGGCTATGCTGTGGAAAACATTGTATCAATACACATTGTTGTCATTCTTTCTTTGAATATTTTCTTGCGTCATAATTTCCATAAGCGCTAAATTAAGTTATAGATAAGTCGGTGGGCTGCTTCTACTGTTAATGTGAAAGCTAAAGTGGAAGTAAAAAAAAAGGTCCGTGATCACAGTGCTAGATAAACCAATCTGAATCTATGAACTATGCAATCACTAGCGTAATCATAAGCCATCTCGATGGGTGAAATGTTTTTGAGGACACATATCCCGGATGTAGATTATGGAAGACTTATAGACATAAACAATACCTATTGATGCTTTAGGAAATAAAAAAATACTTGTTTCCTACGGCTAAAAGGGAACGTACAGCCGATTTCTCGGTATTTTTAAAGGGAGACATATACCCCTCCCGATTCTCATCTAGTAAGTGCACGCAGAAAATGCTTCTGTAACATTATAATATTCTATTAAAAAATAGCAATGCCCAATAGCTTCCTGTTAGCCATGCGGTCAGCGCGTTCGGGCTTCGTAAAAGAGATCTCGGGTTTGATTCCCGGTGGAAGTCCATGTGCGAAATGACCTAGATGCCGAAGTACTTTTAACAATACTACTACTACGTTCAAAAAGTTCCGGGACTTATTTTTTCCCGCGAAAACGCCGAGCAGGAGAAATATAAAATTCTGGTGGTACCTACCACCAGAATTTCCTACTTACCTCCTACTTACTATCTACCGCAAGAATTTTACATTTCTCCTGCTCAGCGTTTTAGCGGAGAAAAATAATAACAGGAACTTTTTGAACGTAGAAGTACAAACAATTACCTATTGAGAAAATTGCCTTTTAATTGTAATAATTAGATAATAAGTTTGCATTGTAGCTTTGACAATGATGAGAATGGCGGAAATCGGCTGATGACTCATTATAACTACTTAGAGCTTTCGAGGGAAGGAGGCGCTTGGAAAATCGTGATTGCGAAGGGAAATCGATCGATGGAATTCAGATAATTGAAGCGGAAGATAAAAGTGACGTCGCAGGGACTGCAATACGCGGTGCATTGGGGAAGACTTGAATGAAGTAATCATGTAGACAAGCTCGCGGCTTTCGAACATTAAATCTTAAATGAACATGAGAGGAAAAAACTTTCTCACGCTTGTAAGCCGTTTGAGCCCGTGTCTGGCAGAGCTCCAGTTTCATTTCAAATCCGATAATGCCTTTTTAAAAAATAAATTATGGGATTTATGTGACGGAGAGTGGCTCCGAAGGTTTATCTATCCGAGATTCATTTAAAGGGACCGGAATCAATTTTAGTCACGTTTTTAAGGTGCATGATTTCCCTTTAACTTCAAGCCCTTTGGCATCGCTGAATGACTCCGCGGACGTCCAATCTAATTAATTACCATAATTAAATTTAATTTAATAAACTTGGATCTCTGTTGCGCCCAAACGAAAACCTTCATAGTTGCTAAAGATTATTAAATTATAATTTCAGGGGAATTATTTTAAATGGCAACAAAGAAGATTTACCGTTCTGATGTTGTTTGCAAACAATTTGATTACTTAGTTAAACTGTTCTTTCCTCTCAACAGTGCTCAATTTAACAACCGCATTATTTTCCTTTCTTTGAACCATTTTCAGTCTGTACTTATCATCTCTCTATATCCTGGAATCCTTCCATTTTTGACGCTTTATCTCTCGAAATGCTTTCTGTTGCTTCTCATTCCTTCAATATATTTCATTCTAAATCATTCTTGCTTTCTTGGAGACAACTTGTTGTTGATTTATCTCCCTGAAGAAGTAGGAAGACCTGTTTCGTCTACCGTTCCGTATCAATTCCGGTAATATCCTCTTTTTCTCTTTATTTTTCTATTTCAATACTCAATGTCAAAAGTTGTAGTCTTGGTGAATTCAACGAATTTCTCAATGGTTCATCTGTATATTCTTTCTAAGTTGCCTAATTAGGAATTCAGTGCTACGGATTCGCTTGCATGTAGGTATTTTAGTGTTGTTATTATCATAATTACTTTATCACTGTTGCAGGGCGATGTTCTGTTCCCACGCAAAATTATTTTGAACGATCAGTTTCGACAGGTCGGCCATCTCAGTTAATGAACTATATAATTCATTTCTTTCTTAATTTATAACAATTATCATTGTGGAATAGTTATGCTCCTATATTTGTTATTTAAATAAGACCAACCAGGTCGAGACTGGCAATTAGATATAAATCTATGAAAATTAGAAAAGTAATTCAATCGCCTTTATCATCCCTAAATTTTCCAAGGACGTTACATTTTAAGAAGAAGAAGCAGCTGGAAAAGCTGTGGTTAGTTTTGGGTGGACAGCAAGTTAGCAGACTTAGCCTTCACTTGGGCGGAGATGTGCTAACAGCAGAGTAAGTTAAGATCGACTATAAGAGTGAGATCGAAAAATCGATTCACTCATGTTTCTTTAACAATGGCCGGAGTGACAATAACCGACTATCATATCGGAGAAATTCATGCACTACAAAGCAATAATATCAACAATTAAAATTGTTCATTAGCGAAAATTTCAAGTAAATTTTCAAAATGTTGCCAATGCGTGTGACTTGAAAAGTGTTTAAAAAGGCGCTGGACTCGATAATGTGGGTAGAGGTTAATTTTAACAATTTAATCATCTGGATTTGGTTTCATTGATTTTGCATGAATTTGTATATTAAATTAATTAAATTTTTAATTCGAACTTTTTGAGTCTTTCATCAAAATATTTAATGCGAATTGCTCCATAATTAATACTCCATACTTAAGTCAAACATGTCGTGCAGCGAATACCTATAGAAGGGTCTGCGTAACTAATATGACAGATGAAGTAACATCGCTCGCGAACTTTTTCTCGGCTCCTACCGACTATTCTCTTAACGAAGCCGAGCTCCTTAAGTACTTTCCCGCGAATATTACCGAAGTAGGTAGTTCATCATAAATTATTAGTAAATCCATTTTTTTTCATCATCATACTGTATCCCTATGTAAAAATGTCCTTGCAAGTAAGCGTCGATGATAAATGATAATTCCGTGCTTTTCATCGAAAAATTGAGTGCATTTTGCAATGAAATGTTAATGTCAATGTCAATTGTTTAAATAAATTTTCTTAATGTGTGAAAATGGAGATACTTGTTCACAGATATATATTTTAAAGCGCCATATACTTTAAATACTTATTTGTTTCCGTAAAAATCTGCCAGTCGATACACATTTCAGGCATTGAAGTGTGAAAAATATTCAACAGCAGTCATAAGCCCTTTTTTAATTAACTTAGACCGGTTATTGTTGCTAAATGTCGAAGTAAAAAAAGTCAATTACACGTGGATCTAATAGTCCTCGCGAAGAAGAACAATAATGTATTTGTCTAAAAATTTTAAAAAGAAATCGAAAAATTGATTTTTGGTCAGCTTTTTCGGATTTGGTCCCGCTGTGCGACCTCAAAAGAATGTCAAGAGTAAAACCACCTTCAGAGGTTGTCCATGAGATGGCAGTGTAACGCCTCCCACATTCGGGAACCTTCAAATTTTTTTGGGCTTCATTCATTTCTGACCATTCGCACAGCGCTTTTACAACCCTTGCCTAAAAATAACGTTCCTGGAGGAGACGGTTTGGAAACAGCGGGCGGCGAGATCAATGATGAATGACTCCAAGGAGAATGTATTCCAAGTGGAGGCTGCATAGGGACAAAGGCGACCCTATGACGACGCTATCGATTCCACACACATTCCGTGGGAGGCCTACAATTGACAAGCTCTTTCCAGAAACATCGACAAAGATCACGTTATTTGCATGGGGCTGGTGATCAAATCATAACACCCGAAAAAAAACACGTTTTGTAGGTTTTTCACGCCCCTCTTCTCTTTGTGAGTGTTTTCCTGCAGTGGGAATTCTTTTCTGTTACCAAAATTAACACAATTTCATATTTACGGTACAAAACCATTCTTCCTTTCCATAGTTCCTCTCTATTTCCACATTACTTGCTTACATACATACATTACGAATCTGGAAAGTGAGGGACCGTTGTCGTCGTTAAGGAGTTGTTGTCGCAACAGAGTTGTGTTCGCGACGGAGTTGTTGACGGAAAGAAAAAGGAAAAAGAACGCGAAGTTTAATCGATGTTAACGCGTAGTAATTCGCTGTGTAGTTTTTTACTCTATTTGAGTATTTTCACCTATAACAAAGACAATTCTATTAATTTTATCAACATCCGTTGCGATCAATTTATTCATTCAATCATCGATTCGAAATTAATACCACAAAGCCTTACGGAAAACTTCTTTCTAAGCATAATTTGAACGATCTCTTGAATACGTTCGCTAACAATCAAATATCAGGTTTTAGGAAAAATCCCAATCTAGAGCTCATCTCTGTGTTGACCTCCCCATTTTATTCAATTCTCAATCATTATTTAATTTCAAAATATCACGAAGGCTGTAACTTTGTGGAATTCCGACATAACTACTAATTATAAAATAAAACAAAATTATTGAAACAGCACAAGTAACTTTTACTGATCCACATAAAGTTCTTACTTCATAAATACCATAAATGTATCAGTATAAGTTACAAGTGTTATTTATAAAACTCCGTTTAATTTATCATTATTTATCTTTTATCTGGTTCGGTCATTAAAACATCATAAAATGCTACATTTCAAGAAATCGTTTACTAAACCACAAGGCAGGTGCATGCCTTGTGGTTTAGCAAACGTTTGTTTGAATTTGTTGGAATGGAGTTTTTTAACGTTAATAAATACCACAAAGTTACATCTAATTCTGTTTCGTTAAAACATCATAGATGAATATTCCGCACTTCATAGAAACCTCGTATAAAATAAAGTTCCTTGTTCTTAAACGAGTCTCACTTATCCTCGAGCCCACGAAATACGGAACAATAAATAACTGGTGCTATTATTGTTTTTATGCGTATTTGAATGAGGAAAGTGCTACATGGAAGATGGAACTTGCCATTAATAATATAAATATCCGATTAGTAAAATTAATATTCCCAATTTCGTCCAATGAAGGTGTGTATATGAAGTAATAACTCATAGATCCTAGAATTGGTGTTTTACCACTTCATTTATATTCTTGCGTATAACTCATTACAGCAACACACAGATATTAAGTCCTTGAGGGTACTTCGAGTAAGAACTCAACTTTTTTTCAAATTTCCCAATTTCAAATGCTATTTCGCGATTGTTTAATCGATTAATTCAAAATCTCGCGAATAATTTAGCACGAGATGCACTTCCGTAACACATGACGAAAGGTTCCTAAAGAAACTCGGCTTCGTCAATGGATTATTCGGTAGGTGCGATAAGAAAGCCCGCGAGCGATGTTGCTTTGCGCTAGTCTGACCCCACTCTTGAGTATGCATGCAGTATGTGGGACCCTGCAGACTAGAGTCGCATCGGTGGATTAGAAAAGATCCGGCGTTCGTCCGTGTTTTTTGTTTCAAATGGGCACGGAAAATCGATTGGGGTCACCTCAAGTATATCCTTATCACAAGATGGAAACTCTTAGGACAACAAGGAGTAAAGTTTAGGTTAGACTTCCTCAATAAATTCAAGATAATACATTCTCGGAAGACGTAGTAGATATTATGGATCCAGACTACGTATGTCGATAATTCGATTAAAATTAATACATATATAATAAATCAACCTCTCATCAATCAACCAATTGCTGCGATTCTTCTCTCGCTCATCTACAAATGACCTTCACTGCAAAGGAAAACGCGAAATTTTTCTGGACAGTTTTTGAGGTTTCTTATCTTACGCATATCCTTTAGGATGATCTGTTAATGATACATTACTTGAAGACTAATATAAAGAAACACTTCTGCCTTTACCACAGAATTTAAAGAAACGACTATGGTTTCAGCCCCTTCAGGGTCATCATCAGGGCTGTTAGTCTTCAAGATGGAAAGCTACTACAAAGTCTAGGCCAAACAATTGAAACAAAACAAGAATACATTAAATTTCAGAATGAATACATTTTTTAAGCAGATTCTTCCTTGATGGTAAGGATGTCTATCTTAAACGTTATAATTCATTATTCAGAATGGCTATAACTACATTTCAAACTGTTCTTCAACTCAATAATCATACCTATTGGTTCTTTAGTCATGAAATTCTTCCATTCTCACTGTCTTTACGCATCAAGAATGTAGATTACGTCTTTACAATACATTTCTTCCCATCTTATGTACAACCTCTGGATTGCTTTTATCATTACCATTACCGCCCACTAAAAATCGTATTTTAAGTTATTGCTTTACAGGTAAAACACCCACAAAACTTATACTGATTCAATTTTCTCTCTGATAAGGAACTCTCACCATTGAAGGAAATCACAAGATGGATGCCATTCTTTTTTACACGAAATAAACTACCTCATCTTATATTTCGTAGGTAAACTATACGTTCGACGACTTAAAGCATTCATTGTATATCCACAGGAATTCGTTTCGGGTATTTTTCTTGATTTCCTTCTCCCCGAAGACCTTCTCGCCAGCCGAAGGCCTTCAGAGATAATTTATAACGCCAAATTGAATTCATAATCGTGCATTTTTAGGAATTCGTCAATAGCAGCTTCGAGATAATAACTTTTCTGTTGAGCCATAGGCATTTACTGGTATTAACTTCTGTTGCTGTTAATTAGCACATTCAAATTAAACAAGGAAGTTTCTCTCGGTGTAGCTCGGATTTTCCATAACATGCTTTGATGAATGAAAAGAAAAGATAAAATCTAGCCTGAGTGCTCGTGCTAGTATTTAGAATGAAATATACAAATACCTATCCATAAAATCTACTATCTAATATTAAATTTGTGAAAAAGTATGCATCATCTTTATAATACGGATTTCCACAACATCACGGCTGCCTCCGTAGATGTTATTAGAAGAAATCTAGGCTACTATTTTTACTACATTAGAAACTTCTAAGGACGTCATCATATCCTGAGATCTCTTCTACCAAAAATTGTCTTTTAAACGATAAAACTTGATTTATAATTAGGACGATAATCTAGACAGTATGGTAAAACGACAAATTCATACTTAAATTGGGACCTCAAGAGTTGAAAAACTTGATAAGGCATAAAGAGCGATAATATACACAAAATTTTCAATATTCATTCCCACATTATTTAGGTATTTTTAAGTTGCGAGTTTATTATGGAAATATGGCCAGCTACAGATTCGTAAATAACTTTTTTGTAGTTTGTAAATGAAGTCCATAAAGATAAACCTAAAAATGCGATTTCGTGTGAACCGCATAAAGAAATCGGAAATAAAGAAATAAGGGAGGAAACGCTTTGCAATTTCCACAAATCTATTCCCATGGCTACCCAAGATACTATCTATTATAAATAGATGCTTCTCCGGATTAATTCATGTATATAGATAGCTAGCTAGATAGATAGATAGAGAGGATACAAATTCACTGGCTAAACCACAAGCGTGATTGAGTTGAAATTTTTATGACGTATTGGCCATAACGTGTTACCACCAGAAAAATTGCGATTTTGAACCTCAGTGTCATGGGTTCGATACCTGAGGGCTCCAAAGTCCCGATTTTTTCCATTTAAATGCATTGCTTAGATTTTCCTTAATTTAAAAAAAAATTCCCGGATAGGTAGAGAATCAAAACTCTAGGAGTCTATGTATATGGTCATGATCATTCGAAAACATAAATAACTTTTACGGAAAATATCCTGCGTTCGATGCTAGGACGATGCAAATATCTGCCCTTTAAAATAGATGGGAGTAGTTTTTAATTATTTTTTTGATGCAATTATGGATATGATAGGAAGTTCGTGCTTGGCTAGAAGATGTATGGTAAGAATTGGTTTAAGAAAAAAATTTAAAGAAGACCATGCTGTTCCTGGATTCGTTGCCAGAGCACATTACAATTTCTCACATAACGAATATATGTGAAAAGTAGGACGTCGTTTGAGGCAGTTGCAGCCAATATTTCTGCTTGAATATTCACACATAGTTAGAGATGGTGATCTTCTGTTGTGCTGCATTGTAAGTTCACCAGGAAGGCCCGGGTTCGATGCCAGACGATTAAATTGTAGCGAATTTTAAGAATATTTTCAATCCTTTTTTTTCCCTTTTGAGGACCGTCCCGATATGATGCCGACATGAAATTAGTGTGTTCGATCTGCTTGCAGTATGCAAGCTACATCTTACTCGTAATACCTATAAACACTACTGTCTTGAGAAATACCTCTAATGAGAGCATGTTTTCCTGACCGCTTGAATTGAATTCGCTTAGGTATAACGACTTACATGTCCTATTTGGGAGAACTTTGATTTGATTGCTCACTTTCATCAAAACGTGAAGTGTTTTATGTTAGCACATGAGTTAGAGAGAATGGGCGTCCTGACGGTTTCGTCCCGCACTTAAAATGTCTGTCCCACTATCCTGATTGCCCCGTAGATATCCCGCTTTCTTGCAACCACGAAAAGAAAAGTTGGAATATTGTAACCGCGAGTATTTGAGTCGATTATGATTCCTAAAGATACCATCGTGGTATCGGAGCTATTGTCACCAGTCTCCTCATTACATAGAACGTAGGAAGTTATCCGCTCAACGGTCACGGATCGTTCTCAACCATCATGCTCGGCGTGTGCATGTTTTGCACATTTACTATACCCTGTACATATTTTTGACAGTAATTCTGTCTCACTAATCCACAAGAGAATCCTGCAAGCAGCCTTTACCCCAAGGAGAATTATATCATCCCGCTGGTACAGTTTAGATTTAGATATGTACACTCCTGGTCAAAATTAACGCACCACCGGTCGTTAGGATCGCTAGGGAGGTGCTGCGTTAATTTTGGCCAGGAGTGTACCAAGCGATCCGGCAGTATGCAGGGGGTTTTGTAACACCAACATCATAATCCACCCTATAAGCTTCTCTAATAGACTGCGGAAATAACGACCAAAGGTACAGAAGATCTCAATTCTCAACAGTCCTTGTGGTCTCTTCCTTGTAACGTTTTGTCTATGCTTCTTGGAGACCGCGTTCGTTCTCAACTGGAGCTAAAATCTCACTAACTTCGTCTAAAAACTCTGAGATGATGAATTTTTGGGAAGCTTCCGTCAGTAATTATATCTTCTCACCTGTAGTGAATTCCACGCGAGGAATTCTATCATAGTCGTAACGCTACTGTCGAATCTAACATCTCCTCAAACGAAAGGAGCTGCTCTACTTTGGGCCGCATCTAAATCTGCAGCAGTATTCGAGACTAGGTCGGATAAGAGAAAAGTAAGCTGTTTCTTTGACTCTTAATAGATATCCCCTCAGCATTCTAACATATAAGTTTTGCAGTCCATTGGACTTTCATCTAGAATATGTTCTTTAAAAATTTTACTAGTGCTAAATCCATATCCTAGGTATTTATTGTGACGCACAAACTCAAAAGGATATCCTGAACTTTGGTACTGTCAGGAATAATGCTCGGAGAACTTTTAAAACTCATAGCAACGCATTTTTTTATTTTATTCAAGCTTACACCATCTTTATGTAACGTTCAGGTCATCTAAAATCTGGTTACGCTATCCACAGACAGGAGGTTAAAATTAGATGCTTTAGTTTATGTAATTAAGTGAATTGAATAATGTTGTTTTGTATTATTTGAGTAATTTTAAAGTAACGATGTGAAAACGATGAAGTGACATTTTAGCCTAAAAAGTAACATTTTAAACTGTGAAATATAGTTTTTGTGTTTAGAGGATACATTTTGGTGGAGGTACTTGGGAGATCTGATAAGATTAAACTGTCTGTTTGAATAAGTGTATATATATTTTATTATTTATTTTATTTATATATATATATATATATATATATATGTATAAATCATTTTTCGAATATTTTTTATTTACCTTGTATGTACACAGACAATGGTTGGGGCTGCCACCAAAATAAATTCTATTTGCAGCATATATAATAATAAATAAATAAATATACCAAGTAAATATACCCCCCTTGGTTTTCATTGACTCTCCTCTCCTCCTCCATGCGGTAAAAAGTACGATACTCTTCTCGTAATAGTATTGGGGATAAAATGAAGCAGGTGACTATTTTGGAATATTTTTTCTACTCATTGCTTTTATGGATGGAACCAACTGTTTTAATATATGGTTTTTCTAGAGACGCAAATTGATTCCTATTTATTTTCATTAGCGCTAGGCTGCTCCTGAAATGCCTAAGGTATGGCAGCTGTTAACCTTTTCCGCTGCTGAATTCTCAACATACTTAGGTACGAGGAAAATAAAAAAGTAAAGGGTATCTTCGCGTTAGATTACCCATTACGCCTACATGCATATGAAAAGAATTAAAGGATTTGTGGATAAATATTGTGCCGCTATATCAAGAGACTGAAATAAATTCCTAATCGAGAGACCGTTTACTCGTTAATCTTTAAATTTTATGATAAGTGATATGTATCTATCATACGATATAGCATCCATAAAAAGGCTTCCATGGCCAATATAGGTGTGTAAGCACAAATTGCTAAAAAGTTTGAAGTATAAAATAGCAAAACATTCTCCTGCTACTAATATTTTCAATTTCCAAGATTGTGAGTTGTAACCAGCCTGTCGTTTTTCCTCGATTTCCATATGTGGAAATAAATGTAAAAACAACCGGATTCATGATTTCCTCTCGTTGTCGCTTTGAGCTAATTTCTTAGCATTTATTCCTCTCTTCGATCGATTCAGTAACGAACTAATTTGGTAAGTGAACGAAATTATAATATTTTCCTTTCTTGGTGTCACTAGCGAGATCGGAAAACAAAATAATTCACATTCGCACAATTGTTTAACAACTAAGGGAAAGGCCGTAGGTTCTCCCTCGGTAAATGCCACAATAATCTTAAAAAATGAGTGATATCGGTAAAAATATATCATTCATAAATAGTTTCATTATGAATTTATATTTTTCAGTGTTTCTAATGCGATATTCAAAAGGCTATTTAAAAATTACAAAGCAATAGCCTCAAGCAATAACCCTCGATCTATAAGCATACCAAATTCTTTGTAATGATAACCTTTGAGCCTCATATATTACAGAGCATTGATAGCAAACACAATATACTCCCGTACTTAGTGAAAATATGTCTAGTAAGTACAACAGGATTTAAGATCACTAAGTCAAAGAGGTAAGGCGTCTACCCTTCATGAAAGCCGTCCAGAATTCGATTTTCGTACATCTAATATCAGGGAAAGTTAGGTAGTTGGTTGACTGATATCACAGGTGTTCCTTAATTGGCATACTCCTACCTTTAAGGGGTTCTGAAAGTTAGTCCGACAGGGTGCGGTATCTATATCATCTGCATCTACATTTATACCTTAAAAGCCGCATTTCGGGGTGTGGCAGAGAGTGTAAAAACCGAGAGTTCGATCAACTACTTTAATTTGTTGTTGTCGCGTATTCTTAAAACTAATTGTAACAACATATGTTTCTCTTAATTTACGCCCATTCCTTAAGCAAGCAGCTATGTGAAACAATTTATTTACCGGCATGAAAGTGTAGCTTAAGTACTAGATAATAGGTTTCCTTTTTTTCGAACATAAGACAGTATAAAAACGCAATTACCTCAGTGAAATACGAGGTCAGAAATTTTATGAAAACTGTTAAAAACAACAATTTTAACGACACAAGAAAATCGCACAGCTTATGCCGACTGGTAACTTAATGCCAACATTGGCTGTTAGGTTCCATGTTGGTTCTCGGGAACGCAGCGGTGGTCATTTCATATGACGACGTTTCGCCGGCGGTACTGCTGGCTTCTTCAGGTCGGAAGTGACGATTTGATAGATTGGCTGTTAGGGTTGTTAGGTTATAGCACTAGTCGTTCCATATTTCAACCAACCATTTATTGTTTATCTGGGGTACCGGAATGACCCAGGGTGGCGTGATTGCCCCGGTCTCCCCTACTTGATAAAAACCAAGTGTGCTGATTGGCTAAAATGGTTGCCACTACATAAGCAGATTCATTGAAATTCATTGAAGGGAGAGAAAAAGGAGGAGAAAGAGTTGAAAGGATGAACATCCTCTTTGTATTTTTGCTAAGATATATGTATACTTATACTACGATATGTATACTTTGCTAAGATCTATATATAACCATTAAAATGGTGAATGTGTTGACAAACGGCAAAGAAATTAATTGCAGATAAAGAAAATTCAAAAATTACTCATAACCAAACAAACCTTTCATCTTTCAAAACAAATTATTACTATGATCCCTTGAAATGTGTCCAGGCAGTCTCCAGGAGAAAAGCAAACATAGCATTTAAACGCAATAACTCCAAAGTATATTCATTAAAGATGTGATAAGGTGGGTCTTTCATGAGTAGTGCAGTCTTGGGAACCATTTCTCTTACTTTTTGGTTTAACTGCTTCACATTTCAATCTTCCATGCATGTCATTTAACTTCCTTCTTGAGCTGATACCATGTACACCAATAAATCTCGAAAAACTTCACTTTCTCTCAACTATTAACCACCAAATTTATTCTTTCCAAGACAATTTTTCCCAGATATATTTAAAAATGATAGCCCTGATTAATAAGGATTAAAAAATTTTAACTGATGTCTTCATAACCCAGTCGATTGTACAATTTGTAAAATGGCAGTTCTGGATGGTAAAGCTTTTCTAGATAATATGAAATAATAATAATAAATCGTCTTTTATTAGGGCACAGTTGAGACAATGAAACCTCTTCTTACATTTAACCCTTCATCGTATAAGCTTTAAGAAAAGAGATAGCATGAAAAGTTCACAGATGAAAATTTGCAGGTTTAAAAAGCTAAGGTTTTGCTTAGGAAAAACACACCACAGCAGGAAAATACCTGCAACATGGGGGTGTGAAAAACCTATAGATAAATGAATAAATTTTAATGGAAAAAGCAGGTTAAGAAGGATCGGAATGTATTGATGTAGTATTTGAACTTATTGCGTACTTGTATGTAAGAAATGATTAAGTGACAACCTGCCAGTTGATTCGAGGTTGCTCAATAAAAATTTTAAAATGGAAATGTAAACTTAAGAAATATAAGATGACACCTATTTGTAAAGTATTTCTCTGCCTTATAAACTATTACTACCAGGGTCATATCACATGCAAAGCAGGAAAGATAGTTGCTATTCGCCAAAGTTCATTGAATCTTCATACTTCTGCTCTCCTGTTAAACTGCTCCTCCAAGTGATGATAGTAACTGACTTCACCAGTTGGTTGCAATGGATGTGGATTCCTCATGACTTCTTTCCTGCATCCAATATTCTCACCATGACAAGTAATTCCAATGAATCTGGTGCTTTAACTAAAATTTCTGCCCAGAAGAATTCTAATCATAATCTGAATCTTTAATTTTTTCTAGTTATTCTTTTAGTCTTGAGTTCTTACTGCAGGTATAATCTATAAAAGAAACAGATTGATATTACCATTATTAATATTAAACCTCCTAGGCCGGAATTATTTTTTTGTAATTATTTTAAAGTTCTTATGTATTTTGCTTTGTGATTGTCTGAAAACAATACCCATAAAATATTATACATAAACGACACATAAAACCAGCCAAACAAATACAAAATTGCAACATTGTCATCGAGCTCTCCTATTCTGTGATACAAAATGAAATAATAGTAGGTGTCGGATGATGGCATCCGTAGTCTGTCGAGGGTTAATTGCTATAATTAATTAATCTATTGCTCGTATGTTATTTTTCTATCATTTTATAAAGAAGAGCAACTCTGATAATTAACCCATTCAGTGCGAATGGCCTCTTAAGAGGCCATCTGCCACTCGCTTGAATGCGGCTTGGCCTCTTAAGAGGCCATTCGCACTGAATGGGTTAATTATCAGAGTTGCTCTTCTTTATAAAATGATAGAAAAATAACATACGAGCAATAGATTAATTAATTATAGCAATTAACCCTCGACAGACTACGGATGCCATCATCCGACACCTACTATTATTTCATTTTGTATCACAGAATAGGAGAGCTCGATGACAATGTTGCAATTTTGTATTTGTTTGGCTGGTTTTATGTGTCGTTTATGTATAATATTTTATGGGTATTGTTTTCAGACAATCACAAAGCAAAATACATAAGAACTTTAAAATAATTACAAAAAAATAATTCCGGCCTAGGAGGTTTAATATTAATAATGGTAATATCAATCTGTTTCTTTTATAGATTGGCCTCTTAAGAGGCCAAGCCGCATTCAAGCGAGTGGCAGATGGCCTCTTAAGAGGCCATTAAGTGTGTTTAGCCTATAGCCTTTAGCCAACATCTGCCACTCGCATGAATGGGTTAATAAGTTGGCTCTAAATTAACACTATAAACTAGCATTTAATCATGCTTCATGCTTTAATAGCTTCATGATTTCGAATATTGTTATTCTGTATCATAACATGCAATGCACCTCTAAAACTCAAACATATACTGATAATGCTAATATAAAACCTCTAAGAAATTGCAATAATTTGTAAACAAAATAACATAAAAGTAAATCATTTAACACTCTGGCATTTAGAAACCATCAAAATTGGGTGTTGATAAAAAAAAAACTTTTAATGACAAAGTCAATATATAAAGCTCATACAAATAGAACAATTTATTATATATGTCTGTAGTTCTCTTTGTAGAATTTGTACAGGTTTTATCTTATGACTTTGTCATTAAAATTTTTAATATGATTTTTAATTTTATATTCCACCAAGTAACACTTGACAATACACATTTAATAGGGTGTTGATCACTAATACCTTTTTGGCATGAAAAGACGCACCAAACATTACTACTGGGTTTAATCTCCAGCCATCCAATCAGCTTTATAAAATTATATGTACATTATTTAAAATAAAATAAAATATTTTCTGCCACAGAATACTACAGAGAAATGTTCTTGAAAATTTAATAGAGCCAAGTTAAGACACTCAACGATGTCTATTTCTCATATGATAATTTGAGATTCTATTTGGCAACCATTAAATATTTAATCATTTAACAGCCCATTTGAATGCAGATGATGACAATGATTGAAGGTAGGATGGAATAAAAAAGGGGAAGGTCAAGAAAGGAGTTTTTAACTGATATAAAGGATGGATGACCATATAAAGTGGTCAAGGACACAGCAATGGAAAGACAATCTATAAGGTGACAAATGCTGCCTATAACCCAACAGAGGAGAGGAGAGGGAGAGATTATGATAGTTTTCAGCAACATATAAAGTGTTTATCATCAGAACCATTTAAGACTAAGGAAAAGCAGACTTGAAAAAAGTCTGGCAGGGCTGGGAATCAAACACGGGATCTTCCTCTATCCGGGAGGTTGCCTTAACCATCTAGGCTACCCGGCCAGAACCTTTTAACAAGCTGTTTAGGGAACTTTGTGTGCATGGGCAGGTGTAGTTTCGTCCGACTGAGCGGCATCGTCTATGGCCATTTCGTCCATCCTGACCGGCAACACAAAGTGGTGTATAAGGGGGAACCCACCTTAAGTAATAACATGGAAAGGGTTAAAGGTACTTTGCACATAAGGGCATGCACCCAGGAAAAGGCAGGTTAAGGCAGCCTCCCAGATAGAGGAAGATCAGGGTTCGATTCCCGGCCCTGTCAGACTTTTTTCAAGCCCGTTTTTCCTTGGGATTTTTCCTGGGTGCATGCCATTATGTGTAAAGTGCCATTAACCCTTCCCTTGTCAAGTAAGACTATTTTTATCAGTAATAAAAATCAAAAATAATAATAAAGTTTATTGATTCTCAGATGACATAAAAACATTGCATGGAATAAGTCAATGTACACAAATGGCATATAAATATACAATATTCAGAGAAAAGTACAAGATAAAATTCATTGATTCACATTCGATATTCACAAGAAAATTACATTCTATTCCCATACACAAGAAAATCACATTGTATAACCAACTAATTCAGTGATAGAAAAATAGCACTTGGTTGACAGTAGCTTTTTAAATTTGTTTTAAAAGATTTTTTTTACAGTCTATTGCCTTGATGTACTTGGGGAGTTTATTGTAAATTATGGAAACAGAATGATTGGGACTTTTCAAACTTACAGAGTAAGGGTATTCATTGATGTGAATATATGTATGAGTACATATAAAATGATTGCGGCAGGTTGAGTTAAAAGAGAAGAAGTGACACTTGGTTTTGCTAAATAAACAGCAGCTAAGGATATAGAGAGAAGGAAGTGTAAGGTTATTAAAGAAAGAAAAAAGAGGTCTACCAGGAGTTCGATAAGAAACTCTGAGCATTGCCTTGATTGCTTGTTTTCGTGATGAAAAAGCCTAGATGAAAAGGGAAGATTGACCCCAGAACATAATTCCATATGAGAGCTGCGAATGGACCTTGGCATAATACATATAATAATTTTAAAGTCTCTATTGATACAATAGTAGTCATTCTTCTGATCATAAAAATGGCTGTTGAAAGATTTTTAATACGGATATTTATGTGGCTGGACCAGTCTAAGGAATCATTAATGTCCAAACCAAGAAATGTACAGCTAATGGCTTGCTTAACTGAAACATTCCTTAATTTGAGGAGGAGACTATATTGGAAGAGACCATTTTATATGGAATTGTAGGTAACTTATTTTATTTAGAATAATAAAAAGATTGTTATTGTTGCACCATTGCTGCATTTGAATAATATACGTATTGGCACTGTGGACGAACAACTACTAAGGTTCTGTGGATACTGTCAATTAACAAATTTATACCATCCAAATCCAGGAAGTATGGCATTAAAATTTGTGCAATAAATGACAGTAGAACTCCTTATACTTGAAAGATACAAATATACGCAGTAAAAAATCTACATAAAGGACAAGAAATTAACTGAGGAGAGAGAGTAGTATTAGATATGATTTAAGGACTTGAAAAAGTAGGAAGAAATATTACATTCTATAATTTTTTCATAAGTTTATCCTTAGATCACCAACTGCTATTCAAAGGCTTGAGAATTATAAGAACTATCAGAAAAATTCGCAGTTATGAAAGAAAGAGAAAGAAACACTACATTTTTTGATTTCTGAAGGATTCAATAGTTCCAATATACTGAAGAAGAAGGAAGGAAAATTTATTATTTTACTCAGTACGATAAGTTATAAACAAATACTGAAAAAAGGAGAATTCTGAAAATAAAAAACCTGAATCAATTATGTAATATAAAAACACTGAGGGAAGTGAAGACACCATAAACGATAAAGTATGCAGCTACAGTTGAATGACTCGACCTATAGCAATATTTTATTAAGTGATTGATATCAGTGATATCAATGCTTACGTTATATCAAATCATCTTTCAAATCACTCAAAAAATTACAGAAAAGATATAACATTCTCATGTGTCTTTGGAAAGAACTAGCAGGGATATCTCCAAGCAATTATCCAACAAATCTCAAACATTCTCAACTGAAAAGGATGACATCGAGGAAAAGAAGTAGTGAAGCATCAATAGATGTTGGAAAAAAAATACCAAGAAGGGTAAGTGCCATTTATGCTATCATAAATAGGAAAGAAAAACAAGTTCAACTTGCTCCATATGTACCAGAAACATATGCCAAGAGCATTGAAAAATTTTATGCAATCATTGTTTGTTATTACTAAATATTTTAGAATGAAATATGTAACATTGTCTGAATTTGAAAGTATCAAAACACGTGCATGATTAATTGCGTCAAAAGTTCTGGCTGACTCAAAGTTAGTAAATCATTGCTAATAAACATACAGTAATACTGAAGATAATAATTTATTTATTAATAAATATTTAAATAAATTTTATTTTTTTGCTATAAAATATCCTATTTTGTAACAAATACTTCTAATCAAGAAACAAATAATTTTGATGATGTGTTAACATTGTTAAATTAATAGAATTACAATAATGCCATAAAACACAGTCAAAATTGCACATAAAACTGTAGTGGACAAATGATACCAGTTAAGGTCCATTGGACCCAGAAAGGCAACAATTCTCTTTCTATCATCCTAGGGTTAAACTTTGAAGGTTGAATCTCTTCAAATAATATAGATATTAACGAAGGCAAATGTAAATTTATCAACCTTTAATAGAGAAGATTTACCTGTTGGTAAAATATTTATAAGAAGATGCAACAGCAATTCAAAATGGAGTATTCACAGAGAAAGAATTATAATGTATGCAATGTGAGGTTAAATAAGAAGTGCAATGAATTATTTATAACAGTATATTATCATTATTTATGACAGTGTTAACCAGAATGGACTGCACATGCAAAAATATAGCATACCATAATTATTTATGAAAGTTAATAAGTATGATCACTTGTTATTCAAGAGTAAAAGTAAAGAATAGGTTGAGCGAGGAATTTGAATTCACTTCATGAGTAAATCAGGGAGTTGGGCTCTCAGCCATATTCTTTGATTTGGCTTTGCATAAAGTGATAAGTGGGATAGATCAAAAGGGAACAATATTTGAAAAATCCAGTGTGAGCATATGCAGATGATATAGTGATTATAACAAGTTCAATGCACAATCTCAAACAGCTGCATAGACAAATGGAAAAAGAAGCAGAAAAATTCGGACTTATAGTTAATGAAAATATGTATATGAAAATGTCCAAATCAGGATTCAGGAGAGTACCTAGAGACTTTACAGTTGGAGTGAAAAAAATTGAGGGGTTTCCTGCTTCAGATATGTGGGATCAATGGTATACACCAATAACCAGATAAGCAAATAAATAAAGGAGAAAATGGAGACAGGCAATTAAGCGTATTTTGCAAACAAAACTAACTGCTTACAAACCAATTGATTCTGTGGCGACCGGTGCAGACAGCCTGCGCCCAGCGCCATATTGTAGCGGCCGACGGTGGGCATTTGTTTTTGGAGAGCTCCGTGCCCAACGCGCTTGAGATGCTCTCACTCCTATCGTGGCCTCCGCCTAGATAACATTGAAATTGTCTCAGTTTGTAACCTTTATGGCCGCACGCGCCATCTTGTCCTGTATATTCAAAGCCAGTTTAATAAAAGGCATATTCTTTCGTCGCAACGCAGTACTAGTGTGTCTCTTTTAGAAAACGTTTATTTACGCGCAACCCACTTCCCAAAGTGGTGACCCCCGACGTGATGTTCGTGTTATTATAGGGAAGTAATTTCGCGAAAATGGACGTTTCCGCCGAACCCATTAACCACGCGGTAGAGAAGGTTAGTTTTGCTGCGCCCGCGTTCTGGCACGAAAAGCCAGCATTATGGTTCTCACATTTAGAGATACAGTTCGAGTTGAGCGGAATAACGAGTGACCGCACGAAGTTCGGCCACGTGGTCAACCTCCTTGGGCCACGACACATGCTCGAGGTGGAAGACATTGTAATTAACCCCCCGTTGACCGGCCGTTACGATAAAATAAAGGAGGAAGTTATTAGGAGGCTCTCCGTTTCGAAGGAGCAGCAGATCCGGCAGCTTCTCGAGCATGAGGAGATGGGAGACCGGAAGCCATCCCAATTTTTGAGGCACCTCCGCAGCCTAGCGGGAGCGACAATGCCGGACGGTTTCCTGCGTTCCCTTTGGCTTGGACGCATACCGGAGCATATCCAGCCCATCGTTACTGCTCAAGATGGGATTGAGCTGGACGCCCTCGCCCTCATGGCCGACCGTGTGCACGAGCTCGTTCCGAGACCCAGGGTCCATGAGATGACGAGGCAGCCCGACCGCGTGGACACCGCCGCCGCAGAGACAGCCGCCCTTAGAGCACAGGTGGAAGAATTGACGCGGAAGATTGACGCCATGGCCTCCGGATGGACGACGACGCCACGAGGCCCTCCATACCCGCGACGTCCCCGCAGCCGATCCCGTTCCCGTCCCCGCGCACCGTTGACCGACGCGCAAAATGGCATGTGCTGGTACCACATCAATTTCGGTAAGAAAGCGCATAAATGTGTTTCCCCATGCAATTTCGTGCCGGAAAACTAGAGAGCCAGTCGGTAGATGCGGCAGCCGACTGCCGCTCGTCCTCGCGCCGCCTTTTTGTGTCTGACGCAGTGACTAAAACTCAATATCTCGTTGATACCGGTTCAGATTTGTGCGTGTATCCGCGAAATTATGTTAGTGGCAGGCGAGTGAAAACTAACTATGAACTTTTCGCTGCTAACGAAACTACCATCGCGACGTACGGATGGGTGACATTAAATTTGAATTTTGGGTTGCGCAGAGACTTTACGTGGCGTTTCGTGATCGCGGATGTGAGCAAGCCCATTATCGGTGCCGATTTTTTGAGCCATTACGGACTTTTAGTGGATGTTAAAATTCGCCGATTGATAGATAGCACGACTACCCTCTCTGTCCCGGGAGGCCTCGTCGGTAATAGTGAAATGCAAGTGAAGGCAGTCGCGGGTAATTCGCAATATCACTGCATTCTCGAGCGTTTCCCGGAAATAACCAGGCCAGCGGGAACCCATAAGGATCCTGCTCATTCCACAGTTCATTACATCAAGACGACGCCTGGCCCTCCTGTGTTTTGTCGACCGCGTAGATTGGCTCCGGATAAACTTTCAATCGCGAAGAAAGAGTTCGAGTTAATGATTCGCCTTGGGACCGCCCGCCGATCCGACAGCTGCTGGTCGTCGGCCCTTCACCTCGTCCCGAAGAAAGGAGATGAGTGGCGCCCCTGTGGAGACTACCGCGCGTTGAACTCCCGGACGATACCGGATAAATATCCCGTGCCGAACATGCAAGATTTCGCTCAGAACCTCGCAGGTAAGAGAATATTCTCCAAAATAGATCTTGTGAGGGCTTATAACCAAATCCCCGTGCATCCCGACGAAGTGCTACACGGGCTGAATTTCTGTTATGCATATATTGATGACATTCTTGTTGCGTCAGAGAATGAAGAAGAGCATTCGATACACTTAGAAAAACTATTCTCGCGTTTAAGTGAATATGGTGTGCTTGTCAATCCTTCGAAGTGCGTTTTCGGTGTCAATGAAGTGGAATTTTTAGGATGTAAAGTCACGGAGCGCGGCACTCAGCCACTCGATGAGAAAGTGCGTGCGATATTAGACTACCAAGTGCCAAAGACAGCGAAGTCTCTTCGTAGGTTTTTGGGGATGATAAACTTTTACAGACGATTTATTCCCAAAGCCGCCGAATTGCAAGCCCCACTGAACGATTTATTGAAGGGCAATGTGAAAGGTGATGACGAATTAATGTGGACTTCGGAAGCGACGAAAGCTTTCGACACTTGTAAATATTCCTTATCAAATTCTGCGCTTTTGTCTCATCCTAATCCTTGCTATGATTTAGCACTTTTTTCAGACGCTTCCGATAGCAGCTTAGGAGCCGCATTGCAGCAGCGGCCCGATGGTGAATGGCAGCCGTTGGGTTTCTACGCCCAAAAGTTGAGCCCAGCGGAGAAAATGTACAGCGCTTATGATCGTGAGCTGCTGGCGATTTACCGGTCCATCCGCCACTTCAAACACATGCTGGAAGGGCGCGCTTTCACCATATTTACGGACCACAAGCCTCTAGTGTTCGCTTTTCGTCAAAAACCCGAAAAGTGTTCCCCTAGACAATTCCGGTATTTAGATTTCATCGGACAGTTTTCCACCGACATCCGTCATGTGGATGGAACGGATAACGTGGTTGCGGACGCACTCTCTCGCGTTGAAGCTGTTCACCAAGGGATGGACATGGAGACTTTGGCAACCGCCCAACGGGAGGATGTGGAACTCAAGGCGCTGCTAGATTCAGGTTCATCACTCGACCTGCGAGAGGTCACAATCCCGGGCTCACCCAACAGCCTGTATTGTGATTTCTCCACCAAACCAGCGAGACCTTTCGTGCCGGCACTTTGCCGTCGCCAGGTATTTGCCTCTCTGCATTCTCTCGCACATCCTGGGGCAAAAGCATCGGCAAGACTCGTGGCAACCCGCTACGTTTGGCCTGACATGCAGAGGGATTGCCGCAAGTGGACTCAAGGATGCATCTCGTGCCAGAGGGCGAAGGTTCACCGTCACACGGTCGCACCGCTCGGCAATTTCGCAGCCGCCGCCTCGAGATTCGACCACGTCCACGTCGATATCATCGGACCATTGCCGTACGCACGGGGGCAGAAGTACTGTCTCACCTGTGTGGACCGATTTACGAGATGGCCGGAGGCATTTCCCATGGAGGACATCACTGCTGAGACCGTCGCCCGCACATTTGTTTCCGGATGGATATCCCGATTCGGACCACCTCTCCAAGTAACGACTGACCAGGGACGCCAATTCGAGTCTGGGGTCTTCAGGGAGGTCGCGCGGATGACCGGAATCACGCACCTAAGGACCACGGCTTATCATCCCGCATCCAACGGCCTAGTTGAACGTTTTCATCGCCAGTTGAAGGCTGCTATAATGTGCCATGAGGATGACAGCTGGCTGGACGCATTGCCGATCGTCCTTCTGGGAATTAGAGCGGCATGGAAAGAGGATGTCAAAGGCACCGCGGCGGAGATGGTATACGGGCAACCCATCCGCCTGCCCGGCGAATTCCTCACCTCAACAGACGCCGCAGACTCAACTACCTTCGCGTCTGAATTAAGAGAACGCATGCAGCACCTGCGGCCAGTAGCAACTGCCAACCATGCGCGGATTAAGGTTTTCATTAACAAAGACCTAATGACTTCCACGCATGTGTTCCTTCGGAACGACGCAGTGAGGCGGCCATTACAACCTCCCTACGACGGACCATACGAGGTCATCAGCAGAAGGGAGAAAACTTTCCTCATCCTATGCAAGGGCAGGGAGGTTAGAGTTTCGGTTGATAGGCTAAAACCCGCCTATTTCGTCGCCGATGAGCAACGACCGGAGTCCACAGAAAACGAAAGGCGGACGAGAATAGGAAGATCTGTCCGTTTTCCGGAACATCTCCGGGATTTTCAGTTGTTTTGATTATTATTTACTAACAGTTTTTCTTTTTTATCTTTTTAGTATTGTTTCGTGTTTTATCGAGAGCAAACCACTGGCGGGGGGGTGCTGTGGCGACCGGTGCAGACAGCCTGCGCCCAGCGCCATATTGTAGCGGCCGACGGTGGGCATTTGTTTTTGGAGAGCTCCGTGCCCAACGCGCTTGAGATGCTCTCACTCCTATCGTGGCCTCCGCCTAGATAACATTGAAATTGTCTCAGTTTGTAACCTTTATGGCCGCACGCGCCATCTTGTCCTGTATATTCAAAGCCAGTTTAATAAAAGGCATATTCTTTCGTCGCAACGCAGTACTAGTGTGTCTCTTTTAGAAAACGTTTATTTACGCGCAACCCACTTCCCAAAATTCCTAGAGAAACCAAGCTAAGGATGTACAAGATGTTGTTCCTAACAAGCTGTAACTTACGGTGCAGAGAGATGGACCATGAAGAGGTCAGGATAGAATTGGTATGTTTGGGCAATATAGAAGGAAAAGTTACACCGCAAGAAGAAAGGATAAGACGAGAATTAGATGGCATAAGTACAAATCTTCAGTTGATGGGCATCAAGGGATGGAGGAGAATAATAAAAGACAAGGAAATTTGGAGGCTAATTGTGAAGGAGACGAAGGTCCATCAAGGGCTGTAGAGCTGCAGAGAAAGAGGGGTGGGATGCATTGGGAGTTTAAATTAATAGTGAGATGTATTATTTTTCAAATAGCTACATTTGTTGCTAAGTAGAGAATTCATAAATATCTCCTACTTTAATTTTAACTAATTAATTTCTTTCAAGTTAAGGCTATGTATTCTCTTTGAATTTGAATTCATAATCATCTAAATTTCTTAAATACGTTTGCATATTTTTCATTTTGTAGGCATCTATTTCTTTTTCTCAAGGAAAAAACAGTTCATGAAGTCTTTCCATACTTTTCATTTCTTTACATTACTGCTTCCCAATATTTTTCTTCCATGGTTTACCTACATTTTTATTTAAATGTTTTAGCATATTAAACCATGAATTTGCTAGCTCCAGAAAAAACTGAAAGAAGAAAATACCAAGAGTGAAATATCTATTTTAATATTTTGATTCATAAAATGTATTTAAATTACAGAATACCTTGAAAATAAAGAACTTGTTTAACTGAAATTTGAAGTATATACTATGCTCAGGATGTAATATATATTAAATCTTGGGAATTAGTACAGTAGCCAACACTTTTCATTAAATCACAGAACTTGATTACAAAGCTTTTATTTAAATAGTAAGAAGTTTGTCTCATTTATCATCCATCTTAATTCATTATTTCATCATTTTCAATTCCACCTTCTTGACTGATAGAGACAGCCCATCTCTTTTCTTTCTTTCGTCAATGAGATTTCTTTGTCTTTCATTTTACTTCCAAATTTACTGTAAAATAATGATAGAAGGTTAAAGTCATTTCAATAAAAATGTTCAATCGATAAATAAACCACATAATATACTTATATCTTGAATATACAAGGAAAGTAATAAAAATACAAAACATTTATTTTGAGTAAAAAATATTATCTTAAAATTATAAAATATTATTATTAAAAGATAACATTTATTAAAACTGTCACGATGGCAAGAAAGCGAACTCAAACAGGAAGAGCTTACCCATAATTCTGTTGCAGCTTTATATATTTTTGGAACAGCTCAATATTACTTTCTTGTAGAGATAACTTGTCTTATTTCAATAAATGCATTAATTCAGATAAAATATATGAGTTTATTAGCCGTAATATGTATCTCGTAAGCAATGAATGTCGTACTATAATCTGTGGAGAAGATTTTTTGATGATAATTAGTTGTGTATATCATTAATAAGTATCAAATTTATTACGGCAACTCGAAGACATTCAACACCACTCTTCAATAAAGAGTTATTAAATTTACAGTATATACAGTCTCGGTAATTTTAAAATGACTTCCGAATGTAAATACGAAGGGAACGTATCGCCGCGTTCATGTATCCTAGTTCGTCCTTGCCGCAATGATGGCTCAGTGAGAATATCATCGCATTTCTTTTTCGACCAAAAGATGGCACAAGCAGGCACAAATGCCTTTACTAATTAGGCATCATAAATTTCCTGTAAGCTCTACCCGGGCGATTTGAAGAAGGAAGCAAGGGTAAGAAAAACATTTCGTTCAAATATATCGACGGCAATAGTTACTATCTCGGTTCAATTTTGTTATAACTTTTTATGAAAACATATATTACGTACTCACAACATTTTAATTACTTAGCTACCAGCCTATTTAGAAAGTGAATATTGGTTGATAAATAACATTGTGGTGGATCAGAGTGACCAAACAACATAGTGGATCAAGTGCTGATAAATCAGTTTTCTAATTTTAATCTTTAATAAAAATGTCACCGCTGTTGGCCTATTTTTCTGGAAATATATTTTATAATATAAATGGAAGTAATACGATTTTCGCATTACTTTTATAGATTTACCATTTGAGTTTAAATATTAAAATTGAATTGTCTACTGCATTTTTACATGCTATTTATAATTTTCTACTGCAGCATAAATTTTGTCAAGCAATTTACTTTATATTTTTTAATTCGCAACCAGTTTACTCATATAGTTTTATTTTTGACCTACTCGCTTTGCAGAGCTTAGAATCCTGAAGTAATTATTTTGATCTTTCTGTTCTTTTAAAGTAATTAATTATTTAATAGACTGTCCTTCAATACTTTCACAAAACTTCCACTTCTCTTTCCAAGCTATCGGAAATTCTCCTAGATTCAAAATCATTTATGTTTGAACTAATTATTTAAAATTCAGCCCAATCAACCGATGTATGAGAGAAGGCAATTCCAACGTAAATTTAAGAAACATATTTCTGCTGTTAGTAATTGATATAATTTTGTGTAAAATGTATTATTACACAAATAAGTATTATTATTTTATGAATATTAATATATAAGAAAAATATTTTTCTTAATATTTATAATTGATTTTAGTTGGTATTAGTTGATTTTACTTAGATGTTTAGGTTCTGATATTTAAACTTTAAAAAAACTTAGTATTTTTTACTATATATACATTTGTATCATCAAAATGTTTTCTTTTTCAAATTGTTGTAGCCATCTTTTGATTGTTTTATAGTAAAAGGGAATCTGCTTATTGTACAAAAATAAAATAAAAATAACAATTTTAGCTTTATGTTTTAACACCTAATAACAGAAATTTAGCTATTTCATTAACTGAATTAATCAAATATAGTTAGATAAAAGATATAGTGGGATAAAATTCTCCATTCCTTTTTATATTTTTTATGGTAGGTTTATTATATTTGATGTTTGAAACTTGCAACTATTAATCAAGCAAATATTGAATCTGTATCAGCAACTTTGTATCCAAAGAGTAACAAAATGTCCTTGATGGAATGTAATAAGTGGGCAATCCAAGTAGCTAACCCAATTCTGCTTTCACTAAAGCACCAGCAGCCAGCCTCAGTCTTCCTACAGGTTTAAGAGGGTATTGCACTCAACAGTAGCATCTGAAGAGAAGCAACAGAGGCATAGCCGAGAGAGGCTTTATAGGAATCAAATACCACATGAGAAGAGAGGTAAGAGTATACCATGTGAAAGAATGGCCTTTCTGTTTGCTAGAAATGTTTGCAATAGTGTAGGCATGCCAGGAATAAAAAATGTTAATTTCTCAAAACTTTCACTTTGGCTAATTGATTTGATTCAATGAAGTTGCATGACATCTTGATTACTCTTACCAGCCTCTTCCAGATAATTCAAACCTAATCCAGGGGGATAAGCTCCACTTTCTAGAAAATCTAATTGAATACTTGAAAACTATGACAAGTAATGAGAGATTTTAATAGCTTTTGCTTGTTTTTTGTTGGTTTGAGCTTCATTTCATATTTTTCTGTATTTTTTTGCCTTTTTTAACACTGTTTCCTTTCTTTAACTTCTTTGCTTTTCTGTCTATTTTATTGCAACTCAAGAAATTGGGACCTGTCTTGGTTTAAAAAATTATTATTCCTTCCACCAGTTGTTAAAGAAAGCTTTGGAGAGGGGGGAACTGGGTAAGATGATGAATGAGGTAGTTTGCCCTTGCTTTCTTCACTGATCAGAATGCTTCAAGCAGAAAATACTCCTCATATGTAAAGTGAAATCATTCTAGGAATTACATTTTCCTTGGCATTCAAGAACCACTTTATTCAGTTTAAGGGAATTTTGTTTTTCAAACACGAGCAAAAGAATTAAACACTTTATAGCACTACATCTCTGTTAAAGATATATATATATATATAGTTTTCAATTCTAGGTACCTGCATAGCCTTGATAGGTGAGAGATTAGAGCTGTTGAGGCAAACAGATCAAACCCACTGATTAAAGAAGCACATGACAAACTTCAATACCTTCCTGTATTGTATAAATCACCTACCCTGGCAAGAATGAGAAATAAAATTAATGTGAAATAATTGCCACAAAGTACCAAAACCATCAAAAGGAATGAATTGGCCTGATGCGCAACAGTTTGTTATTTATAAGTTTAAATTTGAGGTGGAACATAATAATTCTTGGATGTTCTGGTTGTTAAAACCTCTAACAAGTTAGAATTTGACATACATAGAAAAACCAATTCCTCAAATAAGTTCATCCCAAACTAGTTGTTTCACCCACAGTCACGTAAACATGCTGCCTCCATTGCCTTGTCCATAGATTGGTTAACCTGCCACTCAAAAATACCCCATTGAAAAAGGAGCTGTGTGTTATTAAGGATACTGCTACCATAGAGTAACTATACTCAATGAAGACTCTACTATGTTGGGTTTTCATCCCACCTCATCGTTATATTAGTCAAAAGACATAAATATAAAGGGCTAGTTAACAACTGTTCAACTTTGTCTCCTTCCATTGACACGTCCACCATTAAATATATTGAACTCCCTTATTTTCTGCCAACGAAAAAAGGCTTACAAAGCATATTTAAATGCACATCAGATGGACTCATTCCTTAAGATGGTTTTGGTATTCCGTGACAATTTAATTCACTTATATCACCATCAGTGGCAAATACTTTATATGCAGGAAAATAATCATTCTCAAAATTCTCTCTCGTTACCACCAGCGTTAATCAATAAGCAAAGACAGGCTAAACATTCTAGTTCTAAACAGCATAAAGAATGAATTTTATGATGGACTTGAATTTGATGTTGTTCAGTAATTTGCAATTAAAAAATTCTTGAAAAAATATTACTTAAGACGAATATTCTGTATTTATTGCCTTAATTCCCTAACATTCATTTATTAATATTGAAATAAAATTTTATTAAAAGCATTGATGCAAAAGAAAAATGGACATCATACATAAGTGTCGCACAATGTGATACCAATGATGCTCAAAAGTAGAGTTAACAATTATCACATAAGGACCATTTACTATGTCAGCATGAAATACAAATCATTCGTTGTTACTACCATTTAGTAACAAATCTAAGCTGAGCAAAGAAGCCACAAGACAATAGATTTTTTTTTTAAGTCTTTAAAAACGATTTTTATTTAAAAGTCAGAAAATGTATGAATTTGGTATCTAATCATAGAGGTGAAAAATTACGCTAACACCACGGCAATAGATAGATTAGGACCAGCCCTGAGCACTACCACACAAAAATTCACATAATGTGCTCCAACAATTTGGTGAACTTATGATATTTTACAAGGTTTACATATTTTCCTCTCTTTGAAGAGAAGATCTTCTATAAGTAGAGGTTAAGGCTATAAATAAAAGGCTACAATGTTTAAGATTGTTACAGCTTTAATCCTTAAACAAAGGTGTCCTGACGATTCCACTATAGATTCCTTGAGACAAAGTGGTTGGCTGAAGTACAGAAATCATGTACTGGTAGAAAGTTTGAATGAAAGAAAACCATTACATTGTAGACTAGGGCTTTTGTGAGTTAACTGCATGTTTATGCTGTCATTTGGAGTTCTCTTCAGGTTTGCAACCAAAAATTATGCATGGATATGCAAAATAAAAATTGCATAATTAATACTCCCTATCATTGCAGCAATCAAAATACCAGACATTAATCATCAAAACTATTCACTACAGTATCTGAAGTTTCCATTTTCTTAAAAAGCCAAATGTACTGTTACATTTAAAACTAAAACAATCAAGCAAAACCTTTTGAAATTCAGGTGCAAAACAAAAACAACAGAGTTTTTCATCAAAGGTCTTACCTTGAGTCAATCAGACATTTTCATTCACATCACGAGAAAGTAAAGAAAATCCCAAAAACAAATTTACAGCATAAAAAAATGTCTTTACACAAACTGTAGGATCACTCGACGTTCACACCTTTAATAGCCAGGATGAAGCAAAGGGTGCACACAATTCATTCAACAGGGTGCAGATGATGACTTTTGACATCACCTGACTATTTGTACACCTAAAACAGGTTTTACTGTCTCCATATGTCCAATTCAAGGCATGAGACATCTTCACAAATGACTTTATCCTTGCAGGGTATATCTACTCCATATGGCTGTGAGTTAGTACTGATCATCGTCATATTCATTAAACTGTCGTCCATTCACACCTCGGCCACCTTCAACCAGGCTGCCACGATCCTCTCTTCTGACACCCTCCTCCACACCAAAGCTGTCACCAGCATCCCTCTCATACTTGATAGGTGCATCTCCGTAGTTACTCTCGTCGCCGTAATTGGGGCCAGAGTAATCAGGATAATCTAATGATGAGAAATAATCATTAACAGAGCAGAGAAACATACAAACTTAATTCTACAACAATCTCTGGCACTCTAAGAGGAAAATACTGTAATTACTAAAAGATAACACGGCGTTGAATGTAATGTGCACCTCAAAATAAGAGCTTCGGAAATATTAAAATCATTTACCCACAAATCTGATGAACCCTTTCATACAGTCACGTCAAATGTAGCACCCTATACGAAATACCAGCAGTCATCCATGTGAGTGTACACATTAACCAATTTCAAATCAGCCTTTTAAAAATTTTTATGAGCTAGTTGAATCCCTTTCACTTAAATAGGGTGGCCGCAGAACGGGATGTTAAAAAATCAAGGTCATTTCAAGGTTTTTCTGGGTCAGGTCGAGGATTTTTCAAGGTCTAAATACAGTTTTTGGTTTTTATTCAATTCTTCAATTGAAATTTGGAATTTATTCCAACAAAACAAGGTACAACTTTCAAACTTTACACGGAAATTAATGTTCACACGAATCAGCGGCACGAATGGCGAGGGTTGTTTATGTACGAGGGTTTGGAGTTTTCAAGTAGGCAGCACTGGTGCCACAATTTGAATGAGTGGTTTATTTCGGATTGAACCAGGATAACGAGTTGGATCAGGATTTTTCCAAAAAAAATCAAGGTGTTTTCACGATTTTTCAAGGTTAGCAAAAATTCAAGGTTTTTACAAGGTTTCAAGGTCCTGTGGTCACCCTGTAACTTAAAAACTATTGGCTAGAAGTTAAGTCTGTAGTCTGCAGGGCTCTTACAATCAAAACATAGATAGCACATGGAATGTTAAACAAGTTTTATGGAACCAGGATGACCGGGGAATCCAGCCAGCCATGCACTACAGGACATGTGTGCAAGGACAATTGTGCCAAAATCTAGTGCCCCATTGATTCCAACACAAATCCTGATTTTTGAGCCGAAAAAAGACCAAAAAGGGTGCATTTTATTTTTGAGTAAATATGGTATATTATTAGATAATCCTAATTCATATTAAATTCCATTCTTGAAATATTTTTCATTCGTGTTTTTCATAAGAAATGACTGTTGCGAGTGTTGGGGAGAAGTTACCCTGGGAATCTGAATCAGCACTACTTTTATTTCTTATATTCCCACCCATCCTAGATCAGATGATTCAGTGTAAATTTTCGTATGAAAACAAATCCCACAGTGGACGCCATTATGATGGGAACTCGATTAAAAATTCTGTTGCTGACTATAGGGTTATTGCCGAAAAGAAAAGAGAGACAAGAGGATAGGATGTATAGAGGGACAAAAGGGAGAGTGGAACTTGTGATAAACCTCTAACCAAAGCATTTTTGCAGAGGAAGGGTGAGGCAAGTTGTTAGAAAAAAATGCATGAATTAGGTGATAATTAGTTTTCCATTTAAGTTACTTCTGCTCTTTGAAAAGATTACCTCAGATTAACTATATAAACGTGGTACTTGTTACTCCGATACTTTAGAAATAACCACTCGTTATAAGAGACGTAACTTCCTATCCTTTTTGCTGTGAGATGAACAATGGCCAAAACAATCACTCGCTATAATGCATCTCTCATTATATGCCATACTCGTTATAATGGACTTTTTCTGTAAATATGTGAATCACATAATCCAGCTGAAGAAGAGGATTCAGCTCTTAAGACAATTCTACTTTTCTACCATGGTAAAAACTCTTGTCTAACAATGAGAATATTTACTTTAAGTAACACAAATTCCCTCAAGACCTTAAGGGTATGTTGCTTGCCATAAAGTAATAGACTTGTCTAACTGTTGAACTCAACAGGCCTTTATTTTTAAGTAAAATAAGCATCTGAAAATTGGAAACCAAAGCACACATGTCCATTAACATATAGAGAGGTGTATTATCTAAGCAAGACAATACTTCCCCCTATTTTTTGACAAACATGTTATATTTTGCCATTAATTTCAACATCTTACCTTCTGGACATCCATACATGTTAGTAGCATTCATCAATTAAATGTAGATTGGATTTTAGGATCTAATATCTCAAGCTCAAAAAGTAATTCTAACGGTTCTGATTAGAAGGAGAGAGAAAGATTACGGATGGCCAAAACTGATAGTGATATTAAAGAAAATTGGGTTTAACTGGAAAGGTAAGAGATGGGTGCAAAATCTGTACTTGAGTCAAACAGCCAAAGTAAATATAGCTGATGGGGAATCAGAATGGGCTGAGAAGGGAAGAGGGCTAAAAAAAAGGGTGTCTTAGGACACCCTTTTTTAATACAAAAGTAAAATGTTGCACAAGGAAATGGTGAATTAGGCTTGAGGAAAGAAATAGACAAGGGAGTGAAAGTTTGTGGGAATATAGTGAAATCAGTGTGATACACAGATGAACAAGTAACTGTATCCAATTCCGGAAAAGGTTTACAAATTTCAGAAAATACACTTAATGATAAAGCAAAGGAGTTTGGGATCAAAATTAACTTGAGCAAAACTAATGAAATGAAGGAAGGGGTAAGAAAGCCATGGATGGGGGAAAAATAGAGCAGGTGCATAAATTCTCTTACCTCAGAAGTACTCTTCCTTGGGAAGGAAAATGCTAAGATGAGGTTTGAAAAAGAATAGATTTAGCCAATGAAGCCTTCGTAAGGCAAAGGAAACTGATCGATAGAGGTCTTGATAAAGAGATTAGGAAAAGAATAGTAAAATCCTTGGCGTGGAGGGTTTTACTAGATTAGTATGAAACGTGGTTTAAAAAAAAGACTATATAAAACATTTGGAGGCCTTCAAGACATGGGTGTGGCATAGAATGGAAAAGTAACCTGAGATGATAGGATTCTAATTAAATTAAGCATCGACAGAAGGAATGTACCGGTCAAACATCAAGAAGAGAGAGAATGTAAAGGAAAAGACGACAAGGAGATGATATTTATATTAAAATGAAAATTAGCAATTTATATATTTATAACAATAACTAGTTACTAAAATTTTATATCAATTTAACTGAGAAAGATTTACCTAGACATCCTTCGTACAAATATTTTACCTCGCATACTAATGCATCAAGTTTCATTTCCTAATTAACTTAAAGTCATAGGTTAATCTCTAATCACTCATTCTTTTAAAACTGATGAACCAATCCTTGTGAATCATAATCAAAAACATACCATCAGGAGGCTCCTGCTTGATTCTGATTTCCGGCTCCTCAGGTCTTTCATAGTCTCTATCTCTGCGATCCTTGTCCCTATTGAAAAAAAAACATTCATAATGAGAATAGCCTAAATGAGTATACCTGATAAAAATAAAAAACCAAGTTTATTCTCAACTGGGATACCAAGTTGAATTTTGCTGTTTAAAGTTTTTTATTACCAACAAAAACTTTATTCAGAGCATGAGGATGCTTGATAAGCCATTTTAAGCCATAGTCATCAGAGGACACATTTTGCCGACTAAAACAAAATTTTAAATTTAATTTTTGAAGAGTAAAACCTCATTATTTCATGAAATACTACTCGAGGGTTTATTGAAATTCTTAAAAATAAGACAAACCTCTGTTATAACGAAGTAATTTGAATAAGGAATTCCAACACATTCAACAAAAAGACAATGCCCCACCTGTCACGATCGCGGTCCTTCTCACGCCGATCTTTCTTTCTATCACCTCTATCCCTGTCTCCTCTGGAATCGGTACGCCTTGAGCGATCCCTCTTCCTGTCCCTATCTCTGTCTCCTCGATCACGCTCCCTGTCCCTATCGCTTCTCGAGCGATGTGGTATGCCAGCAGGTTCATCAAGACCGGAGGCAATGCTCTCATCCAAACCATCAGCAACCAATGAAGGATCTCTTCGATCCCTTGATCTCCGCGACCTCTTCCTGTCCCGGCTTCGGCTGAAAATCACAAATTAACATTAGTAGATCAGTATCATACTTCACACACAAATTTATAATCAAAACTAATTTTGAGACTTCCTAACCATTCGTTAAAGAGTTAATTTCAAAAAACATGTTATAATTATTGCAAGATAAGCCACGATATTCTAGAAAATATTTCCTAATAATTTAACCAGTAACTGGTCATAAATATCAGGTACTGTTGATTAGGACATGGGAAAATGTACCTCTAAAAAGAAATTACACCCTTTTCAATTTATTTAAAAACACAATAGATCAAATTTAATGAGGCATCTCTCTTAAGCTATGCTCTGACATGCAATTTTTGGTTGGCTGATCGTCGTTCAGCGTTCACCAGGACAACCAAACGATCAGTTGACCATGATGTGCACACACATGCAAATAAACAGTTTGGCCTTTTTCCAATGATGAACATGTATCCCACAGGTACAAGATATGCAATTTATTGAATGTCAGCACATAGCCTAAAGGCTGGGACACAATCGACGTGTACGCAAGACTTGAGACGCAACACTTGTATGTCAAACTTGGAACTTAGTACGAGCAGACACAGTCAAAACGTGAACATGAACCTCAGCCAATCAGAGACATCAGAAAATCCTAAGGAACAATGGACAGGCGCTATGCACGCTGAGTGTTCTAACATTTACAAAGAGATGAAGAATCTTATAGAATGATGGTTGAAAATGAGGTAATTATTACATAGTTCGGTTTAATAATTATGGCTTAATGATAATTCAAATCTTAAGTCTGTAATGGCAGATGCCAAATAGAAGTACTTATATTAATCTCCAGATTACGTATCTATCGCAAGGTGAATCTTGATTGGTTGTCCATGTACATGAAACGTGTAGAGATAGAAGATTCTCATCTCCTTAAGTACACGTAAGTACGTACACGGGGACTGTGTCCGGTGCCATTCATTTATACATGGCTAACTTTTGAAGGTTTCACGTTAAAGCAACACATCTTAAGTACACATTTATTGCGTCCCAGCCTTAAAAATCAACTGCGTAACCATTAAGTTGCATTCAGTTTGAGGAAAAACAAACTATTTAATCAGCCGACTTAACAGTTGCAGTGCAGTCTCATAAGGCTATCAAATAGTAGAACAACTAAAAATTATATGTTAGCATGTAGTCTTAAGGATTTACAAAGTTACTTAGGGGAAATTGCCTAGAAACACTATAAGAAACAATAGCTCTTACCTTCTACTACCTCTCCTTTTCTTGTCGCGATCTCGACTCCTAGATCGCCTCCTCTCCCTCTCCCTTTCCACGGGAGGCCTCCCTCCTTCACGAGTCTCTCTTTCTCTTTCAGCACGATATCGCTCCCTCTCTCTTTCATTATCTTCACGGCCAGAGTGCTTTATGTTCACATCAGGGCCACCTCTTCGAGTTCCACCAAGACCTCCACCTTCATTTACAAGGAAGATTTAGTTTCTCACATAATACTGACGTTAAGAAGTTAATTAAGACAGAAACATGTGAACATTGAATAGATCTAAAAGTTTTACTTCATAAAACTAATTTTAAAATGAATTAAGCAAAACGCTTACCAATGAAATTCAAGACATCATACTGGAAAATGCATTTCCGGAATTTGGCAGTTAAATATATTGAGCAATTATAAGGGGTATAGGAGCTAGTGTTGAAATTAACACATGAAAAAGATTAGTAAGTGAGCACAATTTATACTGAGAAATTAAAAACATTAACTCTCCACACATACTACAATAAACAGCTGCCAATTTAATTCTGGAAAATCTCAAAGAAACTTCCCAATAAGACTAATACTTTGAACATGAATTTATGATCAATTCAGAGAAGAGAAATACGCATAGCTGCAGATGCTTTTGCTTTAGAAATGAGTGGCACCTTTGGCCATGGCAAATAATTCAACATCAAATAATTCAACAAATAATTCATTCAATTTCAATGCACCAAAAACTCACCAAGTCTTCTAGGCAGCCACCCTTTAACTGTTCTTCCACGTTCTACATCCACCAGCACTCGTCTACCATCTATCTTCTTTCCGTCAGCATGCTTATAGGCCGCTAAGGGGCATAGCCCATGACAGGATGTGGACCATAGGTATGGATCAAGGATGGCAGGGAGAAAGAGGTAAGAGAGGTTTTAAGGATAGAGGTAGAGGAGGAGATGGACACATGGGAAGGGAAGGAGAAAAGTGGCTTCATCAATTACCATTTCTTACACAATTTCCCAGAATGATAGTTTAATGCTGTTGAAATTATATCCTTGTGATAAGAACCAAGGTGGCAGGACTACTGGAGGTGAAAAAATATTAAATGGTGTTTAAAAAGCCTACCGACTGCTCCACTGATCCTAATGGGCTAAATTCAACATGCAAACTCTGGTAATGAGCTGATTGGGTGGACGAAAAATGGCAATAGGGAGGTTCCTACCAAAATTGAATGAAATGAAATTTCTTGCCTACAAATCATGCTGACCAAAAACGCACCTACAATCCACCTATTACTTCCACGACCTTTCTCAGCAGTAGTTCAAATCTAGACGTAAAGAGGGAGGAGAAAAACTGAGCTGGTGTTCAGTATCCCGAAATTGAGCTCTAATGGAAAATGGAGTGATATACATTACTTGAGAAGACAAAAATGCATATAACCTTCCATGTTTACAACAAAGTGGCTGACCTAGAAAGGAAAAAATGTCCACCTACCCGTTTTATGGAGACTAACATCCCTTTCATGTTACTCAAAAACATGTGTAATCCTAATACTTAAATGAGTTGCTTCACGAGCAAATGAAGAAATGCTGTGGATGAAATAGCCCTGTCTTCGGTATCTTTCTCATCAAAATGGAAACGATTACATTTAGGATCCATTTTATTTTCACTCTTGTGTGCTCAAGTTCTTACTGCTCCTTTTCTGCCTGTCGCTGCTAAAACCGCTTCCAAATTAAGTGGCTGATTAGTTTTTGATTCACAAACCTTAGATAATTGAAACCCACCTTCAATACCAAACGAATTCAAGATGAAGAGCTTTCCAGAAGTGTTCAAAGCTATCACTGGAGAGGGAGAATAGGCAAGAGCAGTAGCTGCATTGCACCATCCTCTGAAGAATTACAAATCTGACCTCTAAGCACAACAGAGAAGATATTTTACTCAGAGAATTGATTCAGCCTTTTAAAACGGTCCTTCAAAAATAGAAAAAATGACATGCACGTAAAGTCATAATGATATGTTTGAAATTTGTTGGATTACCTTATTGATGAAATTTCAATTGAGGAAATATACCTACCACTGAAAATTCATACTTACAGAAGCTAGCCTCTTTAAGGCTGGACAAAACTGAAGCCAAGTATGTTAGCTCCCTCCCGTTCTAATATCTTGTTTGAGATGTGAGCAGTGGAAGTCTCCCCTTCTTTCCTTGTCCGTTATTAATATTTCCCACAATCACTACCACCCCAACCGGATTAATGAACCAGCATTCACCAGGGCGAACGGATTTATCTCTTCCTCCAACCCTCCGCAACGCTTGAACCACACTTTTACCTGGTGCGCCACTGAATTATCTTACTTACGTCAACTCGAAGTTTAGCGCATTTAATATCTAATTGAAAAATGCAACCATACCAATTCTCACCTTACTGTGTGCCATGTGAAGGCATATTTGTGATACCTCATACCCTAGCTAGACTTGAAATCAATAAAGGGAGGCCTACCGTGAAACAGAAACGTGGTGTTTTAGTTTCAGAAAATATTACTGAGAGATATGCAATTGACATGTACAGGAAGGAAACTAAGGGTAAAGATTACAGAAATATTTAGCTAATAATAATAATTTGTTCCATTATTTAAATGACTAATAATCCTATAAATTTTATTTCTATCGTTGAATCCAAATATTTATTAATTCTCTAAAATTAAACTGAGATTGAAAATGATAGATGGCAGGAAAATAAAAATACTAAACGCTAAAAGAGAAATCACAAAGAAAACTTGCTTTGAATGCTGTCTTATCAGATTGACAGTGAATTTGGAAAAGGTAAGAATAGCCTCCAACACCACGTTTCAAAATGAATTCAGTTGACTGCCCAAAAAATGTTATCAATTCATGGCAAATGAAATTGATTTTTGAAATGATTACGCTACAATTTATGCAAACCCAGATTTAAAATCTTTGAAATCTTACGGAAAGCTAGAAATATAGGGGGCATCACATCAAGTGTATGTGTTCCACTTTTTTGTATGCAGGGTCTTACCACACATACAAACCTATATAGCCAGCTATGTTTGGTATTTCACACATAAGAGGGCACTAGTTGCCAGCAGCTCGCCATATGCTGTCACCGGGAATAAGACAAAACTGTATTAACATCTTTAAAAAATTAAGGCGAACAGCAAAGGGCTATAAGGGATACAATATAAGAATTTAAATTATGATTATCACATACATTGAGCTGGCTTTAAATTTTAAGTTGGTGAAAATTTTAAGTTAAGCTAAATTGGCCCTAATCCCATTTTCAAAGCCTCTTGGGGGCTAGGAGTGTTTATGGCTGAGAGGAACAATGTTTTAAATGAAATATGTGAATGGCGGATGAAATAAAACTGATGGTTAGGAATATAAGTACACGAGTGTCCACTTTAATTTCCACAGACTTACCGGCCCAATAATAAGAGGAATGAGGGGATGGGAAGGGAGTGGGAGGGCAGATGGAAACGTTACCTCCAGAATAATTAAAAATGAGTTACACCTCATCTACTTGTCTTCCATATACATGCTTAACAAATGCCAGTTATTTAGGGAATGGTAACTTTAAACAATTAGCTGCCTAGTCATTATTTTAAGTGACCTAAACAATGCAACCTCCCTAAGCTCAATTTTAAAACTAAATGAGTTATGTTAAGCTTGAAAGCTATAAAAATGAAGCTATCACCTCAGTAAAAATTCAGGCTTAAAAAAGATTCTCACTGAAACATTTCACAGGCTAAAATCAGCAGCAATATTCAATCAATATTGATGAAAAACATTGCTACACTCAAATGTTGAAGTAAATTATCATAACACAAGACAAACTCAGAAAACATTGGGCATCCGCAACCTTAAGTTGACGTAACAGAAAAAGGATGGATTTCTTTTCATTTTGTAATTTGAAGCATAATTTGTAAATGGGTATCAAGAACAAATTTGGAGATCATAAACCATGGGAAGTAAAAGCTCATTTTCTGAAATGTATAATATAGTCAAAGCTAAATAAAATAAATTATCCGCTGCTTTAAAGAATTTGTAAATGAAGACTTGATCTTCAAAATATAAAAACATTGAGACTGAGATAAAATCCCAAGGGAAAAGCTGTTACACAACCTTTCACCCAGATTTTCAAAACATCACTGAGAATTTCACTTGAAAGAGAAAAACTAAGGAGTGTTCCCAAAAATAATAAAACACCACATTCATAAATGATAAGAGCACCTGTTAAATAAATTCAAGACAAATATTTCATTCAATTTAGAGAAGCATGACATAATAGAAACACAATAATAATAAAACTTCATTCAACAATAGTTCTCATATCGCAATTGAGTACAGATTTTAAATGCCTAAACACAAGTTCAATTTTAAGTAACACAAAGCCATGCTTATAGAGAAAGATGCAATTACCAAGTATGAAAGCAGAATTAGAATGTAGGATCAGAAAATTTGCGATTGATGATGAACTCTTAGAAGTTGCAGGGCTTTAAATTCTTGATCCAGTCTAATTGCCTTTTTCAATCTACTGACTCCCTTTATATCACTAATGTGGTTCTCAAATATTCAGTTTTCATTAAATACCCTAATTCTGTCTGTTCACCACTATTTAATGATTCTATTTAATCTAATTCTTGTCAAATAAAACAAATGAAATTCCTACATTCATTTGCCTCATTACATAACAAGTAACCAACTAACCAATAACTTGTAACAGAAGAGACAGAAATCAATCAAAACAGATTCAATAATCCAAGTATTAAGTCATAAATACATTCTGATAAATATTAGTATTGCAATGAAATCTAATGGAATTGCAGAGAATACATCAAGATGTAACTGCACTCAAAGGATTTGGATAAGACTTCAATCCCTAAATTATCAAATATATCTCTTTTGGGGAACATCAGAGAGCAAGTATTATTGTATGGAAATTTAAGTAACTATACAGCAGTATTTCTTTTGGTCCATATGAACTTAAATTGAATAAAAGCCTATCAAAAAAAAAGATTACCAATGATTTTTTTGCACATTTAACTACACATCATAAAATTGCAGCTACTTGATGGCCCAAATCTACTACAAAACTTTATATGAGCCATAAATAAGACTATTTTACTGTGTTAATGATTCCTACTACTTTATCTATTCCTCTCTCATTCAGAAACATCACATCAATAAAGGTTTCTTCATTCAATGAGAAGGTCTTCACTTAATTTGCATCATAAGTCACCTCTCTGTAAATCACTTTTTTAAAACTGAATGGTATACTATTCAATAGCTCTATTTTTGACCTTTATATGCTTTGGAGTACAGTCATTCTAGACCAAAGCAACCCCAAGATATATGGAAAATAAGATGTCCTGAGGTTAAATGAAACCAATCAGCTGTGCTACACAAATATGACCACTTACCTTATGTAACAGCAACAAACATTTCAATGACAGTTGATGCATACAGTTCACGCAAACACTCCTTTCAGAACTTGTAAAATGAAAATAAATGAGCATTCTGAAAAATACCGAGTTCAAATTTCCTCTGTGACCTAAAAGAGTAAACCATGTCTTACTAACAAGTGTGATGAGAATGTAGCTTCCATTAGGGCCTACTCATACTTTAAATTCTGCATTGCATTCGTCAAAATAATGACGCAAAATCAAAATACAAGTCTCTATTCCAACACAACAAGACAAAACAAAACACACCTAAGCTTTCAATTACTTTCCTCAAAAATGTGATCACATCCATCCAAAAATAGCCTTGTTCTTAGTCGATTTTTGCTAACTGAATGTAACTTTAAAATTTCCTTCTGAATTGTAAGATGTACATGGATAGACAAAACATGAATTCAATTTCAAATTGGTTCCAAATCATTTTAAACCTTACTTCCCAACTGCCCTCCTCACATCTCAGGGAGGAGAAGCAAAGAGGGGGAAAGCTGGAGGGTCATTCAATTGAATATCTAGATTGACTAAATCTTTGACAACTGGTGAAACTATCAAACATTTGTGAATTAATGCTGGCAGCAAAATGATTTTGTATTGAGTGGGTAGAGGACGACAGTACTTACAATGCATGTCTCTCTCATGCTCATATTCAATGAAGGCATAACCTCTGGGCTTCCCAGTCTTCGTGTCATGGATAAGCACGATCTAAAAACAAAACATGAGTCAATCACAAGAATAAAAGAAATGTAATTCTAAAAAATTATATCTTCCACATTTCTGTGGGTCAAATAAACAACTGTCATTGGAGTTAGGGAGTTCCTGAATTTAAAGCTATCACTAACAGTATTACCATTAACAGGTAGTAAAGGTTTACAAACATTAGAAGTAACACTTTTCTGTACCTAAAAATATTGATTAAGGAATTATTTCATACATATTCAACAAGTAGATTTATTACTAAGAATCTGAAAAGGAGGAGGTCATTAAATCCCTTCTCACCATTCACATATCCCAAAATCTACACCTTCCTAAACCAAGATGTTCCTGCAATAATCTTAAAAAGCAAATGGGCAGCATTTTTACCAGAAGGAAAAGAAAGAATACCATCACAAATCTTCAATCCTCACATTGACAAATTCCAACATTAAGGAATGCTCATACGGTTAATGTTGCAAATATTTGCCTAATTACTAATGTTATTGTACATTATAAATTACAATTTATATTGGCTTAATCAAATACTATTCATGATATTACACGACTATGTACCCAACTATCACTATAATGTAATTGTACATCATGAATGAAATTATTTTCATATATATTATTAATAACTATTTTAGGAATAACATGAATAAGTAGATAAACTATTGTCCAACTAAATTAAATGGAATCGTTAGTCAATAATGTTGATTATATAACTTATCCAAAACATTTATTATATTTTATAAGCATAAATAAATAATAATGAAGGAATTCAAAGTGGGAAATGTAAGTGGTATACCTAAGAATATTTCCTACACATCATCATCTCTGTAAGAATCTACAGTGAGATGGCTTAAGAGTTAGTGGCTAAAACAGCAGTTGAAATCACCTAGATGAGAACTGAGAGGAGTTTTGGTACACTATCTTTTAGGGAAGAACTAAGTCTTACGAAATTAGTATCCTTATCAAATTTCACTTCATTTGATGTTTTCCTCGAATTCTCAGGATAAATATTTCTAATGCATTTGTCTAAAAGAAGTAAAGCCAGCAGAAAAAAAAGAAATTAATTGTACATGGATTTCTTATGAAGCCCCATTACGAATCACCAGAAGTTGAACCAGCCTCTACCAACCGATAGACAAACATACAGATTAACTATATAAAAAAATATATTTCTGGTGAAGGAATTAATAGTTTACCTTAAAGGGCTTAATCAATTTTCAATTAGTCAGCTTTTGCCATGATCAAATTCCGTAGTCATGCACTCTAATGTCTGTTTTGCTATGGAAGCAAGGATGAAGAATGCTCCAATTCATGGGATGTCCAAAACATGACCTTACATTTTCTCTAAGTTTTGAAAACCTTTAAAATTACGTACACTTTTAGGAAATTCCAAATCTCAAAATTCCAGCCTAGGTACTTTATATTTGTTGCTGCTTTCTTAATTTTCAAAATTTTGGTTAATTTCTGCATCCTGCAGTGAGCACATACTGAACATGGAAAACATTTCATAATCTTCATTTTTGGTATCATACAGTTCACTTCCACTTTATCTTTCAAAACTTTATCAGCTAACTTTCTATCACAACCATAGTAATAGTTATTAACAATAAGATAATAATTTGAAGCATAATATGCAATAACATACTAAATAATAATAGTTAGGCATTTATTATTTTTAAGAGATAATATTAGCTGTACTTGGTTTAGCAAAAATAACATTTTACTTCTCAATGTCCAACATCATTAGTTGTACTCGCTTTAGCAACAATAATCACTTGAGCATACCTCAGCATGGGGATTTGTCAATGTGGGAACCTATGATAGTGAACATATGAAAATACTACCATGTGAGCACTCAACTGTGTGAGCATAAGCAAATGTGAAGATTCATCATGTGCTCATTTGTCCATGAGGAATTTTCTTTGTTGTCTTATCAGATGTCACAACACAAAAGAATAGAAACCAAAGAAGATTGCTGTAGAATTAGGCATACCATCACAATATTTTTCTTGATTTACCTTTTAACATACTTTATTTTACTAGAGGAAAAAATGTTTGCAAAATACTAGTTATTGCAGCTTTTGTTCACGCTAATCAATAGAATTTAACTACTTGGCAATCACCCAAAAAAATATATTTTTTAAGGGTCGTATCACAGATGTATATCACAGAATTGATTAGATGTAAGATTTTGCAAATGGGAGATCTCCTCCACAGTTTACACTACATCAAATAATACTGCAGGAATATTTGTAAATAAACACTAAAATGGTCACAATGGTAACTGAGCCATTCCCAGTTGTCTTAAATGCAGTAAAACTTGTCTAAGGCAGAACCTAGTTAAGCTGGAAACAATAATAATACTGAATTAACACCAAGGTTTTCATAGGAAAGATCCTTTGTAAGGCAGAACTTGCATGAGATGGATGTACACCTATATTCCATCAATCTTGCTTATGAAAAACTAGTATTCAAAGTTGTGAAGGGGGAACAAACTTTCTTGCTCTCAAAAGTATTTACCATTGGCTTTCTTCTCTCCCAAATTCATTTACCATTTCGAAAGAATTAACAAATGGTTAATCCTAAAATAAAGAATAATCATAAGAAAAACACTTGACACGGAGACTTCATTTTGATAGTTTATGCTTGAGGTCTCCAAATGAGCTTAGCTCGCTCTTGGTGTTCCATTACTCCACTGACTAAGTATTCTTGAAAACATCGGCTCTACTGAGACATGGTTATCAACATTATCGTATCTGGCCTCATTGGATTGCCTTTCTTGAACCAGTTCTCTGATCACTCCTAACTTCACAAAATATTAAGTAAAGTTATATCCTCAAGATGATTTCCTTAAGGTACAAACACAAAGATGGCTGGTATCCCATTTTGGTGGTGGCATCACCACTTAATTTATTCTGCCAGAGGGCCACTTGTTTATAAGAAGAAATCAGACTGCATTCCAATAAGGTTTACCATATCCATTGCATTATCTTTATATTTTTTTTCTTCCTACTTCTTGAAACAGTAATTTTTAATAGATTCGTGTATTTTGCGTAAACCTAAATAAATTGCAAAACGTACACAAGCCAAAAAGTGTACTCTGTCCCTTGGGCTTCCATTTAAGATAGGTTTTACTGTATATGTACTCTTATTCATAAAGTTGAGTTTCCTTCATCATAAATCAATAGAGACAATAAAAAAAGATTTTAAATGATCATTCCTCACTCAGAAAATAGTAAAAGTAAACAATAATGCAATAGAATTTTACACAATAAACATTATGAATTAATAAAAGATTTTGCAAAATCTCTTATGTTTTCCTATCAATTCCAACTTCATTGAGCCCATAGAAGAACTTGTTCCAAAGAATTAAGCCAATCTTACAAGAGAGAAACTTTTGCATTGGTATTTTGTCAGCTCAATCTTTTAGTTCCAAAAAGTATTAACACATCCTGCTCACAACATATTAGCTGCACCTAGGAAAAATTCAATCTTCAAGTAGAATGAATCTGGATCCTTTACAATAACACCCACCTAAGTAATACTACTCAGAAGTTGTGTATAGATATCAAATGTAACATGTAGAGGGCAAGTAAAAACTATACCCAAAAACATTGGATATCTCCTCTAAGGGAACTGAGAATACTGCATGTAAGGGACACTTACATCTAGTTATCAATTGATCGGTGAGAGAAACTGGAGAAAAATAACAATTAAAGGAGTAAAAGGAGGAGATTTGCCTGCATTCCTGCGATTTCATCAACCAAGAATAAAGGTGTTCATGAACATTCATGCTGATCTGAATCCCATAATATAAACCAATCTACTTTTCCTAGTAGTACCTCATCAAAGGAAGAAAGGTTGCCACCTCGAGGTGTCTCCAGCAACAGCAGAATTAAAATGCCTTTAAAATCTAACAAAATAAAACCACAAATTGAAGATAATATAATCAACAATAAGAGTGATACCAAAGACAAAAAGTAGTGGCTCATATTTTAACACAAACTTAAGTATTTCGTAACTTCAAGTTTAAGAAGTAAATCAACTAAGGCAAAAATTACGAGAATAATCCGAAAATAACTCCCAATTATCATGGTTAAAAAATGAAAAATGTGCAATTTAAGGTTGTACAACCGAAATGAACTTACTTTCTTAATCGCTCCATACACCTCAAACTCTCTACGAAGCTTGGATTCCGAAGTATCATAATTCTGAAAATAATTTTTTATAAATAACGTTTACAAATTTACATACATTCAAAAACATACATGCATTCCAAATACAAATATTATAAGAAAACAAACATCATTAGGTATAGACATAATATCAGGAAAGATCAATAAAGTAAGGCTTTGAAAGGTTTTATGTATACTCACAATTCGAGCAACAAACAAAGATTTGAATGGATCACCGGTTGCAGTCGCAATTCCATGAGGATCCCCTAAAAAAAATAGAAGCTTTAGCCAGTCTCTACACTAACAGACGAGTAGGAGCATTTACATCCAAACATGAAGTAACACGCGATTGAAAGAACCAAATGATCAACAATATACGTACAAACTGCTATCTCCTGCTCTAATTTATATGCGACCTGCTCAGCCTTTTCTCTACGTCTTCGTTCTAACCTTTCTTCTCTTGTTTCAACTCTTGTAGGCGGTGGTGTATCTTTTGGGTCCTTCACGAGAATAAAGAATAAAACTTCATCATTAAAATTCTCACCCGAACGATAATAAAATTTAAAATACAGCAAAATCTCGTGTAATGTGAATACAGCCTTGATTTTCTCGAAATTAAATAAAAAGCTTACCTCGAAGAAAGATAGAAAATCTCCAACGCCAGCGTAACCGCGGTTCTTCTTCTCATGAGGGAGCTTGTCTACAGGAGGTAAAAATGGTATAGGATCTCGAGGAGCGAATAACGCGAGTAAATTAGGAGGCAGAAATTGTGTCATGTTGCTTTATCTATAAACATTCAGCAACGCAGAATAGACAACTTCACTACAACGAAATAGAAAACAAATTTCATCAACCGTTCGACCGAGAATTGGCGGCCATTACCGGTAGTGTCCAAGAGCCACACAAGAACGCTTGATAGAAATACATCCGCTGAAGGATATAGTACAAGAATAGTACCTTACATTTTCAATGACAATCCAGTATTTCCTGATCACTTGTAATTCTTTGAAGTTACTTGACCTTAATACTAATATTATTTCCCAGTATGTGTTATTAATTTGATATTATTTTGTACATTCAATGTTAATAAATTACTATTTTAATTAGATGATATTAATCTTCTTTATGCATAGCTTCAAAATTTAATAATAAATAAATCATGAATTTAATGCTGAATCATAAAAGTAAATTTCAGAAGGCAACTAACTCAATTTTGCAGCTACATAGTCTCTAACTATGTATTAATCCGCGTCAGGGGAGGTTTAACACGATGTAAGATAGTAATTGGATTTCGATTTTTTTGCATTTTTAAATATTGCATTTGATCCCTTGAAAATAAATTCATAACTACCTTAAATCCTTAGTGTTATATTTCTCAAATACTTAACCGCTAATGTGGGTATCGCTTACGTGTGTAGCGCTAAGATTGAATCTTAACTACATGGTAGTATTTACAATATACTTTACAGTAATTATGACGCTTGTTACTGCAGTCATTTGAAGTATCGTACAGACATCGATTATACCCGATTGAGCCATGATCATATTCCGAAATCTCGTTTGATTCAGTTTTACCATATCTTTCATTGACAAATGTCTATGCTATGAGAACCTTTTCAATAGCCCTGAAACATTCGCTTTGAAATAAAACACACCATCAATTCCTTGGAGGCGTTTGATGAGGTGGAGAATCAAACTTTTACTTTTCTAGAGTTGAATAAAATATTTTTTATTAAATGAGCTTTTAAATGTAGGTCAACATTACAGACTTAAGTATGAGAAACAGTACAGTATTTTTCATTGAGTGAACACATTCGTAAATTACAATCAAAACCCCGTTCTTTACCAAGTTTAATTAGTTTCCCAGTACAGTTTTTCACTTCTTCGAGCATGAGTATCCGTAAGGAGAGGACTATTATCCACCTTATCATGATGAAGACCATTTAAATGATGAAGAGTTATCAGCACTCGGTTACATCTAATTGTAAACATACATTTTCTCTTATCTTCCAAAATATATTATCCTCTGCTCAGGTACAGAATCTATGTATATGATGATAAACGGCATTTAATAAGAGAAAGTTACACAATATTGACATGCTATTTTAATTATTATCAATTTTAGCTAATTCTATAACAAATCAACGATGATAGTGATTATAATGAGGTAGAAATACAGGTTCAGCGACCTAACAGAGAACGGTCTATAAGATCTCTCAATCCACGCTCATGAAATTAAATGCTGCTTTCTGACTGTAACACTAGATGGTATACCGTATCTTAAATAAGTCTGCCACATCAGCATGGCAGGCCACATGGCTTAATATTAATGCCTAATAAATGACTTTTCATGGAATTTAAAAAATAAATTCGATATATTACGCTTGGATTTCAAGTCACCAAGCTTATTTCTTATAGTAAGAGGGTTAAATTTCTTTAGTAAAGAGGGTCGACGTGTTCCACACGCGTAACTCTGCGCATACTGGAAGGCAGGAAGACGCGTATCAGGTCACGTGATATAAGTCTCCACTACATACACTACATATCTGCATGGGCCCATCATGACCACCACACAGCAAGCAACACAAATTACGCTGGTGAAACAGGTCGGTTACTATGATATTTTGTTTATTAGTAGTTAGATTAATAAATATTCTAGAATATGCACTCAATTACCCGATGATTTGTACTATAACTTGCACTTAATCACTCAGAGTATTGGTCGTTGTGAGCTCGTGGAGACGAGCAGACATCATTGCTTAGGTGAGGGTGCCGGGTTGGCAGCCAAATATTGACTATTATCTAAGTATGATATCCAAAATGAATATTTAATTCTGATGTAATGCATCTTTGTCATTATGGGATGCTTCTCTTTCATTTTGTAAGCTTAATTTTTCCAAATTATTTTTAGTCACGATACAGTCTGGCAGTCTAAAATTGACGCGTGTGCGAACAGGATTGATCGTATTTTCGTAATTGTTAATGAGATAGCATTCGCAAATAAAACAAATCAGATTGCCGTATGCTCCGGTCGTGATGTATGTTTGAGAAAATAAAGAGTTCGGTTTTATAATGGAAAATTATGTGAACGTAAAATATAATCAAGGTAGGACCCCACTTAGATAATAAAGTAAGTTAATCATGAAAGAAAAAATGTATTCACTGGGTGAAATCGTAAGAATTAGGAGATAATCCCTATTTTGGAAAACGAATATAACGTTGAATCTATAAAGTGTTTATTGATTGTGCATTAATACCTCGGTGAGTGTTTGTCGCAACTTAGGTTTACGATTAACAGTGGGTTATTGACTGATAAATAAGACATCGGATATGGCCTATTTTGACGCTCCTGTTTCCCTAAGAAGTCGTCATTGTGTCATTTTCCATTTAAACTCGCGGATATGAAAATAAGTGCTTTTCATTGTATCGAGTACTTTTCTTGGATTGACAATATGGGACTATTATACCAAAGGCATACTAGTCATTCATAGCGTCTTAATTCTTAGAAAAGCGTAAAGGTACTTAATGAATTTTGGAAACCACTTAAGAAAAAAAACGCAAACTGTGTGAATCTAGAAATTTACCTGAAGTTTTTTTTATTGTTCCGTTATTCAGGTCCTCTCTGGGGATACTGTAATCGTTTGGGGACAGCCGCGAAATGGCCCTCCAGCCGAGAAAACCATTTCGCTCTCAAATATTCTTGCACCCAAGCTTGGCCGGCGCCCATCTCCGAAGTAAGTAAATTGGTTTCTAAATCTTAACGACATTGTGGCATTGATTTATGGATTGTTTGTACCTTAGCCTTAGTTAGTCAAAAAAACTTTTATCACTCGAGTGTAAAAACAAAAATCATAGTTTTTCGCTTAATCTCTGGTAGTCGTTATTAATTAATAATCAATAGACTTGTCAATTTTGCGTAATTTTAAACTTATGTTCTAATACAATAAGTTGGGATATCATGCTATTATTATTAGTCATTAATTATTATGCTTCATTTCTAACAGAGGAGAAGAGACGAAAGATGAGCCATTTGCTTGGGAAGCGAGAGAATATCTGAGAAAGAAGTTGGTGGGACAAGAAGTGATGGTCAAATATGATAAGAGCAATGAACGGAATAATAGAGTGTATGGTGTCATCTTCCTGGGAAAAGGTTAGACACTAATTATTTTGCAGTATCTCTCAACAATCATTTTTATTCTCTATTAAAATCTTGGATCGGTAAGTAATGACGATAATAGAGCACTGAACGTCATGTTCATAGTGTAATCACACTAAAAAGCTTTCTCAACATAGTTTACCTGCTTACTTCGAAATTCAAGTCATAGACATCCAATGAATATAAAAATCCCTAGGAATGCTCTTCGTAACTCCTCGGAACCTTGCATCCCATACCATTTCAAGGTCTGAAAATGAAATCATAGTCAACAAAGGAGTCAATATTGTGAAAATTTATTGACTGATATCGTTGTCATCTAACATAAATCCAAAGCAGCGGCTTCCATAATAAATAACAGAGCAGCCTACCTCATCAACAACTCATAATTAATGGATATTGATTTTCAGAAAATAAGTAAATTAGAAATAAACTGTTAGCAATGAATGAACTATTTGTTTAATTGTTGTTTTTATAATGAAAACAAATAGCTTATTATTTGTGTAAGATATAAAAAATATAATTTATGCCATTAAATGTATTTACTAAATTCTACTCTACTAAAATACTATTATATGTCACCTCTGGTTTATAGTCTTCAGAAAAACTAATCAAAAGGAATTTTGTAAATATATGAAAGGAGAGTATTCATTAAATGTTGCAAGCTCTATGCTATCTCAGCTCTCACAGGTAGAAATATTTTTGCAAGAGTGAGCCTCATAATGACATAACAGTTGCTGATGATGTTTAATAACAATATATCATTCCCCTTTTTTGTTTTTCCTATGTTGAAATTCTATTGTTTTTATCTTCTCAATACATGTACCAATTGGCTACTTTAATGTATTTCCAATCTTGTTTCGGTTACTGTAATATGTACTACTTTAATTTGTGAGTAAAATGAAATATTACAAATTTTTGCATAGATTTTAGATCTTAGAAGTATCCCATTCATCACCTAAGGATTTAACTTTTCCCCCAATGATATCATTTTTAACGTGTGGCTTTACATTCCAAGTGTAATTGGGTTTGATTTGGAACTATAATTTTGTCTTTCTTAAGTAGAATATCAATGTCTTTTATACACATCAAAGATCTTTATCACATTAAACATTCTGACTATTTTTGTTTCTATAACTTTCTTTTCAATAAGTTTGGTATTGATAGATGTGGTTCAAAAAATGAATGATTTTGTTTTCTAGCTTCTCATAGTAGGAAGGAGATTATCATATTACTTGGTGATAAAAGATAACAAACAATAGATAAAATTGCACAAATCTCTAATGAAAAAAGGAAAACTTAAAATGACTCAGCAGAATATGATAGCTTTTTGTAAGGTAGTTGCGGCTTTTAAAATTGTAGTATTAAATTGTTTTATTGTGCTTGTTATCTTATTAATAATTGAATCGTACATTGATCATAGGTTAGGGGCATTGCCACAATAAAGGTTGAGAAACTTTGATTTAGTTCATAATAAAATTGAATAACCGCTGGATTCATTGATGAGAATAGTAATTTTAACACTTCATTTCACCTCGCCCAATGAGTTACCCTAAAGCCATTCTAAAGTACAGTGTAGTCTTCTTATAGTTTTTCAGAATATGATGCTGTCTAAAATTTTCCTCTTCTGTCCCTATATTATCTTCATTCTCCGTTCCTGTGTGTTTTATATGACATATTAGCTTCATAAATATTACTTATTTTAATGTAATCACTACATTTTTTAGCTATAACTGCTCATTTTGATGATATATATTGCCCTTTCTAAAGCAATTCTCCTTGCTTTGTGCTCTTCTTGTCATTTTTTTATTTGATTTGTAATTTTGATCAGTTTAACTCCACTGTTGCTTATGAAAAGTCTCTTTTATACATCCTTTTAATGATAATGCTACTTTCATTGTATTATGGTATTGTTTTGCCTGAATCAAGTGTAAGCTCTAAGTTGTGTATGTTCAATTATATCACTCATAGTCCTCAGCACTCCAGAAAAGCTCACTAGTTAAAATTGACTTCAGTAGGCTCATCAGTGTTTAATATTACTGAATAACTAGCTTTTATACAGAATATGTTGAAAATAGAAATTTTACATTGTAGTATAGGGACTGACCCATAAACGAGATGTTGCTATTTAAAAGTAGGTACAGTAATTTATGAACAGATGGATGGGAGTAATTTTATACTTGATGTAAATATTAGTAAATTCACAATGGTTGCTCATGGTATAACTGTTTTGATTTTAGTTAATTTTTGAAGTTTTCATTTGGCACACTGATAATTTCTAAGTTAAGTTGATCATTTTGAAATTTTCATCCATGTTTGTAAATAAAAATTGTTCAACTATTCATGCTGTATCTGTGATAAAAAAATTTTTGACTATTTATCTTTCTAATTTGTGGCCTTATCTTTCGAAAGATCCAAATACTGCAGAAAACTTGATGAACACCCTTGTGTCAGAGGGGTATGCAGTTGTACGCAACACTAAGGTACCAGAAGCTAAACATCTGGTGGAATTGGAGGAAGCTGCCAGAAGTGCCCAAAAAGGAAAGCACGGTCCAAATCCTAGTGTAAGGATAACATTTTCTGTCTTGGAAAGTGAAGTAGATAGTATTATGTTTTGAATTGCATTCTGCAGAGGCTGAGAATCCTTTGGTGGCTGAATATTGGAGCCCTGTGTACTTCTATTCAGAATTCACAATCATGGTTATCTCTTTTTAAGCAACTGAATTTTTGTGTTCTTTCTTGCAGGAGCATATCCGGGACATTAAGAAGATCGACAATCCTCGTCAATTTTTTGAAAAATTTGAGAGAAAGCCCATTAAGGCTGTGATAGAGCACGTAAGGGATGGCTCAACAGTCAGAGCCACTCTCCTTCCCGATTTTTACAACATTTCTCTCATGATATCAGGAATACGGGTAAGTTGAATCAGCTGAACCTTTTCTGTTCCCTCCTATGATACGAGTCAGCTTACTTTTACTTAGTGATGCTGGAACAAGTCATTAGCTATGACATCATTAATGGATAAAATAGTTTATAAATGCACGTATTGCTTCTTATACATCACTTTAATAGAGTTGTAAGAATAAAAACTAATACCATGATCTTTGGTGATCGCCCTAGTTCCGAAAGTGTGTTTCTTTTTGTACTATGTAGACCGGAGCACAATTTTTCAGTGGAATATTTTCTTCATTGGAATCTTTTTTATAGCTATAAAATGTCAGTAATATACTAATCACACAATGCAAATTATTTAGGCATGTAGATATAACTTTCTATTGTCGATCTTCATTTTATGTTAGTAATAGTAAGATTACTTTTTCATAGTGTCCTCCAGTCAAGATTGACGCAGATGGGGTTGTGAATCCTGCAGAAGATCAGCCATTTGCATTGGAAGCCAGATATTTCGTTGAGAGTAGACTTCTGCAGCGAGATGTGGAAATCATTCTCGAATCTGTAGCCAACAACAATTTTGTGGGAAGCATTGTTCATCCAGTAAGTGTAAAAGAGTCTTAAAATCATGGAGGAGTGTAATTATTCAAAGCAATGCTTTTGGTTCCTTAGAGAAACCTGATACTACCATAACTCCTTTTAGTTGAATTTTATAAGTGTAAATGACTGTTTGTATATCCTTTCATTTGAGATACCATGAAGAAATTTAGAAAATTCTCACCAAAATTATTGATTTTTCCTGTGGCCATCAATGCAAAGATTGGTTTGACAGCTGATTGGTTGGTGGACACTTCATATTTCTCCACCATCCTTTAAACCTCTTCATAATTCCTAAATGTCTTCCATCATCTGCTCTACACATTCCAGTCATGGTTTTCCTCTGGGCCTTTTCCATTCACAGATCCTCCGTTCTCTGTCTTTCAAGTAGTCCCTGGTGACTTAGTAAATACCCTATAAGTTGGACTCTTCTGTCTCCTATAGATTTCTACAAGCTTCTTTTGTGGCTGATTCTTTTTAGAACCTCGGTAGAAATCTTATTCCTCCACTTGTCTCCTCTTTTTAGATAGAAGAAGAAGAGGCTTAGTCTCATTCTCGCCCAAATAAAAACGATTTATTACTATTATTTCGCTAGAGTATGTTTCACAGCTGGCCACATTCCACACATGCTTTTAGGAACCTTTTCCTGATACAAGGCAGCTATTAGAGGTTAGTGCTTTTTGTCAAAAGCACGCTTTTTCCATACATCAGCTTTGTACTATGTTATACTTGCTCCTTTTCTAATAATCTTACTTTCTACATAGGTAAAAGCAATTACTTGTTCAAATTGGTTGCTGCCTTCATTTATTTGCATTTAAATTTCTTCCTGTTATTCACATGTCATCGATTTTGTTTTCATACTCTATCCTTATATATTCTTTCATTATATATCAATACACCTGTCTCTAGTTCTTTCTCGATTTTTTTTAAGTTCCTCTTCTATGTAAATATTAAATATAAGAGTTGATAGTATACACCCTCAGCAATCACCTCTCCTAATCTCAATTTCTTCTTTAACTGTCGTTCCATAAATAGCGATCTTTTCGTCCTTGCTAGGTTTTCGTATTTGTAGTCGATCCATATAGTCTATTCCCATGTCATTAAGAGTCACAAACCTTTAATCTCATTTTAAATAATCATATATATATATATACGAGTAAAATGTAGCTTCCATACTGCAAGCAGTTCGAAACTACTAATTTCATGTCGGCATCATATCGGGACGGTCCTCAAAAGAAAAAAAAAAAGGATTGCAAATAATCTTAAAATTTACTGCTATTGAATCGTCTGGCATCGAACCTGGGTCTTCCTGGTGAACTTACTATACGGAATAACAGAACATCACCATATCTAATTATGTGTGAAAATTCAAGCAGAAATATTAGCTGCAACTGCTTGAAACGACGTTCTAATTTTCACGGATGTAAATGGCTCTCTGGATTCGAACCAAGGACGATCTAGGAAATCTAAAAAATGTTTTTGAAATAAATCTATGATATCTATCTATATGCCGATTCTTAAGTTTTTATATTATTGGGAAGAGGTTCAAAATAATTCTTAAAAATCGGATCAGTTACTGATTGTAGAGACGCCTGGTGTCAAACCAAGGACCTGTTAGGAGCTGTAAATACATATTATGACTTGCTATGACATTATCTTATTTAATGCAAAGTTTCAAGTCGATATCATGCCGGGAAATACCTAAAATTTGTTTCCTTTATCTCCATAAGAAATGCATTGTGTAATGTAAATGGCTCTCTGGAATCGAACCAAGGACAATCAGCGGGATGTTTAACAACGTACATAAAAGATATTTACGATCTTTATCCGCATGCCGAATTTCAAGTTTCCATCTTATCGGGAAGTGCATAAAAAAATATTAAAAATCACAATGTAAATTAAATGGGAGAATATTTGCCCTGACCTAGCGTCGAACCAAGGATAATCTTCAATGACATCTTAATAGTTTTCATCTTATACACACGGCATCTAGCGATCTTTCAAATATCAACTCTCTACTTTTCCGGGAAGTGCCTCAAAAAATTTTTGAAAATCCCCAACATGTATCTTTATGGAGAAAATTGTGACTTAGGGGCCTTTTGGTATCGAACCCATGACTCCGAGGTTCAAAGTCGGCTTTTTTCTGGCGGGTACACGTTATGGCCAGTTAAAAATTTCAAGTTAGTGCCACTTCTAGAACATGGTTAGAATTTTGATCCCCTATGAATGTATCTATTAAATATAGATGCTTCTCCGGATTCATTCAAGGATATAGATAGATAGATAGGATACTAATTCCCAGGCTAAACCACCAGCGTCATTGACTTGAAATTTTTAGGACATATTGGCCATAACGTGTAACTGCCAGAAAAAATGCGATTTTGAACCTGAGTGTCATTGGTTCGATTCCAGAGGGCCCCTAAGTCCTGATTTTTTCCATTTAAATGCATTGCTTTTATATAAGGGAATTTTTAAAAAATACTTCCCGGATAGGTAGGGACTTAAAACTCAAGGAGCCGATAGATATGGTCAGGATCTATCGAAACCATTAATGACTTTTACAGAAAATATCCTGGGTTCGATGCTAGGACTATGCAAAAAACTGCCCTTAAAAATACATTGAGGTAGTTTTTCATTATTTTTTTTGATGCATTTATCTAAATGATAGAAAGTTCAAGCTCGGCTAGAAGATGTATGGTAAGAATTGGTTTAAGAAAAAAATTAGATAAGACCGTACTGTTCCTGGGTTCGATGCCAGAGCACATTAAAATTTCTCACATAAGAAATATAAGGGAAAAGTAGGACGTCGTTTGAGGCAGTTGCTGCCAATATTTCTGCTCGAGTTTTCACTCATAGTTAGAGATGGTGATCTCTGTTGTGCTGCATAGTAAGTTTACCAGGAAGACCTGGGTTCGATGCCAGACGATTAAATTGCAGCGAATTTTAAGAATATTTTCAATCCTTTTTTTTCTTTTGAGGACAGTCCGGATATGATGCCAATATGAAATTAGTGTTGTTGATCTGCTTGGAGTATGCAAGCTACATTTTACTCGTATATATATAGGTATATCCAGAGAAACGTCTATATATAATAGATATACATACATATACATGTGAGACATTTGATTCCTCTGTATGTTTAATCTTAAAGCTAGAATTGCTTCCCTGGTTCCTTGATTTTTCTTAAATCAAATTTATCTTCTGAAAGCACAACTTCTACTTTCTGATGTAACCGATAGAAGACAATATTAGAACCATATTTACTCAAAAATAATTAACCATTAAATGTAATTTTCACCCCAAAATTTGTTAGAATCAGAAAAATAATATTGCTGTGAATCTAATGTGTACCTTAAGACATGCAATCATGCCAGTTCTATTACATCTGGAACCCGAGTGGAGGACCTGGTTGGCCATGTACCACAAAACATGTGCTCAAATAGAATTGTGCCTGAATCTAGTGCAGCATCGATTCTAAAGTGCACCCCAATTTATGAGCGGAAAAAAGACCCAGAAGGGTGTGCATTATTTTTGAGTAAATACAATAATTATTTTTGATGCATGCTTGACTAAACTAATTGTTCAGTGGCATTTACATTTTGTGTACCGGAATTTTGTATACTCATATACGTGTAAATATATGTGTACAGCAGGGTATATGTGTATGGAAAACACATAGGTGGTGCTGTGACTGCATGTCTTAAGGTGTGCATTACATTCATGGGCAAATGATTTTTCAATTTCTCACACTCAAATTTTGGGGTGGGCATTACTTTGAATGGCATTTGATTATTTTTGAGTAACTAAGGTGCCTATTTACTTATTGGCCTTCTCTATATTTCTTTTGGTCTTGTTGATTTGTATTCCTCCATTGTCATGCCTCATTTCCTTTGATACAAATAATGAGCTGGAAGTATGTGAGATATTTAATATTTATTTCTGTAGGATTAGAATATTAGCTCATAATCATGTAGTTCTATATTGAATTGTTTAATGGGTTTGCAAATAAAATGCAGTGGGTGTTAAAGTCTGGATGAATGAATTTGATTTTTGTTTTCACATTGATGTCTTTTTCCCTAATCAGGTAGACTCTGCCTCTGTGGTTTTAATACTGCAGAAATATAATTGTGGATACATATCTCAATATATTTCCTATCATGTAAATTTTCAATTCAAATGAAATTGTATCCCACTTGGACTGTAGAATGTGAATAGTCTGTTATCATAGATAATATGTTCAGTTTTCTCGGCGTATGTTTTTTTTTTTTTCATTTTCAAAGATTTCTTTAAATGTTAAGGTGCATATACTTGCGGGTTTTTATGATGAACATATTTTTTATTATTAACATATTTGTAATTAATGAATTAAAAATAAGTAACATTATTCTGTTTCAGAAAGGAAATATTGCTGAAATTCTCTTGAAGGAAGGGTTGGCAAAGTGCGTTGATTGGTCAATGGCATCAGTATATGGTGGTCCAGAAAAGCTTCGAGCTGCAGAGCGCTATGCAAAAGAGCACAAGATCAGGCTTTGGAAGGATTGGAGTCCTAGTACTACAAACTCCATGGTAAGTTCAAAACTTATTTACAGTATATTTACCAACATAAAACAGGCATTGTTTTTTTCCACAAAAAATTTAGGCTTGAAGTTCATTGTTCATAAATCATTGAATGATGTTGTTTGTTATCATTCATCCACAAATTCAATTCAATTTGCATGTTATACTCTTATATCACTTTTTTATTTAAACTTTATTAAATAAAAAGGTTCATTCAGTTCGCAGATTGTGATGATGGGCTAGCTTTTATAAGCAATTAGTTTTTAATGTAAATTTCCTTCTAAAAATCATGGTGCATGTTATATGCCAATAAATATGGTAGTTATCTCTACATTTTTTAATTTAAGAATGGAGAAACTTAAATTTAATTATGATTATGATATATATAAACCTAAGGGGCCATACAAAAATGATGTAATTCAATTTGGGGGGAGAGGGGGTCTGGCCAGGCATTACGTGGGGGGAGGAGGGTCGAAAATTAGAGAATTTTGCACTATGTAATTTGTGTGCGACCCCTAATGGAGAGAAAAGTTTTAAGATGAAGAGTGCTAAGCTCTTCTACACCTTGTGTACCAATTACGTATACTTGTCTTGTATTATATTTGTAAAATTGACGTTACCCATAAAATTATTTTTATAATGACTGATCATCATACTTCCCTGCTTCAGATAATTTTACTTTCCTGCAGAAAAAATGAAAGTATACTAACTCTTGACTATCTTTATTTTCTTATTTAGAAAATCACCTATTTTATGTACATGAATTTATATTACATTACAATTGCTCTATTTATGTACGTTATGGTTCTTTATGTAATCTCTTAGATGACAATGAAAGAGAAGGAATTTACTGGAATGGTCACAGAAATTGTCAATGCTGATGCTCTAATGGTCGAACTTCCAGATGGGACTTCAAAAAAAATTTTCCTTGCCAGCGTTAGGCCTCCTCCAAGGTAAGTGGATCTACCTTCCAATTAGCTTTAATCATTTTTCAGTGTATAAGAACAGGTTTAAGAGGTCATTACAAAATTTCAATCTAATAGCACCTTCATTTTTATAAACCTCTATCAGAAATTTATTGCAGTGTAAATATTTCATTTCAACTAGTCTTTTTGCTGATATCAGCAGAAATGTATAAACTGATAAAGCTTATCTCTTAGCATCAAAGTGCACAGTAAATAAGGTCACTTGAAATTGCTGGGTTTGCTAGCATAAATTTCCCATAAAAATGGAATGATTTGCCACATAGAATAAGTGATGTACATTGAAAGATGTGCAGATAAGAATAGTGAGCATTGTAATATTCCTGCTGGTGTTAAGGTTCCCAACAAGGCCAAAAATGGAATTTTAATAACTTGGTACACATATATGCTTATGAAGGCTTGTAGAGTCCTGTTGCTTTGCTTTTATCCTTTAACTTAAATGTAGATAATTCAATGGAAGTGTGTTTTCCTTTCTCAGATATCCCTCAAGAAATAAATTCTTTGACTGTGTATTACAATATTCTAGATGTACCATATTCCCTTGCCCATAAATTGCATTTTTTTAAACATAACAATGCGATAAAAAATCTTCCTGCATATAATGTGCCAAGGGTTGGTAGGCCCTATAAGATACTCCAATTCAGGAAATTAACTTATTATCTTTTGCTATTTAGCTGCAAAATGGTTTCAATTATTACTAGTAAAAATAATAAAACTAGAGCCAGTTGCCAGCAAAAGAGTATTTTTTCCTTAATGGCAGTCTATAAACTAAGTTGTTAATTTATACAATGTCATACATTTAGTTTCATCCTTTTGTATATTGATGCTCTTTGGTAAATCTCAATTTTCTGCATCATTTCTTAACAGATTAAATTAGTGTTTTGGGATTTACCTTAACTAAATGTAAGAAAGTATAAAAATTCAATTTTTATGATAAGTAGTTCGTAAATTCTGATAAAAACTTATCAATGTTTAGTCTTAAAAGTTCTTATTCATCCATTTTTTTATTTTGGATATTATTTTGGATGTTTGCAATTACAATGGAGTAATCTTTTAGGTTACCCGAAGACAAGCAGACAGAAGATAGGATAAAGAAAAGTTTCCGTCCGCTATATGATATTCCATGGATGTTTGAGGCAAGAGAATTCCTGAGGAAAAATCTTATTGGAAAGAAGGTTCATGTGAAAGTGGATTATATTATGCCTCCAGCAAATAATTTGGGGGAGAAAGTTTGCTGCACTGTTGAAACCCAGACTGGAATGTAAGTTGCAATATTCTCATGAAATTTATGTACTTATCTATTGGTTAAAAAATATGGGACTGCTAATTTGTTTGACAAATTTACAGTAATATCTTCCCAGTTAGTTTACTTCAAATGGAAAGAATAAGGTATCAATCTCATTAACTTCGGTTCAGGTGTGCCTTTATTTGTTGCATTAATGCAACTATTTATGTATTATTTAATTATGAATATTTGGCTCTACAAAGTCCATTCATTTTTACTCCTGAGACCTTGATTTCTTTCATTAACCCCTGAGGATAAATGACTATTTTTCACAATCAAACTCAAACTGCTCAGTGATTATACATCAGAGTCATTGGCTATCTTATCTGGGGTAATTTCATTTTTGTCACTTGGATTTTCTTTCGAAGCTTGAAGAAGAAATTGATGATGATTATTGCTATCTAATGTCACAAGTATCGTAGATCAATTTAAAATTTATTTTCTAAATTTATTCAGAAATGTGGCTGAAGCAATGGTGTCCAAAGGGTTTGCAACTGTCGTTCGTTATCGAGCAGATGATGATCAACGCTCTTCTCGTTACGACGACTTGCTCGCTGCTGAACTTAAGGCCCAGAAGTCTATGAAGGGAGTTCATGCCAAGAAGTCTGTTCCAGTACACAGGATACAAGAAGTTGTCGGGGTATGTTTTTTATATTTTTGTTTAATTTTTGCATTAATGATTGATTCTTGATAAATGTACAAATGCATTGTACTTAATCTTCTGTTTCTTTTCTTAGGATGTTACGAAAGCAAAACAATTCCTTCCATATCTAACTCGAGCATTAAAAACAGAAGCTTTGGTGGAATTTGTTGCCAGTGGTTCAAGATTGAGATTATTCGTGCCCAGGGAAACATGCGTCATAACCTTCTTGTTAGCTGGTAATTATCTCTGTTTCATTTTATTGTATCTGGTTATAAGCTTTATAAGTTAAAGGTTCATTTCAAATATGATAAACATAAAGTATTGAAAATGTTTACAACTTCCAGTATATTTAGTTCTTGAGGTACTATTTTATTTGCTTACTTTAAGTATGTACTATGTTGTTGAGGATGCATGTGGAACTCTTTAAGATCTAGAAAACTCATGTTAGTTTTGCAGGTTGTTTTATTTCAGATGTCTTATTCCAATGTATCCCCAAGATCCTTTCGATGACTGGGACTGATATTATCAATCCGTACACTTCTGTGAGCCAGTTTTAAAATTGAAATATGAAGAAGTTATTCTTGATTTAATCAACTCTTGTTGGCCATTTGCTTAGTATCACTGAAGCTTAATATCTGTGCAATTATAACTATAAAGTATGACAAAGGTGGAATTCTAATAAAATGAGATCATGTTGAAACCCAGAGAGCATTCAGTTAGCCACTATTTGCTCATCTCTTGTTTACTTCATGTTCTCAAAATATTTAACTTTGAGTCTTTTACCACCTAAGTTATGGGTAACAGGGCAAATTTTATGCAGTTTTGTCAAAGTAAAAAACAAATACCCTTTGAACTGCCCTGCATATTTATTTTACAATCCACCAATCAAACTTAAATTGTCAGTTTTAGAATCAATTACTGTTGATAGTAATCACCTTTTCCTTTGGAAACTAATCATTTATAGTGAGTCAAATATAATTATTTTCCTATCATATCATTGCATCTTCTCTCTTTAGTATGAAATATCTCTTTATAATTAGGATGTGCACTATTTTAAGTGTCATTTGTCATGTGGTTCAGATATAGAAAGATGCATCTTTCATTTTATTTTGTCCCAGTCTTGATCATGGCTGTGATGAAATGAAAGTACCGAGGTATGAGTGAATAATAGCACTAACCTTACAGAATGCCAAGATAAGTGTTACTCATAGAGTCATTGTGCTTCACTTGCGTGGTCATGTGCCGCTTATAGCATTCTGGATCAGTGAGGAAAGCTATGGCAAAGTACCTCACTCCTCACCCTGCCTAGTGAACCTCATTCCTCTCTGCAAGTTCTTAGAAGCTTATGGCAGAGGGAATGAGGTGCCAACCGGCCTTAGGGCTGAATACCTTACAGACTATTTTAAGTTGCTTCTAATTTTATCAATCTATTCATTCTTTTGGCCATTCATGACTAGAATACACTCCACGTCGAGTATCATTTAAGATTTTGAAAATGGACTTGATACTTAAGTTCATGAGCTGCGACTATCTTGAAACTTGGAAGGAGGGGGGAAGAAAATCTCATTAAAGCAGTGGCTACCTTTTCAGAGGCTGTGATTAGACTATAGAAATTGAGATCATACTTTTCATCCGTTGAGAACAGTCAATCCACTTTGTCGATGGTTTCAAAACTTGAAAATGAGCTGCTTCTCAGTTACAGCTAAAAAAAAAGCAAAGTAAAATCTCAGTTCGGTTTTACGTATAACTATAATCATAATAATACTTAAATAATACACCTGAAAGTGTTAAAATTAATGTTGAATTTGTGAGTAGGTAGAAGGCTAATGCAATGTATTTTGTTTAGGACTGATCATTTTCAATTTTGGTTTATTTTTTTCGTTTTGTTACGGAATAAATGGCTTATGAAAATTTAAATGATTGCCCAGTTGATAACCAAATTAATCATATGCCTCATTTTCAATTTTTTTTACATTTTCTATTGGTCAGCTCCTAATTCTGTAATGTTTTTAAGTTGATAGTTAAGTTTGATTGTTAAGATTGAAATAAAAATTCTCTTAAAGTATTATCCACAAATTGCGTATCATATTTAACTATACTTCCCATTTTTTAGCTGTTCTCTGAAAAATGTTTTCCAACCTTCTTTAGGAAGAGTACATTATTTTGATGAAAATTTTTATTGTTGCATGTGACACCTTTTAGTGACTTAAAATTATATTTTTTATTCACAGAAAGCTGTTCTAATCATTACAGATTCTAAAACCACAAAAAAATGGCAGGTCCTCATGTAGTGTTTTTTCTGCATTTTGTGTATAAAATTTTTCCCCCCCTGAAAAACCTTAAATCAGGATTCTACTGTAGTTGATTTAAATTCTTGCTAAGTTCTGTATGTTTAATGTCCTATTTAAGGTATCAGTTGTCCAAGAGGTTCAAGGCCAAATCCATCTGGAGGGGCTGCTACAGAACCAGAACAGTACGCTGATGAAGCTCTTACCTTCACCAAGAAAAGGGTCTTACAAAGAGAAGTCAAAATTGATGTGGAAACAATGGACAAAGCTGGAAATTTTATTGGGTATGCTGCTCTTATAAATATAACATCACTTATTGATAAATACAATGATAATTTTATTGATATGAAACCTAAAATAGTACACATATCTGAGGCAATATTTGACTAATATGCATCGTTCTTCATTGTAGCTGGTTGTGGATAGATGGAGCTAATCTATCAGTGATGCTGGTAGAAGCAGGACTGGCTAAGGTGTGGCAAACTTCCGATCATTCTACTTATACGCGTGCTCTAACTGAAGCAGAGGAGAAGGCAAAAAAATCTAAGTTAAAGGTATGCATTTCGCTTGAAGTTGTAGATTATTTGGATTTTATCTACCAAAAGCATTATCTGTTACTAGGTCTTTAATTGGCCTCAAGTATGTCTTTAATTGGCCTTAACTCAAATCTCCAATATTTATTAGAGGTAAAACAGCTACATTCATACCTATTCAAGCATCATCGATTTTTTCTGTCAGTTTCATTTTTCCTTTTCCCCATATGAATCAACCTTATGAATCTCGGTTGAAGTGCTTTTACCATACCTATCACCTAATTCCTTAAATCATGTCACAGTTTTCCATTTGTTACTTATTCATCCCGCATAACCTTACCCTGCCATCCGTACTTAAAGCCTATAAAGGTCCCTAAAAATGCCATGTAGGCAATGCTTGCTAAGTATCACCAGTGCGTACTTGCACGGAGGTACATAATTAAATAATATTTCTTTCGTTATAATTATGGTGCAAAAATATCACAGTGAATAAAAATTTTAATTCAAAATTATGAAGTACCAATGATTAAAGTTATTTTCTAGAATAGAGTATTTTTCTTTTGGTACAGGATAGTGGATATTGTTATCTTTAATTAGTACCTTAGAATATATCAATTCACTTTCCATTGCTTCAAATCTGGAAAATTTCATCTATTCAGAACTGCATCCTCATTAATAATAGCAATGTGTATTCACTAAGTAATAAAAGTCACTTGAGTTTGGTTGGTATGGATGTGAGTGAGTGATGTGGTAATCTATTATGTCCTTTTTTAGTTATGGAAAGATTACACAGAAGAGAAGTCAGAGGAAGACAAAGCAGCTGAAGAGGACAAGATAAAGGAAAGGAAAGAGAACTTAGTGGACGTTTTAGTTGTTGAAGTGACACCAGAGTTGCACTTTTATGCTCAGCGAGTGGACCAAGGAGAAACATTAACTGATCTCACTGAAAAGATGCGTGCAGAAATCAATGAGAATCCTCCTCTACCTGGATCATATACTCCCAAGAAGGGTAAGTAGAGACAAAAATGAATTTTATGCAAAATTTTATTTTGAAGCAGTGGCTGTTTTGAAAATTGTAATACTTGCTTAAAGTTTCAATGCAGAATTTAAATTTTGCAGAGATAGGGAGATGAGAATATACTTCGGGGAATTTTATTTTTGAAGAATTTACATTTTTTATATTTCTTCTGTTGTATTTATGTATTATCTGAGTTAATTTAATTGACCTCTTGTCTGTGTAATCGTAGATAATGTGGAATTCCTTTTTGAGAATTACACTAACTGAATTGAAGTAACTTAAGGATAGTGGTGATTCTATTATTTTGAATTTCAAAGCCCAGAAATAAAGAACATGAAATTGGATATTGAATTACTGCATGGCCATAATTTGTTGCCATGAAATTTTTACATGAATATTAAATCTGCTTCATGCCCGATGTTTGTTTTGTATGTTTCAATTCACAACTTGATCATTTTTGAGCAGATGATTGGCCGAAAATTGTAACAATTCAATTCTAAGATATGTTGTTTCAGTTGAAGGATTGTTATGAAGGGACAAGCAAGGGAGAATGAAGGCCATTTCACACTCTTTAGTTACCAGCTTGAACATACAATTTATAAATATCTGCTACTACTGAAATTAAGTCTTCCTGAGAAGAAAAATGTATTTCAAAAAATTAAAAAACTTGGTATCTTCCACGGTGATTTATTCAAACACGACCGGTTTCGTCACCATGATGACATCTTCTGGATGTCCAGATCACCAGAAGATGTCATCACGGTGACAAAACCGGTCGTGTTTGATTTAATCACTGTGGAAGATACCAAGTTTTTTCATTTTTTGAAATGTCTATTCCATTCCACGAAGTCACGCTTCAACATATTAATTTTATGAAAAATATAGTTGATACAGTTGCAAGGTGTAATATAACTCCGGTTGGTTCTTGATGGCTGCCTTTTCAGTTTCTCTAGATTATAGCTGGAACATTAGAAACTTGAAGAGTTTAAATTATTACCTGAAAACCTGCAGAAAGAAAGTATTAACTATGGGCATTACTTTGGGTAGCTCAAATAAACGTTGTCTTGATTTCTGTAAATGTCAAATTCCTTCTATTTCTTTTCTTACAGGTGAATTATGTGCAGCCAAGTTTGTAGATGATCAATGGTACAGGGCCAGGGTTGAAAAAATCACAGATAGAGATGCTGTGGTGATGTATGTTGATTATGGAAACAGAGCAGTGATCCCTGTTGCCAACACAGCGCCTCTTCCATCATGCTTTTCTTCAGAGAAGCCGTTCGCTCAAGAATACACCCTTGCATTTGTACGGCTTCACACAGATGTAAGTTTCTTTGAAGCTGTGATCCTTTGCCTTATTTTAATATATCTGAATCTACTTTATAACACTATAAAAATGCAACTTATTTAGCATTTATCCACATTGTAAAAGTTTTTCAAACTCTCAACCTCTTTTAAATATTTTCCCATTAAAGCTTTCATAGGAATGTTGAGTATCAAAGGTGTAACATGGACAACTTTTGGCAACTGAGCTAAGACCATAAACACTTCTGATCTTTTCTGAGCCATCACTATGCAATTAAACTTACAAGCTTTGCTCATCATTATTGTTTCAAATTTCGCTTATTAATGGGTGTCTTTAACAATAACGATATCTCCCCATTTGCTTCCAGGGAATCTTGATTTCTTCAATAAGAAATCCTATTTAATTTTGCCTACTGACTATGGAAGATGCATTCAATCTGTCTTAAATGCATAACCTTAGTTTATATTTTAAATCTCTTGTGTGAAAGTCTGTATGTGAAAGTAACACAACTTTTTGTCTTCAAAGGATGAGTATCGTGATGAAGCCGTAGCCGAGTTGAAGTACCTCACTGGCAATGGGGAAGTAACACTCCGCCTCAATGAAGAGTATCGAATCAGTAATCTGTCGCACGTCACCCTCAGAACTCTGGATGGGGAGGATATTGGGCGAACTATGGTTGCAGAGGGTAGAGTCTTTTTCAACTTGCGAAAAGAAATGCGGTTTAAGGAATTGGTAAGTTGTCCTTCCGTCTCTATGGTTTTTGCCCCAATGTCCATTTGGGTTGTTTCACTTTATGTCTATTTGCTTTATTTTGATTTTAGAATTAGGAAAATGTTGAAAAAATATTTTTCAGAATTATTATTCCTTTTATTTTATTTTTTCATGTTTCTCAAAACATCTTGTCTGTATTCTAGAAAATTAGATAGATCATGGCTGGTTCAAAAAACATTTCTGATTAAATTCACTAACATTAAAAAGATCAATTAAAAAATATTTATGAAATCTGATGGTGTCCCTAAAATAATTTGTCAAGCTAGTAGTTTTTGTTATAATTTGTCAAATGCTATGAGTTCAGATTCAAACAAGAAGTGCTCAGAATGTTTTCTCTTTGAAATTTAGATTTGAAATGTAGATTTGATCAAATAAGTGTCATTAATAGATGATAAAATAGTGTGCTAATAAAAAGTACTTAATTGGTGTAAATACTATTGTGATTTTATCATAATGTGTTTGATTTTTGTAAACTGTGTAAAGCATGGATATTTAACATGTACTCTGTTAAACTCGATCGTGCTAGGCCGTAGTACGTGGAAGGGCACTCTGAACTCAGAAGAAAAGAAATCCATCAACTTTTCCAATAAATTGTTTTACAGGACCTGAAGATGGCCTGAACCAAAACTGGTAGTTTAATAAAATCCTTTATTGTGGACGTTTATGGACTTCTTTTCTTATAAGTTCATGTACTCTGTTGTAGAAGTTAAACTTTAGAAATACTTTACCTTAATTTTTAACTATCCTGACAGCTACTTTCATTGATGAAGGGCGATATTTTAGAAACAGGAGAAATTAAATTAATGAGAAATTTGGAGATTGGCTTATACCAAGGGTAGGAAACTTTTTTACAATGGAACGCCAAATTTAGTATTTGTTCTCATGAGAAAAGCCACACGTGAAAACATCAAGCCACTCTTGTATCACATGTTTCCTATTCAGAAATAAACTATAAGAGATCATTTTACACTTTGTTTTCATTTAGGTTAATTAGCAAGGCTAGGATACAAATTTATTTAAATGGGAAGAATTGTTTTCTGAAGTGACTAAAAGGCTGCGATGACCACCGTAAATGCAAAATATGGCTCAAAGTCCGCAGGCTCCATCCTCTGGCCTATACATTATTTCATAATTGGTATTTTTGTCCTAATTTGCAATTTCGTTTCTTAATCATATTCTTATCATCAACAGATGGAAGACTACAAGACAGCAGAAACGGAGGCAAGACGCTCCCATAAGAACATGTGGGAATACGGAGACGTTACGGAAGATGATGCCAAGGAGTTTGGTCTCTCTCGCTGAGTGTCCTTCCCATTCTCAACCCCTTTGACCCAACCAGTCCCTGGACCACTGCCCTGCGCCAAGCCCACTTATTTCAGCCCGTGGGTGCATCTATGTACAGTGAATCATCCCCCTTTCCTGCCCTCAGCCGTTGGCAAGCATATGCCATCCTTTCTCCCACATTCTTCCCTCCTTCACTCGTATCATCTCTAATACTCTCTGATCATCTGTGCTACCAAGTGATGGCAAACAAGACGGAAATGCCAGAACACATGACTGTTACTGGGGCAGTATTCTCCTTGAGAAAGTTTTTTTTTACTTTGTTACTTTTTGATTGGCCAAAGGTAATCATTTTGTTGAATTGCTTGTTGAATTTTTTAAAGAAATTTATAATACCTTTGGACTGTCATCAGAAGTTGTCGCAGCTCCTATCATGTGTAATATCTCACAGAATCTTTGTACCTCTGTGGTATGTGTTCATTTGGAGTGCTTACTATGCACCAAAAAAGTTCCCTTGTTGACTCTTTAAAGCTACTGCAATTGGGGAAGGTTGTTATTTGGGAATTCTTTGGTGCTTGTAATTTCCTAGCATTTTTAGCTCTTGTTTTTAATCATGATGGCTTTTATTATGTTATCCCCAAGGAGATAAACTGTTGAAAACAAAACTGTCATGTGAATGTGGTGAGGGGAAAAGTATGCCTACGTAGTATATTGCTGTGGCAAGTGTTAAGTGGTCCTAGTTAAGGATTTCCCCAAATTTTTCTCCGCAAGACTGGAATTGTCACTAATTTGTCCATTGTGGCATGTTGAAGATTTTTTTGGATGCATGTTATTTGTATAAGCAATTTTGTATGCTCGCAAAATGCTCTTGGCCTCTGTGATAGTTTTTTCCCTTCTCATTTTTTTTTATTTTAACAATGTTGGGGTTGTTCTAGGTATGTGCTATAATTGATTTTGCTGTGAGGGGGAAGAAAACTATCACAATTGCTAGAGTTGTTTTGTGGATTGTTTGAAACATTGGAAAGGGAGAGAAAAAAGAGTGAATGTTGGAGTGCATCTGCTATGAAGTAGTCCTTTTGTGTTTTATCCAAATGAGCTTTCTGTTAATTTGCAAATCAGTGAGAGATTATGGGTAAGGGACTTATGAATGTTTTATATACCATTAGGCTAGTAAAGACCAAGCCTTTGAATGAATTCAAAAACCAATTTCTGGTGGGAATGGGGTTGTGTTGAAAAAACAGATACTATGAATAAAAACTGTTGAAGGGTATTTCTCTTTTTTTTACTTTTATTTACCATCAAAATTACATTTCAGCATAACACTTTCCAAATTCACATTCAGACTAGTTATAGTTGAACCTGTCCAGCAGTTTGATAGGACATCGAAAATCTAGTCCTTCGGCCAAATATTACTGGAACTCTCAAAATGGCAAGGTCGGTAACCACAGTAAATTTGAGATCTCTTAGTCATCTATGGGAGTGCTTGATGGCGGTGAAGGAAGCATAGAAGATGGAGGGCTATGTGCTATCACACTGTGGTCCCAACCGCATGAGATGAGGCGAGCGTTGGCCTTAGGCTCCCAGCAGATCCCACGGACAAAATCGGAATGACGGTCATCAGAATACCTGAAATTGATATTGTGATGAGAGCATTTAACACTTTTGAATTGTAACCACACCTGAAAATAAGATAATACTCTTGTTTATTCATATAAGGTATCTTATTAAATCAAAAAAATAAAATATAGCACTTGATGTTGTAAAAAAAAAACTAAAATACAGAATTAAAAGAGTGTTGGCAGAAGCCAAAACCTGCAACATGTTGCATTCCAAATTTGGTTTTCCATATACCTGTGAAACTATAAAATCACTCAAGAAATTACTGTACATACCAGTGTAAGCATGACTTCATTTCAACAACATTAATTCAATTCTTACTTTCCTTGTGTGTGAAATGACAGGTTTTTTCCTGTAATTGTTTAATTTCTAAGGTAATTTCAGCTGATTCAAATCAATGGTAACTTGCAGACTTTCTAAATACTGTTTCTCTGGTACTAAAGGCTTGGCTCAACTTAAACCCTATCACAATAAGGGAACAACCTCAAAATAACAATTTCATGTGGTGTTCAACATTGTTTGTAAGGTAAGAGAGAGCTGTTACCGGTCAGTTAATGAGGAATTCTAAATGGCTGTAACCCACCGTCAAAGGTGGTGGCATTTGGCATTAAACATGCATCTATGACCCCTGCCATGTGGCATTGGCTGGCAATTGTTATAGTTACGAGTAAAATGTTGCTTGCATACTGCAAGCATATCAATAACACTAATTTCAAGTCGGCATCATATCAAGAGGGTCCTCAAAAGAAAAAAATGGAATGAATATATTCTGAAAATTCGCTGCGTTTTATCCGACCAGCATCAAACCTGGGTCTTCCTGGTGATACTTACTTTGCATCTCAAGAGAAGCTCACCATCTCTAACTATATATGAAAACTCAAGCAGAAATATTGGCTGCAACTGCCTCAAACGATATCCTACTTTACACATATATTCCTTATGTCAGATTTTGTAATGTGCTCTGGCATCGAACCCAGGAACAGCATGGTCTTATATAATATTTTTCTTAAACTGGTTATTAATACACATCTTCTATCTAAGCAAAAACTTCTTACCATTTTAATAAGTGCATCGAAAAAATAATGAAAACTACCTCAATGTATTTTAAATGTGAGACATATTTACCGCCCGGCATCGAACCCTGGTCTTTCTGGTGATACTTCTTATGCAACACAATAGAAGATCACCATCTCTAACTATATGTGAAAATTCAAGCAGAAATATTGGCTGCAACTATCTCAAACGACGTCCTACTTTTCCCTTATATTCCTTATGAGAGAAACTTTAATGTGCTCTGGCATCGAACCCAGGAATACTAGTCTTATCTAAATTTTTTTCTTAAATTTCTTACCATACATCTTCAAGACAAGCACGAACTTACTATCGTTTCGATAAATGCATCAAAAAAAAAAAATAATGTAAAACTACCCCAATGTATTTTAAAGGGCAGATTTTTACATCGTCCTAGCATTGAACCCAGGATATTTTCTGTAAAAGTCATTAATGTTATCAAAGGATCCTGACCATATTTATTAGCTCCCTGAGTTTTAATTCTCTACCTATCCGAGAATTATTCTAAAAAAATTTAAAAAATATCTATGACACTGAGGTTAGAAATCTCAATTTTCCTTGTGGTTACACATAATGGCCAATAAGTCATAAAAATTTCTAGTCAATGACGTTTGTGGTTTAGCCTGTGAATTAGTATTCTATCTATCTATATCCCTATATATATGAATGAATCCGGTGGAGCATCTAGATATAATGGATAAGAACCCAGATTTGATTTTCATACAAATGTAATTGGTATTTAAAATATTTACAGTTGTTGAATTCAAATTCATGCTTTGCTGAATATTAATATGTAATGACAACAATTGATGAAATAATGTACTGTGATTGGTTGTGCAAATTATTCTCTAAAATTTCATCAGTAACTTCTTTTGGATTTTAGTTTACGTAGAACTTTTAATCAACCAGACCATTAATGAGAAATGTTTTTAAAAGATACAAATATATCTATTATATATAGATGCTTCTCCGGATTCATTCATGTATCCATATATATCTATTATATATAGATGCTTCTCCGGATTCATTCATATATATAGCTATATAGGTATATAGATAGGATACAAATTCACAGGCTAAACCACAAGCGTCATCGACTTGAAATTTTTATGACATATTGGCCATAACGTGAAACCCCCAGGAAAAAAGCGACTTTGATCCTCAGTGTCATAGGTTCGATTCCAGAGGGCCCCAAAGTCCCAATTTTTCCCGTTTAAATGCATTGCCGTGATTTTCGGGAATTAAAAAAAAATACTTTCCGGAGAGGTAGAGAAATAAAACTCAAGGAACCTATATTTATGGTCTTAGTCTTTCGAAAACATCAATGACTTTTACAAAAAATATCCTGGGTTCGATGCTATGACGATGCAAAGATCTGCCCTTTAAAATACATGGGAGCTGTTTTTCATTATTTTTTTGATGGACTTATCGAAATGATACGAAGTTTGTTCTTTGCTGGAAGATGTATGGTAAGAATAGGTTTATGAAAAAAATATTTATAAGACAGAACTGTTCCTGGGTTCGATGCCGGGGCACATTAAAATTTCTCTCATAAGGAATATAAGGGAAAAGTAGGTCGTCGTTTGAGTCAGTTGGAACCAATATTTCTGCTTTAATTTTCACACATGGTTAAAGGTGGTAATCTTCTTTAATGCTGCATAGAAAGTATTACCAGAAAGACCCGGGTTCGAAGCCAGACGGTATATATATCCCCCATTTATAATATATTGAGTTAGTTTTCATTATTTATTTTGTTGTACTTATCGAAATAATAGGAGTATTTTGCTTTGCTAGAAGATGTATATTAAGATTCGTCTTAAGAAAAACAATTAGATACGACCATGCTGTTCCTGCGTTCGATGCCAGAGCATGTAAAAATTTCTCTGATAAGGAATATAAGGGAAAAGTAAGTCGTCGTTTTAGGCAGTTGCAGCCAATATTTCTAATTGAATTTCCACACACAGTTAGAGATGGTGATCTTCTGTTTTGCTGCATAGTAAGTTAACCAGGAAGACCCGGGTTCGATACCAGACGATTAAATTGCAGCGAATTTTAATAATATACCCTATCCTTTTTTTCTTTTTAGGACCGTCCCGATATAATGCCGATATAAAATTAGTGTTGTCGATCTGCTTGCAGTATGCAAGCTACATTTTACTCGTATATATATATATGAGTAAAATGTAGCTTGCATACTGCAAGCAGATCGGTAACACTAATTTCATATCGGCATATCGGGACGGTCCTCCAAAGAAAAAAAAAAGGATTGAAAATATTCTTAAAATTCGCTGAAATTTCATCGTCTGGCATCGAACCCGGGTCTTACTGGTAAACATACTATGTAGCACTATAGAAGATCACCCTCTCTAACTATGTGCGAAAATTCAAGCAGAAATATTGGCTGCAACTACCTCAGTCGAAGTCTTACTTTTCCCTTATATTCCTTATGAGAGAAATGTTAATGTGCTCTGGCATCGAACCCAGGAATAGTACGGTCTTATGAAAATTTTTTTCTTAAAATAATTCTTACCTTACACTTTCCGGCTAAGCACGAACTTCCTATTATTTCGATAAATGCATCAAAAAAAATAATGAAATACAGCTCCCGGGTTTTTTAAAGGGCAGATCTTTGCATCGTCCTAGCATCGAACCCAGGATATTTTTTGTGAAAGTCATTGATGTTATCAAAAGTCCGAGACCATAAATATGTGCTCCTTGAGTTTTATTTCTCTACCTATTCGGAAAGTATTTTTTTTAAATTCCCGAAAATCACGGCAATGCATTTAAACGGGAAAAATCGGGACTTTGGGGCCCTCTGGAATCGAACCTATGACACTGAGGATCAAAGTCGCTTTTTTCCTGGGGGTTTCACGTTATGGCCAATATGTCATAAAAATTTCAGATCAATGACGCCTGTGGTTTAGGCTGTGAATTTGTATCCTATCTATATAGCTATATATATGAATGAATCCGGAGAAGCATCTATATATAATAGATATATATAGAGAGGATACAAACTCACAGCCTAAACCACAAGAGTGATTGAGCTGAAATTTTTACGGCGTATTGGCCATAACGTGTAACCACCAGAAAAATTGCGATTTTGATCCTCAGTGTCATGGGTTCGATGCCAGGGGGCTCTAAATTCCTGATTTTTCCCGTTTAAATGCATTGCTTTGATTTTCGGGAATTAAAAAAAAATACTTCCCGGATAGGTAGAGAATCAAAACTCAAGGAGCCGATATATATGATCATGATCTATCAAAAACATAAATGAGTTTTACAGAAAACAACCTGGGTTCGATGCTAGGTCGGGGCAAATATCTGCCGTTTAAAATGCATTGTGGCGATTTTTAAGATTTTTTTTGGACCCTTTCCCGATGGCATGGAAACTTGAAATTCGGTATGGGGTTAGATATCATAAATATATTTCATAACCGATTTTTATATTTTCCCTGATGTTCCTTGGTTCGATCCCAGAGGGCCATTTACATTCCTCAATGCATTTCTTATGGAGATAACGGAAACAAGTTTAAGATACTTCCCGGCATGCTATCGACTTAAAACTTAGCATAATAGAAGAACCAGTCTCAACATATCAAACTATGCATTCATAGCTATCAATGTGTCCTGGGTTCGACACCAGGTGTCTCTGCAATCAGAAGTTGATCCGATTTTTAGGAATTATTTTGAAACCTTTCCCAACAATATAGAAACCTGAAATTTGGCATATAGATTGAGATCAATAATAACTTTCAGAAACATTTTTTAAATTTCCAAGATCGTCCTTTGTTCGAGTCCAGAGAGCCATTTACATTCGTGAACATTAGAGCGTCTTTTGAGGCAGTTGTAGCCAATATTTCTGCTTGAATTTTCACACATAGTTAGAGATGGTGATCTTCTATTGTGTTTCATAGTAGATTTTCCAGTAAGACCCGGGTTCGATTCCAGACGATGAAATTTCAGCGAATTTTAAGAAAAAATTAAATCCTTTTTTTTTTCTTATGAGGACCGTCCCGATGTGATGCCGATATAAAATTAGTATTGCCGATCTGCTTGCAGTATGCAAGCTACATTTTACTCGTATTAAATAATTACCATAAAATATCAATTTTATAAAAAGTACCTAATTTTATCACACATTTACCATTTTGGCAACACAAAGAGGATTCTTACAGTAAAGAATGCATAATAAGTATAAACATTGCAAAAAATGATTGAAGTTCATGTTGGTACTGCTGCTCTAGAGCAGTACTATCTAAGATCTTGCTGGTACATTAAGAATATAGATAATATTATAAGAATCCATCCAAAATCTATGAGATATTAAACCATATGTTTGTATATCTAAATCAAACGAATAATCAAGCACAGAATAAAATGTGTTACCATTGCAATCCTACTATACATCAAGAAGAGTAAAAAAACAGTAGTTTACAAAAGATAACTTTCAGTGGATATCTAGGTATCCAATATGCTTACTTAGACAATTGATTTATAATTTGCAAACCATTTGTCTCCATCACCCACCGTTCTTGAGATATTTGATGCTAACCTTTTATCTATATTCAACATCGCATTAAGGCAAATAATTCACTAACCAAAGGTTCACTAGAACAATTATTTATTGTATGCAATCAACTGCATATATAAACTATGTTCATACTTCCTTAATTTAAGGATTGTTTGGTTTTATTTTCTCGGCTTCTGACTTGTGTTTGTATTGAGCATTTTGAAGGTTCATGCTGAAGCGACTAGCAGTAGCATTCCATCAACCCTGATAGCGTGACTACATCACTGACTGAACCTAGGTTTTCAGGGAAGAAGTTAAGATGGGACTCCAGGAGATTAATTTTGAGGGACATGTTGTAACATAGCAGTTTGTATGCACTAATGTACTTCTGCAAAACATTCACATAATCATTAGATTTATAATTTCCAAGGATATTGATTATAAATTAAAGAGTAGAAAAATTTAATGCAAAGATAAATAAAATAAAAAACCAAATTGTCTACAGGATGGGTGGGAATATAGGAGATAGAAGCAGTGCTGATTCAGATTCCTAGGGTAACTTCTCCTCCTCCCTCACAACACAGTTATTGTTTATGAAGTGTGTGAATGAAAAATATCTTGAGAAAGCAATTGGATGTGAGAATTGGGAGTACCTCATCCTCATAATTGACATCGCTCCTTCATCTGTCAAACATTAGACATGAGTCCATGCAGCACTTTGATTATGGTCTATGAATCAATGGAATAATATTTTATATTCAAACATTTTTTCATGCGTTCTGAAGCATTTGCGTAGGAATAAAATAGCCCACAGTTCCTTCTGTCACACTAGCTGCTCTTGGATTCAAGAGGACAGACATTTAGAATTAGAAATCGCCTATAATGAATACACTTTATAATAAGTACTTTTCCAATTTTTGTCAGCTCTCCTTATAATGGACTTCTACTGTTTAACCTTCTCTATCAACAACTATAAAATGCTGAATATATGTTATTTCTGATGTTACTTTTACAACATTTTATAAAGTATTTATATGGAAAGCATCTAGAACTATTATATCTATTAAAATAAAATCTTTCAGGATTGAGAGAAAATACCTGTAGTTGAAAGTAAATACAGAGAATTAAAATGGAATACACTTTTCTGTATTGATTGCCTCCCTAATTTGTTGCATTAAAGGTAAAGTGCCCATGAAAAATGGAACAATGCTTATTGTGAACATTAAATTCTGCAATATCCTTGCATGTTTTATAGAATATTTCACCACTTCAGCCAAGATGTGTTTAAATTACCTGTATTGATGCATTGAATAAGTTAGTTGAAGATGCCAATTGATTGATGCTTGCTTAAATCAAATTGTGTCACATAGTACCGTATTTCCCGGCCTATAAGACGCACCAGCGCATAAGACGCACCTAGATTATTCAGGTTAGAATTTACGAAAAAACTCATACTTTGTTACATAAGAACGAGTGCCGGTAAACTCTATATCGCGAGAGATACAATGTATTAGCATAGGGATGACATCTCCGTTAGCCCAATGTGTATAAGTTTTGAAGCAGCACCACATGCGAGATTAAACTAAACGTGCTACATTGTATGAATTTCTGATTTATCTGGGAATTTTTGAATAGGAAGTTCCGTCATTGAAATATTAAAACTGAATTCCTTACTACTTAATCGAAAAAGTGTTATTATCGAAATTTGTAATTAAGTGAACTATTTTCAATGCCTGATACGGCAAAAAAATACTAAATGGTATGCATTTATCCCGGCAAATCGGCTTGCTTATTATAGGACGGAGTTATACCCGTATACCATCGACGCATAAGACGCAGGCTGATTTTAGAGCATATTTTGGAGTAAAAAAAGTGCGTCTTATAGGCCGGGAAATACGGTATTTCATTTTCATGAAGAACTCAAGCCTACAATGTGTGTAACTAAAATGTTCTATTCCATTCCAATAGATATCCATCATAAAGGTGAGAAAAACCTTCTAACTAGCTCAAATATCAAGATCATCAAAAATTAGCATGAGCATAAATGCTTTCTACATAGAAAAATATAAATTTCCAATTAAACATTCTGCATTAGATCTAAAAATGTTATCAAATGAAAACTCTACTTACTCTATATTCATACAGTTTCCATCCAAGCCAATTACTTTAACAGCACTATCATCAGCACAGGCTGCCAACAGCTGAGGCCTGAATCATTAAGAACATACCATTATATACATTTTATCAAAATAATATATATATTTCACAATTGGTTCATAATGACAACCTTCCAGATAAACGTACCGGCTGGGGCAGAAGGAGAGTCGATGAAGAGACCGATGGAATGTGGGTAATTTGGCAGTGGTGGAATCTTTCTTCCCTTTCCTTGAGTCTACTAAGTGTACCATTCCATTTCCTAGGCCAGCGGCTATTAGGCCAGTACCACCTCCAGGTTGCCAAGATACTGCATTGACTCCACATCCGTCAGGAGATTCAAATACCACTGCCAAGTTAAATATAAAATTATCATCCAAGCATTCAAAGGAGCTCATTCAACAATGAAGGAAATGAATCAAAACTTTAAACAAAGGGTTTGTAAAAATCATATTCATTTTGAAACTTTTACTTGGAGAGTTTTGATAATATTTCGACCAATAAACTCCAAGACCAATTGAGTAAATGCAATCCATTCAAATTAAAGGTCATCTTAATATAGGGCCATTCCACGCCAAGGTGGTCCCTGCTTGACCATCACGGACGGATTTCAATGAAATTTTGTATGGACATTCAGACATATCTCTTAGGAACATTTGTAAAGTTTTACTTTTGAAGATGGAATACTTTCTGAGATATAGTAGTTTGTTTGACCCCGTGCCGCAGCCTTCTTCAGCATGATTATGAGATTTCGGTAACTTTGATGTATAGTATCTCAGGGAAACGTTTTATGAAGAGAAGAAAATTTGGCTATCTTGTACAACTTTTTGCGCTATACTAAAAATATTAAAGATAACTGTAAGAGCGACCTCCTTTTGGAAAATTCAGTGCAAAACTGGCCCAAAAATTGCAGATTGAAAAACATTTTGGCTATTTTATATTTCAGGAAGTAAAGATATAATCAATGTGAAACTCTGCGTACAATAACAGATCAATACATAGTTTACGAATATAAAATGTCTTTTTCTTAGTACTTAAGCCTGTGATTATCAACCATATATATATAATTCAATATATAAAACATTCAGAGAAGCAGATTGTCAGCATGATGCAAGATATTTACCTATATTTGATTTCTTGCATGTGGGTATATCGGATATTTCAAACTGATTACACATGAAGGGAGGAACACAAGTTTGATGAATGCTAATACAATTAAGTGCTTATACTACTCACAATGAGCTGGTCTAGATTGCCTTGGATCCCACACTAATACAGTTCCATCTAAAGAGCAAGACACAAATAGGCCTTCAAAACCACTTCCAACAGGAGCCTCACTAATATTCTCCACTTGGTGGGAATGTGCAGGCCGATACGTATGTTCAGCTACTAGGGCTTCCACATCCCACACCTTAATACTGAAAGTAAAACAAGAAAATTATAAATTTATAACAGATACATACAGAAAACAATTAAAAATAGTCAAATCTACTAGCTCTAGATACAGAAAAACAATCTCTTGATAAAATAATCTCTAGATACAGAAAAATAAAGGAAAACCAATCAGAAAGTTCCTAGTAGGAAATGTACATAGAAAAGGCCACGAGATAGCCCAGTGATCATAGATTTTATGCTTGGAAAGATATATCTCCACATAACGTCCCATTTGTTACTTTCTCCATTTATAGAAAGTATTGTTTTCATGAAAAAAATCAACTTCAGGATTTCAACGGAAATACATGTTTTGAGGTCCCTAGAACTTGTTTTTACCATTTTCAGAATGATGTCTGTGTGTTGCGTGTGTGCGCTTGTGGACGCTCTAACGTAAATACTATTAATCGTATCAATACCAAACTTCATATATAGCAATGTGGTAGGTGCTGTCAGAGTTGATTAGTTTTTGGAGTACATCAGTTAACCGAAAGTCAAGCTTTATTCTTCGAAGCAAATTTCCGTTTTTGCAAAATATCTCCATAAATATGATATTTAGATACATACTATTATTTATAAAATGTAATTTACTATAAATTTTGTATGAAACATAATTTTGTATCACAGATTGTTAAGGAGTTATTTGTGAAATACTGATAAACCGGAAGTTGCTGATTATGTACTTTGTGGGCGCTGTAACATGAAGACTATTTGCCGTATCAACATCAAATTTCATAGATAGAACTTTGGTTGGTGTTGTTAGAGTTGATTAGTTTATGGAGTAAATCGGTTAACCGGAAGTCGAGCTTCATTATTCGAAGCTTGTTTCCGTCTTTGCAATATTCCTACATTAATCTGATATTTAGGTGTATACAGTTATCTACAAAATTACAAAAAATGTATTTGTATATATCTTCCAAGTTTAGATTGAATCTAGAGTTCGAAAATACTGTCGTAGATAAATATTTACATCTTATATATGGAGAAAATCATGTGCTGGCCACATCAGATTTTTGGATGTGATATCATCAGTCCTCTAAGCAGAAGACATAAATTTTCTGTAAACAACAACTAACATCAATGAGTTCCTTTATCAATGTCAGATAATTTTAGAACAAGTCTGAGATTGGTACCTTATTGATAGGTTTAAATTGACAGTTGATTTTATTTTATCACAGACCAATAAAACTGGTTTCCTAATTTTAATAAATGATACAATAAAATTAACCTTTAGCAGAGCAGTCTTTTGATTAACACTTGATCAAACATGTAACTGAGATGCTCACATTTCAAATTCATCATATACATTACGTACTTTATTTAATAATCCAAGATTTCTAACAAGCACTGGATTCCAAGATAGGTTTATGCTGCTTTATCACAGGAATTTTGTTATTAAAGAGTCTAATGAAATTATTTTATAGGGATCCTCAGTCAAAAAGGTTAGAAAAAGTATTTCTAATCCAGAAAAAAATGTACCAAGTTTGCTAGACCAATCACATGTTAGGTACAGGAATTTTGTTACTTAACATCCCATTATGTATCAATGATTCATCATAAAACACTGTGCATTAGCAACATTTCTTGTAGAAATTATCAGAGACACTTTGTAAGAAGTGACTTCATCCTGAAGATGGTTCTAGTGATAAAAGCTGAAATGTCAATATTTGTATTGGTAATGGCTCAGCTGGTAACCCAAGAAGACTGCATTAACAAAATATGCCAGGAAAGCAACAGATCCTTTCTAGAGTTCATAAATCCTAAATTGAATTCTCAGCGACTATTAAATGAAAGCAACTGTATTGTACGTGATAATGAATAATGGCATTCATCCTAGTCACTCTCTGTTGAATTCTATGTAGTGCTACTCATGGGGTGCTTACGTTGGACCTACGTACACTTTCACTGCCTATGGCACTATGGCTCAGAAAGAAAAGCAAACTATTCATCTAGCCAAGTAATCTCTCAAATGCTTATGGTAGTTAATAACAGAATGAAAATCCGACCAACCTTTAAGCAAATGACTTTATAGATTATAGCTCATTATGCTGTATCATGGGAAGCAAAATGACTAATTGAATTTTGAGCATTGTGAGTGTTTCAGATCAGAAATAAGTTTAAGGATAGGTTAATACGGCCAAATTTTGAATTTGAATTAGTAGAAAAAGAGTAAAATACTAAGGGAAAAATAAATAACTTTGAAATATCTAACAGTAAATACACTTGCAAGAATAAACATTTATACTCACATTCTTTGACGAGTTAAAAAATTAACCCTTTGGTTTCTTAGGAAAAATCTAATAATGTGGTTTACCCTTAGTTACCTTTTAACTGGAGTCATAGCTATCTCATAACTGAAGTCATAGTTATCTTGAAAAGACCATGACACTAAATCATAAAGCAGAGCATAAGAAATGAGTAATACATGATATGCATTCTTGATGTTTGAGAGGGATTAAAAGAGAAAAGGACTGAGTAGCCAGGACCCAAACTCAGATCCGCTACTTGCTGGGCAGGTACTCTAACCAACTGGGCTACCACAGAAGAATCTCCATAGATTCTGGATGGGAAATGGTATGATCTGGAGGATCCATTAATATGTTATCATTTGGGACATCTTTACCTCAAAAGCCAACTTCCAAAAGCCAGATTTTGTCATCTAAATAAGAGTAATGCATGGTACACATTCCCAATGTTTGAAGCATTACATTCAGAGAAACAGTCTGACATAGAAGTATCCTGGCTAAACCAAAGAATGTTTAGAATAGCTATATCAATTTAGTTTCTATGGTATAGGATATTAAATTAATACCACATGTCAGCTCCTCCAGATACTGCCCTGACAGCTTCACTGGAGCCATGAGAGGGGAGGGTTGCAATGGAAATTACGGCTGCATCATGTTCACCAGCTGAAGCCAAAGTCAGCAAGTGGTGTTTCTGACCATATTGTCCCCAAGGCATTGGTTCTATAAGATGGTCATCTCCCCGATTATCTCCTCCACCTCCACACCATGCTCTTGCATCGTCATTTTCCATCAATTGTAGAATTTGTACAACCCCTGAGTCTTTGCCAATAAATATCTGAGAAAGGAAAAATATTGGCATATCTTACTTTGCAGTTAAACTAATGCACTATCTGAAACTACTTTCGGCTCATTTAATCTTTTAAAATTTACTTGTTTTAAAAATGTTTGGTATCTACAAAATAATGACTACAACAAAACCAAGGATTAATTCATACAAAGAAAGAAGATTTAGAGGTAGTTCACAAGGCAATAATTTACAGATTAAAACTGCTATTTCAAAAAACTGAGTCCAGCTCAGATTTATATATAATTAATTCTGTCGTCATAGCCATAAGAATTACTTTGTCCTTGCTGGGAAGAAATTTTCCATCACAGACGCCGCTGTCACATAGAACACCTGTCAGGCTATTCTCTGCCTTCGGTTCCAGTTCCGTTTGGGTGAAACACCAAATTGATCCATTCCAAGTACGACCCGTAAGGTTTGACGATCCCAACAACATGTATCCATCTAGAAAAAATCGAAATATTTCGCTTCTATGAATTGCGGTAATGTTAATTAACCTTTACAGCATTTAAAGAAATAAAATACACACCAAGAATATAAATTTACCAGATGATTACGTACATAGCAATAAATATGTTTTAAGCATAGACTAAACAAATATTGACAGATACGTCAAATTACTAAAAAAAACGATTTAATTAAATTTGAGCTACATATCTATAGTGGGAATTTTGCAACTAACAGAAGATCCCAACCATTAATCCCATACGAAATGAAAACCGAGTTAACAACAAGTCTAGCTGTACACTTCATAGTTAATGGGTTTTCATGATGCATTAAAAGCTGGATGAATTAGATAAAATGGAATGTTTCTCACTCCTCATGTCAAATCTCACTCCATTGGTATAATTTAAAATGTGGCTAGATGAACAAAAGGGAGGGAGGTTTATATTTTATTCAAATTGTTAGTAAAATATTAATCAAACATGAATCTTTTTATAAATTTAAGCAAATGTTTATTAAACTGTGCGAATAAATGAAAACATGTTAACCTTCATTAATATCGATGAAATCCAGCCTTTTTTCTATTTGAGCAGGAATGAAAGCTGGCTGATGATACCGATACGCCTCTGCTACGCGGTTAGGCTCCATATCACAAGAGTTTGAATCCATTTTCATTCTAAACAAGTCTGCACGTACAATTAACTTCCAAAACCAAATCAAACGGTATGCCGACTTTCGCTTAGCGCATGTCACATTGTTGAGATGCCATACATTGCTTGCAGAGGGTAGGCCTATCAGTTTCTGAGGCGGTCAATTCGTTAGCCCGCAGAGGTGATTTTCTGGGAAAGGATTTTCTTATTCGGTACAGTTTTCAGATAATATTTACAATATTCTCTTCTATTCATTATTTTTTAACATTAAGTTGGAAAGAAAAAGGCTTTTAGCTCTCGTTGCTCGTATAGACTACTTCAAGAGTAAAATGTTTATTATTCCTTTTTCATTTTATTATACGCTAACATTTTCAATAACTCATCCAAGTAGAGAAGTCAATCATCCTCATTTCTTTACTGTTTTGAGCAATTGGGAGTTTTTCTGAAATGTACGGCGTTCCGGCTCTTAAAATTTTAAAATATCTTACTCTTAAGTATTCGAAGTCATGCCCTAATTGTATCCAGCGTCAAAACTAAGTGGAAATTTAATGAAGCAGCTTGCAACATGTTTCCCAATTCATCAGTCTCGTAAAAATATTTTGATTTTGAATATGAATGAATAAGAATTTTGCACAATAAATAAACTCTAGTTATCAGTATTATTTATCTAGTTTTTATTCAATTAGGCTTTCAATGTTTTCAAGTGGATTTTGTGTTACTAAAGCTGGTAGGTATCGTAAACATTATATTATTTTTAATATCTAATTGATTGTAGGAATTCCCACTTTTACTTCAATTTTTATGGAGGGGTTTCTACCTCACAGCTTAACTCGCATATTCTCTCTTCTCAACCTTAAGTATTAAGATACCCAATACGATTAGCATACTATACCCAAGAATAGCTCTTAACTATTAAGCAAAGTATCAGGAGGCTTGCTAATCAGACTCACTTTGAGAACAATTTACATTGTATTTTGTTTGGAAAGATAGACCAGGGGGTGCCTTTTTTTGATTCCCCTCTGAAAATGCCCATGCTCTCATCTGCAATTCTGCATTGAAATGTCAAATCTTTCTTCCACATTTATTGTTAAGGGTCTTTTCCATTACAACCACCCCATACAGTACTGATTGAGATATATTTGTGAATTTCTGGTTTAAAATTCAATACTTGTGTAGTTGGGGTAATCCACATCTAAAACTTGTGTATTGCTTGTCTAACTAGGATCATTCCTGATCGGTTGGAGTTGTGGTACCACAACATTCATCAACATCACGTTATGCTGAACACCTTAATATGTTTTCACAAAATGTATTTATGCCCTTTTGTTTGAAAAATAAACGTTTTTTTACTATGCTCATTGGTATTTGGATTATATTGTGAATAAATTATGTATTATATAGTTTTTTAAACTGTAGAAGAAGTACAAAGTTTTTTTTCATTAATTCCATTAATGCAATGGGGCCCCGCGGATGAGAAAATTTTTAATGCAGCCCTAAGGCATCAAAAGGTTGGACACCCCTCGTCTAAGGCTTTTGAGACATTTAGAGAACTATTTGGCTTTTATTGAAGTTTTATTTCTAATGAATTGAACAAATTGATGTTGAAAACTGATTTTCATGGGTACTTATATGATAAAGAAATACACGACTTTTCTTCTTTGAAATAATGATAGCCTCTAAAACTTAATGATGTAGTTCAGAATTCTCTGAATATATAATTCTCAAAATATCACTTCAAGGCAATTTTTTTATCATAAAAAATATTGCCAGGAAATATGTGGTATACAATTATTATTTAGTATAGATAGGTTTACCTTATCATTATTACAAAGAATTGGGACATTTTCAATTTTTAAAACAGTTAAACCAGAACTAAACTGGAAAGTTGTAATGTAACTTTTTTTATCCATACTCTGAGTTTCTTGTGCAGCATCGCAGTACCATAAATTTAGGTTTATAAATTATTTTTCTTTTAGATCCCAGAATATGCTGATTTTTACTTCACTTAGAGTCATCGTCAAAATTGGGACAAAATGAAACATTGACCAGGACTAAAACTCTAAATTGGGATAGTCCTAGCCAGAATGGGATGTATGGTAAGAAATATAGATGCACTTTTTTAAATTTAATTTTTCAAACGATAGTATTCAATAGCCGTCATAGCAAATCGTAAGTACAAAATTAATACTATTTAGATACTTTTACTATTTGTTTAATCTCGTTATCAAGCAGCAACAAGTATTATTATTTGTCTTTCATTGTTAATTTTATACTTATACTGAGCTGTACAATTAATAAGCAATGCACTTATCATTTAAAATTCATCGTTATAAGAATAATTAAACTATTATTGTAATCAAGTATAACTTCTTGAAATTTCGCAAAATTTATAGAATGGAATACCATGTACGGTATGTTTAGTTCCATGTTGTTTCAGGATTAGTCTAGTATATGCGTTATTTATTGTGAATAAATAAATAATATCCTTTCAGGGAAGATTAGTCTTGTTAGACTGAGTATCAGGAGATATTTCAAACTAAATTAACAACATCGAGAAAAGGGAATTTAGCAATAAGGATCACATTATTCACTAATCACATTCTGATGGATAACCTGATATTTTTAACTTTAACTTATCAACGTAACATATAGATAAGCTAACAAGCTTCAGTTAGCTTCTTAAAAATAATTGTCGATCTTTCGATAGTATCGTTTGGGATCTGGGGAGTCAGTAGTTTTGCTTATAATTTAGTTATTCGAAATTAAAGACGAAGATTAAACTTCTTCTAAAAATTTAAACATAATATTTTCAACCGTGCGATAAGTATTAAAAATGATTAACTATTCATGTTATAAACAAGTAATGCAATTGATCAATTTCTATCGAATCGATTGGCATTCAATGTATCGAAACTCGAAAACTCCTGTTACTGGCGTCGAAGGTCACAGAGTTGTTTTTCCCGAAGAATATTTCAGAACAATGGTTGCTTAGGGCGGGTTTGCTGGGCTTTGTATATGTTTATTGAATTTAATTTTCAGTGAAAATAATAGAAGTGATGGAACAAGGGCATATTATCCTGGATGATAGTGGCTCTCCCCTATTTTCAATCGATCGTTTTAACGAAAATAAGATGCGCCCAAGTATGAATCGTTCGCGAGGAGGCTATTACTCGCCCTACGGTTCGTCTCCAAGGGGTGAAAACAATTCAAGTTCTCCTGGCTCGGGTCAGGAAAGTCCAGATTTCATTCCCTTTGGTTTCAGTAGCCCAGTTAAATCTGCAAATAGAGGCAGAGGTCAGTGGAAGAGACAGAATTATGGCGATAAACGGTTTCACAATCATGGCGGTTTTAGGGGGAATGCGAGTCCTTACCAGTCGAGTAGAGGCAACTTTTCATCTCCGTATAGAGGGGTACAGTTTCTTTAAAGATTTTGAATGAAAATACAGAAATTAGTTTTATAGTTAAATTGAATCTTATAAAAGAGATTTTTTGGAAGTTAGATTGTTTATGTGATCATATTTTTATTCTTCCTTCTAGAAGTTTTTTTGTATCCTTAACTGAATTGTTATGTACGATTAGGCAGTTGAATCTGCCTTTAACGTTTTTATCCGTTTGGTTACAGAGAAGAGGTGGCAAAAGAAATCCTGGTTATGGCGATGATTCCGCGGATATTTCTCTCTACTACCACCATTCAATGGTGGAAGATCCTTGGGCTGAGTTAGAGGAAAAACTGAGTATTAGTAGCCCTAAGAACGTTTGTGTAAGGGTTTCAGAAGGAGACAAAATCCAAACTGTTGATTGTTCTGTGAGCGATAATGTCTCTGTCCAGTCATCGTCTAATCTCAGTTTAACTCTTGGGAGTCAAGGAGAGGAAAGTGTGGAGTCGGGAAGTGACGAAGTATCATCTTAATAATCATTTCGTTAATTTCCCATTTATCACAGTCTTCACACAAACTTTTTTCTCTATGGTGAACGACATAATTTAACGGAAATTTCGGTATTTGTTATCGAGCAAAATTAATTGAGAAGTGTTGTATGTGTAGTGGTGTGTGATCACTCGAAGATTTTCAGTGTTGATTAATTTCATTATACCAGACATTTCGAAGGTGGAGATTTCTAGTTTTCAAATGACAATGCCCGTTTAAATTGAAAAAGTTAGACATTTTCGGAAAATGGAAATAAAAAATTCCATTGTTTATTAAAGTAAAATATTTTTGTAACAGGCGAATGAAATTATATCCATTCGGACGCTTGTTTTGAGGACACCAGTCTTTCAGATGTTAAGGAAGACACTTGTTATTATCATATCCATGACAATGTGGATAACAGTACAAATTCTGTGTGTTATCTTGGATAATTTATATATGTTTATGCTAAACGAAGGATTCGTCACAGTACGGCTTAGTGCAATTAGGAGTAAATTTGTCTTAAAACAAAGGAAATTTTGACTTTTAATAGGTAATTCGTTGGAGGTGATTTAAGTATGTTTTGCATGCTTCCTAATTTTTTATAATCTCTATTGTAAAATAGTTCGATTAATCTATTGCTGGCTTCATACTTCTTAAGTGGCTAATGTAGTTTTCTTGCAGATTTTTACTAGGAAAAGGAATAAAATATTTTTAAATAAACATAACAGCTTTAATTTGATTCATACCTCACCGTTTTCGTTAACCTACGTTTTAGGCAACTGTGGGAAAGTTAGTTATGTCTTGTGGAATTTAGCTTGCTATTTTTACAACCACCGTTTTTGATAAAAATGTTTCAAGGCAAAGTGGATATATCTTTTCTCGTATTATGGGACTTATTTCTAGAAATTACTGTCAGTACTTACTTATTTTCTGCAAATTGTTGTTTTATTCCTTGTGCATTCTTCTTTATGTGTTTTTATGATTGATTAAGTATTTTTTGCATTAAAAAGTCTTCATTGTTCTCAAAACCTATCTTTATTATGAATAATATCCTCCAAAATATTGGATATTTTCTTTCGATACATCTTGAAGGATAATATATTAGTTCAATGCAGATATATTTCATTACAGTCCAAAATTTGAGTATTCTAAAGGTAGGCATTGTTTAGTGCTCCCTAAAATCTTATCACTCATATGCATTTCTTTTTTAGTACTGTGAAATGGCTGAATTAATAGATTTTTTTGGTTAGATATCTCATTACTTAGCGTAGTTACGCTTGTAGGAAGTGACAGATGTCTTTAAGGTGTTCATATATTCAGTTTTTTCCTCTGTTTTATCACTGTATTAGTTTGGCCTCAATGAAAACAGGCATAGTTACAATTAGTGCTTATGTTTGATTGAAAAAAATGTTAACTTCAATGATTTATGCTGTTTTTTCCAATGAACTAATGTCCATAGGAGGTTATGTTTTTGGTAAATGAGAATAAGTGCATTAAAGATTTATGTGCATTACTAGCATCTTTCCTGTTGCAGGGTTAATTTTATCATTGAAGAGTTATCATTTGTGAATTAATAAAGTCTAGTTTACATCTCACATATTCCCCCTGCAAAGGATGGCTTTGGATTAATCCAGAGAAAGATCAAGTTGAAATACCTGTGGCATTGTATATTTCATATTATGTTTTAGGTCCAGTGTTTGAAAGCGAATACAATCACTTGATTAAAATTGTGAATTATGATGCAAAATGGAAGAACATCATTTGACATGCTTGGGTTTAATACCAGGCTCTTAGCTTTGAATCTGTATAGTGTAATTCAGTTGGGAGATAATTTTGCTTGAAGTCAGTCAGATTATTTTTGTTTTATGTACCACCATGAAGAATATGCCAGGAACCTCACTCCTCTTATTAGACCAGAAAGTCTTGCATAGAGCTTGCAAATCACCCATAGAGCTTATCGAATGAATTCATCACTATAATTAGTTTGTATTTATGTATACATACTTGTTAGACAGGCAAAGGGGGTCTCTTTATTCCAAGGATGATATAGTTCAAGTTTTCCCACTGATTGAAAACTTTGACCTTCTTGAGCAGAAAATTCTATAGTTCAATTAAATCTACCTTTAAGAAATATACAGAAGAAGGTGTTTTTGATTGCTTTTTCAGTCCACATTTTGTGTTGTCAGCTGTCATAATATCTTTGTGGCTCTTGTTTAAGGTTTTGTTGCAGAAATTACTTCTGGTTATCTCAGTGAATAACATAGTTGCCCACTTTTTCAAAATTTATTACTTTTATGGTAATGTATAAATAGAATGGCCTTGGAATGTTAATGGCCAGAAACTTAATTAACTTAACTGAATGATAAGTTAAGAAACTATTCCCTTGATTTGCTGTATAGTTGAAATACTACACATTTGCCATCACTGAGGTAGTTATGAAATTTCTTGTATTGAAGCTATTTCACTTGAGTTTCAAATCTTTCTCAGATAATCCTCAGGAGAGGAGTTGTTTCCTAATTGTAAGGATGATTAAAAGGCATTGGAGTTGTGTTCCTAATATACGTCCCATAAACCTGAATGTATATTTCTATCATTTTTTTCACATGGCAACCTGGTTAACCTACTCAATAGTTCCCAGAAGCAGAAGTCATTATTTGCTATCTATTGCTTAGTTTTCTATTGTGAAAATATATTGAGAATTATTTGGATTAAATTGAAGAAAAACATTTTTGGAGCAAATTTTAAATATGCCTTGCAGTCAAAGCATGTGTCTGAAGGAAGTTTTAGGTTATGCTATCCTGTTGTACATGCCATGTGGATGCCTTGAATTCTAGGCATCCACATTGAACAGGTTAAGAATTGTCACACTAATCTTTCTTATCATCAAAATTGATGTAAATTCCTTCTATTGAGTTAGTTAAATTTGAGGAAAGGAAGTTTTTGTTGGATACTTAACAAAATTGAGTACTTTTAAGGGCATTTATGCATCTCTCTGTATGTTTATACTTGCTCCAAGATTTGATTATTAAGATAATATAAGGAGGGAATAAGGATTTGCATTTTGTTACACCTCCAAATTGATGTTGAAACACATATGCTACGTCTACACTTTGCTGACATAACCCAAATTTGTCCCTGAATCTGAAGAATCGATCAATAAGGACATTACATAATTATCATTCACACCTGGAGCCATAATCTTTCAAACACGTCTTGCCAATAATTTGATTAATAATCACGTTACTTCCTAAATCATAATATTGTACAGTGTATTTTAAGGTTTTTAATATACATTATCATACAGACTTAACCTAGGGGAACATTAAAAAAGATAACACGATCATTTATATTCGTAAATAACTCTCTTCTCATTCACACATCCTTTTCTCCGAAAGATGTTGACAAGCACACGAGTCGTGTAAATTATTATGATACAATTTACCGTTGTGTCTATTCATTTAAGCTAATTCATATTTTCGAAATTAAGCATTATATTATTACCCAGAAACGTATTACATTAACTTTCTATAAACGAGGCATAATAATCCATTTCTCGAAATTTGTTATCGCAATGGCGTTTGGTTCTTTCTGAGAATACGCTTAAAATCAAATACTCCGCTAGTGAAAGAACAATATATATGACATGACCATGACAATTCAAAACAATAATTTCCTGTTCAGATGTAAATTCAAAAGGTGGCATGACTGTTAACATTTAGCGAATTGAAGTTGTCTCCTCCCAGCACGTGTTGCCAATCTGTTGGCGTGTCATACAATAGTTTTCCTTTATTGACGTCCTTATATTTATAAACTATGAAAATATTTGGAAGTTCTTATAACTCCGCCACTCTCAAGTTGCTCGTGGCATCCAAAGTATCGGGTGTGCAGCTTGACGTTCTGACGACCGGTAAAATTGTTTATGTAATTTTTGTTTTTGCATCAATATTTATCGTCATCGTTTTTCTGAAAAAATATGCTATCCACAATAATTTTTTTTCGGCCGCTACATGTAATTGAAATTCATTAGATTAGATATAATGTTACAATTTCATTCATGTGGATTCATCTGTAACAACTTGACATAACTTAAAATTGTAATAAAATGGTATTCTTTCTTAACTATAGGCCCCAAGCATGTGGGATATAAAGGGCAGCCAATACTTGAACTAGATTCAAGAGTACGCATATTTTCAGCCAATTCAGGCGTATGGTATTTATTCAGGAAACGATTTGGCCATCAGCTACAAGATTATGACTCTGCTATTGATCACTGGCAGGAGTGGGAGATGATGCAGTTGCAGGTAGACTATTTGTCCCTCAAAGGAACATGAATGAGATTAAAGATTTATTTATCCATACTCTTTGGAAATATGTTATCTAATTGAATACCTTTTCTAATGAACCTTTTGGAATCAGTATCTTAATTTTCAAGTAAAATATCTATATCGAAACATTTGACTGGAAAACTTCACTCTCGTCAAGGAGTAAAGAGTCTGACCCTCTTAAAATGATCCTAGATGGTGCTGCATAGTTTATGCGCCCATGGTGAAAACAAATAATTGAAAAGTTTAACAGGAGATCTTCCACCTCTTCATCTCCTTTCGCTTTACCAAATTTCACTATTTTATGCAGAATTTGTGCTAAAAACCTCCTATTGAAGTACTTACTGCTGCCTACAATTTTATCAAACTTTGCCTAGATTCTATTGCAGTAGTTTTTATTAGTTGGTCTTTTTAGTATTATATCAGGTTAACACCAAAAAAGTTAATGTTAACAATGGGAAAGTGGAATTCTTGCAGATTTCACCTGGAAAGATCAGACTTAGGTGTATAAATTATCTGTTACTTCCGACTCAATTCTCAGTTCTATACATACCTTCGGTATTTTGTATGTAATTACACTTCACATTTCAACAACGACACATAACTGTAAAATTCGGTTTAGAATCATATTTAAGACAAAATACAGTAAGGCACACTCCTGTTTAAGATGATATTTTGCTTTAAAATGGTTTTATACTGGTTACTTTCTAAAAAAACACAATAAATTCTCTGCAGATTTACCCCTTCCCAGATGCAGTAATACCTGTCTTGCCTTTTCTATAATGTGGTTCTTTATTGTTTGCATTTAGTTATTATGTGTGAAGAAAATGAAGATAGTTTAAAACAGGTCAATATCAATCTTGCTGTTGAAACTGATTCTTGTTCTGGGGTCCATCAAATTTGTCTCAGACAAGAATGTTTGATTAAAAGTTACGTGGTAGTGTTGCCTTTCACTGCTGTCTTTGTGAAAAGAATCCAATTAACCACAGCGTCAGTGCTTTGTTTTGGGCTGAGCATTGTCTTGGAGAAACCATGCTCAGTAACAGCCTCTCACCACTGCTGAAAAGAATTTGTGCATCTCCAATTCTCTATATGGTAACAAAAGCTTCATTGTAGCATGAAAAATTACCAAAATTAAGTGATGAAGGAATGCACTCTCTTTGTCCTAAAACTTGACCTCTTGTAAAAATATGACAAATCGGCAGCAAGTGTTACATGCAATACTTTGTGGACTGCCACTACCTATAGCTTTGGTAAATAAAGCAAACTAAGGGTATACCCTTCTTGTACCTATTCAAAAACTACAAAGACAAAACCTTTCCCTTATGTTTTTCAAGCTGCAAGAATGAAAACGTTATTATATCTTGGTGAATATGATACCCTGCTTATAATGTTGTTTTCGCTTGGTCTTCTGAAAAGTCTTAAGTGATTTAACTGTAGTTGAAATTATATTTGAGGAATGAATGCATCCTATACCGGCCGTGGTGGCGGGGTGGTTAATGTGCTAGTGTGTTAATGCTCCAACCTCATGGTCCCGGGTTCGAATCCTGGCTAATCAGATTTTTCTGGTTAGGGAATGGTTGCCTGGGTATGTTGTGTGTGTGTGTGTGATATTAATAAAATAAAATACAAAAGAGGAATAAAATTTTAAAAAAGGGGTTAATTGGAGGAATAGGCTAAAATTCACCCTAAAATTTAAGACAGCAATATTATTATTATTATACTTAGTTTTATTGCACACAAATTAATATCTTTAAATCAGTGAAAGTAATCTTGTTAGTTAAATTAAAAGGACTTTTGAAGTACTTATGTATTTATCAATTTATCTCTACAGCCTGCTGGGGATAATTTTCAGCTTTTAAGCAGTGAAAAAAGACAGAAAGATCCAGTTACACTTTCCAAGTTGGAAGAAACATTGAAGAGATTCACATTTATAGCAGAGGTAAGGTTATTTCCTTTCTTTTAATTAATTATGATAGGTAAATTATTTTTGTGTTTATATTAAGTTTTTATTGCATTTAATGGTTGTGAAATATTATTTTGATATACTTTACTGCAGATTTATGAATTTATTGTCCAGCTTTGTTACCCTTCTCAATTATTTCAGCTGAAATTATTGTTTTAGAATTCACAGAATTACTATCTCTTTATATTTTATGGATCATTAAAAATATGGGGTTCTCGTTGATTTTGTACTGCATCATTGTGATAATCATGATTCTTGTTTTGTAACATTTTTGATAATTGATTAACATTTTCAGACAGATGATGTGTCAGTTGCTGATGTTTGCATATGGTCTTCAATACATTTCATGCTGATTGATGGAAAGGATTTACTTACGTCATTCCCCTGTGTGAAAGCATGGTACGAGAGACTTGCAGCTCTCAAAGCTTTCCGGGTAAGTCAGAGCGATGAATAGAAGACATTTAAAATGTGTTTTAAATCATCTATCTACAATTTTCTGTTGAAAACAAGGTGTACTTGCCTCATTTTTTTAAACATAACCCAAAATTGCTGATCCATATAACCTGTCAAATTCGTAGAAAATTCAATTGTTTGATATGTTTGCCTTAGTTGTTCTTAAGGCACCACATGATGTTTTCTCATAGGTTTGGATATGCTCTTATAGGAAGCTGTGGAGAAAGTTTCTACTCTGAATGTAGCAGTAAGTGGCCCTAAAACTGTTGTGAAGGCAAAGACTCAGAACACAAGGGTGAATGTGAAGAAACAGGCTACATCATCAGTTTCTGCTGAAAAAACTCCAAAATCTGTTGTAAGGAATAACATTATTGTTGTTATCACTTCCTTCCTGTTGTAGTCAAAATTCTAAGTTTCATTTGAATTTCATCTTCATAATCAAGGAAAGTGACTCTCCAGAACCGCGGTCTGTTACAGAAGATGAAATCGCATCAGCAGTGCAAAATTGGAAGTTAGGCCAACAAAATAGCCCTTCTCCGAGAACATTAAAATCTCCAGTGTATGCGTGTTTATTTGTTTTGTTATGAATTTGAATTTTTATTTGTTTGCATCTTATGCCAAATTTGTTTTTCAGGCTTCCCATTGAAGGAGAGAAGAATGTATTCATTACATCTGCATTACCATATGTTAACAATGTCCCTCATTTGGGTAATATAATTGGATGTGTTCTATCAGCTGATGTGTTTGCTAGGTAAGCTGATGTTCTGCTTGGAAATTTAAAATTTCAATAATATTGATACAGTATTGATCACTAAGACGCTTTGGAGAATTTCAGGTAAAAAAATGGATGTTGAATTTGCTGCACGTAATGTGGTTTCTGTGATGAATGACAATCCAAAAATCTTACCCTTCAAATGATATTTCATTGAAGGGTATGATTGCCCATGCTCACTGCCCCACTATTGGATGTTGTTTTTAATCATGTGTGTAAATAATTTCCATTTGTGAAACATTGCATTTGCAAGCATAGCAGCAGGGATCCCAAACCTTAATTATCTTTTCAGACTTCAATGCAATTTAAGGGTTAATAATGATCGAACATAACATAATATTAAATCACATTTGTTTGTTGAATATAGCTTTAAGTTGTAAAAAGTTAAATTGTACCATAATCTACTCATAAAGATATATAAATATTTTTGTGAACGTAGAACTGGAATTGTGCAGTTTTGAAATTTGCCCATTATCAGAAATAATTCACAATTATAAATTATACTATAGATGTTATATTATTTGTGGTTATGTTTAGCTCAAAGAAAAATCAAATGTTTCTAACTGGTGAATGATAAATAACATTACTACAGGATTTCATTTCACTTGAGAAACCAGTTAAATATATCATATGTAGTTGATAGTAAATGATAGGTGTATGCACCACTACCATTTGCCAATAAGCTAATTTCATTACTTTCGTTACCTTAGAGAGGAGTCTCTTTAACGTATGGCATATCCAAATCTTCATAACCACTAAGAACTAATATCTTTGGGTTGCAATTTATTACTTCAATGGTTCTTAAATTAAGCGCTTTGTAATCAGCCTAAATATGATGTAAATTATTTTGATTTCAGGTTTTGTAGGCTTCGTGGATACAACACTTTGTACATTAGTGGAACAGATGAATATGGCACTGCGACAGAAACTAAAGCATTAGAAGAAGGTGTAACTCCTCAGGAAATATGTGATAGGTATCATGCAATCCATGCTCAGGTTTATAAATGGTTCAACATCTCTTTTGATCACTTTGGGAGAACGTCAACCATTCAACATGCAGCCATTTGCCAACAGATTTTTTCAGATGTTCATAAGAATGGTTATACCTTCACAGATTCTGTGGAACAGCTTTACTGTGATAATTGCAAAAGGTGAGTTCAATATTATTGAAATGAGCTCATGAATGGATTGACTAGTTAAGGTGGTGATATAGACAAATTTGCTTACCTTTTAAGATTTTCCTCATGAAATAATATCTTCAGCAAACTGTAAATAAAACAAACTAACTGAATTTCATTCAGTAAAAACCTATTTTAAACTCTCTATGGCAAAATGCTGCCATAAAAGTTTTGGTTATGCTCCTCAAATTATTGCTCGGTTAAAATTCTGGTAAAGAGCAAGACGAAGCAAGGATATTTCAGAGAAATGCTTGAATTTTTAATTATGGTTTGTTTTAGAATAACATCTATTGAAACTCAGATAAGCGTGAAATATTTTTTTAATTTTATAGTAAGCCATCCCTTTTAGAAAAGATCAACACGCACTAAAATTATTCCAAGAGTGAAATTAATGTTGGAGTATAGGTTTTGACTTTTTTGTAGCAAATGTTAAGAACCAGTTAAAATACTTATCACCTCCAATACATTTATTTTCATTTTATTTTTGGATTGATAGAAATAGGAAAGTTATTTGGAGATATATTATTATTATTTTATACTTATATTTGTTCTTAATAAGCATTTAGTTTTATAAGTTTTGATCTATAATTCATTGTTGGTAAGAAGGGTATGGTAACTCTTATTTTAAGGTATTTTTGCTTGAATATGTTTTGTTCCTTTTCTGTTAGGTTTTTGGCAGATCGTTTTGTGGAAGGTATTTGTCCCTTGTGCGCTTATCCTGATGCTCGCGGTGATCAGTGTGATTCATGCGGTCGACTTGTGAATGCAAATGAGCTCAAATCTCCTCGCTGTAAACTCTGTGCTAATACTCCTTCTCCAAGGTCTTCAACTCACCTCTTCCTTGATCTACCTAAGGTATGAATTGTTTATTTTAAAAACATATTGATTGTATGTATATATTATATAGATATAGCTAATTTTTGTATTCTCACTATCTTTTTACCTCAAATTGGCGTAAGAGAAATGATGAGCATCTCTTAAGTGTGGTGAAAAGAAGGTACAAAATCATGCTCCAAAATATGAATTTCACTATTTTTAATTCATCATTTTGCTCTGAAAATCTAGAATAGAGTATGCAAATTACTATTAACCATTGTATAAATGACCAGGCTGAAAAAATAGTTTAAATCTTAATTAATGTGTTCTGCTGGACCAGGATCTCTTAAAGAAATCTTTATTTTTTAACTCCAAATGTCCTGGCCTAACTTTTTGGAATACCACGTTAAACGAATAAAAATAAAACTAGGTATTTTCCACAGATTTTATAGGATGACCTGTTTTTATCATTTGATGATGATTGTAAAGATTGAATCTGGTCGTGGAATAAAATCTGTGGGCAATAGTATGTTTTTTTTTAAACATTCTTTTTCTTTTTATTATTGAAGTTTGATTGTTTTCATCTTAACAGATTGAGCCAATGTTGAAAGTGTGGCTGGATGCTGTTGTAGATGGCTGGAGTAGCAATGCCCAAGTGATTGCTCGTTCATGGGTCAAAGATGGTCTTAAGCCACGTTGCATCACCAGGGATCTTAAATGGGGAATACCAGTACCAGTGGAAGGCTTCACAAACAAGGTATTTTAAAGAAGTATCATGAAGTTGCCACTTGTTTCTTGGATTCCTGGATGGCTAAGTGGGCAGTGCATTTGCCTTTGGTAGAAGTGGTCTTGGGTTTGATTCTTAGATGGGACCCCTGTGCAAAATGACCTTAGCTGTGAAAGTACTTTTTAAAATACCTCTACTATGTCTTTCATTATAATTTTAGCAGTACATTTTCTTCCTTCATTGACAACTTTCATCTTAATTTTTAAATATCTGTGATCAATGCGATTCTTTAATTCTTAAAAAGATAATGATTTTTCAATTTTCTTAAAAAGATAATGAGATTCCTTAATTCTTTAGTGTCTTTTTCCATAATTCACCTCCAATTTATCCACCATAAATTACGTTTGAATAATTTCAATTGTAGTATTTTCTGCACATTGAAGTTTATCTCTTTACATCACAATTAGTGTATTAAAAGGAAATTGGGGCTCTTGGACTGCCAAGTGGACCGTGCATTCCACTTTGGTGAAAGCAGTTCTGGGTTTGATTCATCGTGGGAATCCACAAGCAAAATGACCTTTGCTGTTCAAGCACTTTTACAATTCTACTACTATTAAAAGGAATTAATACAGAAGTCCGTTATAACAGAACTGATAAAAATTGGAAAAGTACTCATTATAGCTGACCTATAATTCTAAATATCCATCCTCTTGAATCCAAGGGCAGTGAGTGTGGCAGAATGGAACTGTAGGGATTTTCATTCTTACGCAAATGCTTCAGAATGTGTATAAAAGTCTGTTTGCATCAAAAAGATTATTTCTTTAATTCATCAACCATAATCAAAGTGGTCCATGGACTCATGTCTAACAATCCATGTAAAACAATGTCCATTGTGTGGAAAAGGTGCTCCTAATTCATATCAAATTGCTTTCTGGAGATATTTTTCATAAGCAATGACTGTGTCACGAGGGAGGGGGAGTTTACCCTGGGGATCCAAATCAGCGCTGCTTTTATCTCCTATATTCCCACCCATCCTGGATTAGACCATTTGGTGACAAGTTGCATATGAAAATATTGCATTTTTCTAGGGATGGGTGAGGCGAGTTGGGGGAAACAAATGCATAAAATAGGTGACGATAAATTTTTCATTAAAATTTTTTCTGCTCTTTGTAGAGAAAACATGCCTCAGATTGTAGTTTGCTTGTCAGACTTCTTCTCTCACATCAGTTGTGATTCTGAGAAATGCCCCCTGCAAGACAAATGTAGAAATGTGGAACTTCTTATGCTTCAGAAAGAACCACTGGTTATAATGGACGTAATTCCGTATCCTTTTTACTATGAGATGGACAATGGCCAAAAAATCACTCACTGTAATGCAACTCTTGTTACAAGCTGAACTTATTTTAACAGACTTCTACTATATATGAAAATGCTCTATCATATGCATTTCAGTGTTGAATTGATGCATCATACATTTTTTGTAACCTTTTTAGATATACTAGCCATCTAAAATTACCATATGCTAATTAATCAACTATTATGGACATTCTTGTCTTTCAGAGGGACTGACTGAAGATAAAATTAGATTAATTGAATTGATAAGAATTTTTATTTGCATTCAGATAGTGTTACATTAATTCTTGTTGACTGATCTTACATGTATAGATGATTTTTAAGATGTTGCTTGAAAGTAAATTTACAGAAAATAATGTTTTTAGGTTGTTATGTAGCAGAATTGCATAAATTAATGTAAAGTAAGCTTTTTATAGGATGGGTAATGCTTAAAATATAAATACCTAGGATAGGATAGTATAAAATATAATATACCTAGGATAGGTAGAGCTTAAAACTTGTTAAAATATTATCTCTAAATTGATCGTATTGTATATCTAGAATCTAGACTTAAAGGAACTGCAATGTAGCAATGGTTTGATGTTACCTTAACTTAAGCTACTTGTTGCCCTGGTAAGGATTACATTCTGTTTTAAATCTCAATGTATTCTTTCTCCAATGTCAGGTGTTCTATGTTTGGTTTGATGCTCCCATTGGTTACATGAGCATACTTAACTGTTATACTAATGAGTGGGAGAAGTGGTGGAAGCCCCAGAAGTCAGTGGACGTGGATTACTTTCAATTTATGGCCAAAGACAATGTCCCATTCCATTCAATCATCTTTCCATCTTGCTTGTTATCTGTTGGATCTAATATCACCATGGTTAATCATTTAATGGCCACAGGTAAGTCATGCCTATTAATTATCTGCCCTCTGTTGTGAACTATATGCGCATATCCTCAAAGATAAAGAATATATGATTAGCACTGATAGTTTTACTCTGATTTATGACTATTACTGTTAATGAGAATAGCGTAGGTCAGCAATTCATTCAGTCAAGATTCCTGTTTTGATATGCTGATATGCATAAGACTCTTGGATGCGATTGTCATGTTTATAACCTCATTTTTGATTGTAAACCTTAGCTAAAGACTCACAAATCATTAAGATTAAGTTTCATTTTGAATATGTGGTTAATCTGATTTGATTCATGTAGCTGTTTTAAAAATTACACTCACTAGAGTTTAGAACTTGTTTTTGATAATTTAGTCAGTTCCCAAGCCTTGGTCTCTCTTTCAGTTTCTCTTGAGTCTCTTTTATGTAATGCAATAAGAGAACAAGTATATTGACCATGTGGTTTTCAATGTAAAAAAATTGCCTGTAAAATGAAAGGAAGATAAGCGTGTACTTTTTCCACCAGTTTATTTTCATAGGACCTGTTCAACCATCATCGATGGCGATTATTTGTAGAAATTGGCATTTCCAAATAAGCGTAGAATAAGTACACTCCAGTCTTCCCTTCGTTTTATTGTGATGTAATTTCACAAAACTATGCCTTCTTCCAGGGAAGTTACAAAAAACGTCCTTTTGCCTCTCTTAAAAAATTTGGAACAACTGAGAGATCAGTGTCTTCAAAGAGAAATTAAGTAGCTTGACGTGCTAACAAACACTTAGCCAGTCATTAGCAAGGGTTTATACATTTTGTCTAATAAAATGATACATCTTGTTGGTCTTCAAACAAAAATATATTTCAAATCCAAAACAATATTTAATGACTAAAATCAGAACATTGATCCAATTTTACTTCTATTGGTACTTATTTTGATTTATGTAGTACTTTCTATTTTAATATTGCAAAATAAATTAAACTTGAAAATGGTAAAACAGAAATTATAGTATAAAAAAGGATGTAAGATGGCTTTCCAAGACTTGGCATACATTAATGGGCATATTTTTGAGGCATCTGTTAGCCAAATATATATATATACGAGTAAAATGTTGCTTGCATAATGCAAGCAGATCGACAACACTATTTTCATGTCGGCATCATATCGGGACGGCCATCAAAAGAAAAAAAATGGATTGAAATTTTTCTTAAAATTCGCTGAAATTCCATCGTCTGGCATCGAACCCGGGTCTTTACTGTGAACTTCCTATGCAGCACAATAGAACATCACCATATCTAACTATGTGTGAAAATTCAAGTAGAAATTTTGGCTACAACTGCCTCGAAAGACGTTCTAACTTTCACGAATGTTAATGGCTCTCGGGAATCGAACCAAGGACTGTCTTGGAAATCTAAAAAATGTTTCTGAAAGTTATTTATAATCTTTATCTATAAACCGAATTTCAAGTTTCTATATTATTGGGAAAGGTTTCAAAATAATTCCTAAAAATCGGATCAACTTCTGATTGCAGAGACACCTGGTGTCGAACCCAGGACACATTGATAGCTGTGAATGCACTATTTGATTTGTATGGACTTGATCTTTCTATATGCAAAGTTTGAAGTCGATATCGTGCCGGGAAGTACCTAAAATTTGTTTCCGTTATCTCCGTAAGAAATGCATTGAGGAATTTAAATGTCCCTCTGGGATCGAACCAAGGACCAACAGCGAATATGTAAAATTTGATTATGATATATTTTTATGGTATCCAACCTCATACCGAATTTCAAGTTTCTATGCCATCGGAAAAGGGTCCAAAAAAAATCTTAAAAATCGCCACAATGCATTTTAAACGGCCGATTTTTGCCCCGACCTAGCATCAAACCAAGGATAATATTCGTAGATGTCTTTATGGTTTCCTTTACATATGCACGGCATCTAGCGATCCCTTGAATTTCAAATCTCTCTTTTTCCGGGAAGTGCCTCAAAAAAATTTTCAAAAATCCCCGCCATGTATTCTTATGGACAAAATCGCGACTTTGGGGCCTTCTGGAATCGAACCCATGACACCAAGGTTCAATGTCGGATTTTTTCTGGTGGTTACACGTTATGGCCAATATGTCGTAAAAATTTCAAGTCGGTGACACTTGTGGAACATGGTTAGACTTTTGATCCCCTATATATAACTTATAGGTATATCCGGAGAAGCGTCTATATATAATAGAAGATATATTTCTGAAGAAATTATTGATATTTAATATAATATTATTCCTCTAATGCATCCTTTATTTTCATATATTTCTAGAATCTGAAGTAGGTGAAATTAATTTTCAAAGTTGCTTCAATGCATTTTATGGGAAAGTTACTCAAATCAGATATTTTTATGAATGCTGGTGATTTTTATGTTAAATTAATCATTACTTTGTAGCTACATAGCAAAACTTTTTTTTTTTTTCAGAGTATTTGAACTATGAGGAAGGAAAATTTTCCAAGAGCCGTGGCGTAGGAGTGTTTGGTTCAGAAGCAGAAAGTACTGGCATTCCATCTGACATATGGAGATTCTATTTGCTTTGGGTTCGTCCGGAGAATCAGGATTCTGCCTTTGTGTGGAACGATTTAGCTCAGCGCAATAATTCAGAATTATTAAACAACTTGGGTAATTTTGCCCTAAGGTAGGTACTACATAAGTAAGATTAATAATAAATTAACAATCACAATGTATATGTTCCTTAACTAATTTTTGCAGCTTTTATCAGTTTATTTCTGGATATTACTTTTTGTTTCACTGCATTGGTTTTTGTTGTGATAGGCATTTTATTATCCAACAGAAGCCTTCCGGTTAAAGTGGGAGCCTCAATTTTGATCACTGTGCTATAGTTTAATTCATTCACCCATAAACTCTGCCCAAATTCTATTTTTTATGTACTGCAATTTAGTTTGACAAGGAATGGCACTCTTATTCCTTGATAGTTAGTGCATTCTCTTATCTTTATTGAAAATTGAAATAATCATGCCTTTTTTCCATTCTTCAGCATTTGGTCACCTCTTAAATAGTTGTTGAATATATTTGCTCGAACATCATACAGCTGTTGTGGAGTTACTTTTTTTTAATTCAGTGAATAAACAACCAAGGCTTTTGGGGTGTGGTTGTGTGGTTTTCAATTTTTGATATTTTTCAAAACTATTATAATGTCCTTATTGTTAATGGGTTGGGTATAATCATCTTCAGCCATATTTTTATCACCATCAGCCACACTATGACGGAAATGATCTAAAGTTACAGCCTACAAATCTCGTTAAACTTATTGTTAATGGGTTGGGTATAATCATCTTCAGCCATATTTTTATCACCATCAGCCACACTATGAAGGAAATGATCTAAAGTTACAGCCTACAAATCTCGTTAAACTTATTGTTAATGGGTTGGGTATAATCATCTTCAGCCATATTTTTATCACCATCAGCCACACTATGAAGGAAATGATCTAAAGTTACAGCCTACAAATCTCGTTAAACTTTCATTTCTCTTAAAAATTCAATGTGGTAAAAATATATAAATGAACATTTACAGATAAACTATAATAGATATTTTAGGGGTATGATTTGTATAGGTTAAAAGGAACATAAACATTATAAAAATGATATATGTTTTAAATTATTCATGATAATAATTTTTTATGCTAAAGTGCGATTCAAGAGTTGAGTGCTGAAAGTGTTGGTGTTATAATTATTTGCAGAGATATTATTCTCAATGTTTATTGAATTTCATTTCAACTTAAAAAAAACTATAATATTTTGCTGAAAATGTAATCCAGAGAGAAAATACAATGGATTTTCTATTTTATTTTCCAGGGCATTAACTTTTCTTGATAAGAACTTTGATGGTAAAATTCCAATAGTGAATGTTGATGGAGAATTTGAGCGTTCTTTAGTTGGTGCTGTTAATAAGGAATTGAAGGATTACTTAAATTTAATGGAAAATGCTCGCAGTTTAAGAGAAGGACTTCGGCGGTTGTTAGCTATTTCTCGCCATGGCAACCTTCTTATGCAATCCAGTCAGCCATGGGTGCTCATAAAAGGTGGTCCAGAAGACAGGCAAGTAATCATTGATACATCACTATTTATTTCTTTATTTTGCTTATTTCTGTAATTTTATATTACAAATGTACTGTGGCACTATCAGAAATTAAATGTCATGAACTGTTTGTAGGTCCAGATAACTTGGATAAAGTTAGTAGATATATTCCTTTTTTGAAATTACCCTAATTTTTATTTAACCATTTATCATAAATATTAGCGTATTTTCCAGTAAATGTTTCAGAATACAATGTTTTCATTCTTACTTCCCCTCACCCCAATTTTCATTCTTGGGCAGTTTTTTCTTTTATAATTCTTGCTGCACCAGTTGAAATATCCTAACAACCAGCAGCAGATTTGGTTCTTCTACATTCAGCTTTTTGTCAGAGAAATAAATTTTTCTCCGATTTATTTTTGTTCAATCTACTTTTCTCGCCTTTTAACCTCTGAGTAATTGTACTATTTTGTAGATTATCTGAACTTCAATGAAATTCATCATTTTGGTAAAGAATTTGCCATTTGTCCGGCATGAAATTGTTTTACAAAATATATCTCTAGGTAAATTCATTAAGATTAATATTGTAGCAATAATATGCTCTCGGAGAATATATTACAAAAAAGATAAATGATTCAAACAGTAAAGTGGAAATGATTGGTTAGAACAATTCTTTGAGTTTTCAGTAAAACACTTGAACGAGTAGGAAATTTGAAATTGCAACGACATTAAGAAAAAAGTGGTAAAGAACTACTTAAAGAGAAACTAACTGATGTCACATGTTAAAGAAATCCTAAGTATCGAGAAATTATTCTTAAACCTGTAAAGATTACTCTTTCAATAAGTACTTTACTGAATACGCAAGTAAAGAGCAAAATACAGTCACATGAGAATTTTATGAGCAATCCCTAGTATTCTTTTTCTCGTCTTAGGTGAATTCACGGTCATGACCATAAAAGTCGTGCTTCAAGGGAATTTTAGGATTACCTTCTTCTTGTAAACTTGATGAAAAATATGACACACAATTGCTGGTACTTTTTTCTACATATCCTCCATCTTTGGATTCTTCACAGTTTTTGGGTTTTGCAGTTTTCGCAAATGTTAGCGTATATATTGTTAGTCAGTTGTTAAATGCTATAATTATGATATCATTGATTTTTTAAGTGTTTCTTACTTTCTATGACGTATATTTTACAGGGCAAAATGTGGGAGTGTGATTGGTCTTTGTGCCAATTTAACGTGCCTTTTGTCAATGTTGCTATCCCCCTATATGCCAGACACAGCCAAAAAATTGCAGGAGCAACTTAACATCCCGGCAGAGGCATTTGTTATACCAAATCACTTCTACTGCCTTCTGCCTCCAGGCCATAAGACTGGAAAGGTAAGGTTTCTTTCTATCTCTCTCTCTGTCTTTTGGTTAATACTTGATTTATCTGCATTACTTCGAGAATGAAAGGACAATTTGAAGATAACATCATCTTTTTTATCCCACAAAAGAAAGTACCGTATTTGACAGCATATAAGACGCACCAGGGTATAAGACGCACCCTCATTAAGTTGGCCACTCACAAGGAAAAAAAGTTTTAATAGTCCGTGCGAAAGCGCGGTACCACAATAACTTATAATGTAGTTTCTTTTAGTTGTCACGTTTCGTAAAAGCCAAATATTAACACAATCATTGAATGCGATTATGAAATAGGTAGTATAGACCATCTGGGCTTAAAATAGCATTCAGAATTGAAAGTTAATCTGTGGAGGTTGAACCTTAACATATAAGACGCAGGGAAATTTTTCGAGACATAATTTAGGAAAAAAGGTACGTCTTATATGCCGTCAAATACGGTATATTTTTCCCTCTTCCATATTTCCTGGCATGTAAATTATAACTAGCTGAAGCACCCATTGTTCTCAACAGGTTAAATAGAAGTAGATTAAATTCGGTTGTCCATTTTGTACAGAATAAAATTTAACATCTTTACTTATTTTAATGGTACAGGTCATAAAAAAATCCCAATTGCAGTATCTTATCATCGTTAATTTGTTGCCAAAATCTATATTTAATCATAAGAGTATGAATATTTATCAAATATTTGTATCAAATTTGCCTTGTGCTCATACAATGATTCTTTTAAATTTAATTTTGTGATTGAAATAGAAATGATAAATATTACATTCATTTCTTCTGGGATTATTTAACTCATCTGAGATCGTAATGGTGAATATATACTTCAAAAGAAATCTATCATCTGTGGGGCATCATCTTGTAATAACGTACAAATAATTAAGTTATGCATCTTCTGGTCTCAATTTTTAAACAAACATTCTGTAATATTACTTTATATTTGACTGCCTGTTGATTTTTAATGGGTGTATTGATAATTACCTTACTAATGGTGAGTGGGGATATTGATAAGACTCATTTCTTATTTGTATAGATTAATTAAAATATGTCCTCCTTATGAATTCCTTTTTATAAAATAAAGAATATTGTCTAATGGTATAATCATCTTAATTCCTCCACATTTTTTTAGTCTAAATATGGTATATAAAGCTCGATTCTCTATTCTTTCTATGATTGCGAGCTGATAATTATTTATTTGCTTTATATTTGGCCACAGTTCCACCAAAGCAGCGTTTTTTTTTCCTTTCTGAGAATCAATGGTTTTTACAGCTAGTTATAACTTTTGCTGCTTAGTAGTAGTAATATTAAAAGTACTTTGACTGTTTAGATTATTTTGCACATGTGCTCTCCCTGGGAATCGAACCTGTGACCACTTTCAACAAAGCGTATCACACTATATGATCATCTTGGAGCCTTTTATGCTGAGATGTATGGGAAGAAGAATATAAATGTTTTCTTTGGTGGGAACAAATACATGATGTAATTTTGAAATTGTCCTTTCAGAGTAGTACCAAAAAACGTTAATTATTTGCTTACTGTTTTATAAAGTTGATATGTGCAAGTGTAACTGTAGAAAGGATGAGCTCAGATCTTTATAAAGAACTTTGCAGCTCACAAACAAGGAAACTAAATTAACTGCAACTAACTGAAAAATTAAGTTTAAACAAAATATTTTCTAAGATGTTCAAATACAATTTATGCTTCTAAAATACTGAAATATTCATGTTAAAAATTGGCTTATTAGGAGTAAACAGGTTTAGAGATATCCAGCTTGACTGATCATTTATTCTCAATGGGAAAAAATTTAATGCAAAACATATATCAGCTTAAAATTAAGCATAAAACTTCCTCCTCTCTGTATAATCTTTGTTCAAGCCGGATTCTCACAGGGTTAAGTGCACGACCAGATGACTAAAATGGAAACGGATGGAAATGTTTTGTGTATTTAGTCAAAATTCTTGCAAGTTTGATTCAAAACTATATTTTCCCACCAAAATAAGAATTTTCATTCAATTCTCATACTATTGGTGCTTGTCTTGACTTTAACTTCTAATTTAATCCTTCTTGAGAAATAAAGCCTGCAACTAAGAAAAGTGAAGTTTATGTGGATTCTTTATGGAAATCTGAGCAACCTTAGTTCAAACCTAGGAAAATTATGAAATAAATATGCAACACTACTTCTATCCTGATCTCATAGGACATATTTGCTAAGTTTGGCAAAAATTGGGCAAACAAAGTGTACTCCAATTTAATCCAAACATGCAGAATTTGTGTGTATAAATAGACTTCTGAACATAAAACTTATTTCATCAGATTAGGATTCATCTCTAACACCTTGTACAATATTTTGAATCTTCTTGTAGAGGGTGAAAGAATAAAATTGCTCCTAACCCTCATAATACCATAACTGTTACTACTCCTACTCTCCACTGAGATTGATACCTCATGGTATTGTGGGTATGAGGTACTAACACCAGTCTGGTGGTCAGTGGTATGCTCATTGATACCTTATGTTCACTCCTACACAGCAGACTTAAATTTTCACCATTGTGCTTATTTGCTATCCGTTTGGTAAGGGAAAGTTTAAATTCTGATATTATGGAGATGATGCTGACATTCATGAACTGATGCGAGTGACATTGGTATATGAGGGCATAATGTTGGATAAAACAAACCATGAAGAAAAATTAGGCATGATGAATAGTTTACTATTACGTAGCTAATTTTCATATAAATCTGAATTTTGTATTTGAATGCCAGATTAAACTATTCCTCATGATGCTATTTTATTGAAGAGGTTTGACATACCACCTATTTATGCCACATTTTAATACTAGGGAAGGGGATTTGCTTCATCACTTTCTAAATGATGTGCTGTTGTTTTTCTGTAACAATATTTATTCACTTACCTTTGCCGTATTTAGTTAAATCTGGATTTATTTGTTTTATTTTACAGCCGTATCCTTTATTCACTAAAATGGAAGCTTCTCGTATGGAAGAATTGAGATTGAGATTTTCTGGAAATCAGAAGTCTCGTTCTCCTGAAGGTGACACCTCATCAAAGCGTTCCAAAGCCAAGTAACCAGTTAAAGCATCAACTGGCAATCAACATCAAATGAAGAGACTACTTTTTTGACTATTATGAAACTGCATAATAATATCGAAGCTCAGGTTAGTGGAAAACCATGATAATTATCAGTTGTTAAAGCATATGTATCCTCTAAAATATTGCATACCAATTTCCTCTCGTTCGGGTTGGTCTCCTTAAATTTTATGTAACCTCTCTGTCTTTCACATGTCTCATGTGTAAGTCAATCTAATATTTCCATTATTTTTAAAAATTGCTTAGGTGATTCCTGTAGATTGATTTTCATGAAAACTTTATGGGCTGTTTCTAAATGTGTTTTCTTAATTTTTAATTATTTAAATAAGATAAATAATTTATGTTAATTCTTACAATTTTGTGTTATATAATTCTACGATACTTATAAGATGAATGACTTTATGAAAAGATATGTCTCAAAGATATATCTGAAATTAGGCCTTTTACTTCACATCGTGCCCTTAGATTATCATCATATTTATCTGAAATATGTATTAGATAGCATGACATGCTAAATAGTAAATGTAATTCTCCTGGTTTTTTAAACCATTATGCTCATATTTAATGTTTCATTTAAATGCTATATTTGAAGGTTAACTTAGACCAATTAGTACATATAGTATATTATCCATACATATATGCCTGCTACTTTTCAATATCGGTTTCTTTTAAAACTAATTTATTTTTCAGAAAACTAAATTAAAGGCCAAAGTACCAAAAGCTGACTGAGACCAGTATTTTAGAACACTTAAAGTGTTAAAGACAATTTGCAACTTTATGCCCGAGTTCAGCTGATAACGAGGGCAGTGGCAATAGCAGGAAGAAAGGAATGAGTAAAAGGTCTAAGTTAAAATATTTGTTCATTAAAAGGAGTAACAGCTATGGCCAGTTATGAGTTTACTGGACAGATTTAAGTGCAAGAAATTTTAGTTGCTCCAATCCCTTCTGAAGAATGGTAATTGACAATTTTTACCATTAGGTATTTATTTTCCAGTCAGAATTTGAAGCAAATTTTGGTTTGCATACCATAAGCTGCAGCAAATAAAATTGTATCAAATTGCCAAATATTGTTTTCTCATTCATTATCTCTACTTTTATACAGAAAACAAGCAAATGATTCATTGGTGTTAATGTGAAGCAAGAAACTAATTTTAAGACACGCAATACTCAAGTGATTTGTGAGTAGATCAATTTGTTAAATCACTCAAGACTCGGACCATTTACTAAAGAAGAATTCACTATATGACGAAGAATTTGAAAAGAGCTTGGCTGGATTAGGAATGATTGATATAAACTTAAGGTGTTCTGGCCTTATATTGGTGCTTTTGATTTATTTTTAGGAATGATTAATTTTGATTTAAAAATTTAGTGGATTATTTCTTATTACATCCAAAGTCATTTTAAAATAGCATTTATCACCTAATTTGTACTATTCCCATTTTGCTAATTCGAATAATTTTTAAAAAATAATTTTGCCTCTGGAAAAATTGAGACCATTGAAAGAAACAGATGGTCTAAGTTTCGTCAGAGGTGAACATTTCCACAACTTTATTGCGTATTGAGTCTCAGTGAAAACAAGGATAACATTAGGAGTGGGAAAATGATTTTGGTAAAATTATATTTGCTTCCTTACGCCATTATTTTTTCACTTGGGAGAAAAAGCATATTATATATGAAATTTGCAATCCTTGGCCTTTAATTTGGTGTAGGAATTGTATTTCTAACTTTAATAGTAAGCGAGTTATAGAATTTCTCCGAGAAGGAAGAAAACTAGAATTTTACCAGGATTTTAACAGAGTAATTAATTTTCTAGAAAAATTTCCAGCTATACAAAGAAACAAATATTTTTCATTCAAGAAAAGGCTCTCCAGCAATGGAAAATTTTCTCGAAAAAAGTTTTTATACCTATTTACGTTAGGACGAATTAACACTTTGGAAATAAGGTCCTTTAAACACTGAAGAAGGAAAAATAATTGATGAAAAATCATCACCCTTAGCATCCCAATAAGTTGACACAGAATTTAAGTTCTTCTAATTTTTATATAAAATGTAAATACAACGCCCTCCGCTAAGCATTGCGAACTTTTTAACTGGTCCATTTTATTCGCATGATTTTATTGGCACTTGGTCCTCACCAACTTGTTAACTTAACTTGTTACCAAACACAAAAAATTTGCGAAAGGTACAGTGTTTTATTTTAATTTATTGTTAAGTTTGATTTTTTTATTTACGTTATCCTTTATAGCTAAATGTATTTTAATAATTGATAACGATAATATTATCGACATAATATCGAGGTATTGAATGAGAAGTGTGGGGGAGTTGGGCTGGTCGACTCGACAGTATGTCGCTAACCTCAAGGGCCTCTATTACCACGCTATACAACAAATTCGAAGAAGCTCTGAGTTGACTTCATGCGATGGTGACTCTGTCTCCGCGCCAAGGTAGCGCCCTATTCAAACTAATTATTTATAGCAAAATAATTTCAGCTTGGAATCAAGAAGTTTTGCAACTTCATTCAGACAAACACAGTCAAAGTAACTAAAAGTGTCTAAAAGTATCCTTGTTGTAAATCCATATATAGATGTTAATTCATCAACAACTAAAAATTTGCATGCAGTTTTACGCATACCGTATACTTGTTTCCTCTGACCTTTAATAAAATGAATTGCCTCTTTCTTTCACTCAATGTATGTTATCGTGAGGAAAACTCTTTATAGAACAGAATGTTAGTAGAGTCTGAACAAGACGCATCTCTCATCCTTCTTATCGTAGGAACGGGAGTAAAAATTTTTCAATATACCTTCTCGGAAGTAGGAGGGGTTGATCCCCTTACGCAGGAGTGAGTAGTTTTAGCGCCATCCGATGGTGGTGTGTAAGTAGAGGACGATGCACTCCAGAAAGCATTGAGTGTCGCTTCCCTGCTTCAGTCTCAGTAACCAGTGGAATCTTGTGATCCTATGATGTTCGTAGGCGATGTATAATCTCAAAGTGAAGTACTTGTGGATTAGTTTGTAATATTTATGCAGGTTCACAGAAACTTCTCTTAGTCGTTTTAAAATGGAGGACAAAGCATCCTTGAAGGAATTAGACCAGTGGATAGAACAACTTAACGATTGTAAGCAGTTAACGGAAATTCAAGTGAAGACGTTGTGTGACAAGGTAAGGATCTGAAAACTCGAACGCGGAATGTGAAAGCGAAGCCGGGGAAGTAAGGCCGCTTTGCTCAGGTACTATGAATTTCTTCATGTATTTTTATATTAAAAGGTTTTGTTAATCGCTGAAGTTGATTAACATATGTGGTTAGGCATGTGCTACAAGTAATGTGAGCACTTGTTAGATAGCCATTGAGTGATTAAGTTGAAATAAAAGTGGAAGTTCGTATTCCTTCAATGCTGGACTTTAATGTTTACTATGGCTATTTAAATACTAGGCTCTTTTTGTGTTATACGATTTTGTCCGTAATAAGTGCGACTAGCATTTCGTGCATAACAATTATCATCTAAAATTCATTAAGTTACTTGATGAATGTTCTAAATCTCCGCTTCACTCTTATAAGTTTTTGCTGGATTTATTCCTTATTAATTCATAATTTTGCTTTCCCATACGTTAAAGAACATTCTATCTTTAGTAGGTTCATCTGTGGATTACAGTAATGTAGCTGGGTAAACGTCAGAAAGTTATTTTCTTATTATTTCATCGATTCCTATAAATATGTTCATGTATTCATTTTTAGAAATTTTATTTGATCAAGGATGTTAATCAGAAATTTAATGAATATCTTTCGATTTTTTAATTAGATAAAGTAGGGAATGCTCATGATACTGTTAGGTAGAATAACTAGCTTGTGGGTGTTACTTAATGCGGAGACCACCTTTAATGGAAACATTTTGTCATTTTGCAACGTACTAGACCTTAGACCAAGTTCAATGGCCCATATTAAAGAATTGTTATGGAAGATAGATTTTGATCGTAGAGATGGACGTTTAGCGCATAAAGTGCACTTCGATGGCAATGTACCTGGTGGAGAATTTTAATTCTCTATTACTTCCTTGAAGACAGATTACGGTTTCCAAACTATTGGAACGAGCTAAAATAGGCGTACTAATAAATACCGTACCGTATACCGTAGCAATAATTGTATAATGTGTAACATTTCTTAACAAATCAGGTAGAATTGTCACTGAAATAGCTTGCACCGGTAGTCCTGAAGCAAAGATCTTACCCATGATGTTATCTTGCGGTGATATTATAATTGCTGAAGACCATAAAGATAAGAAATTCGGCTAGGCCTGTAAATCGAACAGGTGGATCACTTACATAACTCGGGTAGCCGCGCTAACTAGAGCAGGGGTACTAGAGATTCTGGAACAAGGATTTCTGAGACAAGGGCATTCACAGAAATACTTGGAAAAGCCAATTTATATTTTCGCAGTTATTTTGGCAAAGTAATGAGGATGTATGATGCTTGTGGGGAAAATTGGAACTTATTTCGGAGCTACATTTTGCAAGTTTCCTGTTTACATAGGCTTGCGGGATGAATTCTACTCGCTTGGTTTCACGGTGGTTTCTCCGTTAATATAGGAAATAGATGTTTTCTATGTTTTATGATGTATAGCTTCAGTAGCGAGCCTGGAGGTAACTTTCGCTTTCATTTTACGAGTAAGGGAACAATTGACCGTGTAAAGGGAACATGGATGAACTTTTACCCACCAAATACGACCTGCTTCCAGCTCGTACTTTGTCTATTTGATATGTTAGAAAGTTTTTCAGAATGTATTTGTAACCTAATAATTCCTGTTTGGTAAGGCATTAAATATAAACTTACATTTCAGGCTAAGGAAATCCTTGCTCGGGAGTCGAACGTACAGGAGGTGAAATGCCCAGTAACAGTGTGTGGAGATGTTCATGGACAATTCCATGATTTGATGGAACTCTTTCGTATAGGAGGAAAATCACCGGATACTAATTACCTTTTTATGGGTGATTATGTTGATAGAGGCTATTATTCAGTGGAGACAGTCACACTTTTGGTGGCTTTAAAGGTGAGTTTAATCCTACCTATCCTATGAGAATTTAAATTTCAGGTGATCGTTTGTAAAATAATTTTGTAACTCAAGGTTATTATCTTGGCAGAATATTTATGGACCGCATTGTTGCAATTATTTTTAAAAATAAATTCTGTGGTATGAGGCATATTTAAAAATTAATTTGTATATGTTTGAGGATTATATTACCTAGTCAGACTGAGAAATAAGACTATTATTACATCATTAATATTTTACACTATTTGGTGAAAGCTCTTATAGTGTTTTATTCTGCTTATCTTGACCGATTCACTATCTACGGATGAGTAATGTGTGCCCTTTGAACACTTGGCATGATTTTAACTTTGATTATACCTCTAATCAGATTTATTGATTCATAGCTTACCAGTCCTTCTCAGCTTTTTATTCTTATCGGAAATTACTATAAATTGTAGTTATTATTAGAAAACTTTCTTTTCATTGTTAATCCATTTTAAGATAAAATATATGAATTTTGACTAATGATTAGCTATGATGGTTATAGTAAGTCATCTAATGTGGCATTTCAATCGTTGCATTTTTCTTCAAACAGATATACAGTTAAATTTAGAGAATTTTGTGTGTCTATGACAAATTGGTTGTTTAGAGCAAGTGTCCTTTCTGGCAGTTCTGCTTTTCATTTGGATGACATTTCATGGTTGGTAATTTATTATTCTATTCTCCTTTTAATTTATTGTTAATGAAAAGATTTTTATTTTCAGGTTCGGTACAAGGAAAGAATCACCATTCTTAGAGGAAATCATGAGTCACGTCAAATCACTCAAGTTTATGGATTTTATGATGAATGTTTGCGTAAATATGGAAATGCCAGTGTATGGAAATTCTTCACAGATCTGTTTGATTATTTGCCCCTGACAGCATTGGTTGACTCCCAGATATTTTGCCTTCATGGAGGGCTTTCACCTTCCATAGATACCTTGGATCACATTAGAGCTCTGGACAGATTGCAAGAAGTTCCTCACGAGGTATGCTTGTTGCTATTTCAATGGACATTGGCTGAATATAATCTGAAATTCCTTCCAGAGTTCTCAATACACTGTAAATGCTCTGAATTTATACATCAAATTTACTTGTTTTATGTTCTTTCATTGAATATTTTACTGAGACCATTTATGTTAATTTATTTGCCATGTTTCACAAATTGTGTTAGCTCTGTATTTTTACAGAATAATACCTCACTTGATTTTTATTATTAAAAGGCTTTCTTGCAGAAGGTTGATATCTCTGGCAACATCTTTTTCATTAATTCACAATGATTTATTTTCGCATGTGTTCTTTATCTGTAGGTTTCTTGTGTTGAAATTTTGCATGCTTGGGTCAAATTTCGGTTGAATATGCATGCTTATTCTTTCAATACTGTTGAGCTTTTATTTATTGCATCTATTGTAAATTTTGAGATATAGGTGTGTCTATGCCATGGCCATTCAAGATTTATTAATCAGTTATACCCAAGAATGCCCAGTTTACCATGAAAGTAAGTTGATGGTTTCATTGGCGATGATGGCAAAGTATGATTTGCTTTCAGCAGTATAAGTGGAAAATATTTTGCGTGAAACTTAATTTTAAAATTCTATAGTGTCACCATCTCCGTTATTGAGCCTTTATGTTACTCTAAGTATAGGTATGACCAAGAACATTGATTCATAAATTGAAATTAGAATTTTATAAATCTTTTTTGGTTTTTTAACATTTGCCTTGTGTTTTTAATTAGAATTTGTTGACTAATATTTGAATCAGTTGGCTTAATCGTTTTCTGTTTCTTGAAACACAGGGTCCAATGTGTGATTTGCTTTGGTCAGATCCTGATGATCGTGGAGGCTGGGGTATTTCCCCTCGTGGCGCTGGTTATACATTTGGGCAAGACATTTCTGAAACCTTCAATCACTCCAATGGTTTGACTCTTGTTTCCAGAGCCCATCAACTGGTGATGGAGGGATTCAATTGGTAATTGTCTTAAGTTCCCTTTTAGATTTTCTTGAGAATTTGATTTCTGCATTAGTACTACTTATAATGAGCTACGAAATATAATTGTATTTACTAATTTATAGGCAGAGACAGTCTGTCAACTTGTTGGAGGCTGAGGGGCATATTATTTTTTTATTCTACAATGCTCTTATTCTTCTGCTTAATTCTCTTCCACTTTTTGCAGTATGTAATGTCAAATTGTTTGGTTAATTAGTAATACTGTTTACCTAAATGCTGTTGTAGTCCATTTTAATTATTCTATTAACAACTCAAGAAATTATTCTGTTTGTGAGTATAGCCTATAGCCTGTAAAAATTGTTGTTATTCCTTCCATGCAAGAAGAAATGTTGCTTGCTTGCATTCCCGGGGGTCATCTCATCAAGCAAATAAAGGATAAAATCTCAATATGTTGTTTGAAACAGTCCATTTATAATTTTTATGTATGTTGATTGTTTGTTTCTGAACGAGATTGACTAAGTAGAAAGAATATTTTTTTATGACAAAATTTATTCATAAAGTTTTTACATTAGACTTTTAAATGAAATATAACACTTTAAATTTTATATTATTCTAATCTTTGCTAGTATGCTCATAGAAATTTGATCATAATTAAACTATTCCTCTTCTTGTGTAAGATTTATTACTACAAACATTTTCTTTAAAAGTTGCTGGTTAGATGTTGCAACCTTTGAAGCTACTTCAAGAATGCAATGCACAACTTAAATTCACATTTTAGTTTCCATGATCTCTATACATCGTCTTTGGAATATAGAGTTTGAGCTACTTAGAAATTTATAGTTCACTTCGACAATTTTTAATTTATTCGAGTTGGTGATATTTTCAGTTTCATTCTAGAATAGGTAATAGAATTTAAAGGTTAAATTTGTCTGGGAAAGTAGTAGATTTTTAACTAACATATTTTATTTTGTTTCAGGTGCCATGATCGCAATGTGGTGACAATCTTCTCAGCTCCCAATTACTGTTATCGCTGTGGAAATCAAGCAGCCATCATGGAATTAGATGATACACTTAAATATTCTTTGTAAGTATTCATATTTTTTTCTCTTATTCAGCCCTCTTTAAAATTCTTCTAAAACTTCAAATATCTAGCTTCTTCCACCTTATCCATGGTAATAATTGCTTACCCTGTAAATATCTCAGTAAAGGTTGCATTCTTGCTGCTCTTTCTGTCAGTTTCGTTTTTTCAAGAGGCTTCCCTCAAATTTGTCATAAATTTGTACCACCTAACAAGTGTTTCCTTCAAAGTTTTTCTTAAGATTTCTTCCTTTTATGTTTCTCATGCCTCTCATCTTCTTATCAGTGTTGCGGTATACCAAATAGAAACGAAGGCGAACCCACCTTGTCATCCACCGGTACACGGCATTCGAATATTTTCATGATATAGCTGTTAGAAAGTCAACAGGGCCAGCGACCCAAACGACCAAATACGAAATAATGAAAGAATAGGAAACAATGACTCTGAAAGACATTTATCAAGGATAATACGCTCAAGTACGATACCAGAGAATAATAATAATACTAAGTAAATGCCAACTAGTGTAAACTACACAATATTATACATAAATTAAATGATATGGTTCAGTTTGCACAAAATTCACAAATAATAATTATATCAACTTAGCCTTTAGCGAGAGTCCAAAGTAAATTCACGAGAATATCAGCACACGTGAACAAAAGAGAGCACTCCTCTACTGCCACTGGCGTCGACGTAATGTTCAGGTGAGCGCGCTCTTGTGCAAAATGACCTTCTCTTCGGAGGACTCCGTTTTTCGTGAAGAAGAGGGAAAAACAATGAAGCACAGAAATTCGTAACGGAAGGGGTACAGCAAATTGGCCAATCACATTGCTAGAAACTCTCACAGAACTCCGCCGTGTTAATTAGTCCGATCGCCGACAGTATCACTGCACCTGCCAGTATAAAAGTCGTGTTATCTAACAGCCCTTCTGCCTGAGGCCTTTCTAACTGAGCCATTCTAACAACAACTTGTAAACGGGCAACTTAGAAATGGGCAATTTACTATGGCCAAATTTCCCTAGAAATTCGTCACATCAGTTCAACCCAAGATTGCTGCAAGATTATATATTGGCCTTTTTCCCATGCTCAGATTCTCTTGTCTTTATGAATTACTTGGCTTTTAAGACACATCCATCACATACTTTTAATTTCATTTATCTTGAAAATCACAGAATCACTCAGCCATCTTTAGTTTTAATAATAGAAAACACTTGTTTTTTTTTAAGTAGTCTTCCATTCTCCTAAGCCCTGGCAGTTTTTGTACATGATGGGGGATGGCAAGGGATAGTTATAATTTTTATGCTTCTCATAGTTGTTTTTAGTAACCTGAACTAAAAGAGAGATTATTATAGATAGGGTATAAATAGTAGATAAGAGATATATATAATTGTCTCGTATAGTAGTCATTCCCCTGTCTTGAATTGTTTACCAATTCAAGTACAGGATGATGACTATATTTTTTGGGCTTCAAATTTTACGAGATGTAGTTGATTCTTTAGCAAGTTTCTAACCTGCTGCTTCATCTATGATTATTGTATGCTGACTCACTCCTGTATAGGTCATCTTTAAATTTCTTCCCAGATAATTTGTTTGTTAAGGTCTAACTAACATGACTATTTACCTGCCCGAGAAAATTTTCTTGCTTTGTAGGTTTTCCAGCTTACGTAGGATAGCACAAAGCACATTTATCTACTAACGGCCGGTTGGAAAAAAGTTCCACTATTGATTCAATAGCTATAGGTCCCATAAAGTTATGAAACTCATAACGTAATTTGGATTGCAGGAAACAATGGATTTCGTAACCAATCTCTCAATAGTTATTGCTTCAAGCACGTAGTTGCAAAATTACCAGTAGATGACTCTACTGTTATGTTGATAGTAATGTTTACAAATCAAGTGAGCAAAAGTGAGCATGTAGGAAATAGATTTCTCTATATATTATTATCTATTTGTTCTCACTCAAATTAGTATAGCACTTACATGCCAAACACATGTGAAATTATTATTTATAATATTACAAAGCAGAATTGAAATGTTAGAACCCAGAAAATATTTCTACTTTCCATAATGTTATGAACATGTATATTGTATGGCCGAGTCAATTCTTGATTCACTTTCATGATCGTACATTTTATGTCAATAAAATTAAAAGTGGTCTCTTCATAATGCCCTGCTAGCTTACATTTTTTTAAATAACGATAATTGATGGTACTAATAAAAACATTTATCTGTCACCACCCTTTTAACACACAGCATCAACATAATTACCAATTACTCTAATTAAATGCTCAATCGTGTATTTAACATCACAATCATGTGATTCCTCAATGTTGAACTATAAGTTTATGAAATTACCACCAAATTCTACAGCAGTAATAAAGAATCTCATAGTTACACCTACCCAAATAAAGGCTCGTCAGTGAGTGCATACAATAATTATTTAAATTAAATTAGAAATTATGTATACATTCTCCAGATCCTTGTTATGAATTACTCAAAATCTACGTATTATCTTCCAAAACCAAATCAGTGTTCTGAACACCCTTGCTGGGCCAGTTACAATCTGAAGTTATTTGAGAATGCCTTTTTGGTTTGTTTTTTGAGCTGTTAAGTCATTTAAGCCTGTTATTGCTTTATTTTGTCTGCTCTTCATTTCTGCTTATAGCAGTGGAATAAATATTACTTCTTCTTTTTACAGTCTTCAGTTTGATCCTGCTCCTCGACGCGGTGAACCTCATGTTACTCGAAGGACCCCAGATTATTTCCTGTAAAAAGAGGTGCTGATTTGGTGTATGGGAGAGAAATCATTGATTTCATATTTGTTCCTGTGTCATAGGAATGAACTTGTTATAGTATATCCATAGAAAAGCTGTGATGGGTAGATAACAGATACTCCTAGCAGAAGCTGTGTTTTTTTTGCCAGGAGTAAGCTTACTTCCTATGATATTAATTTACAGCAGTCTCCTCTCCCCACCGTCATACTTCTTGGGATGAATTGCGGGTCACCTTCATAAAGGAGAAAGATGTTTGTTCCTTAAATCTTCTGCCATGCTTTTGCAAAATAAAGGCAATGAGAAACAAGCTGTCATCCATAAGATAGGGTATTATTTTTTTACTTCTATTATTCATGTATCATTATAAATTATGCACACTTTATTAATAAAATCTTGTTTTATAATAGAATGTTTCATTTGGTGGTGACAAATATTATCGATTAAAATCTAACATGGAGTTGCAATCAACTTATTTATCAGTTTCCCAAGATATATTGAGCAACCATGGATTTGAATGAAACACCACTGAATTTTCTTGAAGTCACCGGAATTTTTTTCTCGGTCAGATTTAATTTTGACTGCAGGCAAGTTTACGCTATCAAGATTACTTAATTCAAGAATTAATGAAGCTGCTTTATGTTTTTAAAATTATTCCGCTTAATTTTTAATAGTTTGCTGTTTTCTCATTGTGATGTATCAAAATTGATGCTATGGTAGGAATGCATAGGAACTCTTTTTCCTTGATGCTTGTGTTGGAGCTTCTTAGATATAAAATTTCAATGATTGGTGAGCTGTACCTAAAAGAAATTTTTAATGTATTGGTATGTATGAGTAATACTATAAAAATTATAATGAAAGCTTCTGCGTAATCAACCAGGTGTATTTCAAAAGTTTGATTCTGAAAAAATCATGTAAAATTTGTACTAGAATAAGTAAGGCATGTACTTTGTCATTTCGTTGAACTTTCAATGGCATTACCATTACTGTATTTAAAGTTATTATATTATTTTCCAGTTCTTAAGTGCACATTTTCACAGTTGAAATGTGAGAGTTACATTATCACCCCTCTACAATAATTAGCAGTATCTTCTACACAATGAGTGAATTCATGTAAACTTCAAAAGTATGTGTTCAGAAATATTTTCCTCAATCATTTTTTAGAACGTGATTGAGTCTCTTCAAGATCAAAGTGAAAATGAATGCAAATATCTTAGAAAATATATTTTATAAAAATTTTGAAACGAAACATTGGATTTCCTTCATTTCTAATTGCTCACCCTTCATTCCTACTTTCCTATAACGAAGTGTATGTTGTTAGATTATACCAAATTTTCATTTGGTTTGTTTTGAATAATTTCAATCATCTGAGTCATCATCTGAACCTCTCACTGGGAAGCAAGACAAAAAATATTCTGCGATAGTTCCACAGAAATTATTTATTGCGGCTGGTTTCCAATGGACTAGTTTGAATGCGGTTGAATTAAATAATTTCTTTTGAATGTGCAGAGTTTCTTCACCATGCTTCAATTTTTCTGTTAACCAGAGAATGTTATTTTACTGGGTTTGCAATATCCATCTTTCTGGGAATCGTGCTAGTTGATTCTTGAAAGTTGTGAAGTGCTTTCTTTTTACTATTTAAAGGTGTTGTGATAAATTGCTCAGTTATCGCAGAATTAATTGTAAAAATGTATCATTCTCCTTACTTGTGCAGTGATGACTTACAATATCAGTCTTTCCTGTAGTAAAATCTGTGGCTCTGATATATGTGAAAACCATGACGATAGGAAACCATTGATCAATGGTTTTTGCAAGCACTTTTTATGAAAGTTGTCATCAAATTCAGTTCTTTCAATGCTTTTCCTAATCATTCTTTCTATCTCCAAAAAAAGGACAATTGAAACCATTTTAGTGATATAGTTTTCTTTAGTGACTCTTACTTTATTTTGGTTGTTGTTCTTTTCGGTTAGTGATGCACAAGCTATGGCTTGTGAGCTGTAATAATATAAATGTATATTATTACAGGCTTATCTTAAATGATCACTGAGCAAAAGGGAGCTCTAAAATTTGTACAGGATCATGATGCTTTATTTTGATTACCATCCTCCCCTTATTCAAATCACTGCATTGATTTATACATAGATATAATGAGACCAAGAAGTTAATTTATTTTACAGATACTCAATTTTTATTGGAATACACCAAAAATCATGGCATGCCTATCACAAATAATGCATAATCGGGCCTGCCAAAAAATCGATGGTTTGGGCACAACTAGTTACAGTTGTCAATTGTTCAAATGTATTTAAAAACCACCTCTGAGTGGTTCTCTGCTTCAGTTTTCAATCTATTGAAGTTAACTAGCTACTGTTAATGAAATACGACTATCATAAGCAGGGCCGGTTTAAGAATGTGGAGGCCCCAGGGCCGATCAATGTGTGGGGGCCCTTTTGCGTTCATAAATTAAATACATTAAGCAATAAGATTGTCTTCAATTCATTTTATTTTTTATTATCACAATTTTAACTTATTCATCTAATACAGCGTAGAAGTCAGTATAGTTAAACATAAGTAAATTGTTTCAAATTGCATAATACAGTAGTAACAAATGTACTATCAAATTTTAATATTAAAAAGACTTTACGGCATTTCTCATTTGCGAAATTCTTAACAATATCATCAAAAGTTATTTCGCAAAGTATGTCTCTTTCTGAACTGAGGAGTACCTTTTTTGTGGGGGCTTCGGCCCTGCCCTTAACCGGCCCTGATCATAAGTCTTGATGTACATCTAGTAGTAAATAACTTCTTCATCATCACCTATGTACGTGATTCGATTACGAAAATTTACTAGAAAGGATGCTTTCAACTATATCTAATTCATCGAAATGCATGTTTCAGAGGCTCATGGTCGAAACGTATTGAAAAAATATAGTATCATCGTTATAAAAGAACCTTCTTCCATGTTACAACCGAACGAGAATTATCAATATTAAATATTTAAGATCTTAAATAGTAGATCTTAAAGATTTTTTATGAAAATTAAATTTAGCTTAAGTTTGTAAAAGAAAGGAACCAGATTTTTTCATAGTTAAATGATGTATTTAAGTTAACATTCTTCACAAACTATTCAAATTTGCCGCGAGCAACACTGTCAAGTCCATAGCAGTCGTAGTAACTCATCTGTTGGAAATGTGGAAGTGTTTTCGTATGGCAGTTTTTATGTGATGTTAGGCAATGTAATGCTAGTAAATGTCGTGTTTATTTATATCCGTCGTAGATTTAATATTGACTGAACTGAGCAACATATCATAAAATAGATTGCCATATATTTGCTTGGTGTGTATATTAATGACTCTGTATCGACTCTATTTAACGAATATTAATTCTAATGGCGAAATCGAGTGTCTCGAGTATGGAAGCTTTGGCCTCAGGATCCAAGAAACCTTTAAAATGGGTGGAAATGCCATTATATAAATTTAACGAAGTCGCCGTTCCGCATCATGTGGATTTACTGAATCGTCACAGGGAAAATATAGAAAAAGTGAGATAATTGCATGTTAATTATGACAATGTTTCGTTATTGGTATTTATGATGTATTCTTTTTTTCCACAAGTTTCAAATAAACGGAGAATGGGAGAAAGCTCATCGCGAGCAAATAAACGCTTCAAGAGTTGTCAAGCAGCTTAAAGATTTGTTAATGGAAGTTGATACGCTAAGAGCTCAAGTCCAAGAACAAGACCTCGATCAATTCGACCTGTTGACGCAAAGGTCTCGTCTAATGTCCTTAAATGCTATTAGAACTTATTTGGGTACGTTGGCCTGTAAATTTCTCATGGGCGTATGATATTGCCTTATAAATCAAATCCTCATTCATTTTTATCCCTTCTCTACCCACAGTGATCACACCTGGTCAAGCTAGCGCATGGATGCAATCTAACTTTATTGATGGCGATGATTCAGGTTCGACTGATGAGATAAAGACAGAGGAACTTCAGTTGACGGATTTAAAACTTGAGGTCCAAAGAAATGAAGAGGAAGAGCTGGCAAAGAAAGAGGCTTGCTTGAATTCATGGAACCAACTGTGCAGTGATGCAGATGAACTGCACCAGTTATTTTTGGAATTTTCGCACATAGTGAAGGTTTAAATACTACTGCATAATTCATTACTTTTAATTTTCTAATACGTATACTTGCTTATAAACTTAAATTGTGCTGGGATAAATAGCGATCTTTTACCTTGTATTCTACAGGAACAGCAAGATAGTGTGTCAAAACTTGAGGCACACGTTGAGACTGCTACTCATAATGTTCATGTGGGTGGTGGAGATGTTGCCAATGCAGCGAAAATGAAGTCCGCAGTTTATCCTTTAGTCGGTGCAGTTCTAGGTGGATGCATCGGTGGACCTATTGGTCTTCTAGCTGGAGTCAAAATAGGTGGGCTTGCAGCAGTTGGCTGTGCTTTAGTAGGTAAGTGAACCCATAAGTAATCAAATTTTATATCTAAGATTTCAATAATATAAATTTTGTTCTCATCAGATGGTAATTGTTTATATATTACATTGGTTCAGTGGAAATATTTAGTTGCTGTAAAAGCATCAGGTAAGTTGTGATATTTATATTTACTGTGCAATTTTGATGTCAAAGCTTTCTCCTTAGCAAATTGGGTTTACAAGAAGTCTTGTAGAACTAGCTTAGTTTTGAAGGAGGTAGATAATTTGTGCTCTTAGGGAGCATTTTGGTGGTGAGATGGCATCTTCAATGTCTCACATGTGTGCAGATGTGGTGTCGTCGTAGATGAATCCTCTGGAGCACCCATCTTATTATCAGAAATTGAAGAGGAGCTGTCATGGTAGCTTAATTCGGTATAGCAACCATCTGGCAAGTGGGAGACCTTGGTTCCAGTCAGACCTTTTCCCTTTCATTTATTTTCTCAATTCAAAGCATGTGAAAAATTCAGCTCTCGTCACTGTCTATTTCCTCATTTTCTTGTGAGTTTCCAGGAGAGGTAAATGCATCCTCTAAACTACACCATTAAACTATTTCTTTATTTTTCAGCTTTTGCTTGGTAATATGTTAGGTTTATATACCTTGGATAAGATTTTTTGTGCAACATTTCAATGGCGTATCAACCATTCTACCTTTCTAGGATTCACTGGTGGAACGATTCTGCAAAAGAAGGAAGAAAATTCCCTGCATTTAGCTAAACTAGAATCACTGTATAGTCCAGCAAGGCACAGGACTGTATCAATTAGGAAAAGTGTTGACACAGAGCCTAGGAAGAATGTTTGACTAAATGTTAGGTAAACAGAGGGTAAAGGAAAGTAATGGCTGTGAGTAATTTAGGTACTAAAGGTTTAGTATCTAAGTTCTTAAATTATTTTGTCGATGCTGTTATTCAAGAGAAACTGCCCAAAGTTTAGAATATTCACAAGTGTGCTTAGAGTTGAGGTATAATGCTGTACCTAACACCCAAATTTAACCTGTTGCATAACAATATTTTTACAAGTTTTTGTATTTTTCCCTTGCAAAATTTTTATGGAATTTTTGGGCTTTAATACTTTTTATGGAAATTTTATGGATGCTGGCAAACGTTATTTTACCAAATAACCAGAAAAAGTTTTTGGAATTGCCTCTTTTTTTTACTTTCTCAAGTACAAGAAATAAAGAGAAACTCATTTACAGCTAAATTATTGCTCATTGTGTGCAATCTCCAGAGTGCAATCTCTGTTACAATTAAGTATCGATATGATTGAAGTTAAAATTATTTTTAAAGATTTTTTGCTGTTGACATTTTCTTGATGTTGCATTAATCCCGTCCATTTTCTTAAGTGCAATAGCAGACGATATCTGTGTTCCCGACACAAGGTATTTTCTTGGACATCCTAAACTCCTTATTGGTTATTAGTTAGTTTTTAATTTATTGTTTTTATATTTTGTCATAGATACTTATTTAATTTATGTTTGTCCTGATTTTTTTTCAATAAAATATTATTTTTTATCTCTGAGCCTAAAATCATTTACAAGATTTGTACAGCTCTAGTCACCCATGATCATTGTGAATTTTTATGTAAAGTGGTTTGAATAGCATTAATTGATATGATGGATGGAAATATTCATAAGAAAAGTTGAATTTATAACCAGTATTTGTTATGTGAACCATCCAAGGAAAACATCGAGTCCAGGATTATTATACATTTTTAACATGGACAGTCCAATTTTTGAGATTTTTACATAAATATTGATATTACTGAATGGCCATCAAAATATATTTTCCAAGTGACGAATTTTAAAATTCATGAATTTCTTTTTCCGCTTCACTAACTAGCCACATGGAAGTGCCAGATTTTTTCATAAACTGCACATTATTTTGTTTAATTTGCATGAAAGTCATTAATGAAAGATACGGCTTACTTTCTTAGGAGGAGGCCTTGATTGTCCATCCTAGCTCAAAATCCTTGCAACCTCTGATAAGTTTCTAGTGTTCTTCTGCTCAATTATTTGTTTGAATTGAATTATTGAATGACGCCTTTGGATTCCCACTTAATACATTTTTTTATATCATAAGAAGAATTAATTTTAAGTTGGGTTGCTGTGAATGGATTACAATCATTGCATTCACAAGAAATAATCAATGTTGATTCAGAAAATAAAATGGAGTTGACAAGTATCAAGAAAGCTTTCAATAATGTACCACATGTTATTTTGCTAAGATTTGCTATATTCATGACATTCCGGCTAATTTTTTAAATTACTGAACCTGTTAAATTTCAAGTACTTTTAAGAGACTATGACAATAGCTTTTTTCTGCAAAATCTCTTATGCTATTCCCATTGATTTCTTGGCATGGAAGTAGATGATTGATAAGTGCTTTTATAGAAGCTAGTATCAAGGTCATCCAGCTCAAATCAAGGCCTCCAGTAGTATTGATTACTCTTGATTAAATGTGTCATGTCCGACATTTATGGATAATGTTGTTTTTAAGCTTGTTCAGGATTAAATGGGGGATTCTTTTAGTGCTTGGGAATATTTTGCCATCAAATTCTCATTGATATTACCTTATATTGTTTCCCTGAAGTATTAAACTAAATCTATTTTCACATTCCCATTATTCCTTCATTTTTTGCCATTGAATATGTCTATGACTCTAACCGTTTGTAAATTTCAATTAAAATCCTGTTAACATGTAATGTTTCCAAACTTGGACCCAATTCAAAATTTTGGCAATTCAAAACTTAACAAAAGCATATGTAGTTTATTGATTCAACATGTCATCATATGATCAAACTAAGGAAGTAATTATTTAAAACCTTTGGAAATTCCTCCAAGTATTTGTTAATTTCCCTATCAACTATCCCAATGAGGATACAGATGTTTTGAGGTGGCAGTGAAGTCGTTGTAATTGTTAAATCACTTGCTATCTTAGATGTTGCACTTTAAGAGATTTTAGTTTTGGTATGCAATTATTGTGTTGTTATTGTTGAAATCACTTTCTAGAGTACTTGTTGCACTTTATCCTAATAGAGAAGTAGTAATTTTTTGTTTGGGTGGTGAATCTCATATTAAAAAACACAGGGCACTGTAAAGCAATTCTGTGGTGATGTTAGTTAATGGATGTTCCTGATAATAATATTGTATAATGTATGTAGTAGTAATTACATTACTCTGTGGAGCAATAATTAAATCTAGGAATTTACTATGATTAGTTGCATATAACTAGCTAGTACTCCCTCAGAACTAGCAAAGTGTCGATAATTTAACATAATTACTTTGGCTGGCTCACATGGATGTTGCTACGTAAAGTATGGCTTATATTTTGCGTGATTCTTATACTTGAAGTTTTGCCTTTTTTTTCTTTGATGCAGAACTAAATATGCAACTTTTATATAACCATATCGAGACTGAAGCATCATGTATTCATTTAAAAGAGGAGCTGTTAAATCTGTGAGAACAGTCGAAGATACAAAAACACGTAAATCTTATCATGTTCCATAGTGATATTACCTGATGACAGACTACAGGTATAGGAAACTTGTAGTAATTAGTTCATTGTAAAGAGTAAGAAGGTGACTGTTAACTCTGGAAGTTAATAGTTTACTCGGTAAGACTGTAGTAAATGTTTACTTACATGGTGTAACAATGTGTCCAAAGTATTTGTACTGATACAAATCCCCTTTATCTAGTGTTGATGTGGCTTGAGCCATAGACCTAATGCAAAGTATTGCAGAAGTCACTCGTATTGCATTTCCAGATACATTGTGGTACGTTCTGTGAAAATGTAGTTTACATCTGCTAGTTTATGGTCTTTGCAAAGGCCTCAGTCACTTGGGTCAAGTATTAATACTATTACCACCTATTTTCTGTAATTTATATTTTTGAAGTGATTGTTGCTACCTACAATTTTTATACATGGAAATGAATTCCTGGAATTACAATATTTTCTATCAAATTTCTTACAATGTACAAACTTGTTTTCTAGATTTCCATAACACATATTTTCTGTGTATTTAATTCAAATTGTATCCTCATATTGTTTACCCTTTTGGCTTTCCTAGTTGTTGGTGCTCATGAATAGTTGTATCTCCTAAAATGGTGTTAGGCTTTTACTGCAATGTATATTGAATGAAAATAAACCATATTATTTTCACGTTAAAGTTTTAATATGTATGGAAATATCTCCATCCTTTTTCTTCTTTCCTCTATGTTTGGTAGACGTTTCTTCAGAGTGATAGCCATCAATTATACTTCTTTTCCTTAATTAGAGCTAAAAAGGTGCTATTTGAAAAAGATGCTGTGACCCAAGGTATATCTTATGCTAACAAATGTTGACGTGCGCAAAATAAGTTTAAGTTTCTTATTCAAAAAACACTATTTATAAAAAAATTAGAAATAATTGATAGTCGCTTCATCTTTCTATAATTTCAACTTTTATTCCCAGAATTCCTGTCTGTAAATTTTGATTAACCCTTCAGGGCTCGCATTGATTTTTTGAATAAATGCGGATTGTATGGTACACCCCATTAGTTTTCTAGGAGAGTGAGGTTGTAGCATGTTTACCATTGAGTAATTTTTGCCAAATGATTACTGGGACATTCTGTAATGGAATAAAATATGAAAATACAGCTTCCAATAGACAAAATGTGAAGTGATGCCTCCAGAATTGTTGTCGTGTTGCCTGTGCTCAACATTTGACCCCATAGCAATACTTCAGGAGATGTTGGAATTCTTATCATGAGTATAAACCATTCTTATACTAAACAAATTACAGTAATATGTTCTACAAAACGACAATGAGGTAACAGACAGGAAGCATCTTTCTCACAAACTGTAGTAGAAAACAAGATAAGTGATGCAAATACAAAATTAATAACTTGAAAATTGTCAGATATATCAGTTTAAATTTGGTGATGAGTTGAAAAACATTTATTTCCAGCTACTGAAAAGAAGAGATTTTGAAAACTAAGGAAAAGGATATTTTTCTTTAAAATAATATAATGGGATGTACCATAAACCCCACAGGATTGAAGGGTTAACATGTTTATATCCAAAATATAAACAAGTTTATACATATCGAACCATGCTCTTGGTCTAAGAAATAATTTTTAGCAAAACTTATTTTTATTCCCATAGCAGTTTGAATCAGTTGTACAGAATAGCACTAACTCTCATAGAATTTTTTTTTAATTCTTGTTGCTTTTCTTCTTTTAAGATTGTGTATGCTTTACTAATTCCTACTCTGCTATCCTTCATTGATGTCTAACTAAATGATTAGTGCTCTGCTTCATTACATGCATAGCTATTGCGGTTGGAGATACTAGTAGTATGTAAATTAACCTTTATATAATTCTTGCTTCTTTTAAAATAATATTTATCTAACTTACTAACTACAGACCAAGAAAGCTAAAAGGAGTGGCAGGAATGGATACTGCAGCTTTTATTTCAACATTTCATTTTACAAAAATACATCAATAAAGTATTCTAAAAATAACAACTTTTGTTATCGCAAGTCTTGCAATCATCAGGTACAGAATCAGCAGCCAGAGCAGCACTTGGAAATCTAAATATTTGCCCCCAACAATGAAACTTAATTAACGGCGCTTAATTGGTGGCACACCCTTGAACTTATCATAAATGGCATTGATTTTGGTATGCACTTCATCATAATGTGGATTCAACTCATCTCTGACACGGTCCATCCAATTAGCTAGGTTTGGTCGATTCTTCCTTGGATCATAACCAGCTATCTCTGAAACAAAATGTATATTTTCTTTTTGTCAAAATAGTGCTTAATTGATAGATTGGTTCCACGATACTACAATAGAAAATTGAGCCTATCAATTTTATTAACCCTTTGAATACTGGTTGCCATGTAGTCGTTGGTACACACCTGGCCAAAATAAACGCACCACCGGTCGCTAGGGAGGTGGTGCGTTAATTTTGGCCCGGACTGTACTTTTCCAGTACTGAATAGTGCCTACATTGGCAGACTGCAGATACTTTGTGGATGTCATTAACCAATTGCCATCCACAATTTCTTTATTTTATATTCTTCTTTGTCTGGCTCATGATACATAATACATCAGGCTGCCTATTCATTTAAAAAATGTTTTCACAAGATTCACCACCAGCAAAGGGTTAATAAATTTCTTTAGTGGGATTTCTAATTCTGAACAAATCTTTAATTACAGTTTTATAATAATGTTTTAATTTTCTTGAACAAATATTATAAGTTCACCCATTAGTTAAAATCAGTTATATCTTAAAGAGTTAATTATTTTAAAATGAAATCTGATATTCATCTTTGAAGCATGCAGAAGCATACAGGATATGAAATTGAAAATAATGGGAACTAGTTTTAATGTAGAAAGACAACAGAGCAATATTTTCAAAATTAACAACACTTTACCCAATTGTTTGATTAATCGGATTCCATTCTTATTTTGGAAAAACTCACTTGTAGTATTTGCTTCACAAACACCCAAAATATCTGCAAAGCTAATCTTATCTCCTGTCAAGTACTTCTTTTTCCCATTCTGTAGCCATACATTTTCCATGTAATCAAAAGATTTGTCCAAGTTCTTCTCATAACTCAAGAGTTTTTTTTCTGGGGGAAGTTCTCCAGTAACTGAAGGCAGGATGAACTGAAATGTTTGCAAACAATCCACTTGTGTATTTGTATATGCAAGTGCAGAGTGCCAAACAATAGATTATTTGGCTGATAATTATAGTAATATGTCAGAAGAAAGAATAAGGGTCAATTGGTTATAGTTAAGAAGATTTTAGGTTCTAAATTGACTTAAAAGGGGCTTGGACCCTTAAGGGATATCCATGAGGTGATGGATGGATAGCTAATGGAAGATTTATTCACATCATTATATTATTTCCAAGAAGAACCCATCTGCGTAGTACATCCTTGAAGGATATTTGAAGGGAGCAAACATAATGCACAATAAAAGTCTTATAGTATGGATCGCAAAGCCTTCCCTATAATAACAATGTAGGCTGAAAAGATAAGCTTATCTTGTCCGTAGAAACGATAGGTTTTAATTAAGGAAAGTCTGGTGGAATCTCTCGCAGAGTATGAAACAGGCTAAAGATACACATTTGACAAGCCTATTAACGCAGTTATTGTGCACTCCATCATGATTTAGCATTATTGATCTTTTACCTGTTAGATACATTATAACCCTGCTTATTGTGTGTGGCAGAGGGTGTAAACACCAGTTGTCTGTAAAACTTCTTTATTTTGTTATTGTTGCATGTCATTAATTGAAAAAATGGTTTTATAAAACAACTTTCCTCTTTATTTCTCTTAATTTATGATCATTATCACCCCCACTGAAGTTATAGATAAGAATCTTTAATTCTCAAATCAAACTGATATTGAGTTCATGATTTTTTGTTTATAATTATTACTGAATTAGTTTATAAATAGAAGGGCCAGAGAAAAATGACATGCAACTAGGATAATTAATATTCCATGGGAAATATGATGGATGCAAAAGGAGGTGAAAGGTATACCCTAAGATTATACTTTAGGATTCCAGCCATTTATTGATGTGGGCATTTAAATATTAACTTTATATACTTCAAAATAAGAATTATTCAGATGATTGCTTAGACTAGGATGCCCCTTTTATAACTGTAGAAGTCTTACTAGCACTCAGATAATCTCTATATTTGAGCTACTTTGAATCAAACAATTCTCTTATTGGCTCATTGGTACGGAACATAATGCCACAAGACTGCTCAAAAAGATAGGGAAATGTGTATGGAAAAATATCTTTTTCTTATCAGAAGAGGTGATGAAAATCCCACTTCTGAAGTACCCTATTTAAATCAGTACCTATGGGGTGAGGATTTATTAATAATTATACAATTGTAATGTGCCAGTGGGCATATGAGAAACCCCCTCAAAAATAAAAAAAGACAAGGGCAATAAACCTTAGGAGCATTCAAATTCTTTGTTTTATTAACCTAAAGCTAAGAATCCAATGAATAGCAAGGTCAAATTTTGAAAATACATCAATGACCTGAATGATCCATCCCCATCAGCAATTATCCTGATTCCTTAAATATTTTACATTGGCACATGCTTGCAAACAGACTGTTCAATTACAAAATTACTACTTAGTTGAATAAAGCAAATGTAATCTAAGTTTACTTTACAGAATAATATAATTATGAGGAAAGAATAAATCAATAATAATATTATTTGGTCTTATTTTCTAAAGTTTTCCACTTGGAACCTACCTTATTCATTAAGTAATTCATGGTATTTCCACGAATGTCTATGTGCTGCCACTCCAAGTATTCATCGACTTTAGCTCTAAGTTTAGCATCTTTAGGGTACCAGGGATCAGCTATGTTTCTAGTTTGGCATATGTATCGCATGATTGCTATGCTAAAATGAGACTTAATTAGTAAGGAGTGATTTTTTCATAACTGCCAATACTATGCTTTCTAGGAATACCTCTCCATAAGCTTGAAACCATCATCATCAATAGTTGGAATGCGATGAAAAGGGTTTACTTTCAAATATTCTTCTCTCAGATGTTCGCCTGGCAGAGAAATGTAAAAGGTATTAAAGATTTTCTGATTTCCAAGAAACTTTTCTGAGGTTAGGTATGTTGGTGTATTGGTAAATTAAAATTCAGAACAAGAACGACACTCATCAAGGATTTACATTCATAAGCTAATGGATATTTTAATCTGTGTAAGGAAATAATCCTTATTATATACAAAATCTCTTATCAGTTAATGGAAAAATGATATTGAACAACTTTTCCACTTTAAATGTGAACTGTTACATGGTAAAGTAACGGAGAGAATAAACGAAAGAAATATTTAATGAGATTGGAATACCGTTTTTTAAATATCCACAATACCTATACTACAGCTAAAACAGGATATAGTGAAGAAATTTTACAATACAACAATGAGATGGTTCAAGCATAAATCTAGGCACATCAGATACATAATAATGGTAAAAATGCTAAGTGAAATAATCACCTTTTATAAGGGATACAGGGCATTCTTCATATGGAACACGGTTTAGCTTTAGCAACAACAATATTGCTCTAGCAGGTTGTGATATTAGATCATAGTAAACTTTTAGTTTCGACATTTCCAAAATGAATCAGTATGGGAAATGTTTAAGCTCAAAATATGAACTTATATCCTAAGATCATCAGCTGATATCGCTTAGATACGGTAGTGCTGACATCTTATGTGTGCAGTTTTGTACAAATAGAATTTAAACCCAACTTCGGTAGATTGGAATTCTTATGCTTTATTTTATTTAGGTAAATATGCGATAAGAAATTAAATTATAAATGTTTTAAAGGAAGTTGGGCCGGTTGGGCCGCACGCCACGTATTTATGTTTGAATTGTGATGCTCATTTTTTATTGCACAGTATTTGAAACCGCTGTGGACGAAGTCTTGAGGCAGTTCTTAGGAATTAGAGTAAACATGTTTTTGTCTTTTATCTCAAATTTAAAATAAAATATACTATAAAAAGTTGTCATTCATAGAGAAACAAAGACCAAATATTTAAATTGAAATAGTGAAATGTCAAATAAATGGATACGCTTATTATAATGAGCATCACAAAAGTACCTCAAAAAATTTTGTGGAGGAATATATCTTCTCTATATATTTATTGCACCAACATTGAAAGTCTAATTTTATGAAAAGTTTTTACCAGGCGTTGTGTTTGCTCAAATGCTTTTGAGTAAACTAATCTGACATCTCTATTTCAGTAATAAACAATCCCAAACTTATTCCGCATAGGAGAAGAATTTATAGCAGAACCAACTGAAGTAGAACTCTAAATAAAAGGGCGTTTGTGGTTATTGTTTTCAAAATGGGTAAGGCTGAGGTATCAGATTGATATAAATTTTTGCTTAATAGATGGAAAATATTATTCCGTTAATGGAAAATCAATACCACAAACTCCACATAAATTTCGTGAGAGGATTAAGCTGAAGCATAGAACTTCTACTATAGGATATACTATACATACTCGGAAACTACTACAAGAAATTTGACGTAATTAATTTTGAATATACAAAAAATTTAATAATAAGCCGTATCGTTGAATATTTTAACATACATCGCTGTCTTCACTGATGCTCGTTATACGAATATGCTTGAATATCAAATTCTGGAAATGAATTTAATTAATGGGAAGAAAAAGTTCATTCTTTTAAAATACGTTTCACATTGAATACTTATAAGAGTCAGTAGAACTCATACTACATGAATACAAACTGAAATCTTGTCTTTTTGTAAGATAAACGTTTACGCAGGGCTACTTTCTATAGAAAACAAATATATTCATAAACTATAGAATTCATTAGAATTATTCTGATTTTTATTCCAAAAACTTTATCTTCTATTAAACTTTTAAAATATACCGCGCGAGGAATCGGTTCGCTCCATCGTGTGTTTTGTTTTGTTATGGCGTCAAGGAGATAACTGTACTCTACAGCAGCCTCGCTCTACACTCGGAGGTGATCTCGTCCGGCTAGAGTGTATCCCGTAAACCTGAGTGGACGCGCGGTGTAGGTAGTGAAAGCACGATTAATTTGACGAGACAAAATACCTGTCAGTTAATATATCACTGCTTACCGCACAATTACATGTGAATCGAAGCTATAAGTGTTTATTATTCGAGTGATGGTATCTTCTTCAAATTCGATTACTTTAAGAAGAAATTCTCTGCGAGAAACCAGTTGACGCTTCTGGGACAGTAAGGCCGGGTGATAAACAGTTTTGATTCCTGCTTGAGACTTCCCGAAAAATTCCAAGCCAGTTGGACATCGTCTATTCACCTTGCGGTGAGTGTTGCTGTACATTTTTTTGACTTTAATTAGTGAAATATCGCTTGTTTCCTTCTTTAAAATTTTATTTTGGAAAAGCTTTGTTTGTTTTGGGAGTCTAGCAATATTTTCTTTAAGGAGGATATTTTATCAATTGCGAGCATTATTATGTTTATTGGTGCAAAAATCAAATTCAGCCTTCACACATTGTAGGCGAGTTTTTGGGTGTTCAGTGCATTTACGCATGTTTTATGGATCAGCTGGTATGCTGTGAGATTGAATATATATGTTTGTCCGTTCTCAGTTGTGGAAGATGATTTTCTCATTCATATTTTTATTTTCCCTCTAAAAATGCTTGTTTCGCATCCCCTGTCATCAAAAACTTTTCTGCAGATTTTTTTCCGACAAGGTTTATTTGATTAAGAGAAGTTTGCGTCAAATTTTGCAGTTTTTCTGTCATGCAATAAGCTATTCTTTCATGTTTGCTTGTTGAAGTGCGCTTTCCTCACTCCTAGTGGTTACCGCAAATTCTTGCGGAAGCGCCAAATCTATCCGCTAAGACGGAATGATCGATTTTTTTTGGTATTTACAAGTAATGTCGTTGTCATATTTTCAAGGTTTGTTTTTCATTCATCCCCTCTTGAGCCTTATAATTCTTCAAATCCCAAAAGTCTTTCTCGACGCAATTTAGCGGTTTCCCTACTCGCGATCAATGCATTGACATCGGTATTTATCACAAAACCAAAACGCCGGACCACAGTTTAGATGGATCAAAATAAATTATGTAGCAGCATTTCAGAGTCAGTCTTGTATTAAGTCATACTCAAAATTTGTTTCTTATTTACAGAAATTAAACTAAAACAGTAATATAAGAAATCCGTTTACAAGTTAATAGTAAGTCAACAATTGCTGTAACATCTACAAAAACGTTATAAATCAACGTAAGAGGTGATAAAAATGTATTGTTATTGATCAGCGGTAATAACTAGAAAACTAGTTACTAAATAGTATTGCACATACGAAGGTAAAGAATGTTTTAATTCCGTAAGAATGTATTCATCGAAAATATTTTTGCAAATGCATTTTTATATTGATCCTTCTAATAGTATTATACTTCTTAGTAATAATGCCTCTATAATTTTTTGCTTCAAAATAAGGTGTACAAGTTCGAGGATTTAATATCAAAAACTTATTTATTACGTCTCTCTCACTTAGTGGCATGGACGGCTGTGATGGGGTACCTGGTTAATTATCGATTTTGAGTTTAGTAGTTGATGAGATCGAGTTAAATGAGATTAGATCAAAATAATTATGAATCTAAATGAGCCTAAAGCGGTTAGGTCTCTCGGAAATAGTATGAATTAACAAATCTTGAGTCAATCACGAGTTAACGCCACAAAATATAAATTAAGGAAGGCTTTGATTGATGAGCTGTCATTTTATCTAAAACAAAAAAATGACGAAAATTTTCATTACAAAACGGAGAAAACATTTTAAATTTGTTACTTCCTCTTGAGGGAAAAAAACTAAAGAAAAGAGGTACAACGTAGATGCTATTTTTCTGCGACACGATATTTTGAGGCGCGAATACCAAGTTCGGTGATTTTCAAGTCTCAAGTCGTCATGAATTGCGATGAAAAGTGATTTTCAACGTTCATTATGTGGAGCATCAAGTGAAAATGTTTACGAAACTTGCGGCCCTGAACTCAATAACTGAAGGTTTTACTCGGAATAGCTATATCGAAAGTAGGAATAATCGTCTGTTAGCGGAAACGAAATCCAAATGAATAATTCTTTTTCTTACTCATCATTCGCGGTCCTAAATAAGTGAACCAAAATTAGCCGTCACCAATTGACGATTCGTCGTAGTTTGTTTGGATCATCGTAACCTTGTCACTCGACTGGCGCAATTAATCAATCACATTTAAAACACTTCATGGTTGACGTGATGCTTTACAGTTGTGTCGTTTCAAAGAACGAATGCTTTCTCCCAATATGGCCTTGATCTTGAAGCTGAATGATTGTTCCTGTGTCTCCTGCGAATCCAATCCAGAATCGTGTGCTCTAAGGAAATAGCTCGTGCTCTATATCAGAGTGTGTATAAATTCTAAATGACTCTAAATAAATATAAATTATTTCAAAAAAATAGTTGTAAGGTACTTAGGTCGACATTCAAGAGGAAAATCAGTCCTCCAATTCCCAGATATCCAAATGAACGTCCTTCTCCTGATTTGGGAAACAAAAACTCGAGGGGTGTCAACCAGCGGTCGATCCCGCTTGGTCTTCGTAACGGGTCGAAACCTTCTCTAAAGACTCAGAGGATAGTGCGAATTTTTATGCCAGGGCCGGAAAAAGGGATGTAAGGGTGTAAAGACCGATCAAGACGAAGATGACGAACCTTCGGTACACTCCTGGCCAAAATTAACGCAGCACCGGCCGTAAGGATCGCTAGGGAGGTGCTGCGTTAATTTTGGCCAGGAGTGTACATGTGCTCGAAATGGCTAGTGAGAATTTTTTTGGTTTGCGGAACTCTTGCTCTACTCTCTATCATATTTTCTCCGATTATAATATGTCAACTGTAAAATACATCGGATTGCCGTTAATTAATAACTTTACGTCATTTATAACAACTTACAAGGTCCATCTATTACATAATTACGTAGAAAATTCATCCATCTCACGTTAATGACTGGCACCCAAGTCTTATTTCATAAAATATGGCAGTCTCTTGGTAATAAGATGATATAATATATATATATATATATATATGTGTGTATATAATATCTCTGGTCTAGATAGACATCCAAAAAGATGTGTAAAAACAAGTAGTCCCATAGACATTTTTTCCGCATTAAACTTGAAATTGGGGTTATATTGAGAATAATCAAGTACTAAAGATCTCTGGTTGACTCTGGTATGGTAGTAGCAGTCCAAAAACCAGACTTTGCTCTAGTTATCAAAATAATCAGCTGACACCTCAAGCGTGTGATCAAATCACAGTGAAAATATATTTTCAGAAATTTGCGCATATATATTTTTCCATTCAAGGAAAAGAGAAGTGGCAACTCTGCATCCGAAATGATGGTTAGAGATATAGTAGAAATTGCTGAAAGAAATATGCGCAAAGGAATTAATTTATTAAATGTATGCTTTTCATATGAATACTGTTTTCATTCCTTTTATTTGGCTAATTCACTTTTTCGTAAATGAGGATCTCTGTCCATATAAATTTACTTTATTTGAGCAACATAGCAATTTATAAGCAACAGGGCGCAGTTTTAGGCTCTCCGGACTAGATTATTGCCGCTATTTACACAAATCCTAAATTTGATGATAAAATTGCGTATTGTTCCCATAAAGAGGTATCTTATTCAGTGTAGCCCAGCTATTTATCAACTACCACCGCAATGGACCACATAAATAGAGTTTTAGTGATTTACGTCTTTTAATCCTTCCAGTATCTCTTCTTTCAATCTCTTTGTTGTCCTTTCTTCTGTTCATTTCCTCCCGAAAACTCTGGGGGTTTTGACGTTTTTTCCCGAATCTCTCTAAATCTCTTATCAATTACTGTATTCATTTCCTTAAGATATACCGCCTTAGAAAATTTTGGGACTAGGTCATGGAATAATAGTTAATTATCATTTATAGGATGATACTTATGATCTTAATCAATAATTCGACGTAAGAATATTTATGTTTAATTTGAATGAATATACCATTAGATTAATTTTTTTACAGGAATATCGCGTGTAAAGTTAAAAAAATATTATTATGCATGCATTATTCAATCATCGGGAAGGCTGATTTAGAAACGATTTCCTTTTTTGAGGGATTTAGCATCGCCATCCAATTTCAATCTTATGGGCGATTTGAATTATATATCATGGAGCAGCTTGCATTCTAAGGCTTAGGAATGTAGGGTCTTGCTGACCTTTTCTGACCCCTCTCGTCTTTCACGCAGCACCCCAATCGTCGCGTAAGACGTGAGCGTAATTCCTCCGCAGTCATCGCACGGTATCATCCTCAGCCGTCTTCCAACCCTTTGTCCTTGCCTCTTTCTTTCGGAAACGCGTTGGGCTTTCACGTACTACAGTTGGCATCGTGAGAGAGCACCTCTCAGAGGCTTTCGTGGGAATCCATTCTTTCCCTCTTACGCAAACCTCTTTACGGATTCTTTCCCGCGTGCCGGATTTCAGCGCTTGCCCTAAAAAGTCGGAGGTCCTGGCAGTGCCTTTAAAAACCTAGCTTTTGGCCTTGAGGATTTTTAATTCTTAAGAAGATTCTCGCCAGCTGTTGTTATTCCACTCACCTGTGACGAAATCTTCTTTTTGGCGTGTTTGGTGCTGCTGACGGAAGTGGAGGAGCACCGAAAGGTTCTTGCGTCGCACAGTGGGACAAAATCCGAAAAAGCTGGCCAAAAATAGTAAATGTTATTAGAATTTGCTAAAACTTTCATCTTAGAGTAATTTTGACCTCCTAAGCTTAATTTTGTTATCAAATTTACTGTAGGTATGATAAAAATGAAAAAATTTCAACGAAAATGCAAAAAAATACTGAAAATCTGAGGTATTAATTAATGCTAAATTTCTTAATCTAAATTGAGAAGTTAAAACTTATCTAATCTCAATAATCAATCGAAAGTCTATAAAATAATTGAAAATAATGGACCCATGCCTATAATTTGACTTCTGTGGAAGTAGAAAATGGAGAGTCCTCATCCTCCGACTCGTCACTTTCCTCAGTCTGAGACCCCTCAATTTCCTCTTCTTCAAGAAGCAAAGGTTTCCGTGCATCCATTGGCAATTCCTTCATTCTCTTTGTTTGTAGCTCATGCGAACTTGAGATCACTGGATCAGAAGTCAATAGTTATATATAGTAGGAAAAGGTCCTCATTGGCAGTCAACCGAGAATATTTTCTCGAGTGGTGTTCCCTGAATCGACGAATGTCCTTATTTCTCGCCTCCATTGCCTCTTCCGAAAGTTGGCCAATCGAAAGAATGGCTTCCTCTGCAATAGTAGCACTATACATTTAAAAAAATATGCACGGTGGGAGGCATGTAGAACCAATTATGCAGTTTTACATATAGTTTCGCGGTGCTATTGCAGAATTTTGTGAAAGCAGGGTAATTGATTGAAGGACCGCTAGATAAAACTTTCAGGATCACTGAAAACTGGGAAATTATTTCTTCATCGATACCTGGTAAAAAATTGTTCAGCCATAGCTTTACAATGCCTGGTAAGATAATTATATCATATAAAACATTTACGTAACATTTCAAAATATTGCCGTGTTAGAAAGTACATTAAGCTGGCTCAAGAATCAATCACATGTATTTGTACTTAAATGCTAACCTGTAACTACGGAAGACAATTTGGGATCTGCGAAAAAGCACCTATTGGTATTTCCGTCATTTGAAGTCCCATAACCCGGTTTTGGAACGTCAACAATGAGTCTCATTTTACTTCGAAATGATTCCTGAAACATTTTCTACCTTTTCAGCATTAATGTCTTGCTTCCATTGCTTAATTTCGCCTTAAAGGATAAGTTAAAGCATATTTAACAAAATGAAGGAAGAATAAATAGCTAAGTTACTTAGGCCATTTTCATTTGGAAATATATTTGCCTTCCATTGCTTAATGTCTAAGCGGTAGGAAATCTGAAGGAGGCATTCAAAGCAGCGAATATAACAACGCAGTGTGTATGAATATTTTTCCTATCTAATGGCATTTCTGCAATCCAATCCTCAGATGATCCTGGAAGCGGTATGCGTCAGTAGCGCTGATAATTGCACTTAACACGACGACGCGTCGTCCCGCTGAGAGGCGATGCAGGTCTTCCTCACACTATCGGTTTAAAGTTGACTCGTTTCCACTAAAACGTCTACATATAACAGATAGGGTGTACATCCTCGTTTGTGAGACTGATCTCGTATTATTATCAGATCAAGGAAATAAGAGCAAAGTATGGCAGTATACGCGTTTGTATAAAAGTGCTTCCAATCGTTTCACTTTGATGATCCTCCAGCTATTTCTTTTGCTCTTGACTAGAATTAATTTCTTATCACGAATAAATTCGTCGTAAGCGAATGAACTCGTTTCTGTGATTATAATCTGCAACCATCGATGCCTAGCATAGCTCATTTCATGCTTAGATATTATTTTGTATCACTATGATGATAGACTTTTCCTGTAGATTAATGATCACAGTATAGTTAAATGGTACTATTTTTAAAAGCGCTTTGGCATCTTAAGTCATGTCGCACATGGGCTCACAGCAAGATTCGAACCCACGACTGCTTAAAAACGGAAGCCGAACACGTTGCCCACTTGGCTATCCGGGAACCCGATCACCGCATTTATTTGCGAAAGTATCAAGTGTGGCTTCGCCTATATGAATAGAGAAAGGTACTCATACAAAATCCATAGGTTAAAAGAAAGAGAGATCATTTATACTTAATTAAAAGTAAAAAGTTTGGCATTAGTTTTTCCTTCAAAGAGTGTATTTGGAATGCAATCTATAAGGCGATTGGAATCCAAAGATTAACCAGTGAAATTCTGAGGTAAGGTAAAATACAGAGTACTTTTCTCTTATTCTACTCAGTCTCGAATACTGCTGCGCGGTTTTGGATTCCCACGAAGTAGGATTATTCTCCGATTTTTTAGATGGTCCAACAGGGATCCCCAAGATTTCCCCCGACCGCACGCTTCCTGGCTGCCAGCGTGGTATTTATGTATATGTAGAGCAGATCGGCTCGTTAGTGGAGAACTCAGACAGCATTGTTTCGACTGCGATTAAGTCCCTCGTTTGGGAATCGTTCCAGGAAAGGGAGATTTAATGACCAGCGGAAGCTTCTCAAAAATCTAATTAGCAAAGAAGTCGTCCACGAAGACTGTTATTCTTTTCAATAACTATCATGATCTCCAGGAGAAAACGACAAAGCATTACTGGAAAATAACTACCCATTCAAAGAGTTGCTTCTGGTCGTTTTTTCTGCTGATATGTTCTAGGTGTATGGATGTTGGTGTGTAGGTTCTATATGCAAATTTAAACGTGGAATACCAGCATTGATTATTTCTCTCTCTATGCTAAGTCAACGTTTGCGAAATATATCGTCCAACAAACATCATTGCATTGGCCTTACTTTATTGGCATTCGAAACCATAAAAAAGATCGATCGTGATACAAGGAAGTGAGTATGAAGATGAATACAGTGTGAACTGGAATGGTCGTCCTCACCATTCCTAAAGGAAGAGGGGTTATTCTCTCTTCGAACATTCCTTCGGTAGCATATGGAGTTACTTATTAAGTCTTCGTCACGTTCCTACCGTGTTTTTTTCACTTAGTATCCATTCGCTGTCACTGCAAAGCGAGGCACCGAGCGTATCCAACCGTGGAATGAATTATCACTTTTGTTCTCCTCCAAGGCGGACGTTTGTCCATCCAACGGGGGCAGGTCGTAGGTCCGGCTTTTGCATTAGCCTTAGGAACTTGCCCAGGAGTGCCGGCGTTCATGGGGCACTTCTCCCTTTCACAATCTTGGTCCTCGAGGAAAATGTCTTAAATTTCTCGCATACTTTGGTGGAGAATCAATGACGAGATTGTCCGAGATAGAATGAAGTAGCTGGAATGGAAATTGTTTTCTTCGCTTTAATTTCTACGATTTCTGAGTTCGGATGTTTGGCATTGCCACGAATTCTGTTACTTTTAGTTTCTCTTTTCTCGCTCGTTATCACATTTTCGTTTTCCTGCCTCGCTCCAGTAGCCGCATTCTTTTCCTTTTTTTAGATCTAAATTCGAAGATAAATCATTTAAAATGTTTTTAATGAAGAGCTCCACCATCCAAGAGGGACTAGAGACGCTATCAACCCTAGAACCCTCGTAAGATAACTTTTCTAGTTAATTGTTTTTGAAGCGAATCTATTTTCCGAGAGTTTTAATATTCTCCTTTGTGTGCTTGTTCTGCGATTTTTTCGGTTTCACTGTGAGCAGATGAGAAAGAAAGTCATGTGAAGATTTTGTTGATGTAGAAAGATTTTCGCAATGTGATCCTTTACATCACCATTTTTTGTCTTGGACGTAACTACGGATAATTTAAATTCAGTTTCTTCATTATAGAGCGTATCACTATAGAAACACCTTGCCATTTTGTATATCCTCATCTTTCATTTTTCACACGGAAATCCTCATAATTGAACAATCATGATTGGTCTTCCTTAGATGGGTTTTTCACCTGAGTATGGGTGTCAATGCGAAAAACTCTTGGCATCTTCGTGTCTGAATAAACGGTCGAGACACGAAGATGCCAAGAGTTTTCCACTCTGAATTAACGGTCGAGTGTCATAGGTAAAAAAGGCAAAGGCTATGAACCCGAATTACTGTCATGATGTTACTGTAATTGAATGTCTTGTGAATTTTGATGACCGATAAAACTTTAGTTTGCGTGGAATTTTTCGTTCTCGATATCGAAATCCAAAAGGTTTTTCCTCTTCGGTTTAGGAAGTCCGGAAACGTAATGAGCCATTTGTTGAGTGATAAAGGTTGTCGAATCACTGTGGCAACAAGTGGCCCACGATTCAGTGCTCGATGGCACCCTTAAAAGTCCCTTAAACAACGGCTCTGCGTTCAAAATGAAACTGTTTCCCGAATGCTTTAGTTCCTCATTCAGTGTCTGTTTACTTTACGACGTCACCCACCGACTCTTTCGGCGATCAGATTAGCTTCACATTTGTCGAGCTAATTGCTATTTCGTAGCCATCCTAAATTTTCACACTAGAGATAAAAATATATGTTTAATTCTGGACCTTTATTCGTGTCTTCCTCTCCTATCTTCAGTATTATTTACTTTTGGATTCAACAGTCGTTATATCCAATCAACATACTTATTTATTCGCGCTAATATTGTGTATCAGCTGCGGAGGAATACTTTCGATTATGTATTTTTCTCTGATTCACTCCACCATTTTTCTGCTTTTGAAGTGTTTTTTTTTCCTCTGCACGTGAGAAAGGAGTGCGTGTCTTCATGTTCATTTCGTTTAATTGTATAATTTCATATTTTATCTCTCTCCATCTCCCAGCAGGAGATAGAAGTTGCATTTTCCGGAAGTTTTCGGATATCGGAATCGTTGAGGATTTAAGTGCAATATGGGAGCGCTCCGGGCGCGGTTTTAAGGAATGTTAAGTTTGAGATTCCATCGAGCAGAGATGAGCTATTCGTATATTTTCAAGCCCCCTAAAGGCTTTTTCCTTTAAAACTTTTAGAAACATTTTTTTACCATACTTCACTTTAAGAATTATACGATAGTATAGCGTAAATTTTCATTAATCATCCAGTAATAAGTTTACTTACTTTTTGCAGACACAATACCTAACCAAGTTCTCTCTTACTTGCATTTGAAAGATGTTTTATATATTTTATTTTTCGCCTGCTATATTTAAGAATGAAATATAAAATACTCTAAGGTATGTACAAAGTATAGTTAATTATATAAAATCTTCGATAATTCTTGGATTAAATGATATGATTACCAGGATGGATACAATCGTATATTTGTGATCTATATATTAATACGTTAAAAGAAAACTTTGGATGCCTTTTTAAGGATATTGCGCGAACGGAGAAGTTTGAGATTTGGTATAGTTAAAGTTTATATGGAGGAGTGCAGAAAGCTAAAATCTTTGTCCAAATATCCTTGGTTCGACTCTGGACCAGTATAATCGTCTCTCATAAGAAATGCACGCAAAGTTCATTTTGATCGAATGCAGACATTTTTTCTTTTGCAGAATAAAATTAGAAATAATAGTAGTACGAAATCGAGATTAATACCAAAAGAAAGGAAATTGAATAAACATTCTTATTTAAGTCGTAGAATATCGCATTAGAATCGAAATTGAGGGAATTCAGACGAAAATGACTAAATATTTGTGTAATTTTGTGGGCGTAAACAATTCCCTAACGACGAAGGTGACTGTTGGACTCAACTCCAATATGAATCAATGCGAAAGATAGGCTCATATGAAGTGTAAAGAAGAGCCGAACTTTTATGGCAATAAAACCATAAGTAACCTTGTGAAATTGAAATTCATCTATTTATTTTTATAAATAATATCACCTTCTATAATGTTGGTTAATATATTCGGCTTTGTAGATAAAACTTCAAATGATTTACGTTTTCGTTCTAAAAAATATGGAAAATTTTGCCCTCAAAATCAATCGGAAGGCAACAATGTATACAAACGCGATATTGTTCAAGCAACCAAATAAAAAAACTTTATTGTAACATTTAAGAAGCACTAATTGTGTAACGGAAAATACGCGTACCTTAACAAAAATGAAATGTATTCAAAATGCAATATACCTATCTTATACCTTTATGAATATCAAGTCTTATTTTAATTAGTGTTCATTTGATTCAATAATAAAATTTAAAAATGACAATGAATTGAAACAAAAATAAATAAAACTGCAATCCTTAACTGTGGGTTTTTTCAATTGTAACTAACATTAAATTTTAAACTCCATGGGCATTGTAGGGAATTGAGGAAGTTAAATTAATTAATTAAAACACAACCTAATGACGTGTTTGTACATGCTCGCAGCTGACGTAATAGAACAAACTTTAAAATCACTATAAGCATTAATCATAGAGGTATAATCATTGATTAGAGAATCTCAATAACATTCAAACTTCAAATTTAATGAATTACGGTCGAATTTCGACCACTGGGCGATCACTAGTTTATATTAATTTATCGTTTATATAACAAAACAATCCTGAAATATGTCTGTTGTATTTCAATGAAGAACATTACTACTTATTACGATGTTGATACTTATTATAATGATACAATTTTTAATTTTTTTACGTAATAGTTATTAAAATTGTCGTTACAAAGAATTTAAAAAGGCACCTCGCCGGGTACATCTGTATGTGTAGACGTAAGATTACTGTAAAACAATTTTGATTTTCGCAGTTTCAAAAGGAATTCGCCACGAGCAACGAATGCATGTAGTTTTTGCTGAACTATTGCATTTAAAACTTACCACCTATAAGTTCCTCACTAAATTTGTTAAAAAATGGCTTAAACCATGATTCCATTTCGTAATTTCCTCCTTAAACTGCTAGTTTGGCATCAAAGTCGGTTTTAGAGGATATCGTTCGCATCATGCTCTTGGCAAAGTAATCTTTCAAATTCAAGGACGAATTAAAAAAAGTGACAGATTGTCTTCGTTAAATCTTTTGATTTTGGAGCATTTAAATAACCCTAAGCGATACAGCTCATTTAAGTTGTGATCTTTTCAGTACGTCTACCGATGTGTATGCACTTGTTTAAGTGGAGATGATTCCGACAGCGGAAGTAATAAGTGCTCTTGATGACCTCGATGCGAAATGCGAGAAATTTATCTTTGGCGAAGGAAGCTGTGGATGAACAAGTGCCTTGGAATGATTCCAGTGCTGATTCGGTCTCTTTGCTCGGAATGGTCTGGAATTCATGTGCGAGGTCTCCTGTGACTGTTTCCATTCCAAGTGAGAGGCACATATTGGACAGGTGCGAGAGAAATGCCTCCTTATCTTATCCCTTAAGGACTGCGATTGCCTTTGTTACACCTGGTAACTCGCGGGAGACGTACGAGCCCCTATTTATTTGACAAATAAACTAGCTTATCGCCGTTGCGTAATGTTTGCGAGGGATCGCTCTGTAAACAAAAATGATGATGGACGTTTGGTTTCCGTGTATCATCGGAGTTATCGCTGTACGTTAAACGTGTTGTCGATTATTTCAGATACGGAACAATTTGTTCGGATATCCCTCGACAGGAGGATTCAATGACCGGAAACAGGAGAAGGACATAAACGAACGTAACCATGGGTTCGCAATCCAAGATTGGTTTCTTGGAGCTCTCTGTTCCCTGCAAATCGCTTCTTTCCCTCATAATTTCCACTCTTAACTCCAGCCATACCTGCTCCTCTTAATCTAACCTAGGTCTTCCTCTATAATTTCTCCCTTACTTCCAATTCTGTCCTCAGCGGATTATCGTATCGTGAAGTTTGCCTGACCAATTTCTCTCGTCTTCCCAACGATTTAGGTAAGCCAGAACATGGACTACCCTCTTCGTTTGATTATAGAAGGAATTAATAAATAGGTACTCGTAGGTGACAGTAAAAAAGTAAATTTTCCTGATATTTCGTAGAAGACTTATTTCATTCTGCTTGTCTTTGATTCCCGTCGACATGGTTGACTCCCCCCACTTTTCATTCCCTACGACCTTGTTGTTTATCTATTTTTTCACTCAGCTTTTGCATTATTATCACTCATATCGCTTAGTATGGGCAGTTTGAACGGAATACTTGCTCTAGATTCAACCACGTCAAGGGAACACAAAATGAAAAATTTAGCTTGCTTTATTTTCATATTCCGTTGGAAGAAAATTAATTGTCTGTGAAGCTGGTAGCAAGAGAATTTCTTCCTCATAGACAAAGGCACTCAGTGAGATTCTAATTAAAGTCCTTTAAAATGAAGGTATACTTGTCTTCATTTAGACATTTTTATGTAGCGATCAATACTCCCTAGGTCAGGTCCCGAAATAAACCTTTCTGAGGAAACTCCTGTGCGTCTAGGTGGTCGGAGATGTCGTCGGACGCAATGTTTATCGTCCTACGAGGACAAATTTTAGGTCATTTCTCGCTCTTACATAATTATATTGTTTTCATTATTAATAATATTTATTATAATTTCATCCTCGACTATTCTCCTTCGATCAACAAACGTTATCCAGCTTTCAAGCTTGGAAAAATACTGAATACTTTCCCTTTGCATTTAAAACTAATTCTTTTATTATTATGGACTCCCAGATTTCGATCCAAGACGAAACATAGCGTTCTCCTGATAAGTACTTCTTTAGTTTGCTTTTATCTTTTCAGGTTTAATTATTTTCGGAATTACTGAAACGAAATCCAAACAAGAGCTACAGGATAGAAAATTCTATTACAATTCTTATTCACATAATTGATGATAAATTTGGAATCCAAATCACAGTTAATAGCTCCGAAAATATACCGCAATGGCGTCAACATTGATTGCTTTCAAGCGCATTACCGTTGCTGCTGCAGACGTCGAGTTTGTTTACTCTAGCGCTGTTCTCGCTAGATAACATGGGAAAACGGAGGTAGTTAACGTAATTAATGAGCTACTTAAAGTCATTCACTTTCAAAATGTGATATGTTTACGTAAATTTGCGTGCTTATTTATTTTATTATCACCAAAACACGAGATAGCAACCTTGAAATTTCACTCAATAGCATGTTTCTTCAACACGCTGGTGATATGACCACTATGAATAATTATCCATAGTACTATATTTGGTTAATGGTAGTTATCTGGGGGTTATACAGTAATTTTTTTCAGGTAGAAAGTTGGAGGGTCTCCATCCTAATCCGGACTCTTAGCTCACCTTTGCAGCTCAGGATCGCCCGACCGCCACAGCAGGGGGGACCATAAAAACTGACCGCGTGGAATACGATTTAAAAAGTTATAAACAACTCAAATGAGCAACAATGTTTTATCTTCGTCGTCTCACTAGTCCAAAGAGATATACAAGCGTCTTTTGACCGACGTTCTACAATGAAAATTAAGATTTTTCGTGGTTTTGATAGAAATAACCCGTTAACACGGCAACGTTGCCCCGGGGATGGGTTGGGTTGGGGGGTAGGATTTCTAGATTTTTGCTATAAATCCCTCCCCCCATCCCCATGTATGAATAGTAAACACTGACGTACATAATATTTTATCTGCTGACCTTATCTCTGAGCTCTTCGTCCACTCCTTGTACGTCATTGCCTCTTCATCGATCAATTTGCCACTTTGAGAACCCCTGGTCTTCGGTAATGTTTCGAAGACAACCGAAAGTCATTTTCGTCACACATTTCTATCAGCGTGCATTACTAGAGTCATTCGAGCTTATATATATATATATATAACGTCCACGAAATGCCCCTAAATTATATGTAACACCAAGGGGTTTGAAATCATATGTGTACGAATCCTATGCCACGACCGCTCAAAGAATTGAACTTCCGCATATTTTTATCATGCTTGCAGCAATCGTTTTTGTTTTCCTGCAACATCACTATGTTTGATTAAACGTTTATAATTCAAACACGAGATGGCTGTGATTGGATTTAAAGGAAATCATATGATGATGACGTGAAGCGACGAAATCCTGGTCGTTTGTTACAGTATAAGTTGTGGTATAGATACCAACGTTTCTTTTTCATTCTATTACCAAGTCTGAATTGCTTGGTTAGACCGAAAATAGGGTACAGCTATTAAGAAAAAATAAAGAAATTTTTGAAAATTCTCTAAGAATATTAATGCAGTAATGTTAATACATTCAGACCTATTATGAATAGTAAAATGTTGTTATCTTTCCGAAGCAATATTCAAATCGAAAAGCAAACTCAAATTAACACAGTTTTTTATTTGCTCCACACAACCATTCTTTTCTTCCATATTTCCTCGCTATTTCCACATTAATTGTTAAACATATGATTATATTACCGATTACCGTAATTTTCCATATATAGTACACATTTTTTTCCACGAAAATACGTCAAGTAGGGTGCCTACTATACATGGTTACAAACATCATCTTTTTATTCGGGCTGCAGATGACATTTGAAGTAAATAACTCAACATACATATATGTATTCTGATTTCACGTTTATTCTGAAAAGAACACTGCTGCATATTAATACATTTTATTAAATTCAAAAAAAAATTCAGAGGGGAAGAACCTGTTACTGATAGATCGTCACATTGAGAAATCAAAGGTAAGAGCAAGGTGGAAAGCTATCTATTAGCAGCATTCCATGCTTGCTCGGTGATCTGTCGGATGCTGCACGGCAGATGACCATATGCGAATAATAGCGTAGAATTCCATTCTCTAAAAGCCAAATGCGTATTATACATGGTGATAAGAAAATTCGCACATTGCGCTCGTAATAACGTGGGTGTGTCTTATAGTGGGTGCGTATTATAATTGAAAAATTACGATATATTTGGCATTTATGTGTATATAAATACTATAAACAAGATGGGCCCAATAAGCACGTGTTTTTATGTTTCACGTATTTAAATTAAGGAATACAAGTTACAAAAACAGTATACTTTTTCCAATTTCCCATCCCAAGACAACGATTAAAATTAGCAGCTTTCTCAAATCTGTGTGTCACGACCTGGATCATCATCTTTATCTCAAGATACTTGAGCACGATCCCTTTGTCACGCGTCACTGCTTGATTGCTCTTTCATCTTCCAGAAGTTTCCAGAGCGGCTAACTTAAAAAAACGTAAACATTGACGTCTGAATGAAACGACATGATACAGCGAAAGGCGACTTTTCTACGCGTTGACATGTTTTTATTTGCAAGGAGTGCATGCGAACGTCTGCTCTATCTTGAATCATCACCGCCTACGCAATTGAGGACAAAGAAGCTCCTGTGACCTTTGTAATGAAGATTGCGTGCATTCCGATCTGTGGGAAAGTGGCGAATTCAATCCGATCGTGACTCGGTTTACGCGACTCTCTTCTTAAGTTCTTTGCTCATTTTCGAGTCAGTAACGTCCGTTTTTTCTTCATCGCAGACTGGTCTACTACCCCTTCCTTTCTTTCCTTACCTTCATATCTCTTTCATCCATGGTTCATAAGCAAATCGTCATACTTACGTATGCTTCGTAATATATTCTATTCTGTCGTGAAGATGATTCGAGAAGATAAATGAGATAATGTCGCACCTAAAGGAAATGGTTTTAAGTATCCAGTGAAGTCATTAAGGATCCTCTATACCTTCGCCATTTACCAGAAGTTTGGTAGAAGGAATGTGGCGTGTTAGGCAATATGAGGAGTGAGGCAATTTGTCCTAGCTTTCCTCTCAGATCAATGTACACTCTAGTAAACTAAAAAACAAGATATATTGTGGTACTTAATCAGTTTGGTTTTCCTTACCAGCTGCCATAGCGTTTCACGAAGTCCAGCCTTTTCGTATTAATTTCATGCTCATTTTGTATTAGCGATGATTTCAGGGCAAATTAAACTCAGGAATCATTTTTTTCTAGGGAAACTAAGCGTATGAATATAGGAACTTAGCATAGAACAGCCTTCAATGCATAGCCCTGACCTTATTACCGACAAATATTACTTCCACTAAAACCACGATCTCGGATCTGAGTTCTCTCCTATTCTTAATACTAGCTTGCATCTCATATTCTCCATCTTTGATCTCTAAGTCGACTTAAAATATATAAAGACATCATCCTTTATTTTAAGTTAGTATCTTTAGGCTATCTGCAATTGATCCTTACCGTCCAATATTGCTTCAGGTTGTATTCTTTCTAGCATTCCTTGACGAATGACACGTTTCTCATTTATATTTTGGTCCGGGGTAGAGGAAGAGGCTTATTTCGTTCCTTGATTTCGGTTTTGATATTAGCTGTAATGGTAGGATAGCTACCGAGTTATGAGTTGGGCTATATAAAGTTATTAATTTTGGTGTCTTTTTATTCTATGGAGATTTTATCTCTGTTATGAATACTTGATACTGATTATGTATTAATTCATCCCCGAAGGAGGAAGGTTTTCGATTCGAACCTTTTTGAAATCAATTGTAATTAGGTCATCTTCTGAATTATTCATATCTCCTCCGGTTCGTTGTGAGCTATAAAATTCGCGGAGCATTTGAATCGTTGCGCAACTGAAGATTTTTTCTCCTTATTTTCCGTTCGAGGTCGTCCTTTATTTTTCAATTTATTTTCCGCTATCTATTCTGCCGTCATCTTTCGAAGAAATACTGGCGTTCGTAGTATATTTGTTGTCGAAAACAACTTCTATCGATTTTGCGACATTTCAGGAGGTTTCTGCGGGTAATCCGTAATGGATTTACGCGTTTCCTCAGTTTCACAATACTGTTAAACACGCTTGCGGTAATGAAGCGATCAACTTTTGAAATTACTGGAACCGGGGCAGTGTGTTATCTGTGGCCATATCGAAAGCAGCCTCCAATTTAATGTGGTGATTTTTAAGCCGCGAAAATGATTTACTGTTTTAGCGAGGTCTTATCTTGTATCATTGCGAGCGATAATTTCAAAATTCGCTCGAACACGCTTTGAAGTGAAATAATGCAGCAACCTGCCTGTGAAGCGTTTGTCGCCCGATTTTAAACTAAGAAATAAAACCTCTTTCATACTTTATCTCTCTTAGAGGGATATAAACTTTAATTTTTGGTGAACCTTTTTTGACGGAGCTTGATCTACGCCATAATGTTTTTAGTCGATATTCTTTTCTTATTATCCAAACAAATTGCGGAAGTTGTGTAAAGAAACACAGGAAAGGGAATGTTATTTTGAAGTATGTTTTCTTGTTTAAAATACATATATAAGCTAGTTTTATGCGTGAAAAATGGCTATACATGTTGGAAGCAAAATTTTGTAGCTGCTGATTTTTGCCATGGCTTCCATTTTTTTTCCTTTACCTTAAGTCTCAAAGGCATTTGAGCAAGTACACCTTATTTACTGTAGCCGTCGTTCTATTTTGTATATTTGTATTTATTTATTTGTGTGTGTGTTAATTTATCTCTTGTCTCTCGTGCTTGAATTATGTTTCCTCCTTTCTATTTAGATATTCTGATTCGTTAGGATTTGTTTGTTCCGTCTCGTTTAATCTTTAAGATTAATCGTCCCACACCACTGCTGAATTTGTTCAGTTTTTGATCGTTTGAGAGATTGCAGAGAAAGGTAAAGGTTATATCAAAACAAATGTCACATGTTAAAAGTGAAAATGTTAGGACACATTTAAAATTCCTCTACTAGATTTAGGATATTGAGAAAATATAAGTAAAGCGTAAAAAATGGAAGAAGATGGATATTTACCGAAAGCCCTGAATGGGAAAGGTGCCATGTAAAATCATAGGTAATTCAAGGAAAGCTTGTGTTCCGTGCCTTGCAATTTGCGTGATAGGTGAAGTGCGCTAGAAGATGACATTTCTTCTCTCATATCGGATTAAGAGTGGGTGGTTTGCTTCCGTCGAATTCAGTTTTATTCCGAAAATATCGCCCTCTGCCACACTTGTCGAGTTAGGAAGTTGAACCTTTTATACGAACTCAGTTGACATGATGTTGAATTGGAAATAATTGACTCGGAATCGACTCTTTGAACGTGAATCTTTTTCAGATGGAGTGAATAATTGCCTTCGGTGCTTGCCATTCAACCGTTTTATCGTTCTCAAAATCGCTTGGATTGTGTCCAGTCTCCGTGGATTAAGTGATCATCAACAGAGTTATCCTCATCTGGGATGCCCTCACTCACTTGTCCCATCGGAAATCGATACATTTTTACCGTCAATTCTAAATTCCGCCGACATTGACTTCGGAAGTGAAGGGAGAAGATCCTTTTTCCTGGAGATGTAGATTGTCTGAGGGAAATTAACCTTGCGTTCTTCATTTTTAAGTTAAATATAACGGTTATACGTTTTAGTGTTTCTACCAAATTATCCGTTATCCGGTTATCCGCTGTATAGTGTTGTGCAAATGTCTTATATGCCAATATTTGAAGTCGCCTCCTCCGACTACCTTATGTGCAAATTCTTTTTATTTCACTAGTTTATCTGTTTAAAAAGTTTCTAGTTTTTAGAACATAAACTATAAAGTCATAATTCTTAATTTGAGAGAATATAATTTCTGTTAATAATCTTATGTCTTGACAGCTGATTCCTACTACCTTATTTTGTTGATGGAATATTATTATATTGTTCTTGGTATAGAATGAATGTCTTTCATTTGTCGACTTTGTCTTCTTCATGTTTTTGGGTTATGAGGGCACGAAGAATGCTGCACAGTAGCATTCATTGTGGTTACTCCTTGTTAATTACTATGATAAGGGTTATTCATTGGAGCATTTCTCTGTATTCCCCTGGAAGTTTTCAATAAAATAATAATAAGTATATTTCAAAATATCTCAGTCCTCATCCAAGCTTTTAGTAGCTAATGGTGGAGGGATGTGATTCAACCAGCCTAGGATCATGAATTCAGGGACAATTATATGTAATCTGGATCTATAGCTCAGGTCAATCAAAGGCTATACATCGAAAAAGGCTCTCAATTTTTATATAGGATACAGTGATAACTGGGAAGAATAAATCCCATCATCAGTGAAAAGGTCCTATCAATGGATTCTGGAATTCGTAAGGAAGAAACGCTCCTCGGCAGGAGAAGATCTATTAGGAATTCCAATCCAGCGACCTTGAGGTCGTGGGTCAGCGGCAACTTGGGATGAGCCCTTCCAGTTATGTCGCTGACCTTTTGATTCCTCTCGAAATGCTTTTTCCGCTGCTCCACTGCGACCCCTTCATTCCACGATAATTGCGCACAACTCGGGCCTTCGACCAAACTCACGTTCGATAGCAACGCACCGCGACGGAACTTTCCAAAATACTTGTGTCGAATATCCGTGGACCCCTCCCATTCCTCCACCTCAGTCAATGTGATCTGCCGTGACGTAGCGGAAGACCTTTTTAGTAAAAGTCTTCAGAAGTTGGTAATCCGCGAATACACGAGTGTTTATCCATGACCAGTATTGCTGCCATGGTAGCATCCAATAAACAACTAACATCCACTTGTTTGAAGTATAAATGAGTAATTCCTCACTAAGGGGTGGACCTTCCACATCTTCTTACCACTTTCTTCTCCCTATGAGAATACATTTCCCGTGTCATAATCCTATCGTTCTCTTCCTCCTACTCTTGCTTCTCATCTTCCCTTTCTTCATTTCCGTATTTGTTTACGATTTGCGTTCATAGATCCGTAGCCATTCATAAGGAGAGAAAAGTAAAGAATACATTTTCCCTGAGGGGCGTTGCCTTAAAACGTAGAATTCGCTATTTAAAATCTTGTCTTAACCATTATTAGTGAATCTAATTTATTTCTCCAGTTCATAAGTATAATATTTTCGAATGATTCTCCTTTGTACGTACTTAAATCTTTCTCTATTTTCTCTCTCAAAATGGAGAAACGAAAAATTAAAAGGAGCTATATGTTTGGTTGTTGGTGCTCATGCCCAACTTACGCTAGAGTGAATTGCTTCGATCGGTATGCTCGATTGGTTTATGCTTTACCTTCCAATCGTCACAAAATTCCAGAGCTTATCATCACAATCGATTCTCTGCCTATTAATTGTATCACGTGCCCTAAAAATGCGTATTGAATGGATTATTCTTGCGGAAGAAAGTAGAAAACCTGGGTTCGAGTACAAGTCACCAAGAAATTTTCACTATCGTTTATTCCGTGGGTGTTTTCATGTCCTCTGCATAGTTTGCTGATTAATCTTGGGCAAAATAAATGTGTAAGTGGCCTAGATTGGAGAGGAAGGATGAGAATACAATTATTAAATATGTTCAATGATGCGAGTATCTTGAGTGCACTTTCTTGGAGAAATCCAAGGGAATGTTTGAAAACCAAGAATGAGTTGACTAACCAGATTTATTTATGCGAAAAACCTTTCGTATAAATACTTTTACAAATAGATATCTTTATACGCATATATAATACATGAATGTTTTCTTCTTATAAATAAATCTTTGTAGTATACTCCGTCTCGGTTGTCATAGGATAACATAAGCATGCACAATCGATATTCTTTTGTAATGCATGAAAAGAGGCATGGTATGAAGTAAAAGAAGTTTGCATGGGGTGTTTTGATAATGAACGCTGCTGCTGGCTTCCTTACTCCGTAAGGCTCAGTGAAAAAGCATGCACGTAGGTAAGATTGTTCTTCACACAGTCAAAAGTAATCACTACCTTAGACCTCTAGCCTTTGTCATCTTGCGTGTTTTTATTCTCCTCTGCTCTTTCATCTTCTCCACACAACCTCTCCTTTCATTTCCTTCCCCACACTCCTCTTCTCTGTAGTTTCGACTCATCGTTTTAAGAGCTTCCGTCTTAATATACCGTATTTGCACGAACTTACGACGAACCCAGTTCCCAGAAGATCCTCTTACTTTGGAACTCCGCCAGGGAAATAAATTAATAATGAATGACAATCAGTGATGCCATAAAATTAAAATTCTTATAATAAAATTATAAAATGGCAGGCACTTCATCTTTAGTACAAAGCAAATTTATAAATTAAGAATTGGCATCATCATTTGTACATTTAAGAAGTAAAATATTATTGAGCTTATATATTCATCGCTTACTTAAAATATTGTTGATAAAGCTATGGAAGCTTAATATGATTTTATTAATAAATATGGCACTCTGATAGGCATTAATATCTCGATTTTAATCAGAGAGTTTTACTTACGTTTCGCAGATGATCTTCCTTTTTTCGGTAAACACGAAGGAAAGGAAATGACCACATTTCGGTTAATTTCTACATGACAAAGTATTTTACTTAATCACACGAGATACACAAACCTGACTGGGTTTTGTAGCAAAGCTAAATCTTTAGATGAAAAGCTATTATTAAGTCCAACCCAAAACCCAATGAAGGAAGTTGAATCGACAAGTGGCAAGTTTTCCTTTTTCGCTATGTTAAGTTTAGTATATTTGTGTCATTTATTTGGCTTTTCACCAGTAGATTTACTCCAAAATTTAATTCTTATGGGTGTATTTCTTCTGAGTAAATGCTTTTGTAGCCGAGTAGTTTCTTGTTGTTTATCGTTGTATAAATTCTTACTTTAAAGCTCATAATTCACACTAGCCAAATACAACACAGAAACCAAGTTTCTCATTAGTCCTTTTCCAGTATTATTCTCGTGACCCGTCATTTGCATTTAACTCGACCTTACTCAATACATTACATCATTTCGACTTCGTGTTTAAATGGCTTCTCATCTCCTCCTACTCATTGAATTGCCTTCTTAGCGTACGCTAGCTAAACGATCTGTGCCGGCAGAGAGAGCAACAGATGTGTGGACATGGTCTATTACCACATATTTCTTAAGGAAGAGTAACTTGGCTACGAATATGCAAAAAATAATAGCGCTAAATGTATTTCTGAAGCATGAGTGTACTAAATACGACCGTTTGCAACCTAGTAACTTTAAGCCCTTGTGTCCACTTTTGAGATACGAGTTTTCAAAGTATTTTCATTATGTTCGTAATATTTTTTCTATAAGAATAGCTGCAGCTAGAGAGAATATAATATGTAATATTATGTATTCAATGTTACTGTGCTTACTTGGTTAAACGTTTAGGTATACTCTGTATTATAATTGGCTATTTATTTATTCCATTTTGCATACAGTAGAATTGCCAAGTTACAGTGAAATATATGGAAATGAGAAAATTAATTTAATTATAACAATAACAAAATATACAACAAAGTAATTTGAATGATTTGGAAAACATAAGGGGTTTTATTTGGCGTGAGTCAATTACATACGAATAAATGTCGTATGTGTTGAATCTGCTTTCTTGCATTTTAAAATAATTATAATTTGAAAAGAAATCACTCAAAAAATATTTATATGAAAATGTATGTCTTTATGCTGCAGAAGGCACCTTTTCCGAGTGAAAAAAATATCACATTTAAAACGTACCCTCTTAAAAATCTTTGCTCTCATCAAAGCTTTTCTGCTCGCTTTGCGGTTATGAAGCATTTCATGGGGATAGCAAAAAGCTTTATTCCTTTTTTCCGTGCTTCCGTCCAAAGGGATTGGAAAGGTTGCATTTTGAGTCGTCGGGTCAGACCTCATTAATTAGCATCGCTTAATTCCCCAAGGTGGAACTCAGCCTTCAATTTCTCGTTTGCCGTTTCATGTCCGTTTTCCATCGGCGGGCTCAAACGGCCAGAGAAATATTTGTGTTTAGGTCTTTGAATAGCCTCAGATCCAAAACAAACGCGCGTAATTTCGCAGCGGTCGAAGTCCTTCACGTCAGAGAGGGATTAGGTCAGGGCGGCGTCTGCACTTGATTGGGAGTGCTAATTACTTTCGAGAAATACGTCACCGAATGCGCTGGCGATTGCAGCAGTGCGATGCTGAAGCAGAAGGAATGTGACGTGTAGTTAGAACTCGAGATGCTTTTCAAATTTTCGTCACAAGTTGGCGAGCGAGCGAAATTATCCGGAGGCGATGTTTGAGCAATTATTTTGAATCGGAAGTCTGGAATTTTGATTAAGATGAGAGTTTAATTTACCAATTTGCTTTTCCGTCTTTATCCATCTTTTTTAGCAGGCTCTCATCTTTAACTTAATATCATGAGTAATTATGAATTGATTAGTTGCTCCTGCGATAAAAAAATGATGGCAATAATTCCCGAGGCTGTTAATACTCTCTGAAATTTCCTTGTTTCATTTTTACTTTCGTTGGCGAGCTTGAAAAATTAATCAAATTTTCTAGAAGATTTTAAAATATCATTACTATACGCGGCATATTTAATTAATAATACGGCATGTTGAACTTTCAAACCACCAAAATGAAACAAATAATAAAAATCGTTTATTTAATTCCAATTTTTTATTTACAATTTATTTCGATTGATTTTTGTGATTTAATGATAACTTATTTAGTACAGATTCCCCTTGACTATCGTTAAATCAAATGACTCAAACTATTACGAGCAAGCGATAAAACAATCTTCGCCTTTCTATCTATCATTATTTATAATTGATTCCGATGGATGGTAATGTATTACTAACAAGCACAGAGATTTTTATTGTATATGTATGTAATGGAATCTAAACTCATAAAATTGTCATTGGCGGCAATGAGAGGTATCTATAAAAAACGCTAAATTTTACGAAGAATCGATTTATTTTACTGGAATTTTTTATTAATTTTACTTGATTTTATCCGAATTTGGTATGCTATGTAATTCGAAAAAAATACACGATATTAAGTGTAATCTTAGAAACTACTCACAACCGGTATCCCGATTGATGACATCAAAATACTACAAATTAGAATAAAATATAATTAGGAGGGAAAGGTCTCTAAGATACAAGTGTCGCGTCGAAAGAAAACAGACAGTTTCATATTTTCGTGGATGCCGACTTAGAAGTTGTGTGCTCAACCGATCAAGGTTAAAAATAAACCCAAACTCGACCAAAAAGAAGCGTCACAGTAAATCGAAATATTTTTAACGCTTTCGTTGGAGAAAACCACGTAAGAAAACCAAACTATATATATTCTAATTGCACGAAAAAGGACTTCGAAAAATAGTTGTGGGAGTGGGGTTTGATTCTCTCCTCGTCGTAATAGAAACAGGCGCTTAATGAGCGGCGTCTCTAACTAATTGCTTTCCTCCGCATTAATCCTCGAAATCTTCCCTCCGCTCACTTACGTCGAGGCAATTTTAGCCTTAAGATTAAAACGTTTCCAGTTATGGTTCTATCCAACGTTTCAATCTTACACAATTGAAGGTAATCGGAAAGATAATTATTAGAGTGAATTTTCGGTGTGCAATTTTGGGACGCTAATTTTTATCACTCTCAACCGCTTGTGAAATATACTAAAATATAGTACTTACACAATCATCGCAAATGATAATATGCAATTTTGCTAGGACGAAGGAGAGCAATTACATCTAATTTCACTATTTTCTTAATCGGAAGGTCCGACACCAAAAATCGTCATCTTACACGGATACGAATGTGCCATCTGAAGATGAGGGCCTATTGTGAGACAGGGTTGGTTCGAAATTGTAACCAAGAGAAGCAGCCATACACTGGAGGGGTTCGACTCGATCATTATCCCTCATAACTGCAGTTCCGAGGAATTTATACTGTTTAATGTATTAATTTTTGAAATCCAGGATTTGAAAAATAAGACGGAAATGTAAAAAAAAATCATTACTTTAAAAGAATAATTTTATTCCATGCATCAAATACACCCACGGATCAAAATCGTATGCGTAATAACTTCATAACGTATATGAAAAAGATTTTCTCAATTCAAAACCCTAATAAATCGCAATCGCAGTTAGTACAAAAGAAATAGATGTAAAATAAATCATTGCCAAGTCGGAACTGTTGTATTCCTTTAAACCGAACGATTTTTTGTAATAAACGAAAGAGAAAAGTACTCCCAGACTGAGGTTCTTCTGAAAGATAATATAATTTTAAAAATGTTCAAATATTCCATTTCCATATCACACATCTTGTCTATATTAATTGAAGTGCTTCGGGATGGAGGAAGAAACGGGAGGAAATTGCTGGAATATAATAAAAACATATATGTATTTCACCCAAAATATATTTCAATTTTTAGCGCGGGTTTTTTAAAATCTATATTACATTCTTGTTTTTCTAATCAACAACGATAGCTTGTAAAGGGATCGTATTTATCGCGTGAGAAAATAGCCTCACGCCAGGTAGCATTTAATTCCAAACTTTTTCGATTCAAAGATTCGAAGTTTTCAACAGCAATTCACGGCTGTCACACTGTCTGGACAATCGGAACGCAATATAGCTGATCACGGAATTTTGGGATTGCACGTTGAGCTGGATCTCAGGAATGGAATCCTTAGTCCGGATCATAGTCGTATCCCGGAAGAGACACCCTCTAACCCCTGCCAACCGATCCCTAAAAGAGTTCCTAGAAAACTTAATACTATTTTTTAGCCGAAGCGAAAAACTAAGGATAAGGAAGCCTTTATGAAAGACTCCACAGGAGCCAATGGCCAAGAGCCAGATGGGGAGAGTCGAAAAAGAGGAATACATGGGCAGCAGACGATGAAGCCGTTAAAAAAAGATACTGCTGTAAATCTGTCGCTCAGATGGAAGGAGCTCCCGAAGGAGAGAATAAACAGGGCAGCGACTGACAAAACAATTCGCGGGGAATGGATGCTTCCAAATGTACTCGGGGATGCAAGGGTGCCAAAACGACACCTTGAAGAGCACCTCGCATTTCTTTTAAGCGCGACAGAATCCGAGTAACGGTGTGGTTGCCTTTTCTGGATCGAGATGTTAAAAAGTGAAGAGCTTCTTCAAGGAGGCGAACCGTTAGACTCGGCGGAACTTACCAAACGGGAAGAAACTTAAAAAGGTTTTCAATATTCACGAGATGATCTACCAATCGTGATTACGGGTCTCAGCCTTAAATTTACGATTCGAACGGCTGCTGCCAAAGCTATACAGCTTACCAATTTAGTGAATGAAAAGGTGCTATCTAATTTTACAACGTCCAATCAATCTGATTAAATTTATCCAATCTACTACGTATAATATCACTAATATCAGTTACGTGACCGAATTCTTTTAGCTTCGAGAATGTGCGAATAATTTGCATTAGAATCATACCTTAAATAAGAAAATTCGTCTTGAACCATTGAAAAATAATATAGACGTTATTCCTAGAGAATAGGGTTACTAGGTATTTTTCGTATTTTGATTCTCCAGAGCAAATTGGAAGTCTGCTATTTACCAAGTGTGTATGTTACACCCCAAACGTGTAATTGCCCATTTCATGAAATTACACGTTTACACGTTTATTACTCGTTTTACATTACACGTTTACGCGTTTGGCGTGTAACATATACATAGCCATCGAGATCCATCGCAGAAGAAAAATAAAGATGATTTTCAGTCATTATTAAAAAAAAATAAGTTTAAATACTTCAGACTCTTTAAAATCCGCCCAGTTTAGGAAATAATCTGTTAATGGAAAGAAATATTCAAAAACATTCGTTTGAAGCAACTCGAGCGTAATATATTGCATCTGATAACAGTTTTGCAATTTCTGTTTTCTCTTAAGATAAAAATCAAGGATGCATGTTGCGCTATCTTGCACAGGAGGTGATGAAAGAATATCATTAAGAACCAACGAAGCGATTACGTCTTCGGATGGTTCACGTAATTTAAAAGAATTTCGAAAATTTTCGCTGAATGCTCCAAGCCAGGAGTTGTAACATTCACAAGAGGCAAAAACGATGAGAATCTACCATGACGATTACAGCTGTAGATGTTTTTGTTTGTTAATTTCTTCGATGTCTGTAACTTCCATTAAAAGCCTGCATGCGAATCTTACCTTTGGGATTTTCATATCCTTTAAGTCTTTCGGAAAATTTAATAAGAAATAATAGCGGAACAAAACCGAGAGAAAAACTACGAGAAGAAATGTATAAATTCTTTCTTTAGAACCAAATACAGATTTTGAGTTCAAATCCTGTAAACTTTCGAATTTAATCGAATCTTCTTAAAAGTTTGCGATTGTTGGAATACCGATTCCGCTGCATGCATAAAAGAATTTACAATATGTTTACCGGTTTATTACTCAGGTAAATAATTAATCGGTATCCTCTCTCGCAAATTAATGTCAAGAACTAAATAAACCCACTTTGATCTTACCCTGTCAACCCATCTCTTCTTCTCAATGCGATCATCATTTGTGACCTTGCGTTAATGCTAAAAGTGCAGGAAGTTCCAACCCGCTTTCGTTGACCACTCTTCTAAATCAGGGATTGGGATTTTTTTATCAACTCTTCAGAAGATCGGCTATTTCCTTCCTGAAAGGTTTACTCTGAGAAAAGACAAACTAATGTGCTCTCTTTATTCAGCTCATACAATTTAGCTCTCATATTTTTTGTAAACTTTCATATGTCAGACGTTCTTCCATTAAAATTTTTAGTTACGGATTTTATCTCTTAATCTTTTTTATATAGGCCACCAACCAATTCTTCTGATTATACTGATTCGGTGAAATTTCCCAACCGGGATTCCAGATATAGCGCGTAGGCCTTTGGTAAAAGCGGACCTTGGTTCGATTCCTGGTGGGAGCAAATGTGCGAACTGTCGAAGCACTTTTAAAAATACTACTAATACTAATTTCACTGTCGTAAAACAGAAGTATCTTATTCCAGGAAAAAAATTGCCGTCGAAAAACGTAAGGAAAGGTGTATGTACACTCCTGGCCAAAATTAACGCAGCACCTCCCTAGCGATCCTTACGGCCGGTGCTGCGTTAATTTTGGCCAGGAGTGTACGTATTGCATAAATGGAAGGTTAAGGAAAATAATTATTTAATTCTACTTCAACCACAGAAAAAATGCAAGAACTATTTTATTTTCTGCACCTATGAGGATACATTTATAAGAGTCGAACTTTTTTTCATTGAAAATGAAATTAACACCTTTTAAGAATTTTTATTGAAGTTAAATTTATTTTTGACATAAACGCAAAATCTCTCTCCCTCTCTCACAATCATCACACGGTGTCTATGATAGGGAGTGTCGTTTCTTCCACAAGCTGTAAATACTTCGGAGAGAGCGGTGACTGTTTCAAAAGAGTGTTCACAATGCCTTCAAGTGTAAGATTAAGGTCGACCCCAACGTCTTGATCTCTTTGTTCGTGGAATACTATCCTAAAGAAGTGCGTCCGTTTGATTAAAAAAATCACATTCCGTCATCCTCTTTATTTCCTAGAAATCGAACATCTTCGCATAGGGTCGGTTAAGATACCTCTGAATTTCAAACGTGCATAGAACAGTAGTATACGAAATTGTCAGCAATTTCGAGGGAAATGACTGCTGTCAGCTTCTTCAGGTAAAGCGGCTCTTCACGAGAAGAGGTCTTCTCCGCTGGCAGAGTCGGCGGTATGTCATCATCTCCATTGATGGCTGCTTACGCCGTAGATTCTCCACCATTCGAATTTCCCCCACTCCATCTGAGCTCAAAACGTTCGTCTAAAGATTAGTAGTGCCACGGGTTAACCATTTCTCTTTTGAGGGCCACCGGTAGCACTAATCTGCGTTTGAAACCGTGAGTTGAGTTTGAGCCTCGTATGTTACAATGTAACATTGTTACACTTATCCATTTAGTCCAATATCGAAACATTGCTTAGGAAAACGAATTTAATTACCAAATAAACTTAAAGAGAGTAAAATCTAAGTTCTCTGGCCTTACTTCGTGGAACGACGTTTAGAAATGATAAAAAACACTTTGTAATTTCCTCAATAAAAAATTATTCTGGAAATTACAGTGTTTTTTTATAATTTCTTAAAGATAATAGTTTCGACATTTTGCAGTTGACAAAGCAATCAACTCGTATAATTAAAATATTTATATAATTAAGTTTTTTACAAAACTGATGTGAGGCAATGCCATTCATTGCAGTTAACTGAAATTGCATATGAGTATTGGATGTCATAGGGGAAGGTGGGGAAAGACGGGGTGCTTAACAAAAAACCCTTTGTGAATAAATGAAAAAAGCATACATAAATCTGAAAAATGTGTCTTTATTTGCACAGTACCATAAAGAACATATGCAATTAAAATCAATATTTTATTTTCTTTAATTTAACAAAATATGAATTTTTAAGTTATGTAACTAAAAAACTTCATCTTGCCCCACCAGATCAAAAGATTTGCACTTTAAATTTCACTCATTTCAAGTAAAGTAAAATTTCAAAATGGCTGTTATGCTCAGGATCGTTTTTTCATATCCCCCTACAACTAGTCTCTTTTTTCTGCAAGATCGAAGCACCTCCTGAATCGTAAACACCTTCCCCTACTATTGAAACGAACTGTCAATTTACAGATGGTAGAATCCGTACTTGGATTAAACGGAATTGAATTTTCCATGAACAACGAAACAGAAACAGAGAAATGAGGTCTTCTGCTAATGTTGTTATAATGCCTAAATTGATATCAGTTCAGACTTGCTTACAATATCGATGTTTTGGATTTCCACGTTAGAACGAGACGGATATGTGGATGAACAAGGAAAAATGTGTAGGAACGACATATCACGTAAGTCGATTATACATCATTCTTCTAATGGGCACGTTTTTGATGAACTATTCTCACTTCGTGTTCGGAAATGAGCAATAAAATATCAACTATCAATAAATAATCGATTGACACTTGTTTTGCCCATTCATGTTCGGGAATTTCATTTTTATTTTAGAATATTTAACTTTTGCAACCTCACGACGCTTTTCGTGTCGTAAAGGAGATCTCCAGCGATAAATAGGTGAGAAACAATTTCCCGCGCTAATTCGAAACGTGCCACTCTCATTTGTCAACCCGAGCCCCACTGAATTTAAATTCTCCGCTATTAAGTTCCATCGGGACGATGTTTCGTTTCATTTCGGTAGTACCCGAGGGCACTAAAATATCCTCCTTTCTCGTCCACTCCTTGATTATCTCGGTTGGGATGCGAAAACTTGTTCGCATGTAAATCCATTCGCCCGTGTCGAGGACGTACGAATTTTGCGGGAAATCGCAGTCTGACAAATATAAGAGCGAGTCGATAAGTCCCTCTGGAAATCTGCAGAAGGTAGTTTCGTGGGATCTCGGGAAATAAGCAGCGCTCGCATTATTGAAATGTCTTCGTATCTCCTCTTTGGATGTCCTCGGGGAGTCGAAAGCGCCTTGTGAGGACGCTGCATGTACGCGAAAGCCATTTTCATGGCTCGAATATTAATGTCGTGGATTTTATCCCGAGCGAGTTCCGTTTCCGGGTAAGGAAATTGAGTAAATCAAATCAAGGAGTTCCGTTGGGTGAGATTGATATTAAAGCCTTTCCTTCAATTTAATTTTCAGTGATAAGTTCCACTAATTATGTTAATTTGATCGAAGAGTGGCTAGGAGAAGAAGGAAAGGCGGACTTCTGGGTGTAGGAAAACCTTTGAAAAAAATAAAACTGTGGTTTCCAAAGCAGGAAATCACTAGAAAGTTGATATAAAAATTTAAGTAGGCACACTGATAGGGAAATGGGCTGTTCGTTTTGAACTTTGGTTGTGTTATCCACTGTCGGTTATATTCCGTATTCGACGTAGTAAGTAATAACTTTTAAGGTAAATCAGTGCAATAATGTAGAGTAACAAGATATAGAAACATGTAATAATATAGAGTAGAAAGATAGTATTACTGAAAAAACATTTATGGAATACTTGATTAAGGTTATACATTTTTTACCCTCTATTTACCACACCCTGGACATGCTTTCCGTTCCCATAATGGATAAAGGTACACCAGAATGGGATACTCTGCTATGAAGTACTTAATTTTAATTTGGAATGTTTTCCCTCATCGTAACCATCCTAATATACTTTTTGTCATTACACGTTTTTTTCGAAATTGGAGAATAATTACGTTGCTTTTGGGAAGGATCTTATGAAAGATGGTAATAATCACTTTTAAGAAAAAGGAATCGTTCAGAAATCGTTATGCAACATCCTCAATTACGAAGAGCTAAGTGTTCCCTTCTTGCTACTGAGCATCGCCATAAATTTCAATTGTATGCATAAATGGGTGTAACATAAAATTAAAGTATAAAGAATTTGGTCAAGTTCTTCCATTGTCCATGGTTCCATTTTCTCGTGGTTTGATATCGAGTACGCTGATTAGCTCCTTAGATATCAAATCTTCTTTAAAAAAAAGCTTAAAAATGATTTGCTAATGTCGTAGTTTTGATTTAATTCCAATGAAATCCAACCGAATCTCCTTTTCAAGTCGTTACTCGATACCAATAAGGGGCGAAATGGCTAACGCGACAGCAATATAACAGAAAAATGATTAAATTGTGCCCAAAATTATCGGAAGACAGTACCAAAAGAAACTACTGCGGTAGAATACGAAATCAGCGAAGTATCAGAAGTTTTATCGTTGATTTCGAAACTCAAGAAAATTTTATGGCTGAAATGACGTGAATTCCCTTCGGGAACATGTAGAGGATTTGATATATATCCGAGATTCATGCATCACGATTGGGGTTTGTGCAGATAACCGTACTGGAGGTAAGGAAACATGCAACCAAGAGGCATTGCGTGATATAACACGGTAAAAGACTGTCGAATTCTCAACCCTTCCCCTCTTTGCGAGTTATTGATGCCGCCCGTAGGCTGCTGTATCGCGGTAAAGGGAAAAGCGGTTTATTTCTCCATTTTCTCGGGGTTTGATATCGAGTGCGCCGATTAGCTCCTTAGATATCAAATCTTCTTTTAAAAAAGGAAGCGGGACTTGGTGCAGGAGTGGAAAATTTTGGAGGTCTCCCAAGGCATGACGAAATAACCGTTGGATATACTGATTCGATGAATTATTGTGGCTTATTTTCTTTGCGGACTTATCTGCAGGGATTTATAGTATTTTAAACATTTTTTTGCCATCAGATGAAGAGAAATCGTGCTGTCCAGGAATTTATTTTTATGTTACCAATGTTTTTAGTAATAATTTCTCTCATAATTTTGTTCTTTTTTCCCTACAAAATTTAAATATAAGAATTTAAATATTTAATGATATTTGAGTTTAGGTGGAAGATACGCCAACTTGGTAACCTCGCCTTAGTAAAGAATCAATTCCTTTATTCGTAATATATTTTCCGCGTGTTTTTATTTATTTATGTACTAACTTTTATCCTCCGTTGGATACATAGTCTGGTGGAAACTTTATGACTATTTACATTTAAGAATATCTATTCTCGTACATTTACTATAAAAATTAATTTAAGAATAAAAATAAGTTGTATATGTTTTAAAGGGTAGAATAATTGATCCAAGAATTATCGGTATAATAATTAATAGTTTTGACAATCATTACCTTCGCCATTTTCAATTGTATCATCATATATATTGCAAAACGTTATTTGTTGGAATTTCATATTAAACATTTTTAATGTAGAGGAGGTTAATAGATTTAACTTGTATAAATTTCGTACTCTATTTGTGGAATTTGTACAAGTTGTATCTTTTGACTTTGCCATTAAAAGGTTTTTGTATAATCATAATTATGTACGTCGTGGATCATGCTAGACTTTTAATTTTATAATTAATCTCCGAACAAATTCAGTTTTCAATCTTACTCAAGCATAGGAAATTTTCGAAAATAATAGTTCAGTCCTGCTTGGTTCAGACATGATACGCTCCTTAAAATAAAATGATTGAGAAGTATGAGAATTATCACATTCTCTATTACGTTGTTCTGGTAAGATACGATTGCGTGGTGGAACCGGAAGTGGTTTTACCCTGAACTCGGCTCCTAAATCTGGTCCAAGCCGCAAGATCGAGATAAAGCGGCCAGTTGAACGCATTTGGACACGTAACTTTGATAAACGCATCCTCGTCAGAGGTTTCTTTCGCTTTACATAACGGAAGGTCGCCGAAGGGCCGCTGTTGCCGGAGGGTCAAAGTGCGAATTTGGGCACGCAATCCAGTCAACGACCTCACGCGGTGACGAAAGTTGCGTGTGCAGGAAGTTACGACAACAGGTAACTCACTCATTGATTGGACGCAGAGGTGGACGATGCAGTGGCGGCTCGAGGAATTAGTGGAGATACCGTTGTGTGGTATTTTGGTGCCCTCGGGGGGGACTCGCCGTGTCCGCATTATGGTGCTTCATGCGGTCACAACCTCTCCCATCACGGTCGCGTGATTTTTTTATCCTCCTGTTGGGAGATTTGTCACGGAATTACGCGGAGAACAGATAGCGAACCCATCTTAAAAGAAAAGCAACTCATAAATTCTATAATATATATTTCACTGGTTTTGTCCACGTGTTCGTCAGGCTGACGAAACCGATCGACTGAAATATATCCAAGGAAAGGTACACTCCTGGCCAAAATTAACGCAGCACCTCCCTAGCGATCCTTACGGCTGGTGCTGCGTTAATTTTGGCTAGGACTATACATAAGGGCTTGGGGCTAAGGGCACTCAGGAAAAATCCCAAGGAAAAACGGAAAAGAGAAATTGTGGAGGTCATGAAGTGTTTTTCTTTTAAGATGGTTTCCATAAAATTTCCACCAAACATCCACCAAGTTAGGATAGACCACATTAATGTTTTATGCACGATGAAAATGAAAGAGAAAAAGACTGCCGTAGCCGGGGATCGAACCCGGGTCTCCCAGTTGTCGGTAGGTTGCTCTAACCACTAAGCTACCACGACAGCAATTGGGAGACCCGGGTTCGATCCCCGGCTACGGCAGACTTTTTCTCTTTCCTTTCCATCGCTTACATTAATAAAGCATGTGCTGCCATGCGAATTTTCTACGGTTATCCACATTAATGTTGTTTATATAAGTGAGCCCATGTATAAAATTCTGAAGTTGAATTTGGAGATTGAATATAAAGACGTAAGCGTTGCAGGTGTGTGGATAATGAACGAGTGTGGACCGAAAGAACGTGTGCGTGACTAAAACGAAAGGGGTTTTCAACGTTGGCTTGAACACAAGGATTAACCGTGGGCGAGGAAGCTTTAAGTCACCTGCTACGGTTTTGGGCGTTCACTTTAGACTTTTGCTATTTTTCTGGTACAAATGCACGCATATAAGTTATTTCTTTTTCCAGTGTCCTGTGTTAAGTCAAATGTAAATTAATATGAAATATTCCGCTTAGAACCTCACCTAGCGATTAAACCCGTTTTCCTTCGAATAATTACGATGCTGAAATATTTGATTGAAGCTGATCCATCGCTCTATTGCTGCCTAATGGTTTCATAATCACCATACGCATGCCATGGCTTACTATAAGTCCCGTTTTTCCGGTATACTCCCGCTTCCTTTCCCGCCCATAAGTATTTTGTTCCGTTAAAGCATTCGCAAAAAATTGTAATATTTTTCACAATGTTCAATAGCTAAGTACAGACAATATTTTCGACTACAGTTCAACTTTAAAAGAGTTCGTTTTTACGGTAGAATCAGGATCTAAAATATAGTGTAACGTTTCCGTTGTGAGTTTTATTATCGCCATGGTTGTTTACTTTTGTGGAAGCTCTGATTTAGTTTGCGGTTAAAAACTCATGCTTGCAATAGAGACGAAAGTTTGCCTTAAAATATTAATCCCACGCGCTTTATACTCCATTTACGCGTTGGAACTTAGGATACATTATATTTGGTTGAGTAAAATTTCCCCCTAACAAAATTAACGCAGTATTAATATAAACTATCGATTCGGCCGAGATGTTGTGGAAGATCGTCAGACAAGAATCTGTGTTCAGCAGTATTAATAATTAATATCCAAATTTAAATCTAATTTAATCCCGTTTTACTGATGGGAAATGTCCCTCTTTCCGCTTTATGGGATAAGGTGAGCCACCAGACATAATGGTCTTTTATGTGGCCGAATGGTGCGTACGACCTTGCGATGACTAAAGCCTTCCCCGGTCTGAACGGCTGCATCGGAATGACTCAATGATTACATAAACCGGTATTTGTGGAGGATGTGAAAGGCTCAATGATCGAGGAAAGGATCATCGATTGTGGTGAATGAGATGGGCGCAGCTGTGAAGTGGAATCGAGTGTTTGAGAGGAGATGCGTGAATGTGCCCGAAACGAATTAAATACACGAGTGTAGGGGGAAATGTTTCGGAGGACGACGCAAATGACGTGCTTTCGGGAAAGAGAATGTCGGGGGTGATACGTCTGTATGTATTACGAAATAATAGATTGCATTTTAAAAAACCTATTGACTTTTAAAATTATCTGAAATGATTTGAGAACATTAATATTTGTCTTTTAACGAGAGAATGTAATTAAATGTATTGACCTGACCTGTTTGAAAACATTCAGAAGCCACTCGGCGACAAAATTCCGTGATTCATTAGGAAACCTTTGCTGAATTTTGAGTTCTACTTAAACTTCAGATTAGCATAATCCACAGATATCGAAAGAAAGAATCCTTCCCTGTCGTATTTTGATTTATTATTGGTGATTAAGATTGATTTCTGTTTTAAGCTGTGCCTTAGTCGTCAGCATCATCAAACGTCCCAAAAAATATAATAGTTATGGTCACTCTTTAAATTGTAGCTGCCGGTATAATACGTAACAGGAGTATTTAATCTGTCGCATCCAATGTGCTAGAAGGCGAAAACGCGTGTAACGTTTATTGATATCGTTCGAAAAATGAGGCTTACTATTTTAAATAAAATGACAAGGATGGATTATTAATGTCTGCAGACTTACTGAGGCTTCCTGGTGGTGGGGTTTTCTCTTCAAAAGTGTGCGTTACCGCTGCATATGCCGCTATTTGATTTCCAATAGTGCTACAAAATCCTTGGATGGATTTACTTCCGTTGAACCTCGTTTGCATGGAAATGCTCGAGAGCGGTACATTCCGCTGTCCACTCACGAGCTCGTTCACTCCCTGACAGCTGACTGTTCTCGTCCTGACAGTAAATCGCAGCTCTATGTGCATCATCGATATTGAGTGTTAAGAATACTGGGGATAGTATTTACTCTCAGATAGACTGCCATATTTATTGGTTAGTAGATCCGATTCGTTTAGTAGCGTTGCTATAAACGAAAATATTCATGTATGTAATGACAAACGTATGTTTCCATAATGGAACATTATTTCCATTATGAAACGTATTTGATATTAGGAATCTCGAGATTAATGGAAGAAAGGTATTTGTAAACGAAATAAACGTGGTGTAAACTTGAAAGAGCCATATTAATTACTACCTATCTACACATACAAAGAGCTAGACATACTACCTAATAAAGATTTTAAATTTTCGTATGAATATAAATTTATTATTTTTCAATAATTATGTCAATGAGTTCGTAAGAGAGGATACTAGGATTTACTCCATTTTTGATTTAAATTAATTTTTTTATTTACATTTATTTTTTATTTATCTCATCAGAATTACTTTTTAGTTTTCGTCTCACGTAATGAATTTCGATGCTAAGTATCGTGCGAAAGAAATTTCTCAAATCATAAAAATGAAAGCTCTTAGTATATTCCTCTTATATCTCTCCGGCAAGGCGAATAATCTTTAGTTGCTCAACTTGCGCCGTATTCCAGAACGATGTAGCCGTAAAAACTCTCCGAAATTCCGTCAGCATGGAGAAATTTCAATTTCGGATCGTGAAAAAAGAAGACATTCCCCCTAAGTTTTCGCTCTTCCGAGAATATAGGGAAAGTTGGATGAGTTTTACATCAGCAATTTCGAGACGACAAATTTTCTCGAAGGAAGTTGATGTTTTTCCTCCCAAATTCTAGCGCGCGCAGAAAGTGAATCACGAAATCGCTTTTACTGTTTCAACGAGATATGTTGCAGAAGGATTTCGTGAAATCCATTTTCAATAGCAAGGTTATCAAACCTTATTGACTGAGAAGTGATGAGCTCATTGGAACGCGGTTGTCTTAAAATAAAATTCCCTTTTATTCGGTTGAGTATGTGCAATATTTGGATAAATATATTTATGCTGATTGTTAGGTGATCCAGAAGTTTTAATATTTAGCTCAACGGATTGGCGAGTTACTTTGTGGTGTTCCATGGTGAAGAAAATGAAAAGGGAATAGCTTTTTACGAGGAAACTAGTTCCTATCTTATTAAAAGATCACCTGGCACAACACCACACAAAAAATAGAAATTAAAAGAACGACATTTTTCGTTCGTTTTTTTGATTTTTAAATTATTTTTGTGTGTTTTTTTGCTAATTGATTTTATAATAAAAAAAGGAACCAGTTTCCTTCGTATTTTCTGTGTCGATGATTCCAAAGTTTCTGTGATAAAAATTCACGATATGATCGCAAATAAGATGTCAGATCATTGGTGAAATGGATTTGAATACTTTTTATTTACTTTTACCTGGCAATTCGACTTTCTCGCCAGGTGACAACACTCGAAAAGATTCTAGCAAAATTATTTTTTTAAGTTTGCCCGACATTTGCCCAAAGACGGGAGGGAATCCCGCTAGCAGTACATTAAAAATAAATAAATGAGCCATTATATAAAACTTTTGCATCGATCACATTCTTCTGGAAGTTTTCATGGAGTTAGTATGTACACTCCTGGCACCTCTCTAGCGATCCTTACGGCCGGTGCTGCGTTAATTTTGGCCAGGACTGTACATTAAAATAGATTAGTCGATCCAAAAGTATTATATACAAAACCGAAATTGCCATAAAATCCAAATTAACGCAAGAAATAAGATCAAATATAATATTTATATATTTTGTTTACAAATTTCACCGCAGTGAGACAAATATCTGGGGGCAGCTAATCACATAACATACAAAATATAATTAATATCAAAATAATAATAAGTAATTGACATTTATAAATATATTAAACAATAAGCGAGTAAACTGTACATATCACAATGATTTAATTGATAAATCACACCTTTTGAACAACAAAAATTAAACAGAAATAATTTAAAATATGAGTATATCAACCCATGCATATCCCCATGCATAATGGGTTTGAGACTTTGTGCTTCTTGTTCTCGGTATCTACATTGTCCAAACATTCTAAAGACTTAGCGTTGATTAATATTTTCGACTTCTTCGCATCCCCGTTCCATTTCCTAAAAAAGCGTGTCTCCTGTTAACGTTTAATTCCATTCGCACCTTCATTTGAGCCGTCATCTTGAGGTCCCAACTTCCTCTTAGCGATAAGCATCTTTCCGCCTTGTGTTTCTCACTTCCGCCTCTGAAAGTAACTGTTTTTTTTAGGATGAGAACATGATTTTATGAATCTATTGTTGGAATTTTAACTGAAATTATCCTCTCGCTTCCACTCGACTTGTAACTTTTCTTTCGGAGGATAATCGATTATGTACTGATGTATTTTTTTATCTGTAATATTGTTCAGTGGCAGTTTGAAGATATCCGTATCGGCGACAGTCGATTCGGCGAAAGGATTGCTTGTCGAAATGTGTGCTATTGATGAATCAGAACTACTTTACACTTATTAAGGAAATGCTTTTTTCCTGATTTAAAAGTACAGTGGTACCTTGGTTAACGACGCTAATCCGTTCCAGAATAATCGTCGTTAAGCAAAACCGTCGTTATCCAAGGCGCGATTTTCCACAGGTATAATAATGGTAATGGGTTACCGTATTTCCTGGCGTCGAGGACGCACCCCAGTTATTGGAATCAAAACTTATAATATTTACCGATTTAACTCCGGTGAGACAACATGTGCCTATGTGAATTAGCTACAATTTAGCATTGAACTATTTTTAATATTCTCCGCTAGCTCCTATTCAGTATGTTTTTATGATGTAACATCGTTAATTACACCAAATATTAGTTTATAATTTAGTGATTATAAATAGACGTGCTGAAACACGTGAAAATCCGGAAAGACCAATCGACGAGGCTTCGTAAGCCAAATCCTACGTCGCGACGTAAAAATACGACCAAAAAATATCTTGGGTAACGACGCGTCGTTACCCAAGATATTTTTTGGTTACAGCAACTCGTCGTTAACCAAGTCCGTCGTTAACCAAGTTACCACTGTATATGGAAATATCCATCGATTGAATTTAGTGCGTACCCTCCTGCTAAACTGCTCCCATAGTGATCTTGTTGCTCTCAATTTTCGTGTTATCCATTTTGCAACCATGGAATTCGAAACACTAAATTTCTTGTTCCGAATCCGAGAAAGCAAATCTTTTAGCATCTTATATAATTCGGAATGTCGCGCTGAGTTGTCTTTGTCGAATAGACCGTCGCTAAGTTGTCCTGTCGCCGAAATAAATTGGCTAGTCAATGTATAGTATATCGATGTATAGTAGAGCCATAGAAAATATGTGACCATTTTTAAATGTGAAATGAGTGTGTGTTCGGTTTCAAGAATTAATCAGCTAGTGAACGAATTCGATGATTAAGATGCTGAAGAATAGTTAACTTTCACTTCTTGGACTATAAATTCTGTGTATTAAATTTGGATTTTCTTCTCCAGATGATAATTCGCAAGTATACTCCTATTGTTTGGTCGTACATTTAAACAGTTTCCTTAGAGACCTTTGTATCTCTCATCCCGAGGATTTCGCATCCTTTCGATAGTACTATCGGATGTGGCGGAGGACGAATCTGCATCCCGTGACGTAATTGTCCCAAAAGAAGACTCCGAGTAAGTCGCATCCGGTGAGTAATCAATCTGAAATTGTATAGAGATGGAGGTCATCGATTCTATTCCGTAGGGCACAAAGAATGCGTTGTTCGCGCAATATTCGGACAGTGGTCAAGCAAACTTTGGGGGACTCCGTATTTCAGAGAAACGCACGCAATCCGAGGAACTTTCTCTTTGCAAAATCGGGACCCAAAGACTTTGCCTCCGATGAAAACCGGCGAATCGTAACTTTTCTCACCTGTGCTTAAATTTATGTGAATGTGATGAGCCACCTCTCGGAGAAGGTTGTCGTCTATGGTTATCAATGCGGAGATTGGTTTGGTGTGTCTTTCCGAGACTTACGTTTCATTCGCCACGTGTCCTCGTGATTCCTTAATTAGCACCCGTGATTCTTCACTTTAACCATCACCTGTTTCTCGTACCTAGAACATCCTCAACCGTCCGTTCTTTCCAGTACCTTCTTCGGAAGTTTCACTGCCAACTACTAAGGAAATACTGTGTTAGTTTCGATGTTTGAATATCTACTCGGAAAGTGGGAGACCTGGGCTCGGGTTCCAGTCATTTTGCTATTTTGCACTTCTATTTCTTTTTGGGTTTTAAACCGTACGGCTTCATTTGCAAAGGTATTTCCTTCCCTACGTGGCTCATTGTGTTCCTAAGTAAGTTTAACTAAGTCCTTTTATTTTTATTATGACTAATATTTATTATTATTACCGCTTTAAATAACTTCTCACCCAATTTGTAACGGATACTTTATATTTTTGAGCAACCATGAATCGAATGGGAAGAGTTATTCTTTATCCCGGTATTATTAAAACGTAGTTTAATTGCAATCTTCACTTTAAGTCTATCAAACCTCATTGCAATCACTAGTTAAAGCTTCATTGGTATTTATACCGATGATCAACGGAATTACCTGATTGAATTTCAAATCATTAAATTATCTTTATTTAGTATTAATTATCTTTGCTCATTCTGTTATCTTTATTTTCCCCATTCTTCTGTAACACTTCATCCAAATTCTTTCTTATGTTTTCTTGTATTCTATTATAATGTCTTTGGTGCTGTTATGGTCAATGTTTTAGATTCACTAAAGGAATCCCTTCACATGCAGGAGATTAGATGCTGTTTTCCTAAATCGTATTTATATTTTCGTATCGTTTCGTATATCCAAGCTAGGATTATTTGCCGACCGTAGTTGTTATCTTTCGGTTAAAATACAGTTGTCGCTTTCACTTTTCCGTTTACTATTTTCCCCTTCGCCACCACTAACACAGGTTATCTTGATACCTAAATAAGAGAAGTCAGATGTTAAAAAAACGATTATCGGTGAAAGGGAAACCGCTCCGGAGTAGAGTGCTGTTTCATGTGGAAACCCCTTCCTCATAAAATTAAATATAGGAAAAATAAGCCATTTATATGCATTTATTCGAAAAGAGGTACTTTAAAAGGAAACATATCAGACTATCGAAGTAGCCTTTTTCTTAGGAAGAGAAAAAAAGAAGTTCCGAATATATTTTGAATAAAATTTCCCATTCTTCTCATCAGTTTCATGGAGCAAAATGTAAAAGTTTTTATGTATTTCTTCTCATAATTAAGTATTATAAATAATTATATGGACCAAATCATTCACGGAATAAGCCATAACTATCATTATTAACTGACATTATTTATTTATTTATTTATTAACAAGCATCAACATACAGCACGAAGCCAATTACTGCCGATGATTAACAATAATAATAATGAACAAAATAAGAATAAAATCGTAAAAAATCAGCAAATTAAACATATAATAAAATAACAAATGAATATGCGCATACAAACAAATAAAAAATCATAGAAAAATTGTATTTTTCCACGTCAAACTCGTGGAATCATATTCTGAATAGATTTCGGAGATAAGAAGAAAGGATCGAAAAAAGCATTGGAGGAAAGAGAGTTGAAAATTGAAGGAATGCGAAAGAAGAGTGATCGTTTTACTATTGATAGACGAGGAGTAATCAAAGAGAAGGTATCGGATAGGCGTGCTGTTCTTGAGGGAACTCGGAAAGAGAAAAGAGATTAATAATTAAGTATTATTTATTAGGAAGAGCTTGAGTCAGTCGGTGATCGTCAGTTTCCATATCATATAACAGCTACTTCTTCTGCAATTAAACCGATATCTTCAATTTTTAGTGACCAATAACGTGAATAATAATACAGGACAAGTTACTTGGAATACATTATAAAAGGATAGCAAAATGAAGAACAAATTGAAAGGAGCATTAACTCACGAGTTGTAGCCCTTTTTCTTTCTTCATTAACTACCCCTTTTATCTTCTGAATTCATAGATGGTACTTTTTTCTTCCATGTCGATTCGTAATTATTAATCAGTCATCATTAATTAACCTAGAGTTTTATCTTTCACGATCAGGTTTGCAGTTCTAATTCTAGGACCCAAGGAAGGTTTTCAAGGAGTTTCTTTTGATAAGAATGGTGAACTTGTTTGGGTTTAAATGGTAGGCAAAGGGTCACTTTCCATCAATATTGTATCAGAAATTACGTCCAGAAAGAGCTATTTATTAAATATCTGTAATGCGGATGAAACTTGGAAGACACAAAAATCACGTGTTTATTATGACTCGTATTTATCTTAAGGTTCAACCAGTCTTTATTTGATGACTTTACGAAAAGATTTATTATATTATATTTCAGCGGAAAAGCCAATTTTAAATCAAGAGTGGTCGATTAATTAATGCTGTTTCGTCTTTTGTTTAAGTAGTATTTCGTAATTCCATATCTCATAATGTCTTCAGTGCTGTTATTATTGTTATGAAATTATTGGGCTGCAGAAAATGTCAATTTATATTTTCCAATTCCACCCTTCTAAAAGTAAAGAACTACAATTTATGAATTCAGATCATAACCTCTGAAGCCAAAGCGGAATACGTCTACATAAGCAGCATCTTTCAGTCGCCCAAAATATATATTGGATTTTCCGCCAATCTCAAATTCAGCTCACGTTTTTGGAATCTGTTTTCTCCGGAAAAAATATTCTCAGCCTTTTTCTCTCCACGTCTTTTAATCTCTCGGAATCAGGCGTTGGAGATCCTCAAATTGCGTTTTTACTAAGATAGAGTATCATTTAAAAGTTGAGAATAGAAGGCTTTAATGGAGAATAGGAGATCAAAATAAGATTGATATTTTATTTAAGTCAAACTACAAGAAAATATAACTGAAAAAAGTGGTCATAAGAATTACGTATCCATGTTCTGATATCTCTATAAAATGTCTACACAATTTATTAAAATGTACCCAATTTTCCTTATTTATAATTTGATAATTAGTATTGGTAATTCATCTGTAGTTTGTGCTGGCCTGTTTTAGATGGTCATGCTGGAGGGAATGAGTATCCTACTGGTTATTACACTGATGACTTTGAAAATAGGTACGAGTACATTGATACATATTGGTGCTCTATCGTTCAGTAGGTTCATGAGCCTCAATATTCTCTATTCAATGCCATTTCTTTCTTGGTGACTACCATTTATGTCATCTAACATGTTTAGCCTTTCTCTTCACTTCTGTCACTTCCTTTCTTTTCTACCCTCAATTACTTTTTTGGCAGCCCCTCTCCTCTCAAAATTTTACCTAACCATTTCCTCTGTCTATACTTAATTACTTCAATTAAAACCCTCTTCTCTCCAACCATCTATTGAGTCTCCATGTTTGTTTTTCTGTCAACCCAACTTACTTCATACATTTTACTCCATAGTCACATTTGTAATATTTCCAATGTTTTGACACTCTTTATCTTTATACCTTTATATTCATATGGTGGATGGAAGAAGAATGGACAATATACTAAGTTGTTTTATGTGGATGATTCTATAAAGAATCGATGTAACAGTTATGATTTTGATATTGATTTTAATGATTTTTAATATGCAAGGAATCTTTCTTTCTCTGTTTTTTAAATATCTAGAGGTGTTACTGTCTTGATTTATAAATAGTGATTTTCTAAATCTTATTTACATCCAATGAGAGGTCTCGGACATGATATTCCTTTTCTTTCCCTAAAGATTCCATAGCTCGCGTTCTCTTCGAGATTGCACAGACATCTTTACGGCAGCCTCACTTAATCACACATTTTTGCGATTCCTTCTTATTGACCTTTGTGGTACAAGTGGCTAACCAGAGCTAAGCTGTAGCCAATTTAGCTCGCCTGGTCTTCGAAACAAATAGCCCCTCACCACAGCTCCCACTAATCCAGGAAAGGGAGTGCAGGAATAGAATGGGCTTGAGCTGTCAATGTACGTGTACTAAGCTCCGGAAGGAAAACACTGGGGTCGAAACATGCACTTCATTGAGGAATGTCTTAATCCACGCGAAATGAGGTAAAGAGATCCGGATTTCGATGTAAATTACGTTCTTTGGCATCTACTCAAGTACTCCTCTTCCAAATAACTTATCGGCTAAGTACCAAACATCAACAATCGATGCTCACAGATCCTCTCTTTCTGGCACTACTTCGATCCTCTGTTTTCAAAGTTAACATGTGTACGTCGCAAAGGCTTCTAACCATAGCTCCTTCTGTTTTTCTTCATCTTTGTACGGAAAGAGACTTGCTAAGGCCTCTTATATTTGGGAGCTGCACCGTGATTGCTAGCGAAGAATATAAGATGCAAATTTTCATCAGCAAAAAGTAATAATAAGGTATACGCTGGAATTCACAAGGAGCTATAACGCAAAAGAATTGATGAAAACTAGATCTCGAAGCCATAAAATTTGTCCAAAAAAACTGGCATTAAGAGAGTGTTTACCGGGCACACAGATTAGGTCTCCAGCTGCTAATTACTGCTTTAATCTCATAATTATATTCATGAATTTCGTGGACGAAGCGTTCTCTAAACTAATTTTCTCTCTGCGTGGGAATTTCCGAGTACCTTATTCTATAGCCGTAGTGTTAGCTGGTCGATTGATCATAAAAATGTACGTTATTGTCGGCAATGCGTGTTATATTTATTTGTATTTTTTCCAGCTTGTTTTTCGCTTCCTTATGTGGATTTTCCCCGCAAAATTGATTCTTTTCCTTAGTAAACATACTGTTGCGATAACTTTCTCTCTTTCTGATCATCTGTCACAGCTTTATTACATCAACTGCATTAAACTGTACTTAATTCGGTGATGTATCAGGAAGTGTGGAAAAAAGCCCACTTGGGCCTGAATTCCTCAGTTAATGGTCAAACAATTCCCATGAAAACGCAGTTACTTACTCTTACATTTGGAATGGAATCTATTACGTAAATCTGTCATCGTGGATTCATCATTTACCAATATTTTTTGCAATTCGTATTTTATACTATATTTAAACCGAACGGAGTCATTTATCAATTGTATTGTGTAAGACTACATTCAGTGAAGCCAAGTCACCATTCATAACAATAGCTAAGAACCAACACTCGCAAGTTTCGAAAATGAATGCTCTTTCTCGTGCGCTAGCAGAGAACAGAAGAATTGCCGAACGTTGACAAAAGAGTGGAGTGAAATCGAAGACAATGAGTCTCTATAAATTTTGTCGGAAGAGCGGCAAAAAAGGTTTAATCTGGGAAATATTGCGCTGATGCGAGATAAAAGGTCAAAAGAAGTCGTGTGATATGAGTGGAGGAATGAGAGGCAGCGGCGAAAGAAAGGATATTGATTGAAGAAGAGGATATGAGTGGGAGAGTGGGGTTTGGATTAGCGAGGAAGCTAACAGGAAGCGAAAGAAAAGGACTTAGATGAAATTAAAGAAGAAGCCAGTTTTCGAGAGATGAAAGAAATCGCCAGAAATGTATTTTTAAGGACATGTGTGGGCGCTTTGAGCTTTGTTTTTGGAATGGAAATGTGGAATTACAGAAATGACTAAGGTCATTTATCAGTGATGTTGATATTAAGCAATTGTTCTCTTAAATGTTTATTCAAATGAATGCTTCCTTAATTGAGTCAGGTATTGGAATTATCTTTGTGTAAACATGCGTTAATTATTTTCAACCTTTTCGATTTTAATACCTCGTTTAACGTAATACAGTTCTGCACTCTATAATTGTAAACCCTTTTTTCTTCTCACAAATCTATGCATATGCATCTTTTAATGATTTTATCTTCATGGTCAAAGGAATTGTCGATTTGCTTATTAATGTTATGATTTCATTATTTGTTTTATTTAGTATCTAAAGTATATCTGACTGGGATTCTGATGTTCATACCATTACTAGCAAAAGAACTTTCAGTTCAACATGCTACGACCAAGAAAACTTCTGTTCTACTGTTTACGTTATCTGTATATTCCACATGAAAATTAATTATCTTTCATGTTGTGCTCTATCTCTCTTTTTATTTCAACCTTTCATATTCTAACCTTTAATTTTTCAACATTTCGCTGGTTTTTCACACTCCCCGTCTCTTTGTGGATGTTTTCCCGCAGTGGAAATTTCTTTTCTATGATCTAAATTCATAGTTTATGTGCTCCCCAAAAACATTCTTTCCATATGTATTTGTTTGAAAGTCTGTGGATATTAATGGTCATATTCTTGTTTTTATTTGTGTTTGTATAATACAAGTGTAGAATGGAAGGTGGTAGAAATTTTTACACGTTTACATCTTAGCTTTCGTACTCATCTTCTCTGCAAATCATCACCAAATTCAAGAAACTATTTTTCGGTGGTCCTCTCCCTTTATGTCCATTTTCATATATTGTATAGGTTATTACGCTCTTTTCCAATCTGTTTATACTTTTGTATGTACAAACCACCGTAGCCATGACTATTCGTACAGCTTATGACTCATGACTTAAGTCATTGTACATACCATGCGCGCTGACATTAGGCATTTACAATTTTGGGTCTTATTTCAGTAATTATCGTAGTTTTCAATGAAATTTCTTTTCTTTTATTTGGTAGAAGTGTTGCAACGAGGTCAAAGCTTTAGCAGACGATTTTATCCTCAGATTTAATGAAAATTTTTCGCGTTACCGCATCGCGAAAGACTGAAATACGTCAGTCGGACGAGGAAAATTGGTGGTAAGTGAAAGGCGTGGGTGTAGAGCAGACGGTGTGTATCCCGAGGGTGTTTATTAGTGGCTCTACTTACGTGACCAATGATTGAAGACGGCGTCTCCGCCCCCGCACCGTTTTTTAATCGCACATCTCCGCTCTCCCTCGGGAAATATGCCGCACACGCCTCGCCCCTAAACTCCTTACTCAATCCTCTGATAAAATTCCCTTCAGAACACCTTTTATTCTATTTTTGTCTCCCGCGTCTCTTATTTTTTCCCGCGCCTGTCGGGAGGGGAATCTTTCCTCTCCCCCATAAAACTGCTCCTCGGATGGGTGCCGAATTCCAGCCAAAGGTATCGGTCGCCGAAAAATGCCTCGCTTTTCTTTTTAAAGGGGCCAATCCATTTGGGGAAAATGAAAAGTTTGCGCGACGATGGATCCGTTGGGTGCAGGGCGGAAAAATAAGATTCCAGATCGATTTACGGCGTTTTGTCTCGGGGTTTTGAGGCGCCGGTGCTGCAGTGTATTTACGATGGTTCGGAGGTTAAAGTCCTTCTCTTGGCACGCATTTACGATTCAGTGTTTCGGTTGTTGATTTTTCCGTGGTTGAGAAGGGATTTCGGATCGGACTAAAGAAAGTTGATGGTTGCATAGATACGGGGTTATTGACAGGAAAGATAATAGAGCTCGAATGATAGAGTGGTGTTATCCTGGGATTTAGGTTGAGATGACTAGGTTGCGTAACATAGAAAAATCTTCACTGGTTCTTCGGTAATACCATCGGATGTTGTTATGTTCAGTATATTATATTTTCATTTTTTACTATTTTTACTTAACTTTAATTCAATACGTGAAGATTTTACATTATGAAAGGCCAGAATAATAATAATGATGAGAAATACTCGTAAACATTCTTATAATGAATAACGTAAAAACTATTGTACTTTTAACACAATACATAATATTTATTCCATTTATGTCTTGTCTTGTATGGATATGTCTCGTAACCTGATAATGACTGATAGGGTCAAAACCCTTGTCGGTCGTGGAATAAATTACATATTATGGTAGAAGTGCTTTTTTCGTTATTCTTTGTTATGGAGGACTACCACAAAGTCGAAGCCGGATTAGTAGATCCGTACACTTCCTGTTTGGAAAGAAAATAATTAAAAATCCGCGACGGTATATTAGTAATTTACATAATTATTTTCTTTAATTACTTTCTGTTCATGTTATCACAACTTGATGCCATTTTTTCCCTTTGCTCGGGTTAGAGACAATTTTTCTCCAGTCTTGCTCATGGCTGGGATAATTTTAAAACTATAGAGTTACGAGTGAATAGTCTCATTCAATCTCTTTCTTTAATGCTGTGGAAAATGTAATCAATTTGACTTTGTGCTTTATTTCCGTGCTCTTTTTTCTCATAAAGCATCCAATGCGGAAAACAAGGGACAGATTGCTTTCCTCATTCCGCCACTTCACCCCTCATCTTGCCTAATATTGATTCATTCTTCTTTCTTAGTGTCTGATAATTGATTCTGGTATAAGAGTCCAATCAGCCCTCGGGCGGATTACACTAAAGGTATATTATTTTACCAATATTATTATCAATAAACGGTTCCATCAATAATAATTTTAATATACTTAATTGAAATTATTACTATTCTATGTGAAGGAAGGAGATGTAGCTTACCAATTTATCAATACAATGGCTTTACTTTGGTTAACTCCTGCGACATATTATACATACATACAAGGGACTTTATCTGGCGAAGTAAAGTCTCTTGTATGTTATGTATGTATGTATAATATGTCGTAGGAATTAACTAAAGTATAGCCATTGTATTGATAAATTGGTAAGCTACATCTCCCTCTTTCGCATGGAATAGTAATAACTTCAATAAAGTAGGTATATTAAAAACTTAGGTGACTCCTGCACAATCAAATTATAGATCGTATACTCTCGGAATACTTAAATTATATTTTGTATCCAACCTGTGATATGGATGTGTTAGATACTTGGTCAAAGTCACTGATTTATGTAAAATGTCGAGTTGATCTAAAATAAATACCTTCTGCTGAAGAGTAAAAGGTCTCTAAAAGGACATTGCATAACACAATGAAGGGGACCATTTTTCTCCAAATGCTATTGATTGTGTGTCGATGATCAGATATCCCGTTCGAATTGATGTTCTTCTCCTTTTCCCCGTTTCCTCTTTCGTCCCTCAGAAGCTATTTTTCGGTCCCGTTGACATCGTATGCGAAGAAGAGAATCGTGTCATAGCTTCAATCTTTTGGATGTTGAGAAAATAGCACTCAACCGCAGCCAAAAAGGCCAAACGTCAATCAAAGTTATTCTGTTTGCTTGTCGGTTGCTTTACTTTTTCTTCTTCTTTATTTCTGTCCCTGGTGATTTTAGCAACATCGTTTTGTATAAGTATTTCCCATTGCGTCCTTCTCATTTGATGAATTGAATCATTTCCATGCAATTCGGGGAATTCTCCTCCGCTTCTTTCCACTCGTCTTACTCGTCAACAACGTTCCTCTTGGTATTCGGCTGGCTAATGGCTCATTCTATTCACATTACTCCTCCACACTTCCCTATCCTTGCCAGAATCACTTGCTCCAGATGGCCATGCATCTTTTCCTACACTCCCTTCAATTCCTTCGTACGTGTTATATTTCAGGTATGTACTCATTCACCATAAACATTTTGTTTCATTCCTCCATCGATCGCTCAACATGTCCAAACCAACGTTAAATGTCTCTTTCAGAATGGTTATACAGCCTTACATCATCAGATGATGACCAGCTGATGATGTCAATGAATAGCTACAACCTAGTTGAGTTTAAGAAAGTACAAATCTGGCCAAAATTAATGTACCACCGGTCGTTAGGATCGCTAGGGAGGTGGTGCGTTAATTTTGGCCAGGACTGTACAACGTCTCTTTTCTTTTAAGCATGAAGTATTTCCATTTCCACAAACCATCGCCAATGTCTGTGAATTTTATTACGTTTTCTCCACATTCACTCATCAATCTTTACGTCTCTTCCCTTTTTTACACAGTTCGTCCCATAAACAATTCCAAATGCATTCGGTTTACTTTGAGTTTACAGCTTCCTCTAGACGCAAACAACTTTCGCTATCTCACAAAGACATTTCTGAATCCATTTTGTCTTGATAGAACAGCTGCATCCATCCAGAATCCAAAGAAAGCTGTGCACCCTGGCCGTAATTCGGCGCATGAGTTAACGGAACATTTAAAAGTTGTAATGGGCATGCCTTGGTGGTTCATATTCCTTTCTGCTCTGTCTTTTCGGAGACTTTCGGTTCATTCGGGTATATCTCAAGTGCCCTTTCCCGGATGTTTTATGTCCCTGTGCTTTTCGATTCTTCAGCCGATCGCGTTTCTCACTGAATGAAGCAATTCGAGCGAACGGAGTTAACGAGACCGCACTGCCGATCATTAAGGGTACGCACATTTTAGCGCCGAAAGGGATCATTTCCGATTTCATGCGAATCGTTATGCGATTATCTCCATTGTAAACCAAAGGGGGTTCTTAGCTCCATGAAATCTCGTTCTATCATTGTGGAATGCATGGAACTTAAAAAAATATAGTTTATGCTTCTGTGGCTCTTCAAATTTCTTTTACAATCGACGAGTGGAAATGCCCGAAGATTCTCGAGAAGAAAAACAAGTCATCGAGTATATATTTGCTTTTCCGCTAAAATTTGCATATCAGAATTGAACGTCTCTGCCAAATATCTTACTGTCTTTTCTTCTTCTTTCTCTTGATTAATCGTACACATTTTAGGGTTATATGTGGCCTTTTCCAGTCTGTAGCAGCAAGTCATTGTTTTTCTCAAAAATGGAAAGACTTTCAATATCGTGCATAACATAATGTGATGCTCATGGATCCGGGAAGTAGAGACGGGTTGCCTAGATACAAATCGACTCTCTTTCTTTTCTTTATCTATGAATCATTAGAAAAGACGAAGGAGTGAATAATTATAGAGATATTGGCTATATAATAATTATTAACTAAAAAATATGGATAACCATATAATATACGCGGACGATTAAATATTTAAGCCAACACTTTGAATCCAGCACGAATTTGAAGGTGATAGTGCTATATTTAACAAATCTATGGATCATTTTCTTAGAGAAAAATAATAGTATTCATTGGATCCTCTTTCATTGATGCTCTCAAATCTGCCAAAGTAATGCGGAGTCTTTAACTAGCATCAAACTCAATACAAAATCGACCAAATTCCGCCACTACAGTTCTGGTTAAAATAACTTGCTGTGTGAATATTTAAAAAATATATCCTTCTTTTCAATTTATGATTAAAATGTATTATTTTAAATAGAACGTTATGCTATTTAATTGGTATTAATTTTATATATTATGTGAATAATTGTATACATTATTCATAATAAACCTGTTTTCTGCGTGCATTCTTAAGAGAAAATACTTCCACAATACTAGTTGAAGGCGGAGTTGTTTTAACTTTTTCCAACCGAAAACCTTATTTAATTCTATGACTAAAGTATAACATGGAATTTATTTTCTTATGATCTCCGTCCGGAATATTTTGTTCGGTAAATAATATTTTTATTCTTTAAAAGGGATCTCTGTGCGATAGAGAACCATTTCATACTCGTATTCCTGTGTAGATAAAAAACCCTGCCTAGAGTCGAACACAGAATCTGCATTTAATAATTGTATGTACCCAGCAAAGCTGAATTTCTACCTAAGACATTTAGCGAAATGCGCAATTTTAAAGTCGTGTTACTAACGGTTCCCCTATAAGCTATGATGCCCGTATTCTGCATTTTTATTTATATTATAGTTTTTTACTTTATGTATAGGTTTGCAGAATTGGGAACAATTTTGACTTTTTCGTTCAATTCTTCATGACATAATATTTGCTTGTAAAATTTAAGAGGGCATATTTTATTTATGTCTATAACAAAGTTTATTATTATAATATATTCATCTCTTAGTTATTTTTGCTTTAATGGTATTCTGTTTCGATTTTAAGCGCATCTGCTGTGATGTGTTTAAGTTTTGGCTGATTTTATCTAAGATATTTCGTGTAGTGCGTCCTCGTTGCGAGATGTCGAATCTCCTCGAGCAGAGGTTATGACATTCTCCGGGAAAAAACTCGGTATCAATTTCTGGGAGTCGCATCGAAATAAAAATGTCTTCTTCGGCATCAAAGTCGTCGGGTATCTCGTTACATTTCCAATTCATCCGAAACAGCCGCCTTTCCGTTATGCAGATACTTTCCGAAGCCTATCGTTCATATTTGAATCTCGGTTTTGCATTTCCCCCGCTTCCCGAAAGAGATAAATTCTAATTGTGATGCAGTTTTTTCACGCCATTTGCATATTCTTTTCGTGACCCGGAATAATCCATCTTCGTGACCCTGATGCATGATTTAGCTCGATCTCCCGATCCCCTTCCAATAGCGGTATCGCCTCCACTCGAGCCCTGAGGACGTCTGCAGCACCGATAAGACGGATAGATTTAGACCCCGCGGCTCCTTCAAAGAGGCGCTCAGCGTGTTTCGGTGCGGTCAGTTTAATTTCCCGTCGCATCCGAGGAGGGCGCTCTCCTTTAAATCCGTCTCGTTATCCCGCTCGTACGAGTGGCGTGGGATTATCGAAGAAACAGAGCCAAATCCAGCGAAAGCTCGCAGCTGTCGATCCGAGATGGCCAGATACAGCGATTGACAAGGGAAATAAACAGCGGACGTCTTCTCTCTTCTGTGACCCTCGTTTACTCCATTGCACACTCGATTTTTTTCTGCCATATGGATAGAAAGAACGGACGAATGGAATATTTTTCACTTGTCTTTTACCTAGGGGTAAAGGAAATTGCGAATCATGTTCATTTAAATTTATCTTACTTAAGAGAAATGGTAAAAACTTAGTTCATATTGGATTACTTCTGCCTTCACTTTGTGGAACTTTGTAATTTTTTATATATAAATTAATCACCATGAATACAAACTTATACGTAATCTTTTCACTCTTTTTAATTCACAAAAAGGCCGATTTCGCTATTGGAGTAGCATCCTCAAGTATAGGAATTAGGAGCACACAATATATATTACAATATAAATATATTTGTTAATAAATTTTTCTTGCCATCATCTAAAAGATTCTGAGTTGAGGAACTACTTGCTGTCGTATACGAAATTGTCATGCATACATAGCAACATTTTCTTTACAAAGCGATAGCACTATTTTAACAGTTCTGTTTCCCAATCACTCGTATTAAGACAAAAGAAATATAATAGATAATATATCTATTATCCAGACTGCCGTAAGTGGAAGACACTATTTCTAGTCCTGGTCTTAAGACAATCTTTTTTATGAGCTCTTTTCTTTAGGAATATTTCTTGACGTTGGCCCAATCGCGCAATATTATCCTTCTCCTTATGAAAGTCTCCTTCTTAGGGTTAATTAGCGGTCAAATTCGCTAGCGCTCGATAAAGATGGTGAGCATGATGAATTTAGGCAATACACCACGGTTATGTTTCCGAATGGTGCACATAGCCTTTCAATAAAAAAAGCTTCCCAATCCTGGTGTAATTCGTGGCAGAAGAGGAATACATCACTTTTTATCAATTTATTTTTTAATTGGGCTGTATACAGTTAATTCTATAAATAGAATCTATGAAACTAGAGTAAGAACTCGAACTTAGGAATTTCCGTTAAATAAAAGATTAGTTTCGGATGTGGTGATGTGATGTAAAGGATGTGTGCCATTTGACTTAGCAAATTTAATACATGTTTCCTTAGGAATATATTGTTTTTGCTGCTTTTGCATAAGATCACAGATAATACGAAGTTCTTCAGTGGCAATTTTTCCGCTCGTAATCGTTTTTACTGCAAATAAATATTTAAATCAAGGTACGCCAGAATTGGCACTCTTAGGAGATGCGATCTTTTTCGCGATTGTATTGATGAATGAGAAAGAGTCACTTATGGTGTTTCAATTTCATTCAGAATTGCTTGTTTACTGTTTCAGGAATGTGAAAGTTGAAACATTCCGAATATTCGTTACATTGCTATACTGCGATCGGCGTAAAAATTAAAAATCTATGATATCTAGTCCTAGAGTTACTGTTTTAAGAAAAGTATGATTCCGCCATCATATGTCGAATTATATTTTAAGGTTTTCTATTGTAAATACGCCCAGGAGGTCGTAATAATGTAGAATTCCATTCCGGAATAGATAGCGAACGGTTGAAGGAGAAAGAAAGAAAGTTTAATTATGGAAGCTTGTGTATCAGTTGCTGTTCGTTTTTACGTGCCTTTCCATTTGTTTGAAATTAGATATGGTTCGACCAAACAGCTCTTTCCTACTTACCTCTGCTAACGTGAATTTCCGTGTATGATTATACGGCAGCATACGAAGGGATCTGCAAGAATTCTTTTTGCAATGTTCTACTTTGTATATGTTTATTTGGAGAGAGCATTGTATAGCGAAGACATGCCGTTATCCGTTGCTTCATCAAATGGCGCTTATTTTCAGTACAAAAGGATTCGTACGCAACGCGCTCTTTTGTTTGGAGTTCTGTCAATCCAACTCCGTTTCCAGTTGGTATTAGCCCGAGAAGGTGCTTTTCCTGCTGAATGGGAACAGCTGTAACGTCGCGTTGCATTCTTTTCAATTGCGTTTCGTGTTTACATCCTACTTTGTTATTCTGCTCTCGCTCTTATCTCTTATTTACTTTCTTTGAAACGGAACGTATTCTAAAAAAAATAATAATATCATCAATGAAATCGAATTCGGATATTGTCGGTAAAAAAGGTAATCTGTAAAATAAATTAATGAAAACAATATTTAATTTAATATGGATTATCGTAATATATATCAACCATTTCTCGTATACCTATAGGTAATTCATTTCTCTTTTCATTTTTGAAGAGAAAATTGTATGTCCAATAATTATTGTTTTCGATGATTTTTAACATCTTCAGCATATAATATTGCTATTTTTTCTACAATAATTAAATTTAATATTCCTTCCAACAAATTGTTTAATTTTTTGAATGACATTGCAATTATTTGATTATATTTTAAGTCCTGGTTCGCTGCCCTAGTTATTAATTCTATCATAAATTAATGCTCTGAGTGTAGTTACTCTAACCGGTTGAATTACTCCACACTCCGTCATGGGTTAATTTTCGCTCAAATGGAATATCTTCATAATGAAGCCATTTTCGTATAGATGACGCCATTAATTTTTTGGGTCCGCAATCTCTTGGAGTGGAGGAACTCCGAAAGGCCTTTATCTGCGTCTCATTTCCAGCTGACGTAATTTTTCATTATTTTCGGAGTTCTGAGGAATACTTCAGGTTTCCAAGTGCTTTAGTAGATGATTCTGTTTTATTTTGTCTATCATTTACCGCTTTGGTGGTTTCTTCTCTGATATGCCTGTGGCTTTGTGAAGTACGCTTTCGTTTTTTCTGGAGAAAATTCATTATCCTTCTTAGTATCCGAATTGTTGCCTTATAGTGTCTTTTTTTGTAAAATAGGAGTACTTTTCATCGTTCATAATCTAAATTTACTTAATAGCATAAAATTCAACGTGCAGGTTGGTTGCTTACTAATATTAAAGATATTTATGTAAACTATATTTTATATTGATTTATTTCACCGCTAAAATTTCATTCAATATTTTTCCGGTTGATTATTTCAAAGATATATTTGGCATAGGCCCCAATGTGGCGATTTTTCCGCTAGATCTAGCGATCTTTTCCTTTATATTTTCTTACTATTGTTTTTTTCTTATCTAACTATATTTTTGTCAGCGATTTCTCACACACTATGTGGCACTATAAGCATTTCTGTATACCTTCCGCTACATACTCTTGAGCTTACGTGCTAATTTATATACCAAAGTGGCAAAGTTGATAAAAATTTTGAAATTTAATTATTAAAATTATGATCCGATATTATTGTTTTACAAACGACCAAGCCGTCATATTTCTAAAGTACTTTATTGCAAATATTTTGTTAGTTGATCGGATTTTTAGCTACTTTAGATGGTACGTTTAGCTATATAAAAAAAAATCGCATGTCTGCTTGTAATTTAGCAGTTGCGTGTTTTAAAATTTCACTGTAAGTGATAGTTTTCTCCCGCTTTAAACGCTTAAAACGATCTTTAAATTACATTTTGCTCCGATTTCCACGCTGTTACGGAATTCCATCAAACACCATTTTCTCTCCAAATTTTTTTCTCGTCTTAAAGCGTACAACCAATTTGCTCTCTTCTCGTCTCCCCTTTACCTCTGATTGAAATATTCTCGCCCATTCTATTCCCAGGATTCTTCTCCGTATTCATGTCTCAGGTATTTATAAGCTTATTTTTACTTTCTCCATATACGTAGTATAGAGAAAGTATTGTTTTCGTGAAAAAAGTTTGACTTCGAGATTTCCACGGAAATACATGTTTTGGGGTCCTTAGAACACGTTTTGGCCATTTTAGGAATGATGTCTGTGTGTGTGTGTATGTATGTGTGTGTGCGCTTGTGGGCGCTCTAACGTTAGAACTATTAGTCGTATCAATACTAAACTTCATATATAGCAATGTGGTAGGTGCTGTCAGAGTTGATTAGTTTTTGGAGTAAATCGGTTTACCGGAAGTTGAGCATGAAATTTGGTGTTGATACGACAAATAGTTTTCATGTTAGAGCGCCCACAAAGTACATAATCAGCTACTTCCGGTTTACCAGTATTTCACGAATAACTCCTAAACAATCAAAGATACAAAAATATGTTTTATACAAAAGTTGTAGTAAATTACATTTTCTAAAACCTTTATAAATAATAGTATATACCTAAATATCATATTAATGGAGATATTTTGCAAAACCGGAAATTTGCTTCGAGGAATAAAGCTCGACTTCCGGTTAACCGATTTACTCCAAAAACTAATCAACTCTGACAGCACCCACCACAGTGTTCTATATGAAGTTTGGTATTGATACGACTAACAGTTTTTACGTTAGAGCGCCCACTATTACACACATACACACAGACATCATACCGAAAATGGTCAAAACGTGTTCTAGGGACCCCAAAACATGTATTTCCGTTGAAATCTCGAAGTCGATTTTTTTCATGAAAACAATACTTTCTCTATACTACGTATATGGAGAAAGTAAAAAAATAAACATCGTCTTAGAGTTGTTCAAATGCGGTAATTGATGACACAGGCTGTAGAGGCATGCATCACCTCTCCCACATCTCCTCCTAATGTAATCCTGGCGTACTTCATTTTTAATTCCGTCGTGGCTAAGCCCTTCGCTGACTCCCAAATAGGATTCTGCTCTTCTCTCCTCCTTAAGAGATAAATCGCTGGCGTAAAGCGGTTAATAGCGCGTATAACGATAAACCTCCCATGATGACGTGGCTCTTAAAAAGAGAAAAGTTTACATTGGGGATTGCACTCTATTTTTTCCGCACATCGCAGCGCAGTGTAAATAGCTGTTTTCGGTCCAGGAGGTGTGTTTGATCTCCACTCGGGATGTAATACTCTTAAGGGACACGTGTGGTATAAAAAGAGTCGAGTGCATATAAATGTACAAGTGCTCTCAAAGTCTCTTCGGCCACTTTTTCGCCGCTTCCGAGAAACATGAGATTAGGCGGCGGAAAAAGAAACCTCAGAACTACCGAAATATGTCGTATTCGTGTTACAACGGTTAAATTTATTTCAATTGCGTCTCCACAACTTGAGCTTAAACTACTTCAGTTGCCATAAATGTCTCTGTGAATCATTTTGAACGATGGATGAATAAAATTGGCCCTTTATTTAGGCGAGGTCAGGCACGAACAAGGTTCACTTCCGCCGAAGCTTATAAATTTGCAGTAGCTCTCCGGACATGGAGGTTATGTATTTAGGAAGCCATTCGAGTTACAAATCATTCTGAATGAATTTTCCGCGTTTTGAATTTAATAGAGTTCCTCGTTCCCAAACTTGACCAATGGCGATTTCTGTATAAATTTAAGGTACAAATATGGTGATTCAATACCCAAACTTTTACTGATTAAACTCAAAAAGGATTAATAAATTCTTCGGCTGTTTGAAGCTGAAGGTCGATACTTCTTGGTCCTTACGTCCTTATTGATCCATACCTGTATTATACTTGTTTTCTACTTTGGATAAGTCTCGCGATCGATCCCTTGTTTTACTACACCGAATCTTCTTGTTCTTACAAGTAGTCGAATCTCAAAGCGCTCAATATTTTGAAAGGTAATAGTGCTATTTTTCAGTTACTTATCTGATAATATGAACTATCCATACTTCAGTGCTTGTATTCACTGAAGCTACTCAAATAAATAGCATTTAGTAACTTCCACTAAATAAATTCTACCACTAAATGTTATTTATTTGATCTATTTAATATGGCTCCCTTCCAAAAAGTTGAACTAGACCATATTAGATTTATGGAAGCTACTCGAGCTAATTCCTCCCGTAAATAGACTTCGTAAGTTCTCCTTAATCGATTCTGGAGAAAAATGTGAGGTGTGTCATAATGAAGTCTTTTGAATTCTTTCCTTTTCATCGAAAAATATCTTCGCCCACGTTTAACGTCAGAGCATCGCGTAGAATTGCTATGGATTAATAGGAATAATCTCGACTTAATTAAGACTCTAGAGAAAGCAGATCACGCCATTCAAGCTATCTCTCTAAGGTGATAAAATAAGGAATCCGCGTCGAACTTCCTTATCCGAAAATGAGAAGAGAGAATTTCGAATATTTCGTGATCTTCAAACTTCAGCTCACAGACTTCAACTCCATATATTATTTTCTACTGGGTCTTTCATAACTTAAATCATCAATAATTGAAGTACTCCCATTGAATTTATTAAATCCTCCTTTCTATATATTTACGGTATTATGTCTGTTTGTTCTAGTAATACTGTGTGTATTGAAAGCTTTTGTGATGCTCGAGTCTCTATGTTACTGATTCATCCCTCGCTATTTTTCCTTACTCTGGCTTCTGCAGGTTTATCTCTGATCCCTTTATCTATAAGGGTGTTTTTCTTCAGTGGGAAGCTTTTACTGAGATCTCATAATATCACAGTTTTCTTTGCTCAGTATTTTTACGCGGATGCAATTCTTAGTAGAATATTTTCCTCTTGTTTTCACTTGAGGTGTTAGCAAGAATGGGAAACCGGATCACTGGAATATTTGAGTTTGGCCAGAGAGAGAGACGAAAAGGTCGCATTTAAGGCCCGCAAAGGCCTCTTATGGCCTGAAGACCGCAGGTGCCCCACCTCTGGGTTATTTTCGCCCCACGAAATTCTCTTGGTGAGAAGAGGTATGGAAATAAATGTCAAAATCACATTGCTTGTAAAAGACCCGATCTAGCATTCCTCTATCGGATGAATCGAAGGCTGATCAATGGTCGTTCGTTCACCTCTTGTGGGAGACGACATTTAATTTGTTTCTCATCCCTTTGACGGTGGAAATCCCTGTTCGCGAAGTCATCCCGAGCGCCAAGATTGAGCCAAGCGGGTAATGAAATCTCAAATCTCTTATAAAATTTTAACGTAAATTTTTCTCATCTCGCTCGAGGAATTTCTCTTAACGCCAACGACGCGATTTATGCGAAACTGGTCCATTTTCATCCCCCCGGGCACCCTCTCTCATCCGCAGCACGCAATATCCCTTTATTCTAGATATTTGGAGAGAAATTTTATTTCTGTTCCTTTGTCTGGCGTAATTCTTTCACGAGCAGCTGCTTTCGCGTCAAATGTTATTCCACATTCATCACAGCGAATCCGCCTTCGGATTTCCTCTTCGTGCGAAATTCATTTTCTTTTTGGCGTTTAAAATTGCAGTTTTGAGTCCCCGTGGCGTACACGAGGGACACGCAATATTACGCTCTTCTTGGCCTTTTTCTTAAATTTTACTCTTTCTTTAAGTCAATGCTCCCAAACATTTTGTATGACTCGGGGTACTTAAGAATTTCCTCGAAATTTATAAGTCTAAACCGCACGCTTGTTAGCTTCGAACGAAGTTATAATAAGGAATGATTTCCGGAATAATGTACTTTGGTATTTTCTCAGAGTGATCTCTCCATGCGGAGAAACATTTTGCAAAAGTAATGCGAAATCCGGAGGTTATGTCCCCTTCGAATATTACTCAGTGCACCAGAAGTTTGTTCTCGGCATAGCTGGGAAGCACTGTTGCAAGTACCCGAACACTCTTTATTCCCGGTTTCAGTTAACATTAGATATCAACTTCCTATCTTCAGTGTAAGATTTGTATTTATTACATGAGTATTCTGTCGATCTATTCTTCTTCTATCGTGTTTTATCTTGTTGCAATGTCTTAGAATTCGATTATGCTTTGTAGAAATTTTCATTCATGTTTCACTGAAATGTTTGATATGAAAGTTAGGGAAAATAATCGGTTAATGGTAGCTAAGCGGGGTTTTTACCGTTAATTTTTTTCAGGTAGAAATTTCTAGGGTCGCCATCCTAATCCGGACCCTTACCTCGGCTTGCCAGCTCGGGAACGCCCGACCTTCACATCAGGGGGAACCATAAAAAAACTGACCGCGTGGAATACGATTTAAAAAGTTATAAACAATTCAAATGAGCAACAATTTATTATCTTCGTCGTCTCACTCGTTCTAAGAGATATACAAGCGTCTTTTGATCGACGTTATACGATGAACATTAAGATTTTCGTGATTTTGCAAGAAATTACCCGTTCACACACGTTGCTCAGTCAGATAGGCGGGTGTTTTAAATATCTCAAGGGGGGTTCGGTTGGGTTGGGGGAAGGATTTCTAGATTTCTAGATTTTTGATAGAAATCCCTCCCCCCTACCCCAACCCAACGGCAACATTGCCGTCTGTCAGTTTTTTTATGGTTCCCCCTGATGTGAAGGTCGGGCGCTCCCGAGCTAGCAAGCCGAGGTAAAGGTCCGGATTAGGACGGCGACCCTCGAAATTTCTACTTGAAAAAAAGTAACGGTAAAAACCCCGCTTAGCTACCTTTAACCAAATTTTCTCATCACCTTTCTCGCTATTATTGTTCAGTAAGACATGTATCTTTTTACCCAAATTACTACATATCTTCTCACTTTTACATCGCATTTCTATTTCAGTCACACGTATTTCCTCTTTCCTCCTTCTCCATACGTCTTTATATTCGCAACTCTTCATTCTGTAATCTACGAGCGTTTCTTCTCTTTTTATCTCAGTCATTACTTGCAACTTGCATTGCTCGATCTTCCTTTCCCTTTTTTTTTAGCCATTCACATTCTATTCGTGCTCCGTTTTAAAAATTTAGTTTCCATTCATTCATTCCTTTTGCCAAAATGTACAATCCCCGGTTCGTATTCGTTGTGCAATCTTTTGTTTACTCCTTTTAAAAAACTTCCCCGACTTGGTACCCCTATCTATTTCTATTTTCCTCGCACTGACTCTTTGGTGATCAGTTCGAAGGCTGGTAAGATCCTCACCCCCTCCACAATTTGCTACGAAAAACTTTAGAGGGGGGTGAGGTGGCTTCGTAGGATGAGGAGTGGGGTAAATTTCCCTTAAATTTCTTAACGAGAGATACAATGGCTTAAGCGGAAAAATTCCACGTAATTGCAGTACTTTGATTGTATATATAATGCTTTCCATTGCATTCTGTAACATTAATTCCATTACTCAGCTTCACTCATACCTTCAGCTTTCATTTATCACATATATGTGCAGGAATGAGATGTAATTGAAAGATATGTTTTCTCTGCCGCTCACCCAAAAAAGGATGCAAAATGTTCGATTTCTCAAGGTAGGAAATTACCACACATACTTTTATATATAAGTAATATTTAATACACGCTATAATTGTATATAGTTATGTTTTTGAATTTTCAGATGTATATTATCTATTGCTTTAGCCGCAATTATGTGGTAGATCTCTATTACGATAAGAATAAAATGTTACTCATTTTCACCCGTACTTGTCTTTGTAAGTATTCAACGTATTTTCTATTGAAATGAACAGAAATATGTTAGTTCCCGTTGATATTCAACCGTATCTCATTTACCATTGATGTCAACCAAATTAATGATGGAAGGGTTTAATTTTTTATAATTGTCTAGTTTGATAATCATCTTCCTTTCCTTTTATAAAATAACATTATCATGGAATAACAATCCTAGGATTGTAACAATATATCGTGGTACGGGTTAAACTTAATATAATTTAATCCTGTACGTTATAGAAACCCTGCCACCCAATGAAAGGCGACTTGTGGGGTATTAATGAAGATATAGATTATAATCCTTAGAATAATAAAAGATAAATCAAATCTGTACATAGCTTCCGGAAAAGATGGAATTAGCGTGTGTTTTTACTTCCCAGGATTAATCGATATCATCCCGACCGGTATGCGTGAAAGCATTTGAAACTCGGCGAAAGTACGATGACCGGTTCTCATTTCACGAGGGCTTCGACACTTTGTCCCCCCAATCGTCGCTCTTCTTTTTTATTCGCGAGAGAATGGTGTATTTTCGTCCCTGTTATTCCCCTTCGCTCCCGGGGTTCCTCGCAAGATTCTCTTTTTTGTCGCCCCCCATTTCATCCGAGAATGGAATCGGCATACGTGGCCGCCCTCCGTACGTTTCCGCACGATTTGTCGCCTTCTTCTCATTACTTATCCCCGTGACAAGGGATTTTTGCGGCTGCCTTCATATTTTACTGCTCGCGCGGAAAGGGGGAGCTCTCCCTGTAAATGATGACTTTGGCGCGATACTAAGATCTTCCGTGAGAGGTGAGAGGCTCTCTACTCTGTCCTCACGCATTAGGAGCAAATATCTTATCATAGGTAGAAGAGGACGCAGGTTTGTGTTCGGTATTAATCAAAGTGTAATTCAAAATAAAATGGTAAACTTATGAAACATTGATAAGACCAGTTGTTACATATGGAGTTGAAACATGGGTTGTATCCAAACAAAGAAACACTAAGAAGGTTTGAAAGGAAAATAATAGGAGAATCTATGATCCAGTTAACGTGGGAGAAAGGTGGAGAATCGGAGTGAACTGGGAAATAAATGAAATATTGGAAGAGAAGAACATAGTTAGGTTCTTTAAGTCATTGCTGCTGTCTTGGTTTGGCCATGCTGATAGAATGAAGGAGTACAGAATGCCCAATTGATAACTAATAGCGAGATGGAATAGAGGAGGAAGACCACGCAAAAGATACCCACAAAACACTGAAGAGGAAGTGAGACAATGGGGATTGGGAGATGGAGGGAGAGAGGAGAACCGAATGAAGGAATATTACTGATGATGAATACGAAGATCTTCTGTACTGCTAAATGAGAGGCTTTACCTCTAAGTGAACACGGGTTTGTGTTCTGTATTTTGCTTAGGTTAAAGTTTAAACGCATTATCTACTTTTCCCGGGTATCATATAATGCTGTTCTCTGAGTCGGAAAATCCACGAATTCCTTCCTCACCCGTATCACATTGTCTCCGTGGCAGAATCCAAAACGAAGCAGAAGAAGCGCTTCGGAACGACGAGCTCTTTTCTCAGATCCGCAGTATCGCGATAACTTATATATCGATTGAATTCCTTGCTTTCGTGAAACTAGCTAGACCACAAAAGGTGGTGGCACAGTATCGTTCAATTACTTTCGGAGCAGCAGTTTAGTAATGGTCGATTAAATGAAATCGAGGAAGGCAAGTTAAATCGCTTATTATAATTTTTTCTCAAAAAATTAAATGCGTTGGGAAATTGATTAAATACTATGTTAATACTAAGTTAAATACAAAATACTTTTGTATTTCTTAAGGAAAATAAATTCATACAGTAAATTAATTATTAGTTTATTCGGCCATTGTTTCGACTATGCGTGTAGTTTCCGCGATAAATAAATGTTATGATAATGATTCTATATGTTTCTTTTACCCTTGAAATAGATCTTTTGAAATTAATTTTATTATTCATGTACAACAAAAAAGTAAAAAAATATAAGAACAAAATCTGTGAATTTTGTTAGAGACATACCCACGTTGAGCGTAACACCCACACATGGTTTTACAATAGTTTAGTACAGGGGTCATGAAAGTGAATACCATTAAATTTATATGTCTATGTCTATGTCTATGTAAGAACCCTGCAAGCCGCCTTTCGGCGTGTGGCAGGGGGTGCAAGCACCTTGACTCTATTTTCCTAAACGGTTGCTTTCGCGTATACTTCGCGGAAAAAATGAATTTTTGAAACGATTCGTTTTAGCATCTATTTCCCTAATCTTTCGGGCAGTATCAGCCCGAAAGATAACCCATATAACAGGGGGGTCGCATTATATCGGTTACATCATCTGAAAACGTAATTTCTCTGAACTTATTTAATAAATTTATCCTTTGAATTTTTCTTCTATCTTCTAATGATTCCCATCCCGCGTCCTGTAACATCTGAGTGACACTCGCTGTTTTATCGTAGCAATTCTTTACAAATCGTATCGCCTTTCGTTGTACTTTTTCTAAATCCCGAATATGACATTTCTCGGCGGGGTCCCATACACTACATGCATACTCAAGGTGAGGCCTAACTAACGCTAAGTAACATCGCTCGCGAACCTTTTCTTCGCTCCTACCGACTATTCTTTTAACGAAGCCGAGTTTCTTAAGTGCTTTTCCACATATATTTCGGATGTGGGCACTCCATGATAGATTATTCGTGAGAGTTACTCCAAGATACTTTACCGATTCTACTGTCATTAGGTTTACCCCTCGGAGACTATAAGAATAATTATTTATTATAGATTTACTTTCGAAGAAGTTATATTTAGACCCCCAAGGAGTCAATGGTGTAATACTTCTCCTAAATGGACTCGCCCTAAATGGTGTAATACTTCTCAAGAATTGGGTCAACCGGAAATTTATAAAAATTAATTTTTCCGTTTTACTAAAAGTGTAATATTTTTCTTTTAGGGAAGCCTTTAAATATTCAAATGTTGGCTTAATTATATGAGATTTATCTAGTATAAAAAGCACCAATAGTATTTTTTTAAACTCAAGAAGGCGTCCTTTTTGCTTTTCCTGCTATATATACATAGAGGTGGATGGGGTGGATGAATAGTGGAGAAATTCTTAAAGGGGTCGATGGTCACGAATGTTTGCGGAGCCCTGGTTTAGGGGAAGGGCGAATGGAAGCAGAATTACTTTTGTGGTGTACGAGGAGAATGGCGGGAGGGCTTAGCAAAAGCAGTTGAATGATGCGGATGAGGTGCTGAAGGGAGATGCGTGTTCTGCAGAATTATGGGGAATGTACGAAAATAGGTGTGGATTTGTCTGAAGCTAAACATATGTAAAAAGATAGGATGTGATATGGACAGATGTTGTAAATGAACAAGGCAATTAACTTGATTGCCGTAAATATATAAAGTGAGCTATTTGTATGTATTAACGTATAAATATAAATGCGGTGAAAAGCCTTTGAAAAGTTTTGTGTCGCATTAAGGCATACGAGTAATTTCGTCTTTCATTTGTTTTCTATAGAACTGTATATTAGTTTTGGTCGTCAAATGTTTTCTTTTTGGCAAAAAACTCTGCACGAAAACTTTTTCCTGGAGTATTTTGTTGGAAATTAAAGTCAGGAGTTCGTATTAAATATAAAGGTCTGATTCTCGTTTTATTTATTTTTCGTTCTCCCTCTTGGATACGATCGATGTTTGAATGTACGATCTCCACCGTTAAATTGCTCCTTTTTCTTGTCATACTCTTGTTCGGTGTTTAGGTTAATTAGACGTGCCGTATTACTTGATGCGATTGTCCATTGTCCCAAGAATGCTCTCCGTGACATAATATCTTTAATGTACGCATGTTTATAAATGTAGTTACTGAATTAAAGTGGCATCTCTAAATGTTCACTGTCATTTAGTTTTTATTTTATTGTTTTTGGGTGCTTTTATAGGTTCAGTGTAGGTATTTCCCTTAATCTTCTTTTAGACTTAAATGATAAGATTTTCGATACGTCACGGAGTAGGGAAAATTTATCAATATGTGTCGGATGGATGGGTAGCCAACGAAAAGTTTTGAATTTGAATGTGTATAACGGCGGTATAAATGCAGTAGCTAATACATATTGAATTTGGACCGTTGAACGTCTCGTTTTTATTGAAATAATATCTCAGCTTTCCTGCATTCAAACTTGAAACCTTGGCAACCATACTCACGAGGTACGCTAAATACGTTGTCCGGCCTTTCGAATCGACTCTATAAATGAGTTTATTTAGCCTCGTAATATCCCAAACTCACTCTCCTACTCTTTTTATTCTCCATCGATGGATTTTCACTTTGAATACACTCCTTCCGCCCCTCTCTAATCCTTTAATATTCCCTTCTCTTATTTTTTCGCGCTGGATTTGCCCGTTTTACGAACCTCTTCAACTCCCGCGGTGTTTTCCTCGATTTGCAAAAATACGAGAGAAATTCTCTCCCAATGCCTCTCATCTCGGTCGCAGTGAGCAGAAAACTTCAGGGAATGGCGGAAACGAATTACTGTTTCGCTTTCGGTGCTCCTCGTTAATCTCGCCACGAGGAGGACAATGATACCTCCAGCGAACTCGAGAAAAGAAGGATGTACTTTTCTCTTTTCCGAGAACCCTTTAACTCAGTGAGGAAATCGGATGCGTGTCCTCATTAAATAATTATCGAAAGGAACCGCGGCACGCGATTTCCTCTGCCCCAAAGGAAATTTCCTTAAGAAAAGACTGTAATCTTTTTAAGGAAATAACTCAACGATGCTAATCTCGTGTCAATCGGACCAATTAAGCTGAATTCCACGTGTTGCCCCGGTAAGCTATACACGTACTTTTCTTCTTTGCCTACGTATTGATTGACGAGTGAAGAAGGATAGTTGGGGGTTTCGTGTTAGAACTTAGGAAATAAGTTTCAGAATGGGTTACCAACTGAGGATTGGATCAGAATTTTAATTCCTACAACCTCTGAGCTGTAATACATTCACTGAGTTTCCTCGGCTAAATCAAAGGGTATCTTTGGGCTCTCGGATAGCCATGCGGGCAGCGCGTTTGGCTTTGGAGAAAGCGGGCCTGGGTTCAACTCCCGTTGAGAGCCGACGTCCAAAATCACCCAAGCTGTCATAGAACTTTTAACAGCACTACTTCTATCAAGGGTATGATAATGAAACGAAAACAAAGTGCAATGAACTTAATAGTAATTTGATTCACAAGAGAATGTTAATAGTAGTTTAGGCGCAGGAATTGACTTTAAGACAGTCCATTATAGTGTAAGGGAACCTTTTCATCAATAGGCCGCCTATGTATACCATTCGGCCGCATAAGTAACTATTATGCTTCAGAGTAACTTGAGTTACGTATTGCTTGCGTTCGGATAGTTTAACGTTAAAATTCTATTTGAGGAAAAGATTTCAACTGCTAAAAGAACGTAAAGAACACATTTTCAACTTATTTTTATTTGGCGTCACTAGCAAGCTTGGGAGGGTAAATAAATTAAATAATTGAATTTTATGAGAAGTAAAAAAAAGGCCACGTTGCTCACATAATAATGCTGCTTGTGGTCTGTTAGCCCCAGATTTCCTCCTCTATTTTAATGGTAGTCCATAATGTCGATGGTTCTGACGTATGAATTAATCCTTTGTGCCTGTCGCATTCAGACCATTTTTCAATTACATTTGACATTATGTTCATGAGTTTACATTATTGCGGAAAGATTTTGGTCACTTTACGTACGCGTGATGTTTTGCGTTGCCGGAGAATTTTTCTCTGTTTTTTTTTTCAGCCAATTTGTCCCCACAGCCCATCGAGAAAACCCCGTTCATTTCCTTCGAGGAGAACGTCGTGAGTTAGTGACATTTCTTTTCCGAATTAAAGTGACTTGTCATCGCCACGCCGGAGAAAGAGGCCCATTATTTGCGATGAATTCCTCTCGAAAACCTTTTAATCCGAACGTTAAAGCAGCAGCTCTTTCCGCGCCTTCGGTGCAAAAAGGACGTATTCACTTCCATACGGATCTCCCAAAATGCGCGTGACAGCGTACAACAAAGAAAATCTAGCATAAAAGAAAATTCAATCCTCGGAAACTTAAATGACGAGCGTGGTCATAAGTATCAATGAAGCGCGAGATAAGATATGAATTGATTCAGCAGTAATATTCGTCAGCTGGTGATTAGTTATTTTCGTCTTCTTCTAAAGCATAAAGAGATGAAAGGGATTAAGTTTGTGCGAAGCGTCATGTGCCGGGAAGAACCCCTTGAAATAATCTAATAAATTGTGATAAAGTCGTACGTGGCCGCTAAAATTCATTTGTAGACGTAGTTAGGTGTTCCCCTGGGAAGCTCGAAGATCTGGGTTCAAGTCCCCGTAATGAATAGTTTTTCCTCTTCCGCTTATTCCACGGTATTTCTAATATTATACGAATAATATAATAATAGGTGATGTAATATTTAGTACGAGTATTTGTTTTTAAATCATTGTAAAGATGATACTTTATCATTAATTATCAAACGCTTACCGATCGATACCGAATGGAAATTACTAGTTTAATATACGAGAACAAGTGAACCCTTTATCTGGATGCTTTGGCCCTCTCTTTACCTATTTCCGTTGTTTTTGTGTTTTACAAAATGAATGAGGAGGGTTTGCGAGAAATAGCTAAATAAGACCCACAGAGAGAAATGTAACGTCACGACGCTCTGAGAGGATGAGGGAGGGAAAGGACACTCATATAATTATGAAATGCAGTTTAATAAAGTGGTGGAAATTCAAAATACTAATTTTGGAAAAAAGAAAGTATATTCGACAGATGTTATAGTAAACTAGAATACGGAGGTTTTGGAGGTGTTTCATCCCGTCTTTGGGAGAATTCCATGCGGTGCTAAGAAATGATCTCAGACAATATGTCAGACACATCTAGAGTTTTGCCATCTGGCCTGAAGGACAAATTGCAACGCCAACAAATAAATAAATACAACTATAATTTTGCATGTCTTCTCTCCTATTATTCTCGGTGTCACCTTGAAGGTAATGTGAATTTGTATTAATTCCTCACTAAATTGTTTTTATTTTGATTGTAATTATTATGTATTGTTTGTGATTGTTTTGAGTTGTAATTAAATATAATGGTAATTGTATTGTCTAATTCCCTACTCAATACCAGTTCCCTACCTCTTGCCATTGTCTCCTATAAAAGATTCTATAAGTTATCCTATATAAGTGTCCTGTATATCTTTTTATACCCAATATATATTTCCAGATCACCACTGTAATTGAAAGTAAAAGTTAAATTCAAGTTGGTTCATATTTATCATCAAATACATGTACTTGGTGATGTTCTTCCACCTCCGTGTTATATAAATTAAACATTAAAAGTAACGATCTATCTATTACAATTTATTACCTAAAATGAAAACTTTGGAATTTATAAAATTTATATGCAAAAGAATTTTTTTTTTTCATTTTTGTCTTAGGAAATTGATGCGTTTCATTGAGCATGTAAATTTGTGTACTATATAATATCATATCAGAAACCGTTACTTCTTCTATGTATTTGCCTTTGAATAGAGTCTGAATGTAGAGTTTCTCATATATTTTTTCTTTTTAAAATCACTTCGTAAGTTTCCTTCTCAATGCCCTTTTAGTCATCCATCATTCGTCCATCGATACCCTTTTCGCGGCTTTGAGGAAAAGGCAATAAATAAAAAAATTATTTCATTGGGTGAAATGCGAAGGGGCTGAATTTAAATTAATTTTCTGTTTGGTTATTGGTAATCGGTACGGGTCCTTCTCCTCCTTTTATTGGTATTTTCTTACATTTCGTCCAAAACCTGCAAAGACTGGCCGAGAATTTGGGAAAATATCTGTTAGAAACTAGGAATATCCTCACAGTAGAATATTAGTACGACAAAGGAAACAATAAATCCACCAATTAATGATAGTTAATAATGAACAAAGAAAGTACAACTGTACGGAAATTAATCAAAATTGTCTGCAACAAAGAAAAAAATAACAATCAATAAATTAGCCAGGGAATTATTGTGGTAATAATAAGTTTTTATAGTCATGGCGTCCGATGCTCTATAGTCACAAAATGTTGGTCTTTTTAAGAACTTCTGGTTCTCACTGCTTCACAACTACGTCTTGGACACATTTTCTTGCCATCATTATGCCCTTGCTGGCTAACTGTTACTATTGTTCTCTTTTATTTATAATTATTAGTAAAGAAGAATGATTCTGTGAATTACGTGGCTCTACGGTGTCACATCTCTCTTCCCTAATGTTTCGTACTGTTTCGTAAATACTGAATTCTAAATGGTATCAATTTCAATTTACATTGTTACAATTTCATCACAAAAATGACAAAACACATTGAACTGATTAATTATTTATATCCTCGTGTGATTTTATGATCTTTGAATCTTCATTTTATTTATTAATCGGATTCATAGACCGGTTCATAAAAGTGGATTTCGATAGTTATTTTCAGAACCTGTGTGATTTCTCTAAAGTACGCCAAATTAATCCAGCCAGTCGCTAGAAGACAAGTTCCTTTCAAATTCAACTAAAAGGCAGCTCCGAATGCTGCAGACACGACCTCATCGCAAAGGAAAAATGGCTGGATGTCAGTCGCCGTTCGTTCCCACTAACTCCGTCGCATTCAAATGCTGCCGCTGTCATGATTTCAACTGACAAGGCCATAATGTGCTCTGCTCTAGTGTCGGACTAATGAGCGACAAATTCGCCGACTCCTAAGACGCCGTTTCTCTCGTCATCAAAGTCGGATTTGCAAATCCCTTCCTCTACCTCTGGATTGTATTTACCGCGGATAATAGTTCGAATCGATCGAAACATGAGTGTGCACTTGCATGCATTAGACACGTTAATTTGGCATTGTGCTTTGAGCACCCGCATCTATTTCGCGCTCATTAATTCCTTCTCGTTAGCGAAATAAGGCTTGACTCGGTGAACACCGCGAGAGTAAAGTTTAGAGGTTAGATCCCGATCTTATACCTATCAGACAGAACCAGAAAATGTGGTCACACTATATCTGCTTCAAAGAACATTTTTAAATATCTTTATCGTTAAGATTTATCTAGTTTATTATTAAAACTTTTTATACGAGGGGACAAAAACATGCAAGGAGTAAAGCTTTACCGCCTCTAGGACATTTTGTAGTTGGAATGAATATTGTCGCCTCGCATTGTTGCAAATGACCAATAAGGAAAGACTCACGCGCGCAACAATGGGTGAAAAAAAATTTTTACGATTGGATATTAAATGTCTTACGGAATTTTTTTAACGCCCTTCACGTACTCTATAAAAGCCTTTTGTTTTGTAAACGATTTATTACTCAAAGCACAGCTGAGTTTAACTTAAATATCGCCATTTTTAAGCACAGGGAAAAGTTGTTTATATCCATCATTGTTGATATATACCTTCAGATATTTATTTATTGCTAGCTGAGTTCACTGTTGCATTCCTCATATGTTTAGTGCCTGTGTGTTATCCGATTGTTAAAAGGTTTTCAAATTTATCAACTATTTATTTTGTTTCAGTTATATCAAACTATTTATTGGTTGCATGTGAATGCGCTACGGTGATTTGCCGAATGTATTGCCGCAGGAATTCGGAATTTTCGTTCATATATAAATTTTTGGTAACAAACGTCAAACTTGTATTTAAAGATCCTTTTTAATTAATCTATTCTTTTTCCTTACAGGTGAGTGCTGCATCTTGTTTTGGCTCCTTATCAAGACCGCTATTTGTAAGTACTCAGCAACTTTTCTAATGAAATGAATTTATATATTCTTTACCGTTGACATTCAAACGCATCTCATTTACTGTTGATGTAATTTAATGATGTAAAGAAACAAAATTTAGAGCACGGCTGTTAAGGAATTAGAGGTTTAAAATCTCCTGTAGTCGTTTTTGTCGGCTTTCCCCTTCTCATTCTCCGGTATTCTGAGAAAACAAGAAAGGACGCTGCACTTTTTGAGAGCACTCAATACGTATTTCGTATGCGATGCATTCATCGTCAGGAATGAATAGATCCAAAAAAAGGAACGCCGACGAAAACGGCTATTGGAGATTTTTATCCTCTAATTTAATGATGCGAAAGTTTCATTCCTTGTTTATGTAGTTATCTTCCTTTTGTCCCGTTAAAAAAACGTAATCATGGAATTAACAGTCCTAGGATTGGTTATATCACTCCAGGTCATCTTGTCATCAGCCCATCTCTTCAGTCGCTGATAATTCCTAACCTTACCTTTAAATCCGAACAAAGATGAATTAGTTGTTTCTTGTTGATATTGTGGATTCTTTGTCAGACCCAAAATCGACTGGAATTGCGTTTCTATTTAGGGTTTCAGATGTTGGAGAATTCGATAATTCTTCTTTTCCGCTTTTGAAGATCTGATCGCATATCCAGAAGACTGATTACTTGGTAGTCTCAGAGTGTGATTTAGTTTGTATCGTGTTCTTACGGATCTCGGAAAATAGTTTAAGATCGTCTCTCCAGAAGTGCCTTCTGTAACTTTTAAAACTTCCTCATATGCTTCAGTTCACTTCTTGGCAACTTAAAAGGAGTTCTCTACTATTCCTTCTTAGGTAATTGGAATCTAATACACGTGCACTTCAGTGGTTTCTTAAAGACTCCTATTGTGTGTAATGGTAAGCATCTCTTTGCATCTTTGTCGGTGCCGAAGAAGTATTGAGGTTGCCTCAAAGTTAGAGCGTTGTAAACCTAAAGGGATTACTCGTTTAATTATTTTCGCTAAGTGTTACTTTAATTTCAGCTGAGATTTCGTTACCAATTTTTCCATTACCGTGCAAATATCTATCAATTTCTTTGAAGAGGTCTATTCGTAATTTAGAGTTTTCTTTTGAATGATAAATTACGTATCTTCTGATAAAGTATAATATATTTCTTGTTGTATGAAAGAATATCCACGCGAACTTCGATTGATACATGAAATAAAATGGAATAAATAGATTAATCTGAAATTGAAATGTAATCAAATATAACTTTGATGGGAGGCTCTACTGATGAATACGTAAAATAGATTTGCTGAAGGGGAGGATATGCGTTGTCCTATTTTCTCGGAGATCAAAGCAAACATTTATCGTAATCTCGCAGTACTTCCCTCTATGCCCTGGAAATTATTTTCTAGGAAATACTTTCATAAATGAACGGAGAAGAAAATCCATTAATAAAGGCATACAAAGTCACTTGGTTGTTGTCATCAGCTATCTGGAAAGTAGTCGGTGGAAATCTATGAGATGAAACAATCTCTCTTTGGGGATTGGAAATTGGGTACTTCAGTTTCGTGAGCACGTCATCTATTCGATAAGATGTGAAGTAATAAATGCGTACCGCAGACTCGACGTCGAAACTTTTTCTCGGTTGTTTACGAAAAAGTCTTCGAGGGTAAGAAGAGAGCCTATTTTTAGATAAAGCCCTTTCGTGCTGAATAATGACACTCCGTGGTAAAGAGGTGGGCTATATTCTTTCCTCGGCAGCCGAATAATTCTTACGGATGCGCAATTCGACGAAACTTTTCCTTTCCGACTCTTTTTTATGCCACAGGTCACAACAAAGTAGGCGATTTCGCGCCGGAGGAAGAATATAGCGTACTTTTTTCGAGAAATAACTTCCCGCAAAAAACACAGCCATGGACCGATATATCATTGTTCTCCGCCGCGATTCCCCCTCGGGTCGAATTGGTGACGAAGGGGGTCTAAACAGCCCCATTCGACCCCCTTCCGCCATTTTCTCTCAGAATGCTGTCCCGGGTGGCCGGAAGTGAACTTTCTTGTATCCCTCCCCCCGAATTCTTGCGTTATTTTTCCCCGGTTGACCTCCCCATGAGGTCCACCCCCTAAACCTCTTCAGCTACCCCCTGAAAACATCGCGCCCTCCGTGGTTACCCCCCGTGGACTAAACATCCGAAACTCTGAAAAGGTCAGCTTCTCCACTCCGTTGTCAGGCGTCCATCGAAGCGGGAAATGGTGGAGGAGGGTGGAGCGATCCGGCCTTGAACCCAAATCTAAAAAAGAGGAAAGAAAGCGATGAATGTGCTCTCTGAGATTTCCACCCCGGAACTGTAAATCGTCCGCCCTATATTACTCCTTTTATCTCCGCTTTGGGCTGGTTTCACCGCGTTATTGCGTTCGATCCAGCTCTCAGACCCGGATCAAGTGCGGGTTTTTACTTCTTTGCTTCCCTCTTACGCCCCCAGATATAAAAAATAAGGGATCATTTCTCCGTGGGCTGAAATGCCCGATGTTAAAATTTTAATCGACCCGGACTAGTAGACGCCATTGTCTGATAAGTGCGAAATCTCGCTTTCTTCGCATTCTTTTGTTTTCGTTACCCATTGGATAGTGGGCAGTATTATCTAGAAGAGAACTAAGGTCGTGGTGAATTAGGAGAGGCATTCGTTACAAGCACCCAGAAATCAGGGAATGGAAAAATATTAAGTTCGAATATTTTTTCAACATTGATACGGAATATTTTTAGTTAAAAATGCTCCATTCAGAATATACATTAATTATTTAACATGAATGTTGAATGCGAAAAATGAGAGAGAAATATATTATTCGGGATTCCCGTAAAAACGAGTTCTATTAAAATGATTTGTATTTAGAACAAATCCATTTTTATATTCATAATATGTCATTTCTTCGAAGAACTTCTTTCCTTTACCTAACATAGCAGCGAGATGTTTTCTCCTGTGGAAACACATGTGCTAAATAACCTAAGCTGACAAAGCACTGTTAACCTTATTACTACATACTACTAGATATTTTTTTAGAACTGATAAATTTATTATTTCTCTGCCTAGAACAGTCTAGAAGCTCTCTTATTATGCTGTATTTCACTGAATTAAATTAGTTTAATTAAAATATCCTTCCATCTACTTAAATAATTAGGGTGCAGAATATATAATAATAATAATGTCTTTATTGGGCAAAATTGAGACTAAAAAGTCCCATCTTCCATTTAACCCTTGACATAATAGTAAAGGAAAAGAATGATTGATTTTGTGGAGGAAAAACAGTGAGGTTTAAACACAGAAAAAAAGTCTCCACTGCAGGAAACACCCGCGAAGAGAAGGGGGTGTGAAAAACCTGCAAAAGTTATAGGAAAGAATCAAAAAGGTAAATAACAGCAAAGTAATGAGTAGTGATACAGATTAGAACACAGTCATAGTCATGTAGTTATAGATTTACAATAACAGCAGAGAATAATCCTTGACAAATAATACAATGAGGCAAAGAGTGATCCATACTTATATTCAAACATAATTATGTGCTTGCCATTGCGTTGATTTTATGTTATAACCCCAGTAGCAGTAATATACTTCGAATTCAATTTTAGTTTTTTTCTAGACTTCGGGAGTGGCTCGCTACGCCTTCCCTGGATGTGGTCGACACCTGTGGGAGTTACACAAAAATCGCAGAAAATGGTGTTACTTGGCCTTATTTCAACGGATATGATCTTTCACAAGTTAATGTTAAATCCTTCCGTTTCGAACGTGGCCGCAGGGCATTGAATTACCCCCACAATTAAACTCGTGCGAACAAAGCGAGGGAAACTTCTCCATCCGCAGCGGACACTTCCTCTTCGTGGACTCCATTCATTATGTGGGCGGACCATTCTTATCCTCCGTGCGCGGAATCCATCAGCCGCTTCCTTCTTTCGGGGCGAGAACGAAGATAAAAGGTAAGGGGTTGGAACGAGTTTATGAAAAGGCTGGGGGATTATGGTCGGGGGTTATTAGGGGAAAATAAAGGGTGATCGATTTGAGGAAGGAAAGAAAAGGGTCGATCCCCGAGGAAGGGGAAATGAAGGTAAATAACTCAATAAATAAGGACTGCTCCGCCGTAAATTTATCTGAGGCGGATATAATACGGCTGGTGATGCGTTTCCTTCACCCCCTTCTCCAGCCAGTATTTTACGATTCCCATTTGAATTCGTCACGTACGGGTCTGTATTCTTGTTTTAGAGGCTTCTGGCCTAGGATTACCTTCTTATACAATCGGAAAATCGAAATAATGGTAAAGAAAAAATGGGGAGCTTATTTCAGCTTGAAGTACGCACAAGATACTTCGTTGGTTACGAAAACGTATTTAAAAGAATATTTTATATTTTAGTGATATTTTGGTTCTTATGTTCTCTAAAGCAGGGTTTCCCAAACTTTTTCTGCAATGGAACACTTCGCAAACCTGGGAAGTTTAACGGAACACTATGCTTATATTTTGGTTAGGTAATTCTACTTGTAAAATTAAAAAGTCATTTAATTGCAACAAATTATTAATTTGGTAATTATTTTTAAATATAAAACTATAATATTGTAATAAAAACTTAAAGTATGAATCAATAAAGCATTTAATGTCTTTTATTCTCCAATTCTCCATTGACACTCCAAATTGTCGCGGAACACCTATTCGGTTTCAGCGGAACACCGGTGTTCCGCGGAACATAGTTTGGGAAACTCTGCTTTAGAGTAATGCTAATCATCCAGCGGAAAACTTTCTCAGTTTTGTTTTGGGGATTCAGTTTTCAAAACAGGAGAACGAGCTCTAATATCCTCACTCCTTACCTTGCCTATTGACTTAGAAGTGTTATTTCCTGAGTCGTTGTGTTGCACCTCCCTGAAATTTTTGAAATGGCTACATTCTTCCTCAGAAAAATAAGGAAATAAAAATATTAACTCATGATAGTGACGTAATACGTCGAACTCTGACTGAAATATTATATTTTTCTGAGATTATGTCCATAAGATTCATGACGATTCCTTTTCCTAAAGAGATAAGGATAAAAATAAAGAAATATCTAGTGAAACGCCAGTCTAAAGACTCTCTAATTAATTAAGATACCGAAATGCTTGAGCACTATTCCTGATAATGATGAAACCGGTGGTTATCACGAGTTCACAGGGAGTCAAGGGGTTAGGTGAGAGGAATACTGTGTGCAGTTTCCCCTTCAACAAGGAAATTGGAAGAAGGCTCAAAAGGGTCCATAGAGAGACGGAAGAGCGGAGATGTAATGAGAATAGATAAGGGAGCAAGAAAGGGGAAAATTTAAAAAAGGAGAACAAATTGCCGGAGATGGAAAAGGGTGGGCGAACAAGGGAGCTGGAGATAGGAAATGAGGAAGAGAAGGTCGTTATAGATATACTGCGTTCGTTATCCTGAGAGCTTCCACGTGTAAGGGAATGATCTTACTTTTCTTCAAAACGGGGATTCTTCCTCTCGCTTCCATCACCACGAAAAGAATTTGTGAATTTCGATCCGAAGATCCGCGAATTTCGATCCAAAAATTTCGATCCGAAGTTCTTCTTCCGAAGAACTTGAAAGCTGCTTTTAATAATCCTTTCAACCTTCAGCGTTTCTTATCTAAGGTAAAGGACAAAACGGATCCCTCTGCACTATCGGGGGTCTACGAATTGCAGTGCGACAATTGTCCGCTTCGATACAGAGCCCAGAGCGGGAGATCTGTGAAGACAAGGGCCCAGGAACACCTACGGAGCTACCGGCTAATGAATCCTTCCAACTCAGCGTTTGCAACCCACCTGCTGGAGAGTGGACACCATAGTTCCTTTTCGCCGAAAATCCTCCACCGGGACCCGAAGGGGAGGAAGCTGGACGCTGTTGAAATAATGGAAATTACTTCTGCTGAAAACCTCACAAATGAATATACATTTCCAAACCCTTCCCCTCTCCTTACCCTCCCCTCAAAGTTTTCTCTAATATACTGCTGCTACCTCCTTCACTCCTTCACCTGATGATGGCCTTTGCTCCGGAACCGGTCGGAAATAAAATCCTATAGTGTGGAAGTTTACGGTGTTTTACTTTATAACTTCAGAATGTCCTTCCACGAAGTTCGGCCGAATACGATAGAGTGAATTTCGATTCTTCAAATTTTTGCGTATTCGTTCTCCATTTTCCAAACTTTAGTCGCCGTAGTATCCCAACTGGGATTTCATAACATAACAGTGGTCCTCTCTTTTATGTTTTTATGGGGAGATATTTTACGAATATTACATAGTTCCATAAACTGCTTCTCTCCACATCAATCCTTAATCCTTTTTTATTGCAAATTGTAAAATTTTGTCGTCATGACTACTCGACATCGTATAGTCCATACCAGCGGTACTAAACGAAAGATAATGCATTCCCCATTCGGTGTTTTCATTCCTTTTCCTTTGTTTTTCTCATTATGGTTGGCTCCTCTTTAAGGACATTTCTGTCGAATGATCCAGAAGAAAGTGTCCTAATGCCGGAAAATACTAAACCCTAACTATCTTAGCAGAGAGAGAGAGCTATGTTTACTTTTAAAACAAGGTTAGAAGAAGTTTTAGAAGTATTGATCTTAACGCGGTTCTCCAATTTTTAGTTGAGCTTGCCGGGGAAGTAATTCTCGTAAAGGGATGTTTCTGCAAGGTGTGATGCAGCCCCTTGAACGTATGTTTCCATCCGGTTTCCGTTTTTCTCTGCCCTCCCCGGGGGCACTGCTTCGATAAATGGTCGCATTGCCTTCTTCGTCGTGAACAAACATTGCATGATGTGGATGGATTCTTACGTTGGCCCTTTCTTATTTTTGGCCAGTCTCAAATATTTGTCTATTGGTAATGTCACCAGCCCGAAGGCTGGTTCTATTTTCTTAGCATTCGTTTTGTAGTTGAGGAGCACTTTTCATAGCCTTCGAGTAAGGGTGACCTCTTTGAATGGCATTATTCAGTAGCAATCATACTCAGTAGCTTTCATTTTGCCATAGCTACGGTCAGGACTGCGTAATTGAAAGGTATATTTTCCTTCCCCCTATACAATCCGCATATATATTCCTTAGAAGTATGGTAGCGCTAACTTAAATATCAAATAGGAGACATAATGTTACTTTGTTCACTTTTCTTCGAACTATATCATATATACCATTATTCGAATAATAGACCGTTTATTTCCGCAGATATTCCGCCTTTAGATAAAACGAGGTTACATTTTCGTCAAAAGTTTCCTCGTTTTAGCATAAATCTGTCCTACAAGACAACGTATAAACTATGAACGGCCAATGAATTTAGTTTAGATCAGCGATTATCGTCTGGATAATATAGAATTATGCCCTATTTGTAATTTTTCGAATTAACAAATTTTCTTGCACCTGGATGCACTGGCTTGCGATTGCTCCAAACATTAGCACTGATTATTTTTGTGACTGAACTGACGACCCCAGACTGTCGTGGCCTTTTTTTATAATTCAACTGTCGTCTTATCTGCGGATATATGTTGTATTTACCTTGAATTTCTTTAACTTAAATTTATTTCGATATGTAGGTAGAAATAAAATGTATTCACTCTGAAGTGAAATTTAATATAGTGAAATAAACTAAATTCCATCGAAATTCAAATTTTCTACCAACGTTATTTCGGTTGATATGTGGTCACGAAGTCTCCGATAAGCTTTTGCAGCAGGAAGGCCTTTCGGTCGTGAATATTCACTCTAAACCTTTATTATCAACCATTTACTTTTATCGTTAATCTTCAACACCTCAACCATTCATCGAATCCCTTAAATGATGCAGTAAAAATGCTTCGTTAAATTTTCTACGTTTCTGATTTTAATAATAATAAAAACTCTTTAGTAGTAGTAGTATTGTTAAAAGTGCTTCGACAGCTTAGGTCATTGGCTTCCACTGGGAATCGAACCCGGGACCGCTTTCACCAAAGGCAAACACGCTGTCCACATGACTATCCGGGAGCAAACTCTTTATTCGGCGAGGTTAGGCCCATTAGGACCTCTTTTACACCTAACCATTAAGGGTGACTAATATTAATTACAGAAAAGGTGGAAAAAATACAAATATATATTTAAAAAGGAAATAAAAAGAAGAGGCAAAAATAAAAGAATTGGGATGTGGGGAAAAACTCCTCGGCTGAAGGCTTTCGGGGAAAAACCCACTGTGCGGGAAAAGGCTCACAAAAGAAGGGGAGCGAAAAAAAACCGCGAAAACACAGATGGAAATAAATGCAAGCAGGTATATCAGTAGTTGCATAATTTCTGACCAATTTTGTCGGGTAAATTTCTTGGTGGCTGACTACGGATGTCATTTACCTGAAAAGAAAGAAGAAGAAGAATAGAAGGAAAATAAAGAGCTTTCAGAAGTGTGATTTAAGTAATGGAGGCCTAAAAGATTGAGATTAATAAACTACGAATATTTTAGTAATAGTAATAATTTTAGCTTCATTGCTGCATTTATTTTGCTTAATTTAATATGGATCATTTTTAATTCAACAGATACGACGCATTTACGAGAAATTTCTATTTAGGCTGTGGTAAATTTATGGTATTTATAAATATTATCTTTTAATTATCTCTAAAGTATTATTTACCCGTGGTGAATTCAATATTAGACGTTGGGGTCACTCTCTTAATGTGATTCATATTTATTACAATTTAATACGGTACACATTTTCGCCTTTAAAACTGGGAGTGACGGTAGTTTTATACAGAAAAGCTCCCGAAAAAGAGGTGAATAATGAAAGGCGTAAAAGTAAAACTTTATTAATACTAAAAATTGCAGTTAAGTTTTATGTCGTATTTACAAGTCATTGAATCACCGCAGACCGCGGGCGAAAGTGAAGGAAACCAGGAGCTCATAAAAACCACGGAGACTCAAATGAAACGAACCCTCCTCTATTCTTTGCTTTTCCTCCTCTAGAATAGAACTGATTCCTGCTCATTTCACTATCCTCTTTCATTCGCCCCGTATCGTAATGTTCTCGCCTTCCGCGAGACTCTCGTGAAATGAGGAAAAAGGGGTTTCTCCATCTACTGTTTATGCAAACGGCGTGTTTACCCAGTGCGCGATACGCGGATTTGCTCGTGAGGGCTGCAGTCTTTCCTCTTTTTTTATTCCTTTGACTTTCACTAAAATGTGCGGAGCCTAATGCTTTGAAAATCCCACAGATTTCGCGTGGTCCATGATGCTGTGATTCAAAGACATTCATCGTAATGGATGATAGAGTTTTCTTTGATGTATTGGTAAGGAACGTACCGATTCATGATCTATGGACCGCATTGATAATTTTACTATTTATCGCGATTGCCGTCTTTGCATACTTATGAATCGAAGGTGAAAAACAGGACTATTTTCTCTAGTACTCACACAAAATTGATTTTGACTGAAAAACACGGTTTATTAATGGATAGTATAAATTACATTCAGAGAAGCAGAAAGACATGGTTTCTGCTGTAGCTGATCATCTAAAGCGCATATTTTGATCTTCGAATTCCGGGAAATATTTTCTGCCAAATTATCGCATTTAATCGATTGTAAATAGACCCAGATCTCTAGTCGAACTCTATTTTTCTCAAGCTCATACAGAGAAGAGAGTTTGTAAGTATTTCGACGTCCGCATAGTTTTATTCTTAATGTTATTTATCACTTATTTCATGCACTTTCACTTTGTAAATAAATGAAGATTGACATCGAATAAAATAAACAAATTTTCTCATATTTATTGTGAATTCAGTATTGTTTAAAGTTAATGAATTTCTACCTTTCTGGAGCTGATTACTTAACTCGAATGGCTGAGGGGATAAAAATTGCGACTCACTATCGATTAAATACGGCAATTTTGAGACGTGCTGCATGATTTAGAAAAGAAATCGCTCTCTTTAAATAAAGTAGTGTATTAGTATGATAATATATTTAAAACGGATTTTGTGAAATTTGTAAAAGTAGCGGATTAAATTTTTAAAAGCCTTCTAGCGAATGACTCTAAGTTTACAAAGTGGCACACAACTCTTGAGCAAACAAGCAAATTATTTTGCAGAGCTTCCTTAAAGGAAAGACGGCATCGCCCAAGAGCTTTCTCGTAAAAGGAATTTGTTTGAGTACCGAAACAGTTTCCGAGTGAGATTGCACGTGGGTATGATCTTTGATTGATTAACATTCGGTCTTGTCTATTGTACGTCGCTGCCAAGGGCTGCTGCAAACGCAGTAATCTCTAGATCGATTTATTTGTACGTTCAGTACTTAAACTTTGACCTATATTACTTTTTCTTCTTAGGGGCTCAGTCCGCCGATTGGTTGGAAGCAGTTTTCCAATCTTCGCTCCGCTTTTCTTTTCGTTCCTTGGCTTAGTCATCGTCTGCCATTGTTTATCTATTTGCCGAAGGCGGGGTCTTTACCGACCTCTCTTTCACTGGGTATTCACTTCAAAGTCTTGTTATTTTTACTCTCCTTTTTAGGGAAATAAAGAATTATTCTCATTTTCTTCTATTTTTATCCTCCAAGTTTTTTTCAATTTTGATAAATTTCATTCTTCTTGTTAATTAATTCTTATTATTTTAAACGGGCCTTCTTAGAACCACGCCTCCTCGGCTATTATTTTTGTCTAACATTCTCGCATTTTCTCTCTGTTTTATCCTTCTTTTCCTCTGACGAGGTGTTACCATTCTTCAGAGGTTGTTCATTTTTCATTACACGGATATTATTTTTCACCAAAAGTTGAAGCTGTAATATTTTTTATTTCTTATTATTATTTCTATAACCCGTTTTTCATCCCCCCTTAGTACCATTGGTCAAATGAGTACAATATCCTTTTTCAAAATGTTCCTAACTCCTTTCACACCTTTATAGGGCAAGACTTCACTCACGCGTTTTCACTAATCTCTTCTTTATCTACGCAATGATGTCATTTGAAGTAGAATCACAGAGGTGTTTCATTCTAACAAATGCAACCTTCACTTTGCTTTTCTCGCTTCTTGTTTTCTTCTTGCTTTTCCTGTTGTTAGAAATTAGAGCAATGGTTTAACTGCCATGGCGGGAAGTCGTTCACTAATTTCTCGAGGCACTCGGTATTGGATCCAAACAGTTTTACTAAGGGCAGGGCAACGTTAGCACATGCCCGGGGCTGAAATTCTTTGAGAGGGCAAAGTGAATGTTGCAATTCACTTAATAACAGAAAAAATTCCCTTTTGTTTGGGAACCCTCACAAAATTCTGTACCAATTTTTTAGTTCTTTATTATGATGTACTGGACAAGAAGAAATTGTTGGTTCTTCTGGGAAATGGGCTAGCAGACGTAAGGATAACTAACTGAACAAAGATGTATCCAAGATATTCATAGTGTGAAACCCCACATATCGATAAGAAGTGAAAAGTATTAGCAGAGAGATATCTCGTAATTTCTTCATAACTACCAATTTCGAATGAGATTGTATTATCTTTGAATATTTTTTTTAGGACTACCAATTATCCAGTATTAAAAAATCTCGAGTCGCCGTAAACGTCTTGTAGAACGATAGAAATCGTTATTCTGCCTCAGCGCCTAAAAGTACCATGAAATTCTAATTTTACGTAACACTCTTTTTATTTTTCCTGATACTTTTTAGAGATTTCAGAATATAACAGATTCAGTTTAGTTTTCCCATCGTTCTCTTTAATATATATATTAAATATTCTTATAAATTTTAATTTTTGCCGAAATTGAGGAACATTGGTATACCGTGCTGCGTCCGTGATATAGGTATTCCTCAATGGTTGAAAGGCTGTAAAAACATGGAAAACAATAGATTTTTTCCCTGGATATCATCGAAGCAGGGAATCGTAGCATCCTTGGGCGGAAATAATGGGGATAAAGTGGACGTGGTGTGGAGGGGTGTTTGCTTCGGAAGTACCGCTGCTGCGTTGGATTACAGATGAAAGGGGCAACATGTGCCTAAAAGCGTAGTCGGCCATCCTGTGGTATGTATGGCGAATGCACTCGTTCATCCTGACTGCTGAAATAACTGCTTCTGGCTCTTTCGCTAAGTGCCTCTAACGCCCTCCAGAGATAAATATCAGAAGCGAGGAGGAAATTTTATTAGGAGCTTCGATTGAGTTAGAGGAGCTGCGAGAGAGGGAACCGATGTTAACGCTCGCTCTTATGGAATTTTTTATATCTATTGGTTTTCATATCATTTGAAAGGTGATTGAGTATTCTTCACCCTGAAGTGTTTATGGTTTGCTTCTTTACAGAGGAGTGTCTTTTTCGTGAAAGTCCTTTTGGTCATTCTGTCAGCCTGCATTCAGGCGGAAGTACGGTTTGGACCTTATGTCCTCCACCACTTCTTTCGCTCTTGACATGAGGAATGAAGCTTACTCTATGAAGATTGGAGTAGTTTGCTCTTACTTTCTTCATTGTCACTTTAACAAAAATAGTCGACGTGAATCCAGCACAATTATCTCATTGAATAACATTCCTAACAGCACAAGCGACAGTTTTGACCCTAAGTTTGTGGTAGTCTTCCTCATAGAAGGGAAAAAATCGAGTTAAACTTGTTTTTAATTCCTACACTTTTTCGCATTCAATAAGGAGAAACCAAAATGAATGTCATAGTTCGCCATTCGTAGTAACTTTCATACCACAGCAGTCATGAGTAAGATTGGGAAATTAAATAATGAAAGACGTGTTTTTCTCTATATAGACCCAATGAAAAAAATATCTCATTCATCAAGATGCGTTCGCAGGAACTTAAATAGCAACTAGGAAACAAAATGCAATTGCATAAAGTAAATGATATCCACTCTTCTACAAAGTTAAATCCGAGTGACTTGATAAAAATATCTAGTATCAAATCAAATTTACCTCAATTTATAAATGGACGTAAAATTTCATATTTCAGTAGGCATTAGAATAGACTCCCGACCATAAAATGAATTTCAAAACCAAGTTTAACTTTATCACTAATCATCATCATGATCATTAGCGGATGCCATAATTAATGGGGAAAGTAATTAGAAGAAAATGTATTGTTGACTTCTTAGTATTACGCTGGACCGATATCGATTTTAACGCGAGTCCTCTGAGTGTCCTTCTTGACTCATTTGTGATCATCAGTAATTTCATAAGATAGTTTTCATGCAATTAGCAAAATTAGAGATGTCGAAATCCTGCTGTAATTCGTAATTGGTTGTTACTCAATTATACTCTGACTTAGTAAGTAACCGTCTTATTCAGAAACTCGCCTTTTGATTATTATAAAACACGATTTAGAATGGTTTGATCTGTAGAGCATGATTATCTAAGCTTTTACCCCCTGCCGGCAACGTTGGGTCTTCAAAAGACTTCGTGGACTGATGACAATAAATCTTGTTGTAATTTGAAATTAATGATGATTCATCACTTATTGTACATATGTTTTGCTGCCCTTTTACTTTGATATGCAACACAATTATTTGGGATGGCCTATTTTAGATCATCTCATCATAGAGTAAGATTACTCTATGGTCTCATTTATATATCTTTTATTTATATTATTTGTTCATTTCATCTGCTTTTCGGAACGACCTGCTTTTTGAAATGCGACACCTTTTGTGTGGGCAAAAATTAGACAAAGGACTTTTTTCTCTTTTTTTCCACGATGTCGCAGATTAAATAATCTTGCGAGCTCTCTCATTGTCTCGGCGTAGTTGAATTTGCGTAGCTCATGTGACAAAGGAACCGCCGCTTCTATGAGAAGAATGCCTCTGTCTCTTCTGGAGAAGCGTGGGCAGTTCTCAGAAGATATGCATTTGGATACAGCGTTCCTCTAGCCTCCTTTCTATTTCGAAAAATTGGATGAAGAATTCCTTTACTATGTTCTCGGTAGAAGACTGGTTAGTCTGAAATCCTTATGTTAACGTTTTTAAGGCCTCATGATTAAAATCTTTAATCTATCCTCTGCTTCTGTCAATACAAGTACTTCTTGGAAATGTATCAGTGACAATAATTTTAAATATATCTGTATTAAGGGAAAAAGGAAGAAGAAAAAGGCTTAAACCCAGTTATTCTGAGAAGTCTGCGAGACTTAGCAGCCTAATTAATTATAAATGAAGAACCGAGTGTCTGAGAGCGCCTAGCTTAATACCAGTGTATCTGTATTAATTTAACATGAAATATTATCCTTGAAATCTATCAGAAAATCTCTTCGTACTTTTGTTAGTATACTTTACCTATTCACAGTAATTTTATTTATTCATCTTTAGATTTATATGTCATGATATTTATGATAGGTATCAAGGAAAGTATAGTGATAACTTACCCTTCACTGTTACTGCTTTTATTGCTAATCATGTATCCTATTAACAGCCACGAATATGTTTCCACATCAAATATTAATACACCCATCTTTGATACTTTATACTATAAATATGCTGTGAATTTGTTTTGTGATTTTTACGAAAGACTTGTTGGGAAAGTGATGGAGAATTTTGTCGTATCTTGGCGTCTAGAAATTTCCTTCATTCCGAAGAAAGAATGTTTAATATTAACTTCTGCTTGACATTTTTTAATATTATCTTATTCAGAGAAGTTATTCCCAGAATTAATTCAATAAATTCCTCAAAATGTTCTTCTTTTACACCCCTAAGAAATATATTTCTTACGACAGAAAGATGTTTAGCTTTTCTTCTGTACAACTCGGGATATATTAGCGTATGAAAAATAGAAATATAAATCTGCTTCGGTAAAGTCTGTATTTTTCTTTAATTTTTCGGTTTATTAAAAAGTTAAGTGACTTCTTGAATTTTCCACCTTTACCTACCTAAAGCTTTGGAGAGGGAATGAGGCTAGTTAGTCTGGATGAGGAGTGAGGTAGTTCTTTGCTCTCCTTATTGATCCAGAATGCTATGAAAGAAACACATATAAATCAGCGCAGTAGCTTCATGAAAAACTCTTTTCATTGGAATCAATAATTAGTAAATGACAGCGCTAAGTATCGCAGATTTTCTCATCAAATCAACATCAAAAAATTCGTTGTAAGTCTCTTTCTGACTCATTATGCATACATTCATTAAAATTCCCTTTTGTATAGAAATAATTTACTCTTTTAGTTTTTGAAAATGAGAAATGAGTCAATTTTGTCGTAAAAAATATTTCTCCCATAGTTCTGCTTGGATTAACGCTCTCAAATCGTCCCTTGAGTTGTCATTCGGCCCGCATTTAGTGGGTTTTGATCTCCTGTCATGTTTTATCAATCTGCTTTTGTAGAAACCTTATATATTCCACATCGAAAATTGCCGGTCGGAGCGAAAGACTCGTTTGGCCTTAAATTTAACGATTTGCGGTAAGCGATATCTCCACGCGGCAGGTGGAAACACTCGGATGCCCATATTGACCGTTATTTGGTTTTAATGTTAAAGTTACGAGATGAAATATCCAGCGTGGTTCGGGAAAAAATATAATTTTTCTCTGGCATCGATGTATTCGTCCGAAAGGTAAAAAAATTAGCTCGTAACGAAGCTGTATAAGGTTCAGTACAAGGCAACGGCGCAGAGTAGACAAATACGCTCGTTAAGTCTTTTGTGGTATAAATTCAATGACAAATTCGGCAACTAGTCACCGTCAAATTAAGATTTTCTATCTTAATTATATGAGGATATCTATGAAGTTTGAGTTCGACTATTGCCTTTTAGAAGTTACGGATTTTGACGAAGTTGGAGAATATTTTATCATAGTTAGCTTTTTTAAACAATTTATTGCCTTAAAATTAAGATGCTTTCAAAGAATATATTTCTGTTGATATTTATCTTGATACTTTACTTAAATTATTCACGATTTACTTATGCGAAAAAAATAACATTTACGCGATGAAAACGAACTGAGCGTGTCTATGATACGATCTGGCATCAAAAATGATTGGGATGATATATTTCGCTTTTCATTTGTAGGTTGGAGGCATGTTATTGTATGGAAAATTTTAAAGCTGTGTGAAATCATGTGAGTTTTCGTGAACCTGCGCAAGTGTATGCATACTTATCCACCTACTGAAAGATTAGTCATCTCTTTTTATGTCTTCCAACGTGGAAATACCTTTATTTTTAGAGTTATATCACTTTTTCTGTTTTTCGTTTTTATTGCTCTTGAAATGTGAGCATTCTCTATTATTCCGTGCTCTACGCTCGGAATCTCTTCTATTGTTCAGGAATACTATATTTGAAAAAAATGAATATAAATTGTTGTTTTTGAAATAGGCTTATTGCTTGCTGGTGTATTGATTGTCCGTTTCAATGTGTCAGTTACAATTTACTTTTTAGCGTTAAAATAATAAATATTTTTTGACTTATTTCAACATTTTTCTCTTGCTGTAATTCATGTTATATTCATCTTTTGCTTCTTCATTGATTTTTATTTTTACTGAGTAATATTGTTTTATTTTAATTGCGTTTACGATTCGTTTTATGGGTTTTGTGCATCTTGGAATGTAATTTCATTTTCATATTTATCATAATAAAAAAATTTAGCCGTTCACTATCAACAGTTATCAATTCGGTGATTGCTTTTATACTGCGCTTCAAGCCTCCCAATTCCCTTTTAGTCTTTTCATTCCATCATAATTCCAAACTATAACATTTACTCTCTCCTGCCTTTCTTGTCTCAGCACTTCCTCTATTGTTCCCTTCTTCCAATACTGTTATCAGGAGTACACCTTTCCAAAGCCCTTCTCTTCTATTTATCAATGCTCTCTGCAAACTCGTCTCCATTTGCTCAAAATACGCTGAAGTTAACCACATTGCTATTTAATGTTTCGCTGTTACCTTCTCCTGCTTGTCGCTGTGTGAATCACCCTTCTCATTTAAATCAATTAGTGCCAAGGTATGCCAAAGAGATGACGAAATATCAAATTCATTTCCCATTCACATCAATCAATTCCCCGACATTGCACGACCGGACATAAATTATTTATAAGCTGAGATCACATTCGATAAATACAGTCTTTCATCGCCTAATTTGATTGTGTGCGTAATACCGTGCATACAATTTGCTCTGGAAGGTTTGGTGAGCTTTCCATAGGATATTAATGGTGCTTGCGGACGTAATTGGTAACGGAAACCCATGTATATATTTCAGGAAAAAAAGGCGAAATGCGGATCGTTCGTACCGGAGTCGAATTGAATTTTCGTCGATGGCTGTTTTAAAGCGCGAATTACCGTAATTGCGACGCTTCCTCTTTCGCGGTCAGCGCCATTAACTCTCATCCTTTTCTATGCGCAATTACGCGCCTCTGCTTTTATGTTGCGAAATCACGTTAACTGCGCTGATTTCAGATGCAGCGCCGCCGTCCTTAAATCTCTATTTTCGCCAGTCGTTTGTCTCCGATTTATCTCCCTCGGATGTTTATCCGAAGATAGGCATTCGGAACTCTCGTAATTATCGCCGAAAGAGGAGAATAATTGGAAATAATCGATCTCCGGAAGTTAAGAGTGGAGTTAAAGGGGCGAATGGCTTTTCATTGCCCGAATTCCAACTCCGATTTAAATTCCACCCCATTATGTCCTCTCGGGCTTTCCGGAAACGATGGTGCTGAAAAAGAGAGCTCTGCACGGCTTTGTACTCTTCATCGGAATCCGAGCCTCTTCGCGTGTATTTTATTGTTTCTCGGCTCACTGATTTAGCGCTAATTATCTTCGGTTCGTATGAACAGTGATAACAGCTCTGCATTTGCACTTCGAATGACGGCGATTGAGAAAGAAGCAGAAATGTATGCACTCACAGTTGAAGCTCCTTTCTTTTTTACTGAAATTATTCTAGTGGTCATGGTGGTCTTATTATCTGCTCCAGATGTTGATTAAGCATGTCTGGATTTGTTATCTTTAAACTTATTTATATGCTACTACGTTCAAAAATGTTCCCGAAGTATTTTTTCCCGCGAAAACACCGAGCTGGCGAAAATGTAAAATTCTTGTGGTAGGTAGTTGTACCAACAATATGTGGCGCTAGCTACGACAGGAATTTTTTCGGCAAAAAATAAGTTTGGGAACTTTTTAAGCGAAGATAATTTTTTATGATAAATTCGCAATAACAATTATTTTAAATGCCCTTTGGAATCCCTTAAGCAATTGCTTTCTTATATGGTCGTAGAAGAGAAGAGAGCACAGATTCTCATGATTTGTTTGAGACCGACGGAATCAACAACTATTGCTTCAGTGACACTAACTGATTAATATTGACTGAATTTTGTCATTTAACAAAAATCCTTGAATTTTAAGTATAACATTTTTATACTCCCATATTTTTATGAATGCACGAGTTTCTAATCTGCGATTAGCCAAATTGCATGGATCAAATATGAATCCTTTTTAATTTGTTTATGAAGTTTTAAATGGCTATAAACCACGAGGAGCTATTGAATTTTTTAATGAATTATATCGACTTATATTTGTTTGACATATATTTTGAAATTTTTAAAATAAACGACAGTATTTGGAGCGAAAGAAACTTGGTTGTACGTTTACGTATGGAAACCAAAACCTAATCAAATTTTATCGTTTTCATAGTACTAGAGCGAATGCCATAAGGTAAATAATAATCATTGCTCGTTACCTTTCTAAAAATAGTCTCAAAAGTATTGTTTTGCAGATTCGGCTCAATTTCGCTTTCCAATGTTATCCTTGTTTCTGAATTCCTTTCTATCTCTGCTTTAGCGAGAAAAATCGGTGAAAATCAAACTTTAAATTTCCCGTACTTTCCCCTTTGGCGGCAAAACTTCGCCATCTTCCCCTCCGTTGTCCTGGGAACGGCACGACTTTTACGATGAAGGGTCGTTTGAATATACGACTCTTCCAGTGAATTATGAAGTGCTCGCCCATGTAGACGCTAAATGGGAAGCAAACAGGAAGACATCTTGGGCCGACGTTTTGGGTGCAAACAGCAGGTGAAGGGGCGCTAAATGGGAGCGATGTCAACGCTAAAATTCCGAAGATCGAAGTCTTATCTGAAAAATTTTGGAGCACGTGTTCGACAAAAGGCGCGTGTCCGGCATTCGATCGACTCGTGATTCTCACGTCACTTGTTTAGTATTTCTTTGGATTGTGCCCTTCGGATTATTTAGCAACTCGTGTCTTCTTTGTATCCATCACACTAAGCTAACGGGTATTCATTTTGCTGTTCGAACTACTCCAACTACTGCGTTGTATCAGCAATTTATTTATTTAAGTTCGCGTTGCAAGTTGGCCTTCAGGCCAGGTGGCAACGTTTGTGGGGAACATTAATGATTCGCCCAAAGACGGGAAAGAAACCCCTCCAAAAACCTACCGTAGGCTGTACAACTAAAGTACACTCCTGGCCAAAATTAACGCAGCACCTCCCTAGCGATCCTTACGGCCGGTGCTGCGTTAATTTTGGCCAGGAGTGTACAATATATATATATATATATATATATATATATATATATATATATATATTGTAAGTACAAAAAATAAAATCATAAAGCATGAATAAGAACTATCGTACATAAATATATATGAGATTTATCAATTAACTAAAATAATACAGTACATGGTAGAATATCAGGGTATCATAAAACGTCCGTTGTTATTTTAGGCAGTAAGGATTTAGGCGAACTACGCATTATTTAAATGATATTAAATTGCGAAGAGGATCTAGGAATGTTGTCCATGGGTTTAGTTTTGATAGTGAAATCGTACGATGATTATCTATTAATAGGTTTTTGTAGAACTAGGTTTTGGAGTTTATCTTTAGCTGATGAATCTTCGTACAGCGTTTGAGGAATACGTGTAATATCAGTATCTCTGTACTGTTACTTAGCGTCATTTAAGGAAGCAACTATTTTATGGGAAATTCCGATAAGCGTAATCTTTATGAATTAGAAAATTTTCAGCGAAAGTTGATACGACTTGCTATGAATTGCTAAGATAATTTGTTAAGCATTACCCAGATGATGTAGGATGGCATTCTTTCGAAGACATAGCTGGAAGTGGTCGTCTCAAAAATTAATGTATTCGGCATTGACCGACTCGTGATAGTAATATACTGAATGGAATGAGCACCTTCTCCACAAGACGAAAGGCGGCCAGCAAGGGTTTGGGTGTATATATATAGGAACAAGGTTATGATTTTATCTGTGATCTGAGAAAATTTGAGCATATTTCGCCCTTTTATAAAGAGCTATCCTTCCTCAAGTTAAATAACCGTAGAAAGCTTCATCTTCTTCAACTTTTCTTTTCCATCAACTTTCACAATGAACCTCAGTATCTGTCCACAGCATTCAATAGTATGAACATAGTCCACCAACGCGAAACAAGAGGATCTCATTTAATGCAAATACCGATTCATAGATCTAATAAATATAACAAATCTTTTCATGTTACCGCCTGTAGATACTGGAACGCACTATCTCCTAATCTTAGGAATTCGACATCTCCACCATCATTTAAGAAGCACATTACTAAACTATTACTCTTAGAACAGAATTGCACCAACAGGAACACCCATTAATTTGTAGTTGTCTTTATTGTATTTGCTCTTTTTCTTTTATATGTTTATGTTTGTATTTCAACACTTGTATGTGATAGTATTTTAATTTTGTACAAGTCTTTATAATATTAGTATTCTTTTTCATTTTGTTGTATTTATTTAAATATCTTTATAGACTCTTATTTTATTTTGTTATATGATTTGAATTTTTTTTATTATACCATGTCATATGTATTGTAAATGTTTATGGTCAAATGGAAGATGGGACTAAAAAGTCCCAATTTCGCCTAGTAAAGACCTTTGTATGTATGTATGTATGTATGTATGTATGTATGCATGTATGTATGATTATTTTCTATCATTAATCTCTATGTTATTATGATCGTTTTGCTTTCAATCACTTAGGATTTCATTTCAAACTCCACTCCATAACATCTTCGGAAGACGAAATGATGACATGACAGGTTAAGTCTGTTGCTATGTGTTCGTCACAGATTTCTTGCTATTTTTCGATCTTCGTAAATATTACAATTCCCAAGCCCCCAAGGACGTCTAAGTTTATTGAAATGGCAGAACAGATCTTTATGAGTATCAATTTTTCTTCCTACCATTTGCGAGTTCTCAGAGATTCAATCGTTTTAGCAGAGGATTTGCCTTCGTGGCATATTCCTCGCCCTTGTTATCACATGGGAGTAATCAGTCGCAGAGTAGTTGTCTTTTATCTGACGTCTCCTTAATAATGGAGATGATCGATCGCTCGATGTTTTAAGCAGCTCTTTAGTATAACTTCGGTGGATGGAGTGGCTAAAGAGCTTGGATGGATGGAATAGGAGCAACGCACCCCAAAGGAGTTTCATAATGAAGTAGCGGAAAAAAACAATGACATTCCGATTGACAGGAAATGCATTGTCCTTGGAATAAACGAAGCCCGTTATGATGACTGGACGTTTTAGGTAACGTATAACAGCTTTCAGATGCTTTCCAATAATATATTTATAATCGTAGAAATGAGGAAAGGCTTGTACTTTTTCCACAGGTTTATTTAAAAAAAATACGACCAGGTTTCAACGAGTAATCGCCATCATCAGGTGAATAAGCAATAATCGTAACCATATATATACAAAAGAAAGACTAGCGGAAAAACCATGAAATAGGAAAAGGTTTTGGTTTTTCCGCTAGTCTTTCTATTGTATATATATGGTTACGGTTATTGCTTATTCACCTGATGATGAGGATTACTCGTTGAAACCTGGTCGTGTTTTTTTTTAAATAAACCTGTGGAAAAAGTACAAGCCTTTCCTCATTTCTACGAGATGGATTTCCACAAAACGACGCCTGAGACTGTGAATTTTATATTTATAATCGTTGAGTTTTGTGCGCGAAGTTTTGTGTTGCCTTAAGTTTTCATGAAAAAGTGATTGTAAGGATGGCTCCAGGATTCCTATCGCTGTACGTTCCTAGTGAATATTGAGTGAAATAATTAAAATGGTGAAAGTTGAAAATTCTTACGTGTATGAGAAAGATGTAAATTTTCAAATTCCATTTATTTATTTGGTATTTCAGAAGCAAAGCTCAATTATAATTATAGTGATTGTAATTGTAATTGACTTCGAAAACTATAGATCGTCTTGTCATCATGTATTTCCGAACAATGAAATCCACGTATCGTTCTACATTACCCATCTTTTTTTCTTTGATAACCTCATTTGTTACTTATCGAGAGAATTATTTTGACTATTGATAAACTTAATAAATGATTATCCTTGGTATTAATGCCATCATGTAATCGTGGAACGAACGATTTTGACCAGAGCATGGGTGCCCTTCCTTTTATTTCCACAGGACTAGTTGCTCTCGTAGATTTCTCGCGGGTCACAGATCATGAATTTCGCGACATTGTTAAGTATCGATTCAAATTTAACTTAAGTGTATTTGAAATTTTTAAGAATTCCTCGCAATTTATTTTGTTTTGAGAGAGAAAATGTTGTGAAACTCTTAGAGAAGTAGATCCTGGGCCGCTCGGAATTGGTGCGTCCTACAATCTAAGTGTCGGACGTCCCCGAAATTGAGCATCCTCTCCATTAGTGATATTGATCTAGCATTTCTTCGACAACTTACCATCTATCTGAGATGGAGAGTTGTGCTGTCTATCCATTAGGTTAAACTTTTTGACAAATTGTAAACAATCTAGAGTCACGATCGACTCGATCATCTCTCCTCTGCCCCTTCGGACTTTTTAGACGTCAAAACATTCTCTCGATCGGAAATTGGCAGCCTTTTCCAGCGTGCAGAATATTTTCCATCCTCTTCTAAAATCCATCGTCCGCATTTTCTCCCTCAGAAGAGGTGACGTGCCACAAAAACAGTTGATGGAGTGTGTGCGCAGGTCGTCCTTGGGCCCTAATTGGTCATCCAAGAAGGAGTGACAAACTCACGAAAACTGAGAGTCATATGCGTCTGCAAAGGGCAAAGGTCCGATCGAAGAGGGTCGCGTGGGCTTTTTCGGCGCCCTTTTATAAGTGATAGGTGTCGCTGCTATTAGGACCTCTCTGGTGGTACACCGTTGTCTTCCACGGACTATGCTTTTCTCTTCTTTCCTGAAACGAATCATTCTTTTTTATTCCATACTAGTTTTACGAAAGTATGAATATCGTTTTACAGTCGACCTTATATTTACCTCCAGCATCAAAGATGACCATATCCCAAGTATAACGCGGAACAAGTCCGTATAAGTGCTGGCACAGTTTTTGAAGTTATCACTCTTAACGCAAAGACTACTTATTCTACAGCTACTTTGATACCCTACAAACCGCCTATCCGTTTTGGCAGGGAATTAAAACACCATGAAATCGGCCCATTCATCTTATTTATTTCCATCGATGATTTTTCTAAAAAAGAAAGGGTTCTGAAAAATCTGTCTTTGCCTCTGCCTTATTTTTAATTAAATTGAATTAAAAAGCAACACTACTCCTTTCTTTCAATATGCATTCACTGAATCACCTTATTTTACTCCTCTATCCTTACTTAAATCTTTCCTATAAATGCTCTGACACGAAATGCAGCAATGCAATCAGCAATGAAAAGAAATCTCCTCTATTCCATACATACTGATGTTGCTCCTGCTCTTCCTCTCAACGCATACGATGCTTTCTATGTCTTTGTACGTAATTATTCTGTCTTTATACCTAATAATTCTCATCTGTTTATTTTTTAAATTTTATTTATTATTTTTTCTATTTTTTCCTTACTTACCTAAATGTCAATGTTATATAAAATTTTGACTAGTACATACTGTATGCATTATTTTGATACTATTTTTTTATAATATTCTTTTATTTTTCCTGATAATGTACGTTTTCCTTGTTTTTCTATTTTGTTTTTTATGTTACTTTTGTATAATGCTATCTCTGTTTAAATGTTAACTGATTCTTATTTATGTATCGCATGTAAGTACTTATTGGTAGTGTATTTATTTATTTTTGAATGTTTTTCTCTTCTCTTATCTTTTAGCTATTACTATCGGTAGGTTTGCGCAGGTTTTTCACACCCCCCTTGCTTGCGGGTGTTTTCCTGCAGTAGATTTTTTTTTCCTAAGAATCTCTTAGGTTTTTATATCCACAATTCTTCTAATTTTTTCTTCTTCTAATTTCATAATTAATGACGATGGGTTAGATGGAAGAAGAGACTTTTAAGTCTCAATCTCGCCCAAATAAAGACGATTTATTATTATTATTATTATTATTTTTTGCTTATTGAGGGATTGTCCAAAATAAGAGGGAGGTCGCATATTCCCCATTACGTCCTCCGTATTTGTCCTTCTTATTTAGCTTATAGAGAATTGAAGGATTTCGACCCATTTTTGATGGGAAGCAAGGACTCTCATTGTGTTTTTTCGGCGCTACTGATGTTTGCGGGGCCTTATTATTTCATTTCAGCGCCAGGTATTGAATACAGTTTGGTTTTTTAAGCTGCATCTTTCACAGAATCCAAATTTCTTATATCCATAATTAGACGGTTATAAATACACAAGTTTTAGTACCACAGACTTTAACCTCACACGGCCTAGGTTTCAAAGCTTGGCGTCATCATAATACCTAATTAAGAAGCGTATACGACGAGGATAAAAGTCTCTGAGATTGAGTAAAATTGTCTTTAATTTCCTCTAATTATATGCACCACTTTATTCAGTAAAAATAAAAGGTTACGGGATAAAATTCCTTTCAGTACTTATGCTGATGCTCTATCAGATAATTATGAAATGATAAAACGGAAGTATAGATTTAGTAATATCTTAAGGTACTTTTTTACCCTATGATTACCGATTTCTTTCAAAATGCAAGGCTCTGGGCAGAAATCCAATACTTGCTCATCTCTAAAGTCTCTCCTGCTCAAGATTCCATAGGTTTGAAATTACTCCATTTTGCAAGAAAATATATTCCTCCATTTGAATATATGCTTTGTAATTTATTTATTTAACGGGATATACCCTTGTTTACAATCATTGTAAAATCACTTCAACAGAAATGAAAAGATATGACACAGTAAACTACATGATTTTATAAGCACATAATATCACTAGCATTGAATATATATTACAAATTAATTCAGTTGAAAGCCTAAAATAACTATCGTAAATATAAAAGTTTACTTTTAAAACGATGCAAAGAATAAAGCAAGTGAATACATAAATACAACGATTGCAAATAGAATGGTTGCAGAAAAGTTGAAGTTTATATAAAAAATAATAAATGCCAAGGATTAAAATGAATTGTTACACATAAGGTATGGTAGCAAATGGAAAAAATACACATGAATGATACAATAACATATTTTATGTATTTATTTATGAACATGAAGAGGATGTTAAGAATAAATATTTTTACAAATACTTTTTTCCACACATTTATTTGAAACACGACCGGTTTCGGCACAGATCGGCCATCTTCAGGTGAGGAAGTTACAAACAAGAAGGCTTATATAGGGAAAAGGAGTGGTATTTGGTGGGTGTAAGGAAACAAAGCAATAGGAAAGAGTAGAGGGAAGGGGAGGGAGGTGGGAGAAAGAAGGGTTAGGTCTTGTGGGAGCTTTCCGGGGGGTAAAGGTTGGTCTTATCTGGGAGAGAGCTTTTAGGAAGAGTACAAAGAAGTAAGGGAGAGTAAGGTACCGGAATTATTTCGTTAACTAAGTTCTGAGAAGCAATTTTAGATACTAAAATTTCTCTCTGCTACAAGAAATTCATTTTGGGACCTTCTCGATGGATATGCAGAATTTCAGGAATGAAAGATGAGGAATGGTGGGAAACATAAAGGTGTTGAGCAAAGTGGGACGCAGGAGTATTATTTAAAAATGAATGATTGTGCTCTTTTACACGGATATTGAAATTTCTCGCGGTTTGACCAATATATACAGCTTCACTATCGTTACATTTTAATTTATAAATAGCTGATTTGAATTTTGTTTCTATTTTATTGTTTACAAAGTAAGAACCGAGGTTGTGGTTATTGTAAAATTAATTAAAATTAATGTGAGGAAAAAGGTATTTGTAAAAATCTTTATTCTTAACATCCTCTGTTGTGGATTTCCGCTCGGTAAAGCCTAACAAAATCGATTTTATGTATGAACATGAAGTTTAACTATTTTAGCTGTAGCTATTGCAAAATATGTCAACTGCCAGTATTCCACAGGTCAGTGCCTTCTCAAATAGTCCTATGATGCGTATTTTTTTAGAGGGACTGATTACATTTATTCACGATTACGAAGGCAAATCCGTAAATTGGACCGTCTCGGGACGAAGGGCTTAATCTGTGCGAGGATTGCTTGCTGACAGCGATGCCTAAATTTCATCACCGTCGCCAATTTTCATCTCCTTTCACAGTGCTCTCATTTATGCATATTCACTCCGTGCATTGGGTTATTTTGCTGGTGCCTCTTCAAAAACATTCCAACCTCCTTCATCCGATGTCTTTTCTTCCCCATTCGGTTTATACTCCGACGAAATTTATTTGGGCAATCACGTTTTATGCCTCCACAGTACGTGACGCATCTCTCGGCATTCTCTTATTTTATCATTTCCATTTTCGGCTCTCTTCCGTCGTCTTCAATTCTGATTTTGTTTCTCTTCTCTGAATAAAATCTTCTCCGATGTATTTATGCAATTACGTTCCTCTTTTTCGTTTTCCTACGTCCGCTTCTGTAGTAGTTGAAATTTAAGCAAAAGATAACTTTTAAATAATTAAAGTCCTTCGTACTATATCTTGATTATTTTCATAAAATTTTATCATTCTTCTTTTAGTATGGGACAGAGAAAAATGTATCTTTAATGTATTTTACTGCAAATCTTGTCCATGGATGTGATCATATAAAAGCTATTGAAGCATCAGTGATTTTGAATAATAGGATTACATTTTTTTCTCTTCTTATTTAGGATTTACATTATTTAGTGAATGAAATGCAAGATGTTTTACTGAGCCACCTTGCCTCATCTTCCTGTATTCTTTCTGTTTGTAGGATTCCGGTTTACTGAGAAAAGTAAGGGCAAACTACTCCCTTACTCATTTCACCTCATTCCTTTTTTCAAACCTTCGATATAAAGCAGTGAAAGGGTTTGAGGATTCAACTAGCCGTAGGAGTAATTACTTTTCTGACTGGCAGGGAAACACCCACGGTTAGATGAGGCTGCGAAACGGATAGGGCAGTTTATCATGGAGATAGCTCTCCTAATTTGTTTTATTTCGACTTAGGTAACCCACAAATAGTCATTAATATCGAATTATTCATAACAGATACATACACATTAAAATACACGATAAAAAAGCAAGCGTTACAAAAATGCTCTCAGATGTAGGTTGGGAATCCTTGAAAGAAAGGAGATTGGAAGCTAGGCTGCGATTGCTTAATACATTCAGGGAAACTACATTTTCGGAAGATACAATCGGTATCATGCAACCCCCCTGCTACCTCGGTCGATCCGATAATGACCGTAAGTTAAGAGAAATAGATGCTAGGACGACTCGTTTTAGAGATTCATTCTTTCCGCGAACAATACGTGACAATAACCGAATAAAGAAGTAGTACAGATTCAACTGGTGTTTACACCCCCTGCCACACGCCGAAAGGCGGCTTGCAGGGTATTAATGTAGATGTAGATTAAAGTGATATAATGTGTTCCATACTGCCGCGCATATAATACGTAATTCTAATTTTACATATATATTTACGCTTGATTGGTGGCTGGAATTAAAATCTCGAGGCAAAAATGTACTTACCTAATAAGGCATCATCCTTGTGTAGAATGAGAAGAGTCACACCCTGAATGAGGTAATCAGCAAAGAATCTGGAATAGAACATTTAAGGGCATTGCAAGATCTTGGAATGAAGACTTCTCCACATCGAAGTACTCCACCTTCGTCTCCTGCGTCACAGATGCAAATAGAGGAGTGAGGAGATTTCAAATGCAAAGGGAGCCCTGGATTTAGGAGTTCGCCAAAACAAAGAACGCTTAATGGAAAGTTCCCAAGTTTGCGAGGGATCCTCATAATGAGGTCTTTCGAAATCGTAGCGACTTCCACACTCAAAGATGGATTCTGGACCACTCTGGGGTTTTTACTTTCTGTTGATCCAATAAGCGCGAGTGGAATATATCACGCAATATTTAAGTGTGGTTTTAAGTGTGATCCGTATTGTGTTGTTTTTAATCGACAGTTACATTAGTGCTTGTGGTATTGTCAGGATATCGAGCCGTAATCGAGCCCCGGTTCTGTTTTAACGGCTGGGCTTATTTATTATTTGGAATCAGTTTCGCTTTCGTTTTTAATGAAATTATATTTACTAAAATTTAAAGAAAGAGGGCAATTATTAAACAGTATATGTGAGTTTCAAGTCACCTTTGCACATTATTTATTAATATAAAACTTGGTTAATGGTAGTTAAGTGAGGTTTTTTAAAGGTCCATCTCTAGGAGCCCCCTTTTCAGCTTTATCATAGTTTTATTCCCACGGCTCGAGCTCGGAGCTCGACTTATCAGCAGATATCAGCATTTATCAAACTAGAGGTAAAGAAAGGCGTGCAGTACGATTTGAAAAGTTATAAACAATTGCAATGTACAACAATTTGATATATCCGTCGTATCCTTCGTCTTAAGACAAGTATATGCGTCTTTTGATCTACGTTCTACGATGAAAATTAAGGTTTTTTATGTTTTCTATAGAAATTACCTGGTGAGTTATGGCAATGCTGCATTGCCAGGAGGGTTGGGATGGGATGGGTTGGGCTGGGTTGGGTTACGTCCGTATGTAAAATGGATATATATATAGCAAACTATTAAAGGGATATGAATATCTTCCGCATTCAAATACATGAAATCCTCGCCTCTGGATCTCCTGGCAATGCAGCGTTGCCATAACTCACCGGGTAATTTCTATAGAAAACATAAAAAACCTTGATTTTCATCGTAGAGCGTAGATCAAAAGACGCATGTACTTGTCTTAAGACGAGGAACACGCCGAAGATATCAAATTGTTTTATATTGCAATTGTGTATAATTTTTCAAATCGTACTGCACGTCTTTCTTTACCTCTCGTTTGATAAATGCTGATATCTGCTGATAAGTCGAGGTCCCTTATCAGCTCCGAGCTCGAGTCGTGGAAAAAAACTGTGATAAAGCTGCAAAAACGGCGCCTAGGGATGGACCTTTAAAAAACCTCACTTGTAAGTATATAACGGTTTCGGAAATCGGAATAAATAACATTTTCCAAGTTAAATTCAAGTTCAAGAACTTAGAATATTTCTGTTTGGGGTAGATTTTCCCTAAGGGAAAATTTTCTTTGATCTAGTGTTCGGTTTGCTTCTGGTTTGGTGCCTTCAGTAATCTACCTGTATTAGTATCAACCTTGATATTAATGCGGAATTGAGCGTGTTGTTTCATGCAGGTAGTAGTATAAATTTAACATAATTAAAGTCACGTTTGCAACTACGGAGATGGTTCCTAATTTTCGATTACTCCATTTATTTGGAGAAAAACTCAGAGATATCCAGGACGAAGTTTGAATAGGATTTCATATAATCTCACGTAGGCGAACTTTCTTGGTTCCTTTTCCGTAAACTGATAATTTTAAATTTGGGAAAAAACGGGATACATATGTCTGGCAACAATACTCCAGCGCTCGCTCTTGTTAATTTAATCGCTAATGGCCGACGTACATCTTGCGATCTCCTGATTCCTCTCATTAAAGTTCTGACCAATTACTGCTCCTCCTCTTAATTAGGAGAGTGATGCGTTGGAAGAAGGGACACACTGTTTTCATTCGGTTATCTCCGCTAGAAATAAAAATCCTCGCTGCTCAGTTTTGATGTTTCGTCGTCTGTTCCAAGGAGGCTCTGTCGCTGTTCATAAATACTCAGTTTGTCTCTGTAATTATGGCTGTGAGAGTCGTTAAACGATCTCCCGGTCGCTGAGCGGGGAGACCGCCAACTTTGCCGAAAGGAATTCTTTGAACAATGGAAAACTCATCCCAGAGCGATAACCCCTTTCAGGATCGCTAGACAGTGTTTATTCGAATGTTAAATTAACGATAGTTTAATAATTATGTACATTATTCAGTGATACGCTTACTCGTATATCAATAGAGAATATTATACTTATAAAACAAATAATTAACTGCAAAATATAATTACACATGAAATGTATTGAATTCCCAAGGAAAAGTCACCTAAACCCTTTCCTTAAATGTATTGAATTTATTTACTCACTGAACTGAATATATTGAAAAATTTCTTGTACGCTCAATCTTACACCCATCCGAACAGTGTAATCCTACTTTATTTTTGTTTATATAATGTTTATTGTTTACGTATCATCGATTATCTTGATATACGTATTAATCAAATAATACATTCTTTGACTTTGAAAATTGTTAACTAACAGATTTACTACGTTGCATATTAACCACATTCTCATTAGGAAATTTTCTGGAAGTATGATTTTCCGGTTGGCTGATACGATGGATTCATCACCGTTTTTCTTCTTTTTTCGACCTAATTCAAAACTATTCCCCTTCTCTCATGCATATATTCTTATAATTTGACGAATTCACGCTTTTCAAAGCATATGTGTGCAAATCCCCAACAGATTAGGTTTCTTATTTATATAGTTAACTTCTTCCTATGTTTGTGATCGTCATTTTTCTGTCTCTTGCTTGTTTCTGTCGCTGATATCAATTATTTGTATTTAGTCTTTTTTTATTTTATTCCGTCCTAATGTATATATAATAAATATCTCCATTGTTGATATTATCCCAAAGTGATCCACAAGCCAGATTATATTTTTGATGTGTTCAGTTTATGAGTTGAAGTTGATTGCAAATTTTCTGTATCTTGATTGCTGATCTCAGTCTTACCGGTTATATGTTTTAATTGGATTTGAAAATTAGAGTAAACATATTTGACCCTGAAATGGCGAGCGAAGTTTCATCAACCCTCGTGTATCGTAGTACTCTTTTAAGGGGTTTATCCAACCAAGAAAGATGGTTTGCGTGAAATACCTTCGCAGCTGAAGGTTGGCGAAGAAAATATTTTGCGAAAGACTTCCTCGTAAAAATGAGGTGTAAAACCCAAGGAATAGCCAAATAAACATTTCTCGAGCGAAATATACGTACATTCTTGTGATCAGTGTATGACGCTTTATCTTACCCTTTACCTTACCGATAGAAAAATGCCAATATGTAGATACTGGATAAAGTTGAATTGATTTTTTGTTAACCATGTTAAAGAAAAAGTTTTTTTTGTTTATGAAAAAAAAAATTTTTTTCTTTATGTACTCGTAGTAACGTAATTTATTTATTAATTTCAGATAGAGCAGAAAAAGTCCGATGGTCTGTGTTGGAAATTATGGAATCGTTGTCAATTTTAGAAGCATTTGTAATTATACTTTCTTTGTGGGAATTCAGTATCGATAATCATTAATTTCAGATTTAAATTAACTTAAAAATTAAATTCATATTTAAAATATTTCGGAATTATTTAACAAATTCATTAGTCAACGGAGAGAGTGAGCAAACTGACTGAGTAATTGAGACCGGAAAGTTTCTAACCTCGTACATCTTTTAACCGACTCTCAGCAGAGTGCACATTCAAGGCTTTTTCCTGGTCCATTGCCATGAGTTGCCAATCTGCGGACGCATTAGCGTTTTCGTGAGGCTGCCTGTTGCCCATCAAAGTTTCAGGATTTGGCGACTATCGCTTCTTCTTTCGAGGCTAAAAATTCGCGTGTATTTTAATGCTTGATCGTAATATTGGTATTTCAAGTATAAATAATCAAAAAGGTTAATCAAGAAACTAATTAAATATCATTAATTCATATGTTATTTTTCTGAAAGTTTGTATGTTTTCGGTATTTTATTTCTATGACAGTTACAATAAGTTTTCCTTCGATCTTTTAATATATGCTCGGAAAATAGTTTCGTTACAATTGGTTTTCCAATTCAAATTTTCCATTTAGTTTAAGAACTATTCTAAGATGTCAATTCAACATCATTATCTCTACTAGGAACTTACCCATTAAAACAATGAACAAACGGATACAACGTTTCTTTTGAAAATAAAAATTTCTTCAGTTACATCTCATAATTAAATTCAGATAATCCCTTGCTACATATAGGGCTAGACATGAATGTTGAATAATAGCTATAATCGGATATAGATAAGAGGTGCGGAATGGTGAGAAAACAATCCCTTCCTTTGTATGCTCATTTTTCGTATTATGTATCTTCGATTATCTTACAGCTTAATGCTCTCTACTTTCCATCCTCTTCTCACAAATTTTCTTTTTTGAACATTTAAGATTGATAAATTTAACTGTGAGAAACTTTTTCTTCTATCCTAGTTGATCACACGATAAAATTATTTATCGTTACCACAGAACCGTAGGTCAGATAAAGATAATGATAATAATTTGGAAATACTTTGGTTTACTGTGATACGATTAAGATTTATAAGCTGGATTAAAGTTATCTTAAATGATAGAATATAATTTATTAGTCAAAAAAATTATTCACTTATTGTCTACTTTAAAATCTATATGGAATGTTTACCCAGAGAATTTGTTGTTTGTTTGTTGTTGTGTTACTATCAGGGTTCTCTTAAAAGCACAATTTGAATAATTTACAAATTTCGTTAATGTCGCAGCAGCAACAAGGCCCTCTTCTAAATCTCCCGGTAGTTTCGGGTTTGACTAGTGTTATTCAAATCCTTAAAAAAACACTTAAAATTAATCTTTCAGCTTGATAAATTATTTCCTTTTCTAGTAACCTACGACTCCTAGATTAAATTAAGAGAAAGAATTTGATGCAAACTTATCATTAAGTGTAATTTTCGGATCAAAATTGTCTTAAATATTAGTAAAATCATTAACTCTAAAGTTGTATTCTCAACCCCATCAGAGAATGAATTTCACCAGATCAGTAGTGAGGTAGTTTGCTTTTAGTTTCCTCAGTAAGATAGAATGGTATGAGGGGAAAAATTCCACGCAAGAGCAGCTCATTGAACCTATGAATAACGCTTTTCGTAGCACTTGGTAAGGAAAAGAAGAATGCCATTGTTCAGCATCATTTATACCTCGCTATTTTTCTTATTATCGCAGTCATAAATATTACAGACAAAAGGAAATGGAAGATATAGCTCCAAAAGAACAATGTTCCATTCATCAAGATACCACAGCAGCAACAACCCGTTAGCACTAAATAAGTACACAAAAGTTTTGTATCTCAATCAGTGGAATCGATCTAGCCAATGAGAGAGGGAACTCGTTTTCGATGATGAAATGTTCGAATTTCGGCGAGCGCCCTCTATTAAGCGGCCCAAGCAGTTCCTTTTCATCAATCTTATGTTTTCGTGTGGAGGGCAATGATTCGTGCACTGTATCTGACGTTTTCATCGCGCCTTTTGCGGATTTTACGTTTTCGTTTATTTTCGGCGCCTCTTTCAGCCTTCTTTTTTCTTTTGGTTCTGCGGATGGGGGAACACGCTCCCGATGGCCTATTAATTTAGATCTCCCGTGTCTAGCCACAGTGTTAGGTGGAGTAATATGACGGGGATATCCGAGGGATCTTTAAAATTGTTCCCCCTTGTTTTATCGATAAATTTTTGGATCAGACCGGCCGATGTGGCGTTCGCGGTTGTCTGGGAATTCGGAATTGATAATGGTTACGGTAGGTTTAAAATATTCGATTGTATAAATGGAGATTTTTCCTCAGATGACATTCATGGTACAGTGGAATCTCTATCGACGTCCATATCAAGGTTGGGTTTGAAAAACCTCTATGCGATATTATCTGCTTTTTCAAGCCAGTCTTCTCATGCTTAATTCAAGCCTATGCATGTTAAGTCTCCTTCCTTCATTAACAATTCCTTTACACCTTGATCATATCTATTAGCTATCTTGATTTTTTATCTTATTTTATCACTGCTTTTGTAATTTCCATGTTATACACTTCTTTCTTTTATATCTTTTAGCTTGTACACTCCTGGCCAAAATTAACGCAGCACCTCCCTAGCGATCCTTACGGCAGGCGCTGCGTTAATTTTGGCCAGGACTGTACTATCAGTAAGTTTGCGCAAGTTTTTTACACTCCCCTTCTTTTGGGTGTTTCTTATTAGCGGATCTTTTTTGCTAAAATATTACCGTAAGTTTTTTTTACATGCACTCCCTCTGAAGTGTTCCTCTGACGAAAGGTTAGATAGAAGAAGAGACTTTTCAATCTCAATCTCGCCTTCCTAAAGACCTTATAGACTTCATTAACGAGAACTTCATCTTCAGAGATTACTATTTTTCATGAAAACGTGTAGATGTTCTCTGCCGCTAAAACTCCGCCTAACTCAGGGACAATAACGTTATAAAATATCGCTCACTTGACTATTACGTGAATTAAGTTTAAAATTAGATTTTTAACACATTGAGGACGGTAATGAAATTAGTGGATTTTCTTCTGGAGCCTGTATTCTCTCGGATCATTTTCTTTGTTGGTCAAATCTTCTTGATGTATGAAATATCCTGGGAATTAAGATTTAATGATCTGGGACGTATGAGATTTCGAGATCTTTTAGGAGAGCTTAACTTTCGCTATGAGAATTTGCCCTACCCTCGGGCTGTCTGCCGCCGATGTGTTATATCTTCTAAACGTAATCTTATTTTGATTAAATAAGTGAGCACGTTGTTCCTCGAGTAAGTGAAGGAAGTCTAAGTAATAGAGGTGGATAGATAAAGTGCGAGATATCGCTGAAACCAAATAAGTGTAGAACAGAGAGTTTAGACTTTCCCGGCTTTAAACACGACCTTTCTTTAGATTTGGTAACAAGCTTAACTATTTCAATTATTTTTCTTGTTGAGTGTAAATAAGAAGTAATACATTTGAAATATTGCTTGGCTTACTTAAGGATTACTGTCGTTTTCCTTCGTATAATTTCGATGTTAAACTTCTTGAATGTAAGCACTAATCCACTGAAGTGCTGGTATTTTCTAATGCTGCCCTACTATGAAGAAAGGTTATCCGTGTTATAAATCCACGAAAAAATCGCTAAATAGCCAAGCTTTCTCAAGTATCCAGTATTTTAACGTTTTTCCCTTCTATAAAATCTTTAAAACATTTCATGTAGAGAAATTCAATCGAACCCAGTCATACATTTTTTCCTTCTTCCTATATTTTCTTATCTTTATTCACCCACCCTTCTTCGTACCATTTCATCGATAAATTCTTCGGCCACTTAATCTATTTCTTTGTTTCCACATCTATAGCCACATTTATTTAAATATCGAATGGGGTACAATGAACATATCCCTCTTCTATAGAAATGATTGCAAGATTGAATGTTTGCTTTTCATTTTTGCTTACACGTGGCTAGTCTGGTGGCTCTATTTCATTTTCATCAATCTAGCAATTGAGAATGTACTTGGCTAAAATATGGTAATTTCCCATTGGTTATTAAATATCGAGGCCAATCCCAGCTAAAGGCCATTTCTGTATTACTAGGAAACTCTTGATGAAATCGCCGGAAGATGCTTTCACGGAATTGAAACCGGTCGCTGAAATAAATTCCCGTGGAAATTTATAGCTTTATATTATCTTTGCCCGTACCATTATTTTCCGGTGTTATTAATTCACGATATTTGAAAAACTGCGTAATATTTTTCAAAAAATGGTGTATTTCCTCTCTTGTAAACCCTTCAATATTTCAAAAAGCGCTCGCATACTGTTTATATTAAAACTTATCTCATCCTGATGTTTATATAACATGGCAAATATTTGCGTACAAGTTATTAGTTTTTGTATAGTCAAATTATGTCCGATTCAATTTTTTCTTGGAAATATATCTAGCTAATATAGCTCGTTTTAAAGGTATTCCCTTAATATTTAATTCCTTTTATTCTTTTCTTTATTTATCGTATATTTTACATTATACTCTAGGTATTTTGCTTTGCATTTAGTGTATACGCTCCGATAATAGAAATAAATCTATTCTATAAACATATTTGTTTATGGTGTGTTTCTGTTTCCTAACTTTGGCGGCCACAGGATTGCCAGATATTTTATTTACTTAAACGATTGTCTGAAAAGTACGGTAAAACTATGTCTGCTGCAGATTACTAAGAAATTCAGGACACCGGAAAAAATTGTCGGGTGAAAGTTTTAGCAGAATAACTTTTTTCATGATTTTCAGAAAAACGGTCGGTATGTTGCAACGATTTTATCAAATCATTTGCTCTTGATATCAAAGTTTATTACGCCAAGTTTTTCTTAGAATTGCGTGAAGGTTAAAAATTGTCAGCAGACTGTAGGCAGGACAACCATGGTCTATCCTTAGTTATTGCTCGAATTTTATTCCATCAATCTCCTTATTTTGGGGTGAGGAGAAAAATAACGAACTCACAATTCCATTTCACTCCGCAATAAATAGCCAAGTACACAATTTTCCTCTTGTGAAATAGCTATCCTCGATGGAGTCCCAGATGGTTAATACTTCTATTGATAATATTTCCGTGTTGAATCTTAATTCATCGTATTAAACAAAATAATCGTCGTCGTGACGGAGGTCGCCAACGTTGAAAAAATGCTTCAACGCTTTCTGTGGAAATAATATAATGTTTGTTCTCTATATTTGCGCTGACATGCATAAAGCACGCTTATACCTGGAGTATGCGAGGCTTACGCAGCCACTAAGGGACACAATCGTCCAAGGTGTTAGATAAAGCACGTCGGCATCGCTGCTGCATATCGACTGGGTAATCGGTGGGGTTGGCAGCCCTGCGGAGGGGAGAGGCGTGGGTGTGGGAGAAGGGAGCGGAAAGGGATGAATAAGGCGTAGTCTTGTGGCGCGTGAAGAGGCTACAAGACGCTCTCCGCTCGCCGTCGCAGCGCCTTCCGACCGGCAGGTGCACCCGAGGTATTTGCCCGTCATTCCGCCCTCTTCTTCCGCATCCATTCGCTCTTTTGATGGCTCAATTCCGCTGTCACTTTCTCCCTTTGCAAAACGAGTTATTTCTGCTCCGTCGTAATGTCGCATGTCCTTAACGAACTTTGTTTTCGCTCCACGGGATTATGTCAACTGCCGGATTGTTTGTGTTCCTCAATGTCGCTTTCCAAATGGACTGTTGATGGATATCCGGGCATCTACGACCGTGTTATTTTGGCCGATTGTCTGGACTTATTGTCTTTTGCGCCAGAGGTCCTTTTTCTCTTCGGAATGACTGCGGTATGAAAACTCCTTGTCTTAGCTATACACATAATTATTTTTGTATCGATTTTACCTTATATCATTAAACTCCTTAATTACATATTCATTACGTTGATAACATCCATCTTAAATAGTATCCAAGGTCCGGCGTGATTCTTTTAGAAACTTCCAAGTAATTTCATATTAATTTCATTGAGGAAGTGCCTTGACATTGATGGAGATGCAGTGAAATCTCAATCTAACGTTTTTTTACCGGACCAAGGGGAGTCAACTCTAGATGCGGAAAAACGTAAGATTCGAAAAACAAAAGGTAGTTTTGCTGTAGTTGGGACCTCTAATTTTCAACCTAAGATCCGGGAAAGCGATAGAAACGAGAATGTTAGATCGGGGTTTTACTGTATTCGTAATTTTTTCAACTTTCTTTTATTTATCTATTTGTTGCGCTAGCATCACAGATAACAAAGAAAGATTTTGAATTCCATGACAGATTTTCCTCAATTTTACCACTTCGAATTTTTGTAGAACTAATATACTTTCTCAGGTACCTGATGGTGATGTGTGACATCACAGTAGCGAAACTGGACGCTAAATGAGTTTCGGTGGAAGAAATACTAAATTCATTTCTTCTTCTTACCGCACGACTTGTTTAACTCTTCTTTCGCTTTGATTTTCTGCCAAAGCTCCTGTCACCAGCTAGCTTGGCTGAGGAGTTTCTTTTAGCGTTGTCTTTCTAGTCCTTGTATTATTTTTAACGTTAATTGTCTTCATCTTTTCTGTGAAGAAATGTGTCAGCGTTCTGCCTGAATTATACCTCAGCTCACACTCATCAGCACAAAGACCTTACATTGCGGTTAGTATGTCGCTAAATTATTCACTCCCGTACTAACTAAACCTAATGAACATTTTGGGCTCTCTGCAGATCCGTCGAGGTTTTTTGTCCTTAGCTCTCCGACTGTTTATCGTGGAGTGGAATCCAAATGTACTGAGGCAGAACAAGGAAAGACTTTTTAAGATAATTATTATTAAGTCATAGCTTCTGAATTAGAGCTCGTTATACACATGCCTTACTTTAATTTAAGTGAAATTGGAAGCATGTTTGTTTCGTAAAATCTATGCAAGATATCGTACAAAATTTCACCTTTCCAATAGGTCACCGTAGGGGGTCAGGCGATCAGGGGGTCTTTGATCATATTTTATTGATGATCTGTCAGTGTTATGTTCGAGAGTAACTCGATTACTTCGGTGATACCAAAAGGGTATTCCTAATTGATTTCTCATGGTGTGATTAGAACTGAGAGGTTTTTAATTCGTGAATCATCACGTTTTGAAGTTCCTCTCAGGAAAACCGGATGGAAGTAAGCGATCGGCGGAAATGTGGGAATAGCCACTCTGAAGACTCCCGTTTTTCCGTTCAAAGTGAGTAATTTTTAATTCCTGCGCAATCTTCGGCATTCCTCGCGGTCGTCGGTGAAAGTTGAAGGTTTTGTGGCGGAACGGAATTAAATAGATGAATGAGTAGTAAACCTGAGGAGAGGGACGTTTTTTGCAGTCCCTTTGGCTTCCTCGCGATTCAGGTCGCATGTTGAGTCATTCATCGCAATAGCTTCTCATCACAATGTTTTCGTGTCGAACGAGTAACGCATCGGCGTGGGTTCAGATGAGTGAAGATCGCTAATGAAGACTTCGTATTTTTTTAGGGTATTCCTCGATATTCTCTCGTGAAATTCAAGCTTAAGTATGTTGCTTCGTTTAGAACGAGTCGGTTCATCCATGTTCAGAAATACCTCGAGCGCCTCTGAATCCGATAAGCTCGGTATGCGAACACAGATTTCCCTGTATTTACTCCCTGATAAGCGAGCAGCCTCTCCCGAGATGATCCACAAAATCTGCTTGTATTTCCCCGTAACGTTCCATACGGGTACGAATATAATGGTGATCTTGCGATAAAGGCCAGTGTTCATATCCAATTTGTGTTGCTGTTCGAAATGACTCCGTACGTGAGAGAAGCGTCTCGTTGATTCGGATGCGATTTTCGGATAATTTTTCCTGTACATTTTAAATTCCATTTACTGCACATTATGATTTAAACTTTCATTTACTTTTTCCTGTAAATTGCGATTTAAATTTTATTTCCACCATATGTTTTATGCAACACAGTTTGAACTGGAAATATGGCAGTGTCTCACATTCTGTAGTGAATAGCGATGTATTAAAAAGTTCGTTATGTGTCGGAAAAAGCGTGTGGGTATTTGGGAAATTGAAGGCATGGATGGATTTGTACCTATTTCTTATTAGGAACCCGTTTCGATTTACGAGAAATTCGACTCACGAAACGAATCAAATTCGTGTTGCAAGACATCACTGCATGTATTCATCTCATTTGATTTTATGGAAACCCCTTTCCCATATGATGGAGATAAACCTCATTTACTATCTATAAATGATCAAAGGTATATCCAGTTTCACCCCAAATTTAATAGTAATTTTTCTGTATCTGTCAGTGGATTCATAATCAAGAACGCTGAGGTGATTCTCTTCCTCTCCATCAAATGTATTTCCTGGAGAGGGAATGAGGTGTTATTCTCAAGACGAGGAGTGCGGTGGTATGCCCTCTCTTCCCTTTCCAAATGCTATGAAAGGAAAAGGACGACTTAAGTGCAGCACAATGACCCTATAAATAACACTTTTCAATGGCATTGAATGTGGAGTGAGCAGAATGAATGCCGTCATTCAGCATCACTCATGCCTTAGTAACCTAATTAGTCTATAATTCAGCAAGCATCTGAGACGTTGAATTAATCAGTTAAATTTATGTATTCCCTAGGGAATATGATTTTTTCGCTAAATCTTGGGTTAGATTCAGAGTTATTGCAAAGAAAATTTCGAATGAAATAGACGAGACGAGTTGTAGAATAATATGTCTTTATTGTAGTTAAGAACCAACTGAAGCATTGTGAGTTATTGTGCTTTATTCTAATAAACTCATTCCTAATTCACCCTATAACTGTCACCAATGAAACGATCTTCGTTATATTACTCCAGCCTTATTCGTTATGCTTTTGTCTGTAATATCGCTGTGTTGTTTATTTCGCGATCTCAAAACTCATAACATTTCCAGTGCGGTTTAATGGAGAACTTCCCCAATATTTGTGGAGTTGACAATAAATTAGTCCTTTGAGAGGAAAATTCGAGATCGACGTGCCTTTTGGCCGAACTGCGTGGCTGTCGTAACTGAGGAAATTTGCCTTTTATCCTCTCATCCATGGTCGATTTACGGGCACTTAAAGGAACGTCAACTATATATTAGGATCTCAATCGATCACCCCACAGCCTCTTCATTGTATAAAATCGTCCGCTGCTCCACATATTTGGTGCATTACGCGCACTCGACCGTAAGGACATACGAACCGTTTGCATGGTCATCGCAAGATTGATTATTCCCAAATCAGAATTGTGTCTTTATATTTTCCTATGGGTTCACATACGTGTTTTGATTGGCTGAAGCTGATTTAAGTTCAGTGTGATTTGCGTTTTAAACTCTTAATGACAATTAGCCTATATCGTCGGATATACGAGGAGCGTTCTAAAGTTTCTGTACTGGGATGAGTTCTGATTAAAATCTAACCGAGCGATGTTATCGCGTAGCATTGTTCCTGCTATGAAAATCCTCGATAATTCACGCTTACGAAAGAGAGACGTAACAATAGCTTTTTGGAACGATAATTAGAGTATTCTTGATACTATTAAACTCCCAATTTTTAAAACGGAAACGTTTAGTTTTGAGTAGGCAATACAAAAGGTGAAAGTGAAGTCTGGCGAGTTTATTTCGCAAATAATACAGATAAATTCACAATACAACGTCGGTTTCATTGCGATATCATAATCAGATAAAATACTGTAAGGCGTTGCTATATAGCAGAACAAGCTCCTTCTTTCGATTGACCTGTTGATGATCTTGACATCTCAAATAGCCTGGATTCTTTTTCATTCTTTTTATTCTGCGATATTTGCAAAATATACTTGCCATGCCTGATTTTATCACGAACAAGTATATATGAGGATATATAGCTATTTACATCCGCATTTTACGATCTAAAAGTTGCAGAAGTTTATGAATTAGTATGAACTCGATAAGAAATTTGAATACAAGGGTTAGAAAATTAGGACAAAATAAATGAAACTAAAAATTGGTGAATCGCTTAGATATTAAGTTATTTCATACGATGAAAAATAACAAATTTTACTTTTTCCACAGTATTTTACTATTTTATTAAAATACTTTGGAAAAAGTACAAATTTGTTATTTTTCATCATGATGTATTTCCACAAGACATCGCCTGAGACTGTTAATTTTATTTCATACGATATTCTGGAGTTTAACAGAAGTATAACTGGACAATTATCCTGAAAGCAATTGTGGTTTCCCTTTATAAGAGGCTAGTAATCTTTGTAACAAGTGCACACTATATATTTGGCTGAATTCGATAATAGCTTTTGATTGAGATGCCGTTTTCACTCGGATTAATTGAGGGAAAATTTTCTAAAAATGGACCCGATTACACGACTTTAACATTTATTTACCTTCAGGATGCTGCGTGAATTATGTCACACTTTGCGTGCGTAAAATGATGGTATTCCTTGTGGAATGATCAGATTACGTGTATCTTTGAATTGATTCTATTGATGACAGAGATGAATCACTTACATTTCACACCACTTTTTTCTGCTTAAGGATGAAAAAAATGAAGAGTAACGTGCTTCTCAAGTTTCTGCTAATCACGAAGCCCGTCTGCGGTTTTTGCTCATATATATTTTTATTTATTACGTTATTTATTACTGTTATATTATTTTGTTTTTGTAAAGGAAATCTTTCGATAAATAGATATATTGGCATTTCACGCTTGATATGTCTCTAGAACTAAATCTATGTACGCGTAATCTGAAAAAGAGAGGAAAATCTGACGTAAGATGTGATTAGATTCTAAATATATTGGTTGGATTAATTTAATGTTCAAAGAAGATAAGGAAATATCCTTCGAGATCCAAAATCCATTGTGTCAACTACTTTTTCTCTTGTTTCCTTTACTTTATCGTTATCATTGTCCATTGTTACGACTCAAAGTCAGTCCTTATCGCAGCTTTGGAACAGCAACTCCCGTGGCTTTACTTAGTATATAATTCCTCAGTTTTTATTGATTTAAATTGATTCGTTTCCAATTTCCACTTGGCGAAATTTTTTGGTATAGCTGCTGAAAAATATAGTAAAAAATATGCTGCAGAGGGTTAAATGATGCGATAAATTATTTCTGATAACCATTAGGTTTTAGTGGTATCTTTGAACGTATTGGAATAAAATAAATATTTAATTCATTAGCATTAGCCTACTTTCCGTGAACTCAATTTGATGAGAAATTTAGCAGCCTGTAGAAGCTTAAATTTTTTTGCGGTGAGCAGAGAACTGCATAATACATATAAATTTTGAAATTTGGGATTAACGAAAAATTCCCGGAATCGGATTAATACGTTACTGATTGAAAATTGATTCAAACTATTGGTTCTTTAATTGCAGACAATGCAGATTAGGAGTAGGAATTTTAGTTAATGCCTCTTAATCGAGTCTTTCGTATAAAGATATACTTTTAAGCAAACAGTCATTGGAATAGGAGTTACTTGCCTTCCAAACCTTTCAAATCTTCTTAATTATGATTGTTTGCCTAGCACTAATGAAAAATCTAAAAAAATGTTAAAACACTTTGTATTTAACTTGAGCACACTGGCTATTTACAACAACAATATTTTATCTTAGAAATAAGATCTTCACTATGGGGAGATTGAGACTGAAAAGTATCTTTTTCCATCTATCCTTTCGTCAATGATATTATAAACGTAAGTAGTGAGTAGTTGAATAGGGATAGATAGAAAAACTTTAGAAAGAGTGGATGTAGAAACAACCTAAGGAAATATCTTAGTGAAAAAGATCCACTACAGGAAAACACCCAAGAAGTTTTAAGTTCTATCGGAGTTAAAATTTATTGTTTGAGCATAACTCCGCATAATATATGAAAAGGTCCGATCTCCCGTGGCGTAAGACGGTGCGTGGGATTTTACCTCACGCGAACAGTAAACATCTTCACTTTCATCCACCCAAATTTAGCAGTTCATTTAAAAGTAAAAGCAGACAAACATAAACTTCCGTCTCTTCGCCTCAGGCCGCCGACCTTAGAGGCCATTTCTCAACGCCCTCAAACCGGAAACAAAACAGAAGAAGTGATCGCAGCGTCTTCTCCCCTGTAAATGTAATTAATTGACCAGCATTAATTTCCACCAGTTCCTCGACGGCCTGGATATACATAGACGAGTGGAAGCTATCTCTTCGCTCATACTGGATCGTTTAATTTGATATTCACTCACGTGAGGGCAGAAAGATGAAGGATGAGGAACTTTGAGATGCATTGGAAATAACGGAGTTTGACAAAATTGCTCAAATTAATTCAACTCAACTGGTAATTAGGTCATTTATTAACCATTTTGTTGGTAAATACAACTCGCCATCAGTTTGTGTCCGTGAATCGTCTTTGTGCCAAAGCTATCACTTTTTGAGCTCTAATTAAAGAATTTATTTCACTAACTCGGAGTTATTTTTCAACATCAACAGGATACTATGCATTTTATTTTTGATCCTTTGTTCATGGTTAATCTTTAAAGAAAATGCGATTAATTTCATTATGTTTACATCGAAATTTACATATGAAATTCATCGAAGCAAATCATCTTGTCCTCAAATAGGGAAAGTATTGATCCTTTTAATGGCTATTTTTTAAGGAAAATGTAGTTAATCTTATGACGTTGGGCAATAGTGATATTAACATATCAAATCCATCGGGTTAGTAGTATTTATCTGTGGGTTTCACCGTTACTTTTTTTCAGGTAGAAATTTCGAGGGTTGCCGTCCTAATCCGGACCCTTAGCTCGATTTCGCTGCTCGGGAGCGCCCGGCCGCCACAGCAGGGGGGACCATAAAAAAACTGACCCCGTGGAATGCGATTTAAAAAGTTATAAACAATTCAAATGAGCAACAATTTATTATCTTCGTCGTCTCACTCGTCCAAAGAGATATACAAGCGTCTTTTGATCGACGTTCTATGATGAAAATTAAGATTTTTCGTGATTTTGCTAGAAATGACCCGTTGACGCACGGCAACGTTGCCCCGGGGATGGGTTGGGTTGGGGGGAAGGATTTCTAGATTTTTGCTAGAAATCCCTCCGGATTAGGATGGAGACCCTCCGAATTTCTACCTGAAAAAAATTAACAGTACAACCCCCAGATAACTACCATTAACCAATCCATCGAATCAAAACTTATTTAGTCCCTTTTTAGAGGAGTGTAAGCATTCTCTTATTTCGTGGATGAACTTAAATGAATTTTATTTTATTGTAAAAAAATGAATTTCTCTAGTATCATACTGTGTCAGTTTCAGTTTAAACTTTGCTGCAGACTTTCCTCGTATTAATTTCTATCATGATAATATACAGTCTGGTCTAGTAACAAATGCCTTCAGGCGCAGCCTTAAACACGAGAGTGAAGTTGAATTAAGTTTCTTTTTCAGGCGATGGCCTGCCCTTTCAGCTATACTTTTGCCCACATTTCCGGTTGCTCTGAGTTTCAATGGAGTACGAATGTTGAAAATGATCTTGGCATATTAGTTTAGGCACCGAGATCATTGTAAGGCTAGAGAATATTGTAAGAGTATCTTTCCCTCTTTTTCATCCGAATGAAAGAGATGAAAATGCAATTTATTTATTCTTAAGGACTACAAATAGGCACCAGGCCAGGTGGTAGTCATTATGGTGGGAGGAGGAAAAAATAATATAATCTGCCTGGTATTCGACCTAGCCGGGCGGAAAACCTCCCGAAGGCAGTATGTACTACGTATAATTACAAAAGTCACAAAAATATTTCACAATTTTCTACAGTCATTCAATATTTCAACTTATAAAATATTACAATAAGATCACGAAACCCTATTAATTCTATTGATGCAGACATTGTAAGGAGGGGAAAAAGGTTCGGAGACTTCTTCAGATAAATTATTCCATTCTGCTGTTCCCCGATTAAGAAAGGAATACTTACAAACAACTGTTCTTCGTTTAAAAGTAGCGACTTTATGATTGTGGTCGTTTCTCCCGTTGAATTACAAAATTTCTACTAATAATGCAAATGAAGTTGGACTTAGCACAGGAAAGCGTGCAATATGTATGTGCAAGTGTATTTTTCTCTTCTTGTACGAACTTATAAAAATTCTTTGATAGCAGAATAGCATGGATGGTTCCAGAAGAATTTCTGACCGTATCATAAAGCAATATTCTTTTCAAATGCGAAGAATTTGTTTATTTAGAATGGAGTTCAAGATGAACGCTTACTTGATTGTGAGGAGGCTCAGGACCGAAAAGGGTCTTCGCAATGGCCCATTTAAATGCATGGTGAGAGAATTGGTTGGCTTGAGGGTCCTCCACTGTGTTGAAGGTGTTTCCCCAGAGAGGATTTATGATCCGATTTTGCGTGGCTTCCATCATTTATCTGCCATAACTGGTAATTTTTCGGAATTAATATTAAATGACCCCTCCGACCGTTCATCTTGATCCATAACTCAATTCAGAGGTCGGAGTGTTAGCGTATGCGTGATCCGGCGCCTTCTCGTTTATTTATGGAATAAAACGGTATATTTTAAAAAGCGAGGAACATCAAAAGCTGTTGAAGGGAATATATCGAACCGTCTTCTGAAAGTTGAAAAATATCGTCCATAGGCGTGCGAGAAGAGGTGTGTTGTGAAACAAAATTCCGGTGAAAAAATCCAGAGTTGACGTATACATAGTCAGTCAAAATAAATGCGTAATTTTAGGTGTGAGTAACACTTCCTCAATATACTAGCCACAACGGTTGATTACGTAATCGACGTTAAAATAGTTTACTTCGACTTGATGTCGATTACGCACGGATTGGTAACCACTAAACCTCTAATTCCTCAACAGCCGTGTACCAACTTTCCTTTCTTTTCAACGAAAAGTATACACTGAATTTTTAGAAAAATATTCGCTTTGCGCTTCTTAATAAACTCCGTCTTTTGATAACGAGGGTGAATAAACGGACGCAAAAGAAGGGATTTCGGACGTAAATATTCTGTGGACGACCCATGACTCATGGGATGAATACGACCCGATTCCAAGAAAAAGATTTACTGATTACAAGTATCTTTAATTTAAACCGAAAAATATAAATGCACTTACGAAAGAGAAATACTTCTTCGATGTTAAAAATTCTTTATCCTAATAATCTGCCTCGTCTCATTTGTTCATTTCTTCACCTTTCCATAATCCTTCAGGCCAGTGGTGAAATCCAAGGAATGAACTTCTCAGAAATCAGACGTAGAGCTTTTCAATGAAATATTCGTTAAAGAACCCCCCCTTCTCTGATGAACCCTTAGAAACTTATCTTGCGCTTAAGAACTCGTCTCAGCACCTGAAGGCTCACCTGTTCTTACTCTCACAAGTCTCCCGTCTTCTCCCTAATGCCTTAAGGTTAGGATGAGCGTGACCCATTTCAGGGTATAATACCCCTTTTACTGAAATTAATTAATGACATATCCTCTTTATAACTATCTTTAGTAGCCAGTGGAAGCGTAGTGCTGGCCACACTACCTTCATCCATACCGTTAGGCTAAGTATTAATTAACCTGCCGACCCCCAAGAGCGTTCACTTAGAAAGCGAGACTACTACCACTAACTATTATTTATATCTTTACAGAATTGCATGAACTATTTTCATATGTTTGGAAAATATTTTTATACTGGACTGTTTTAATAAATTAGTCAATGTAAGAAATATAAACTTGACTTTAATTTTATGTTTAATGAATTAATGTCTGTTTTAGATAACTATTGAAAGCATTTCATATTTTTTTATTTACACCATGATACATCTTTTTGGCCATATCTACGTTAGTTAGTACATGGCCGTTAAAATAAATCACATGTTCGAGTAATAGGTATATATTGAATAATTTTTCCAATTTTGGACCAGCTCTATCTTTCATACGTTTACGCTATGTGGAATTGTAAAAAAATGGAATTAATAAGTAGATTTTATCGAAAATTTTCTTTCTTTTAGTTCGATGATGGGTGTATCACTAACACCTTGAATTAGCCAAGCTCACCTCAAATCCTTACCCCAGTGTTTATGTGTGATACCCCGAAACCCAATTTTTATATGAATCCCCTACTAAATAAAACATCAACATTTCCCGTTCTATTTCCCTAAATTATGGCTCGCCGAAACTGCCGTTTACTTTTAGTTTTTATCTAATAATTAGATGTATCTAATTCTATTTCATTTATGGGCATACCCTCGGATTGTAAGAAAAAAATGCATCCAAAATCACGATTGAATTTCGTATAATGAGAACTGATTTGATGAATATTAATGCCAAACACTGTTTGTCAAAAAGAAGAACTCGTCGAGTTTTTTCATATTTCCCAAAAAGGTTGAAAATATCCCTCCCTGGAAAATACGCCTGCGATTATATTCGGAGTGATACTTAGTAAGTTTTTCCGATGTAATCCGCGTTGGAAAAAATCGCGGAAAATCTTATTAAGCGGATTCGCATGAGGGCGCGCTATCAAATGATTTTTCAGCTCCGGCGTCGGCAAACTTTTTACGGGAATTCTGCCTTTTCTCGGAACACTGATTTTACTCGCTGCAGCGTTCAGTCTGTCTCGGGAAATCAAATACCGGTTCTTGATGGCAAAGCCTCTTTCATTATTATGAGTTATCTATAGCGGATGCGCAGTTTTATTCCGCGTCAATTGTATGTATTTCATGAAGTAAACTCTTGATACGTATTTTGCGAGTTTAATATCATTCGACTCAGTCGCCTTTTTGTGATTCCCAGAAAATATAATTATTATCATTTCCGCAAAGGCATTTCTTCTTTTCATTGAAAATTTTCTTTTAAAATCTTTTGTGTTTGTATTCATACTTCGTAAGCGTGGCGTATTTAGTTCTTGTTCTATTTAAGTATCTGTCGCTTTACGATTTGGAGCGGTCTCCGGATACCACTAGGTTTGAATCGTTACTCTCATGTATGATAGTATCTTCCCATGGTGAAACCTAACTGGTTCATTTCATCTGAAAATTTAGTCAAGATGATAAAAATCATAATAATTATTGTTCAGTACAATATTTATTATATCTCCTATTATTGTTGTTTACGTTGTTTATTCAACTATTATGTATCATTATTAACATTATTGTCATCGTTATAATAATTTATTTTCAATTGGGAGAATAAAATATCGTATACCTCTTAAAGAGCACATTGATAAAAGATTCAGTGTCAACATACTATGTTGCACGCTGTTATCGACAGAAATGTGTCCCTTTAAATCTTAAACTCTTGTTAGAATATGTATCGGATCACTTTGTTTGTGTAACAAAATTTATATGCGAAACAAGCATTTCCTGCTTTTGCGTTGAAAGTGGAAACAAAATGGGCCCCTGATTGTAATGTAAAGATTTATCATTGCTCGAATTAGGAGTTTATAAACGTCTCAAACCGACCTTGTTTTGGCGTGGGAGGGCCTTCCAGTGCAGGGACGGAGGAAATCCGTCTGTCAGCATCCGCTAATGAACCATTCAATTTGGATGGCAATTAATTACTTGTAACATTTGTTGCTGATGGTCCATAAACAAGCTGATGAACATTCCGCAGAGTCTGAAAAATTACGTGCCATAGGTTGCATCGAAAAGTTGCCTACTCACACGTATTCCATTTCGAATTAAGCTACTCTTTGCACTGGAAATTCTTGGTGAGAAATTAAATATCTTTAGGAGACAATTGTAAGAGAAGTAGCAGAGAAGCTGCTTAAATGAGTGATGGCCATTAAAAATGCGTTTATTCGCTCGTCTTTATCAAAATGATGCTTCCGCTCCTTTTTTCGTCAACCTGAATTTTGGATGATTTTTCCAAACTTTTATCCGTCTTATTTTATATGATAATATGAAGGCGTAACGACAGTGCAAGTTAAAACGACGTCCGAAGTAAAATGAAGGAGAGACCCTCTCGAACCTAATCTCGTTTAATAAAGGGTTAAACTAATCAATTTAGATAATGAATAAAAACAGTGTAATTTTTACTCCAGTAGAAGTAGTTGAAGGGACCGAGAGAAAAAGACGATGATTGCGGGAAAACGATCAAAGTGGGAAATGTAGACTCAGCTCTCACTATTAAAACGAAAGTTTATCCAAAGAAAACCTCTAAAGATTTCGAAAAAGAACGTACTGAACTCCTAGAGACGGTCCAAACAGGGTGAAATATGCCAGTAAACTGAGATGGACAAACAGGGCTCGTACGCGCACCCATGTGAAAGCTCTCCAATAGGATACAATGCATTATAACAGCCCCGGATTTGTTTAAAAAATCGGCCGTTTTGAGCAAGTGCTACGACAGCCTTAAAAAAAGTTCATGCAAAGCTCTCTAAGAAAATTTTTGTCGCAATTCCTAATACTTTGTCTTTCTTCCTCGATTGGGCCAAAAATCTGAACGATGGATGCGGGAAAATAATATTTCGATGAACGATGAATACAGTATTACTTTACATGTCTTCTTATGGGCCTAAGTCGGGACTATAGAAAATAAACGATAAATCCGGGAAAACGACAAATGCGGGAACGATGGATCGGGGTTCTACTGTATTTGCTATCTCCAAATGGAAATAAATGGAGTTTGGTGGTTCTGAATTTAATCTGATTTGGAAGTTTAATTATTCTTCGCTTTAGAAAAATTTCTAGGAACAATCTTCCCCTTTAAGAGGAGCCCCCGTATATCCAAAGGGGGAAACGCGTTCGGCTTTATTTAAGGTAGTCCTGGGTTCGTTTCTTGTTGAAATTCCATGTCTGCGTGTTGACCTAAGCGTTCTTAGCTCTCTTAACAATACCAATAGCTTCCCTTTTAATGCAAATTTGACTTCTTGTGTTTTCCGGGTTAATTTATCCTCTTTTTTTCCCTGAAATATCCTGTAATAAAATTATCATATCACCCATACCTTCACTTTTGTTCCACTTTTTTACTGTTACCTTGAATCGCCTTTACTCATTTGCTTTATTTTCTAAATGGTTCGGTCTGAATAGTATTTAATGTAACCTTGATTGTTTTTATTTTTATCTTACTCCTCCATCTTCTCTGCTGTTTATACATCTTTTCACTGCAAAATATTCAGATTTTTTATTATAAGTTAGTTATTCTTTCTTCATTCTCATCCAGAATGTATTCTTAATTTATGTGAAATTTTCGGTAAATGTAAGACGGAGCTATTGAGTCATAACTTTTGCCGAAATAATGATCTGTGGGTGAATATAAGCGCGGAATTTTAGAAATAAATTCGCCCAATCCTGATTAGGATCCGATTTGGAAACCCTTAAATACTGCTATAATTCTGACTCATAAGACCTTACATTTAATCTCATTCGAATTTCAAAAGCGAAGCAGGTGGTTCAAGAATATAACAAGATGATTAAATCGATGAGATTCCGTCGCAGATTTCTCTATTTCATATTTCATTCGGCATTTAAGTTTGTGTAACTTTCTCTTTATATTTAAGAAATCCATCCAAGATTTGAATTTTGCGATCATAAATAATTTTGACTTGCAATGACGTGGCGCAAATCAAAATGTACCGGAAATAGACATTCGACGCCTTCCGATATTAATTAGTAATGGGAGGGTCGGGAATCGAGCTCGTTAAAGAAATTTTCGAAATGAAAGTCTTGATTGATTTCGATCAGATTTCGGAAAGAAATTTAGGGCCGTAAGAGAATGGGTCTCTTTCAGAAACAGCTCCTTTGGGCGGATGCTGTGATGTATTTTCGTCTGAGAGAAGAAAAGAGGATGGAGGGTCAAGGATTTGTTCTCAGCGTCCCCTCCTATTATTCTCAGAGCTATTCCGAAGAGAAAGCCTCTAATTGTATTGGTCCCCTTTCTTTGAGCGGATCGCTCGCGGCGTTCTTCGGGTAATAACATCTTACAGATCTCAAGGCGGATTATACCACCGCCTATTGCACATCCACTGTTTGAAATCTAGTCCAATGTAACAGAGATTCGTGCCGAAAAAAACCTATGTGACAGTTAGTGGAATTCGTCTGCCATATTGTGTCGAGAAGGCCCAGCGATTGAAGCCGAAAATTTACGACTCTAAGCCCAGATTGAATTGATTTCGTTGAATGTTTTGATCGAAGCCATTGATTGATTTGTGACTCTTAATCAAGCTTTGCAATGAATCGTGCAACATCAATAAGCGTGATATACCAATGATTTTATCAATTATATATCATTACATACTCTATTACTTTGCAATATTAAGTCGCTATAGATGTATTTATATATGTTACGAGTAAAATGTTGCTTGCATACTGCAAGCAGTTCGACAACACCAAATTAAAGTCGGCAACCTTTCGGGACGGTCATGAAAAGAAAAGAAAATTGAAAATAATCTTAAAATTTGCTGCAATTTTAATCGTCTGGCATCGAACTCGGGTCTTCCTGGCTAACCTATTAAGCAGCACAACGGAAGATCACCATCACTAACTATATGTGAAATTTCAAGCAGAAATATTGGCTGAAACTGCCTCAAACGACGTTCTACTTTTCACGAAAGTAAATGCCTCTCGGGACTCGAACCAAGGACGATCGTGGAAATCAAAAACATGTTTCTTAAAGTTATTTATGATCTCTATCTATATGCCGAATTTCAAGTTTCTATTTTTTTGGGAAAGGTTTCAAAATAATTCCTAAAAATCGAGTCAACTTCTGATTGTAGAGACGCCTGGTGGCGAAACCAGGAAACATTGGTAGCTGTGAATTCACAGTTTGATTAGTAATGACTTGATCTTATCTTATGCAAAGTTTCAAGTAGATATAATATCGGGAAGCACCTAAAATGTGTTTCCGTAATCTCCATAAGAAATGCATTGAGGAATGTAAATGGCCCTCTGGGATCGAACCAAGGACCATAAGGGAATATGTAAAATTTGATTATGAAATATGTTTATGATCTCCAACTCCATGCCGAATTTCAAGTTTCCATGCCATCGGGAAAGGGTCCAAAAAAAATCTTAAAAATCGCCACAATGCATTTTAAACGGTCGATATTTGCCTCGACCTAGCATCGAACCCAAGATATTTTCCGTAAAACTCATTTATGTTTTTGATAGATCATAACCATATATATAGGCTCCTTGAGTTTTGATTCTCTACGTTTACGGAAAGTATTTTTTTTTAATTCCCGAAAATCAAAGCAATGCATTTAAACGGGAAAAATCAGGACTTTTGGGCCCTCTGGAATCGAACCCATGACACTGAGGTTCAAAGTCGCAATTTTTCTGGAGGTTACACGATATGGCCAATACTTCGTAAAAATTTCAAGTCAATCACGCTTGTGGTTTAGGCTGTGTATTAGTATCCTATCTATCTATCTATCTATCTATCTATATGAATGAATCCGGAGAAGCATCTATATATAATAGATGTAAAAGTTAGATGGCAATTTTTCCCGTAATAAAGATTATTATTATCAGTAAATTATGTTCATAAAAACCTATACCATCTATGCAAAACCGTTTTCAAGCATTAATAATGCATCCCAAGGAAAAACGGACTTAAAAAAAGTCTGGCCTTTTTCTTCTTCTTTCCAGTTTTCTTCCTGATCCCGTCAGACTTTTTTCAAGTCCGTTTTAACTTAGGATTTTTCCTGGGTCCACGCCCTTACGTGCAAAGTACCTTAACCCTTTCCTTGACTAATAATGCATTATAAGTAATACTTAGAATCAGAGAGGAAAAACACCGTTGCCCTCAGAACTGAAAATAGCATGTAGTTAATTTAACGGCAAGGATTTGCTATTCGTACATTTTTATGTAAATGTGCCGTTATATTACGACGGTCTCGGGAGTAAATAACATTTCGTGACCTCTGAATGATATCTCGGAATGTAACGGAAATGAAATTGGTTGGGAACTATTCTAGTTTTTCATATGCTTTTTTAACAGACGAATAGGCGAATAAATATTCACTTTCATAGAGTGATGAGGAATGCCACCACCTGCTTGGGTTATCACTATATTTTAGATTTATATGTTTTAAACTCTATTGCCATATTTGTAAGAGATTTATATTTATATTCCTAGATTTTTCAAGTATTGTTATCGCTTAAAAATTGTCTTGTTTAAGGCTTTTTCGGACTTAGCTGTTGAACTCGCAAGAGGGCCGAATATTTTGTTTCGTTCTTCGATATTGTGTTAAAAATTCATAAATTTCAACAAGTAACCGTTTTTTACTTTCTCCATATACGAAGTATAGAGAAAGTATTGTTTTCATGAAAAAATTCGACTTCGAGATTTCAACGGAAATACACGTTTTGGGGTCCCTAAAACACGTTTTGACCATTTTCGGAATGATGTCTGTGTGTATGTGTGTGTGTGTGTGTGTCTGTATGTGTGTGTGTGTGTGTCTGTATGTGTGTGTGTGCTAGTGGGCGCTCTAACGTGAAAACTAGTGGTCGTATCAATACCAAACTTCATATATAGTACTGTTTTGTGTGCTGTCAGAGTTGATTAGTTTTTGGAGTAAATCGGTTAACCGTAAGTAGAGATTCATTCAACAAAGCTCATTTCCGGTTTTCAAAATATCTCCCTAAATATGATATATACGTGCATTGTATTACGTATAAAAGTTTTAGATAATGAAATTTACTATAAATTTTGTATTTAACATAATATTGTATCACCGGTTGATTAGGAGTTATTCGTGAAATACCGATAAACCGGAAGTAGCTGATATGTACTTTGTGGGCGCTCTAACATGAAAACCATTCATTGTACCAACACCAAATTTCATATATAGTATTTTGGTTAGTGTCGTTTGAGTTGATTAGTTTTTGTAGTAAATCAGTTAACCGGAAGTTGAGCTTCATTCTTCAAAGCTCATTTCCGGTTTTCAAAATATCTCCATAAATATGATATATAGGTATATTGTATACCCTATAAAAGTTTTAGATAATATGTTTTACTATAACTTTTGTATTTAACATATTTTTGTATCACCTGTTGATTAGGAGTTATTATTGAAATACTGATAAACCGGAAGTTGCTGATTATGTACTTTGTGGGCGCTCTTGGCTCTATGGGCGAAAGGCCAATTCCATCGTTTTTCATCGATCATGTCCCGAAAAACATTATTTATAATGTTTTTGGCGTCAAAGATAATAATATATATATTAATCACTCATCTTCCAAGTTTATATGGAATTTAGAGTTTGAAATTACTGTCGTATATAAATATTTACATCTTATATATGGAGAAAGTCATGTGCTGGCCACATCAGATTTTTTCTAATTTTATAGAAGGAAGTCAGGCTCTCTGTATTTATAGATTAAAGGAATCTACCTGTATCTAAACTAAAAATAATAATAAATAAAATGAGCGAAGTGAGGTAAATATCTAATAGTTAACATAGTATTCATGAACTCCCATTAAAAATGTTTCGCAAAATTAATTTCATACGTAGTGTTACTTTACAAGCTTTTGGAAATGTAGAATATTTTACGATCCATCAGCACCCTCCTTCTTCCCTTGCGGTTCACCAGTCTTTCGCGGCTCACTGGTTGGGAAGCACTGCTTTTTAGAATCCTTCCCACGGCCACGTTGATGAGTTTGAATTTACTCCGGGACTTTCGGAAATCGTGCATCGGGGAGTTGTTTCTGTAAAAATCTTTTTCTTTGGTCTTTTGTCATTCCACCCGTCATCACCTGAGATACGGTGGATGCATCGCAAGCCCTCGGAGCGGAACTGAGGATGTTCGGAACAGCACCATGGGGCAGAACCTGCATCCATTCTGTCAATATTTAGTTTCATCCCCCTCTTGTGGCCCCACTATTTTTTATTCAGTAGAGAAATGAGTCGCAGCGCCACTCTGCCTTGCGGTAGGATAGTGCCGCCCCTTTGGAGCGAAGCGGGAATCGCGAGAAACTGATCTGGTGCACGTTAAATACGGATGAAAAATCGCAACGGTTTTCTATTCGTGATAGGTGAACGGGAGGACGTCGTGTTGAAAGTGACTGTGCATTTTCGGCGCAATCCGTGAAATTCATCTTCTTCTCCACTTTCGCGTGGCCCCCGTATTTCTCGAGGAACTTTTTGCAGCAACTACATCATGGGCCCCTCCTTCAAGGGGCCAAAAAACGACCTCGTGAGGGCCCAGTGGGGAGGCCAGACGATGAAATATTTCAGTGCAGTTGTGTGCCCCTCAAATACGACCTGATGGTTTTATTATTATTGTTATTCGAATTTTTCACTTCTCGGTCGAAAAGACTGAAAACATTCACGTGTCCCTAGAGCTTGTACTATTGCTTTTATTTTGCCTTGGTTTATTGTTTTTTTTTTTAGCATTTGGTTTCCATTTTAAATTGTTTGCATGTTAAGAAATTTTCTAACTATATTGCCTGTACATGAAAGAACTGATTGTTGTATTCCGGCTATTGTGTGTAAGGGCATACTGATTCTTCAAAGATTTTGTGGGAGAGTTTTTGTGACTACGTCTGTCGCGGAAATAACTAATGGAAGAATGCTGACTTGGTCTTGCTGCCACATATTTATCTCCTCAGCAAGTTCTGCATGTTTGTTTCATTTATCGCCGAACCACTGCTGCAAATTATGTGTGTTTGGAACGGTTACATCTATAATATTATTATTGTTGTATTCAACCGTAATTGTTTAACTAATAGTCCAGTTGTTACTTTATAAAATATAAGTATGCATTAATTCAACCATTCAACAATACTAAATACAATGCTAGTTACTATAAATTTAACAATGATGATGATCATCAAAATCTTATTATATATAGATGCTTCTCCGGATTCATTCATGTATATACCTAGATAGATAGATAGATAGGATACTAATTCACAGCCTAAACCACAAGCGTGATTTACTTGAAATTTTTACGACGTATTGGCCATAACGTGTAACCGCCAGAAAAAATGTGATTTTGAACCTCAGTGTCATAGGTTCGATTCCAGAGGGCCCCAAAGTCCCGATTTTTCCCGTTTAAATGCATTGCTTTGATTTTCGATAATTTAAAAAAAATACTTGCCGGATAGGTAGAGAATCAAAACTCAAGGAGCCTATATATATGGTCATGATCTATCGAAAACATAAATGAGTTTTACTGAAAATATCCTGGGTTCGATGCTAGGTCGAGGCAATAATCGGCCGTTTAAATGCATTGTGGCGATTTTTAAAATTTTTTTTGGACCCCTTCCCGATGGCATGCAAACTTGAAATTCGTCATGGGTTTAGATATCATAAATATATTTCATAATCAAATTTTACACATTCGCTGATGGTCCTTGGTTCGATCCCAGACAGCCATTTACATTACTCAATGCATTTCTTATGGAGATAACAGAAAAAGGTTTTAGGCACTTCCCGGCATGATATCAACTTCAAACTTTGTATGAAATAAGATGAAGTCCTAATAAGTCATACTGTGCATTCACAGGTACCAATGTGTCCTGGGTTCGACACCAGGCGTCTCTACAATCAGTAAATTATCCGATTTTTAAGAATTAATTTAAATCCCTTCCCAATAATATTAAAACATGAAATTAGGTATATAGAGATAGAACATAGATACATTTCAAAAACATGTTTTAAATTTCCTAGATCGTCCTTGGTTCGAATCCAGAGAGCTATTTACATTATTGAAAAGTAGGACGTCGTTTGAGGCAGTTGGAGCCATTATTTCTGCTTGAATTTTCACACATAGTAAGAGATGGTGATTTTCTTTTGTGCTGCATAGTGGGTTCACCAGGAAGGCCTTGGTTTGATGCCAGACGATTAAATTGCAGCGAATTTTAAGAATATTTTCAATCCCGTTTTTTTTCTTTTGAGGGCTGTCCCGATACGATGCCGACATGGAATTAGTGTTGGCGATCTGCTTGCAGTATGCAAGCTACATTTTACTCGTATATTAATACAATTATTGCTATGCATTTATCTTTACATTACTTCTTTATCATACAAGTTTCCTCATGGTTTCTGGTAGTTCTTCTTGGTTACCGTATTGGTCCCGGGGACGCCCCACCGTAATTCACCCTACCAGATAATCCCATACTCCCTATGAACTTAGTCATCAGACAGCTCACTCGTTCATTCAGGTTCTACATATTCCGTTTAAAAATTCCTTGAGGTTGTTATGTAAGAATTCAAAGACTCATTTGTTGTATAGTTAAAAGTGCTGCGATAGCTTAGGTCATTTTGCGCATGGGCTCCCACCGGGACTCCGAAGCCGAAAGCGCTACCCTCTTGGCTATCCAGAAGCCGGTTCAAAGACTTCTGCAGGCAAACAGAATTGTTTCAGACGCGGCCTTATGGTTCTCCTGCGACCTGGTGCGGTATTTTGACGCCCACACCCTTGGTCCAAGCGAAGGAGACCGTGGTACGTCGGGCTTTTTCCTTCAAATTGTAGAAACCGTGTGTTGGATCGATAGCTGAGGGCAGGCGAGTGCACAATCTGCAAACCCTGGCGTCGAAGGGAGGTTATTAGTTGTGGCCCCGCTATTCATTATCCCCGTAACGATGACAACGGAAGTGAAGAAGAGAACTCTTAAGTCGAACGGATGAAAAGTTTTCCTTGTGCGTGCAGCGAGAATATCCCGGCATCGGATTAGCGCGCCGCTTGTCAGCCAATCGATCAAAAGCTCAGCGCTTTAAAGAGAGGCGCCTCGTTGTTTGCCACGACCAAGTTTAATCTGTCGCCGAAACTTTGGGAAAGTTCGTATCTCCGGGCAAGCGATGCGATCAGATAATGACATAAATGCGGGAACATTTATCGCCCTCTTCGATATTATACGCAGAGTTCAAAAAGTTCGAGGGCGCTCATTGTCGTTCACATAAAGCCATTGTGTCGTCACAATTTTGCGCGCGGGAATTCGTCGGGGCTTTTCATTGTTGGATACTTGCAACAATTGTGCACAACACTTTCACCCGGTGTGTTACTTAGGTTTGAATTTTCCCAGACGCGGTAAACTAGACTGAAAAATGTGATCAATATGGGTCGACATGACTTCGTGGAAGATCATTAAATGAATAAAAACTGGATTATATTATTTTTGACAGTTTTCATTTATATAATACAGTAACTTTTTTGAACCCATCTAGTTTGAAGAAGGATTCCCTGTCCTAACACATAAATACGTACAAATTAACTTTTTTATGCCATGTAACCACTCACTTTATAGGGAAGGAAGGTATTCCTGGTCTTTCTTGGAAAATAGCTATTGTATGTGATCAGACTATGGATTGTAAGCATGGCAGTGGGAAAGAATGTATTGCTATACGTTGTAACGAAATAATGTGTGTATAGAGTCAGAAGTGAAGAAATGCAGCTCTAAATTCAACAGAAGAAATCCTTGAGGAAACATTTTACTACATTGCATTCCAGTTCTTATATGCAGTGATTGATGGGAATGAAATGTTATGTCTTTTTCTGTTGACTGCAAGAATAGCCTCTCTCCAGGTCTTTTCTATGCGATGTTTTTCGGTCTAAATATTAAAATTACGGTTTATCGCGTACATTGAAAGATCTCATATAGTTTTCAGTTGTAAGACTGAATACAAAAACTGGAACGCATTCAATAAGTGAAAATATTCTACATATTTTAGCTAAAATTTACATTCCGTGGCAAATTCATCGGTGAATTGAGTTTATTTAATAATCTGCAAAGCTTGAAGGTTTATTTGTTGTCTACAGAAATTTTAAGAAATCTCTGAAAGTGATTGGACCTATCTTCGCATCTATGTTTCTGTCCCTTTTTGTCAAGCTTCCTAAAAATTGATTCAGGATTATGCGTCGTTATTAACTTGCCCACACCTTAACGATGAACCTTATTACCTTTAAGGGCTGTTTTCAAAGGCATAGATTTATCGGGGTAAAACCCTAAAAACGGAGCTTCCACTTCGTCGAATGAGCAATGCAAACTCTTTGCCAAAAAGGCCTCCGTACGGGAATGGTCGGTGTGATTCATCGGCGATCGGAAAAACTTGGATTCGTCTGCAGAAGGTTGACCGTTTCGGGAAGGAGATGTTCGTGCAAAAAAGATTGAGGCGTCGTCGTTTGGAATGCATGCGAAACGAGAAGTTGTCTCAGAATCACTCCTCTCAGCCGACAACCTACTTCGTTTCTGACTAATTAAATGATTCAATCAATAAGAATTCCTTTCCAACAGAAAATATATCCATTAAAAAACTCCATGTTTAAAAAATCGCTTTACTAAACCTCAAAAGATTAAGGCTACTCCTTGACGCGCAATTTTTAGTTGCGCAGCTATTTGATCGACCACCAAGGGTTCTCATGAGAATGCGCTCAAATTCGACTGTTTAGTTGGCCGATTAAATAGTTTGTGTTTTTCCTCTAACTGAATGCAGCTCAATGATTCACACGTTAATTATTATGGCCAACCAATCGTAAACAATTGCGTTGCTATAAGTAACGGCGATCGGCTGATCAAATAGTTGTGCAACTAAAAGTTGCATGTCGGCGCCTAGCCTTATACATCACAATAATGGTTTCGTAGCGAAGCTACATCGTCAGGGGACAATTGCGTCATTAGTAATTCCCATATACAATTACGGTAGAACAAGGATTGTCATTTTACGATGTAGTTTATAATTAGAAGTGAAGGTTTGGTGAATTGCTTTTTTAAACATGGAGGTTGTTTACATTAACAATTACCTCAAGGGTTACCGAATCTGTATTTTATATCTATTCATTATTATTGTAAAAATTCGCTTGCGTCCTCGGAAAGCGGAAGGAGGGACTAATGGATAGTATTACAACCATTGCAAGTCTCAATCTCTGGTATTACATTCTCTGCAATACTGCGAGAGAATAAGGATAATAAAGTTACTGTTCCAAGGACATACAAAATATGTTTAGGAAAGGTCGCTGTCATTAATTGCATTGCAATTAATTAAAACAACATATAAACTGATCACTAAGTACATTACAAATCATACATCTTATCACAATGATCACATATAAATTTACAACCATTATTCAACAATCACAAAACTGCTACACTTCCATACATTTTATTACAATTACAAAATATAAATTTACTATAGTTCTTATTACAATATAAGTTGAATAAGCGAATCACCTAACCTAAATTACATTTTCCTTTTATTAAATAATTCATCTACACTATAAAATGACTTGCGAAGTATTTTTTCAGTCTCTTAGAAAATAATTCACCCTTAACATTCTATAGTTCGCCTGGTAGCATATTGTACATTTTAAAGCCATTATCTCAAAGCTCCCTAAAAGTTAACCCTAGCCTATGTGAATAATACTCGTATAAATAGTTTGATAGTGATCATCAGATTATGTTCCGCGAAGGATTGATTCCGTATTTTATGTCCTTTGTGCCTTTCTCAGAAAGAGCATGAAGGTTAGATTTTGATCTTCGCTCCTAGAGATTCCATACAATTCCATTCTTTTATTAGCCGTGTAACTCTTACGATAACGCGAATGACTCAAGTTTCCTAACTCTTTCGAATACATTTTTATTTTGAGAATTTCAGGGGCTAGGATACTCAAGTAGTTTTGTTGTTTGAAGTTTTGAAGCCCAAGCCTTTGTTATTTCGTACACTTTAAAGTTATAAATATTCTGTTGAATTGAATTTATTGGGAAATCTTCTGCACCAGTTGCAATGGTCATATGATTTCTCTGATTTAGACCTTCAAACTATCAAGTCGAGAACCAGAGAAGTACCGGAAACAGTTTCCGCTTTCAGTTCTGGTGTTCACCTCAGCTTAAATGAAGAGTTTTTCGATTTCGGCTCTATTCCCAGCAGTAAACAGTATGCACTCCATTTTTCCTCTGATTTCAACCATTCTTAAGATAAGCAATCACGGATGCTCCTTCTCATATAGATTGACTATTCGATAGGTTTTTTTTTAAAGAAGGTCTAAATCGAACAGACAGTGTAGCACTTCCATTATAGAGGTCATCAGAAATCTCGCATTTCGAATGCACATCGTCTCGATGACCCCTGTGGTCAGAGCACGGATTGATCGTGATTTAAATTTTCCCATCTCATCCAGTGGTCATGTTTTCATCTAATCGAGTCGTATAAAAAGCTCAGAGTTCATCGACCCTACTTCCAGTAATTGCTCTATTTTCTGCTAAAATGACTCTCCTTGGGATATCTCCGAGGAGCGCCATTTCATTTTCTTAAGATTGATCATCTGATTCATTGCTCGTGGCGATTTTTCCCTTCCTTAAATCACCAGTAAATACATTCTGAGAAGGAATAGAAATAATTCATCTACGCTATTGTGTTTCGCCGGGATACTCTTTTCTGCTTCGTAGCGAAAATTATCTTCATTTTTATGATATCCAGATATATAGTCAAATAACGTCGTAAAAGAAATTTGTTCAATTATTATCAAATAGAATATTGTTTATATTTTATTTATAATATTTATATAATATTTTATTATTTATATTATAATTTTATTTGTAAACTATAAAATTATTATTAAAACTTATAATGTAAATAAAAATAAATTATTTTAAAATAGAGTATTGTTTATATTTTATCTATAATATTTATATAATATATTATTATTTATGTTATAATTTTATTTGTCAACTATAAAATTATTATTAAATATAATAAATTAAATCAAAATAAATTATTATAAAATAGAATATGGTTTATACTTTATTCATAATATTTATATAATATATTATTATTTATATTATATAATTTGATTTGTAAACTATAAAATTATTATTGAATATAATAAATTAAAAATATTTTTTTAAACTTTTAAATGGCCCATCCTATATATTGTATAATATTTTCACCCTGCTTCAGCAGTTTTAAAAATACTGTATGAATATAGTCTCAGTTAGTAAAATCTTGACTGGATTCCTTAAATTCTCCTCCGAATATCTTAATGCGGTCGTATTACCATTTTACGAAAATGGCAACCTTTAATTATTTTCCGAGGCTCTTTTAAAAAAATTTCAGCCTCTACTAATGAAAATAAGTATAAATTCGTGCAATATCTGATTCAATGGTTTCTTTAACTGCGAGTAAAATCAAAACTTTTAATGGATTAATTAGCTTCAAAGTTTGATATGAATGATAATCTTTCATAAATTATTTAAGTTTCACCTTATCTTAACCTTAAATGAAAGGTCGTGAAAGTTCATATTGTACTGGAAATACTTTTTTTATGTTCGTATAACACAGAAATACGCAGTGAAAATATATTTTTTTTTTCATTTTCTTCAAAAACGCGTTTCAATGTTTCATTCTATTTTTATTCGTTCTCTATCCGAGTAAATAATCTCAATTCCTTTCGCTAAATTATCAAACACATCGTTACAGCCGTCATATTTTTACATTGAATTACCCCTGATTATTTTTATAGAATCCTATTGTGGGTTATTATAACTCCAATATTATTATATGGCGTATTTGTGGAATTTTGAACTTATAATCAGGCTTAGTTCATACTTATAATATGTAGAACTTTTCCTTTTATTGTCAGTTTGTGTCTTTTTCTACTTTTTCCTTTTGATAGAATTCTTCCTTGGAAAACAAAATTACGATTTGTCTTTAATGCTAACCTTCGTAATCTTCACTAGTTGACATCTATTTTTTGTTTAGTTTGAGGACACTCAAAGCTGATTTCGTGATTTATTACATTAAAAACAAATGATCGGTTTTCTAGGTAATTTCTATGATAAAAGGTCTTCGCTAATAAATTAGCGATATAGAATCTTTCCTGTAAGAGCATCTATTTTCTCAACATTTGACGGACAGCTTGCATTCAGTCAAGTGCCGAACCCTTTCTGAACCGTTGCGGATCGACTGGTCATTGACAGCCGCTGAAAAATTTCTCATGCATGCCACAGATAACACGTGTTTACCATCCCTGACCTACGTCACTTCCGGAGGCTTGACACACATTTGGTCACGTTCCTTGAACTTGAAATAAATAAAAGATGAGAGATTCCCATGTATCTCATTCCGTTATCTTATTGGCACGCATAATTATCCAGTAAAGAGCGTAAAATTGCTAAAATATTTTAATTCTTAGCTTTTATTTCAACGTTGCACCAAAAGGTTACGTTCCTCTCATGCTGGAAAAAATTCGGTAGAATTCGCTATTATTGGATTAGATTATATCGCAGAATATTATTATTATTATATAAATCTGCAAATGGGTTTGTAACAAGTGGCAGAGGTTGAATGAATACAAATATCATACAATGATGGTCATACTATGTACAAGTAATGAATAGATAGGATAAAACAGAAAATGGCAAGTAGTAAAATAAAACGCATTATCGAAAACCAAACATCGTTATTAAATTATGTTGTTGAACTAGATTGAAAGTATTCAAGTTTATAAGAGAGACAAAACTCATAAACCAAGTATAACAACCTAACAAGAAGCCCATAGTACTGTGGCAATTTTCCTAGGCTCTATAAAATTAAATGTATCTATTACAGTAAATTCTACTTACTTAAGAAATTGTATTTGTGTGTGTGGTGCAAACAACCATAGCTGTTGACGCACCCTCAAACCATAATACTACTACTATACTGATCACCAGGGTTTCAGATAACGTTCAGTTTGTTCTATCGATTATTAAATGCAAAGGGAGATTTGTTCCTGCTTGTAATTTACTCTTTCAAGACAATCATTCCTGCATTAAAATTTTCCATTAGTACCTCACTGGTAGCTTGACAAAAAGAAGTTCATCATTGTGGGTTAACAATTCGAAGTTAAGCTAATTTCAGCCCTTCAACCTGTCTTCAAGAAATCACTTCTTTGCCTCGTAATGCCTTTACATCAACAATTGTCTGCTCCTCATAATCTAACCTAGGTCTTCCATTGTGATTCTTCTCACCATGGGGCCCTCAGCAGACCTTCATTCCGCAAATTGTGACCGATCAATTTCCCTTCGCATCCTCACTCAGGTTTTTGGTAGGCTTCTTTTTCGTTAGCTCGTCTTCTTCTTCATCAATTACTCGATATACCCATTCTATTTTCATCATCCTCCTGCATCATCGCATCTTATGAAGAGAACGTACTCGAACGTGGAGAAACTGTTTTTATTTCCTCCATTACTTGGAGATGTGTCCTTCGGCATTAATCATGGCGAATAACTTAGCAGCCAACATCTTTCCGTCGCTGATGTCATGGACAGATATTGCGTACGCCAATCTTTCATTCTTACTGTTTATTATGATTCGTGTTTCGTTGGTCCGGTGGTGGTGCCCAGGGGACCACTGGCTTACGCATTTTCATTTGATTTAAAATGAAGTACTGTCAAGCTTCCCTTCGAAGTGACTGAAGATATTGGAAGGCGTTCAATGATTAGCAGAAGAAGTTGAAACTATTTCCAGCCGACCTTGTCAAAGTAATTATTCGTGGATTATAAACTCACTTTTCAAGGCGGTATCCTTTCTTGCCTTATTTAGAGGATACAGTTCCGTCTTTCAACTACGAGTTCTTTTCACTGATGTTATAAAGTAAGAAATTGAAAATGTTATGTAGGGATGAGAGTTAATCTAAATGTCTTCTCTTTTTCCGAAAACGATATCTTTATTTTGCGGTGGTCAATGTTAGGCCCTATATGGTCGTACTCATCTTACAATAGATGCTGAAAATAAAATAGTTAAATAGTTTCACATTCTTTAAATTCCATAGATTGAAATTCTCTCCGGGGTTTCCCCATGTAAAATTGAAATGATCAGGGGCTCACGAGTCCTTTCGCTCGGATATTCTCTGTATCTGCTCATTCTCTTTTCGAAGTCCTCATGGAAATCCACAGGGACTGAAGAGTCCGCAGGGACTTCTCTCTCAGTCCTCAAGCCGAATTTTCTCGGGGATAGTGAACCATGGCTCTCCACCTTTATTTACAGCGATGCTTACATAATGTTTGCTTTTCTAACGGTTTCAAAACACCGCCATCTACAGCGTTGGGAATGCTGCGGCGACTATTACAGCGATCGGCCTTTTGTATTTTAATTTTCAATCGGTATCTTGAATATTCTGTAGCGTTTTAGCACTTAACTCCCACAAACAATTCCTTATGTCTTTCATTAGTTGAGCCATAGGTTATCAAGTCTGCGGAAGGAAAAGACGTGAAAATTTTCTTGAAATGACATTTTGCAACAAATTCTCGCTCAAGACAAAGGGACGTCTTGGTACAAAGGGAATCATTAGAAGATAGAAGATTATTTCCGAAGATAAATTAACTTAATAATTTCAGAGAAATTACATTATCAGAAGATGTAACCGATATACTGCGACCACCCTGTTATATGGGCCGTTCTGATACTGCGAGGAAGATCAGGAAAATAGATGCTGGAACGAATCGTTTCAAAAATTTTTACCCGGAAGATACGCGAAAGCAATCGAATAGGAAAATAGAGTCAAGGTGCTTGCACCCCCTGCCCCACGCCCAAAGGCGGCTTGCATGGTTCTTACGTAGACATAGACGTAACAATGAACGACCATCATTCTTCAAAGAACTTTAAGTACGCCCTACTCATTTGTGCCCCTGATATCTGTTTTCATCGCCCCATATTTTTATCGCGCATCACCGACGTAAGAATTCGATTCCATCTTGATCGGATCGACCAATATGGCTTCGATTATCTCTGAGGCAGATTCTATCTTTATAAGTTCTCAGTGCATCTTGATAAACTGTTGGCCTTAAAATGATTCCTGTCGAAACTTGGACAGGAAGAGACAGATAGAACAATGAACCGCAACTTGTGTTTTCGAGTCGCATTTGAGGAAGCTAACAGAATCTCCGCAAGGTCTAGTAACGGCCTTTGATTTATAAATGTACGGTGCACTCGGTGTCATGGCAACGTGAATTGGGTCTGAGAGATGGCCACAGGAAAGCGGAGGGTCTTCCTTCTTGCACCTTGATGAAACTGCTCTGGCGCAATGCCTTCGAGAGGTGCCAAGGCCTTTTCACTTGAACCCAAGGGCGACCTCAGGGCAACCGGTAATGCTCTGTAATATTTAGCGAGCGATATTTCGCGAGATTTATAGCGATTCGTTTGCCCTGTTCCACTTTCGCTGCTGCATGTAATGAAAGTTTCGAGAGCGAATGCTCGAAGGACTGGTCTTTTTTCCTAATTGCGGTCGCAAAGGATAGCGATGTTATAGGGACATCTGAACTCAATTTTGATTTTATCGTCTGTATATAGATGTGTTCCATCTTGAAGGGAGCAAAGAACATTACCACGTTTAGAAAGCAACCGCTGAGATTTAAGTTTAATTTGGGAAATTTGTCGCTGGACTTACCCTAAAATGTCGGTCACTCTTGTGGAAAATGTATGTATAAAGGTTGATATAAAATTTTATAAACATAATAACAATTAATATGAGAAATAAATTGAGTTTATTTTTAGTATTTTATCTACTAAAGGAATGCTGTTTTAGTTTACGAGTAAGTCAAACATGAGTCAATAAGCCGAGTACATAGAGAGGAACATTATTTCAGTCGATTCTACGAAACAAAATATGCCAGATAGGTCTAGGTATTGCTGAAACAGAATAAAATGTCTAAAAGAGGGAAAAAAAACGCTAGACCTTGCGACAAATTTGCTAAGCTGGCAATCATGCGAGACCGCCCTAAGCTAACAATTACCGATCTTAATTGTTGTATTTCCCTTTCGATTCGTATTTCATCATCTTGTATGTCAATTATTGTTTCGTAATGCTGTATTTGTTGAAAAATCGCTGTCTTTATAGTCGACTCTTTCCAATCACATGTAAACGATATTGGCGCGGATACTTATGTATCTATTCTCGCTACAGCTATTATTTTTATTCACATAAAGCGCGATGGATGGATATCTCAAAATACGTATTTCCAACGTAGTAAGTGCTTACAAGGAAAGGGTTGAGGTGACTTAGCACATAAGGGCGTGCACCCAGGAAAATTCCCAAGGAAAAACGGACTTGAAATCCCAAGTTGATTCCCGGCCCCATCAGACTTTTGTAACGGACTTTTTTCAAGTCCGTTTTTCCCTGAGAATGTATCCATTATGGTATATGATATGTTTTTAATTAGAGACATCAAAAGGAAAAAAATCACGAGCGTGAAAGATTTGAGTGACGCTTAGAAAAATATCTTAATCATGTCTTCCAAATGAGTTTATATTTTGTCAAAAAAATTAATTACGTTTTCTGAACTTAACTTGGATATTAACGATGTTCGTCAACGATAGATCCACTAACGGCCAAGGGTCGGACTTGATAAATATTGGGAAGCAATTGTCAATGAGTTGATGATAATGAGGATGATGTCCCTCGAATGTAATTCACGCTGACCATTTCTCCATTAGTTATGACATGACATTTATTATGATTCATACAATTGATAATGATACACCTATTTTAAATCATTATTATTTATAAATACGTCTGTGAAAATAATTAATATAATATTTATTGATGTTTTATTATTGTTCATGTTACATAGTAACTATCAATTGGAATTTTCTGCTTTGGAATTGGAATTTTCCCTTTTTATGTTCCTGCCTGCAGAGATAATTGCTATAAACACTCAACCATCCCAAGAATAATGGCAAAGGCAAACGAGGTGCTACGAAACATTCCTGACTGTGATATTTTTAGCGACAAAAACGAGTTATTTAGGAGAAGAATTGTTAAATTCGTTTCCTAATTTGTCTCTGTATTTTTAACTGATCTTGTAATCTTCTTGTTATTCTACATTTGACGATATTTTTATCATTGATTTTCTTTTGTTTTGTTTTACCTATTTTTGATGTATTTATTTGCCAAGTTTTTATTCAAACACAACTTTGTTGGTTTTTACCTGTTTGTGTTATAGAAATAAATAAAGAAATAAATGTGTGATGTATAAATAAAATATTCAGTAGCTAATTAAAATAATTTAAGTTTGATTTTTCCGATGCGAATTAAACATGAGAACAAACCGGGTGGATCGGCAGAAATGACTCGAATATTCTGGTACCAAAAAATCGAGCATTCTGGAAGCTCTAATCCGAATTGTTCGTTTTTTTGCAGGACCCTTTGGGAGGCGTGGGGCGATGAGGTAGCAGCGAGAGGTGGAGACCAAGGGGTGGGGGGAGAGGCAGCAGAGATAGCATGGGACGGGGTGCGAAGAAGGTGGCCCTCTACCTGGTTCTCGCTGCCGCTGCAGTCCTCCTCATCCATCGGCTGGCGTTGCGGTGCGGAGAGTACAGCGGAGGGAGTGCCACTCACCACGGTGTCCGTGGAGATGGAAAGCCTTATTACATGGTACACCATTTGATGGAAACCAACGGGTTACGACGCCCGGGGCTTGCTCCATGCGTAGATCTAGTTTTTCTACTTTCTTATTCATTTATTTGTACACTGCCGTTACTTTTGGTCGACTTCATTGGTTACGTTCCCTGCGAAAGCGGACCCAAAATTTTTGAGAGAAAGCACGTAAACACATGCTGCAAAGCGGACCATAACGGAAATACTATCTTCTTAATTTACTTTCATCATTCTCGCTTCAGGAACGTGTAATCATACTTTGAAAGGAATAATTTAAGGCGCGAATATTGATTTTAATAAAGTAAATCATGACTGAAGAAATTGTTTCCAGTAAGTAGCTTCCCAAGTATTCGTAAGCTTCGTATATGCTTTTATTTTTCTCGTAATTGGGCCTGTTTCCGTATGCAATTCTTAAACATCCTGGTCATGCTGTCATCTTTTAATTAATCCACTTCCCTTGGCTTCTTCCTCTTTGGGCCTTATCTCTTGCAATTTTTCTGTATCCCTCCTTTATTGTTTTTATGTTCATTCTATACCATTATCTTAATTTCGATTTTAAAAATTTATTTAAGCATTTATACGAATATATATTTCGTTATAATTTATTTTTAGCCCTTTGTTTAGATATCTCACATGTCTTGTGTTCTTTCTTGCAAAGATGTAATCTAAAGCTATGAAACGTAATGGACATAACAAGTCATTACATTTTTACATAAAAAAATAAAAATACACTAGAAAAATTACTGACTCAAACAGTCCATTTTATAATTTTATATATTTTATGGAAGTTCAGTTAATTTAATGTTTATTTTTGAAATATTCTTTTTCTTCCTTATGCTAATGCGGATTTTCATTCTGTAAATACGATACCAGTAGAAAACCCTGTGCTAAGTTCTGAATTTAACATATTTTTAATGGTATTTATATAACATTTTCAATCTAGCAAATTATTCTTTGGTGATATTTTATTTTCATAGTTGAAACTTAGGGAAATTTTTCCTTTTTTGGGTAAATTTAGTAGAACTTGAACATGAAAGTTCAAACTATGTTGCAAATAATGGAAATCAGCCTAGATTTGGTCATAAAATAGACACATCTTCAATGACATCTATTTCTACTTGTATACTATATTGATTAAATTGTCTATATATATCATGATATGACGATCCTGTATTTTGCTGCAGTATACATCTATATGGTAATAGAGGGTAACTTAGATGCAAGGTTCAAGACTAACTGCTTCTTTTATTTCATAGGGATGGGTCAGTGGAAGTGATGGGAATGAGAACCACGGATACCCTTACCACAGAGGGATGCCCCTCATTTTCATTGGCGGAGTTCCTCGATCTGGGACTACGCTGATGCGTGCAATGCTAGATGCACACCCAGAGGTGCGCTGTGGACAGGAGACAAGGGTCATTCCCCGTCTGCTGCAAATGCGCACACACTGGCTTAAGTCACAAAAAGAAAGCCTACGCTTAGAAGAGGCTGGACTTTCAAAAGAGGTGAGTCCTAATTTTATGTGTGCATAGGTATGTATGTTTTCATGTTTTATGCATTCAAATTCATCTTCATCGGAAGATTTGTGTTTTTGTTGCCACTGTCACTACGAAGAGGTAAGAGTGATTATTTCTATCAAGGGAAGCTATTTTTGTTTTTCACAGATTTTGATTACAAGTTTTTCATAGCCAATAAATCAGCTGACAGTAGTTTTGATTCATGATATTCTTGAAATAATTCGAAGGATTTGACTTGATATCTACCGTTACCCACTGCTACGAACTCACAAAATCTTTTTTGGAAGTTAATTTCATTTAAATGATAGTAACTAAGACACTTTCATTCATCCAATGATTTACTCAGAATAAAGAACTCCAATTTTTTACTGAATTTCATTAAATGTGTAACTAGCTATTAATATTACAATAATAAAATTTAGTTCCAATCAAATGATGAGTTATTGTAATGAATTATTCTGTTAGACATTTTACATCTACTTTATCTAAGGATACATGTTTCAGAGATTGAAACTTATTTATCTCAGTAAGATTAGCAGATTGATTTTTAACCTTTTAGAGGGCCACATTCTGCTCTCTTGGCTATATGTTGGATAACCCTATTCACATTCAAATATTTACTGATTTTTTTTATATTTAATCATTTCCCACCCTTTATGAATTGCTAAACCACTAGAAAAGGTGTACCAAAGATGATTTTTTTTGTGGGCTCTACAAAGTGAGTTTTACTTTCTTTATATGTATGAATTGTAGTGTTAAGTTGTATATAATTGATATTTATTTCAGTTATTTCGGTAGGAGCTCTTATAATGTATGGAATATATTTTGTGGAAGTGTAATTTACTGTTACATCTTTAATTGAGCTATTGGTAAATATGTACCCGTTTCATTTATCAGTTAGCTTAACATATACATTTTGTAACTGAAGGACATTAAACCGTATCCATAAATTTATTGAGTAAAATAATTTCATAACATATTTGGTTCATACTATTACTAGGAGAATCTGTCAATTTACTTTTAACTAAAATATGACTGCCAAAAGTAATAATTAAAATAGAAATAAAATTGAACAGTAAATTGGAACATAGGGGAAGGGTGCTTGCTTAAAATTCTAAAATTCTCTACCAATAACTGTCTGATTGGGAGTGGATATCATCCAACTTCTCCATTCTTAGTCAGTTTATCACATTGTAAGCCATTATAACACCAAACATCTATAAAAATATCATTAAATTTTTTTAATTAGGAAGACTTAACCCTCCATTTTTTTAATCTCTCCCATCAGGCTGAGTAGAGAAAATCTCTCTGTGGAAATTAAATCCCTCTGAATGCTGTTGAACTGTTATTTTTCAGGTTCTGGACTCAGCCATTGCAGCATTTTGCTTAGAGGTGATAGCGAGGCATGGAGAGCCAGCCCCTCGTCTATGTAACAAGGATCCTCTCACACTCAAGTCAGCCGTTTATCTTTCTGAATTGTTTCCAGCAGCTAAGTTCATTCTCATGGTCCGCGATGGCAGAGCAACTGTACACTCCATTATCAGCCGGAAGGTGAGCATGGAAATAGATAACTCTTGTTCTGGTGGGCCAAATTTGCTTTTGAAATTATGGTCAACTGAAAGTAGACACCATTTTACAACTTTTTGTTCAGATCTTCATTTCTGTAGCCCAGGAATTTAATCTTTAGCTGGACTGCTGATCATGATCATTATTATCCGTCCAGCCTGTTTTGGTATGTGAAAATTTTACCATTTTGCCTTTTTTTCAAAAGAGGGAACATGTCCTTAACACTATGAGTACAAACAATTTCACATGTAGTGGATGGAGTTTCACGCCCTATTGCTGGAGGAGACCTTTAGAATCGATTTATAGCAACAATGTTTCCTGTTCAAGGAAGGAATCAATGAAAATTGGATAAGAATAATGACATAAAAAGACTTATATCTGTAAAATGAAGTACACAATGTAGCAAGCATTCTTTACCTTTTAGTTAGCATTTATTCTACTACACATGGCAACACGCAGTGGGCTAGATTGTGAAACGCTGGACAAAGTAGAAAAGTGGTTTTTTTGAGCACGGACTTTGAAACTTTGCACAGTTACTGCTCAATTTTGCATACAACCATGCAAGTAATTTTTGTTGATTCTTGGGCGTTAAAATTTTACAGGGGGTCAAAGTTGACCAAATATTGCCAAGAACGTCGGTCGTGCGAATCCATGCAAAGAATGAAAGAATGTCCAATTTTTGCACATTCTTTCATCCTTGTGAGTTGATTTTAAACTTCAAACATGATTTCCATAGAATTTGTGTTTAGCTATAAAAAATTTCTACTTTTTTCTAAAATGTATACATATCTCAGTACTCTGGAGGGGGAAAGTTTGTTTGTAGTTGAGTGTTAAAGTCTGCTTTTACGTATCGTCCATACTGTTCTTTATTGATATCAGCATGTTATCTGCTTTACTTATTTGCAATATTCTTCCACGCTCATTATCATGAGTATATGTCAGCCATCTGGTACATCCACACAATTTTTGATATGTTCTCTTTCTTTCTTAAAGTTTTGAATAAGTAGTTATCAGTTACTTCTCAATATTAGTTTACTCCTTAAGGCCTCTAAAAATCATATTCATCCACCATTTTAAACATATTTCTTTCCTTCATTCCTCATTCATTCAATTTGTCCAAACCAACATAGAAAACGTATTTCTTTGTGATTTCATATCCATTCCTTTAGACACCTTACATTTATTACCCTGTTATTGGAAGGTATAAGAATGAATTGTCAGATGAGATGGATGGATATTGTCACTTTCATTTTCTTCCAATCATACTAATCGTATAATACTGATCCTTCTGCACTCAGTTTACCCATTGACTTCTACAGACATACCCAACTGAGCTACCATACTACATTGTAGAAACACAGTTCTATACATAGTCATATACACATCTTCCAACAGTTCCTCATGTTCAACCACTGATAACTGACCATTCATCTCTGTTATACCCATACCCACATTCCCTACCAGCTGTCCATCTATTCTTCCATTCTTATAAAAAAGTTGATGTGACCTCATGATATCTAGATAGACAAACAATTTTATGATTCTTTATAAGGTTATTGGTCAAATTATCCTTTGTTTACAGTACATAGAAGAATTTTAAAATTAGTATTTACATTTCTAAGGGCTAAAGAGTGAAAATAAGTGAAAGCCTTGGGAAGCAGTTTGTGAAATTCTGAGTATTGAACATTCTTTATTATGGATTAAAAACTGCACATCTTAAGAGTACTTAACATACTAAAACCACAGAAAAAGATATCCAGTGCCTATGGAATTTTGAATTGTTGGAATAACAGAGAAAGTGGAAGAGGCCAGAAAAAGTTAGAGATGACAAGATAATACAGATAATTTTATAAGTTTATGATAAAGACACCAAGGAGACAGTTAATTGGTTGGTTGCATTGAAGAAAACACTTCATGATTATAGAAGTGATTAAAGGGAAGTTAGGAGATGAATGAATGGGAAAGATTTCAACTCAAAGACCAGCTTTGGTGTAATAAAGTCTATATCAATTTTTCCTTGAGAAAGGGAAATTCAATTTTTTCATGGCTATGATGGAGTGTATCACTCTGGTTTTTAATATATTGGTGAAAAAGGGAAAGAGAAGATCATGTTAACTAGTAAAGCATTTTATTTTTTATAATTTTTTCCTTGTTTTACAGTTTAATTTCCAAGTATTCTTACTTGAAAAAATTCATGTTAATCATTAGAGTAGTTAAATTAGTTGTAATTATCTTGAAATTTCAATTCTGAGTAAAGGTTTTCTTCTTTCAGGTAACCATAACAGGGTTTGATTTGACCAGCTACAGGCAGTGCTTGGCAAAATGGAACGCTGCTGTCAGTGCAATGCATTCTCAGTGTTTAGAGGTTGGTCCAAAGCGATGCCTTGTGGTCCACTATGAGCAGTTAGTGCTACATCCACGTTCTTCCATGGCAAATATACTTCAGTTTTTGGATGTTCCATGGAATGAAACTGTGTTACACCATGAAAAGCTCATCAACAAACCTGGAGGAGTTTCTCTTTCAAAGTAAGAACCTCATTTTTTATTTTTTATTAACTGCTCTGAATGCTTAAGTAGAATTAGATGTGCTTAGTAATATATCATCTGCTATGTGTTATTGTATCCACAAAAAGTTTCATTTGCTGATTTTCCTTCCAAAGTACTGCTTTTATATCCATGAAATATCGGAAATTCTATTTCTTGTGGAGAGTTACTTCAGTGCATAGTAAATTCTTTGAAAACCAGTTATTTTAATATCAATTTTTGGAAGAGTCAGTTCTAAAATCTCAGATTTGTTGAATGAAATTTACACAACAACACAAAATTCTCCATCATTGGAGATTTAATATATGAATATTTTTTACATACTTTATATCTTGTCAAGAAGTTGATCAATTTGAAATTTAAGTTACAAATCATAAATGAAGTTTTCTAAGAGGAGTTAAAGATTTTTGAAAATATGAATGTCTAGGCATTTTTTGTTGAGACATATCTCTACCTAAAATTGTGTTTGATGTATATTAATTTTGCATTCCTACAATTGAGTTAATATCTCTAATAGAGATGTAATATGAAAAGTATTGGAATTTTCCCATAGTGAATTACGCTTTAAGGTAGTCCAAGTATTGCATGAAAGTCAACTCTATGAACTATGGCTGCACATCACTGAATTTTACTTATTCAATAATTGTGAAGATTTGGTAGTTACCCATTGCGATCTTCAGCTGATGAAGTATTTTTAATCCTCATTGAAACCTATCCATTTCAGAGTCGAACGATCTTCAGATCAAGTGATTCGACCAGTGAACTTAGACGCCCTAGCAAAATGGGTTGGTCACATTCCAGAGGATGTTGTCAAAGATATGCCTCATTTGGCACCCATGCTATCAGTTTTAGGCTACGATCCTCACGCTAATCCTCCAGCATATGGTGCTCCAGATCCAATAGTTGCAGATAATACAAGGCGTATGAGAAGAGACGAAGGCTTGTGGCGTGGAAAAGCACAAGACATCTTAGGTCAGGTCAATGTGACTATTAATGAGAAAGTGTCACACCAAAATGAAAATGGTGACAATGTTGGAGAAGCTCCACTGCCAAAAGATTGACCTTAAGTGTGGTTTTAAATACCTTTTCACCATTTGAAAGACATCTAAGTGGTCACAGGGTGTCATTTTTATCAGTTACAAACTGCATTGAGGGAGTGACTCGTAAGATAGGAGAACATTTTGTTTTTCCAATTGGGTGCTTAAATTTTTGAAATTCATTTAATGATTGCATCTTTCCTGTGGCAAAGAATGACTGTTGGCTTTGGATACACTGGTGTTACTCCTCATTGAATTATAAATTGCCTGAAGTTCTGCAGTGTACAGTGTAAAAATTAAACTGTGTCAGTGACTTTTAAGAGAACCCCCTAACTCAGGAATTTCCTGTAACTTTCTGGAAGTTATTCTTGTGTGTCTCACATTGAGGGATTGACGTATTATCACGAAGATGCATGGACCACAACAATGTTAACCAAAGAATATTGTGTTTATCTTTTCCATTCTGACATTCTTGGTCGAAAATGGTCATTTTTAAATAAATTAGTTTCATTGTATATTCTTTTTATATTATTGTAAGAAAAACAAAATATATTTTGTTGTTAATTTTATTGATATAAAATTTTCCTATGAATTCAGACTTTACTATCACCTCCTGGCTAAAAATCCATTTAATATAATAAAATATCTATGAATTAGAGAAATTTTTCTTTCAATTAATTTTTACAAAATTAATCAAAACCATTCTTTCAAAAGATTTGACTGACTGTAGCTAATGTGTGATTTAGCAAACTATCTATACAGTGACATGCTGGAGCAGCATGAGCACCCAAACTAGGATATATTATCAATTCATGGCTATTTTTCTTGAGATGTATTCAGTCAGGCTCTTAATGCATATTTATCATTTGCTTGCTCATTGCATTAATTTATTTTTAGAAAAGAAATGCCTCATCATGATAGAATAAATTAAATGACTACCTACATTTATTTCATCACAGTTGGCTTCATTTTGTTTCAATAAGTAAAAGATATTATAGTGAACTTTTTCTCTAACTGATGGTTAACCATTAAAATATCCAATTACCTTTGTAAAGGAGATATAGATGTAAGGTAATGAAACCATTTTTAGGAGATCATAAGAAAACTTATTCAAAAGTAAATTATATTTAGATGATATTTTTGTTCAAAAAATCAGAAAAAGCTAATTGTATTCATAACATGTTTATCAGGGACGGATCCAGAGGGGTGGTCCTAGGGGTCCGGACCCCCCCCCCGAAATATCACTTGTGCCTATTTTTCGAAAATGAAACTCAAATAACGCAATTAAACACACAATAAGCAATCACTAGCGAAAAGATTCGAGTTTGTCTAACACAATTCTAACGTAACGTTTTGTAAAAGCCGAAATATCTTTTATTTTTTAATGTTTCGATCGGACCCCCCCAAAAAGTTTTTCTAGATCGGTCCCTGATGTTTATCAATGCTGAATACAGTTAGATCATTTATTATTTTCAAAATTGGATTAAGTTTTTTGAAGAGCTGCCTGCATTTCATTTGATTTTCACTGAATAAAATTTTATTTTAGTACTACATTAATAAATTTTAATGAATCACATTAACTGCATTTTCCTTTGAATTTCATTAGTTAGTTACAATGCAAATGAGACAATAAAAGTGGAAAGTTTTAATAACTATGTTTCCAAAGTAATAGGTATTCTGAAATTCACTCCTTTCATTAGGAATGAAGTGCTAAAGAACTTCAACCTAACAAAAGGAGCAGAAGAGATGTCATTTGAGAGTAATATCCTTAGTTTTCTTTAGTTAATTAAAGAATCGATTGATCCTTTTCCACCTTTTTACTAATACATTACAAACATACACTGAAGAAGTTAATTCTAACTTAATAATTAAGATAATTTGCTTTAAGATTCATGGTCATGAAAAATATAAAATATGCGATTTTTAGCTTGAATATATTCGTGATATATTTCTTTGATAAATATGCCCAGTAAGTGGGTAGCATTTTACACATCCTGTTTGCGAGCATTCCTCGTTAACGGGCAAATATTTGAACTCCGCGGGAGGAGAGAAACCTCTATTTTTCATATTACGCCTATAATTAACCGCCTTATCTTGGCGCCGACGGGTTAGGAGCAAACATTCTCGCAAAATATGGTGAAAAGTGGCACTGAGTCGAAAGTTTCTCGAAGTTCTCCTCTCACGACCGTGATAAATATCTATTGTGGGGTCCTACCAGACTACGTAGGCATTGCTGCGGGGTAGTAGAGTGGTCACGATCCCGTATTTCAGACCCCTCCTGAAGCTGCCAAGACGACATCCCAGACCAAAGATTCATCTACTTGGCAATCTCTCGAATCTTCGCAACACTTCGCACTCCGTGCATTCCTTTTCAAGAAGTCCCCTAAATGATCTTCTACTTATTTCATTGAAGTTTCTAAGAATATTATCGTAGGTTTGTCACCAATCCAGCCGGCACCGGATGAAGGAGCACCGGTATTTTTATTTTTCCTTTTTAATTTTAATTAATATAGAATATTGTCTCCGGAATTATAATTTTTGGTAATATATGGAAATTAGTATTGAATCAAGTTCGTATCATCTGATCGTGCAACGGTCACTTATATTTATTTGACTACTAACATTTCACTTTTTCTGATAAATTTAACGGAATGCTATTCCGAAGTTTGCTCGAAAATATTTGCGTGCGACATTCGGAACTCTGGAAATATCAGCCAAAGAGCTGTCCCTGGGGAACCTGGGGCTGTCCGCGACTCTAGTCAAGAAGTCCGGGTTTTTGGAAAAATGCCCAACATTTTGCGAGTTTTTATCTCTATGTTGATAGCCTTATGTGACGTTTCAAGACCTTGTTATACTTGTTTACAAACTTTTTCTAATGTGATACTTAAATTTTGTTCAAGTACACTAATATCGTTAAATTGCTTTCATGCTGATTTATTTTCTTGCCTTAAGTAACAGGGGTTACAGATTACGAAGTTTAGGTTGTTTTCGAATAAATTGAAGGATTTTGGAAGAGCTTTACTATTTTCTTTTATTCAACATATGTTCTGTTTCCGAAGACAATAATTACATGAGAAGATCGAATGTTAAACCAAGGCTTCGCAAATATGTTAGTAATTAAATTATGTTCCCAAGTATGCTTATCTATTTTATATATTTACTGACAAAGAGTACAAGTCTTATCTCGAGTGTTTCTTCGCGAAACTTTCTGCGAATAACATCACATTGGTTGTCGTTGGTACTTTCATACCTCGTTTGTTTGCGTCACGTTGACATTTCAAGATTGACATGTCCTGAGGTCACGACCTAATGTTACTTAGTTTATTGCATAGAAAAGTGGAGTTTTCGTAATCTTTTTGATAACACTTTCTGAAAATATATCCATGCAGTTACATGTCTCAAAAACGATACCATGTTAGATTGCTAAAAACATTTGCGTTTACCAAGGAAGGGCTACGTCTTAATTTTCCGCTGATAGTTAGGGAAAGACGTAAGTAATTAACTATTTCCTTGAAATTGATTAATATTTCCTGCCGAATGTGTGATTATTTCATTAATTCGTTTCTCTAGCTGCTTTTAGCTTGCGGAAGCTCTAATTGATATATTTTCAAAATGTAAATACTTCAATGACGAGCAATTTTAATGACTAATAAATATGCATTGTGAGTAAAAGGTGGCTTAAAATAACTGTATATTTTCAGGAAATTTTGGTAATGGCAAAAGTTAACTCAGTTTCGGTGTGTTACGTTCGTCTACTTTACCGTGGAAAGTGTCAAAGCATTTTAATTACATATATATCTCTTACCGTGTTTCTTAAATATAGTGATTTATATATAGTTTGGATATGGTATAAGTAATGTAAAGCTAAATGGTTAACTTGATATTTCATTAAGGATGGACGACCGTTCATGGTGATAGGACCGGTGTGTTGCATTACTATACACAAGTTTATGGTATACAATTCAAATGCTGTGCAAGTAAATAGTTTGTTTCGATACAGTATATGTTTGATCTGATTAATTCTTAAAGAATGTTGACAAGTATTGAAGTTGATTGCTTCCGTAGAGATATTAACAAATAAAAACTGATGTTATGTATATCTCCAACGATAGTGTATAGTATTTGATTTTGCTATTGAACCATAGAGCCTATCATGAAGTATTAGAGTTAATATCCAGCTGTCACTTTTCGTTCGTTCCTTTATTCGCGGTCTGAAGTGTTTATTAGGGAAATTAAATAAAATGTTAAACGAAGTCTAGTATATTTCACTCCTTTCAAATAAACGTTCACGATAAATTAAGCATAACTCCTTTCAGGAGCCCATGAATGCCCGTAACCATTGTATGCAAAGAGTTGTCTCTCATATGGGCATAGTTTAGATTTAAACATTCAATGTCATTCATTCAAACATATAATGTCACCATATGTTTGTATTTTCCAAAGGCTCACATGTCCACGTGGTCAGCCAGCTCAGGGCGGCGGACTGTGTACGCTCCTGTTGGGAACATAACTCATCCTTTCCCTCCTGTGAATGACTTTGTCTGGAACGATAGTCCTTGTCCATATACTCAGGTGAGTAATCCATGGCCAAGATATTTGTGATTTTATTGATTTCATTTTATTTTTATTCTCAATCTTATATTATGATTATATCATTTATCAGCTCTGCAGCTTCCTTAATCCTTATTTTAACTTCAATATCTTTAGAGGAAGAATTTTGTATCTTTTGCTTTTACTTTTCACCTCATCAGTATTTTCTACAAGCTGAGCAGATGATGTAGACATCCAAGTTGGTATAAAGCACTTCACTTATAGCTTGTTTTCTAAATCATGTAAATAAAGTGCACACTCCTTCAACCTTTTTTTTTGCTTGCCAACTTTGTTATTTTTACTTCACATGTATTACCTCCATGGGCACCATTAAAATGTTTGCTATGTAGCAAGATTTCTCCTGAAAAGACTTCATCACACCTGAGCCTGATTGGGCAACACCTTTTGGAGGCAGATTTGTAGTTGGTATGTTGCGAACTGCTAAAAGATACAAAGCTAATCATTTAGTTTGATTTCAAATCTTACTAATGTTAGTTTTTTTATGTACATCAGTGTCTGGCAAAAACTGTAATCCACAGATGTAGTAAAGCTTATTTCGAGTTAGTTATACGGAGATTAGAATTTAGCATGTTAGTTCTTGCACATCTAGATAGCCAGTAGCACACATTTAGTTTTACATTTTGTAAATATTTTGCTCATGAAGTAAGAGCTTCAACTGAAAGTTTATTTTAAGTTACATCTCATGCCTTACATATTTTTTGTAATTATTACTAGAAAATCCGTTTTAGGAACTATTATTCGGTGATGAACCAAACTCATGATTCTACAACAAGAACAGTTAAATGGTTATAGCCAGGTTTACCACTTCAAAATTATCATTAATCTGAAGGTATTTTAAGTTAATAGGGCAGCTTTAATAGCCCTTCCCCGTTGAATGTTGGATTATATTTTTATATTCAATACCTATTATTTTGACTTTGTTTTCATCACTTGCCATTGAAGTTTGATTTTCTTATAAAATAAGACGCAATTTTACCCAAAGATTCATTTCTTGCAAGTAGAGGAGCTTTGTTAACCCCAAAGACTTAAGGTTGAATGTGAGAGGTGGTAATCCTGGTTAAGACTGATGTTAATACCTTAGATTTTCTCATAAATAATTATCTACAGGTGTTGCTATACATTTAGAAGAAAGTGTAATAACATGGCCAAAAGTAGGCATAATTTTCTTATGATATATAAACTATATTTTTATCTTCTTATTTTCCAAAATTATTAGGGTAAGAATTCATTCTCTTTTCAGTTTACAATTGTACAGATTTCAAAATCACTATTTGTCTCTGTAAAACTTGTAATCCTGGCTTTTGCATGCTTTTCATGCTTATTTTGCATGTGATTTGAGCTATGTAATTCAATGTCGCATTTTCGTTCTCAAGTTTTACTTTATGCAGGTTGAATTTTCAGTTACTGTTGCAAAGAGGAACAGTATTCCGGCAGAAGTATCTCTGTTTCAGCTATTTTCGCAATTTAATAAGCATTTTTTTGGCCTATTTCCAATTGCATAACTCTTAAATTTAAAAAAATTGTTTTGTTATAAATCTTAGTTTAGGATATAAATTTTATATCTTGTAACAAAATTCTGGTATTCAAATATTCTTTTATTTTTATAAAATCTGAAAGCGACTAATATAATCTTGAATATTCCAAACATGAAAAGTCAATCAGTTGACCATATGGTTTTATCACAAAGGAAAAGTTCTTTTATAAAATGAACATTTTCTTGACTCAGAGATGTCTTAAAAAAGTCCTTTTACTTTTTATCACATCTAAAAGGTATAAAACGTTTGTAACCTTGTTTTATTACTTTCCATTTATATACGATATATAATACTCTATTTCATTTCTTTTGTTTAAGCCGCCAGTTTACGAAATAATGCATATAGTTCCATGATTCACTCAAGATTCGATTTTTAGCTATAATTAGTGATTTTATTCAACATTTAGCAATTTATTATCTCAGGGCCAATGTCATGCTCTTTTCAAAGGTGTAAGACTAAGGCTCCTTAATTAGCACCTATTATTATGATATTATGTAACATTTGTCTTCTGCATGAACTGACTCAAATAACATGTATTATTCAATTTTCTCTGCATTAGTATCAAAGTTTGAATATAAGCTAACTACAAGCTAAATTTTAAAATAATATTTTTATGAAAGGGTTGGAAACAAACACAATATATGCAATCTGAATTCAGGGACAGAAGTTTACTCTTTACATCTATTAGTTTCATTTTCCAGTTTAAAAAAGAAACTCTTTGAGAGTTATTCAATAATTTCTCAAGTGAGTTTCAATTTAAATGTCACAAATAAGAATATTGAATTGATTATCTTTCTAATTTTATTCATCTTAATTTTGTATGACATTGAATTGTGACTAATCATTTTAAAGGAAACAAACTAATGTAAATAATTGATTCTACATTTCTTGTATAATATCTTCTAAGTGAAGAATAATTAAAACTTACATATATATTAAATGATAACTTTTTGATTGTAGGAATCAGTACGTAGTACCTAGCTAAGTGTTAGAGCCTTGCTATTTCTAGTTCTCCAATGTAAGTGAAGATGCATATATACTGGAAAGAGGTCTGCTTGGATTAATGTGAGGTATAAAGTGTTTTTTTTAGCCAAAGCTGAGCTTTAGGCTGTGAAATATAATCAATATTAGGACCAAGTCTGGCTTGGTTTGGCTTGTACCATATATTTCAGCCCACACTGACCTCAAATGAAAGGGAATGGCAAGAGAGAGGAAATAAGGAAACAGCCTGAGGCACATATTTAAGGAGGCATCTAGATGAGAATTAAATGATTTGTTATTGAAATCTAAATATCCCTTGCTAGAAAAAATGTTATATTTTAGAAAAAATATTTTCTTTACCCTTTTTAAAAAGGAATTGACCCACTCAATGCCACTGTATATTCAGCAAATCCATGCTGGATGGAGAATCGTTTTTCTACGTTAATTTATAATTCAAGTTCTTTTAACATTTTAAAACTATTTTTGAATCATTTAAATGTAAAATAAAGTTTTATACCGACTTGAATTCAAGGCATCAGCGGCTGGGGGGAATTTTGTTATACAACCGCGCAATACACGAATTTGTTTTTGTGCTATTTGGTAGTAAAGGAATATTAGCTATCTACGAAAAAATAAGAGGAGGATCAATTTTTCAATATAAATTAAATTGATCATGATTTTATTCCAAAAAAACAGTGGATGCATTATCCAGGACCATCCTCACAATCAGGGCAAAATAAAAGTTAGGAAATGCTTCTATATGCCAAAAAACGCTAAAACCACAAACAAACCACTTTCATTGCTGCCTAGAAGGGTTCTAAGATGCTGAGCAAAAAAGAGATCTATCTCACGATGCTTGGCTCCGCAATTAGCCAGCAAACGTAACAGGACCGATACCTTGAATTAAAGAGATCAGCGCCTATGCCTAGGAAGCCATGGCTTGGATTAAAGGCATCCGCATCGAGTGGGTTAAAGTTAAATTTATTTGGGAATAAGATGAAAAGCTCGTAACTTTTTCTCTCTATAGAAATAATATTTAGCATGAAGGCATTCATAGTCACCTCTGACTTTAATTAGGAAAACGGAATTAAGAAAGGAAAAGGAGGGCGTTATTGGATCTTCTGTGAATATTGCTGTACTGTATATGGGTAGATGAATGAGAGTTAGTTGAAGAATATTTTAGTTGTCAAAAGTATGCCAGTGTTTGGTTGTACAAGTATACAGAGAGATGAAGTGTTTTATTTTTTCTGGATGCGAAATAAATTTCGTAAAATATTCTTTTCTAAGAATGTCTTCACTCTCCATTGATTGAGGTGACTCTTAACTGGTACTGGTTCTGCAATGGAACTCCTCAGTCTCATATTTAGTTGTCATTGTATGAAGATGAAATTTTTTATGAAAATTTTAATTGTACGGCCAGAAAAAGATTCTGCTAAAGACAAATCAACTCTATTAAACTGTGATATGAAATAATTTGCCAATGTAGATAGAAGAAAAATAAAATCGCATGATGAATAGTTTTAATTCTAGTGTGTTGATGATCCTAAAAAATGTTTGTAATGATGTGTATGGAGAGGTTGAGGAAGTTAGTTGCAGCCAGTCACCACTGGATGAATCATCTTAGATGAATCTTAGCATGTAATACTTTTGAATCTGCTACTTAGTAAATAGTATAAAATAGTAGTAATAGCTCACTACTACATAAAACTACTCCTATCTTCATATTTTACTTAACTTCTCTAATTAAGATTTGGCTGGTGGTAAGTGATTTGATTTTAACTAAATTCAGCAGTCTCTCCAAGTGTGGTATCTCCAAAGAGTTTTAGCTAACATTTGATGGTAATGTGATATAATTTAACACTTTAACCATTTCAATGCAGATGATTTTCAGACTTGCAGAAAAAACACTAAGTTATGCTAAACTTGAACTGATGGCTAAACAGCCATCTAAGGATCCAAATGTATGGCTTACTCCTTCTTCCTGCAATAAAACCAATGCAGGAAAGGGACCACTCAATCAGTCCTCCACACTCCACCTGGTGTTAATTATGCATGTGCAGTTTGAGATGTAAAATTAAATTTTCACTCCCAAAATAAACAAAATATTGACACATCCTACTAGTCTTTCCCTTTTTAAAAATATTTTGCATTGCTATAGGCTCCTTGGAAATTTTAAAAATGTTTTATCTATCGTAGCTTTTTCTGCTGGGATAATTTTTGCCATCTAGTGTGTTTTATTTTGATGAGGAAATGTTTGCATCAATTCTATTCATCAGTTTTTCAAAGACGATTATGTTCAAAATATTTTAATTTTATTATAAGACTTATTTTTATGTTTGATTCTGTTTCCTGAAATCGATCCAATTGTGTACGTAAAATTTTTCTTGATAAACTAAATAAATATGGTAGAATGAAATACAACATACAGTGTTAACAAATAAAAAATTAGGCTTAAAACTATTGCAAACTAAGCATAACATCTAATCTTTAATGAAGACCTCCTTTCAAAACGTTTTTCAAGATGATTTAGTGGTGCTCATGAGAGGTTTGAAAGATTCATCTTGTTTTATGTGATGCAATTGAGGTAATGGTATAAACAAAGAGGAATGTTATAATGTTTTTAGATTTAATCATGTATGTAAGTATTTCTAGATATTTTTTAAAGAATTGTTTAAAACTTTATCAGCATTTTGTGATCGATTTCCTTGTTTCACCACACCATGTTGATAATGAGGTGTTACACTTAGGTAAAAACTAAAAATGGTTTTGGAACACACAAAAGTATAGATTAATAATTTACATTAATAAAATACGTTTTGGGGTGTCCACGAGAGGCGTTTAGGGAGGCGGGGAGGTTAAGCCGAATCTCGCTCCTTCTCACATGGGGGAGAGGGGGGGTTCTTGCAAAGATTACGTAATTTTTTCTCCGCTAGAAACAGTGTAGAATTATGAGATAACTGGGTAAAATGAAGTAAAATGTGTTTCTCTACTATAATATGACTAAATTTTACACAATAATATTTATCAGGGTTTTTCTAGCACCACAAAGTAGCATAGTAGCCCGTCGATTGTTTAACCACTGGTTAGCCGAACATGCGATCTCAGTAGTCTTAAATACGTCTCAACTAGTCCTAAATAAAAGTAATTAAATAATTTACGTTTTTTTTATAAATCCAATACAATGAAGATTAACATATTTACAATGAAAACACGCATTTTGAACAATCTCACGTGAGATTAGAGGAGGGGGGAGGGGGTTGTGCCAAATCTCACAATATCTCACTAGGAGGAGGTAGGGGTCAAAAAATCGCAATAAGCACCTAACATAATTTATGGTTGCCCCCTTTTCTTTTAAATAATGTATAGATTAAGTGTGTATCATTTTGTCTTGAGCTGTTCTTGCAAAATGTAATGATATATTGATTTTATTTACTAAGGTTACCAAAATATTTTCTATAATGTTCCTTTAATTTATGTCAAAATTTTGATTTCCAGTAGTCTTTAATGGCTTCTTAGCCATCTTCAACATTGATAATATTTTTGAGTGAATCATTTGCAAAAATGGTTAAGTATAAATTAATAATGAAAGAGGACCATAATTTTAATAGACGGCTATCTTATATCCCAATTAATTTACAGCCAAAGTGTATTTTTAGGAGTCTGTGCTTCACCATGTAAGAGAAAATTATTGCATATTGCCAGTTACTGTTACAGGGAAAGTCATTTGCATGATATATCAATAAGGTGATTGAGTTTGAAAAACTTTTGAGAATGTTAACTTCGCAATAAGATCTATTTTGTGGGAAGAATTAGCCATTAGTTTCAATTTCTTATTATGATAGATTGCTTTTAGTGATTTTTTATGGAATCACAACTTTTCACCTTCCCATAGAAATTTTAAACTGAGATATTAAAGTATCACTGCTGTGATGGTGAGTTCAGTTTTGTGTGTAGAATTTTCTGAAAATGTAACGTGAATTTTTAAAGTATATTTCTGATCATGATAAAGATGTCCTCTCTTAGGTCAGCTTGTTCAAACTGTTCATCTGTTTCCTGCCATCTGGTTCAAGTCTATTCAGATAGGTGTGATTGTTTGAAAAAGTAACTTTTATGAAAATTTCTTTTTACTGTGAGTTTTCAGCAGTGATAACTTTGCATGAATCGTCTTCAATTAAAATTCAGTAGCTTTGATCATACTAAAATGTTAGCCTATCTAAACTTAAATCAACGGCTTATTTTAGCTTCTGTAATTAATTTAAAACTGGTTCTATACATGTATGTATTTGACTGAATGGTATTTATATTTATGACAGTGCTTTGGAAATGGATTAATTTACATCAAGACAAATGATAGCGTTTAACAATTTAACAAATTATCCCATACTTAGACATTCAAATTTATTTGTAAACATTTTTGTTTATTTTCCCTTTTTACTTACTAAATTTTTCTAGCAGAAGCATATTATTATTGTTTAAACTTGAAAAGGTAAATTTTGATCTCATATTAAAATACTTTATTCCTTTGGTTAAATTAACATTTCACAGCATTATGTTTTAGCAACATTTCTGTTTTCCTCCCTTACCATTAATATCATCAATGTAATAAAAACTAATTTGCATGTGTTGATAATGAAGTTGAGTACTGCAAACTAAAATAGCAACTCTGTATTTACAATCAATTGTGTGTTATAGATTAACCCCATTGCTAACTCACTCATGAGGGGCAAAAAATATTGTATTTATTAGAAAATAAGTGTATTTTATGAAAATATAACCCATGATGAGGGGACAAATAAACTGCCTTAATAAGGTGATTATTTTGGAAAGACTGAACTTTCTCCACTTTAACTCATGAGGAGCAATCTATTAGAGAAAGAGAAATTTTAAAATTTAATTTAATTTGATAAATTGTTTCTTAATTTTTCCAAGCTAAGGTTGTTGCTTTTTAGTCAAGCATCATCCACTAATAATTTCTATGCTTGAAATTACGAAGCCAGAATGCTAATGATGCAAATTAAGGGAGGATTCAATGATTGGGGTGGACTTTCTTGGCTAATAAGGTAAGAATGTCTTTCATTCTTGAAAAGGACATAGGGTTTTCCAGTACACCAAATTAACTAACAGTTTTCTCCAGGGAATATCTCCTCGAGATACAGCACTTAAAATAAACCCAGTAGCCATCATTTTGGGGCCTTGAACTTCAGTAGTAATGTATTAGAAGAATAGTGCCAAGTATTGACAAGACCATCCTTGTAAGTACAGTGCAAGGGAAGGAATTGCTGCAATGGCTATCCTTGGTCTTAAATTTACATCTAATCTTGCATATTACCTGTTGCTGTCGTCATATTCCATGGTTTAATACACCAATCAGTCAACTTATTCATTTTATTTCTTAAAATTGGTGTATGTTTGTAGAAGAAATGCATTTCTTAAATATTTTTTTAGTATTAATCAGGATTATTTTATGCACAGTTGGGTTGCTTGAGAAATTGCAAGTGGCATATAAAATTATTAGGAGGGAAATTTGAACTATTCTTATCTATTATATATAGACGCTTCTCCGGATATACCAATATATACATTCATTCATAGGGGATCAAAATTCTAACCATGTTCCACAAGAGCCACCAACTTGAAATTTTTACGACATGGTGGCCATGACGTGTAACCTCCATAAAAAAGCCGACTTTGAACCTCAGTGTCATGGGTTCGATTCCAGAAGGCCCCAAAGTCCCGATTTTCTCCATAAAGATACATGGTGATGATTTTCAAAAATTATTTTGAGGCACTTCCCGGAAAAGTAGAGTTGAAATTCGAGGGATCGCTAGATGCCGTGTGAATCCGACGAAAACTATTAAGACATCATCGAAGATTATCCTTGGTTCGACACTAGGTCAGGGCATATATTCTCCCATTTAATTTATATTGTGATTCTTTTGAATCACTTCTCGATAAGATAGAAACTTGAAACTTGGCATGTGGATAGAGATCGTAAATATCTTTTATTTACGTTGTTGAACGTTTCGCTACTTGTCCTTGGTTCGATTCCAGAGAGCCATTTACATTCCTCAATGCATTTCTTATGGAGATAACTCAAACAAATTTTAGGTACTTCCCGGCATGATATCGACTTCAAACTATGCATTAAATAAAATCAAGTCCTAACAAGTTTTATGGTCTATTCACAGCTACCAATAGGTCCTGGGTTCGACACCAGGGGTCTCTAAAATGAATAATTGTTACGATGTTTAAGAATTTTTTTGAACCCCTTCCCAATAATATAGAAAATTTAAACTTGGCATGTAAATAAATATCATAGATACATTTCAAATACGTGTTTTAGGATTCCTTGATCGTCCTTGGTTCGATCCCAGAAAGTAACCCATTTACATTGCCGTATGCATTTCAGATGGGAATAATGAAGTCTTATTTCAGGACCTTCCCGGTATGATATGGACTTCAAACTTTGGATTAATTAAGATCAGGTCCTAAAAAGTTATAATAGCCAATTTGCATCCACTAATATGTCCTGGGTTCGACACCAAGCGTCCTCAAAAATTAGAAATTGCTACGATTAAAAAATTTTTTTACCTCTTCCCAATAACATCGAATCTCAAAACTTGCAGTGTGAATAAAGATTATAAATAAATTTCATATGCTTGCAGTATGCAAGCAACTTTTACTCGTATTAGAAGTAAAGGTTTATATTTTCTGTTTGGTTAATAAATAGACTACTCGATTCGGAGGGACATTTTCAGCATTAAAATTTCAACTTAAATGCCATAAAGGGGAGAATTTGCCACGTTAAAACAGTCACTTTATTGTTATAAATTTGATTTTCCTTGCCTTTATATAAATTCCAAAAATCTAAAGTAGTAGTAGTAGTTCATTATTATTCTTGAAAATACCTTGATTTAAAATTTAGAGAAGCAGAAGCTTGCAATGTTTGTCTATTGAAATTTGAATTATGTTCTGGATGACTATCTCATGAATAATATGTACTAGACCAGTGTTTCCCAACCTTTTTCCATCATCCCCCCCTTAAGCCTTTTTAAAATTAAAACGTCCCTAATGAAATATATTACGCATAATTTTTAATCTTAAAAAATTAAATTATTCAATGAATGAAGCCTATGCACCATCTTGTTCAGGACACTGGTTTTAGGTTTTAGAAATAAATCACTTGGAAATTGTAAGAAAAAAGTAATTTATCAAAGCGTGCAAGACATTTTCCATTGTCCCCCTTAATTATCAATTCCCAGAAACAATGCTAGACCTTTCATTAATTGTATATGTACCTGTTAAATATTTATTTTATCCTGATTTTGAGAGAAAGGTTTTCAGCAGCAGTTCTCTTGATCTCTATTTTAGTTTTTCAAATTGTATTCATTAATTTGTTGTATCACATGTTCAGTATAATTGTTAGTAAACATAAAATTTAACATATTATTAAATTTGGTATTGGATATTTCTATCGCTAAATGATATTAGAGTAATATGTCATTGAAATCTATTTTTATAATTAAGGTAGTAAGCATATGCTAATTTAAAAATATCAGTAAATATGAATAACATTAATATTTACTAAAATTTTAAATCCATATCTACTGGAAATATTTTCTTTACAGTTAGCTTAAAAGAGCCTATTTATGATTCTTGAGGATTGTTTTAATGTATGTAAATGGAGTTCTGTAGTACTACAAATGGATAATTGAAAATGGTGTGGCATTTCATCTTTAATAATGGGTTTGGTTGACATTTTCTGCATCTGAATTTTGAATAAAACCGTATGGTCTACTGATTACTTATAATTTTTGCATGTTATGAATTTTTGAATCCCTTGATGGAATGATGGAACTAGTTGTACAAAAATTAACTTTACTGAAGCATGGGTTGAAAGCTATCTATCTAGCTATCTTTTGGAACTGAATGCAATTCCTCTCAAATTCTTATATCTTAATTGTAAAAAATATTAACAGCATTATTTTTTAGTTTGATGTAATACTTACTGATTACTCTAAGTAAATATTTGCTTTCTTTCCTGACATTAGGTACTATAATTTCAGTGTTACACAAGTGTTAGTCCCTATTTTAAGTTTACAGTCTCTTAGATGTTATAATTTTTTTGAAAATGTTTAAGTTCAATTCCATTAAAGTAATGTACACCGTCTGCTTTCCTACTTTTCTAGCCTGAAGGACATCATTTTCTTGGATTTGAACTATTTCGTTTAAGCTTTTAATTTTCTCATAGAATCTTTGTATTGAAAATTTTCACAACTGGGAGAAATTACTCTTAGGCCTAAGAGATATTTTCTTTCAGAATGGTTGAAATTAGACTAAGTAAGCATAAGTAAAAATATAAACTTTAATTATTTCATTAATCTCACCTTTAACGGAGTCAATTTAATTTATGCTTGTTATTCAGACAGATGCTTGGAAATTTCAGGTCAGAATGTCTCAGGCAGGTGATGGTCTTCATACTCCAGGATACTTATCCTGGAGGAAACTTCAACTTAGTCGTGCAAAGCTGAAGGCTTCCAGCAAGACCTCAGCTCTATTGTCTGGTTTTGCAATGGTGAGAAGTTATAATAATGTTGTTATAGAAGATGATGTTCATATTTATGTTTCAACTTTCTACTTACGTGAATTAACATGATTGAATATGATGATTAACTCAATCATATATTAGAGGTATATCCTACATACCAGTGGTGCTCTTTAGTAATGTTAAATGTTCCCATTTTATGGGTTTTTACTACCCCTTTCTCTTTCTTTTGAATATGATGATACTTAAGTAATAATTTGTAATGTTTCTTTTAGAAATGAATTATTTCTTTCACCTTTGGTTCCATTAGCATTTATCTAGTTTATTTGTACAATTAGTTAAAATTATATTTGTAATTGCTTCTACTTCTTGGCACATTTTTAATCCACCAGAAATTTCAAGTCTAGCTTCCATTTTAATTACTGTTTTTAATTAATTTAAGTGTTCACTAATATCAAGTAAGTGTTTCATTTGCACATAAAGATCAAGAAGAATACATTTATAGATTGAGTTCTTACATTAGCCGTCTTAGAAGACTTGCGTTAAAATTTGTGCAAAATTTTTAACTATGTAATTTCAAATTTTCCTTATTTGCCAAAATTCGTTTTTTATGAGTCTTCATAGATGGTTTACCTCTTAGATTTGAATCATTAGTTGTCTGTTAAATTCAGCAACTTCTCTATCAAGGTAACTATTCTACAGTCCTACATAATAATCAACCAAAGCAATCCAACCCAGCTTAGTTGAAGAATGGATTGTATGAGTTATTGAATATTTTTAAATCATTAATCTAAAGTAAACTTTGGTTTTGGTTGGTGAGTTTTCTATTATTGGACTGTTCAATTTGAGTCGTCAAAGTACCATCGTTTTCAACCAATAATAATTGAGTAGCTGTCTTTAAAATTCTATGATAGATCAACTTTATTTAAGTAAAAATAATTATCAGCTAACTTTGCACTATTCTCACAAGAAGAGGTCATTATACCTACACCTCAGATCTGGCTGAAATTTCACAATAGAATAGTTCTAAATGGGACATTCAAGAATCGCCCCCGTTTTGGGGTTAGGAAACCTAATAATTCCATTAGAAAAGCATTATCAAATAACTTTGCACTATTCGTAGTTACAGTGAATCGGTTTGCTTCCTATAACATTTTCAGATTTCAGATAATGTAATTTTCATAATTGAACATGAATTGAGTGTTTCAAAACAATTCATAATTATGTTTATTATGATAAATTTCTGATACAATCAAATCAAACTATCAATTTAAAAATAGCTATGAGGTGATACATTAGAGGGCATAATTGCTCATGAAGAAAACTGTTGATACATAACCAGTAAAGGATATAAAATATGTAGCATTATGTTGGCTGTAAGAGGATTTTATCTTATTTTCCTTTATCCTTTATACATTATACTGTATGTCTTTTGTAATTTCTGTGTATATAATATATTTTTTTTATTTCTCAGGTTGCAATGGTTGAAGTCCAGTTAAATAATGAAACAAAAGTACCAGAAAAGATGCTTGTAGCATTTGCAGTGTGCACAACTCTTTTAGTTGCTGTTCACATGCTGGCATTGATGATCAGTACATGCATCTTGCCAAATATTGATGCTGTCTGCAACTTGCATACCATCAACCTTGTTCATGAATCACCTCACGAAAGGTTACATTGGTACATAGAGACTGCATGGGCATTTTCAACTCTCCTGGGCCTGCTTCTTTTCCTCCTCGAAATCGCCATCTTATGTTGGGTCAAGTTTTATGATTTTTCTCAATATGCAGCATGGTCAGCTTGCGTAGTCCTTGTTCCTGTTCTCATTGTGTTTTTAGCTTTTGCCGTGCACTTCTATCGCACATTGGTTTCTCACAAGTATGAGGTTACGGCACATGGTCTAAGGGAACTGGAGTTACTAAAGGAGCGCATAGAGGCCAGTGACACTGAAGGTAGAAGTGGTGGTATGGGCACAAATGGACTTGGAGCTGGCCTGTATGGCGGGGGAGTTCAGATTGTTTAAAGACTGATTAAAAAATTGCTTCAATTCTTGTTGGTTTAAAAAGTGAATAATGGTTATCATTTAAATGCTTCCTTAAAGAGGAAGAACGATCTTCCTATCTAATGAAAGATCTTCCAGAAATGGTCATCACATCGAAGACTGGAAAGCCTAAGAAATCAGTTTTTTATTTAATCGTGCTTCCATTTTAACTGAAATTGAGTTGTTGTATTGAAACCAAATGCAATTCACTGGTACTTATAATTAAGTAAACATTAAGGATAATTTTATTGTGAAAACTTTCCAAAAGGCATCTTTTTATGTTGTCTGTATAATCCTGGATCACCTTCCATGAATGTTTTATCGAAATATTTATTTTAATGTTGTGAGGATTGAAAGTGGTGGAGGAATTGTGTTCAGACTTAATGCTGTAAATATACAAGGCAGTGAAGCTGCATCTGCTCTCTTTCTTAGTTAAATATCTAAGTTTGTGGAAATTTGTTGACATTTCTTTATTTTTGATTGAAATAATTCAGCTTTAAGAAGAAAATGGTTTCCCTAACTTGAATTATTTCATGTACAAAGAAAAGACAATTATTGCTATCTTTGGCCAACTCTCTAAGAAAGACCAAAGAAAATCAGTATTTTTTGCCACTGGCTAATTGTTTTACATGATATATATAATTCTTTTGCATCCTTTCTGTAATTTTATTAAGGATTTAAACTTGATTGCCAACGATTTCTGTATTTACTACAGATTTGCAGTGTAGGCAAAAGGAAATGCATATACAAGTACCTGAAGTGAACTGGCTTAATATTTTGAGTGATTTCTTTAGATTTTATGGTACTAGGTATTTAATATGAAATATCTCTTTCATGCAATTTTAGTAATGTAGAATTGGAATAATGAAAACTGTATTGCCTTAATCATTTGCCTTAAAATTTGTTTATATTGAAGCAAATTTATGATATATTATTGGAAAGTTATCAACAGAAAAAACATAGGAAAAGTTCTTGCATGAAATATCATTTCTTTTTATCCAAATATTTTATTCCATGAGCTAAAATTTTTAATTATAGATCAAGGAAAACAAATTTGAGACTCTTCTCAGTGAGCATGTGATTTGTATAAATAATGTGATATTTAATCATTTAAATTTATATTAAGAACTTAAACCCATATTTATAAGCTTTGTTAGTTCATGACTATTTATCTCTTGAGGTTAAATTTTAATAACACTTGAAGAAATAATCATTTTGGTTTAGAAAAATTAGAGGTGATTTAGAAAAATGATTATTTTGAAGTTTCATTCTGAAAGGTATGAGTATTTGAATACCTTGAAATGAAGACCGATGTTGAAGCTTTTTGTAACAGGAATTATCTCCTGGGAAGGTTTCATTCATTCATTAATGATAAATAACTCTGCCTTCCAATTTTTCAATAGAATTTGATTTACAAATAATGTTATGCTACCAACCATCTAATATATTATATTTTATTAGAATCTCTATATTTTCTGTTACTTTTTATATCTTGCCATCAGATGATTTGTGTTCTTCAAATTCAGTTATAAGAAATACTATTTTACTTCTTGGTTATTTGTTGTGATATTTATTAATGAAATGCCCAAATATTACTGATTTCAAAAGTAGGTAACATTTCTGTGATCTGCAATGGAATTATTTTGTTTCACTTATTTTTCATCTCAGTTATTACATCACAAAAATTTTTATTTTAATGATTATCATTAGTTGATAACAACTCGTGTACTACACACATAGTGTGCCCTAGAGTAAAATAAAATTGGACTTTTGTGAATCTCATTACTCTATATGCAAGATATTATCAAATTTTTAGCATTGCATTCTTAACATTCACCAGCGGAGTGTTTGGTTGTATTTCCTTGCAGTGTCTCTGTATTATTGCACTACTAATTTTTTCTTCAATGGCAGTTATGTGAATGAAAACAAAATTACCTTGTTTTGTGTATGAAGTTTGTGAAAATTGTTCAAAAGGGATGGATGTAAGAGAATTCAGGAAGAGACTGCTATGTTCATTAATGGCACACCATTTTGATAATTAACCATGCAAATATTTTGGTAATATTTTGTTATTTTCAGTGCATACACAATGTATGATAATATTTCATTATCATGGTTTTTAAGATACAATAAATAATTCTTTTGTATTACTTACAATCAATCCGTAGCGATTGTAGGATTGAAATGTGAACTCATGAGCAATAATAAATTCTTTAAATGAAGTTTATTTGGCGTCGTTTTGTTTGGTTATCCCTTAATAAGTGGTTGAATTTCCATAATTCTCCATTATCTCCTTCTCAGCTTGTTTAATCACTTCGGCATTGTCGACTAGAAATATCTAAATTTTCACAAAAAAGTTCAGTTTAGACGAATACATCTCCTATTTCATACAGTAACTATGATCAGTTTTGTATTCAGAGGGGTAATAAAATGGCATGTACTGTGTCTTTGAAGCAATGAGAAAATGTCTCTTCTTGAGATTTTAAGTGATTAGCATTCTATCTTAGTTCTGCTGTAATAAACTCAAAATAATTCCTTTATAAATTTATATTTATCATTGATAGCTAAGTTCCATCCCTTTGAATAAGTCACATATATAGGTAATGATGAAATTTTGGAAATAAATTATTTTCACCAAACATGCTGTAGCTCTTCTTACCTCTTGAATCGGATATGGAGTTGGATTTAGGGCACTGTTTCTAAATGGCATATCCAAAAATTCACAGCAACGGCTAATGTTTTCTATCCAGAGGCCTTGCTGCATTTGCCCTGTTCTTATGTGATAGAAACAACCGTAACCATGTTTCTTTCCATTCAGCCATTCACCCTCATACCTACAGCCATTTGCTGAAAAAGTAACATCTTTAAGTTTTTTTTTTTTCTAAGTCACATTCTTCAATAAAAAGTAAAAAAACTAACACTAGGGTAAAAATAATTGAGGCTTGTTCATATATTGAAAACAACGTCTTATATCAATTGTAATATCCAATATCATTGAATATCTTATGAATGCCTGAAAATCTGAGTATTATTCATTACATAGGTGACACACTTAGATTCTATACACTTTCTTTTTTCAAATAAATTATATTTTATCTTCAGCAAACATTTCTATATTATAACTATATAATATTATCTTGATTATATACTTTACAGTACATTACAGGAATTTCAACTGCTAAGATATGGTTGGCATTATTTTATCTAATATAAGGCGTATCCCTGATGGTGATATAATTGAATAAATATTCATCCATTATTTTATCTATATGTGTTGATACATTGTTTAGGATTCTTTTTCAAAAGCTGCATCATTTTTATTAACATCAATTATTATAAATTTGTTTCATACCATAAATTAAAACTCCTATATTGTGAGGTAAGTTGTCTTTCCATTCCCCTTCATAATAATCTCCATTGCTATACCACATTTTACCTTCACCATTACGCATCCCATTGGCCCAATGTCCTTGGTAAATACTTCCATCATCACAAAGTTCTCGCCCTTCACCCTATTGCAATAAAGTTTTAAAATAAGTAATTCCGCAATTACTTCAATGAGTCATTCTACAGCACTTACTCGAATATTAGTCAATCATAAAAATTTTGAATGTCAAAAATCTCACTTCTACTCATTAATGAGAGGCTATTTATAATCAGTTGAATAAAAATACCAGTAAAACTATTTCTTTTTATAGATTATGGTGGTCGAAATATTGAAGTTCTCAAAATAAATATTGATTATATACAGCTTGAAGAAATACGGTATGACAGATCTAAGAAGTAGAACAGAGAATAAAAGTCACTTTGTAACTTTAACTACATAACCCAGTAATATAATTGATTGATTGAATGAGAAGGCGTGACTTCCTGGAAAGCCATTTGCAGAATGAAAACACTTCGTACTTTTCCATAGAAAATTTATTTTGCGACCAGTTTCATAAGCGAGCTTACATCTACAGGCTGTAGATGTAGATCCTTGATATAAATTTTCTGTGGAAAAGTACAAAGTGTTTTCATTGTACATAACCCAGGTTTCACCTGATGATGTTGCACGCAATGAAATCCAGGTCATGTAATTAAAGTGTATGTGGAAGTAACAAAGTGAATTTTATTCTCTGATCATGAAGAACTTATACCAAATAACTTTAGGAACTATTAATTTTAAGAAGTAGAAATTTAAAGAGGGAATTTATGATCAACCTGTACGCAAGGTTGACCTATATACTTACATTAGTTTTTATGATAATTTAGAAATACAGATATTTTACTTAAGGCTAAGTGTATATTGTGTGTAATAATTGAAAACTCACTTCCTTTTTACCTCTGTACCATTCTCCTATGTATGATATCTTTCTGCAGCCATTTTCTTGCATTTTACTGAACACTCCATGTCCATGTCTTTGACCTTCTTTCCAATCACCCTCATATAGCCACTCATTTTTGCCACTTAAGGAGCCTTTTCCTGAAAAATTTAATGGCAGAATTTTAAATTCCTTAATTCTTTTTTATTCCGTCAGGATTTTCACAATGGTTATGGAATATGATTGTTTGATAAATTCTGGGAACTTGGATAGCATTGATATTAAAGTTTTGCATTTTTTTAAGTATTTAATTCAAATTCATCTTTGATGCCATTGAAAGATAATTTCCCTGATGTTGAAATATTTTTATTTTGAAGCAATTTCCATTACATAAATTTTGATCTTCATGAAATTTAATATTCTTAATTTATATTTCCAAAATAGTTTTTTCGGGTGAGATTTTACAGAAAAGCTATAATAAAGCTGATAACATAAAAGAAATTACAATGAAAATGTTTTCATATGATAAAATTGTACTAGGGTGTCTAAATACTATTGCATGAAATGGGATGCTAATAATAGCAATCCATTTCTGTGAAAATTCAAAAACGACTAAGTAGCCACATACTACTTAAGGGTTGGTAAAATCTTTACGAAGAATATTACCTCACCTTTGCATCCTTAATTATGATTAACAATAAGTTCATTGCTCTAACAGATTGAAATTAATATTTTTACCTCCTTTAAGGTCATTCTGCCACTCTCCAAGATATTTATCTCCATTAATTGAAAATATCGCTCGATGGAGGCCATTTCTTAAACTCAACCTTTCCCAATCCCTCCAAAGTGGCTCTTTTACTTTTTTTCCTTTTACCATTTCTTTTTATATGGCAATGGATAAAATCTTAAGGCAATGTGATAAATTAAGATTTAAAACTAAGCTTAACGCAAAGTCTATGCAGTAAATTTCAATGTAACAAATTTCAACAGTTGCTAAAAACTTAATTTAAGATGAGTTTCACATAGTATACTGGATCTTAAGTCATCTTTCAAATTCAAATTTGTTCATCGATATTAAAAGATCAATTATCAGCTAAAGAATTTGGTTGCCATGATACACAATAAACAAAGGAACTGATGGGTTTCCGACGCATCAAAATATTCCAGATCAAACCTTGATAAATCTGCAGAATGAAAACAATTCGTACTTTTCCACAGAAAAGCGTAAGTTTCTACAGAAAACTTTTTTGTGGAAAAGTACGAAGTGTTTTCATTCTGCAAATGGCTTTCCACGAAGTCACGCCTTCTCATATCGATTCAGGGGCGTAGCTACCGCCGTATCTGCCGTATCAATTATACGGGGCCACGGGGGCCCCCAACGTGCGTAAGCAAAAATTAATAAAAACTTCCCAAATTTGTCTATAGAGGCAGAACCTTTAGAAAAACTAAAGTCATCATCAGCTATAAATGATTTAATAAATCAGTTTGCCGAAAAAAAGGCAAAAAGAGTGTATATGTAATTTGAATTGTTTGTAAAAATTTTGGAAAAAGTGACAGATAGATAATTATGATGAATAAATATTTCTTTCAATTTTATGCAAACTTTTTTTTCTTTTGTGAGAAATCTTTACCCTTCCTAAGGGCTCCCAAACTAATTTTTATACGGGGCCCCGCCAAGGCACGGTACGCCACTGTATCGATTATATTGATAAATCTGTATCAAAGGCGCAAAATCAAGAAAAAAAAATGTCATTGAGTAGGGAGATACGAAATTTCTCACGTCTACATCCACTTCTTGTAATTGTCATTACGGCGAAAATTTTCGTTTATTTTGTCATAGTTTTCGTAATTTCGATTCAAAAGATGTATTTTACTTCAATATTAAGATTCTTTAATTAATTCTACGTCCATCTACCTCCACTTCTCACTTGTCACGCCAGTTCTTGCCTACTAAATGAAAATCGACAAATATAGCGACAGTTAGCACCTAAGTTCTCACTCGACAGTGAGAGCAAACAAGGCGGGCGTCGCCAGGGGGGGCTGCTGCCCCCCCTGGAGACCCATTCGTATTTTGGTTCGGGATGTGTTGTAGAAACAATTTTTAGGCACGAGCGCATTAGAAAAGAATTTAGACCCAAAACAAAGTCAAGTGTTGGCACGTGTGGGAAAAGTACTTCCTCGTAGGAAATTCATTTATACCTCCAGCGCAGCAAAAATATTTCAACAATACTTTGTAGTAGAGTCCTTCGCCCCTTCCCTCCCAAGAGAAGAAAAGTTCGGTTTCAGGGTGAACAATGTAGTTAGAACTGCCTCTCGATGCGATCAGAGCGCGAGGTTATGCGATTATGTCCTCTCTCTCAAACTACTTTGAGTACCGTCCGACAATCGCCGGCAGAAGACAAAGGATTCAGTTTTTTTTCGTTTTCCCTTCAAAATTGGCATAAGAAAGTTTTGCGGTATTTTGCAAATAGGCCCAAGCAGTGGCGCAGCGAGGGGGGGAAGTTTAGGGATTCGAAGCCCCCCCCCCAAGAAGTCCTATGACTAGCTTTGCATGCCAGTAAATATGGCTCCGATTACAGCTAAGTAGATTTTTCGGCAGCAGAGCAGGCCTAGAGCCGACATCGATATCAATGGGACGCTACGAGTGTTTCGCACTCAATGTTCAACGCATGCACTTCTTAACCATATCCTTTTGTTAGATGACTCACTCCATAAGATAAGATTCCCATGAGAAGAATTCGAACGTGCTGATTCGTTTACTCCTCGCAAAAACACAAGGGAACATTCGAGAAGTAATTCGAAACTTACACCCTGAAAACAGAGATTAAGATTACGTTTGAGGGATAAACAGGTTGATAGAACGCTCAGTTAGATCTTCTGCATGTGACTGTTTTGAGGGTGTGAATGCAAAGCTAGGCTCTTGAATAGTGCTTTTGAGTAATTCACAGGGAACAGTTCGAAGGAGAGTTTAGTTTGGATTTCATAAGGTACAGATGGACATCCGAAAATTTTTTTCACAGTTCGCTAAAAGCTCGAGGCCTCTATCGGGAAAACGTAAGTTAATGTCTATGTAGTTTTTTGTAAAATAACCATTATTAGTTGCATAAATTAGGATTGTATTATTTTAGGGCTGTTATCGGAGGGCACATCTCAAGATGAGTTAGCGACAATTGCAAAGTTACTTGTTCCTTTATTAAGCATTCTGGACGATTAAAAGTCTGTACAGTAGGCTCTTCATTACTCGGGATGATATAAAATATACCGATCCATATTTTATAATTACCCGTAAATTTGCTTACGTAGCAATACAAGATATCAGTAAAAATTAATTTTCGATTATGTTATTAATAATATACCATTTTGGAAGCAAATCAGTCAGCTGAAAGGTATTGTGCGCATAAGTTACGCACATATTTATCGTAACTGTGACTTGATGACTTGAAATAAATTTGAGAAACTTTTAAAACTGTGACTTAAATTCTTCAGCTTCATCTTCGATGCAGCCATTTTTTTCTCTTGTGATAGAATCCCACGAATCTCATATCTGGTTATGCAATGCAAATTCAAAATTTCAATACGTGGAAAAGTTTTGTTTCCTTTGAACACTCAGTGCGTAAGACTGGGTTTTGTATCATCTCTCTGCTGGTTAAACCACCTATCACATAGTCAAAATAATTGTAAGTTGACGTCTTCATTTTTTCCACCTTGGTATATAACTTGATTTCTGCAAATTCAATTATAATATCAACTATAATCAAGAGTCTACAAAATATTATAATGCATCCAAATTTGTACTCTCCAGTATGTGACGCATTCAATTGAATACTTGGCTAATACATAAATAACGAAATCAAGCTTAAATGTAAGCCTACCTATGTAAGAAAATTTCATCTGATATAAATGATTTTTTGTTTCTTAGAAGAGGAGGTAATTTTAAGAGCAACGGATGAAGTCATTCCTAAGAAAGCTGCTGATGATATAGTCTAAGAACGAAAGATGGTCAAATAAGGATGAGTGCACCGATGTGGTGATTTATTCAAAAACAAAATTTCCAATTTTCCTCAAGAGATGGCATTAGTGGCGGAGTTTATAAACAAAAGTTCCGATTTCCCTCAAGGGATGGCATTAGTGTCGAAGTTTATAAACAAAAGTTCCAATTTTCCTCAAGAGATGGCATTAGTGTCGAAGTTTATAAACGAAAGTTCCAATTTTCCTCAAGAGATGGCATTAGTGTCGAAGTTTATAAACAAAAGTAAAAGATTTTCCTCAAGAGATGGCATTAGTGGCGAAGTTTATAAACAAAAGTTCTAATTTCCCTCAAGAGATGGCATTAGTGTCGAATTTTATAAACAAAAGTAAAAGATTTTCCTCAAGAGATGGCATTAGTGGCGAAATAAATAAACAAAAGTTCCAATTTTCCTCGTAAGTTTTAAAATATAGCGTTAATGTAAAATCCGGAAGCGGTGTGTAAGAAAGAACACACCGACATCCCTCATTCCTGTTATTGTCTCTGATGCTCCCACTAGGTCATATGCCACTGCCAGACAAGAAGCGATTATTAATAAATAAGAATTATTATGTCTCTTTCTATCGAAGGAATCTTTATATCTTTTTTCTCTATTGTCAAATCTCAAATAAAGTCAAATTGTCACGATCTCCGTGTATTGTCCATACCGAGATCGATAGCCATAATTGAATTGACATTCGATACATTAAATGTACTATATAATACACTTCGACACTAATGCCATCTCTTGAGGAAAATTGGAACTTTTGTTTATAAATTTCGACACGAATGCCATCTCTTGAGGAAAATTGGAACTTTTGTTTGTAAACTTCGACACTAATGCCATCTCTTGAGGGAAATTTGGACTTTTGTTTATAAACCTCGCCAATAATGCCATCTCTTGAGGAAAATTGGAACTTTTGTTTTTACAATCTTCGCCGGTAATGCCATCTCTCGAGGAAAATTGGTACTTTCGTTATTAAACATTGACATTAATGCTGCATCTCCAGAAGAATGTGTACTTTTTTAACTGAAAAATAAAAATATTCCTAAGTAAACTGTAACATTACCATAAGTTGAGATATAATTCAATATCATACTTATACTATATACCTATTAGGTAAAATTACTTTACCCTATATTTAGCAAAAGTCTACTTTACCTAGGAAGGCGGGTTAAAAAAATAAATTATAACTTTTTTAACCAAATACTCAGCAAACACGCCACGTGTTCGCAACTATTCACCAAGTGGCACATATATGTTTTACGAATCGTTAAGAAATCGATCGCAAACGTTATTTAAAAGTTGATTTCCGTGTATATTTCTCATGGTTTATTTTGCTTTACGTTACCAAAATGATAAGGAAAACAATCATTTTTCCTTCATACACGAAAACTGACAAATCTTGCTGGTTTGAGCTTGAGCGGTTCATAGTCTCGTAGCGTGGTAGCAGTGTCTCGAATTATTTTTTGTTGGCAGTAGCTCATTTGAGTAACCGTCATTGTTAGTCTCTGCATCGTTTTGAAGTTGTGAAACAATTTCGAATATTGCGATGAATTATGTCGCCCCAAAGGATATTTCAGCACAGTAGCAGTAAATATATTCCATCTTTTCACTTTCCAAGGAAACCAGAGAATTGTAAGTACATTATTTAAGCATTGATTATGTATTGCACGTTTCAAACTATGTACTGCCTAGAAATGAGTTCTTAATTGTATTTTACAGGAAAATCCTTGTCGCCGTCCAACCAATTTTATGAAAGATGTTGGTTGTTCATCCGGAGCATTAAGTTTTACTATACGACCGATGTAGGGTATTTGTTGGGGGAAATCGTGTACGTAAAGTTATCCATACTGTGAAGATGGTGACAATCTGGAGATTATCTGCAGTTATAAGCTCAGCAAAGAAACGTAAGTGATGCTTTTTGCCTTCTTTAGTAGATATTAAATATTTAATAAGCTAATATTAATGCTTGCTTACAATTGTTGGTAAATTTCTCGATGATTTACCGTGTTATCGAGAATTTTACCCAAGTGTACATTTACTTTACTCAAACATTTTAATTTCCTTAATTTGAATTAATTTAAGCCTTCTTAAAACTTAATACAACTGTCATTGAAAGTTGTATTTCACTCTCGTTTGTACGTATTGCAGTATCATGGGAAGTTTTATAGTAAGAAGCAAATTTTAATTTAGTTATTCCTGTTTTTTCAGTGCAAGAAAAAGAGAATTTCCGGAACTTTAGTGTATTCGTTGAAGACTGATAGATTCTCAGACAGAATGATAGAATAATGAAAGGTTAAAGGACAAGATATGGGTTATAAGAAGAATTATCCTGGATTGAAGATAACATTACACGATCTTAGAATCCACTTAAGGCAGTTGTTCCACAAGAGGAAGACCTTATCCACAGCAGCAAAAGTGAATAACAAAAGTGAATGAAGAATTGATTTCATTTTCAATATCACAGATCGTTTTGCTTCTCTTTGCTGTATTAAGATTTCATTCCTATTCAGTTATGTAAAACTTAATTCATTGTAATATGTATTTATTCACTAATGTATTTATTCACTAATTTATTTATTCACTAATGTATTTATTCACTAATGTATTTATTCACTAATGTATTTATGTATTAAAACAATGCATAACAATAAAAATTTCATTTACAGCATATTTTCTTCATCCTTTACCCTTCTTTCAGTTTACTACTAAATCAATGACTACTCGAAGGAACTATTAATTTTCTTTACGATGTGTGCGGAATTTTCATGTGCAAAATATACATCTGAGATGTAACGAAACGGCAGTATTCCTAATCCAAATATTTGAATTTGTCTAAAGCTTTGATATGTTTTATCTTTTGAAATATCTTTCAGGTACTCTTAATTTACCCCTTCAATGACTTCTAAGGAAGGTCAATTTATTACAGAAAAATTTATATTTATTGTTCTCAAAGCCTTTCAATTGGTTAATTTGGAAAATATGCAATGTGTTTTAAGTTAAGTACTTGAGTGCTCATTGGCTGCTTTCAGAGATGTCTTATATAAAGACCTTGAGATGTGATTTAAACTGAGACATTGTCTGAATAAATGCTGCAATGAATCTACTGTACATAGCACCCATTAATATGGTATGAATGTCCTATATCTTGCTTATCCTTGTCTTAATACTGAATTCAAGTAAAATACCAATTTTATCCAAACTTTTGATAAAGGTATGAATCTTGGGTAGCTTCCTGATATTTTTTTTTAAGAAAGTATTTCACGCCAGTTTATAAAAGTTTATTTTTGTATGGAAAGGAGTGATCAGAAAGTCATTTTTCATTATAAGGGGTCCAAAATTAGCTGGAATATTTTATAAATTTTAGGATACAATATTATAGAAATGTGGTGATTATGTGGTAGTAAAGTTGCAGCGCCACGTGGTGACCACATTCCTGTACCTCCATCTCGCCATGTGGTGGCCACCTGGTATTACAACGTAACTGCCACCAAACGCCACGTGGTGACCACGTGGAATTGTTTGCTGGGTATCTTTTTCTATTTATAACCCTGGCGACGCCCTTGGGTTATAATAAGTTATACATAGGTGGTGAAACACATGTATTTAGAATGAAGCTGCCAATTAATTATATCTATTCAATTACTGCTTAAAATACTGTATAAGTATAAGTGGAACTCGGATATTACGTCAAAATAGACACACTTCACACAGACATGCTACGTGAATTCGTAAATGACTGCATAAAAGTAGAAATATTATAGTCACCAAGGATAAGAAAATGATTATACAATGTAAATGAATTTACCCTTTCATTAAACTTTGAAAGCATCGGTTTCATTGTTACGATACCGCATAATCAAGTGTACAACAAAATTGTAAGCTTATAGCTCTTGTATATAAAGAATAGCAGTTGACAGCGGCTCAATACGTCTAGCTTTCAAAGTGAAATTGTAATACATTTTCACCGATTGGTGCGTACCGTGCGTACATTTACCTCAACTTGTTTAGGTTGATTTGGTTGGAGTGGAAAATAGCTTCTGCGCAGGGGTTAATCTTTTAATTTCACTGTAATCCTTATGGTTTAACATAAAGAATACTGTTCCAGGTTAGCTGATTGGTATTAACAGCAGACAAAATGGAAATAATGAATTTATTTGAAGATTTAGAGGAGGGAGAAGAGGACTTAATGTTCCAGTTGCGCAAACACACCAGAAAAGCAAGGGTATTCAGAGTACGGCCTGACAATTTAGGAAGATGAAGTGATGAAGAGTTTTTCATTAGATTCAGATTGAAGAAAAATACGGTAAAAAATTGTTGGGTGAGGTTTATTCGAGGATAGCGCACAAAACAGAGAGGTATCCTATTAAGTGTCAGTAAATCGTAGAAACTCGTATTTTGAAACGTTGATTACTAAGAATAATTTTCATTTTAAGAAACATGGCTCTAACAGCAATGAACCAGATGCTCTTGACCCTCCGATATTATGCAACAGGCTCCATGCTAATTGCAGTTGGTGATTTTTGTGGAGCTCATAAATCAACAGCCAGCAGAGTCATTATAAAAGTTACTACTGCAATTGCTAGTTTACGATGTAAATATGTCAATACCCCTTCTTCAGCCGAAGAGTTGAAAAAAACTCAAGAAAATTATTATGAATTGGCTCATTTCCCGAGGGTGTTTGGATGCATAGACTGCACGTGTGAAATTATATCACCAGGTATAAGTTTACAGTCAGACTACTTTTTTCAACATTTAATTAAGGTTTAATTAATTCTCGCTTCATAAAATCAAAAGTCATGTTTGTTGTCTATAGTATTCAGTACCTGACTCTGATGACAGAACTAGCAGCATTATCCATGAAGCGTTATCATTTTATGGGTTCAACACAAATCAATAATTAAAATTTTTGTTGATTAATCTTTCAATAATCTAATCTATATATATATATATAAAAATGAATGTGTGTCTGTCTGTCTGTCTGTCTGTACTCGATAGATTCAAAAACCATACATCCAATCGTCGTGAAAATTTGGGAAATTATTACGTATATCACTGGGAAGGTTTTTGTAAATTTTTATTTTAATCGGAGTACTCAGTTCGACTCCAGAAGGAAAAACAGTTTCCATAAGAAATACATGTAAACTTCGATTTTATCACTTGCATGCTTCCTTTCTTTCGCAAAATTAAATTAGAAATAACCAACGTATGGATTTAGAAGTACCACCAGAAGAAGGGAAATTGTATAAAGTTTCTTATTTTGGTCATGAAATATAGTTTACGATCGGAAATTACGAGACTTAGAGATAATTAGATGATAATATTGATGAATTTTGAGGCTATAAACAAACTATTTCTCAGTTACGACGAATGCGATTGTTGAATTTTCTCATAAGAACACATTGAGAATTTATTCCAGTATTCAGATGATGTTTGTTTATAGCAACGTAAATATTTACGTATATTATCATGGAGTAAACGGTTTTTGATATTTAATGAAAATTATATTTTGATAAATTCAAGAGATTGTATGTACTGGACAACTTGGTGAGTTGATGACGTTACCGACTTTGATTACAAATATCATCTATTTTCAACATTCCAATTTATTTTATGTCTTTAACGAGACTGAATTTCATTTTTAGGTCTTCTTCAGTTGAATATGTGTTCTCTTTGAGATTTGCGAGATGCGAAGTGTAGAGTAGCACATAATTTAGCATATCTTACTCCGAACTGATAAGGTACTGTGATAATATATTTTCTTATATACCGAATGAAATTAATGTAGATAGTATGTATGATTTCATTATAATAGCCTTGCAACGCGAATAGCTGCCTGCCATTCAAATTGCGAATGGATTTTCTACGGGAAAAATAGAAGTACCATACATAAATTGATCCCATTTGGGCAGAATTTGTATTTTTCAATTATTGTTTAAATATTACTAATTATATTAAAATTTAAAATATTTTAAATACATAAATTGTATTCCTTTTAAGATTTCAAAAAAATGAATTTAAATTAAAAAAAAGAACATTAATGCATTTGACGTTTGATTTTTCGCCAGCAAATTCTAATAAATACAAAAATGCAGTCAAAAACTTTTGCAATTATTAATACGAGAATAAATTATTAATACGTGAATAAATAAAAATATTATTAATTTCCAGCTGAAGAAAATAATTGGAAATATGTTTTATTTAACCCTACAATTATGCCGCCAAAGCGAAGTGCTATTGGTCTATCTACAAATCAAGCAAAAAGGAGAAGAGAAGAACGATCATTAGAAACGAGTGAACATAGGCAAGCAAGGGAAGAAAGAGATCGAGATCACACTGCTCTTGCTCGATCATTAGAAACGAGTGAACAGAGGCAAGCAAGGCAAGAAAGAGATCACACTTCTCTAAACACAACAACGTGTGAACGGGTACAGCTAGTTATTAATAATTAGATTATCCATAATACATGTTAATTTTACTATATTCAGGTCAATCAGTTTATTAAAATAGAATGCATTTTTTCTCCTTTAAGCTTTAAAGATTTTAAGCTTCTGTGTTTGTGCTAAACTAAGCAAACTATCATAAGGAGCTCAAGCCTTTAATTTCCTCAAAAGAGGGGGCTCATTGATATGAATCCTCTATGTGGAAGCTTACTGCATGAAGCTATTCAGATTATGATAGTTGCAAATAATGTAACTAATTACAGTGGATGTAATTAATGCTTAAGTTTTCATCAGACCTCAGAATGAATTATTCTATAAACATCATAGTATAATTTTCATGACAAAAGAATGTGAACTTATAGTAAATTGAACTTTCATTCTTGAGGTATATTATGAATTATAGGGTTTGAGATATTACAAAAAGCTAAAAATTCATAAATCAGCTAACTAATTTCATCTGATATAAATGATTTTTTGTTTCTTAGAAGAGGAGGTAATTTTAAGAGCAACGGATGAAGTCATTCCTAAGAAAGCTGCTGATGATATAGTCTAAGAACGAAAGATGGTCAAATAAGGATGGGTGCACCAATGTGGTGATTTATTCAAAAACAAAATTTCCAATTTTCCTCAAGAGATGGCATTAGTGGTGGAGTTTATAAACAAAAGTTCCAATTTCGCTCAAGAGATGGCATTAGTGTCGAAGTTTATAAACAAAAGTTCCAATTTTTTTCAAGAGATGGCATTAGTGTCAAAGTTTATAAACAAAAGTTCCAATTTTCCTCAAGAGATGGCATTAGTGGCGAAGTTTATAAACAAAAGTTCCGATTTCCCTCAAGAGATGGCATTAGTGTCGAAGTTTATAAACGAAAGTTCCAATTTTCCTCAAGAGATGGCATTAGTGTCGAAGTTTATAAACAAAAGTTCCAATTTTCCTCAAGAGATGGCATTATTGTCGAAGTTTATAAACAAAAGTTCTAATTTCCCTCAAGAGATGTCATTAGTGTCGAATTTTATAAACAAAAGTGAAAGTTTTTCCTCAAGAGATGGCATTAGTGGCGAAATATATAAACAAAAGTTCCAATTTTCCTCGTAAGTTTTAAAATATAGCGTTAATGTAAAATCCGGAAGCGGTGTGTAAGAAAGAACACACCGACATCCCTCATTCCTGTTATTGTCTCTGATGCTCCCACTAGGTCATATGCCACTGCCAGACAAGAAGCGATTATTAATAAATAAGAATTATTATGTCTCCTCTTTCTATCGAAGGAATCTTTATATATTTTTTCTCTATTGTCAAATCTCAAATAAAGTCAAATTGTCACGATCTCCGTGTATTGTCCATACCGAGATCGATAGCCATAATTGAATTGACATTCGATACATTAAATGTACTATATAATACACTTCGACACTAATGCCATCTCTTGAGGAAAATCTTTTACATTATAATTCAGTATCATACTTATACTATATTTAACAAAAGTCTACTTTACCTAGGAAGGTGGGTTAAAAAAATAAATGTTAACTTTTTTAACCAAATATCTTTTTCTATTTATAATAATTTAAGAAATGTTTAAACAGTCATATTCCAATATTCCATTAACTTTGATATTTTTCCTATTTATAAGTAACCTAACAGTTTCAATTTTTTGGAGTATGTAAAAAGGGTTTATTATATTGAATTTTAATAACGAAGTCACTCTATGTTTCAAATGCCGTAGGAAAATAATGAAAATTTATTTCATTCCTTTCGAAAAAAAGTCAAAATATAGCGCATAAATAATTTTTCGATTTTTTTATGAAACTTCCCGTTTAGCAGTTTTCGACTATGACATAATTTTCATTATTGTAAAATTAATCCTTATCACTGTCACCAACCTGTAAAAGTATAATTTAAAATTATGTTTTTGAATCGTGTTAAACTTGGGTCCTACAAATGATATTATAACTTTTTGTTATTAATAAACCATTCTTAACCTACATCCAGCCTAACAACTTCACGAAGCAGGGTTACTAAATTCAAAAAGAAAATCATTCAAATATATTTATTGAGCTGCTCTTTGTTACAATATTAAAATATGCGAACACAGATTTGATTTACAACAGATTAGCGGACGAGCATGTGTCTGAGAAAGACTACAAACATGCAAAAAATGTGTGGGAATCTTTTGTAGAAATTTCCCTTCTCCGGAAGTGATGTTTCCTCAAGTTTCTCGATTGAGTTTGTGTAATCATATGGGTAGACCCCCTTACGTGTGACTAGGGGCCATATTATGTAACTTGTCGGTTTGGAAGCAGTTGGTTCGATTTCAAATCCAACCGACTGGAGAGGAAACCGTGATCTCTCACCGACTCCGCCTCTAAATCCTATTCTGTAGCATCGTCGGGCAGAAAACAACCAAACCGACTGCCCCCACCCACTTTCAGGGGAAACATCCGAGCATTTCCGAAAGTGACGGTCACTTGCTTCATCTCAACCAATGAGAGGGCAAACGAGTAGACAAATGAAGAATGAAACAAGGTGTGTAATAGCAGATGTAAATATCGATGATATGTATGAAATTTTAGGTAACTAGGATTTGTTGTTGTCCTTTGTTGATTTCTTGCTAAAGTTTTGAAATAAATCTTATAGGGAAGATATTTATAATTGCATTAGTTAGTTTGTATGGTCTTAAATGGTTGATGTTTGACTTTAACATTCATTGCTTGCAGAAGATTTTCCAGTGCCCAAATTCGGGCACAAGGATACTTATGGTAATAAAATATCGATATCTAAAATACTAATAACCCTACAGTGAATCCCTAAATTTCGTAATTTTATTAACTGGAAGTCGGTGCGTGATTTTCAGAACTTGATCAGTGTCAGTATCAGTGAAAGTAGTAGAAAATTAGTAGGTACTTAGTACCTTTGATACACTCACTGACTAATTTCTTGGAGGTTAGATTTCCACGAATTCCTTAGGTGCTTCATAAAGTTATTGTTGGAACTGTTGCTGTCTTCAAATCAGTTTACTATTGGTCAGCTAGTAAGACCTCGATTCGTATAAACGGATAGGTATCTTTTATTTTTTAATATTTGCTAGAAAAGCAAAATCCTCTCGTCTCCTTGTAACCGAAGTACTGCAACTTTCGACTGTAGCACTTCCTTGTACGTAATTAATACTTGTAATTAGTTTTGCCTGGATTAACTTCACTCTACAAATATTATTCAATTATCTTGGCCTTTCATATATTGCTGAAATATATGATTTTAATGGAATCTAATGGTAAAATTGTGGGTAATTTTCTAGTTTCACGGTGTTTGGGAGAAATTATATATATCTCCTTTACTACTGAAGATACACATACCATTCTTACACCATATTATAGAGGAAGGATTGCAGTTTATATATATGATAGCAATCTCTTCTAAGTGCTGCTATTTCGGAGAAAATTCTATCCAAAAACGACAAATTTTCGACGTTTTTCGTCTGCTACTAGAAAATTACCAAATTGTGTTTTAAAATGAACAAAAATTATACCATCCACGTCAGTTAAAAGTTAATCATTATACGTTTAAAAATTAGAAAATTCGATCGCATGAAATCCTGCGACTTGGTTTAATCTATTTCTCTATTATTTATAGTATTCTTCAAGCGGGGTCATTATTTTTCCATAGTCGAGTCTCGCACGGGGAAACAGTAACATATGTTACGGATGTTAAGCGTTCCCCAACACTTTACCTAATGAATTATTGATGGTTATTTACATTAATTATTAAAAGATTAAAACGTTTATTTTATTCCACGTCCTTGGACAGATGCACGCTCCAAGAAACGTAGTACATACGTGCATCTATATGTGCTACGGCGTACATCATTTTGCATCTAAAAGCGAGAATCGCATTCATTTTATGCGATCGCATGTCTTATTGCGGCTTTATTTTACATTCTGCTAATTACGGCATTCAATTAACGCATTTGCCTTGATGATATTGTTAAATATGCACACACTTGCCACAGTTCGTCTGCTAACCGACTGACCCCTATCGCTACCGACTCCTTTTCATTATCGGTAGAATTCTCCGGATTCTACCCACAATGGCTAGCCGTCGTACCGGCGCAGGAGCTTCCAATAGCATCGAGAGCTCGCGGAGTCGGTTTGCGATCCCAAACGACTGCTTGGCTACCGTACCGACGGGAAATGAGATACAGAATATGGCCCCTAGGTTCGTTTTCTCACCGAATACCTCGCTAGTATATTTAAATGTTTTTAAGTTTGTTACCAGTGAAGTTAATGACGCTGGCATGATTCAACATGTGTCGAGAAATCTAATGGTGAAATTATTTTCGATTGACTTTGCGAATGAAATATACTTTTCCTCGGTGTTCGGAATTACATTAATTTTTTTATCATCATAGTCTAACTCCCGAACCAAGAAATAACCGTCATACGATGAAAGATTATGAATAAACACAGGTAGAAAATTTGGCATTTTGTACTGCAGGTTGCAAAAAGAATGTGCGGGCCATCGATACTTACCTGTCAAGTGATCGTGATCTCTAACGGCATCTGATTTACCACAAATATGACAAGACAACGCATTCTTAAAATTTGCCTCTTCTTCCGGGTTAAGCGATTCCATTGGCACAACGTTTTTATACAACTTGAATACTCTCTCTGCTTCCTCTTTCATTTTCCGCATAAAGACCTGTGCGGTATTGGGACCTCGGTAAAGCTGTGGTGTCTCACATCCATTGGGCGTTATCAGAACATAGCAAAAGCTGAATGGTTCGTGTTTCTGAATAGCGTGCGTGTAGGATGCGTTAGGTAAAGATTCACAAGTGCTGATACCTTGGAGAATACATTCAAAGTCTGCATATATTACATACAAAACTGTAAATGAATGCCCGAGTTTGGTAAATTGTAATATCTAATCCCCCTCGATAGTTAGCTCAATTCTCGCGGGTTTTTTACTATTACAGTTTGCTGTATGCGTCTCTAATTTTTTTCGTGATGATAATCCATGAAGCATCCTTTGCAAATGTAAATTCTACGACATTTTTGTTATCTGAAGATGGATTAGACTCTCAAAGTTTTTAATCCAGCAATAATGAGCCGTGTTGTCATTTGTAATATGTAATAGGTCACGATGATCTGCGAGCTCGGTATTTACAATTTTTATTGGATTGACATTGTTTTTTTCGTCTAGCCCGGAAACGTCAGTAGAAATTTTATTTGTTCGCTCGAATTTAGGAATATCGGAGAGTTTGACTGGGTATTCAATACAATCTCAATCGTACCCATTGTCGAATTCATCCGTATTATATTTGTAGACTCGTTGTGGGTCTTTATGTATGTTCTTTCCCCAAACCGAGTATTTAAAACAAAACTGATCGTCATTCCTAACATTTACAACAGATTTTCTGCTTGCGATCTTGGGTGGTAACTCAATAAAGGTTGATCCGCGTAACGTAGTGTAACGATTAATTTGGAGTTCTAAACCTAAGATTTTACTCAGCGCCCACCCTGATCCCTTCACCTGCATCTCGGATTTTTCCTTAAGTAATTTTCCAAATAAACTTTCGAAAATTTCCCCAACGTCATCAGCTAGCAAAACCCTAACGTATCTCGTTTTAAATGCTCGTTCTATCGTCTCCTCACCCCTCTCAAAGTTTGCCTTAACCACAATATTAATTTTAAGGGCAGAATTACTTAGCTCATCCCTTATCCTCGGAATTAAAAGATCGGAAGTATAATTTAGAAATGATATAAGGTCTATATGCGCTTAAATCACCGCCCAGTAGGTTTTCAGTCGACCCTTTATAGCCCTGTCAATCTCAACGATCGAATGGTCACCACCTACTTGAGGGTTCAACTGACTGTACTCCATCCTAAAAGTTTAAAAAAAAATTGTTAAAAAATAATACTAGGGGATAACTCAAAAGTATATATACTGATACTTACTCAGATTTCTGTTTAAACTGTTAATACTTTACTGTATTTCTTCTTAGAGGAAATAATTCAAAACAGGAAGAATAACTCCAAAACCTTGAAACGGAAGAATGAAGCAAAGTCACACCAAGTCTTCAATGACGAAGCGTAGGAGTAAATGAGAAAGTTCCCCTCATTTAGTTCTATTTAAATTATTTACCCCCACTACCGCTTCATTACTAACGTTTCTTCCCATTCAAGCATAATTTCAACGTGTTAGGGGGAGTACAAACGCTACCCATAGTTTCCTTACTCTAACTCATCCTCTAGGTAAATTTTCTCACCAACTCATTATAAGGTATTCTTTCACGTCATTTTCATGAGATTTTGTTTCGAGGAGAGCATTTGATATCATCTTTGGTCAGCAGAAGTTACAAGTACTGCATAATCAGCGGATTCTAGGAGCGCGTGCGTGTTGAAAGATTATTTCAAAAGAGAATCCCTTATTCCACTTAATCATTTCTATCGGTGAATAAGTTTATCTATAAGAGCCCGAGATCCATCATCTTTCCACTTGCGTGAATTTTTAAAAATGAGTTAAATAATTCAGAAGAACTGGTCACAAATTATCAACATAAAATGAGCGTACTATCTCTAGTAATTCAGAATTTTTTCTCGTTTTTCATAACCTTGCTGATTGATAAAATGCAAAATTACTTTCAAGTATTCTAAAATTCATACCAATAAGTCCGCGTACTCTTGTGAAAAAGCAAAAAATATTTTAAACAGAGTAGATAAATTGACAATTTTTGTGAATCTGAAAGTGGTGAGTTGGAGGATGCAAAAACTAGTATTAAAAATATTTTCAACTACATAAAAAGTGTCCGTTAAAACCTATGTAAGCATTACTTGCCCTAGTAAATTATATTTTCAAGCTGATAGGAATAAAATTATGGAAAACTTTAGATGAAATTTTATAAGAAGGAAAATTAAAGATTACGACAAGGAAATAAAAAATCTGATGTGGTCAGCACATGACTTTCTCCATATATAAGATGTAAATATTTATCTACGACAGTAATTTCGAACTCTATATTCCATTTAAACTTGGAAGATGAGTGATTAATATATATATATATTATCTTTGACGTCACAAACATTATAGATAATGTTTTTCGGGACATGATCGATGAAAAACGATGAAATTGGCCTTTCGCCCATAGAGCCTAGAGCGCCCACAAAGTACATAATCAGCAACTTCAGGTTTATCAGTATTTCATGAATAACTCCTAAACAATCAGTGATAAAAAAATATGTTTCAAGCAAAAGTTATAGTAAATTATATTTTCTAAAACTTTTATTTGTAATAGTATATACCTAAATATCATATTTATGGAGATATTTTGAAAACTGGAAATGAGCTTTGAAGAATGAAGCTCAACTTTCGGTTAACCGATTCACTCCAAAATCTAATCAACTCTAACGACACCAACGAAAGTACTATATATGAAATTTGGTGTTGATACAACAAATTCTTTTCATGTTAGAGCGCCCACAAAGTACATAACAGCTACTTCCGGTTTATCGGTTTTTCACGAATAACTCCTAATCAGCCGGTGATACAAAAATATGATAAATACAAAATTTATAGTAAATTACATTTTCTAAAACGTTTGTAATTAATAGTATATACCTAAATATCATATTTATGGAGATATTTTGAAAACCGGAAATGAGCTTTAATGAATGAAGCTCGACTTCCGGTCAACCGATTTACTCCAAAAACTAATCAACTCTGACAGCACACACCACAGTACTATATATGAATTTTGGTGTTGATACGACTAACAGTTTTCACGTTAGAGCGCCCACTATCACACTCACACACATACACACACACACACACACACACACACACACACACACAGACATCATTCCGAAAATGGTTAAAACGTGTTCTAGGGACCCCAAAACATGTATTTCCGTTGAAATCTCGAAGTCGAATTTTTTCATGAAAACAATTCTTTCTCTATACTTTGTATATGGAGAAAGTAAAAAGAATATTTTGGAAACATGCAATTCTTAAATAAGCAATTCTAGCATTCAGTTAATCAATTGATAATTAATTTTTAAAGAAGTGTGAACATTTTTATAATTCTCTCTAAAAATGCGGCGGGGAAAGTACTAACGGGTGGGGGTAAGCGGCGCGGCGGGACAAGCCAAGCGGTGACGCGCGAGGGAGCGCGGGAATTGCTTTTAAAAATTGTTTTTAGTAGAATGACCTTTAAACGCGCTAGGATAGATTTGATGTATCCACTCTTAGAAATCTAAAATATTATCCAGCAGTAAGAATAAGGATCGATTCGTAAGCATAATGAAACATTTACGGTTCGATCTCAGAGAAAATCGGAGTCAAGCTCTGAGAGAAGAAAAATTTGCTTTAGGTTCTGAGCCATGGAATACATTTATAACTAACTCCCGAGCCTGCTACAACCATGACGAGAGTGTTACGGCCGATGAACAATTATATCCTACGAAGTGGCGATGCCCATTCATCCAATACATGCCGAATAAGCCAGATAAGTTTGGGATCAAGTACTGTGTATTAGCAGACGTGAAGTCTGAATATTGCCTAAATGCATTTCCATATTGTGGAAAAGATGATGCTAGGGGATCAAGGCAGTCTCTTGGAGAATATGTTGTGCTATAGTTGGCAGAGCCGTTCAAAAACTCCGGTATCAACATATCTTGCAACAATTACTTCTCTTCAATCAGCCTCGCTGAAAAACTAAAAAAAAACAAAATCTCACTGGTTGGAACGATAAGAAAAAATAGAAGAGAATTACCTACTTCGAATCATCACAGCGATGAAATGTACTCAACTAGAGTTTATAAAAATAGACTAGGCCATAGCTATAACAATCTTGGCGTGACGTGACTGACTTTTATAAAAAATTCGGACTTTTTTCCACTTATTCCGAAAATATTAGTTTCATTGGTCCAGTATGAATGGATAAGATATTCTAGAATATGAAATTCTGCAGATTTAGGACATCGGTCAACATTTTGTTTAATTAATTAAAATTTAAACAAAATACGAGGTAAAAAACCTTATCAGCATTTGTGTAATGGTCAAACTTAGAAGTTATGCAATATTCAGGTCCTTGAAAATCATAAAAGTATTTAATTACGAATTTTAAAAGTAGGTGGTCAAATGACCACCTCCCGACCTTCTAGGTAGGCCGAAACTGCCGTCCTCCTAGTGTTAATGAGTTTGCCATAGAAGCGTTCAACTCCTCTAGTTTTCAATACATTTAGTTTTTAAAAGATTTGACATATTTGTAGTAAGAAGCGGGCATGAATAAACTAGCACCTGTAAGTTAGGCATTTTTCATTTTAACAGGCAGCTTGCCCCCCCCTAGCCCAGTGGCTGGCGACGCCCTTGAGAGCAACGTTTACAAAGTCGCAAAACTAGATTTCGGTCGACTAATTTCTAAAGATGGCCGATTTCTCGACCGATAACTCCTGTCGACAAATTACAAAATCGACCCCCTGGACTGAAATACCTTCGCCTAACCCTTTAAATTAACTATGAAGTCTACAAAAGGTATCTTTATATATTTCACATCGTTCAAAGGAAATCATTTTTTTCCTTTCAATTTGAAAGACGAGCCAAAGAAAACTCGCCAATAAGAATCTTCGTAACCTGCCAATGAAAACACCATCGGTAACCGATGTGCGCCATGCGCTCAAGTTGTATATCTCGGTTGTAAGTGTGAATACATTGTTATAGTTGTTAGTGAAGACGTAATATTCTGTCAGTTAAAATTTTCGTCATGCCACATTCATAAAGCTCGATAATTGCCTTTTACAGGCTTTAAACTGGAGACAATCTTTTGATCCTGAGTGATAACTTATATTTTTGAGTATGTTAAGCAAAATGTTCACTTACACCTCTGGCACAAGAAACTATTGGAATGTAGATTTCCTTTAGCAGTATTATACATTGACATACATCTATACGTACAAATCTCTACAAAATACAAAGCATTTGTGAGTAATTGAACTAATATTTCGAGATATATACCTTTGAGCGTTTTGTACATTTTCCGGTGTTGAAAACTAAGAAGTCATGGTATTTTCCTAAATATAACTTTATAATTATGATCTTACTTTTTTCAGTAGTGAACATTATGAGGGTGTGAGCCGAAGACTATGTCGCAGAATAAATATATGCACCCAAGAAATATCTACAGGAATCCTCCTGATTTTAAACAGCTAGCAATTGACTACCCGGAATTCCGTAAGCACACAACGCAGGTATGGAACAAGATTGAACATTTTTCGAATCATCCTTAGTATATTTTGATCTTTGAACCTCTATCCCCATTTTTTTCATTTTTTCAGGAGTTAAGTGGGAAGGTATCTATTGATTTTAAAGATCCTGCCTCGCTTCGAGCTCTCACTACCACTTTATTACTCAAAGATTTTAATTTAAAGGTTGATATACCCTTAAATCGACTTATTCCAACTTTACCTCTCAGATTAAATTATGTGCTGTGGATTGAAGATTTATTGTCAGCGTCCGGTTTGGGAGCTAATTCTGAAATATGTGGTATCGACATTGGTAAGAGTGCTCTTGAATGTATTCGCGGAATGTGTTAAAATTTTACATTGATGGATAATTTATTCCCTTAGGCACCGGAGCTTCATGCATATATCCATTACTAATAGCGAAATCAAAAGGTTGGCGTATGCTAGCCACCGAGGTAGATGAGAGTAGCGTTGAATATGCTAAAAAAAATGTCAATAATAACAATCTTGGACATTTAATTGAAGGTAATCTTAGAATTTAGTTGTTTGAAGTGTGTCCCAATTTTTGATGTCATATGTGAATTTACATTATTCTCATGATTTAACAGTGAAAAACGTCGAGAATGAGACAATACTAAAAGAGGTTATTGATGAAGGCAAGACGTATGACTTCACCATGTGTAATCCTCCCTTCTTTGCGAATGAAAAAGAAATTACTGAATATGAAAATAGAACAGCTGTCAGGAAAACGCCAAGTAACTCTTTGACCGGGACATTGGGAGAGTTAGTATTTCCAGGTGGAGAAATGGAATTCATTAAGAAGATGGTGCAAGAAAGTTTGACGTTAGGGAAACATATTAAGTGAGTTTTTTTATCCTTCATGTGAATATCTTTATACTATTTAATGTTCATTTTTAAAGTTCACTTTAGTCACGAGTAAATTTTTAAATGAACAATATAATATTGTTTGAAGGGTTTATGCTTAGGTAAATTTACCTATGCTTTAATGATCACATCATTGCTCGTAAGATTAGAATGTATAATTGTTGTTTTTTATCAGCAGTGACATTTTGATGCGTCTTTTATGACGAAACTGAATTATAATTTTCACAGTTTATCTAGGAGACCTTCTTTAAGTTTTACTTTATTCAAGTATTGGTACTGGAAAATTGTCATCTAACATTTACATACATATATATTGGGAATACAGGTTATTCACAACAATGGTTGGCCACAAATCAAATGTGACGTTGTTGAAGAAGGAAATAATTGATGCAGGTGCATGCAGTGTTGGGAGTTACGAACTATGCCAGGGCCGCACCACCAGATGGGTTCTTGCTTGGACATTTTATGAAGAAGTGAAGACAATGGTGGATAACTTAGAAATAAGTAGAAAATCACTGGCTAAGCCTCCTTTCAAATACCTGCTTCCAGAGAAAGAAGGCCATGAATATACACCAGAAGTGTTTTCCGTGTCTATCAAAAAAATATTGAATATTTTGGAGGTTAGTTGATGAGAATAGGAGAATTTATTTATTTTTCTCAGATTTTCTCATGTGGTCATTTTCATGTATAATTTCTACTTTTTAATGATGACTTAGTTATACTTCTTGGATCTCCATTGAATTGGTTCTCATTGTATCTTTTCAGATGGAATGCGCAGAGATGAAGAAAAGCAAAAGTATCATTGCTTATACAGTTACTGCATGGAAAGACACTTGGTCTAAACAGCGCCAGAAAAGGCGCGCAATGCTAAGGAAAAAACAGAATACTGAGGTAAAGTGCAATGGAAATGATGGAGAAACTAATACCTCTGACAGTCAAGGAGTTTCTGAAGACATAAGTTCAGAGGAATGTAGAGATGTGGGGCCATGTTTACCCAGTAAAAGACCACGTTTGGAGTCAGATTCTTCTATAAGTGAAGGTGCATCAATTTCAGAACAAGCTTCATCAGAAATTGTGAAATGTGACAGCAAAAGAGGAAGTCCTTTGTTGAAAGCTTCATTAGTGATACGTAGAAGCTGTTCTGAAATATTTCTTGAGCTTACGTGGTTAGATGGCTCTAGCGGCAGAGATACCCTACATCAAGTGTTTCAGTATTTCAAGAATCATCTGATGGACTGAAAGTATTTTGTTACCATGATATATTTTGATGGAAATAAATGTTCACTATTTATGTATTTTCATGGTGTTTCCTTTTTTAAGGTCCCTTTTTGTTTTAGTTACAGCTTGTATCATTACTTGGTTTTCTCTTTGCGTTTTCTGCTATGGGAAATAGATGAATGAGGATTTTTCATAATTGGTTTTAATTTCATCTTTGAAAAAGGTAGTTTGAGGTCCTGAACAAAGGATTTCTAAATTTCTATTAAGAATACATTCTAACTTACTAATATTTCAAAGTGTAGATGAAAATTTATAGAAAATTCTGTAAAATCCTATCCTTCACATTGATTGTCTGCCGCAGATTAATTCATCCTAAGGGTTTTTTTGAACCACTAGACTAGGCCATTCCTGGTCTGCCTCAAACACCATGACATTCCTAAACCTACTTAAAAATGAGACGGGCTGATGTCTACTCCTCTGATGATTTCAACTCTAGCTTTGATTATTTCTATAACAAATTTTTAACTTCCTTTGAATTTTCTTTTCCTGTAACTATAAGTAAGGTGAAGTCTGCTCATAATCCTTGGATTACCAACAAAATTTGTTACCTCTCCAGCCTCATGAAAGAGATTTCACATACTTGTAATTGCACAAATGATCCTGAACTTAAATCTCAGTACAATGATCTCGAAAAACAGTACAGAAAAATCATATGTGTAGCCAAACATAATTATAATAACTATCGGATCTCTTTGGCTAATTCCAAATCGAAAGCCATTTGGAAGATTATAAATAGCTATAAAAGGAATCACAATCTCACCCACCTTCAGCTCAAGGGTGATTCTGGTCATCTTATCACAGACTCTTCTGTTTGCCTCTGAGTTTAATGATTACTTCTCCAACTTACTGAGCAATACCATCCTCACAAGCCATCTGACTCCCCAACCATATCCTTCTGCTACCTCATTCTTTCTGCACCCCTGCTCTGAATCTGAACTTTACTCTATCATATCCAATTCTGGATCAAAATTCTGTGCTGGTACTGATGAAATTCCTTTTCACTTAATCCATCTGTCATATGAATACATTAAATCTCCTCTTCTTTTTCTAATCAATTCATCTCTGAAGCAAGGAGCCTTCCCTGAATCTCTTAAGGAATCAAAAGTTATCCCTCTTTATAAGAAAAAGGGTTCTACTCAGGATTTTAACTCCTACTGCCCAATTTCCATCATTTATTAGCTTGGTAAAGTGTTTGAACTTGTATTTTACAGAAGATTGACTTCTTATCTTGAGTCAAACAACTTTCTGTCATCTTTCCAGTATGGTTTTTGTAAACATAGGTCCACCAACATGGCTATCTCTCAGGTAGTCAATAGAGTTCTGTCTGCACTTGACGATAAAACTGAAGTACTTGGCTTGTTTTATGACTTCTCCAAGGCTTTTAACAGTGTCAACCATAAGATTCTGTTAAATAAATTACCCTCTTTTGGTATTAGAGGTATACCCTCACTATCGATAGAATCCTATCTTTTCAATAGATCTCAAATAATCTCCATAATGTCGAGTGGTGAGAAATTTACTTCCCCTCCCAAAGGCCTATATCTAGGTGTTCCACAAGGTTCAGTTCTTGGCCCTATCCTGTTTTTATTATATATTAATGATATTACTAACTCTGTCCCCTCTGGAGTTGGTATTTACCCTGTTTTATATGCTGATGATTCCAATTTTATCATTACCTCATCACAGGTGAATGATGTATGAGACTCAGCCAACCACATTTCTCAGCTCATGTCTGAATGGTGTAATAACAATGGCCTAAAACTCAATATTAATAAATCTCTATTTATCTACTTCTCTAATATAAATAAAACTAAGTGGATGGCTAATATAGATCTTGATGGTGTATCTCACAAGTTGACAATACGAAGTTTCTGGGTGTGACTATCGATGCTCACTTATCATGGGAAAGTTATACTAGCAATCTTGCTGCTAAACTAAGCTCAGTCTGTTATCTTATTAGGTCTTTAAGTTTGACTGTGTCTTTAGATGTTCTAGTACTTCTGTACTATGGTGAATTTTATGGTCCTTTGCTCTACAGCATTCTTTATTGGGGTGCTTCACCCCAAGTATTGACTATTTTTAGAATTCAAGAGAGAGCCATTTGATTAATGAGTAATAAGTCTTGTCATACTCCTTGCCGCCCCTTGTTTAAATCCCTTTGTCTTTTAACTGTTCCTAGTTTGTATATTTTTACTGTCCTACTCTATATCAAGACTAATTTTCATGAATTTGACTAAAATTCCATCCTCCACAGCTATGGTACCCGCCAACTTAATAATTTACATATCCCCTTTGTCCGTACAAATAAAATTGCCTGTGGCTTTAAATCCATGAGCTTACACCTATTTAACAAACTTCCCAATATGTTTAAAACCTCTATGGGATTCATTTTATTTAAACACAAGCTAAAAGATGTTTTACTGTCCCATTGTTTCTACTCTATTAATGAATATCTATCAATTTAACTACTTCTGTCCACTTGTTCTGTTTTATAGCTAAATATTTTGTGTTTACTTACTTATTTTTTTGTGCGTATATTCTGTATATTTTTGACATGCAATATACAATGTATGTTTAATACTTGTCCCTTGGCAAATAAATCATATTATTATATTGATTTTATTTTACGGATGGATTGCGTCTTTACATTCTATATTATGCGATTATTTGTATTAATTTTATTTATTTTTTGATGTCAAAGAATGATATCCGTTATACCGCTATTTAAATCCTTCACATTCAATAATGCCGCCATTTCGAGTATTACTGTTCTCGAAGCTACGATAGATGGCGTTAAAGATGCCCAGCTTTCTGCAATGTTCCCATATTTCCCATCTTCTTTATGTGAACTTACAAATTATCAATTCATGATGTTACATTGGTGTTCTGTGATGTTACATGCTATATTATCTATTTAACAGACGTAACAGACTGTCTCGAAGATGTCTGCGAAAAGCAATTATCAGCATTTTGGGGCAGTATCATTACCATTTCGATTATTGCACTCTTTCGAAAGAAAATTCAGATTCTCTGCTAAATTACATTCAAAAATGAGTGTGGCGATCTCATGCTCATCACAGAAATAGCTTCGCTTTTTGTGTGCGGAATTTATGTATTCAATTATTCCTCATCACTGGGGTCTTTACGAGCCGACTATAGCTACATCCACTTCTCTTGTAGAAGGATCCATTCTCTTTTCGTAACTCACATATCCCGAAATCAATATTATATTATTTACTTTCGGTGTATTTGACTCCTATGCTGAAGGAAAATTTTCTGTCTGCAAAAATTATATATGTCAAAATCCAGTTTTCTAAAATTGGAAAAATATCACAAATCAGCAATTTTTTTATATAAGTATATAGCTACATAGTGCTAGAGATTTCTCTGACATAACTGTAGACATGAAAGCGAGACAGGACTTATGCGTGAGATTCTTGATGATGTAGGGTTAAGCACGAGTGACTGTTGGAAAAGATACGTTTATGCAGCTAACTGCGATGACATCAGAGTATCCCTCCTATTTCTCTTGAACGAACCGTATGGCTGCTACGGGAGTCCCATGAAAGATTTGAAATCCCATTTCAGTCTTATATGTTAGAAGCATAATTTTTTCGAAGTAAACGTCAGAGCATTGTGTGAGACTAATTAGTTTGTCTTAGGATATTTCTCATGCAATTAATATTCTTAATTTCACGGAAAACCTAGTTCTCGCTATACGCAGTGGTGGCGCGCAGATTTAGCCACTGCGTCACCGACAGTGGAATGGTGGCTACAGTTTCTATCTTACATATTTCTTCTTAGGAGTTGAATTTTGTGTCGATAGTGGATGGACGTACAATATTAAGGATTCTCGCATTATACGCTTTATATCGGTAAGACTCAATTCCTTAATTTATTTTTAATTTGGTTCCCGATGAATTGCTTCAACGCCGTGTGCTTGGTGGAAGATTCATCTGGGTAGAATCGTAGGTTGGAAATTTTCTTGAATATCCGTCAATATTCATCAAAATGGCTGATCCTTATTGTATCCGCCTACAGAGATTTCTCTTTTGGTGGGATTATAATTTATAATTATTTTATCTACTAAATTTTTATTGTTACAAAATGTATCATTCTTGTGAAATATGGTTTTGCTATCCTCGGACTGTCTTAATCTCTAATGTTGCCGTTGTCGTATTTTGGAGTTAGCCTATTATATTGATGTTAATATCATTTCGGAAAAGTAGTTTTCCGAGAATCGCTATGATATTGATTTATTTAAACCGCCGTAAGCCAAATTTAGAAATATCTTTGTCAGCGAAATTTCCTGCCTGGTTTTTTGATATTACTGTTGACATAAATCGGGAAATGTTTTCACTCATTTCAACTATCAAAAAATTCATAGAGATATTTTTTACTATTTATCTTTGGTAATTATCTCATTTCTGAAATTACTTTAGCAAAGTGAATTTGTCAAAGTTCGTATATAGATTCATTTGCAGTTTTGTTTGAAGCCTTGTTTTCACATCAAACCTCGGAGTAGAATGCATGATACCTTCAACTTCCTTTTCTTTTACAACATCTGTCATTGTGATACTAACTGGTGACCAATTCCCAGAGCTTTTAGTGTTTTTATATTGGTGACAACTCTCTGAAATTGCAATCCTGGAAGAAATTGCAGTCATTCTGTTGCCTTTAGTTTTGTGTCAAGGCCGAATGACGGCCTGAATGGTTGTCTTTTTCTGTTCATGGTACATCATTTTGAATCGTCTTTTCACTGCAATTTTGTGTATACCTTCGTATTTCTTTTCTTCTGTGTATAATCTCCCTGAAAGTGATGATAGCGTGTGAATTTTAGGTGTGGTACTGGATCGCAGAATTGAGTTTACACGGAAGGCTATTTAACTCTTTGTGTTTTTGTAGCATATAAATTGTTAGTATTGAGCTACGCATATATGTTCCGAATAAATTCTTCAGTCTTTTGCTCTTTTTTTCTCAAGCAGCCAAATTCGATCGATTGCGTCGCATAAGTTTTCACACTTATGGTGTGTAATAAGTTGCGTATTGGCTATTTTTTCAAATTTTCTCAACGGATATTCCTATCGAAGGAGGAATTTCGGCACCAGCGAAGTGCGTAGAATAACCGTTATCGATTTGAACAAGTTGCACTTAAATGCAGTATTGTTCAGTAAATCTCCAATTGAGTATAAAAATTCCAGTATTTGTTCTACATGAACGAATGTGGTAATATCGGTAATACTGCTATTCATCAATATCTTTTTACTAACGGCTCAATGATGACAAAGGTTGAACTTCGGAGTTCTTAATTGTTTATAGAGATAAGCAACGGGGAGATATCGTAAGACATACGCGAGGAGCGATTACTTCATGTAAATTCTCATCGAATGATACCCCTTCTTCGTGGTAGGTTTATTTTCTAACTATTGTTTATAACTCCCACATTATCGAAAACCAGCTGTTGAGGTAATAAGAAATTTAGTAAAATATAACCGTGAAATGGAAATCTACCAATATAAAAGGGTTAACTTTGACAAGGAAGTGGAAGTTACTTTGTGAAGAAGTATATAAGTTAAGTATGGGAAAATTAAGCCCACTGCTTAGTATCGGATAAGGCAAAAGTGTTCCTGTTTCTTACTGGTATTTCTCAAACCTGGGTTTATGGAAATTTACTTTTTCTGATGGTTAAATTTTTGTGTTGTAAAATCATTAGATTTTAACCTAAAAAATGTTTGTTCTTCTCTTATACTTTCTGACTATTATATGTATATGTTGTGCCTCCTGCCAGTAGAGCTATGCAGCTACTGATATGTTGTGTTGTTGCCTACTTTTTTAATCAGCTCTCTGTTTTGATTTAAGTGTGAAATATAGTGCTGACACTTTATCTAGGCATGATCTCAGAGAAAAGTTTGGTTTGGTCATTGGATATGCTCATCTATTTTTTTACAGAAACCAATGAGAGTCTGAACTTACTTCTATAGAAGCTTATGCACTGACTCCTGACTACAAAAATAAGAGAATAGAAAAATGGAATATACAGGTGCATGATGATTAGGAGGTGGTGGTGATGATATAAGAGCAACTTAAAAGCAGCTTGCATCTATAACACTGCAAGCCTAAAATAAACAAAAACTTATGAACGATAGGAAATTGAGATATTCGAAGAAAAATTATATTCTGAAGCACAGATCTAAGATTGACATATATTTAAAATCAGTACACTAGCATACGAGGCATAAAATGTATAAAGTCTATAAATTATATTGTGTTAATTTAAATAGTATGTCCTGTTCTCAAGAGGAAATTTAAAATCAATTGGAGTATGATAAAAACTAGGAATTTTTCAGCAGCATTTTGTTATTAACACAAGCCATGTAGCAACCAAAGTATTGTAAGTGCTAAATAGGATTGATTATTAGTGCTGTGCTGAATAGAATTTGGTTGCTGTAAATGTAGTTTGGAGTGTCCGATAATGTACTGATGTAGTATATAATGGTTACTGAATTTGGATGGCTACCAGATGATTCATAGTGAATTAGACATTGCTAGAATTAGAGCAATAATAGTAGTAATTATTTGGAAGAATTAGAGGATTGCATCTATGATCTGCTTTGGACTTCATCTCCAGAGATGGAAATTCAATGTAACATGCAGTTGAGGAAGTTAAAATAAGATTCACGGAGGAGGCTGAAACTTTTTGGAATTCTGGCATAATCAAAGAATTGTTAAATAAATTAAAGTTTTAAAAACAATTCTTTGATTAGTTAAAATTAAACAAGGACTAAATTTACCATAATCTGAGTTATAAATGGCATAAAGTACATGAAGGAAACTTGAATAACCAGAGTTGATTTTCTAACCGAACTGTTCAAGTTAAGTGATTAAGTTTAAATATATTTATCTTGAATGTTTCTTCTGAGTGATATCAAAACGTTTTGCTGAGAAGAAACAAAACCGCAACTGCAGATTTGAAGAAGCATCCTTGTAAAATAATATTAAAGCTACAACAATCTCTCAACCAAATGGCTGTAGTATCTTTTTGTTGTGATAAATTTATTACATTTGCAACTTTTGTTGAACCAAATCTCTGGTACATTTTAGTGCAAGCTTTATAGTTGGTCGGGAAGCCATCAATTTTTTCCCCCCTCTTGATGTGCTTGAGTATGTGTTAGGTTTTAATATTGGAGTAGTAATAGTAAGAAGTTAGGATACTACTCATAGTTTTGTTTATAAACTTAATGTCATTTATTTTCTATGAGGTCTTCTTAATACATAGTATTCTAACAAAATATTAACAGTCAAACATGTATTTAGGTAAGAAAGTGAATGGTATGGAACAGGACATCGATTTTATAGTTGTTTTTGTTGCCCGTGTGTATTGATATGAGCTTTCTATGTGGTTGGTTGGAAAAAGAGTCAAGGGTTATATGTAATTGCCAATAAATAATTTTTGGAACCCAATTCACACCTTTTCTCATCATTTGGCTATTATCTAACAGACATTGACCCTTCCTTGTTTTGTTCTTTTAAATGTGCCCATTATGTTCTGTTCCTTTTCTGGTGATGATCTGATGACAACTTAATCGCAAAAGTAGTGATTTATCTCATACAATAAGGAACCAAAATCGTAATTTCAGGTTATAATCAATCAAGTGTTGAAATCTCACATCTAAATTAGAAGGTCAGCTACCTTTCTCTGAAGTATTTACGCAGATTGGTGATGGAAATACAGAAATAGCATACCTTATAACCAAAGGGGAAAGTAGAAATACTAAAAAAATGACAATTTTTTATTGTGCATAAGTAGAACATGCTTGGAAGTAAGAAATAAAATCATCAACCCCTATACTTGGTGTTATATTTTGTAGGGCAAGGAAAAATGGACTGTGTCAGTAATGGAGCGGAGAAGATCAAAGAAGAAAGAAATTAAGCTGGCTCATAATATAGTATCAATGTAGGAAAACCCACTTTAGGGTCAAAGATGCAGTTAATGTTAAATTTGGGAATATAACGATAAAAGGTTTTAGTTAGGAATTATGAGGAGATAAAGCTCGGCTTGAGAGGGATGGTTCTGAGAAAAACTATGAGCAAATGTTGTGTTCATCATAAAGTGCTTAATGATTATTTAACCAGGCCAGTTTTCAGAATTTATTTTCCAAATCTTAATTTTCATTTACATTCCCTGATGATCGTATCAGTAAATCAAAAACTTTATGCCATAGGCTTAAAAGAGCTAATGTGCTTTAACATTTTAAAGTTATGTAGAAAAGCAATATCTAAATTTAATGATAGTGATGGGATTTGAAGTATTCATTACTAGTGGCTCAATATCCATTTTTAATTTAATCTTTGAATATTGAATAAAGCATACATTTATCAGCAGTATGTAGTAGAGTTTTTTTGTACTTTCTGTGTGAGAGCCTTTTGCCTTCAAATTTCAGTTGAGATAATTCATTAGAATTATGGTATCTTATTATTCATTCACAATTACCAAAGAATAGTGAAACATACGTTACGAGATTTGGAGATTCTGGTGGTTGGTTCTACTTGAATAGCTAGTGGGATATATTTTGAGAATTTCAGTGATTTTTGTGAACCTTGAATTCATTAGGACAGATTCAGTCAAAGCCATAGATGTTTGAATTTGTGATAAAGGTTCATTTTTTGTTTTTTTTTGTGCAATGTTGGCAGTTTTAAATGCATCTAGTTACTTGATTGTAGTTAGTTAACAGATAAAAATGAGAACTATATGTATGAAGAATTGATGGTATTTGATGATTCAATTTTCATCTCAGCGTAGGAATGTAATTAATTTTATGAAGGTCGTGTCATTATAATTAATGCGAATATTATCTTAGCAAAATTATTTTTAAGGTTCTTGTTGGTGAAAAGTTACTTTTTTGATTCTAAGAATAGTCTTTTATATTAATTGCTGCCATTGATTTATGTTATCAAATATATAAATTAAAACATATGTTTTACAAATCCTTCTTTGATGGTGGATACTTCAGGATGTAGATTACTATTTTTTTAGGGAATTAGTGTACATATTTTTGAATTTGGTGAAAATCTTCCTAGTGTTTGTTGTTTATTTTAGCATACTATGTCCATAGGGTGAGTTTCATACTAAGGGCGGATAAGAAATAGTCTGTTGTTTTTACTCAGTTTTAAATATAATTAATAAACATGGTTGTTAGTATTTTTAGGAATTTGCCCGTAATCAGCAGTGTTTGAGTAATTTCTTGAGTACAGTTTTGAAACGGCATTATCATATTTCACGTTGGTTAGAATATCAGCAATAATTCTTCATCAATTACAACTTATATTAGATAATTAGAGATACAGTTTCTGTATTATATGTTTACCTGTGCTCAGCTTTAGTGCTGATTATTTCTGTAAAATTAACAGTAATAGATAAATCTTATTTTAGATATGTACCTAGGTAAAATAATGTACTATTTCAAGTTGAAGATTCAGTTAAAATTTTGTGATCCTGTTATACACTTATGATTATTCATGTGTAATTTAATGTGAGGAATTGAACTAAATTAAATAAACCACTTGCAATTTGCATGAAAACAAGCTTATATTTGCAAAAAAATTATATTCACACATCTCAATTTCAGTTGCTATGTTTTGCCTCAAGAAAAGAGAATTTGTTTTTTAATGTTCAATATTCAAAATTTGTACTGTTTGGAGAAAAAATTTAAGGAACTATTCAAAGAAGGAAGCCACCATTCTTAACAGACGTTATGGGCAGTCAACAGGCTAAAATCATTGGAAATATTTCATTGATCATTCAGTACTTCATAAGCATATAGTTATCAACATGTTAAATCAATCTAGATATGTCTGATAAAACTATAACTTTTTGCACTATAAGCTATTTAGTTTAGTTATTTTATGGACTAATTTAAGATTATCTCCACTGTCCTTAACCCTCCATTTGTAACCCACCAGTACCCTGAAGTCAGTGAGCTTCTTTTTCAGAATCATTTATATCTAATACTACTGCATTTGTCAGTTGATTAACTGTCTCTATCAATATTGTATCTTTGTATTATATCCACCTATAAGCTAGTCTTTCTTCTTTTCCAGCTGGAGGTGATGGAGGAGTAAGAGGCAGCATTCCCTTTGGAATGAAGTAAGTGTTCTCCATTGGATCTGGACGAGAGTTGTTGCAGATTGGAGAATCACTTTTTCTCTAAAGCAAATTCAGACCAAAGGAGGGAGTTGATCTGGTGACAGTGGACTCAGCGCTACTGTCTTTTCACTCAGTCACTGAGCTGCTATTTGCTCCTCCAAGCAACATCAGTTTCTTGCCACAGGTTGGATCATGAAAATGGTGTTGTCTCAGCGTCAGCGGGAGGAGCTGTAAGTAGAACTCTTACTGTGTCTATTTTTAACTCTCCATCTCAACCATGCATTTGTCAGCATGATTTTTAAACCTATAACTACATAAATATTTCTACATAAGACCAATTCATGAACTAAGACCTATTCATGTATCCTCTTTTGATTACAGTTGAATTCCTTCCATAATGGCATCGATTATTGAGTTATAAGCTTACGTAATTTCAAATAAATGAAGTACATATCTTTAATATGTTTAAATAATCTACATTTATGTTTGAATGTTTAGCAATAATATAGATATTTTATATTTATACTTAAGGTAATTTATGTGCTTTGATTCTCTTTAGCCAAATAACTTAAATAGGTGCCACTCTAGTTTAACAGTTCTCATCTCAATATTATTCATTGTTAAGTAGAACATTAGTTTAAATGAAATGGTAAAATTGCAAACTAGTTCCATAAAACAGTTGTATAGATGGAAAGTAGAAGAAAAGTGTTTTTAATTACCTGTTTTACTCCCTGCCAAATGAGGATTGTAGGGTTTACATTAGATTAAGAAAATTAATATGGTATTTAATGACAAATTCGTTATTGTCACATGTAACAATGTAAAGCTAGCACTATTATCACATATTTGTAATGTTATTTGATTGCTGTGATCATTTTAATTTTGCAAATTTCAATTTGAATCAATACTTCAAGGAATATTTTAATATATTAGTTTTTGAGAAAAATTTAATAACATATCTGTTGCATATGGTATTATGGATGAGGGGAAAGTGTAGTAGGGTTTTGGAAGAGAAGTGATATGAGTTGGTTTGTTCCAGTAGAATGCTCTCTTCTACTTAAATAACCTTAATAGGGAATTCCTTCATTCATATCTTCCTTCAATTTATTCAGATTATGGTAATCAGTCTTTGCAAATATTTTTTAACTCAGTAAAATTGTCTACAGGAATAAGGCCATCGCAGATTATCTTGGAAGTAGTGGTTACGTGAGTGCCTTAGAAGCATTTAAAAAGGAAGCTGATATATCAGGAGACATTGAAAGAAAATATGGAGGTCTTTTGGAAAAGAAATGGACTTCAGTTATCCGTCTACAGAAAAAGGTTTGATTTAAAATTTTTTGACAAGTTTCCAACTAATTAGATGTTATCAAATGCTTTTTAGTATGTTTTTATCTTTAGAATGAATTTTATAGGATTATGAATTCATGTTAATGGTTTAACAAGGCCTATTTAATATGAGATTTTTTCCTTAGGTTATGGAGATGGAAACAAAACTATCGGAAGCCGAGAAGGAATACATAGAAGGTGCTCCTACTCGTGGAAAAAGATCTCCAGCAGAATGGATTCCAAGACCACCTGAGAAATTTTCTCTGTTAGGGCATAGAGCTCCAGTCACAAAGGTATGGCAAATCAGTCCAAATTCACATCAAGCCATTTACATACCTCAGAATTCACAGAAAATTTTCTTCCCTTTTGAGGCATGCACGCCTTGGCCTCATTTACTTCCTTCTCAAGGTTTTTCTACCCTTTCAGAAGTCTTCCAGTTTTGTAAGGATCTCTAGTATAATCCTTTGTACTCATTTCAGTTAAAAAATACAGCTTGTCATAGTTTTTATTGTACCCATTTCTTTATTTCATTTAAAAATACAGCTCGTTATAGTTTTGATATTGATGAGATAATTCTTAAACAATTGGAATACATTATTTATTACTTTTATTTTTCCAAGAATTAAATTGGAACTATTCAGGTATACTATTGGTAAAAGCTATCCTCTGCCACTGATATCTCCACGTTCTAGTTGTATGTAAATTTTCATAGAATCAAAGATTGTAACTGATAGGATTCTCAACTGTGTGAAAACATGGGGCAAGTTTTATCAATTCCCTGATGATCATTTTTCCAATTGAAATTTTGGGAGGAAAGTTTAGAGATGGGACAATCGATTGAAAAAAACAATCGAATAGTTATTCGATTGTTTTGGCATTTATTCGATTGTTTTCATTCGAATGAATTCACTCGCTTTCGTAGGCTGGACAGGACGCAATAGCTGGTCAGTAGTAGTAACAACTGGCTGCCGGGATATCGGATCAGATATACATACACACGTATATATGATATCTATATAATATTTTATTAGTATCACATATCTCTACCATACTTCCACTAAATTGGATCACGTTACGAGCCACTTCTATCCTCTTCAACGCGTATCAAGTAAACGAGTGAAAAATCGAATAAACAGAGTGAATTTATTCATTCAGCAAAGAAATCTGTTCGTTTTTTCACTCACTTCCTCTGAATGAGCGAATCACTCACTTGGAACAATCGAATAGATTTATTCGATTTTTTTCCACTCACTAAAAACAATCGAATAGATTTATTCGATTTTTTTCCACTCACTAAAACAATCGAATAGATTTATTCGATTTTTTTCCACTCACTAAAACAATCGAATAGATTTATTCAATTTTTTCCACTCACTAAAAACAATTGAATAGATTTATTCGATTTTTTTCCACTCACTAAAACAATCGAATAGATTTATTCAATTTTTTCCACTCACTAAAAACAATTGAATAGATTTATTCGATTTTTTTCCACTCACTAAAAACAATCGAATAAATTCACTCGGTTAGGATCGAGTGAAAAATCGAAACGCTTTATTCGAATAATTCGATTGAAGCAAACAATCGAATTATTCGATTGTTTTCAATCGATTGTGCCCACCTCTAGGAAAGTTTGTTCAAAGTTATATGTTTTAAATTGTCAAAAGTATTCCTTTCATTAATATGCTTTTCAACATTTATAATTGGTAAGCCTGATTGCTAAGAAGTCAAAGCTTTTCTAAACTGCTAACTCAATTTCTTCAGTCATATAAGATTGAATTGAGCTGTATTTTTCTCCTGTGAAAGGAGAGCCATGGGCACCTGTGTAGGGGGGGGTTGGGTGTTGTCCATTGTCTATTCTTTATCATGTTTTCAGTGCAATCTGGAGCAGTGTTGTGATGAAGACAAGTCTTCCTATTGTTTCTCTTAATTAATATTTTTAAACCCACTCTCAGGCACCTGGAAGCTAATTTAGCATTTTGGAGAAATGAATTGTGATCAATGACCTTATGTTACAAAAACCCTATGTTTCTTCAAATTTTTAGATTATTTTTTATATGGCACAAATCTCTCTTATCATCTGTTTAGACTGACTCTCAGAAAGAATGTTGATTGCATCCAATGCATTTAATGAAATTTTATATTCAAAATTTTGTGTGAACCTTGACAAACACCTTTAATTACAGCAACTCAGCTAATGTTCATTTGATTACAAATATACTAATTTTTTTACATTTCACAAGAGTCATCTTCATCTTTGCGTTTGTTTTAGTGGTGGATATTTAACAAGTGTGTAGTCAAGTGTAAGAGTCTTTCATGAACACATATATCGTAGAACTTATATGGTAATGACTAATGTAAAATTAAGATTACATTTTACTCTAGGATATGGTTTGCTGTTTCAAGAGCTTTCCTCAAGGACACAATCTCTGTTGTAGAATATTGAATTAATAAGGGTTCAAAATTAATGCAACTCCTGGTGGTTTTTATGAGTGGTCCATTATGGTCTAACTTGAAGAAGGGCAGTTAGACTAATATTGGCATGCAAAGGAAGGAATATTGACTCCTAGAATTGGAGAAAGGATCAGCAAACTGAAAGTTGCCGGATGAAAATCAATTTTTGTTATGTATCTTCTCATGTAACACCTCCCAAGATTCTTTTTTTTTTAGCTGAATGAAGGTAAATCCTAAAGGAAGTTGAAGTAGATAGAACTTTTTTGCAACATGGCAATATGAAAGGCATCACAGTTGCTGTGCTGCAACAAAATTTAACTATAATCAATAATCCTCCAGTTGATTGTGAAGTTGCTATTGGTGATAAATACAGTAGTATGAAAGACCCTGTTACATCATCCAAGTCATTAAATTTTTATAAAGCGCTCTCAAATAAATCTCATTTTGTGCACGATAATCTAGTGTTAGTGAAGTAAAATTAACATATAAGCATATTAATACTGCATTGAGGCATATATGTTTCAAAACTACTACTTTCTCAATAGCACTATATATGCTACTGAATTATGTTGAATTTAATTTAGAAGTTTATTTCCTGCAGGAATGCCATGCAACTGTTTTTCTTCTATCCCTTCTACTTGAATAATTTAGATAGGAAAATTCTTTCTAAAGTTAGTCTATCTAAAATATTTGTTAAAGTGTATCTCTGAAATGCATTTTTATTTCTGTACAAATGAAAATCAACTTCATAAATTGATTTATTTATACTTTTGTCTTATCTCCTCTTCTCTATGCGATTTTATGTTAGGTAGTAGATTCAAGATTCATTATAGGAGCTTAAAAGTTTTGAACAATGATGTATGTAATTCTTGTGATATTCATGAAATCCACCTCAGAAGATTGAGCCTCATAAAAATATTGTCTGAATTCCTTCATTTCTGCCCCATGCACAAAGGAGAGTATGTGGGGAAATTCAATAATGCTAGCTTTTAAATTATGCATATCCATATCTTTCATATAAAATGTACTGCCCATAGTTCTTTGCCAACCCTTTTCTTATCCTAATAGTGTGAAACGCTGCCTCTATTTGCCAATATTGTTGGAGCTATTCTATTGTGCCTAAATGCCCTTTCTCATGATCTGTGGTTGGTCACTGGTAAACGCCAATTGGTAGATTAACTCATTTTTCTGGTAGAATTGCTAAGTTGCTATGTAAGTGTTAAATCCATGAGCAAAGGTACATGATCTTATTATCTCCAAGTGCATGCAGTCTTAAGCAGTAAGAAGTATCCTGTTGCTGAATATATTAATTTTTATTGGTATATTTCCTTGCCTTTAAATTTATGGCTTCAGATGAATCCTCAGGTTAGTTCATATTGAGCTATTATCAGATGTAAAAGATGCTTTAACTTTTAATATTGTAAATAAGCTATAATTTCCTTGTTTAATTTTTCTGTCATTCTGATGTAGTCTTCCTGTGCAAATGGTTAATTTTCTTCCTTTATTCCCAGTACTCAGATTCATCATTGTTTTCAAGCATAAGTTTTTTCCAGGCAATGTTAGTTTAACTTAAAAATTTCTTTACTCTGATTATTAAAAAATTTCATGAATTACATATTTAACCACTCTGATTTTAGTTTAATTATTTCTCATACAGTTGACCAGAACTTTCACTGATTTGTATCATTAGAGCATTTACCAGTTAAGGGTATTAAAAAGTATTGCACAACAATTTATTTCTCTGAAAGTGTGGCAACTCCAACTTAGCATTTAAAGGATTGTCCATCCATTTCTTGGTCTTATTAGCATCTTCGTTTTGCAAACATGTGTAAACCCCCTTAGTACAATACTGACTTAGGTCATGCAACCAGTTTCATCTTTGGACATCCATTTAGTGCAAACTTTGAATTACACCAATATACAGGTGATGTGGTAAATACTCCTGTTGCTGACTCAGTTTTTCACTGAACTGTTAGTTAGTCCATCCAAATCAGTCCATTAATGCGCTGAGTGTCATCACTGACATCAGCAACTGCAGATTTCACTTCAGTGGTTCCAAGAAAATAACAAAAACACTGGTGGGTTTCCCCACACTTTCTCCTTTGACAATAAGAATAATGATCACAGTATCCTGCTTATAACATGCATCACCGACAGTCTCCATTTTCAACACTTACTACATGGATGCAAAGCCTGGAATTTTGCGTAATAGAGGAGGAATGGGTAAACTAGGGCACTTCAACTTACCTTGTAGGATTATTGGTGTAGTATATGGAACTTTTTGTGCAATACTTATTAAACTCCTCTAATATATGTAGAGTGAAGTTATTTTATTCACTTGAGTCAATATTTTGATGGCCTTCTTATGGTTTGGTCATATTCATATAATTTAATCTTCATTTTTCTGCTTTATGCCCAAATCTGTGGCTATTACTATAATTGCAATTGGTACGAGTATTGTTAATTTGGTGACTCGTGCCCCAGGATGTTAGGACTAAACAATCTTTATTACTTATGTATTTGGTTATACAAAACATGGATGTGGCTCGGTAGTTCAGCGGTCAGAACACCTGTGCGTAAAGTGGGAGACTTAGGTTTGAGTTCCAGCCAAGTCACTATTTTTCACTTCTTACTTAACCATGTTTCTTGAGCTTTCAATTCTTTACTAAATCTTGCATCAGCTCAATTATCTAAAACGTTGAAATTTATTCATTCTGTCATTATTTTTGATTGTATTAAATACTTTGCAGTCAAAGGCCTCTCAGTCATGAAGTATTCTTTTCTTCCAAATAATTAAAAATTTGAAACCTTGTTTGATTAATTACTTTAAAAGAACTTGGTTGTTTTCTAATGGTTTGTTAAAAAATATAGGATAAGAGATGAGTCCTATTTTATTTTCTTTTCTAATGATTACCTCGTGTTAAAAAGAACTTTTATTTAAAAATAAATAAAATTCTGTTTACTTGTCTGATGTTGACTTGTTTTTGTGTTTTTTTTTCTTGGCGGAATAGGTGGTTTTTCATCCGGTTTTCAGTGTGATGGTATCAGCTAGTGAAGATGCTTCTATAAAGGTTTGGGATTTCGAGACAGGAGAATATGAGCGAACTCTAAAAGGACATACAGATTCTGTGCAGGACATTGCATTTGATCAGAGTGGAAAGCTATTGGGTATGTTGTAGCTGATGACTATTATTTTTTTCTTAGCAACTATGAACACTATGTAATTTATTTTTTTTTTACAATTTGGTTTGCTGAAATAAGTTTTGAGTCATCTGAAAAATGGTCTAATAAATATAAAAGATTATTTTTAAATTTATGCACCATCGGTAGTATGCGTTTTAAGGAGCAAATTGGTGCATGCATTTTAAACAGTTTTTCTAAAAGATACATTTTAGTCTTGTGCATTGCTATGAAAATTAAATACGTAAACATCAGCCTGAGCCTGTAAAATAAATTCTCAAGGTCACTTGTAAATAGAAAACCTTTTATTCAATATGCCTTCCTTGTCCGCTATTCTTCAAAGAGATACTCTGTGGCACATTTTAGTGTCATTTTAAGTCCTCTTTTGGATCACAGCTATGTAGTTCTAAAATTATCATTGAATCTTGAATGATATTGATCATTATCACACTAGAAAATAAAATATTTTGTCAGGGTCAGGTAAAAGAAATAATCTTGAATTAAATGTAATCTTGAATGAGGTGTGAGAGAGCTTAATTTTTCTGTCATTTTATAAGAGAAACTTTTTTGAATGAGAAAGGCATTCTTTTTCTTTTCAGTTTCTTGCAGTGCTGATATGTCAATCAAGTTGTGGGACTTCCAAACATACGAATGCTTGAAAACTATGCATGGTCACGATCACAATGTCTCCAGTGTCACATTCATGCCTGGAGGAGACTTTGTGCTCTCCTCCTCAAGGGATAAAACAATTAAAATGTGGGAAGTGGCTACTGGGTAAGAGCTATATTTCCATTCTAGTGGTGGTGTATTATTACTTTTGAACTTGGCAAAGCAATAGATTTGAATAAATCTACGTCCAACAATGATTGAAGTTGTGGAATGTTGTGATGCGTACGTAAGGTTTAATCTCAGTTGTCGCTTCCCTGCGAGAAAGAAGTTTTCCCTGGGAGAACCACACTCTCAGATATAAAAATCAAAAACTTAAGTTCTATTCAAGATCTTGAAACCAACTATAAATGAATATTTCAACATCTCAATTTCACTTGCAATAAGTACTTCCTCTAGCGAGAAAAAGTTTTAGGCTACATATAAATAGAGCTCCATGATTAAATTTTACTTAGAAATTGTTCCTCTTAAATAATTTTTTACATTGTTTTCATTACTTGAAAATATATCATATCTGACTTATAAACATTCTAATGTTACAAAGAGCAAATGAGGATAAAATGGAGTTTTATATTGTATTGAAAAAGGGTAATGGCAGTTTGTATAAAGTTTTTTAGCTGAGAAATCCAACCCCATTATTCAATTTCCACTTTTCATTATTGATATAAAATCTTTACTATGGTATAGAGAAATAAATTCTTCTTCAGATATAATCAGAAATGAGGTTAAAGTTGACCAATGTAAACTAAGAATCTTGGTTTTATCCCTTCAAACTGAAACTCTGTGTGAAGGTGATGTGGCATGAAGTTGCATGAAGTCATCCACCAAATTATTGGAGTTAAAGTACATTAGTATTTGATATTTTGTAATAAATGACTTTTTTCTGTTCAGGTATTGTACGAAGACATTCACAGGACATAGGGAATGGGTGCGAATGGTCAGAGTGAATATGGATGGATCTTTGATTGCTTCTTGTTCTAATGATCAAACCATACGAATCTGGATCACATCATCAAAGGAATGCAAGGTCAGTAAGGTGTTTTTAATTTTTGAACACATTTTTTAAGTTTGAGAATCATTTTTACAGTTAAGTTAAATTAACTGGGTATAGAAAAGAATATGTTGAATTTAATTTGTAAAAGGACTATTACAGTGGAGTTAACCTGCTACGAGTTTTTTGGAGAGTTTTATCATTTTAAGTAATGCTCATGATGACTCTCTCATCATGACTCTTTTAGATGAATCCATGAATTTAATCTATGATGATCTTTTCTTTAGCTCACTGAAGCTGAAGGTTTAATAGAATTTTACTGAATAGCAGAACTCTGATAGCTTCAAATTATTTAACGTGTTATAACTTTTGTCTGCCATCCATTTCAGGCTGAATTAAGGGACCATGATCATGTGGTAGAGTGTATTGCATGGGCACCAGACAGTGCTAATGGTGCCATCAATGAGGCAGCTGGAGCCGACAACAAGAAGGGGGCTCACTCAGGACCATTCCTTGCTTCAGGATCCAGAGATAAAACCATCAAGGTTCATTTTTACTCTTTTATGCGAAGCTATATTTTGCTCATCTATTTCAGAGATTGATAGATATATTAGCAATTACTAATTTTAATCACATAATGAAGAGGCTCTTATGAAGAATGCTCTTATAGAATAACTAACTTTCTATTGACATTGACATGTATCTTCATAAAGGTTTTTTCGTTTTTATTACATAGTTCTGGGATGTGTCCACTGGATTGTGTTTATTCACATTGTTGGGCCACGACAACTGGTTGCGAGGTGTTGCATTCCATCCTGGTGGAAAGTACCTTGTCAGTGCCAGTGATGATAAAACTTTGCGGGTGTGGGATCTTCGCAACAAGCGTTGCATGAAAACCCTTGAGGCACATACACACTTTTGCACTTCAGTTGGTTAGTATACTATCATTTCACTATTGTTTAATCAAAATGATTTTAATGCCTATAAAATTCTTGAGTTTGGTCCATTAAATTTAGCCTTATGCACCTTCAGTTTCATGATTGAAGCCATAATTGGCTTTAGTGTTTCTAGTGATTTTTATACTCAAGGACCACTGTAATTCCCCAAAACTTCTAAAGTATTAATCTGTCTTGGCGATATTTTTGCTAGATGATTGGTAAAATGGCTCATATTTAAGAGAGTAATTTATTTTAATGTTGGTAAAATTGCTATAATTAATGGAAAGATGTGCAGTATTAGATAAGCCAAAGGCTACTGATTTCCCTTAAATTGTACAATTTAAATACAATTCCTCTATTTAAATGTGGTGTAAAGGAAATTCTGTAAATTACAGGCTACTCTTACTAATTCCATTGGCATGGAAAATAGTGAAGTATATTTTTGTCGATTCTTGCTGTTTAATTATGTTATCTCTTGCTGACTATTATATTTTCACAGAGAAAGTAATTTGATTAGAATTAAACTCATTAAATTACCATTCAGTTATCCCTATCAACAAGTTAGCATATGTGCATTTTTTACATCATAAACTTGATTGTGCATGCAGTAAGAGACTCCGTTTGAGTGAATCATTGGTAAGAGTGAACAAATGTCTGTGAAGCCTATTGCATTACACCGGTTTGATCCTATCTTTCATATATATATGTAGTACATAGGAACTTTCCAATAAGAGTTATAGTTTAAATTCAAGAATTAGAAATTTATTGTAAAACTTGATATGATATGCTAAGAATTGTTGTGACTAGTCAGCATTACCAAAGTGCTTCATAAATCTGGATACGAATCATCAGGAGAAAGATGGATGGGCATGAACTAAATTTGCTCCATAAATTCAGAACTTTCTTGGAAGATTATGTTGGTATTCTATTATTTCTTTCCAATTAAAGGAACTTCCAAATGTTATCTTAAATGTTTCAATTCTCATTGACCAACAAAAACTACTTTATTCTCTTGGGCATATATGGGAGTTAGCTGAATAAAATTATGCTTATAGGTTAATTTGGTAACTCCCAGCTTTTTAATTTTTATCTTGATCCTTTAACTACTGTCAAAGGTACAGATTGCAGCGATTAAGTCTGACTGGATTAGGGGGGGTGGCTTTTATTTATGGGTTCTTAATTGATGTTTATCTTTGGACAGTTATGTTCCTTTCTAAATTACTGAATCCTTTTTTGATCTTTCATTCCTTTTTTAGATTTCCACAAGACCCATCCTTTCGTCATCACTGGCTCTGTGGATCAGTCAGTTAAAGTATGGGAATGTCGTTAAGTGCTGTCTTGCCGATCATTGGCCTGAATCCCTGCTGGTGCCCTCCAGTGTTAGCAACCTTAAAAGGAAAGGGAGGAAGAGGACAAACAGGGCCTCTACTGCTTCTTTGTTTTGAATTAACAGTGGTTCAGTTTAAACTTTAATGCTCCCACTGTTACCAGTGACTGACTCTTATATTCCCTCCTGCATCTGCCCTGTTGCACAGAGCCATACACCTCCTAACCAAGGAAAGAAGAAAATTGCTTATGATTAACTTTTTTTTTGTTTTGAACTTTTGATTTGAAAGGGTAGTGCAGGAGAAAGGGCTCAAATCGTAAGGTGCTGGTTTTCTATGGTGCACCTCAAGTCGATAAAGTATTTATTGATTTTCTATTGGAAAGGAAATCTTGGATAGATTTCAGGAGTAAGTGAGCCATCAGTGGTTAATTGAAGTTAGTAGGTTTTCTTATAAATTCAGTAAATCTTTAGTTTTTGTCATTTGTGAATTGAAATACTTTGCAGGTTGAACACACGGAGTAATGGTGAAGAGCTATATTTTATGTCTAATGATTTTTATTCAAAGAGCCTTACTACAATTGTTCATTTAGGAATTCAGTTATAAATGTTCATCATATGAAAGTTTATGAGCATGTGAAGCTGTGTAGGCAATGCACCTAGTATGGAGGAAATATGATAGCTCACCTTTGCCTTACTTTTTTATTTCCCTTCTTCAATTTCGTCTTTTTTAAATCAGTTTACTCAGTTATTTTTTGTAAGACAGCTACTTCTTGTCTGTACTATCAAATTTGCTTAATAATTTTGTGTTTTATGTTACTAGTCCTGAAAATTTTTGTGTGATCATGAAACATGGAGTTCTTTCTTCGCTCCTACAGACACTTCACCCCTTAAGTGTAAATCATTGTTTCTTTGTGATATTACATAATAGATAAATTATGCCTGGATAAGTTGAAAAATACAGAGTTTTTCAACAAAAAATTCTATTTATTATTTGGTTTTGGTTCTGCTGAAATTCTCTTTTAAACAACCTGCATCATTAATCCATAGGGTCCTCTAATCATTTTGTAATGAGAATATTGCTCTATCTCGATGATAATATGATTCATAGTTTGTGTTGTGATTAATTTATTGTTTTATGTGTAGATATTCTGGAATAGAAAACAAATGGAGAGTGATATATACTATAGTCTGTGCTTCCCTCTGTATTGATGAAATTCATTGCAAATTAACAGGTTAAGTAATAACATTTCCTTGAAATTCATTACCCCAGTGTCACATTCTGTTACTACGAAACTAATTGTTACCACAGTTATGTATTTATACCATTGTTAATATCTCCTAAATCAACACTATTGCATTAATAGCACCAACATTTCTAATGGAGAAGTATTACTGGTAATTTCTTTGCCTTTTGTGCAGTAAATGTTATTTAAAAGTAACAAGGATATGAGTAACATACAACTCAAAAATGTTGCTTTGCCTATTGCTTCTGTAATAAAACATTGTTGCATGCTGTGACTTGATATTTTAGCAAAAATATTACCTAAAACTTTCATTGTAATTGAAAAGGTATAATACATATTCCTAGAGAAGAGGTCACCTCTTGAAAATTAGATTATATTGTGCAATTGGTTTATTTTTTGTATTTTTTGCAATATTACAATTTTAGCCAAAGTTCAAATAATGCCATAAATGCACATTGTGAAGTAATAAAAATATCATAAAGATGTATTTTGCTGCTTGTCTTTCCATTTGTATTTGCTAACATTTCATGTCAAAGGCTTTGTCAACCTGATGTCTTAAAAGATCAACCACTAACAAGCCAGCTGTATTAATATAATCTCACCAATAACTATTATTCTAATTTTCTGTGCTTTAGAACACTTAATGCATAAAGTTGTGTGTTCAGCATTGTATGAAAGATGAAGATTTGATAATACTCTCAATTTGGGGAAAATATTTGAGAGGTATGGTAAGGTGTGGAATAGTGAGCTTGAGGCTATGGAAGAATTTGATGCCACCATTTTTTTCTGTAAGATTTTGCAACATTTCCAGAAAAGGCCATCTTTCAGTGAATAACTCTCTTTGTCCATAAATTTATACTCATTTTTGCAGTTTTAAGTTTATGATGAGATTTCAGAGGGTTTGGCATGTTTAAAATCCTTGCCTCTATACTGATAGAAGGCAATGAGATTTTAACTAGTTTCTGGTTGAAAATGCATGTTTCTCGGGCTACGATGGTGAGGTGCATGTACTCTTGGGTGAGAATAAGAGCCGTGTTCACTTTCACCATTGTCGAGGGAACTGTTGTTTTCCTTGGGAAATCTTCGGTGAAGCTTGAAAAGCTTCTGTGCCACTGTAAGGTTTATATTATTTGGCTTTTAACATATTCTACATATCTCACGCTTGTATGCACACATTTCAGAGTAGTGGACAATAATTTTGACTTTGTTCCAACATGTACCTGCGATTTCCTTTTTATTTTTATCTTGATATGTGTAGCCATAGACACTTTCATTCATACATAGTCAAGGTGTGAATAATTGAGAAAGCATGAAGTGAAGATGTGATTGCATTATGATTGTATTAAAGTTTGTGGTTTAAGAGGTTATGTACATACATTCATTTAAATAGGTGGGTCAGGTTTCCCCAAAGAATTAATTAATGTTATGAAATTTGTTGTGTAATGACTTTATTATATTGACAAATATCCTTTTGCTTGCCCTACTCAAATAACCAAATTACCATTCCAGAGTTGTAACTATAAACTTGTAAGTTAAAGGTGTGAGCCAATGAGCATAAGTTAGGGTTTATACTCAGTAATTTGTAGTGAATTAAACATGCTGTTATAGATGTAGAACACATCCTGTAGCTCGTAAATATCACTGTTTGCATTGTGAAGGCAAGAATTTCCAATAAAATTATTTAAGAGAAGTTACAGTAGTGTAATTTGAATACCAAAGTGAAATGAGTATCATGTTATTTGAGACATCTGTGGCAAATGAAGATATATACCTTCCTCATTTTGAAATTGTTGGGAAAAGTATAGGTGGTTATTTCAAAAATTGGATTTTGATAGGATTATTTGGATTGTAGTACCTCTAATCAAATTTGACTGATTAAGCTGTATTAGCTATCATCATTGTCCACTCTTTGCTTTAAAAATTCAATTCCAGCAGTATATGAAGAGAGAATTGATGCAAGAATTAATAATATAGACATTGTGCTTTTATCCCAAAGTATTCAATGATACCTTGTCATTGATCATTATCACTGAAATTATTTTCTTGGAAATGATTTCCCGTTGGTTCTTGATTCCTAAAATACTCTTGCATTGCTAAAGAGCACCTCCTTTTCACAAGTTAGAATGGATGGACAGCACCCAATCTTTATTGATCGTCTTAATTTGTTTGTAAATATGTACATACTGGAACAATCAGTGAAACATTTACAGTTGATTCCAAAATACACCGAATCAATGGCTACTTATCATTTATTTTAGTTCAGTCTTCTTTTGGAAATAGAAACACAAGAAAAGTATCGAAAGCATACTTTTTATGGCTGAGGACATTTTTGGCACTTGTAAACTTAGTTGGAACGTTTCTTATTCTTTGCTAAGTATTCTTTTTTAAGTTCTTCTGGGTGGAGAGGAAAAAATATTAATGGAGAATTTTGTGAATGTTTTCCATAGGAAATGGTATGTAGCTCAAATATGCATAAAGACTGTAGAGTATTCAGTCCGAAGGCGGGTTGGTACCTCACCTCCTCTGCACGCTCTTAGTAGCTTAAGCTACTAAGAGCGTGCAGAGAGGAATGAGGTTCACTAGGCAGAATGCATAGAGACTATCAAGTAAGAATAAAAAGCCCATTGGGACCTTAAAATGGTCCTTTTATGGTAGTGAAGGGGATAAAATACTCTAAATATGCTAAGAGAAGCGTAACATTTATAAGTGAAGTTTTTTTAATTTTCCTTTGTCATGGATGGATATAATATCCATAAGTACAGCACAACTACACTAAAATAACTCATCTCATCCAGGAAAGAATATCAAAACAAATGCCAAGATACAACATGTTTCCTACCAAAGGAGTTACCGTATTTGACAGCATATAAGACGCACCCTCATCAAGTTGGCCACTCACAAGGAAAAAAGTTTTAATAGTCCGTGCGAAAGCGCAGTACCACAATAACTTAAATTGTTGTTTCTTTTAGTTGTCACGTTTCCTAAAAGCCAAATATTAACACAATCATTGAATGCAATTATGAAAGAGGTAGTATAGACCATCTGGGCTAAAAATAGCATTCAGTATTGAAAGTTAACCTGTGGAGGTTGAACCTTCACATATAAGACGCAGGGAAATTTTTCGAGACATAATTTAGGAAAAAAGGTGCATCTTATATGCCGTCAAATACGGTATGTTGTCATAGCTACGAAGAAGATGGGAAAAGGTGAATGTAGGTAACATCTCTTTCCATCTCTGCCAAAATACAAAATATACCATTTATCAAGAGTATCATGAAACGTGAACTCATATCATTCTATTTATTCAAGATTGTCTTGAAAGCACAAATTTGTACTAATCTTTGTTAATCCTATCAAACGAAAATATAATCGTAGCTAATTACAGCATTCTTTAGATTAGAATGTCTCCATTATATTTTTACCACCTTAGTCTCTTAAGGGTTAATGTTCATAGGACCCTATTTAAAAAATATGGAAAGAACCACAATTTATAGTTTACCCCCTTATGCGTATATTGGCGCTTGAAAAGGCAAGAATCATTGATAACAGAAGAGATTGAGCTCAAAAGGATCTGGTTGTGAGAAACATTTTTAGTGCACTTTTCATGTGGGATATTTAAAGTCTGAAAGAATTGGAAGTGCTGCACAACTGTCCAATGACTGTTTCCTTATTAGCAGTAGGAGAAGTTTGCCTGGGCAAGTTGAGATAATACCAGAGGGAATATATTTCAAGAAGGATTACGGAGTAAATCTAGTAAAAAATTTGAAAACGAGACAACTAATAAGAGGGCTGAATGATATTATGAACAATGTGAGATAGATGGATGTAAAAAAAGAGAATGGAGTATCTTGAATAATAGGTTGCAATCGTAAAAGAATCCTAGAAAATGCAAAGACTGTAATGAAGAAGAAGAGGAGTAAAGTAGTAGCTATGTATACTCTGTGTATCTTAGGCTCAATAAAAATTATTATTATTTGTTTTTTAGACTACAATATCTTTTTTATTCAATGCCAAGCAATGAAGAAAATCAACTAATCAAACCAGTTCCATTCCAACTTAATGAATTCAAAAGTCCCACGCTTTAATCGGGAATTTGTGTGGTGGCCACAGTGATTCTTTGACTCATGACATTTGACGTTGGCAGCAACGTTCAGAACAAGTGATAACAAGTCATATGTGCGCTGCTTTTGAGTTGTAATAACGTCTTTTGTGATAAGGGAAACCGTTAATGATCCACTTGTGTTTTCCGGTCCTGCGTAGCTGAGGGGATTAACATAGATATTAATATAAATGGATCTGCTTTCCCTTCAAGTTTATTCCTCGACCTCTGTCATCTATCTCCTGCTGTTTACCTAATTTCGAAAATCCTTCGCAGTTTTGATTAATTTCGTCGAGAATAAAGATTCTTATACGAGATGACATTTCAGTAGATTGGCCGTACTGAACAATTGTGATTCAAAGGAACAAAATACCTGAGTCAGACCTGAAAAATCATTCCGTTGAAGGATCATAAGCATGGTAAAGAAATGTGTCTCCCTTGTATACAAATATGAAGTGATTTTATCATGTCCTGGAACTTATTCATTTAACATTAAATGTTTCTTATTTTTAAGTTACATTGGTCTGCTTGCGATGTATGAAACTCGTAGTTTGTTATAATAATAATTTTATTAATCACTTAGGACCATAGATGTGTGACACGTACGATCCAAATGTATGCACGATGAACAGCAATCGGCAGAGACGCTAGGGTCTGGATACAGAGCTATTTCTCATAAAATTAATAACATCATGGCTTTGAAGGTCGAGAAATGGTTATCTACTTTACACGGAATTTTGAAGGAGCCATACAGCTCCAATGTGATTACCTTGGCGAAGGAGACGATATCCAACATTTGGTGTCATTTTGAGGACTTTGAAGATTTCGAAGCAGGTGATTATTGATTGTGTGATTTTAGGTGCCAATAATTTGACAGCACCAACATAGCTTTCAAGTTTTAAAGGTGAGCTCTAGGGGTGTCAGTCACCATAAAACGGTAATTTTTCAACGCTTATATCTCAGTAAGAAGAAGTCACATATGGTAGTAACACATTAGGAGTGCGCAATCCTTACCCTAATCAAGCTAATAGTTTGAATATTCCTCAAACCAAACAGTTTCCCACAAAAGATTTTAAGGCTGACACCCCTAAAGCTCACCTTTACCTAATGCCTTACTTAATAATAAAAGATTACATTCATACCTTTCGGTAGGTTCATGTGCCTTCAAAAATCACTTTTTAACGTCATCTATTTCACTTCATTTTAGCTAATCCCACCCTTTAAATCCCCCAATATCTTTTGTCTTTGTCATCCCCTCTGTTTTTTCCCTTCAATTTTTCCCTCAATTACACTCTTCAGCAACCCATCTCCTCTCATTATTTGACCCAACCATTTCATCTGTCAATTCTTAATCACTTCAAAAATTTGCAAACCCCCTATGGAATAACAAAAAATAGCTTGTTTACTTAGCTTTCTTTCCCTAAGTAAACCATATTACTTTAGTTTTATTTATGTCAATTTTCATTCCAAACTCCTTTACTTTATCTTTAAGTACAAATTTACAAAAATTTGCAAACCCTGTATGGAATCACAATAAATAGCTTTACCGAATTCATACCTAACAGATCACTACTTCCCCACCAACCTTCACTCCCTTATCTATTTCTTCCCAGGCTTCTTTCAACATTTCTTCTGCATTTATATTAAAAAGTGTTGGTGACATAGGACACCCTTGTCTTACCCCCTTCCCAATCCAGCCCAATCCGATTCCGCATCAGCTATCCTTACGTAAGCTGTTTGATTTACATGCAAATTCTGAACCAATCTCCTTTCTTTGCAGTCCAACCCAAATTTCTTTAATAACCTCATCATTTTTGGCCACAGGACTCAATCAAAAGCCTTTTCAAAATCTAAAAAAACATACACATACATATTAAACTCTAGGCTTCGTCCTGCAAATGCCCTCATCACCCCAGTTGCTGTTACCACTTATAATTTTATTCTCTGTCAATTGTTTTATTTTTCTATAGATTAGGTCTGCCCTCCCACTTTCAACCAAATTTTCTATTTCATTACACTGACCCTTCCACCACTGTTCCCTTGCCTTATTTTTTTCCCTTCTTAGCTCATTTTTTAGTTCTCTAAATGTCCTACGTCCATGATCAGTGTTGACTCTCTTCCATTTCCTTCTTTATTCCATTTTATTTAACATTTCTACAACTACCCATGGTTTCCAAATTTTGTTTTGTTTAACTCTCCCTTCCCCTTTAACTATCCTTCACACAATTCTTAAACTCTTCCCATTCCTCGTTAGTTGTTAGTTCCCTTACCTTATGATCAAGAACCTTACCAACAGACTCTTGAAATTCTTTAGCCTTCCCACCCCTTAGACCTTCTAAATTCCATTTTGGTGTCCGATTTGGGCGATGGATCTTTTAAAACTTAAGCTCAGTTTTCAACGTTACCAGGTTATGATCCGAATCTACATCAGCACCAGGATAACTTTGCCAGTTTTCAATACAATTTCTAAACATCTTTCTTATCAAAATGTAATCAATTTGGTACGTATTTGTGTCCCTGGGCACTTACAACAAGTCTACATCATCTTCAATGTAATCACTGGTGAGCAACTACACCTATATACCTTACCAGCCACGGTGGTGGAGTGGTTAGCATGTCACCATGCTAGTGCTCCAACGCCAAAGCCCCTGGTTTGAATCCTGGCTAACCAGATTTTTCCAGTTAGGGAATGGTCATCTGTGTTTGTACAATATATAAAAACATATTATTGGGGCCACCTGTTTCCGTTAAAGAAATTGGTAAATTTCTTGATTCTTCACCAAGAAAGGTAAATTAATAGTTACCAAGAAATTTATTAAATAAAAATAAATAAATATCAGTTATCTTTTCCCCAAAATCAGTTAGTGGACCAAGTGAAATTCATGGCAACGCACTTCTTTACATTCAGCTCGAGCTACCAATCATTACACCAACCCGAAATAATATTCAGATCATTCTGCAAACAACCAGTGTCATCTTGATTTAAGATCTTTCTATACACAACAATATCATCAGCGAATAACCTAACCTTGCATTTGACATTTTCCACAACATCGTTAATATATATCAGGAACAAAATTGGTCCTAATACACTTCCCTGTGGAACACCGGATGTGAAGCAAACCTCATCAGATAAAATTCCGTCCAACGGAACTCACAGTGATCTGTATCCAAGAAATTACTTTATCCATTCAACAAAATTTTTCCGATTGTCTTACAAAAAAATTGATGCTAAAGATATTGGACGGTAATCTTCTGGTTTTGAGAAACGTCATTTCTTAGGAATTGGAGTGATATGTGCTCTTCTCCATGACATTGGTACAACTTCTTAGCCCAAGGTTTTCCTATAGGATACAAAAAGAAGGGGAGCAAGCTCATTCGCCAGTGTTTGAATGACAAGCGATGGCATATCTTCTGGTCGTGGGGCTTTTTTCTTGTCTTCTTTCAACAACTTTCCTATTCTATCCACCGACAATTCGATTGGTTCCATCTCTGAATCAACATGCATAAAAATTCGTTCGTGCATCCATCGTCTAAAGTAAAGCTTTCCTGGTAGTGTCAATTAATTAGATTCGCTTTTCCTACCTATTCAGTAATCTTGAAACCTACATAATTAACAAGGCTGAGTACGGAAGACTGACCTCCTCGAGATTCTTGGACACATGACCAAAATTCCTTCTGGTCGCCTCCTAAAGATTCTAAAAGGGTTGTAGATCTATATTCCTGAAATTCATGCAGCCATTTATCCTTAACCAATCTTTGCACCTCTGCATCTTTTTGCGGCTCAAGATCAAAGTCTACTATGATTTTCTCTAGCTTCTTCATCCGCACGTGTAAAATCCTTTGGAAGCTCTCAGCTTAGGTTTCATCCACTTCGGATCCTTATGCTCACTAACGGTTTTAATTGGGACAAACCCAGCTAAACCTTCTATTAATATTCAGAGAAATTCCATCCAGCTATCCTCAATAGTATTACCTCTCTAAAAACTACAGAAGTCTTCCCTCTTTGCATTGATATGAACCCTGAATTCCAAAAATCTCGCTTTGCGAGAAACATATAAACCTGCCACAGTGGCTTGAGGGATTTTACTATTTCCTCTTTCATAACTGCAGTTATGACATCATGGTCTGAAATTCCGGCAATTAATATTAAGATCATCAATCAAGTGAGAATGCAAAGTGGCTAATAAATCAAGTACACTATCTTGATCTTCGCTAATTGTCCTCGTAACCTTATTATTAAGTTGATCTAAGGAATGAAGCGAAAACATATGTATCAATGTCTGCGATACAGTCTTCTCTCTACCGGAGTACGATCTCTATAAATCGTCCCAATCAATGTGGTGAAGGTTAAAATCTCCTCCTACAACTATGCTGGGATCCTTCACTTTCTACCAAATATTCTTTAATGAATCAACTAGTTCCTCTTTACATCCAATGTCGCCTCGCCAATGTCAGAGGCCGATAAAACGAACAAAAGAATACCTTCCATCCATTCCCTCCAAGAACCGAGCACCATACCATTTTGCATGTACCGTTCTCTAAGAAGTCTATGCTCTGACTCTTTAAAGATTACAGCAATATACACCCCACCACCTATTCTACAGATTCAATCTTTATGATAAATAATATAATCTGGAGGAAATATCTTCGTTTAACCAACTCTCGGTTCCTATCACGATATCTGCACTAGTGCTTCTCTTAAGATTAAGGAATTCTGTCTGCTTTTTACATATACTTCTGCAATTCACTACTAAGATTTTTAAATCTCTCACATTGCTCTTTAACTCTTCTAAGTACTTGCATCCCAAGTTGTCACGTCAGTGCTCGCGTTGGGTGGAATCAACCCGACATCTTCCAAAGGGCAAAGTTGTCTCAAAATGTAGTGAATAAATTTGTAATTCATTAGTGATGATGTCATATTAATGGTTAACCTGGTTTCAAAATAAAATCAAATAAATATTTAAAAATTGCAAAAAAATCGATATCCCTGATGCCGAGTATATAGCTGATGAATTTGGAATATTGCGTATAAAAAGTAAACTGTTTAAAATAAAATAAAATTTAATGCATTAATAATAATTGTTAATTATATGAAATTTATATAACATCTCGAAAAATTAAAGTGGAACCAAGGTCAAAAATGCAATATTACGTAAAGGTCACCTGGCACTACGGCTAAGGAAAATTTGTTTAAATAATTAAACTTCCATTTCCGACCTGGCGAAAATGCATGGCTGGTTCAGAACATTCTTAAACTCAGCTACTATGAGAAAGAAGAAGTAAAAAAGCACTAATAAAAAGATATGGAATTTTAAAATTCACATGGGTCGATTCGACCCAGATGCGAGTACTCGAGGGTTAAGGTGGGGCTTCTTCTCTTATTAAACGTTGAATTACCAGAGAAAAGTTCCTGTTTCCTTACACTATTATTAGTTTGTTTCTTTGTTCTAAGCTCGCAACTATCCCCTTGTCCATTACTGTGGGTGTTAATCTCATAATTTAAATCCAAAACCTCATTTTTCATAAGTGTTGCATCCTAACCTAAAAAAATACATCCCTTAATTATCCAACCTGCTACCTTCTCCGCATTTATTTCTTAACCTCTGTCTTCCACATTAAAGCTTCTTATACCCTTTCTTATTGCCTTCTTTGGCCGATTGTTTGTGACCATCTTTACTGTGGCATACCTAGGTCTGATTCCAAAAGAAAATCAGGAAATTAAAAAAAATCAAATTTTTATTGTGGTCTACCTAGGTCTGTTAGCAATCTTCACGGTTTATAATTTGATGATATGAATCTATAATATTTTTGACAATTTATGATTTTGCTCATCTCTTTGATTACGTATGATGTATCTATTACCTGAAGATGATTTATAAGATTGTAAAGAAGTTAGTTCATTAAACTAACTAGAATCTCCAAACTTATATAAAGATTTTCTTTTTACCCATGTTTATTCAGTTGAATGATAGGCTACTCAACCAAAGATGCATGAGTAAAATTTTTAGATATTAAGGAATTTTTACGCTTGATAATGCATTTCAAAGTTATTTTTGAAGTGCAAATATAAACCCTGTTGGTACTATCTTCATATTCACAGGCTTAGTTTACAGTCATCTCTTTGATCAAGAAGATAGTATCCTCTGCTTCATTCAGAATGCTTCAACTCAGAAGGTCTTTGCAGATCATTTGGTCATTCCTGCATTAATTCTACTAAAAAATGTAGTTGGGTCAAATAAATGCCAAATTTGGAAGTACGTGAAGAAAATTCAGGTAATTATTGATTGTTTTTACATTGATGAATTTTTGGTATTATAAATTATGTTAAGTCCCAGAATCAGCCTTGCATGTATAAAAAGGAAATCCATTCATCACAATGAATTTTTATCTCTCAGTGGATGTATGGAGTCAAAATTTCACTTTCCTTAATAAAATTAATATCAATATGCCTTGAAAGTTCTAATTATAAAATTGGCTTGATTGTTTTTTCAAATACCCTATTAAAATAACTAATATCTTTAGGTGTTTTGTTGGAATATCTGGAGAAATTCTGAGGTTTTATCTCGGAAAGAGATAGCACTGGAAATTCTATTTTTGATCATCACTCTGTATCCAGGATTTGTTGACCTTTCTCTGATAAAAACCATGACAGAGGAAGTACTCAAGACCCTATCAAAAAGGACAGAAGCAAAGCCTCAAGGTAAATTCTTTTCTTTTTTAATAATATTAGTATTTATTGTAGCTCATTGTAATGCGTAATGTTGTTGTAAAGTTTGCTAAACTTTTTTAAATTTTCAGTTAATGTTAATTTGCATGATACATTTTTCAAAGTGGCACAATTAGCTAAGCAAAGTCTATTTTATAATTTTTTATAGTGTTACGTAGCAAAAACTTATAGTTCTTAAAGATAGTGGTACTCTCATGTAAGAGAGTGCTTAGAGCAACTTTGCCCTTATCTTGAACTTTTCTAACTTTTGTTTTATATAAACAAAATTTCCACAATTGTTATTCTGTGTCAGTGTCATAAAAAATCGAATTTTAAAATTCAGAATTTTATGCCTTTAACTTCTGATCTTTATCATCCTAGAAGATTATAAGCAAACATTATGCTGTATAATTCACTCCAATACTGTGATATAGCAATATAAACTTTATTAAGCTCTTAAATTTGAGGATACCTTCAATGTGAACAAGTCAAGGTTGATCAGTTGAAGTGAAATGAGTAAAAAGATCCATTAGCCTTCTCATTTATTTCTAACATACAAAAGCTAGTACAGCCGGTAACTTTCATTTTAATTTATCTTTTGGTATTTTAATTGTTAATGCCTTTTCTTTCTTTTTGCTCACTAACCTGTGAATGGTTTATCCTGTAGTTATTCTTGTCAACTGTTCAAGATTTTGTTAAAATATTTTTTTGCCAAAAAATCAATTGTCTGTAGAGTTTTTCAAAATAAAAATGATGCAGTACATTTTCTGTTTAGTTTTACAGAAGCTGTATCATATGTTAGGTGTATGTGCAAAGAATTTTCCTGAGACCATGTCAAGTATTCATGAGAAGATATTTGTGGCACTGATGGAAGGACTAGAGACACAGGTAGATGAATGATTTAATAATTAATTAATATTTAATAAATAATTTTCTTGAGGAATTATTAATTTCCCAGTCAGTAAAGAACTATCAGGTCTTCTTTGAAGATTATACTTTGTTCAATGTTAGGTCAGGACAAATATTCTACATAAGAAGTATACTTTAAGTTCTTTTTTACCATATGCAGGCTTCATTTCGTTGGCCAAATTAAATTGGAAATAATGGCCCAACAAACTCGAGACAAGTTCCAAGAGAAAGAAAATTAAATAAACATTTTGTAAAATATCGTCGTGGTAAACAAAGAGTCCCCCTGGCATCCAAGGTGATTGTTGAATCCGAGCTTCTGTGTTTTCTCATTAGAATGCACAGGGATTTTAAGTCCATACTAAAATTAATGGTTGGGACTAATATCAGAATTTATAGAAAGATGGCAATATACGGAGATGTCAACCCAGCAAACAAATCCATGTGGCAGTTTGGTTGCAGTTATGTTGTAATACCACGTGGTCACCACGTGGCCAGATGGAATTGCAGGAATGTTGTCACCATGTTGCGCTGCAACTTTATTACCACACAATCACCACCTTTACGCCACATTTCTATAATATTGTACCCTAAAATTTATGAAATATTCCTCAGGGTGGCTACAGGACCTTGAAACCTTGAAAAAACCTTGAATTTTTGCTGACCTGGAAATACCTTGAAAACGCCTTGATTTTTTTTGCAAAACCTTGAAAAATCCTGATCCAACTCGTTATCCTGGTTCAATCTGAAATAAACCACTCATTCAAATTCTGGCACAAGCGCTGCCTACGTGAAAACTCAAAAACCTCCTACATAAACAACCTTCACCATTCGTGCCGCTGATTCGCATGAACATTAATTTCCAGGTAAAGTTTGAAAGTTGTACCTTGTTTTTGTTGGAATAAATTCCAAACTTCAATTGAAAAATTGAATATAAACCAAAAACTGTATTTTGACCTAGAAAAATCCTCGACCTGACCTGGGAAAACCTTGAAATGACCTTGATTTTTTAACATCCTGTTCTGCGGCCACCCTGATTCCTGCTATTTTCAGACCCCTTATAATGAAAAATGACTTTCTGATCACTCCTTTACATACAAAAATAAACTTTTATACATTGGCATGAAATACTTTCTTTCAGAAAAAGTAATATTGGGATGCTGCCCAGGATTCATACCTTCATCTGGGTCCATGCTATTTATGCAGTATAGTTTGCCTATGTTAACATATGCAAACTATAATGCATAAATAGCATGGACCCAGAAGATACACTCTTCTATATTAATAATCTAAGAAATGTCAACAAATATGTATGAGTTCAATGTCAGTTGGGTGAAAAATTCTCTTCTTAGATATACATTGTGGAAATTTTGAAGATAAAAAAAAATTCCCTTCCCTATAACTTGGAAGCATAAAACCTGGCATGTGAACAGTGGTCATAAATACATTTCATAACCACAGTTAACTGTTTACCTTATGATCATTGGTTTGATGCCAGGGCACCATTTGCATTCTACCTTTTAATTAAAGGGGAATACGGAATTTTGTTTGAGAACCTTCCCAATATATTAACCTGAAATTTCAGTAATGGTCAGTGACTTTTGCTAAGTCCATTACTTTACATAGTCTTAAGAGGCAAGTATATCATCAATATGCGTCAAACTCTTAGGAGTGATAATCTTCTCATGTGTTGATAGAAGAAGACAAGGTTGTGATTAATTTTGTTATAGTTCACTTAAGTGATTTTAAGAAATGAAAAATGATCTGTTTCAGATGAATACAGAGGGCAGAGACATTGTAATCAGTGGCTGTTTTGAAGGAATCTCTGATTATCTGGATTCTTTTCCACTTAGTCCACCTAAGGAGGAAAACAATGAAGACAATCTTTCAGTTATTACAAAAGAATTTGGAGAGTATCAAAGATGGTGGGATTTGGTAGCTGGAGTATTGAATCAATTGCTATTTAAATCTCGCAAGAATAGTGAAGCTGTACAAGGTTAGTGAAATTTGAGTGTTCCTTTATAAGTAATATTAGTAAAGGTTCACTAGTGTATATGTTTGTTTACCAATTGTCGAAGGCTGATATTTAGTAAGCAATATTCTGAATTGCTAGAAGCATTATATATAAATGGTCAATAAATTTTAAGTTATGTACCTATTGTACCATTCTACAAATAGAATTATTCTCTGCATCCATTCACTTAGTCTTCTTCACCTATAGTTTATATATTCATCTTCATGTCTGAAAAAGTGGAGAAGGAAAAACTATGACTTTTAGAGCAGAGAGAAGGAAACCACCCGAAGGTAACTTTAAACAAATTATCCATTACCTCGGAGATGCTCTCTCCCAAGATTTAATTAGCAGTTTAGGGGCCGTACACAAATTACGTAATGCAATTTGGGAGGGAGGGGGGGGGTCCAGCCAGGCATTACAGGTCTGGTACATGGTTGAGGGGGGCTCAAGGTTTGCGTTACGTCACAGTTTTAGAACAGCCAAAAATTGCGAAATTTCTGCATGTTTAGTTTGAATTTAAACCTTGATGTGGGTGACAATACCTGGTTGTATTCAGGAGATGTACATACATGCAACCTCTTCTAATATATACACATATGTTTGAGTATATAAGTAAAGATCTCAATGAATTTTCATTCAGTTTAATTTCCTGGCTGGCAAGAATATCAGAACTGATTACATATAATTCCCATTTGTTGTCCAATTTTACAAATATCTTAGGTAGTCTGCTCATCTTGTCTACAAATATTTTGCCATTTTCATAATTTTCGTTCGATTAAATTTTTTATATCTTTATAAATATGATATACTTTGCTTTTAATGATTACAGGACTTACTTTTATTTTGTTGCTGTCACTCCACTATTTTTCATTTTCAGCCAGTTTGAAATTTCTCAGCAAACATAGCTCCTATGTTTCAAAGTATATGATGTCTGACTACAGGATTTGGAATGAATCATTAGTGTATTGGGGAGGCCTTGAAAATTTTTCAGAATATAAATTAGCTGAAGCAGCCTTAGAATCATTATACCATGATATTTCCAAACAAATATCAGTGGATCGTGAAAGCACCTATCAGTGTGCCAGGGTATGTTAAGAAAATTAATTTTATTTCAAATGGATCCAGTGAGTATGAATTTTTTACTGCTAATTATTGATAGATGATTTTTCTTGCAACTGAAGATTGAGTTAACTCATTTTCTATCTTTCATTTCTGTGAACGAAATTAGTGAATAATTTCCATTCAAAATTTTTTCGTAATCTTATTTTATATTTATCTCATATTGATATTGCTACCTAGTTCTCTTAATTGCTTCGATACTTTAATGATAACTAATTTATAATTAGCAAGAATCTATTAATGATTAGCATCTGTTGTACACTTCTAAATGTATCAATTCAAGTCAGTTTTGATATTTCTGTTTCAGAATATTGTATTTTCTAGGCTGCACATTACAGGTTCTATGATGCACAATAGGATAAGAGCAACAATCAAAAGCCTAGGGCATTTCTCAATTATGCTGAAAGCTATGGATGAACAAAGAGAAATTGAAAACATTTTCACTGATTTATTTTGTTGTAGAGAGAGTATATCATTCAGGTAAGTATTTTTCATACTTAGATAATTATTCATAAATAATATATCAAAACTTGCCTTCTATATGGAAGGTTCAGTTTTATAATTTCAAGTGAAAAGTGGTAGCATATCTAAATGACATTTAAATGTAGAAAAGTGTTTCAATGTAGTTTTCGATTGTGTCAATTTATATTTTATAAAAAATAATTAATTATATTCTATGAATATTAGTAAAAAAGTATTGAGTGAAGATGTATTAATGATGTTTTTGGATTTTTATTAATTTTTTGATACGTCTCTAATAGAGGCTCTTGGTTCTTCGAAGGACTCTTTATTTGGCTTCTGTTAGATTTATTTCTCAGTGACACTCAATTTTTATTTTGCTTAAATAATATTTACAATTTTATTCTTTAAAGTTATTTTTATATAGAAAATTTTAACAGATTGCTTTTCATTTCTCACTTTAGGAAAATTAATGAATTTCCCACTCCATTGCTTATGTTGCCTGTGTACATGGAGGCCATCTGTAGAGTTTTTGGTGACTTGGAAAGGATTAGCATTGAGCATGTGGTTGTTTTACAGAAATTATGCATTGACGTGTTTGAAAATATCCCTATATATCATTCAAAATGGAATCTGGATTGTTTGAGACCTCTAATCATGATAACCTATTCATTAAGAAAGAAGCATATTCTTCAGGAAATATTCCTTGAAAATTTATGTAAGTGTTCTTTATCTGACTACTTTTCTTGTACTTCCATTTTAATTCTATGTTGATATGTTCTTGACTGTCTCTCTTACAATGGATTGACTGAAGTGAAATGTCTGAGATGATTGAGAGACAAACCATGGTGTTTACTATTTTAAGTGATATATTTTTATGAAGTTCTGCTTGATTATTCGATTTGGTAGGAAAATTTCCACTGAAGTGAAAGATCTGAGTTTATCTCTCAGCCATGACAGAACTTTTCTCATGTCCAGGCATTCTTAAAATAAGATTTAATATGGTGCCCCCTAATTTATTTACAAAGTGATTTTTCTTGAAAGTAGCCAAAAATAATAGAAAAATAAAATTTTTTGCTCATCAAAATTAATAATTCGTTTATATTATGCATTTAACTGTACGTTATATGTTGCATGCATGTGCTTATATGCAATATATCTATGTATTATTAATAAAGTATGATTTTGCATAAAATAAAAGAAATTAACACCGAACAATAAGATGCATTAGAATTTAAAGTGCAATTTGCCTGAGAACATATTTTGATTTGATGTTCTGTAAGCATCATCACAAATGTACTGCTAATAAAGCGCAAAATACATGTAGAGATTTAAATAACCAGTAACATAAAATAAAATTAATGATGCACAGTGCCTCAATATTATGTTCACAACCTCTCTTAGGATAGAGAACTAAAGTCGGCTGAAACATTTGCTGCCCCATCTAATAAGTTTATATGGTAGTTGCCAACCACCTCACCCTAGCATAACAAAGTTTGCATATTAGTAAGCCATTAACCATGTAATAAATATCTCTTTATGAATTTAATGGAGTTATATATATAATGTTAACTAAGATTTAAGTGAATGAAATAGTGATTTTTAGTTAAAGGAAAATAAGTTTGGCTAGGGTTTTTTACCTGCAATTTACCATATCATACTTACTTTGGCCTCAGGTTTGGAGTAATTTGTTTTCCCTCTTCATCTTTTGGTACCTACTTGAAAAATCACATATTTTGTAAATATATTTATATTTCTTTCTCTTTGTAAATACCACCAGCCACAATAAACAAAATCGTCTTGGCCTTAACTTATTGGTATTTCATTACTCAAAATAAGGAAGTTCAAGCTACAAAATATTTTAATTTATACAGAAATTCCTTGGTTTTATTGCCAACCAACTTAAAAAAACTTACCTACAGCTTTGTTTTTGCAAAATTTACTTTATTTTCCTTGGTATTTCTTAATTTCTTGAGTTCTTTCTTGTACTATAGTTTGCTACTGCCATTTCAAATTTTGACTTGCGAATAGGATCTCCTTTCTCATTTTTATTTATATGATTTCTTTCTTTAGTTATTCTCTGATTCCTTTTCTGACAGCATTTACTCTGTCCTATTAGAAAAACATGAATGATTTTTGGACCCATTGAGAGATCCTTTGGCAAAATCATAATATAAATTAATTTTTTTCCTACTCCTTAGATCAATAATTGCTAAATCTAAATCTACTAATTGAATAATAATATTTTTTAATGTACGATATGCAGAATGATTGATTTAATTTTAAATTAATTTCACAATTTCAATAGAATCCTATGAAAAGTAATCTTTGCAAAGTCAGTTTAAAAAAAATTATTTTGGCTTATATTCAAAGGTTCATCTTGCACATTCTGTAAGAATGTACTTCTCTATTGATTTTAATCCTATTGCAGTGCCACAAGCTTTAATCATTTCATGCTCTCCCATGGTCAGCCGTGATCACCAAAGAAGGCTACAAAAATTAATTAGTATTTTTGTTGATGTGACTATCTGTGAAAACTACTTGTTCTTCTGGAAGGAGTTATTTAAAAATCCTAAATCTTCCGTATTTAGAGGTAATGTACATATTTTTTAATTTATTTTTTGTTTTTATATTATGTTATTTATGGTAAATGTAAATGAGAATATGGGACATAAACAATTAGGAAGAGGGGAGGGATTTGAACCTAGAACCTCGAGGTTGCACTCTCCATTGCGCCATCATGCCAAACTGTCCTCCCTTCCCGTCCAATTACTTTATGGGATGGACTTGAAGAATTCATTTGGTTGGTACTTTGCTTAATTACGATGTAAAATGACTTCTTGAGTCTTCTCATTGATAAGAATCGCAAGTGTTGGATACGTCTTCTCATCAAACTATAACAAGAAGATTTGTAAGGCTGAAGTGATGACTAATTCAGATGAAAGAGACATAGTCCTACACTAAATTTAGGAATAAAGCCATTACAAAAATACTAAAATCTGACTTATTTTTCACTGCTCAACTTGTTCTGTAACAAATTAAATAAGTAAAGTACACAAAAAATTACAAGAAAATAAAATATTTCAATATACAATTTAAAAAGTCAATAAGATTCAATATGACAAGAACATATATTAACTCATGAAATAAAATATGCATATATCTAATATAATAAATTTAAATAAGGCAAAGTATACAGTATTTTCTATTAATACAAGTTTTCAAATATGCTCTTAAAAGTATAAAGAGAAGGATGAAAATAATCAAAATAAACAGTAAATCTCAAGGAAGAACGGATGTGGAAAGACTGGCACTTAAACCCTGACATCTCGATTGCCATTCAGTTGCTCTACCAATTAAGTTATCGAGCCAAAACATGCCATTTGGGAGACTGTGTAGACAAGGATGTTGTGGTTTTGTCCGACTATTCTGCATTGTCCATGGCCAACGTCCTCATAAGAACTGGCCATACAAAGAGGTGAAAAGAAGGATCCTCCTTAAGGATAACAGTAAGGAAAGGTGTTTTAGCATGAAAAGGTCGTGCACCTAGGAAAATTCCCTAAGAAGAAAGAACATTCCTAGGGAGAACAGACATAAAATGAGTCTGACAAGACCCGGTCTAAAATTTAATTTGGAGTCAAGAAAGACTCCTAATCCCTAATTATTGTCAACTCTTGTGAAAGATTGATCTATCAAAGAGAATTGTGCCCTTTGGCAGGACCTTGGTAGACATAAAAATGCACCCAGGATTTAGTTTTAAAGTACAAAGAAATTAATGTGCCAGTGCTACAAATTCAACAAAAATTTAAAATAAGAGAAGTAATGAAAACATTATCATGGATAACTAGTCTACATTAATCCAAACTTTTTCTTACTGAGGTTAAATACAAAAAAAGATAAGTAGGCTATCCTGATATTGATATTTGTATTTTTGTGCAGTGTTTCATCGTTTTGAATTAATCTAGAATGATATTCTTTAGGAATATCTGACGAGGATTATGGTAACACTGTGAAGCACATTCTTGCCAGCTTACTAAAAGCAGCATTGAAAGTTATAGAAAAGTTGGATTTGAGAATAATCGCAGATGTCAAACAAATTCCTGTAAGTGATTTTTCTCCCTGTTATTATACATTTATTTTTAATGGATAATTGACTGTATTCTAAGTTCTTTGAATATGCTTTTCAATTTCAGATTGGAGTACCTTCTGGAAGTGGTGATGAAAACTGTGATACAATCATTATTGAAATGGCAAACACAAAAGACTCACAGATTATTACCAACCTTGTTCTACTTTTAGATGAAATAATATCCGTCTCTGATACTTATATGCCTACAGGAAGATTAAGTTGGTTTATGACTAGAGTCATGTATTTCTCTGAGAAAAATCCTCTTGTTTCTGAATTTTATAAACTATTATCTTCCTGCTTATCCTACTGTAGTTCAGCAAACTATTTTAAGGTTACTTTTCATTGTGAAAAATATATTTTCTATTTGAGCTGATGACGTATAAATGATAATATAATGTTTGCTTTTCCCTTCAAGGTCTCAGAATCTACTTCAGCTGAGGATAATGATCGTAATAATCTTTTGAAAAAAGTGGTAAGGTATTTGAAGATCATACTGCCTGAAGCAAACAGATTTGATGATGGCCTTTTGCTTCAAGTTTCCCAACTAGAATTTTTCTTGTCTGCTCCTACAAGGGTTGTTAAGCATCTCTTAAAATGTGTTTCATCTCCTATTGAGGTAATTTTTCAGAAATTTTACTCCCCAATATTAAAAAATTTCAATGACTTCATTTAATAGGATCTAAAAATAATATTATATCTTGTTTTTGATGATATTAACCTTTTATGAACTTGTTTTCTCATAGACAATTTTTAGGTTTGGTTTTAAATATCCATATTTAGTCTTGATGGTACTCGATGCATTGGAAAGATGGACTTTGGAGTTGGACTGGATGGAGTGGCATCCTATTTTGAATCAGATATTGCCATCCTTGATTCATCTTTTTCATGGACCAGGTAATTTAACTTAAGTTATGGCTGAAATAGTTGACAATTTAATGTTGATTTATATAAGGAAAGGGTGGAGGTGACTTATAAGGGCGTGCACCCAGGAAAATTCCCAAGGAAAACGGACTTGAAAAAAGTCTGACAGGGCCGGGAATCGAACCCGGGATCTTCCTCTATCTGGGAGGCTGCCTTAACCACCTAGGCTACCTGGCTAGAACATTTTGTGAAAAAATTGTGTGCAAAGGTTCAAAGCACACAAAGTCCCCAAAACGGATTGTTAAAATGTTCTGGCCAGGTAGCCTAGGTGGTTAAGGCAGCCTCCCAGATAGAGGAAGATCCCAGGTTCGATTCCTGGCCCTGTCAGACTTCTTTCAAGTACGTTTTTTCCATGGGAATTTTAATAGTGATGTATGATTCCAATCCTTTACTTCTAGTGAGATTTGAAACCTAATTCTGTATTCCTTTTGTGAATACATTATCAGTATTTTTTGAAGAAGAAGATAATGTCTATTAATGTATGTTCATTGTTTGAGATTAGAAAAAAATTGTTTATTAAATTGATAATCTAATCCTAGTGAAAAAAGCTGAAATCATTTATTTACTAATAAATTGGCATAATTATTTGTATTTTCTATTATGGCAGGTTACAAGACCAAATATTTTGGAAGGAAAACTTCCTCAAATGCTGAAGATACATCCAGCAATTCTGAAAATAATATGGAAGCTCTAATTTGCCAAATTCAGGAGAAAATACTTTTATTCCTTGCTAAACTGCCACCATCCTCTGTTCTCAAAGTTGTCTGTGATAAAAAGATGATTCCTTTGGAGATTTCTTCTACATGGAATGCCCTGCAAATTATAAAATTAAAAATTCCTCCTAATATGAAAACTTTCATCGCTTTAGGTATGTTTCAAGAATTCTATTGGTTCAATAAATTTACATTTTTAAGGGGATAGGTCACTCTGACCGCTCCAAAAATGACACATATTGAAAAATTTATTTCAAAGGTACCACAGAAGCAAAATATTTGATACTTTGCACACTACTAAAATAACATGTTAAAGATATGTAAAAATTACATTTATATAAATATTCCCATAAACATGGCGGTTACGGCTCATGAAAGAAAGGTCTGAAAATTTTAAGCAAATAAACGGTGATTTATCCTTTGGATCTGATTAAAAGTTCTCAAAATTGGTAAATTTATAAATAAAAATATATTCCCAGGTGTATTTTTGATATTTGCAAAAGTAGGCAAATGGTGTAACTTTAAACATAAAAATTAATTTTTGCATTTCTTTTCTTGGTAATTTTTACTTAATTATTCAAAAACTAAGCTAAAATTCATTGAATCCCCCTAGTGCACAATAGAAAATCACTTATCGGCCAAAGTCATTCTAAAGTATTGTTTGATTTTACTGAATATAGTTTTGAAAATTACTGTGTCCTGTGTACATATACATACAGATTTTCTGCTTTTATAGATTTTTTGTTTGTTCAGGTGATGAATTTTGGGCACAATAATTTAAATTGAAATGAATAAAATACTCTGAAATAATTAGTAATAGAGTATTATCTTCTGATGATTCTGAATCATTTTTACAGATAAGGTTCTGCCGCACATCATAGAGCTGTCTTTAAATTCAAGTAATGGAAAAGTGAGAAACACTTCTTGTAAAATACTATTCTCTATCTTGATGCTTTATTTTGAAGGTAAGGACAAATATTTTGTTAATAGTTATCTTGGCTTGTCATGTTCTAAAGTTCTATATTTCCTACCTTGTGTTGAATGTTGCATACTAGGACAGTTCACCATATTTATGAATTTTAAACAAATCTCAATAACTTAATGCAAAAAATTTTTTTTTTCTAAATAATTATTCCTTTTCAAAGAAAATATCCTAAGATAAAATTACCTAAAAATGTATTTTATCGGTCAAAATTTGATTCATTTATGTTGTTTACATGTTCATTTACCTGTGTAAATATAATATCCCATGATTTCTGCCTAAAAATTAAATATACCCATCAAATTTTCTTCATTTTTAACCAAAAATCTCGATTTCTGAATGCATAAAATATTTAATTTGTCAATAATTATTACTTTTAAAAGAAAAAATCCTACTATTCTTTTTCAAAAAATATTATATCGATTGAAATAAGCTTCATTTCAAAGTAAATATCTCCATTTATTACGCAAAACTAAATTTTCTTTGTCGAAAATTTTTCCTTTTAAAGAAAAATTCCTACAATACAAAAATTCCTACATTGATTATGTTGACAGAAATTTTTTTCCTTTTTTACACAGAATGTCATGTCTTCAATGTAAAAATTAATTATTTTCCTAGATAATCATTCCTTTCAAAGAAAATATCACACGATTATTTCCTAAAAATTTATTTTTTCCATCAAAATAAGCTTAAATTTTAACCGAAAACCTCAATTTCTTGACCCGAAAATAAATTATTGGTGTTGTTTATTATTCCACTTTCAAGAAAAATCCTGCAATTCTAATGTATAATTTATAATATTGATCGAAATTTTCTTCATTTTATGGGAAAAATACCAATTTATTATTGTTTGTATTAATTTTGACCTCCTTAAAAAATTGATTGATTATACCTTACTTAAAAAAATTATCATATGGATCGAAATTAGCTTCATTTCTAACAAATAATCTCAATTTATTAACACGAAAAATATATACTTTGTTGACAATTATACCTTTATAAATGATAAAAAATCTCAATTTAAAATGCAATCATTAATTATTTCCATCAGTAATTATTATTTTGAAAAGAAAAAATGCTACAATTCTTTCTCAAAGTATATTATTCCGATCAACATTTGCATAATTTAAAATTAAATCTCCCTATATTATGCAAATATTAATTATTTTCATTGATAACACAGGCAGACAAGGTTTTGGTAACATTAACGTTACTTGTTTCGTAGTGTGCTTTTGCAATAAATTTAGCTGTGTTTATGAAAATTGCCAACCACCTACAGGTTTTGAGAATTTTCCGTAAACATTAAATAAACTACTGTCCATGCAAAAAGTCTAGATACTCGAGTTTGAAGTGTTATATCTCAGTAACCTATTCATCGATTGCAATGAAATAAACTGAAAATGAAAGAAAATTTATTTATGTTTTGCGAATACCATTAGCGATTTTTCATAGTATCAAAAAAATTTTTTTTGGCTTTGTATGAAAAAAAAGCACGGTTTTTGGCTCTCAGAAAACGGTAGCTACACTTTGAACGCTAATGTTTCAAAAACTTATCAAGTTATCTACATGAGACTTCATAAGGTGCAAGATCAATTTTTTATAAATGCATATGCTGAAGCAGAACCTCGTTACTATTTATTTTCTATCAAAAAATTGTTGATAAAAAAACCGCTATTTTTGTTATTTAACGACCTACGATAAATTTTAAAAAGCTGTAGGCACCGCATACACGCACTGTTGACGAATTTGACCATTTTTGTAATGAAAAATTACTACCATTGTCCTTGTAGAATTATTTTATCTTTAATTAGTTTTGTGGGGTGCTCAGCCTGCCGATCTCACTGAGGAAGTGGAGGGAAGGTGGAAAAAGCATGCGCGGTTTCCTCTTCCATCCGCTCGCATGTTCAGGATGTTACTCTACAGTGAAAACGATGTTTTGAAGGGAATGGTGGGATGGTCAAGAGCGTTCTCTTTATCAGCCTTCTTCTCTCTTGAAGCAATCCTCTTCACAGATACCTTGCTAATACCTAAACATTCTGCCACTGTCTGATAAACGGGGTACCGTTTGTCATTCTTCTTCTCTCCTTCTCCACGGAAAAAGATAATTGCACACAGTACCATTCGAATCTCGGATTCAGATAAACAGGCTCTACACATCGTGAACACCTTGGAAGTACTTTTCCTATTGGTAGTTTATCATCTTTGTTTTCCTCGGCAAATATTTATCAACAGGGATACCCTGCTGGGATGTATGAATCATAACAAACATTGACTTGGCAGTGCTGTTAAACTTTCTCCTTTCCCTAGCTTGGCGAGAAGCCCTGTGCACAGCTCTCTTGGGTTGAAAATTTGATGAACAAATACAAGTCGATATTGAACAAAGTAATGCATTGTCATGACTTTAGCTTTTATATTTGCCAACAGTGCATGTATGCGGTGCCTATGGCACTTTAAAATTTCTTGTAGATCGTTAAATAACGAAAATAGCAGAGTTTTCTTTATCAACAATGTTTGGATATTAAATAAATAGTAACGAGATTCTGCTTCAGCATATGCATGTATAAAAGATTGATCTTGCACCTTATGAAGTCTCATGTAGATAACTTGAGAATTTTTTGAAACATCAGCATTCAAAGAGTAGCTACCGTTTTCTGAGAGCCAAAAACCGTGCTTTTTTCATACAAAGCCAAATAAAATATTTTTGATACAGTGAAAAATTGCTGATGGTATTCACAAAATGTAGAAATAAATTTTAATTTTTTAGTTTATTGCAATCGATGAATAAGTTACTGAGATTCAACACTTCAAACTTGAGTATCTAGACTTTTTGCATGGACAGTAACTAATTTCTTCATTAATTTTTATCTTTATATTTCTTGGTTGAAGACACTCTAAATATATATCTAAAATGTTCATCTGCTAATTAAATAACTATATTTATGCTTAATTTAAGTTTCTAACATAAATTCGAATAGTAACAAAATGGCAAGTTGTCAAGATCTCAAAAATAGTGTTGATTCTGGTGCCTGCAAGTTCACTAAAACGCTCATTTCTCAAAGAGTTTTAAACTTATAGGACATCATATTCACTCATCTTATAGCTCATAGATAGACGTGCCGCTCGCTTCCAAGACAAATGCTCCAACCTTGAGTCAGTCAAGGGTTCCTTCTTACAGCTGTAAACATTCTGTTACTGAAACATTTTGTAATGGGAGACTCAATACCACTCAAACAAAAGAAGTTAGGCACAAAAGGGATTCAGGAAATATATTTGGTGTTATTTTGGAATTTTTCGGCCATGCTCAAGAGAAAGTTCAATGCTCATTTATACTTCATATAGAAACTATACATAAAATTACGATAATATTCCATTTTCAATATTGATAGTGTCGTCTTATTTTGTATAAAATTTATGAAATGAGAAAAAAATCTCTAACATGTTAATTGCAATGTTGGCAAACACATGTGGAATTATAGTTGAGAAAAAAAGGTTTAAGTTACAATAACAAAATATATTTACATTTTTGGACTTTTTTGAATTTATATCTGTAATCAGCAACCCAAAATTATTAGAGAACTATTACCATCCATGTTATTGAAAAAAAATTTGTGATAGAGGCAAATATGCGTAGAATTTCAAAAAAGAAAATGAAAAATTACAATAAGGAATAAACCTAACATGGTGGGATTTTTCTGAGTTCTTATCAGTAATCAATGACCTAAAATTAGTTAAGAACAGCTAATACTATCCATGTTACCGAGAAAGAGTTTTATTTGTCAGCCTTTATTCCATTTAAAAGAGAAAATCCTACGACTCTCAACCAAAAAAATATTATATCGAAAATCCGCTGGAGGGTTAATTAAAAACTGATTATATCAATAGAAATATGCTTCAGTGCTAAACAAAAATCTCAATTTCTTAATTAGAAAATCCTATTATTCTTTCTGAATCTATTATATATAGACACTTCTCTCGATATACCTAGATATACACTCACTGGGGATCAAAATTCTAACCATGTTCCACAAGTGCCACTGTCTTGAAATTTTTACGACGTATTGGCCATTACGTGCAACCTCTAGAAAAATGCCGACTTTGAACCTCATTGTCATTGGTTCAATTCCAGAAGGCCCCAAAGTTGTGATTTTCTCCATAAGGATACATGGTGGGGATTTTTGAAAATTTTTTTGAGAAACTTCCTGGCTAAGTAGAAAGTTGAAATTTGAGGTATCGCTGGAAACCGTGCTTATCTGACGAAAACCATTAAGACATCATCTAAGATTATCCTTGGTTCGACGCTAGGTCAGGGTAAATATTCTCCAATTTAATTTACATTGCGATTTTTAAGATTTTTTTAAATCACTTCCCGATAAGATGGAAACTTGAAACTTGAATGTAGATAGTGATTGTATATATCTTTTATGTACGTTGTTGAACGTCCCGCTGTTTGTCCTTGGATCGATTCAAGAGAGCCATTTACATTCCTCAATGCATTTCTTATGGAGATAACGGAAACAAATTTTAGGTACTTCTAGGCATGATAATGACTTCAACTTTTAATGAAATAAGATCAAGTTGTAAAAAGTCATTCTGTGCATTCGCAGCTGCCAATATGTCCTGGGTTCAACACCAGGCGTCTCTACAATCAGTAACTGATCCTAGCATCGAACCCAGGATTTTTTTCTGTGAAAGTCATTTATGTTTTCGATAGATCCTGACCATATATATAGGCTCCTTGAGTTTTGTTCCTCTGCCTATCGGAGAAGCATTTTTACAAAATTCCCAAAAATCAAAGCAATGCTTTTAAATGGGAAAAATCGGGACTTTGGGGCCTCTGGAATCAAACCCATGACACAGGTTCAAAATCTCAATTTTTCTGGCAGTTACACGTTATGGCCAATACGCCATAAAAATTTCAAATCAATGACACTTGTGGTTTAGCCTGTGAATTAGTATCCTATATATCTATCTGTCTATATGAATGAATCTGGAGAAGCATTTATATAGGTATCAATCAAAATTTGCTTCATTTAAAGGTAAATATCTCCATGCAAAAAATATATTCATTTGTGATAATTGATGTGTGATATGTGAATGTGAATAATAAAATATTCGTTGAAATCGGCATCATTTAAAGCATTCATTATTTGGCAATTTTTAACTTAACATCGTAATTGTTTAATGTGAAAATTGTTTATTTTCTCTTATAATTATACCAATATAAAGAAAAAATCCTACAATACTTTCTCTTGCTTTATTTCAAAGTAAATATCTCTATTTATTATGCTAAAGTTAATTATTTTACTCGATAATTATTCCTTTTCAAAGAAAAAAATCTGATGTGGCCAGCACATGACTTTCTCCATATATAAGATGTAAATATTTATCTACGACAGTAATTTCGAACTCTATATTCAATATAAACTTGGAAGATGAGTGATTAATGTATATATTATTATCTTTTACGTCACAAAAATTATAAATAATGTTTTTTGGGACATGCTCGATGAAAAAAGATGAATTTGGCCTTTCGCCCATAGAGCCCAGAGCGCCCACAAAGTACATAATCAGCAACTTCCGGTTTATCAGTATTTCATGAATAACTCCTAAACAATCAGTGATAAAAAAATATCTTTCAAACAAAAATTATAGTAAATTTTATTTTCTAAAACATTTATAAATAATAGTATATACCTAAATATCATATTTATGGAGATATTTTGAAAACCGGAAATAAGCTTTGAAGAATGAAGCTCAACTTCCGGGTGACCGATCTACTCCAAACACTAATCAACTCTAACGACTGTAATAAAAGTAACATTTATGAAATTTGGTGTTGATCCGACAATTAGTTTTCATGTTAGAGCGCCCACAAAGTACATAATCATCTTCTTCCGGTTTATCAGTATTTCACGAATAACTCCTAATCAACCGCAGATACAAAAATATATTAAATACAAAAGTTATAGTAAATTACATTATCTAAAACTTTTATAAGTAATACAATATACGTATATATCATATTTATGGAGATATTTTGAAAACCGGAAATGAGCTTTAATCAATAAAGCTCGACTTCCGGTTGACCGATTTACTCCAAAAACTAATGAACTCTGACAGCACACACACCACTACTATACATGAAGTTTGGTATTGATACGATCAATAGTTTTCACGTTAGAGCGCCCACTATCACACACACACATACACACACACACACACACACACACACTCTATACTTCGTATATGGAGAAAGTAAAAAAACAAATTAATGCGTAGCTCTTTGTTACTATATTGAAACTATATCAACACATATTTACTCAGTGAGCATTAGTAAGGTATTCTGTGAACTGTAATAGCATTTTAAACATTATAGATTCATTCCTAAAATATTCAGTAAATCTTTAAAATACCTATGAATTATTTTATGTATAGGTGCTTAAAAATTGTTGAAATAATGTTTAGATAATTATTAAAATTTATTTCAGTAAATTTGGTAGCACTGCTAAAATTGCATACTTCTTATAACTTGACATTAAGAAAATCCTCAGATAATCATAACATGGACAACATTTTTACAAAACGAAAATTTGGTTGAAATATCTTCATTAGTTTCTGTGATCCCGACGGTAATATAGCGCCTGATGTCACATTGACCCCACGAGACTACTTAAGGTTTAATGGTGAAATGTTTCAAAAACGGAAATGAGCTTCCAAAAATAAAGATCGACTTCTGGTAAACCGATATCCTCCAAAACCTAATCAACTCTGATGACACCAACCAAAATAAAATGTACGAAATTTGGTGTTGATACGACTAATAGTTTTCAGGTAAGAGCGCCCACAAAGTAAATAATCAGCAACTTCCGGTTTATCGGTATTTCACGAATAACTCCTAAACAATCAGTGATACAAAAATATGTTTAATACAAAAGGTGTAGTAGAGTAAATTTTCTAAAACTTTTAAAAATAATAGTATATACCTAAATATCATATTTATAGAGGTATTTTGCAAAATCGGAAATAAGCTTCGAAGAGTAAAGCTCAACTTCCGGTTCAATGATATACTCTAAAAAATAATAAACTCTAATCACAACAACCAAAGTAATATACATGAAATTTGGTGTTGAAACGACAAATAGTTTTCATGTGAGAGCGCCCACAAAGTACATACTAAGCAAATTCCGGTTTATCGGTATTTCATGAAGAACTCCTAAACAATCGGTGATATAAAAGTATGTTTCATACAAAAGTTATAGTAAGATAAATTTTCTAAAACATTTATAATTAATAGTATATACCTAAATATCATATTTATGGAGACATTTTGAAAACTGGAAATGAGCTTTGTAGAATGAAGCTCGACTTCCGGTCAACCGATTTACTCCAAAAACTAATCAACTCTAACGACACCAACAAAAACACTATATGTGGAATTTAAAGTTGATACAACGAATGGTTTTCATGTTAGAGCGCCCACAAAAGACATAACAGCTACTTCCCGGGTTATCGGTATTGCACGAATAACTCTTAATCAACCGGTGATACAAAAATATATTAAATACAAAAGTTATAGTAAATTATATTATCTAAAACTTTTATAAGGAATACAATATACCAATATATCATATTTATGGATATATTTTGAAAACCAGAAATGAGCTTTACACAACGTACATAATCAGCAACTTCCGGTTTAACAGTATTTCATGGATAACTCCTAAACAATCAGTGATGCAAAAATATGTTTCATGCAAAAGTTATAGTAAATTAAATTTTCAACAACATTTATAAATAATAGTATATACCTAAATATCATATTTATGGAGATATTTTGAAAACCGGAAATAAGCTTTGAAGAATGAAGCTCAACTTCCGGGTGACCGATCTACTCCAAACACTAATCAACTCTAACGACTGTAATAAAAGTAATATGTATGAAATTTGGTGTTAATCCGATAAATAGTTTTCATGTTAGAGCGCCCACAAAGTACATAATCATCTTCTTCCGGTTTATCAGTATTTCACGAATAACTCCTAATGAACCGGTGATACAAAAATATGTTAAATACAAAAGTTATAGTAAATTATACTATCTAAAACTTTTATAAGTAATACAATAGACGTATATATCATATTTATGGAGATATTTTGAAAACCGGAAATGAGCTTTAATGAATAAAGCTCGACTTCCGGTTAACGGATTTACTCCAAAAACTAATCAACTCTGACAGCACACACAACAGTACTATATATGAAGTTTGGTATTGATACGACTTTTAGTTTTCGAGTTAGAACGCCCATTATCACACACACACATACACACACACACACTCACACACACACACACACACACACACACACACACACACACACACACATATACACACAGACATCATTCAGAAAATGGTGAAAACGTGTTCTAGGGAACCCAAAACGTGTATTTCCGTTGAAATCTCGAAGTCGAATATTTTCATGAAAACAATACTTTCTCTATACTTCGTATATGGAGAAAGTAAAAATGGAAGATTACTACCTACAGATTTATTTTATCGATTAAAATAAGTTTCATTTTTAAAGAAAAATCCCAATTTCTTAAGGCAAAAATATTTACTTTGTATAATAGTTCTTGGTAAAAGAAAATATCCTAGGATTTCTGCCAAAAATGAAATCAATTGATTGAAATTATTTTATTTACAACACAAAATTCAAGTCTTAAAATGCAAAAATGGTTCATGTTCGTCGATAATTATTCAATTTGAAAGAAAAATCCTAGGACTCTTATTTAAAAAGTTGATTTTAACAATTGAAATTCGCTACAATTCTAATAAAAAATCTCAATTTCTAAATGAGAAAAATATTTATTTGTTGATAATTATAATTTTTAAAAGAAAAAATCCTTTGATTCTATCTGAACATATGACATATCAATCGAAATTTGCTTCATTTAATGGTAAATATACTCTATTATTATGCAAAAATTAATTATTTTTTGGAAAATTAGAAAAATTTGTATGATACGTACATAATATTCGATTATATCAATCAAAATGTGCTTAATTTTCTATCTAGAATTCAAATCCCTAATTCAAAAATTAACTTCTTTTCCAGATTATTATTCCTTTTCAAAGAAAAACTAAGATTATCACCTAAAAATTCATTTTATCGGTTGAAATAATCTTCATTTTTAAAGAAAAATCTGAATTTCATAATCCAAAAAGATATTAATTTTGTCAATCATTAATCCTGTTTCAAGGAAATATCCTTTGATTGCAGCCTTAAAATTAAATAGATTGATTGGAATTTGCTTTATGTAAAACATAAATTTGCATTTTTAAGGCGAAAATGGTTTAATTTTAAAAATTTATATCATTGATTCAAAATTTGCTTGAACCAAAAATCTTAATTTCTTAACTAGAAAAATATTTAGTATAGTAATAATTATTCATATTTAAAGAATATATCTCACGGTATAAGCCCATCGACATTTTCTTCATTTCTAACCCAAAATCTCAAAAACTTCAAAGTACAATTATTTTTGTTGATAATTATTCCTTTTTTAATTCTCTCAATAGTTGATATCCATCGAAATTTGCTTCATTTTTTGCAAAAAACTTAAATATCTTAATCCAAAAAGATATTATTTTCATTGTTTGTTTTCCTATTTAAGAAAAAATACTGCAATTAGCTCATATAATTTATAATATTGGTCAAAATTTTCTTCATTTTAACCAAATATCTTAAATTCATAACGTGTATATTAATTTTTATTGTCGTCATTATTGCTGTTTGAGGATCCTAGGATTTCTGCCTAAAAATTAAACATAACGATTGAAATTTGCTTCAATTCTAATTTAAAATCTCAATTCCTTAATGAGAAAAATATCTATTTTGTCGATATTTTTTCCTTTAAAATTATAAAAAATGAAGTTTTGATTATAGCTGATATTACATTAACAAGTTTTTGTTATTGTAGGGGTACAAGAAGGAAGCCACAACCCTGAAAGTGTTTCAGAGTTTGTTAAGTGGATTATGCCCATCTTATTGCTGCTTGCCTCAGATTCAGATGCTGCAGTGAGACAATCCTTTTATCAGCTGCTCCTTCATTTATCTAACATGTTCTCTTCTGCACACTACTTGAAAGCCAAAACTTACATAATATGGATTGATTGTTTAATGGTAATGGTAATTCTTTTATTGCAATATGATTACAGGTAAAAAGTTTCAACTATGAGTAAATTTAAATTTACTGCAGTTTCAGATATTTTTAAGGTTATTACGGCTGCAGGAAGCCTACATTTGATGATATAAAAACCATGGACTGGTAGATTTTTACCCATGTTTGGATTGAGTGAAAAAACCATTTTTAGTGAAATAAAAATTTTACTCGAAAATAACGTGTCAATGGATGTAATAAGCTCCCCAAAATTCAAGCTTAGCATATGAAAATTTATTTGCCCACAAATGTGATGCACACCTTAATACATGGGGTCACCCAATTTGCAGCACTGTATATGTCTGTGCTAAACAGGGATACGCTGGCATATTCTTATATTTATATGCATATGCCCTGAATACGAAATACAGCAGTTGTCTATGCTGAATATTCTTTGTAAGTGTGCACCTTAACCACTCCGAAATCAGTCATTTAAAAGTATGATGGGCTAGTCAATTCCCTTTCAATTAAAAATTATTGGCCAGAAGTTTAGTTTGTAGTCTCCAGGGGGTCTTACAGTGAAGACATCATTAGTACTTTGGTGGACCGTTTGACAAGTTACATGGAACCAGGGTGAGCCTAGGATATGGCAGGCCCTGCCTTGCAGGACATTTGCCCGAGTAGTATTGTGCCTGGATCTAGTGTCCTGTCGAATCTAATGTGCACTCTGATTTTTGATTCGCATTATTAGGGTGTGCATTATTTTCGAGTAAATATGGTATTTTTCTGATGTATTTCATAGATATTTTAATTATGAAATGAAAAGAAAATTCACTTGCTGTTTGGTTATAATATTTAACTCAAAATTGTTCAATACTAAATGGTCACTTTTGAAGGTCATTGGAATCATCATAATTGCCAAATCAAGTTTGGTTATTCATATTTTATGTTTTGAAAATTACTTTGTCTTAATTATTATACCCTATCATTTTTTGTAATAAATGTATTCAATTTTACTTGTGCCACCTTATAAATTTTCTTTGCTGCTTATTTTTCATAGGCTGTACCTCTACAAACAAGTAACTTGAAATGTGTTTTATATTCATCTATTTACATTGTCTCAAGTCTGTCATTTTTGTAATTCCTATGTTTCTTCCCTGGTTTTAGGATGGACTATCTCATTCTCACAATTCAGATATCAGAAGAATTTCTGGAATTTGTATGAAGACATTCGCAATAGCTGCTTCAAAAGAGGTGGTATCAAAAGATTCACCCTCTGAAGTAGTGCATACAGTTGTAGAGAAAATCTGCACCTTCAGCCAACATTCAAGTCTCAGAAAAAGAGTTGGTTAGTGTATTTATTAATATATCTTCTACAGAAGCATGTATCCTTAATTAAATTTATTTTAATAATCTGTCATGATCATAGAGACAGATGAAGGACATGAATATATGTATGCTCTAGCCATGAAAATTTAGTCTCTATGACTTAAACCTGGGACTTTTGTGTAAGTGAAACACATGTTAAGGACTCTGTAATTGAGGTTAGTTATTACAGTAGAAGTCCATTATAAAGAGTACGGCATATAACAAGAGTTGTGTTTCAGCGAGTGTTTTTTCGGCCGTTGTACATCTCACAGCAAAAACAATAGGGGGTTACATCTATTATAACGTGTGGTTATTTCAGAAGTATTGGTGTAGCATGTGCCACTATAGTTGTCTTGCAGGAGGCATATCTCAGAATCCTCAATTGAATAGAGAGACGAAGTCCGACAAGCATACATAATGTGAGATTCGTTATCTCTTCAAAGAGCAGAAAAAAATTAAATACAAAAATCATCATCTCCTAATTCATGCATTTGTTTCTCACAATTTGTCTCCCCCTTCCTCAGTAAAAATGCTTCAGAGAGAATTGATTAGAGACTTGTGCCCTCCTTTATATTTTCTTTGCTGCTTAATTTTCATATACTTTATCTCTGTCAACTAGTAAACTGGAAAACTTATAAGGAATTCACAAGTTTCACTCTCCCCTTTGTCCCTCCATACATCCTATCCCCTTGTCTCTTGTTTCTTCTCGGCGATGTCCCCTCTAATCGGCATTGGATTTTTAATTGAGTTCCCATCATAATGGCATTCACCCATGGGATTTGTTTTCATAAGAAACTTGGCACTGAATCTGATATGGATGGGTGGGAATATAGGAGATAAGAGCAGTACTGATTCAGAATCCAAGGGTAATCTCTCCACTTCACTTATGGCACAGTCACTGCTTTTCTAGCAAGTGAATGAAAAATATCTTGAGAGTGTAATTTTATATGAATTAAAATTATCTAAAGACACACCATTATTTTTTGACAATTACTGATCAATCATTTTCCACATTTTATATTAACGGATGCACTTTGGTTATGGTTTATAAATTAATGAAATAATATTTTTGATGCAAACGTACTTTATTATGCATTCTGAAGCATTTGCATACAGATTAAAAACTACAGTTCCATTCTGCCGCACTCCCTGTCCTTGGATTCAAGAGGACAAACGATTAGTATTAGCGATTGGTTATAATGAGTACTCTTTATAACGAGTACTTTTCCAATGTTTGTCAGCTCTCCTTATAATGGACTTCTACCGTATATTCTTATAAACGTAAATTATTAAATTTAATGAACATTGAAATACAATTGCTCCCTCAACATAACTTTTACAAAAAAGTCTTTCACTGAATCATTTTCCTTTTTATTAGTCTTGGACAGCATTGGTGTAGCTTTCAAAGTATCAGTTTTGGATTTTTGTTATTTTTCATATCTTTCTATTCCATTTCTACTACTTTTATCTTTATATTTCTTTTTCATTTTAGGGGCATCTCTAGCAATCAATTGTTTGTACTCCATATTCTGTGATAATCCACTTGCATTGGACCAATTTTGGATGGAACTGTTGTACTACCAAGTTTTAGCTCTGGAAGAAAATCAATCTACAATATCCAAGATGTTCATCTCTATTTCATTGCAGCGGCTAGGAAAAGTCATTGGGAATGCTGCAAGAATCCTGAACAAGGTATCATTTTGTCATTGTTCTTGTATGAAATTTATAATTATTAAAAAAAATTCTACTAGGTCTTGACAGTTAGCATGCTTCATAGTTTCATTTATAAACAGTTCCCTGCTGCTATTTTCCTGTTTTATGTGAAATACCTTTTCTATTCCTAAAGTTTCACCTACTGGAGCTATGAAGAAGAATCATAAATAATAGTTAACTTTATAGTGTTTGGAAAAATCTTCTCAGTGCACTTATTATTTATTCTTTATAACTATGAATTTTATGGTAATTTTCAATTTTATCTTACGTTGTAACCATAATCTAAATCCAAACATGTAACATACTTTTCTCAGCTCTATTTCCTTACATGGTGTATTACTTTTTATCTGGGTAGGATCGTAAGTAATAAAAAATCCAGAACTTAGTTAAGCTTATTCTCTGTTATCCCAGAATTCATAATAACCCAGCAAAGAAAATAGCTAATAACAAATACAGACACATCATTCATACTATTATAACTACGGATTTAGAAAACTAGCGGTAGTATTTTAATTTCAATTTTGCTGCAGGGTCATTTATAATTTGGATAAACTTTTATCCCTAGATTCTAATCTAGGAGGAGTTATCCTCAACAAATCACTTGGAAAACATTTTTGTGATTCTATTATGTGAATTTTCTCATATATCTTCTATGCTACTTATTAGAAGTCACTTTACTTGATTAAAGTTGCTCTTAGCTGAATATATAAATGAAAAAATCATTTATATACTATATAGTTAGCTAGTTTTTATTTCATTGGAAACCATTATACATATTTAGAATACATCAGATTCTATGGCAATCATTGTAGTATTATGAAAAACTTTTTTTTAGAGCTTTGATGAAAATTTGTACTAAAAGTTACTATTTTGTATAGCATTCAGTGAATAGGAAGAAACCTCCAGCCTTTGATGGGGTTCTTCTCAAAGATGCAATTTATTGGATTTTGAAGAAATGTGGATCATTGGATTTCAGCTGTAGAAGAGAAAGTATGGCATTATTTTTGAATTTGGCTCCTTTTGTGGAAGGTTAGTAGTTCAGAACTAATGTATCAAGTTTTCCAGTTTACCCTTAGGATCTATTTCCTATTTATTTTTTCATACCCTATTCATTGTAATTATAAGGTATAAGGAAAGTACTAATATTAAATTAGTTTATATCATTGTGAAATGAAAATACATTTATAATAGATTACAGTAAAAAGTCAGTTTTAGTTTATAAAAGCCCCTTTTGTTTTTTTTTCGGGAATTTTTCATTTCCATTTTAAAGCTATCCTACAGTTGTATATTGAAATGATCTTAGATCAAAGTGCTTATAAAACATTGTATTTGGTTTGTGCCATGAATTCTCCCAAAACATTTTTTAGGTTCAAAATTTATTTTTTATGCAGCACTCATATTTTTATATTATTCTATTTATTCATATGAATTGATCAGTTTTAAATGTGATTAGAATTTTAAATGTTTAATTGCAACATTTTCAATATTTATAAATCTATTTTTAAATTCTAGGTTGCCATAATCCCAAAGATTTTATTGATTTTGTTTTTGAGAGAAGTGGTGGAAAAGAGGTGATTGACATTCTTGAGGGCTTTAATGGACTCTCAGGTAGACCTCCATGGATTCCAGATACATTCCAATCTTTGAAAACTTGCTCCAGAACTGACCAGACTTCACTTATGAAATGGTTGAACTGCTTGAATTCTTCCCTGGACTGTTTTATATGGTTTTTTAGTGAAAATCTATGTACTTTGTCTCAGCTCTCTCTAAAGAATATGAACTTCAAAATTTTTGATGCCTTGTCTACATTCTTATGTTCTTTTAAAAATATTTGTGTTAGTGTAGTTGATGGTTCACCAGAAAATTCTCGTGCAAGTAGCTACTTCAAAGATGACATGGAAATGGTGCTAAAGATTGGTGCCTTAGAAAATGTCTTTAAAAAAGCGCTGGAATATTTCAGTGTGATCATAGAAAAATGCCAATCCGATGTGCTTTTCCTACAGAATCTTGGTAACTCATGGATTTTGAAAATAATGGATATTATAAGTATTTACTGTTTTGAAGAATCATTCAAAGAGACAGCTTTGAATGTGAAAGGATTTCAGTTTGCATTTAAAGGTTTTGTGGAGTCAATTAAGACATACCTTTCCGACGAAGCTTATCAGACCATTCTCAAAAGTTTAGCCGATAATCTTCTGAAACATTTTGATGTCCTCCCATCTGACCTTGAGACCATATTTTGCAGTGAAGTATCTAGTGGACAAATGATCCTCATTAGTAACCTGCTATTCTTATCTGACTGTTATCTCCTTGGGGATGTAATGAAGGTAAAAATGAGTTATTTGTATTCTGTCAAGTATTAACAGTTTAAGATAACTCACTCACTCACTTTTTTTTTCAGGATGCCAGATTTGTGAATTTCAAGAAATTCAATTTTCTGCAATATGCTTTCAATGCTCTCTTTCCAAATCAGTGTTCGAAAACCACTTATATAGAGCTGAGTGAATCAAAGTTTGCCTATGTTGAAACTTTCCTCAAATTGTACTTCTTGATTGACCCACAGGTAAGATTTTAGTGTCTAATTAATACTAATGAAACTGGAAAGAATTATTTTGTCTCAAGCCAATAGGTGGCTTGTAGAGTACTAATGAAAATGTAGATTTTTCAGAAGATGTATTATAATTAATTTAATGGAATATATACATTACAATTTGTTTATCTAAGTTACCATGTCTAGGCGATTATCATTAGGAAAAGGTTATTCCAAGTAAGAGGAAAGCTTTTGGATGCAAGTATTCAAGAACATAAGTGAATAATGATTCAAAAATGACTTTTTCTCGTCCAAACCTTTTTGGATTGATGATTTGAATTGGAGATTCTATGTATTTCTAAAATGTTTCTTATTATTTGTATTTAAATTTACTATTGTGATTTGCAATTGATTTAAATTTGTGAATGTTTGGGAATTGCTATATGTCAATCATAGTGCAATACTAAATAACATTGAGTTTTACTGAAATAACTTCTGTTTTGATATTTATAAATCTGCTCTCATAATTTCTTTAAGAAAAAAAATTTACTCATATGAGAGTTTCAAAATTAAAGAGATTCCATCTTATCATCTCTGTACTTAACCCTCGAGCACTTGCACCCCATGGCGTAACACGAGCAGTCACGACGGCGAACTCTGTGCGCCAGTGATTATTTTTTAAATATTTTCTTCAAATCAGTTGATTTCAGTAAATTTATTATATATAGCCATTATACAATAGTTTAAGCCTTGAAATTGGATTTATTGCATTTATTCTTTGATAGATTTTCAATGATAAACGGAATAAACCACGCTTTAACATTTTTAAACACTTGAAACCTTCAAGGAAATAACTTATTTATAAAGTTGTGCACAAACCTTCACAGTTCACATTCATTAATTATTACACAGAAATGGTCTTATTATCACGAAAGAATTATTCCTCTTTGCAGTAAAATATTCAGTTGAACCTGGGCATAGGGTGTGCCAGCTCGACATGAGCTTCAAAAGAGTTTCTTTCTTGCTGTAAATTAAACCCAATTTATGCGAAACTCGGGTGGTACATAGAGAACATTATTGTAGGAAGACCTGAGGGACACAAAATGATTACAAGGAAAGATAAAAAAGTTACGAATGAAAATATGTACACTGGCACACACAGTGCGCCATTGCGAGTGCTGGAGGGTTAAAGATGCGAACATTGTATTGGATGCATGTGATAATAATTTTTATAAATTCCTGTTCACTGCAGTTTGAGTCTCATATAATATAAATAACTCAATTTCAGGTCAACAATATTTTAGCTCTTGCTTTTGATGAAACTATAGTGGAAGGCCTGTATTCTCAAGAGTCAATGGTCAAAGGAGAATATTTTTATCTGTACTTCAAATTATGTCTTTCAACTCACTTGTTGTCAAATCTTCAGAATTCCATTGTGTATCTTTTGGAACACCTGAAAACTGAAAGAGGAGAGGAGACTCTAAACATCTGGATAAAGATTTGGACAGATCTCATTTCTGATGAGAAGGCTAAGATAATGTAAATACTTTACTTTGTTTAGGATGACATTGAAAATTGATGATTTACTGAAAAGTCTTCAGAAAATCTATTAATTGGATGGTTAACTTTAGAGTGAGCTTGTTCTAATTAAAAACAATATTTAGGAAAATAACCATGCTTTACTATAAAATGATTATTATCTTTATAGATGTGCAGAGGAATCTTTTATGTTATCCATCCTTCCCTCTATTGCTCAATTGGTGCCATGGACTGGAGAAATTTTTATCAGGAAGTTGACCTTATTGAGAGTATTACTATCTCTGCCTTTGAATGTTCTAAATCAAGAGAATTGGTTGATTTTAGAAGATCTTGGATACTGGTGCATTGACCTGCTTGCTAGCCAGACTGAATCTATCGTCATCAAAGCAAAAGTGTTGGAGCTGATTTCTTATTTTAACCACCAAATGTATGAAGAAAGATTAAGGTTAGTCTCATTAGTGATTGGTTTTCCGTTCATCCAATATTAGTTTACCTCTGATCTACCTTCAATTTCTATACAACAAATTATTCTCTATACTCTAAAATATACCCTCAATATTTAATCTATCAGTTGTGTTGTTGTTTTATGTGTCTGAATAAAGATAAATAGATTTTTAAAAGACAGAATACTTTATTTCTTGCTAAACTAATTATTTCATCATTTAAAGGTATCAAATTAATGTAGAATACCAGCATATCTGCCTATCTAGTTTTCACTTGAATAGAATATTGAATTTTCCTTATGAAGGATTGCTAAAAAACCTTGTCTCCATACACCAACATCCACTAGGGTCTTTCTAAGAACCATTATATTTACATCCAAAGACAGATTTATCAATCATAGTTCTAGCTTTTCCTTCCCTCTTCTTTCATTGTCTCTCTTTCTGCAGTGTGCTACAGCGTAGACCAATATGTCCAATAATTAATCAGATATTTGCAGATCCATTAAAAAATTTTAGGAATTACTCCTAATTATAGGAATTGTAGGAGTTAGCAACCCTGAGCTGCAGCAGTGACATTGATAGAAGATTTTGAAATGTAGTTCATAACTGTTGGAATTCATTCTTAGCTGCAGTTCATATCTTGTAACTGGATTACTCATCTTACTAAAAGGAAAAGTTGATAATATTGCAAAAAACGATCTGTCCTAAGCAAAATAAAAGTAAATAAATGTAGTTTATAACAATATCTATCATATATAGACGCTTCTCCGGATATACCTATATATAAGTTACGAGTAAAATGTAGCTTGCATACTGCAAGCAGATCGGCAATACTAATTTCATATCGGCATCATATCTGGACGGTCCTCAAAAGAAAAAAAAGATTGAAATTTTTCTTAAAATTCGCTGAAATTTCATCGTCTGGCATCGAATCCGGGTCTTACTGGTGAACTTACTGTGCAGCACAATAGAAGATCACCATCTCTAGCTATGTGTGAAAATTCGAACGGAAATATTGGCTACAACTGCCTCAAAAGACGTTCTAATTTTCACGATTGTAAATGGCTTTCGGGACTCGAACCAAGGACGATCTTGGAAATCTAAAAGATGTTTCTGAAAGTTATTTATGATATCTATCTATATGCAGAATTTCAAGTTTCTATATTATTGGGAAAGGTTTCAAAATAATTCCTAAAAGTCGGATCAACTTCTGATTGCAGAGGCACCTGGTGTCAAACCCAGGACATATTGTAAGCTGTAAATGCACAGTTTGATTTATAAAGACTTGCTCTTTTATCATGCAAAGTTTGAAGTCGATAGAATGCCGGGAAGAATCTAAATTTTGTTTCCGTTATCTCCGTAAGAAATGCATTGAGAAGTGCAAATGGCCCTCTGGGATCGAACCAAGGACCATCAGCGAGTTCTAAAATTTTATTATAAAATATATTTATGATATATATCCACGTGCCAAGTTTCAAGTTTCCAAGTCATCTGTAAGTAATTAAAAAAAATCTTAAAGATCGCTATATAAATTAAACGGGAGAATATTTGCCCTAGCCTAGCATCGAACCAAGGATAATCTTTGTAGATGTCTTTGTGGTTTCCTTTAGATATACACGGGATCTAGCGATCCCTCGAATTTCAACTCTTTCCTTTTCCGGAAAGTGCCTCAAAAAAATTTTCGAAAATCCCCGCCATGTAATCTTATGGGGAAAATCGCGACTTTGGGGCCTTCTGGAATCGAACCCATGACACCGAGGTTCAAAGTCGTCTTTTTCCTGGAGGTTACACGTCATGGCCATAACGTCGTAAAAATTTCAAGTCGGTGGCACTTGTGGAACATGGTTAGAATTTTGATCCCCTATGAATGTATATATATATAGGTACGAGTAAAATGTTGCTTGCATACTGCAAGCAGATCAACAACACTAATTTTATGTTGGAATTATATAGGAACGGTCCTCAAAAGAAAAACAAATGAATAAAAAATTCCTAAAATTCGCTGAAATTTCATCGTCTGGCATCGAACCCTGGTCTTTACTGTGAACTTACTATGCAGCACAATAGAAGATCAACATCTCTAACTATGTGTGAAAATTCAAGCAGAAATATTGGCTGCAACTGCCTCAAAAGACGTTCTAATTTTCACGAATGTAAATGGCTCTCTGGATTCGAACCAAGGATAATCTTGGAAATCTTAAACGTGCTTCTGAAAGTTATTTATGAACTCTATCTATATGCCGAATTTCAAGTTTCTATTTTATTGGGAAAGCTTTCAAAATAATTACTAAAAATTGGATCAACTTCTGATTTCAGAGACACCTGGTGTCGAACCCAGGACATATTGTAAGCTGTGAATGAAAAGTTTGATTTGTAAAGACTTGTTCTTGTATCATGCAAGGTTTGAAGTTGATAGCATGCCGGGAAGTACCTAAATTTTGTTTCCGTTTTCTCCGTGAGAAAGGCATTGAGGAATTTAAATGACCCTCTGGGATCGAACCAAGGACGATCAGCAAATATGTAAAATTTTATTATGAGATATATTTATGATATCTAACCTCATGTTGGATTTCAAGTTTCTATGCCATCGGAAAGGGGTCCAAAAAAAATCTTCAAAATCGCCGCAATGCATTTTAAACGGCCGATTTTTGCCCCGGCCTAGCATCGAACCAAGGACAATATTCGATGATGTCTTTTTGATTTTCGTTGGCTATGCACGGCATCTAGCGATTCCTCGAGTTTCAATTCTCTGCTTTTCCTGGAAGTGCCTCAAAACATTTTTCGAAAATCCCCACCATGTAATCTTATGGGAAAAATCGGGACTTTGGGGCCCTCTGGAATCGAACCCATGACACTGAGAATCAAAATCACAATTTTTCTGGCGGTTAATTGTTATGGCCAGTACGCAGTTAAAATTTGAACTCAATCACGCTTGTGGTTTAGGCTGTGAATTTGTATCCTATCTATCTATATACCTATCTATATACCTATCTATATATATGAATGAATCCGGAGAAGCATCTATATATAATAGATATCCGGAGAAGCGTCTATATATAATAGATATATAGGGGTCAAAATTCTAACCATGTTCCACAAGTGCCACTGCCTTGAAATTTTTACGACATATTGGCCATAACGTGTAACCTCCAGAGAAAAGCCGACTTTGAACCTCGGTGTCATGGGTTCGATTCCAGAAGGCCCCAAAGTCGCAATTTTCTCCTTAAGAATACATGGCGGGGATTTTCGGAAATTTTTTTGTGGCACTTCCCGGTAAAGGAGAGGGTTGAAACTCAAGAGATCGCTAGAAGCCGTGCATATCCAACGAAAATCAGAAAGACATCTTCGAATATTGTCCATGGTTTGATGCTAGGTCGGGGCAAAAATCGGCTGTTTAACATGCATTGTGGCGATTTTTAAGATTTTTTTTGGACCCGTTCCCAAATGCATTGAAGCTTGAAATTCGGCATGGGGTTAGAAATCATAAATATATTTCTTAATCAAATTTTCTGTATTAGCTGATGGTCCTTGGTTCGATCCCAGAGGGCCATTTGCACTCTTCAATGCATTTCTTATGGGGATAACGGAAACAAATGTTAGGTACTTCCCGGCATGATATCGACTTCAAACTTTGTATGAAATAAGACCAAGTCCTAATAAGTCATACTGTGCATTCACAGCTATCAATATGTCTTGGGTTCGACACCAGGCATCTCTACAATCAGTAAATTATCCGATTTTTAAGAATTATTTTAAACCCCTTCCCAATAATATTAAAACATGAAATAAGGCAGATAGATAGAGATTATAGATACATTCCAAAAACAATTTTTAGATTTCCAAGATCGTCCTTGGTTCGAATCCAGAGAGCCATTTACATTCGTGAAAAGTAGGACGTCGTTTAAGGCATTTGCAGCCAATATTTCTGCTTAAATTTTCACACATAGTTAGAGATGGTGATCTTCTGTTGTGCTGCATAGTAGGTTCACTAGGAAGACCCTGGTTTGATGCCAGATGATGAAATGGAAGCGAATTTTAAGAATATTTTCAATCCTTTTTTTTTCTTTTGAGAACCGTCCCAATATGATGCCGATATGAAATTAGTGTTGTCGATCTGCTTGCAGTATGCAAGCTACATTTTACTCATAAAGAATAGTGTTAATATTGACTCAATGGTATTTACTTATATATTTCATGTAAAAAATTGGTCAAAATTTCATCTTGTTTCCCTAAATTTTAAATATGTTTCAATGAGATATACATATACCCTAATGTTGTTCAGGTTCAACAACAAAATTTGTACCAAGTGTTAGCTTTTCAGCTGATTGTGAGGTACTTGCCACACAAAGACAGAATTATTATTTCCACAACATGGAGTGGATATACAGGGTTGAAATAAAAATTTCATGATGAGATTAAGATATATGTGAATGTTGGACAATATTGGAAGCATGAATTCATTTGTATCTGTACAGAGAATGCTATCAAAATAGCCATGCTTGCATGTAGCCGACACACAGTACACATTTCATTACACTGCTCACAGGCTTTGTGTTCCTCTACAGAAATTTGGCATGGAAATTCATTGACCTTTCTAATTATTCACCCAAAGTGCCTTATTAATTCTGTCTTTGTCAAAGAGCTGCAGTCAATAATGAGTTTTGAATATTAGCATTCATTAGATCCAAGTCTAGAGGAGTCTTAAGTATGTGCATTTGACTGTCTGATATTCATAAAAATTTGTATGTTTATTCCACAAAGATGATTAGAGTGGAAAATCATCAAGAGAAATTCCTAAGATGGTTGTACGCCTTTACTTTATTTAATATATGACTGTGATTATCATCTATTTATTTTTGACAGGGAAGCCTTGCAGTGCACTTTAGAGAAATATTTCTCCTCTGGAGGAGTTACTCAGACTTCGAAAAACTGTGATGGAGCAGCTCAAGACATAATTCTTCAATCTACTTTAATTGGTCTGGAGAAAATCTGCAACCCTGCATTGTTGAGGTTTTATGTGATGGCATCAAAAGGCATTTCACCCTTACAAATAGATGATTTGAAGAGGTCTCTCTCTGCAATGATTAAAAAGTAAGTTTGGACTCTCCGTATATGCCTGCATTTAGGGTTGATTAATGATTAACTTAATTTTTTGATTTCTATTCTTTGGAAAGGGTTAAGGGTATATTGCACATTCCTTTTCTTTGGTGAACTAGAATACTCATTTTGAATAACAAGACTGGCACCATAATTATCTTACTTAAAGACTGTTATTTGATAGCTCATGACACATTTTTTATGATGCTGTTATATGATTTCAAAATTAACCAATTATTTGCTCTGGAAATAGTAAACACAATGTATTCAATTCCACAACAAAAAGTTGTGGAATTGAATACATTGTGTTTACTATTTCCAGTAATGGAATTCCACAACGTTATGGCTGTTACTATTGATATTATTTGCTCAATTTGTTTGCTTCGAAAGAGTTAATGCATTTACAAGTATTTGTAAATCCCTTTTGGAATTGCGCTCTTGGATACCCGTGTAGGCAGCTTGTCAAGCTTCAGCAAAAGCAGCGCCTGATTTCATTCTCAGTGGGAGCCTGTAGACAAAATGACCTCAGCTGTCAAAGCACTTTTAAATATAGCCCTCTTTTGGAATCACAGAGATTATCTTTGTATCTTGCTTATGTCACTTCTTCTCTTCTATCAGTATTTAATCTATCTCTTGAGAAACTTCTGTTAGCATTTTCTTGGCATATACGAGGGCAGATCGGAAAGGTACACTCAATAGTTTTTGTCTCCCATGGTATTGCAGCTGGAATGCTGAAATTTCACGATGGTTAAGTTTGAAGTTTGCGCTATTTAGGGTATTTTGTTTTCATGTGCATCTCTAGTGAGAGAAGCCTGAACTATGAAAAAAACATGGTGCGCATGTTACTGTCGTCCACGTGTGAAGAGCAGCGGGGTAGATCGGAAGTAAAACACATTAATTTTTTTCCCAAAAAGTTTAATATGTACCAAAACCAAATAAATCACAAATTAACTTACAAGGCAGGTCAAAGATGTAAGTTAATTTGTGATTTGTTTGGTTTTGGTTCTTATTAAACTTTTTGGGAAACAAATTAATCTGTTTTACTTTCCAATCTGCTCTCGTTATTAAAAATACTTGAGTATTTAATAGCCTTGACACACTTATTAACTGAGTCCATTCTAATTCCCCATGCCGTAGATTTCTTATTTGCTGCTATTATCTTCTTCAAGGAAATTTCATTATATTTCCTCTAATAATATTGAAGATTTATTGAAAAAATGCACTATGTCATCTTATAATTTATCCCATTTGTATACTTTGACAGAGTTGATCCTGAGAAACAGTTTGAAGCAATGAGTTCCATTTACTCGCTTTCATCAGATGACAACTGTAAATCTGAAACCCGCATTGCTTCAGTGAAAAATTTTCTAAAGCCACTCATTGAAGTAAGTGATTTGATTGCAGCAAAGCAATTTTATGCTTCCAATATAAAAAACATAGTAACAGTATTAAAAGAAGCTTGCATCACTGTCAGTTGGTCATTAAAGCTTCAGCTTGTTTCCAAGACTATCTGTTTTAATCTGATAGAAATAATGTTCTTAAGATTTGGCAAAGAGTTGGAATCACCCACATGTGCTATCTCAGTTGCCTATAATGATGGTAATCCCAATAAAAGAGAGCTAATCAAGGAAATCACTATGAGAGGATGGGAAGCTAGGATGAAAATAAATTCTCAACTGGATGGTGCCCATGACATATTCCAACTGTATAGATGTTCTGCTTACAATGCTTTAACAGTTATTATGTCAATTTTGAAGGAAGAAGAAAGGTTTTATTCAATTCTCTTTGAAGAAAATCCAGAAAAGGACGACTTTGTATGGGATAGCGTGGTGGATACGTCTACCGAAATTATTCTTTCGAGGAGTTTAAATAAGAGAAATGTTCAGTGCTGTTCTGTAAATAATGAGGAAGAGCAGACTAGAGACGATTGGTTTGATGATATGGAATGTGATGAGGAAAGTGACAATTTTTCAGATATGGACGTGGATGACGTCAGCCTCTTAGGTTTGGAAAGATATGATTTCTGTGATTGTTCAGTAAGAACTGAACCTTCTCCTGAGGCTACACCAGAAGAGGCTCTTGAAGTAAGTGTTTCCTTTATAATGCAACGCAAAATTTAATTTTATGCATAAAAAAGGGAGACGTGAAAAGAAAAATTATAATTATACGTTTTTCTTGTAGGAACAAGCACTTTCTGAAAAATATATTGAAGGTATTCAAAATCATGATTGCATGATGAAAATATGTGGTCTTATTGAACATATGGTTGAAAAAGAAATAACCCCTATAAGAAATATCACTGAGGTGAGTTGTGTACGGTTTATATTTTCCATTAGAGGCTGTCATTTATTTAAAAATAGGTTCAAATTTAAACATATTAACATTAAATGTCGATTGCTATAATCACTTTTTTGTGTCTTTAGATTTAAATTGAATCATTCATTGAAAATCACTATCATTTTGCTTTTATTCATTTACTACAGGACTCTTTTAGGCTACCAGTATGGGTTAGGGGTATCAAAGAGGTTTTTGAAAATAAGGATAAACATAGAAATATCAAAATATTTCTTATGGCAGTACTGTTAAAATGTGAAAAGTTCTATGCACCTTATGCAAAGCATTTACTTATTCCCATCATGGAATGCATAGCAAATGGAGATTTAGGAGTAAGTGTCAATCACTTACTTGAAAATGTGGTATGTATTACTTCAAATATTTTCTGTTTCTAAGTTATTTCTCCTATCTCTCCATAGTTTCAAATTCAGACTGGGGAAGGAATGCTATCATGATATCACTCTTACTTAAAGCTCTTACGGGTATTTCAGTAAGAATTAGAGTAAAAATTTGTAATAACAAGTTATATACAGTCATAAGTGGTTACCACTTATGACATAGCCATCATAATTAAGCTTAAAGAGAACGAGATTATGAGCATCTCTGCTTTGGGCATGTATTTTGTCTTTCTCTTTATTCCGGGGGTATTTTAAAGTCTTTTGCGGCATTATTAGTTTTATTAATGCTGGCAACAAATCATTGCTTTTGACTATATGTCTTGTATAATATTATAATGGAATGGAAGTTGGACTTCCTTTATTTGATCTGAATCTCATATGCAATTTACTCTTTTTAATCGGAATCAGATAAAAACACTTAATTCCCAAAATAACCCCCTAACCTTCGAATTTCTATTAATGCAAAATTAAAAATTACTTTGTAATTAACTTTAGTGTAAATAAGGTTTTACTGTAATAAACGTGAAATAGTTGTGTTAAAATGATATCATTTTGAGTATAATTACTCTTTGATGTCATTTTATCATCACTGTCTTTAACCTTGATATCTCTGCAAAGGATTTTCAATCTTTCATTCTACTCAATTAAATGAATTGACAATGTTTTTCAAAACTTACTTATTTTATTTCTGATTTCTGGGTTAGCTTAAAATTGTTTAACCTGTGTTATTTTTTTGCTGTAGCTGTATCTTCCCAGACATTTGGAACTGTAATGAAAAACTTAAACGAAAAAGAAGTGAAACATACATTCGCTTAAAATAAAATCATGATTATTAGTGTTAATCTTGAATTTATTTCAGGCAAACTTTAGTCTTACAATACCACTAAACCTAGATCATGTACCTACTGGCAGAGGGAGTTATTGATGAAACAGTGCCAATGGAAAGCCATGTTTTCATATTTTGCTACTCCTTATGTATGAGATTATTGCTTTTGCCCTTTTGAGGAATACCACTAAAATTGTGTACTTATGAGTGTTAAATGTTTGACATATTCTTGTTTAAAAATATAGTTATTATAAAATTAATTTTGTTTTGATTTGGTATTTTTTGCAAGTTCTCTGATTTTATTTTCATTTCCTTTTGTTATATTTTTTCTTGTTACTCACTGATAGAGCAATATTTCTCTTCTTGTACCTAATATATAATCAAATAAAATGATTTCAACCAAATGAATTTCGATGACTGTGAGCCTCACTAAAAGTATGATGAATAGTGGTTCTTAACATAGCTTTCTGGAATCCTTTGGTATTCATTGGTACTAATTGCATTTGCTGCCTTCTTAAACTTGATAGTAGTCCCGTAAAATAGAATTCGCAAGCGTTATTTTTCATTTAAGGTTTGTAACGGCTATCCTAAGAATGCTAAAGGATTCTAAAAATTTCTATTAAATTGAATTTTATTGCTCATGTTTTCATACTAAAATCGAAGTATATTTTATGTGAGTTGAAAATTTTTGCAGGTAGAATAAAAGGTTTTCCCTTTTTTATTTATGATGTGAAGATATTTAATCCTGAAAATATTTGATGATACAACTTTTTTCTACATGAATATATACCAAAAGTGCATCGCACATACATACATTGTAAAATCTTATACATTGAAAAGTTTTTATTTTAACTCTCAACTTTGTCAATGGCATGGATATGTCAAATTTAATTTCAGCTGTAATTAATATTCTAGAAAATTATATTCGGAAACATTTTCCATTGCCTTTTATTAGCAGCCCTTCTATTCTAGTATTATTTATCAGATTGGCATAAGTAAAAGAATGACGACTTTTTAATGGTTTACTCATGTCTAGCTGTAATTTCCTATTATAATAAATGATCGTCTATTTTACCATAATACTCTTTATTTTTCTTCAAATTCTGTTATCCCTCTGTAGATAGGTACTTAAGAATTCTATATATAAAGAGATGGTGAGAAAAGTACTCAAAGATTAGAGTCAAAATTCAAATCCAATCAAAATTTGTCATTAAAAGTTAACCAATATTTTTCATAACCAGGTTGAATTGGTACTTACTTGGAGTGAAACTGTAAGTGTTCCAGTGAATGGTGGGATTGCATCAAAATTGTTGGAATTATTTTTCACAAATGATGGAGATGTGGAAAGGGAAAAATTCGAACACTACCTTCAATTTGTAAGGTAATTAATTTACATTTCACCTATTTGTATGTTATACTTAGATTTGGTTTTAACTGTTCAGAAACAAAATGTTAGTATTTAAAATCTTGATTAAATTAAGATTCGATTTTAATAACATTTTTGGAAATGTGGTTTAATTGAAAGTATTTCTGCAGCTTTTTGACAGCTATTATTAACAAAAGTCATTATATATACTAATTTAATGTCTTGAAAATGTTTCTTCCCTTCATTAATAAATGGGCATCAAATTTCCATTGGAAGTGAATATATTTAATATATAATTCATTGGAATGAATTAATACTTGTCAATAAATGTAAATTTATAGATGATTATTCTCAAGTTTATTCAGGAAAGGTAATACAAATTTTGGTAATCCAATCCTGCATGCCATAGTGGAAGTACTAGTTATCAAGTTTTACTTTGCTATTACTAAAGCACTATTTTATTTCATTGTACATAATGGAATCAGTCCATTAGACAAACAAATTGGTTAGAGTAAATTATAGTGGGATATTGTTTGTTGTAAATTGTTGTTTTGAGGAATGTATATATCCCTGTACCCAAATGTATAGTTGGATTTGAACTGATGACAAAGGACTACAGAAAAAGATGGGTGAAAAATGAGATGCAAAAAGGAGTTAAATAAAGTTCTGAGATTAGCCTTCAGGAAAGAGTCAAGACCTCCTTTAGTAGTGCTTCTACCATGGTTGATGAGATAGCCAAAGTACATCAAAAAGTTCTTCAGTTATCTAAGCCATAACATGATGTCTTATCTGTTTGCACAACTCCTGGTCAAATTATTTGGCCAATAAAATGTTCACAGTTTAGCTGCTGATCTTGCAACATTTCTTGTGCACAACCATCTGTATGATGATAAGAAATTTTTTCAATCATAACCTCGGTAAATAGTGGCAATGTTTCGTTTTGTGTGAACATAGAGTTTTAATTTGTATGGTTGACTTTAAAACAAATGTAAGAATGATTCTAATTTTTTTGTAAAAAAATCCCTGCCTGTTTCCAATTTATCATTTCTCTTTGTAGGTCAATTCTAAGATTATGGCATGGCATCATTGAAATATCACATGTAAAATTGGCTGAACAAATTGAATTTAACGAGAAAAAGAACAAGCATGTAGAATTTGGCTTGCTGGTATGCTGCATTTTACTGGAGCATTCTGTAACTCCTTGGGATGATTCAAATAGAGACTGGTAAATATGTACTTAATCAAAGTTTGAGATGTTAATATAGAGTAAATTAACATTCATAAGAAAAATGATTTTAGGCCATTAAAGTTCAATTAAATAAGTTTTGCCAAGAAAATGTATAACTTAGTGTAAATATGAGATCTGGTTCCTGCCTAAACTGTTGCATTTGCCAGCTCTGTTTATAATTTGTATGAGAAGTGAAAATAGTGACTTGAGTGGGACTCCAAAGTGTGGTGTCTGTGGTGGGGGTTGGTGCTTCTGTGTGAAGTGCCATTACCTTGCTCATAAAAGCATCCCATTACAGAAATGAGAAGGAAGTGGCTCACTAGCTCAGTGGCTAGAACACCTGTCCGGGAAGTGGGAGACCTGAGTTGGAGTTGGGACTATTTTTTGCTTCTTGTACAACTTGGGTTAAGCTGTATACTTTCTTGTGCAAATTTTAAGTTACCGTCTATCATTTGTCTATCTATATGGCCATGAACATGATGTCTTGAAAATTAAATTACTGCAAATTAGTTGGCTCATGTATATATCCCTTAAAGTGTGATATATTTCTATGCTGCTTTTTTATACATATACTATCTCTGTTTTTGTTTTAAATAATATTAATTAACCTCAATTTAGTATGCATTTTATGATAACCAGTAAACATCTCTTCATCATTTAAAATGTGTGATTAACAAATTTTGTTCTTTTGCAGTCTGTCTGTGAATAACTGCAGAATATGAACATTGCAATCATTAAGTATATTATTTTATTCTTCTTTTGTCTAAATTCAGTTTTTAATGAGATATATATTACAGGTTTTTTAATAACTTGCTAAGGAACATGGATCATAAAGATCACCGTTTAAAAATGGCATCTGCTTGTTTGACTGGTCTGATTCTAAGGTAAATTAATAAGAAGTCATTAAGTGTTTGACTCTTGATTTCCTATAAGTCTTTTTTTTCTCTTTCCACCTTTAATTTTCCTTTTCTTTAAATTGGTGAGCAGATTGCAATCTCAAAACACCCAAAACAGACTTTGCTTTGTCTTCCTGGTTGTTCAATGATGTATGAGAAAAACATACAAGATTCTTAGTGGTATTTAATAAGATATTCAATAGAACATAACGATAACTGAGTGAACTCAATTAAGACAATAGAAATAAACATTTCAAATTCCACAGGAAATATTTTGAACCAATTTGAGCTGTTAAAAGTTATCTTAATAATACTGCATGAGGTTTACAATAAATTGAAGTCTACAATTAAACTGTTTCATTGTCTTTTGCATTCAAAGTCATCTTCTCTCAAGAGTCTCCCAATAAAAGTAGCTTACATTAGTGTTTAATGAAATAATAACCTTAAAGCTAGCAAAGATGGACATTTCCCTACTAATGAATTATTTTTAATGAGAATATAGAAATATTGTATAAATTCCTCATCCTCCCTTTTTTCATTTCAGGCATATTGATCCTGAAGGTAAAGGCTTGGATGATGAAGAGCATTTCTTTGTTGCTGGAGTCATCAAAATTCTTTTAACACTAAGTGCAACTCATAAGGATCAATTTTTGATGTGTCTGAATGAAATACAAATTAATTACATTAATATTGTTGATAAGTATGATCAGATGTGTTTATTTAATTTGATTTCCTTGTGTTTATTTTGCTTTCTCATAAATTTTACTATTTCAGATTCCTTCCAACAATTCTACACTTGTTACCAAAACTGAATGGTAGTTACAGAACAATTTGTTTGGAAATCATTTCCAGTAGAGAAATAGCTGAAAATTCTTTCATTAAGTTAAAGAATGCTGGACTCTATTCCTGGCTTGATACGAAGTAAGAACCTAATTATTTATTTGAGAAATTTATTCAATATTTTCCTAGGAATCCATTCACTGTGTATGCAGATAACTTTAAGTGGATTGGATATGTCAATATTATATATGATACAATTTTTTTCCATTACAAGTATAATTTAGTACATTCCCTAACAATAGGTTATATAATTAGATATTTATAAAAATAGGATAGACCAGGTTAGATGGAAGAGGAGACTTTTTAGTCTCAATCTCGCCTATAATAAAGACCCTAGTAATAATAATAATAATAATAATAATAATAAAGAGTACTTAGTAATTTTGGTAAAAATATGGAGAAAATTGGTTTAGAGGAATATACCATCGATGCAGCACAGAAAGCAGTATTACTGCAAACATGTCACATTGTGCGCAAGTTCCTCAGCAATTAATAATAAGATCACATGGGTTAGAGTGAATTCTCTCTCCGTGTCGACTGAGCCTAGTCCTAACCATCTATGGACAGGTGAATATTTTCCAGCGGAAACGCTGAGAAAGTGCAAAAACTCAAATAATAATAATAATAATATTGCATTTTACTTTGCTTTATGCATATTGGTTCCACCTTTTCTCAACCCTGCATATAATGCTCAATATTTTTTTAAGTTTGTAAAAAGTAAAGTTTATTTTCAAATAAAGCGCATAATTTAAATTTGTAAAATATAAGGTTGAACAAGGAGTGAAAAATTGTGACATGACTGGGACACGAACCCAGGTCTCCCACTTTCTGGGCAGCTGTTCTAACCACTAAACTACCATGCCATTACAATTCCACTCCTGTTAAAGGGATGCTTTATGAGCAGATAGTGGCGCTCCACATAGTGGCACCGACCACCACCAGGGGTCCTCACTGAGGCAACCGACCCACAAAGCGATATTTTAGAGGAATCCCCTCAAAGGAAACAAGAAAGAACTTCATGATGAAATTTTACTTAGCACGAGGAAGCGTGCGCCTTAAACCCAAGGTTGAACAAGGTGTGAAAAATTGTGACATTCCTTGTTCAACCTTGGGTTTAAGTCACACGCTTCCTCGTGCTAAGTAAAATTTCATCATGAAGTTCTTTCTTGTAAAATATATTTGCTTAATTGGTAAGAAAATTTAATCCATAAAGAATCTGCAAGTGTAGAAGTTAATTTCTTATTGAGGAACATATTTTTTTAAATTCTACTTATAAAAATTATTATGACAAATATTTCTCTACCATTTGGTGAAAAATTCACCATTAATTAAATAAAATGTTTAATTAATTAATATTAATTTATGGTGCACATTTAAGTTCATAGAAATGACTATTGACTTTTTTAAGTTCACAGAATGTTGAGTACCTACACTGCGATCTTAGATGATGGTTGGTGACCCTAAATTGAGATTTCACTCACCTTTCTTACTCAGAATCTCAAAAATAGGGTGAGATTTATATACTATTGTAGGTCATTGGTCAGAACATCTTCCAAAAAATGGTAGACCTGATTTCTAAACCTTGTTTTGTTCTTGTATTGTACCTCTTTTTATCCATAAGAAGTGAAACATTTGTGAGCAAGGAATTTTAAATCTAAATTTGTGATAGAGGGACTCTTAAGAAGCAATGAACATGGCCATGTGGGTTGTATACTTAAAAACCTCCATGCTCCTGTATATGCATGAATATACATACATGTGTGTTTACATGCACATTCTTGGACAGTAATAAAATATTTTTATGGATTGAAATTCATATTTTTTTATTTACAGAGTTCCCAGAGATCAGGAGATTGCTCTAGCCATCATAAGAAGAAATCAATCAAAATTCCAAACGGCTGAGTTAACAGAAATAATTGAGCATTTGTTTCATTTTCATAATCATGTATCAGTCAACTGTAGAAGAGCTATGTATGAGATTTTGAAATACATATGTGAAAAGAAAGAGGATTATAGGTAAGAGAAAATATAGCCAATAAATGTATGTATGTTATCTATCTTTATACTTCTTCGTATACTCACACAAATAAATAAATACATACAAACTGTCTGTAAAATATTTAGCCCTAACAAGGCTAGCCCCAGGTATGCTGGTGTTTGGTGCTTTTGTAACTTACTCAGGAAATATTTCTTCCTATATTGTTTTGGGTTTGATGCCAGGCAGATACAAAATTTTCCCATGCAACATGCATTTTGGAGAATTTAAGGACTTTTTTTAGAAGCAGTTTCTGATATGAAAGATGATTGTCACTTGGTATGATGATTTTAGGTTATGTATACTTATACAATGTGTCCTCAAAGTGTGTTTGGGGATTTGAAAAAATTGTGACTTGCAAACATGTTTATCCATCCACGTGCCTTTTGTGGCAGGTTACAGTGAAACTCTGGAAGTTGTTTACTGACCTCAGTAGTCCTTGAGTGGGCCTTGTTTCTGCCGATCCATCTCCCTTTAAATATCTTGTCTAAGTATGCATATACCTTCAGACCCTAATGAGTTGGAGCAGCATCTTGTTGTAGAATGATGTGTGGTTGTAAGTGCTCAATTTTTGATACTGCATAAAGTCATTAAAAAAATTCCTGAGTTTTGCTGTAACCTAACTCAAACTGCATGTGGCTTGCTCAATTTTTGAGCGTGTTACATTTATTTCAAAATCCTGAACAGACTTGGTGGAGACACTTTATATTCACCTTAGATTTTTCCAGGTTCAACTCCAGGGTGCTATAATTGCTCTTGCATAAAAGACGTGTATGACTCTAATTAAAAACAATCAGTATCAGTCAATTCAGTATATAACTAACATGCATTCTAGCATTAATTACAATAATCAGTTATTACCATGTATTCTGAAGCATACCCTACTCTATTATTGATGTGATTTAAATGTGTATGTGAGATTTTTTGATACTCATTAAAAATATTATCTCTTTTATTCATAATAGTAAGGCCAGTGGATCAGATGCAGCTTACAACTTGTGGATAAAAAAATGTGAAAGAATACTTTCAATAGGTCTTGCTGATAGTGATCCCACAATAACTGAATTGGTATCATCTTATTGGAAGGAAAAAGGTGGCCTAAGCTTACATAATGTGACAGTTGAATGCCTTGCCACCATTCTGCAGCAATTCTTCAGTCCTGACACAGAGAGATATTTCCTAGGTATAATTATTTCCATATTGCTGCTGCCAAATATTCTGCAGGTAAGAGGAAGCTTTCTGCATTGTTTTCTTAATTTAGAGCAGCAGGTATTTATTTATTCAATGTCTAGTGGATTTTCTTAAGTGAACGATAACACAGGCACACAAAAAAAAATAAGTTCTGAGCCCGAGCTCGGACCCTTGGTTCTCCATGTATTTTTGGCTCCCGAAACTGATCCCAAGTGGGTATAGCTCAGACGTTCCATATTTGCCAGCTACGGTAAAAAACATGTCAAAATTTGGCCATTCCCTGGGAATAAGCGCAAAGCTCTATCTCCGTGCCATTGAAAATATATATATGCAAATACGGAACGTCTGGGCTATATCAACCCCGGGATCGGTTTCGGGAGCCAAAGATACATGGGGAACCAAGTGTCGGAGCTTGGGCTTAGAACTTTTTTTTTGTGTGCCTGTGCGATCTTAAAAAAACCATTCAGTATATTGCTTGTTGCCTTGACTGATATGACTTCAATTAATGTAGTTTTGATGCGTATTAACCTGCGAGTTGAATACTTTAAGCTGGCTAGTTAAGGAGTGGATCTTTATCCAATTTCTTGATACATGTACGTATAAGTATATGTAGATCTTTGACACTGTCATTGGTATTTCTACACATGCTGTTACAACATATCCTAGTCTCTGCACAACCTTTAAATTAATTTTTTACAACTCTATGGTTCAGAAATAATAATTTTTTAAACATGTAAGATGATAGTAGACTTACTAATTCATTTTCCCAAATAAATAATGCTTATTCTATATAATTTTTATCAGGAATGATTGTTGCAAAAGTTTCTTGAGAAGTCAATTTAAACATTAGAGTAATGTTTTCAATAAATACGTTATACCACAATAATACTTTGTTGTTGTTATCTTAATTTAATCAATTCTTCTGCCTTCCTTTATTTGTTTGGGTAGGAATTAGAAGTCTAACCAGTGGAATTGCTTAGGAGCTCTCTTCTTTTAATTATGACCCTGTTTATAGATATTAATTGAACCAAAGATTGAAAAGAAAATTAATAATATTCCTGCAGATGTAAGATTTCAGAGAACTATTTTACTTTGAAATAAAAATGCACAAAACCAATAAAGTTTAACTTAAGTTAAAAATTTCTTATTGGGAAATGTGGAAGGAATGCAATTGTGAGTTTAAAAATTTTTTCTTCAAAAATGGTCTAGCAGAATAGAAATATCAGCTATAATGAAGCATTATAAAAATGTTTGCTTCTCATAAAACAGGAACTAAATTTGAATGGGAATAAAGAATCAACTTCAGGATGTTTGTCATCAAAAAGGATTCTATCTTCACCTTTAAAGAAAGGTAATCTAATAAGTTTTGTAACTGATTATTCATTACATTTCACATACATCATATACTTTTTCGTGATTTTTTAAATTTTCTCATATTTTTCTCTTTTAGAACAATAAAATTAATCATAAAATCATAAACAAGCATTGGTACATGGTTTAATGATTCATATAAAATAATTTTTCAATTTAAATGATGAATCTTTTATCACAGGGCAAGGCAAAAGGCCGACACCAAAGAATTGGCAGAAAAATAAAGGGTTTAATGAAATGAGAAGAATATCCCAAAGAAAAAATAGAGAAGCAAAGAGGCAGAATCAAAGAGAAATCATTGTTGAATCCCACCGGAGTTATCAGATTTATGATTTTTCAACTGTCCAACAGCGCTACAAAGATATTCTATTTCTTCTGAAGGCTCTTTCAAAGGTATATAGATGATTTTGGATGGAAATTACAATTTGGTCTCTCATTACTTCCAAATTTCATTTATAAATTTTGGGGTCCGACTATGTACAAGAATTTCTCTGAGTGATTAACTATAGTAGAAGAAAATTGATTGTTGGATGCTTTATCACACATCTCTAAATGTTCATTTCAGGATGATCCAATAATTGGTAAACAGCTCCTAGTTTCTCTTATTGGTTGTATAATAGAGACTGCTATGGGTACCCATGATAAATCCTCTGAGGTCTGGACAAATTTAAATCATGCGCTGAATAGGATTTTTAAAGAAGCTTCATCATTATCCAGTTGTTTTATGGGAGCTATATTGGAAATCTCAATTGGAAAGCATGATTTTATTAAATTAGACAATGAACTGGTGGTTTTGGGTAATTATATAATCCTTTTCATATTTTATCCTCACATTTTTAAGACTTAACGGATATTTGTAATCTTTTTGCTAGTTCTACTGTGATATTTTTTTCTTAATTTGAGAGCATATTTATTTATTGCTTGGAGTAATTGACATTTTCATTACGATATTATTATGATATCTTGTCTTTCATTTTGATTAATGTCGTAACAATTTGTTCTGTAATTTCCATATTGTGATAGTCATAACACTGAACAAGAAATTTTCATTGTTATAAATTTCAAATACCATTCCTGTAAAATTTTGGAAAAACGGTTAGCGAAAATTTTATTGCTAAATAAAACATTCAAGAAAATTAAGTTTCATTATCAAGAACTTCTTAGTATAATTTGTCAGATTGTTTATCTCTAACAGCTGGAGAAGCAGCATCATTATCACTTTTGGCGTGCCTTTACCTGGAGAGTAAATTAATCAATTTTCCATTCAGACTTCAAGCAAGGCTACTTGATGGAAAGAAGGAAGTAAAAAGTGATCCAGATGTTTGGATTAGGCTTTCCAAGTAAGTTTTCTCATTTAGATCCTGGAGATTGACTTATACATCTTACTTTATGCTTCTATTCTTATGAAAAACTAGATGCAATGTCAAAGAGAGTGGTTAATTCCTGTAGGCTCTATCAGCAGATGGGTGAAAATGATGTTGTTTGTGGAATTTTGCTTGACTGCCTCCAGCCAAGGGAAGAAATCAGAAAGGCATTGGAATTTGAAAGAAGTGAATGTTGGACCGATGCCATGCCATACTTTCAGAAAGTGCTTAACCTCTCCGAGACTGGAAACTTTATTTTTCAAGAAAAGGACTTTTATTATGAAGGATACTACAAGGTAATGGATGAATATTTTAAATATTTTAGTTGCTCCTAAATTATTAGAGTGGTATTCTTGCTGTCCAGCTTTATCCAGAATATGAGGGGTATTTTATAACAATTATAATATAAAATGAACTGCTTATAAATTATACCATAGGACAGAGGAGTCTCTCCATTTTAGTTTTTCAGTTTCTCTTATGCTACCGTGATTGTTTTCCATCCAAGATATATGCTATTATATGCTTCATACCTGGAAATCACTTTGCTCTATTTCAGCATATAAAATCGCACTAATCTGCTTTAGGACACTTTCAACAGACCATTTTAATTGAATATCTACAAACACGTACAAATTACATGTCCAATGTCAGATATAAAATGAAGCAATCAATTCAATTCTATTGAAGCAACAAGCAAAGTACAATCTTACATTCAAGTCGCTGCTTATCTAACACCCCTCTTAAATAGTGTGTTTAAACATTGAAGATACTCTCAATTTTATCTCTAATTTTGATATTTATTATTGTATAATACCATAAGAGTAATAATTTTAATTTCCAGAGAATATACATTCTTCAACCAATTGGCATCAGAGGCCTCCGATGCAAATGGGTTGAAGAATATATATTGAACAGAATTCCAATTAGGATGTTAAAATGTTTCGTTCAAGGAATTCAGGTATCTACAGAAGTCTCATTTCACATTTTTCAGATGTCCTATTATTATTGATTTCATTATTTCTTCTTTCTTGCTAAAACCAGAGGATAAGAAAATGTTTGAATAGAAGATTACGACAGAATTGATATTAAGAATAGAAATTCAACTTTCATGTAATTTTAGTATTTTTGTATCATTAAGTAGTAATGTGTTTAAAAGGCACCTCTACAAGTAAGGTCCTTTTGTTTTAAGATAATTTTTGCAGTATGAGTAACTCCACAACCCCTTGTACAGTAAACTCCCATTTATCCGAAATGATCGGGACGGCGGCCAGTTCGTATAACGAAAATTTTGAATAAACCGAAGTCCCGTCTGAAACACCCCAAATTGCATCAGTACCACGAAATATGATTGTACAACGTGCATACGTAGAATGCTATTGATATGGTTGTAAATAAGCCTGCATGTTTTTGACTGAAAAATTTATGTTGTTGTCTTAAAAAGGCGCCAAATAGTGATTGAAAACTCAAAGTTTTTAAATGCTGAATAACAAAGCTCATTTATTTTTCGTTCTTACAAAAAAATATCCGCCTTATTTGGCAGTGAGAATAAACAGGAGTTTCAATTTTTTTACCTACTCTTTTGAATGAAAAAATAAACTATAAAATTATGAAAAAGAACTAGAGATTACTGAAAGGAACGAAAAGTTTGTCAAGAGGAACTTCAAAGTAAAAAAACTAAAAACTTTTAAACTATGGGCATTGAAGTTCTTAAATTAAGGATACTTCATTAGAATTTATGTTTTGGTAAAAATGTCTGTCTGTAATGTCTGGAATGATACTCGGTGGGTGGGGTAGGTGCATTCGGAAAAGTTTGTTCCGATAATGCGGATTTCGGATAAACGCGATTCGGATAAACGGGCGTTATTGTACAAGCGAGCAAGAAATTTGAAAGCTAGAATTTCGGCTTCCCAAAATAAGTTTTCTTGGGCCCAATTTTTCTTTGGTCATCCTCCCAATTTTTCAATGAATCAGGAATGTGACATCCGATGATAAATGTTCAAATTCACATGTTGAATATTTCTTTTTCCTAGTGTCTTGCAAATTTATCCCAGTGGGAGCAGCTGAATCGGGAGGTTTCCAAACAACTGAATAGCTCATTCAGTAAGATTTGGGACAGCCAAGGGAAAAAAGAAAATCTTTTCCCTTGGCTTTTTGATTCTTGCTTGAGGTTGGAATTAGAATCTCCAGGAAAATCAGAGGGATTTTTTAATAGCATTTCTTCATGGATGAAGAATGAAGACAAGAGAAACTACATGGAGGTATCTTGTTAATTACTCATGAAAAGATAAAATTAGTCTTTAGTTAGAGAATATAAGTGTTTAAAAAACATTAGCCATCCAAACTATTAATTATCAACGCCCTCTGATTTGATGAGGCACAAATGCAATTAGATTGATGATTTATAAGATCCCTGAATAGAGTTTATTTAAAAAACTTCATGTTTTGCTATTCTTATACAATTTGTTGTATTGTTACAAAATAGAAAGCCTTTGGAATTGGGAAATGCTTTCCGAATTTTTTATAATATTTATAAAGGTATCCAACCTTCACGTGGAATCTTTATAGTAATAATAATAATTGAGATTGAGACTAAAAACTTTTCTTCCATCTAACCCATAAATATAGTCAGTGTACATATTCAATTTATATATGTTTATGCTAAAATCTTTATCAAGTAGAGAAACCATGCGTATCCAACAAAAATTAAAAAGACAAATTTGAGGGCTCTTCTTGGTTTGACGCTAGGTCAGGGCAAATATTCTCCTATTTAAATTGCATTGTGGCAATTTTTAAGATTTTTTTTTAAACCCTTCCCAGTAAGTTGGAAACTTGAAACTTGTCATGTAGATAGAGATTATGAATATATTTTATATATGCTGTTTAACGTTTTGCTGATGGTCCTTAGTTTGATTACAGAGAGTCATTTACATTCCTCAATGCATTTTTAATGGGGATAACGGAATCCAATTTTAGGTTCTTCCCGGTATGATATCGAATTCAAACTCTGCATTGAATAAGTTAAAGTCCTACGAAGTTATAATGTGTATTCACATCTACCAAGAGGTCCTGGGTCGACACCAGATACTTCTAAAATTAGAAATTGGTACAATTTTAAAGATTTTTTTGAACCCATTCCCGATAACATAGAAACTTAAAATTCCGCATTGTAAATAGATATCATAATTGCATTTCATATAAGCTGGTTTTCACATTTCCCTGTTGGTCCTTGGTTTGATCCCAGAGAGCCATTCACATCACTCTATGCATTTCAAATGGGGATAACCGAGTCTTATTTTAGGACCTTCCCGGTATGATATCGACTTCAAAATTTGAATTAAATAAGCTTTATTTCTACCAGGGCTTTATGTATTTTCACATCTTCCAAAAGGTCCTGGGTTCGGCACTAGGCAGCTTTATTATTTGAAGCGTATGGCAGGAATTTCTAATTATTTATGATTTGCTTTCGATAATATTTTAAGCTACATCGGGGTAGGATAGGGAATTCCAAATCACAGGGGTTCCGGAAAACATGCTCTTCTTTATTTATATCTATAAAACTGTTACAAATGTGTGGGAATTTGACACCAGGTGGGTGCAAATTTCTCCTATTTAAGATAAATTGTGGCGATTTTTAAGAATTTTTTTCAAACCTTTTTTGATTATGTACTTACAAACATGAAATCTAGCATGTGAATAGAGATTATAAATGCATTTCATATAAGAATTTTATAGTTTCCATAATGATCCTTGGTTCGATGCCGGAGTGCCATTTAAATCCCCTATGCATTGCAAATGGAGATAAAGGAATATTATTTTAGGATCACCCCTGTATGATATCCGCTTAAAACTTTGGATTTAATTAGTTTTATTCCTAGGTGGTCATTATATGTATTCACATCATCAGAAAAGTCCTGGGTTCAAGATCAGGTGGTTCTACCATTTGAAATGCTTGGCAGGAATTTAAATTCTTTTTTAATCATTTATCCAGAAGTTGAAAATTGTATGGCCAGGCATGTGAAGAGATGTAATAAATGTTTCTTATAAAATAGTTTATCTTTTACCTTATGATCATTGGTTCGATGCTGGGGCACCATTTGTATTCTACCATATATTTCAAAGGGGAATACAATAAGGCTTAAGGGACCTTCTCGATGTAATATCGTCTTGAAATTTGTATCATTAATATGCTTGCAGAATGCAAGCAACTTTTACTCGTATATATTTGAGATTTTAATTTCATAACTCAATATTGTTGTCAGTTGATGGTTTATAATAAATAGCTGTATATTAAATTACAGTTCAAGACATAATGTTTGATTAAATTTTTCACTCAGTAATAGAATGTTGATTTTTTCTAATTGGCCAGGCTTATTTTAGCAAAGATATAGCTGCTGTATATTTTTTATCTGATAAATGGGACCATGCCAAGTACTTCATTGGGAAGACTTTTGATACATTTCTTCAAGAACAACACTCTCATCTTCAAGGTTCAACCAAACAGAAAATGATGACTGCATTACTAGACATTCAGGTCTTATGGGAGCTGTCTGTGAGTAAAATTTTACTGGATTTCCATATCTCTTCATCATAGGATGAGTTTTATTGATTTTGCCTTTTTTGGAATATTTCTTAATGATGACACTGAAAATTATCTTAGTACAGAAAAGCATGCAACTTACTTTTGTACATTATATCTTAAGTTTTCATTTCAAAATTGGTGAATACATCAATTATCTGAAAGAAATTTCAACAAATCTGCTAAAACAATGGATATATAATCTTTGCCAAATATTTATGGTTAATTTTAAACAATAAAAAATGCTACATTTTTCTTAGTTGATTATCTTATTTTCCAGATGTTTTTGTCCATTTTTGATTCTCCACTAAACAATTCGGATAGCTTTGAAAAATTGAGCAGCTTTTGGAAGTTGGCTCCAGTTAGTCATTTAGAGCCTCTTGATCATTGGGAAGAGAGGATTGCATTCAGACACATTTTCATCTGCAAAATGAAAGAAAAAATCAACTGCGGAGCAGTAGGAGATTCTGTGAACTTCTCAGCAAATATAGAAGACGTATTAGGAAAAATGACCCAATATCTCATAGAAACTGCGATTGCTGCAAGGAACTACCAAGTTACCAAGAAGTATCTGAGGAAGTCTGAAGCAGTGGTGAGCCCTATATTTTGTGACATTTGAAATCATTTGTGGAAATTCATTCCTTTATTTTGTACTGAATTTTTCTTGTATTGAAAATCGATATATTTCTTTGACATGGCATTTGATCTTTCTAAACTGTTATAGCTCAATAAATCTGTAAATCGTCAATAATAATGTAAACCTTGTAACGATATTAAGATTTAATAAAAAGATGGCTCCACGTTGGGTGCCAAGTTGTAATGAGATAAAATTAATAAAATAAGAAAAATGCCGCGCGGGGCATAAAACGTTATAAAGATAAACAAACTGATAAAAAAATCGAAAGTTGGGCGCCAATTTTTAAAAGAACCAATTAATTACAGTTATCGTGAAATGCATGCACTCAGGGCCGCTCGGTTTCCGAAGGAAATCAAAATCACAATTTTTCTTAATCAATTGATATGAATCTATTCCAATAAGAAAAATAAACCTCAAAACTAATGAAAACCATACCCCCAAAAGACACACATTTTGTAACTCAAGGAACCACAAACTGAACAAAGAGGAAGAAAGGAACCATAAAAACACCACCACCAATAAACCTTATACTACACTATAATACCCTTACTCACAGAACACATATTAACACAAACAAAACAAGATAATTGGGGGACGAATTCACACAAAGGGAGGGAACACTAAAACACAACAGGAGTGGGTCAGGGTTTTGGAGGACTGTTCTGCTCAAGCTGTATCTCTTGACTGATTTTTACCCAAAGTATCCACACACCCCACGCCCAGAAGCCCGCATCTTCCTTAGCGTGGGTTTCCCTCACCCAATCCCTACATTTTGTTTGAATTCTAAGGACCAACGCTTTCCAAATTCCCTTTCTGCAGATGGTCAACACATGGCTTAACCACCCACATTCCGGTATTGCTCTGATTGTAGAAACAGGTCCAGTATGTAGCGCATCCCTGTCTCTACGCTAGAAATCACTAAACATAAAATCATCATTACAACCTAATATAACATAGGGGACTGGGAGGGTGTTAAGATCATTTCCATTGTCATACTTGCTGGTAATATGCTTCCAAATCAATCATAGCTCCCTGTCATACCTTAAAATAATTACTAATAAATATATGTATGCATATTTAAATACCCTACAGCTATTCCTTATCTCACATAACTCTTTTAAGAGGTATGAACCAGCATGTCCTCATTTATTTGTTAACTTTTCAATTTTTCTCATTCTAATTTGTAATTTGTGTATTAATCTTGTGTTATTTTTGCAGCTTGGATCAAATTCAGATCCAAGATTAAGGTTGCCATGGCATTCATCCTATGGAAATATGTCCGAGATATTAGCTAATGGAAAACCCTTCTCATCTCCCAAGAGAATATCTTCTTTAATGGAATCAGTTTATATTCTGGGTAAAAATTCTTTAAAATATTTAGTACTGTTACAATCTCTCTCTGATTCATGTTATGAAAATGATACTTCTCTTACAGGAGAGTTGCTGGAAGATCCTGAACTTGGTGCCAATCCTGCATTAAATATCAGCATTTATAACAAAGTTTTTGTGAGCTTAAAAGCTTTGACTGCTGTTGTTAAAGATCATGAAACTGTTATTGATTCAATTGATGATGTCAAGAGGAAAAGATTTTTTAAATTCATAAGATATTCACCTGAAAGGTACACCCTTGAAATATAAATAAATATAAATAAATAAAAGAGTCTATAATAGGTGACTATAGACAGTTTTTCTACTTTCAGCCAATCTTTAATAGAGAAAATCACTGAGTATGGTATCATGCGTGTGGGAAAGGCTATTGGAATTGCAGAAACTCTTCCACAAGAATCCCTTACATCTGAGGTCTACCTGTCAGTTGCAAAATACTGTATGGATTTAAGGAAATACTCTTTAGGTAGGTCTTTATAGATGGTATTGTAAATAATCATTGTTTTTCCTTGAAAATATTTTAAAATAATACTCTCGTGTTAAGTATAAATAATTAGGTAGTGAGGTCATTGTATATTGTATATTATGGTAGGTAAAGGAAATTACTTGTAACACACATACATACACAATGTAGGAGATGAAGTGGCTGTGGTTGGACAATAATCAATAGACTTACATCATTCATCAGTTTTGGTTTCTGCCATCTCTATTTGCTGATTACAAATGCCTACTATTTGATGACAATACGCAATATAATTAAACTATATATTCAATGATTGTGGTGAAAATAAATTGGGAAAAAGAACCCAGCTTCAAACATTATATATAGTAGAAGTCCGTTATAACGAGTACAGCATGTAATGAGAGTTGCATTATTGCAAGTGAGTTTTTGGCCCTTGTCTGTCTCAAAGCAAAAAGTATATGGAGTTACGTCCATTATAACGAGTGGTTATTTCTGAAGTACCAATATAATGAGTGCCACGTATATATATTTGTCTTGCAAGAGGCATATCTCGGAATATTCAATTGATGTGAGAGATGAAGTCCGACAAGCACACATTAATCTGAGGTGCGTTATCACTACAAAGAGCAGAAAAAATTATTGTTTCTGACAACTCTCATCACCTTTCATTGGCTAAAATGCCTCAGAGAGCTTTGATTAGAGACTTCTCATGAGTTTCACTCTCTTCCTTTGCCCCCTCCCTAAATCCTATCCCCTCGTCTTATTTTTCAAACGTAACTTGGTACTAAAGCATGTGATCCAGGATGGGTGGGAATGTAAGAGATAAAAGAAGTGCTGGTTTTGATTCCCATACGAAACTTGGTACTAAAGCATGTGATCCAGGATGGGTGGGAATGTAAGAGATAAAAGAAGTGCTGATTTTGATTCCCATGATAACCTCTCCCCCTCTCTCGTGACACAATTATTGCTTATTAGCGCATGAATGAAAAACATCTTGAGAAAACCATTCTATATGAAATAGGATTATCTAATGATATACCATTACGTTTTGGCAATTATTGATCAATAATTTTTCAGATTTTATATCAGAGGACCCACTTTGGTTATGGTTTATTTATCAATTAAATGATATTTATGATTCAAATGTACTTTTTTATGAATTCTGAAGCATTTGCATTAGGATTAAAAAACCCTAAAGTTCCATTCTACTGCACTTGCTGCCCTTGGATGGATATTTAGCATTAGAAATTGGCTATAATGAATACTCTTTATAATGAGTACTTTTACAATTTTTGTCGGCTCTTGTTATAACAGACTTCTACTGTAGTATTTGGTTGAATCACTTGTCCAAATCTAATGGATATTTATTATTATTATTACACAAACTGCAGGTAGGCTGTAAGTCTGGTGACAGTTTTTTCTACTTACATACATTTGTACCAGTTATAACATAATTAATATAAAATACATACATGATAAACACACAATTCCCACAGAATGATTCCATACATATATTTACCTATAATATACTACTACTTTACTATATTGGTGTTCTTCATAGGAAACATCTTTTTATAAGGTAAATCCTTGTCTCTTTTACTATGGAGAAGTGTTTAAGATAATCTGGATAATCAAAGGATTAAGGGATATGAAAAAGTTGATTGGTCTTGGACCCAGATCTTATATTATGTGTGTGAATCAGTACACCTTTAGTCTCTTCCCTGGTCATGAAACTTCAGTAAAAAAAGTTAAGATGATGATAAAGGAAAATAATTTTAAGTGGAAGAAAAACGTAAAAATTAATCGCTCTTAGGAATCCAATACAATCATTTGCAGGATTTGTGAAGATAGTATCTAATTTGAACACCATTAAGCTGTAGGCCATAATTTAAGGTCAAACATTCATCTAATGCTCCAGTGATCAGTTTCATGGGTGCCATCACTAGAAATTCCCAACTTTGGTTCAATTAACGAAGCTTATCATGAAACTCCATTCAGTATTTTCATGCTTAGCTTGCGTAGAAAATTGAGTAAGCGTAACAAGCTACTCAAATAATTTTGTAAAATACTGCAATAATTAAACATATTTCTGCGATTGTTCATATTTTTGTATTTATCTGCTGTTGTGATTAGGGTTGTCCCTTCCAGACTAAAAAGTAGTAAATGTTTTATTTTCAGGAGATATGGATGCATTTTGCATGAAAGCATTTCTTAGAGCTATTTTGTATGGTTCCACTGAAGCTAGAGATTGGTTTCCTTGTCTCTTACAGTTTGACTTTTCAAAATGCACAATGAGAGAACTATTCAAAACTGAAGTAAGTAATTCCTCATTTTTCAAGCCTTTTAAAATTCTTCTTTTATTGTATATTCAAAAGTATCTTCATTGAGATACATCTACTAAAATTGTCAGGTATTAAAACGATTGATGGTGAAGTAAATTGCTCTTGATGACCACATTGGATTCTTAATCATTTTTCATGTGTAGTTTTTTCAGTTCTATACCCAATAGTACTAGGGTAGTATCACCTTCTAACATTAGTTGATTTAATGGAAAATCAACAGAAATTTACCTCTATATCTTAAACATTTTGAAATTTTGTTTTACTTGTGTACTTCCTCGAGAAACCCATAGTGGCCTAGTTTCAGCTCAATCAAAAATATTTTTGCAAAGTTATTGTTTTTGAAATTTAATTTTTTTTTTCAAAAATTAGCAAACATGGATCATTTTAAGACAGTTAACTTTTGAATAAAATATGCTAAGGATTTTGTTCTTTCATTTATTGCCAGGAATTGTACTTACCTTCATTAGCACATTCCGTGTGGAGAGCAGCATATGCCGCTCATGTTGGTCCTACCCTGTGGCTAATAGTGGCATATCTTGCCATGAATATAAAAAAAACTATTAACGTTTGCATAAAATTTAAAAAACTTATTGCAGCATATACAGCTAATATTCTATGTATAATTCATCATTCATATACGCTCATGTTGGTCCTACCCTGTGGCTAAGGGGGCATCCATTAATTTCGTGAGGTGATTTTTGCGATTTTTTGACCCCCCCTAGTGAGATATCGTGAGATTTGGCTCAACCCCCTTCCCCCTCCTCTAATCTCACGTGAGATTGTTCAAAATGCGTGTTTTCAGTGTAAATATGTTAATCTATGCTTCATTATATTGGATTTATTAAAAAAACGTAATTTATTTAATTATTTTTATTTAGGACTAGTTGAGACTAGTATTTAAGACTACTGAGATCGTAGGCTAAAATCACAATGAAAAATCGAGCAATAAAATACTCAAATGAAAACTTCTAAAATTGGTGAAAGAATATTCATTCTAATTCAGTCCATGGGGACTCAATTTAACCCAGTTATCTCATAATTCTACACTGTTTCTTGCGGATAAAAAATTACGTAATCTTTGCGAGAATCCCCCTCTCCCTCACGTGAGAGTGAGTGAGATTCGGCTAAACCCCCCCGCCCCCTAAACTCCTCATGCAATTAATGGATGCCCCTTAAGAGCGGCATATCACGCCATAAATATAAAAAAGAACGAAAAACGTTAGGATTAAATTTTTTAAAAACTTATTGCAGCAAATACAGCTAATATTCTATATATACTTTTATTATGATATTATATTATTTTTCATTATAGCAATACATATATTATATTAAAAGTATTCAGCCATAGGATAGCAACCAATGAAATTGACATTGTATGGAACGTATTAAAACATGCATGACAATTCAATATTTTGTTTAAAACATTGTTCAAATACATTTTTAAACAGACTTATCAAATTCCTTTAATATTGTAAAGGTATTCCATAGTTTTAAAATTGTACTATTTGCAACTCAGTGAGTAATTTTGTTTTGACTGAATAAAGTATTAAAATTATTTAAATTTGTCCCTCTCTGAAATATCTTAACATAACCACCTTTTCTCTTGAAAAGAACTGTGTATGTTACATAATATATCTGAATAAAGAACTTTTGGGAATTGTATAATTTAATTTTGATTAATAATCAATTTTTATATATTGATTTAGTGAGTGATTTTTAACATTTCTGTTTCATGTTCTTTTTTCCTCTCAAAGACTTCTCAGATACCTCCATGGATGTTCCTTGACTGGACAAATCTGATTCTTTCTCATCTTGATGGATTTGTATTTGATGCATTGGAAGAAATAGTCATTAGGCTGGCTGATGCTTACCCAGCTGCTATTTTAATCCCATATAGAATTAACTTTGAATATTATGAAGAAAGTGTATCTAGAATGATCCTTAATCAAAGGTTAGTTCATTGATTATGTTTCTCTATGGTTGTCTGTTAAATCTGATTTTATATAATTTCTTTTTCAGGATCAACCAAATCCTTTCAAAGTACAAAACAGCTGAAGATTTGTTTTATTCCTTGATGTACATCTCTAATCCAGAAGCTATGTTTAGCTATCATTTAGATAATATTAAATCTCTCTTGGAAAAATCAAAACCAAGGATGTATCGTGTTAAAGAAGCATGTTCACTTATGGTTAAGGAAATATTTCCTCCTGTTGGAGTAAAAAGATTCCATGGAAGATTGCATGACAAGTTGCAAATATATAAGGAATGTTCAATGAAAATGTTTGACATTGAAGACCTGGATTCAGCAAGATCTATTGTAGCTACTCTTAATAGCTCGAAGAAAGAGATCAAGAAAGAAGAATTTTCGTCTTCATTGGAGGATCATAGTTATTGGCTGGCAAAATTCAGAATGTCTGATCACATGGATGTTGTGGAGATTCCTGGTCAATATACAGGAGATATTGAACCACTTACAGAGCTTCACACAAAAATATATGGCTTTTCATCAACTGTAAGTGGATGATTGATCAACGCATTCAATTCATATTTTTCAAGACTATGATAATAGCTAATTTATAATTATTCTTTTCAAATACCTTAAGACCAAAAATATTGCCATTTTATTTCAGTAGAGGGTCATAATATTCTGAGGAAGATACCTAACAAATTATGATATCTTCATTGAACTGTAACCTTTATACCAAAAGTAATCATCATTAAGTTGGTATAATGTGCAATTAACCATTTTCTTTTCAAGTCTTCACCAAGTCTTTTCAGGTATAAAGAAATTTTGTACGAGTTTTATTTAAAGTGCTACTTATATTATGAAGTGAATTTGAGTGATCTCTTAAGTTTTTTAATCAAATATAGCTACCATATTATATGTGAATATGTTTTTATCTGCAGATTTAGATTGTTAAAAATCCTCATTATGTTTATTCTTCCTTTCGATAGATTCATGTCCCCTAAAATTCCCCTCACCCAGCTTTTTCCTATACTTTTTTACTATTTAGCCTAACTTTTACGTCATCCTATAATTTGTTGTACTTCCTACACTATACTAAGATTTATTGTACTGTTAACAAGCCCTCTCTCAATATCTAACCCACCCATTTCTCTGTCTTTCACGATTCTGAACCTATCATAATTTGATTTTGTTATATCCCTGCTTATTTGTTCCCTTTTACATCTCAATCATCAAATTTACTACGCTTTTCCTAAGCTTGATCGCAAAACTGAGGCCTTTTCCCCTTGCTTCATTTTATTCTGTTATGAAATCCTCTGCAAGTATTGTATATCGCATTTTCTTCATTTACCCTGATTATCAACTAAGCTTTTTTTTCAATGGGACATCAGATGTTTATTTTCATCCCAAAATTCTTCATTTTGCTTTATTACAGCATTTGTACAGTCTTTTAAAATGACATACCACAATTTTGTTGTTAGCCTATCTTACCAATTTAAATATGTCCCCATTGATTTTGACCCCTTCGTGTATTTCTTCCCTAGTATATTTCACCATTACTTCACTTTATCACTGAAAAACTGCTGGGGGGAAAAGATAGCTCTAATTAATTCCTAACTCTGCCATTCTGGTTTCTTAGCAGCTCGCATAACTGGCACTGTTTGACTCAAGCACAAACTTTACATAATAAACCTATTTTTACTTTCTCCATATACGAAGTATAGAGAAAGTATTGTTTTCATGAAAAAATTCGACTTCGAGATTTCAACGGAAATACATGTTTTGGGGTCCCTAGAACACGTTTTGACTATTTTCGGAATGATGTCTGTGTGTGTGTGTGTGTGTGTGTGTGTGTGTGTGTGTGTGTGTATGTGTGTGTGTGTTAGTGGGCGCTCTATCGTGAAAACTATTGGTCGTATTAATACCAAACTTCGTATATAGTATTGTGGTGTGTGCTGTCAGAGTTGATTAGTTTTTGGAGTAAATCGGTTGACCGGAAGTCGAGCTTCATTCATTATAGCTCATTTCCGGTTTTCAAAATATCTCCATAAATATGATATATACGTGCATTGTATTACTTATAAAAGTTTTAGATAATGTAATTTACTATAACTTTTGTATTTAACATATTTTTGTATCACCGGTTGATTAGGAGTTATTCGTGAAATACCGATAAACCGGAAGTAGCCGTTATGTACTTTGTGGGCGCTCTAACTTAAAAACGATGCATTATATCAACACCAAATTTCATATATAGTACTTTATTTAGTTTCTTAAGAGTTGATTAGTGTTTGGAGTAAATCGGTTTACCGGAAGTCGAGCTGTATTCTTCAAAGCTCATTTCCGGTTTTCAAAATATCTCCATAAATACGATATTTAGATATATACTATTATTTATAAAAGTTTTAGAAAATAAAATTTACTATAACTTTCGGTTGAAACATATTTTTGTATCACTGATTGTGTAGGAGTTATTCATGAAATACTGATAAACCGGAAGTGGCTGATTATGTACTTTGTGGGCGCTCTGGGCTCTATGGGCGAAATGCCAATTTCATCGTTTTTCATCGATCATGTCCCGTAAAACATTATTATTCATGTTTTTGGCGTCAAAGATAATAATATATATATATTAATCACTCATATCCCAAGTTTAGATGGAATATAGAGTTCGAAATTACTGCGGTAGATAAATATTTACATCTTATATATATGGAGAAAGTCATGTGCTGGCCACATCAGATTTTTCCTGTATAATACCATATTTTTTAACACCCTTCTTTATTTATATATGGCACTCTACCATTAACAATATCAAAGGGAGACATGAGTTTATGATTTTCATTTCCTAGAGCTAATGATGTGTTTATTTTGTACTGCTTCCAGGTTTGTCATGTCTCATCATTGAAGAATTCAGTATCTATAACTATTCTTGGAACAGATGGAGAAGAGCATAGATTTCTTATTAAGTATGGCAAAGATCTCAGACTTGATCAGCAAGTTGGTCAGCTTTTGCATGTTATGAATAAGTGTCTATTAGATGACCTACCAAGCATTAAGAGAGATCTTAGATTAGATACCAATCAGGTAACCATAGAAATCATTCATAAAAATTATTTCAAAAACATCATTTGAACTGAAACAAAGTATGTTTGGTTATTAATTAAATTAGAGATGAGGTGTAGTAAACATTTTTGATAACTTCTGAAGGATAAGTCTTATGTTTTTGATCATATTATCAAATTATATATTTTTTTAACTTTCAATTGCTGAAAACTATGTAAATTTTAGTCTCGTTATTTTCCAAATATACTCCTGTGTATATTAATCTTCAATTTTATATCAAAATTCTTTTTGTGTTAGGCTATATTTCATCTTTCACAAATTATAACTGTAGTCAAGCTTTATTAATGGTGTATTCAATATATTCCTATGCGTAAGATTTTAGTTAATTTACACTCCCTAGAAAAAATGTCGTAGATTTTTCAAGAAAATACATCAGCAAATTATGTTTTGTTATGGTTTCCTTCTCATAACCTTTCATATCAATGATGTAAAGAACATCACTCACAATTAATTATGTGACAATAAGCATTTTTATGCTAAGTTTAATGGATTTTTTTGCTTAAATATTTTTATTTATAACAAACAGTTCATCCCCCTGAGCAATCACCATGGTATGATTAAATGGAACAGAGGTTTAATATCTCTTTATGATGTATTTGCTATGTCCACTAAGGAAAAGGAAATCAAACAAAGGTAAAAATGCATTCTAATGAGTCTGAAGACAAATCTAACATGCAAAGTGAAATGCTAATAAAATATTTATTTTCAGAAAGGCAGTTTTAGATCAATACTTAGGTTGGTTAAAGAAGGGAAACAAATCAGATGATTCTTTGATCAGTATTTACAGAAATGCATTTATTTCTCATGGAAGAGATGAAACAGTCACCAATTTTCAAAAGCTGATTGAAGAACTTCCTTGTGATAATTTAAGGTAAGTTGACTTTTGAATATGCTATAAGTGCAATTACCTGAAGTGCAGCCTTGATGTATTTGATTGAGGTAAAAAGTGACATTGGCATAGCATTGATTATTAAATTTATTAAAGCTATATAATTTTTAAGATAGTTATTAAATTCATCCTTCTTCCATAATCATCCCTATTCCTACTATATATTCCATGTATAACCAAATTTAAAATTCAGTATTATCAGGTGAAATGTTGAACTAAGATATGGTTTGTGGTTATGATGTATAAACATCAGCCTTCATTTCATGAAAATTCAATGCATATTTTGAAAAGGTTTGTTGTTTTAAAGAAAACATGTTACATTATACTTGGTAGATCTGAGTAATGTAGAGTTAGATGTAATATACAGTGAAATCTCGATCTATCGTTTTCTTAGGCTCTTAGGTTAATATTTTAAGGTCCCAAGTACACCCTTTTTTTCAGATCTTACGTTTTTCTGCATCTACAGTCGATTTCCTTTGGTCTAGCAAAAAAAACGTTAGATCGAGATTTCTCTGTATTACATATAATTTCATTGTTTTAATAATGGCCTTGCTGAATTTCTGATATAGATATCACTACTTCACTGCCTGTCCATTTCATCTGTGGAAAATACTCTAATATGAAATACTTTTATATTTATAGAATTCATTTTGTTAAATTGACTATAGAATTACTTATTTAGATAGTTGAAAGTTGAATAATTATCTAATTATTCTGTATGTCTGATTAGTGCTTATTTTGATGTTTCCAAAATTTTAGAAGAACTTATGACTTATTTATTTATTTTCAATTGTTATAACAGCTTTTCTTTCACTTTTATCATTAACGTTTTCACTTATTCTTTGCTTCATTTCCTCCTTTTCCTGGCGCAGGAGATCATTTCTGAATCTAAGCCAGTCATTAGAAGACTTCTTCTGCCTAAGAACCTCATTTGCCTCAAGTTATGCTGTTATGTGCATTGCATATTGGCTCTTAGGAGTTGGAAAATGTGATTTCAGAAAGTTAATGATGCAGTGTGCTAGCGGAAGAGTTTCCTGTATTGACTTAGGATACTCTTTTGGGTCAGCAGTTTACTCATTTCCTGTTCCAGAATTAATACCATTCAGATTAACACCACAGATCCTTGGACTCATGCAGCCATTTGGAGAAATAGGTTTGTTAATTTGGGCAATGTATTTTATTCATTCTTCAATTGGAACATTTCTTGAATGAGTATTTTTATCTGCTCAGTTATTATCCTTTCTTTAGCTTGAGTGAGGCTTGATTTCAGGAGAAATTTCATCTCGTTTCCAAAGCATATTTTTACATTTAAGATTTGGCATCACTGTTAGAGAGATTTAGGGTGCTACAAGTCTGCCATTATTAACAATTGAACTTAATGTTCTATTAATTTTTTTCCTTGGAATCTATTTTATGCAAATGATAATAATACTCTTTATCAGCATTGATTGAGCATACTTTCTATATATCTATGAATGTAGCATATAAAATCATCTATTTTAGATATTATTCTTACTATGTAGATGCTTTCAAAATTTTAATTCTATATATTTATTTTCAATATATTTACTTTAAGTTCTCATTGCTGAAAAACTCATAGAATGTCATCAAAATCTCGTGGAATTGAAGTATAAATATATGTAAAATTGCAAGTAAAAAACTAGTAAAATACCCAATAAATAATTCTTCTGAAGGAGTATATTTTTTCAGTCGATTAAGATAATATTCTTCTTTCCTAAATTTTCATCTGATTTCTCCACATTCAAAGTAATCATTGCAAATTAAGGATGGTTGAATGATACACTTCTAACTTGGTTTTCTTTTTATATGTATTTCTTCATTTTAGTGTGTTGAAATTTGCCCATTTAAACAAGAAAGTTTACTATAATTTATGAATTTACTTAAATTAATATAAATCAGTAATCTATATAAGTTAATATAACTCAGAAATCTTCCAAATTAATCTGTGCAGAAACTATATTGGTTTAAAACTCTATGTATAGCCTAACATTTAAACAGTTAGATAATACATCTCTATTTAGTTAATTGCTCCAAGTATTTTTTATACTTATTCCTTAGGTTTTATGAAGGAAGCCATGGTGCACACTCTTAGAGCTCTGCAAACAAGACATGATGTTATTCTCTCTGTTATGACTGTGATGGTTAAACCCTTCCTGGACTGGTTAATTAATATTCAAAAGGATTGTAGCATTGGAAAAAAAAGAGAACTGGGTAATTATGATTGCATTTTTGTACCTTTTAAATTATTTCTTACATTAGCTAGGACTAATCGAAGTTTTTTACAGTTTACAAAAATAGTGCTACCACAAAATGTTTTTATTTTTATTAATAAGCATTAAAACTATCAAGGATAGCAATTACTTATTGAAGCTAAAACATGTCCCATTAGTTAGACATGAGTTAGCAGCTCATAAGTTATAAGGCATATGTTGAAAAAGAGTGGATTTATTTTCTTTCTCACATTGGAATTTCAGTATGAGCGTAGCTTTTCCTAAAACTGTAAAATATGCTGATGTAAATCAACAACGGTCCACTAGTTGTACAATGCATGAGGAAGGGTTGGGAATCAACAAGACAGGGGCTTCTTGGAATATCCTTTATTGTCTACATTGTTGACTGTTCACCGTCCATCATGGGAAGTCCCTCACTCACCCCCAGCTATCCCTCCTCGGCTCCTTTTGATGGTTCCAATTCACTAAGTTCCTCTGTCATGGACTTCTCATGACAAACTAAAGGAAACAGTGAAGGATTGGCTCTTATTCTGGGAACAGGGAATCCTTGTACGGTATTGGATGAAACACGCAATCAATCAGGAAAGGACTTACTCTTGTTATAGGCACGGGAATTGTGGAAACAGGGAATCCTTTGGCTCATGAAACAGTGGCGTATTTGTGCTCAGGCCTCTGGTAATTAATTTGAACAAAGACTTCAACTGTACCCACAGTGTCATTTCATACCTTTTCCTTTGAACACCCTAATACAAACCAACTTTAATGAAATTTGGAGAGGGTCTTCGTTTTGTGATACTATTAAACAAAGTCACAGGAAATCCTGCGATAATGCTCCATTTTCGAAAAATCATGTAAAATTAAAAATCAAAATTCATGTACCTTGAAGCAACAAGATTCTTACGGCATGGATATCAAAGTACTGTGGTTACACTGGTATGGCACTGGATTGCAAAAGCTATCAATATTCTTTTTTATGCTATCATGGGTTCAAACCCAAATGACAGAAATTTTATTTTACTTCTCTGATCTTTTTTCACATTTGCCATGATAATGCTTTTCTTTCATGCAATACAATATAAAAATATGTTTCCTGTGTAAGCTATGCAGTTTATTGTAAATTATATTTTGCAAAAGTTGAGTGAAGTGCATGGCATGATAGGATGGGAAGAGAAAATAAATATTAAGCCCAAAATGAAATATATTGTTAATCTGTTACATTTATTTGTTAAAAATAAGGCTGACTCATCAAAGCCTGCAAAACAGATATATTTTGGACACCATGGACAGTTTATGAATGCAACCTTTGTATATTTTTTGTTTTCACTTCTATATTTTGTCCCCTGTTTTTAAGACAGTTACCATCCACATGATGGTCAGCCTTATTTGCCTCACCCTTCCTCAGAAAAAGTACTTCAGGGAGCTTAGATTAGAGATTTCTCATGAGTTTCTCTCTCCCATTTGTCCCTTTGTGTATCCTATTCCCTCTTCTGTTGTTTCTTTTCATTGATGACCCCTCTAGTCAGCGCAGGAATTTTTTATTTAGTTCCCATCAAACTGGCATCGACCTGTTAGGTCTGTTTTCTTACTACTACAAAACTTGGCACCAAATCATCTAATCGGTGGGAATATAGGAGATAAAAGCAGTACTGATTTGGATTTCCAGGGTAACCTCTCCCCCTCCCTTGTCATAGAGTCATTACTTATTAAGCATGTGAATGAAAACTTTCTCGGGGAAGCAATTTGAATTGAATTAGGATTATCTAATGACATACTATTACTTTTTGACGATTATTGAGCTATAATATTCCATATTCTATTGATTGATTGTAAGCCACCCATCCTTGTGTATGACATTCATTCTATTTGTTAAAAGGGAAAGAAGGTGGGCATTGTACATGAGAAAATGTATAATGCGTGTAAGTGCTAACAGGGCTCTGATGATCAGGTGTAGTTAGAATTGTCTTAATAATGTTGCTCTCAGATTTTAAAGCTAATTATTACCATTTGATTAATGCTATTACTATACATAAAATTTATTTTGCTTATTTAAAAGTAAAATCTCTTCCCTTGTATTGGTGTATTAATTTTGTTATATCTGCTCATTTTCTGCTGCAGTTGGCTTTGGCTATTGGAATTCTGAAGATATACTAAGGATAACCCAAAACAAATTCACTGGTGGAATTAATCCAAAAATGATCACTATGGAGCTAGTGGACATTAGAATCAAGGATGATGCTAACTTAAAGGAAAAGATTAAAGATATGGTTAGAGGAGATTTTAATCACAATGCCCGTGCAGTTTTGGGTGATAAAGGTCTCTCCTGTGAACAGCAGGTTGGTTGTGTCCATTAACTCCTGCTTTAATTATGACCATGCATTACCGGTGATAACATTTTTAAAGAAACTTAATGATATTAGGAAATAATTTCAACATTAATTCATTGAGAAATTTTATATATGTAGTCTTTTTTGCTTAATTTTTATAAGGTACAATTTTATATTACATATTACGATACTTAAACCAGCTTACAATATTAATTTTCTTTCAGGTTTCATGCTTGGTTGACCTAGCAACAGACTATCATATCTTAGGGAAAACATGGATTAATTGGGAACCTTGGTTATAAACAATATATTATTAAGCATAAACACGAGGATGGTTGTATGGACTGTGATTACTGTGATGAACATTTTAAAAAAGATATTTTTGTATATTTTAAGAATTAAGCTGTGTTTTAGGGGAAAATGAAGTATTTGGAGTAATTTGTACCAAATCGTAATTTGTAAATTAAGGTACATTTACCATATTTACTTGACTTATAGTTACCATTTTTACGTGGATATGACGATCCTATGTTCCCAGATTAGGAATACATGTTTTTTTTTATCAATTTTATGGAAATTCATCATAAATTCTATTGAAAATCCTGAAAGTTCAAAATACAGATGCTCCCTGACTTACAATTGTCCGAAGTTACGACCAAAGTTTTTTGAAAAGTGTAATTTTAAACTACGATAAAAATGAAACAATTTTCATTTGGAATGGCTCTTATTATTGCGTTCAAAGTTTTGAGTAGCTATGTAATACTTGGTGACAGGACATGTTAATTTTTAATGTTTACATCTTGTTTTACATCTTATCCTCGAGTCTTAGCTATTTTGTTTTCAGTTGCCATTTAATCGTTGTTTCACTAGTTTGTTTTATGTCAGCGCTAGCTCCATCTCCACAGAAACCTGCGAACAATTTTTCTTAACTGTATGATGAATTCTGATATTTAAAAAAGAGTTAAGATACCTATATTTATAACTGCTCCATAACCAAGGGGTTCCCAAACGTTTTCAGTTCGAGACAGACAGGTTTTCACGGCACCCTGTCTCAATAATTATATTTTATCCTGGTGCTTCATTGCACTCCAGGGCATTGTTGAGTATGCCCAAAAGCGCTGGGGCTCACAGTTTGGGAACACTGCCATAACCTTTTATGACAATAAATTTCCTTGGATACCATCTTTGTTGAAATAATTTGGATGATTACATATTCTTAAAATTCACATTTTTTTCTAATTGCAATGATGCTTTTTCCTAATGGCAATATCTTTCCTGCGTCAAACTATTCATTGGGTAACCTAGGCAGATTCTTCCAACACCATCGATCTTCGAGTATTTAAAAATCTGCCCAGCTGAAAAAAAATCTTGGAGATATTTTTGACTTTATTTGAATTAATCAAGTAGATTAGATAAGCCTTAGGTATGTGGCCAAAACATTCAGTCTGCACATTGGAAAAGTAAGTCTCAGGAAGCCTGTATTGCATGCTGTTTACGTTTCTAAATATATCTTATAAATGTTTGTCGTATGTTCATATTTTTCAGGCTCTTATTAATTTCATATTTCATTTTATTCACTACTAGATGTTTTAGTTCGTTTTCAATGGGCAATTTTTGGAATATAAATAAAGATTAAATATTGTTATGCAAAATTAGACTACAACAACATTCAATGATTTCATACTGAATAAGATTTAGTGGCAAGTTTTCATTGATAGCGGTAGCCATATGAATAAATCAGTGTTTGTTTCTGCATTCGTAATCAACACTTTCATTTTCTAACTTTTTAAAAATTGATTTCTGGCACTAAATCACTCCTATTTGTATTATTTTGAAGGTCTTGTTCTCAGCTGTAAATTTTTAAGAAAAGGCGATAAGATATATTGAAATAATCATTAAAAATCACCAATATGAAGTGTTACAATATAAACTTAAAATATAATGACAACAAAGGTCAGTTCTTCTTTGGTATAATGCTGAAAATCTACCTCCATGGTGGGCGAGTTATGCCATACCTCATATCACAAATCAGACTTACAACCAATTCAACTTACGACTAGAAGTGCTGACTGTAACATGTTCGTAAGGCAGGGAGTGTCTGTATTTTGAAACATTATTAAAATGATAAAAATGTAAAATAAACATTTAATTACAGTTTTTCAGGTACATAACTATATAGAAATCATTTGTAAAATTTGCCTGGTTTGTATCGCTACAATATGTATTTGCAACATATAAATTAGTTACAGGCCCCCATTTAGTCTAGTGGGTTGAGTTTGCAGTCTTCAGTTCAGTTCCCGGTAGGGGTCAATATTTTATTTGTGTTAACCCTGCTTTGTGATTAATGTGGATAGCTATCCTAATTTAAGGGTCAAACATATATCACCCATGGTGAATACCACTATACTAAGCCAGTTCCCTCAATCGGATTCCATGCCATGGATTTTACTTTTTTTGAATGAGGCATGTATTTATAATAACACTCCAATAAGCGATATGATAGGAAGGATAAAATCATGTAAGTTGGGTTGTAGCTTTGCAAATAAATACATCAGTTCTATCCCTCACTATCTGCTTATTAAGATTAAGATATTCGGATATTAAGATTATTCCTTTTCAAATCACAAATAGTTTTCTTCCATCAGCAATTTATGCTAGTATTATGGTAATTTTTACTGTACTGTAGATTTTATGGTTTTACAGCAACCAACTAAGGTTTATGAGTGACAATTGCTTCTCCCATTCCCCTCGGTCCTAACCTCCTTCCTTAATTACACCCGTCTTTCCAGCTCATCTCCCACCCCCTCTCCTCTCTGGTTATAGATTATGGTCATTTTCTATGTATTTCACCTGAAGATTTTACGCTGTAATGAAACCTAGGTTGTTTTTATTAAAATTTATTTTGTGGACTCTACAAAGTGAAGTTTTCTTTATTTGTGTTATGTGCATTTTTATTAAATATTGAAACTGTAATCTTATCTATTACCTAAGCTGGTAGCATACCATGAGGAATTTGCTCTAATCTTAAAGAGTATTGAAAATGGTTGGCGTATTTTTCAATTATAATCAGTTCACAATAACTGCCCTTACAATTTGGTTACTGGCAATGCTAGGATTAATTATATTTGGCTTGGAACACGAGTTTCTATTACTGTTGGTTTAAAAGAAGTTTATAACATAGAAACAAGGAAACAAGGTTTTGTTTGTCTCATAAATGGATAGACCACTCTAAGTTGTTTATAACCTGTTTTTCTGACAATTTTCTTCAATTTGGATTAGTTCCAATGCTAAGAAGCTGAACTACTTATCATTAATCATCAATAGGGCTGCTTTAGATGATTTTTTTAATAACTTAATTTATCAAAATTAGGTAGCTATGGATTAATTTGTTGGAAAAGTGAACGAAGCAGGTTTTATTCGTCTAGCTGATAATAGAATTTTTTATATCAGATTAATTACTTTCCTTAAGTACTTCACTAGGAGTAAGTATGTATTCTGTCAACATTTATGAATCTTGTGTATTAGAAATCACTACTATCAACTTTTTGATTCATGCTGAATAACGAAAAAGATGGCATGGCTGGTCTTGTTATGATATAAATATATTGCTATATATAAATCCGGTAAAAGCGTATTCCATTTTCCCTGAAGGGTTGTAGTATAATGCAGAAAAAAAATTTTACATTACATCGGATTACAACTCACCAGTAAATTACTTATTGGTAATGAACCAAACCGGTTACGTCTTTTGAAAATGTATTTTCTGTTAATTTATCAAGTAATCGCGATCTAGCTTATTATTTCTCCTCTGAACGAATCTTGACCTGCCTGAGAGCATTTTCTAATGCTTACTTTCACATTGTCATTTTGAAGAATGCATATAACCTTGTGATGTACTTTTTCGAGTTAGCGGGTACGCAAGACGTCCCGATTTTCTTTGACTTTACTTACGAGTTCGTCTCAAAGGGTAGTGAAGTATCTAGTAGTGAACTTCCTTGTCGTAACCCTTAAGAAATACTCTAGGTATATTGATGGATGATATTGATCCAAAAATGATGAAAAGCATAAAGAAAATATATGATGTAAAATACAAATAAATAGTAAACCATGTAAGGCAAATGAGAGAAATTAGGGGCAGTTTCATCTTTCCAGCATGGTTTCATAGGCCTTCGAGTGAGACATACATCTGAGGAATTTCGCTTCGGAAAATCCTCTGATGATCAGTTCGCGAGCTAGAGCCCATTTAGTTGGAGGAGTGTGGAGAAGTGGAAGGTCTACCGTGCTAGGGACAGCAACCCCTCACGCGACTTATAATAAGTTGCATATTTGGTCTTAACTGATTTATTAAAAATTTTAGCAAAGCTCTCGAAAAAAAGCGCAAACTGTTTTAACGTGTCTGGGAGCGGGAAGGGGGTATTGGTTGACAACAGTGTTGCTGATTCATTTCTTGAAATTACTCTAGTCTGGTCGTTACTTTTGTGGTGAGGGGACGTGTAAAGAGGTCACTCAACATTGCATTGATGTTAGTAACATTTGGAGGAAGCTTATCATCCAACTCCTCTTATAACCCAAGGTAAGTAATATTGAGCCCATTTAAAATTGCTCCTTTCTTATTCATGTAAAATACAAATAAAACATTTTTAGTTCTAATGAAAAGTTTTATGAATAAGGCACCATGGGTTTTGGAAAGGGATGGGAAAGCCATTTATGTTCACTCACATGAAGCATTGTGACCCTTGACAAATTACTTCCTACTGTAGGTCAAAAGGATTTTTTCCACGTTGAGACTCAGCCACCTGACAAGGTACTGATACTATTTTTAAAGAGTTAATGTAGAAGTGTGGAACCTGGAGCCTTGTGGCAATGTAGCATTCCCGTCCTTCATTGGGCACTTTTTATGTGAAAACTCAAGTTTTTAATTTTTTTATTCCTCCTTTTAAGCTTCGGCTCAACTGGCAATAATTTGCTGCATGTATGGTAAGTTATTTTGTTAATTACAATAGAACCCTTTTAATAGATATATGGTGACTCTATATGCAACACTTTGCTGTGACAATTAGTTGGACCCGCTGCACCAACGATGAAACTGGGTACGTTTTCTGGCAGCAGTTTTGATGCACGTGAGTGGCTATACCAGCAGCTTTTTGCTGCCTGTGAAGCAGGAAAATGCCTGGAAAGGCCGCACTGCTGCTGCTACTCAGCAGCTGATAGCAATTCTGTTGCTAGCATAGAACAGTAAATTTAGTGCCTGCGTAGCCACTTCCTAATCGCATTTTTATGCAGCAAATAAAGCCCGTGGAGCTGGTCCCTTATTATGTCAGTGCTCGTTTGGATATTAAATTTCGTGTGCAATAGTTTCAATTCTCAAATATTTTTACATATACGTTAAGACTCATGTTCTATGAAGGTTTGATATGTAGGCTCATGATTTCGTTTACTCGTACGCTCAGTTTTCTGATGAATTAGAAAACTTTTGATGTTTTTGTATTAAAATTAAAATAAATTGTTAATCATCGAAAAACAACTCTCATCGCCTTGAAATGAATTGTAGTGGAGATTGGGGCATTCGCGCCACCCCTGGATTAAAAAAATAAAGCTGTCATGATCACTATGTATTAATAAATCAGATATGGATGGATAAGATCAATTTCCATTTTTACTTTCTCCATAATCGAAGTATAGAGAAAATATTGTTTTCATGAAAAAAATCGACTTCGAGATTTCAACGGAAATACATGTTTTGGGGTCCCTAGAACACGTTTTGACCATTTTCGGAATGATGTCTGTGTGTATGTGTGTGTGTGTGTGAGATAGTGTGCGCTCTAACGTGAAAACTATTAGTCGTATCAATACCAAAATTCATATATAGCACTGTGGTGTGTGCTGTTAGAGTTGACTTGTTTTTGGAGTAAATCAGTATACCCGAAGTTGAGCTTCATTCATCAAAGCTCATTTCCGGTTTTCAAAATATCTCCATAAATATGATATATAGGTATATTTTATACCGTATAAAAGTTTTAGATAATGTGATTTACTATAACTTTTGTATTTAACATATTTTTGTATCACCGGTTGATTAGGTGTTATTCGTGAAATACTGATAAACCGGAAGTAGCTATTATGTACTTTGTGGGCGCTCTAACATAAAAACTATTTGTCAGATCAACACCAAATTTCATATATAGTATATTAGTTGGTGTCGTTAGAGTTGATTAGTTTTTGGAGTAAATCGGTTGACCGGAAGTCGAGCTTCATTCTTCAAAGCTCATTACCGGTTTTCAAAATATCTCCATAAATATGATATTTAGGTATAAACTATTATTTATAAACGTTTTAGAAAATGTAATTTACTATAACTTTTGTATGAAATATATTTTTGTATCACTGATTATGTAGGAGTTATTTGTGAAATACTGATACACCGGAAGTAGCTGATTATGTACTTTGTGGGCGCTCTGGGCACTGGGGCGAAAGGCCATTTCATCGTTTTTCATCGAAAATGTCCCAAAAAACATTATTTATAATGTTTGTGATGTAAAAGATAATAATATATAAATTAATCACTCATCTACCAAGTTTAGATGGAATATAGCGTTCGAAAATACTGTCGTTGATAAATATTTACATCTTATATATGGAGAAAGTCATGTGCTGGCCACATCAGATTTTAATTTTCTGCACTTGGTGGTTTGGTCTTTTACTTTGGTGTAGGGTTGCTTTCATTTAATTTTTTTGTGTGTGATAGGTGTGTGTGTTTCGAAATGCTGAATAAAACAAGGATAATAGTGAAAAGGATAGAAAATTTAGAAAAAGTTTACAGAAACAGATTGAGGTTGGAGACTGATAATTATTTTGGGTATCAGGAGTTAGAGAATAGAGAGAGCTCTCACAAAAATACAAGATCAGTCATGGTGAAAAGACAATGCTTGTCATAGTATTTCTGTATGATTGAATCTGAATGATTTAAATGAATTTTTATGATCAATGTATTGAAATGATTGAATATGCTGGTGTAATATATTGTATACATCTTATTAACATTTTGGGAATAATAGGTGTCATAGTGGAAAGAATGCATTCTTATATACCCGAAGAATGTATTCTTTCAACCATGAGTAGGTGTTGTTATATTTTGTTTTCATAGGATTTGGTATTATTGAATACTATATAGCTATTGCATGATTAAATATCTTTTGTGTAAAATAAAAATGGAAATATTGCAAAATAATTCATTTGTAGGGAAATGTAATGGAATAAACCAATAAATGGAGGCAACTTAATGTTTGCACAAGAAAGTGTGCTGCTTAACCCAAGTTTTATGTGAAAGGAAAAATAATGACTTGGCTAGGAATTGTGCTCATAAAAGCATCCCGTTACAGAAGTAAGGGTGTGGCGCTGTTGTTCAAGGGTTAGAATACCTGCCAGGAAAGTGGGAGACCTAGGTTTGAGTCCCAGCCAAGTCACTATTTTCCCTTCTTGTACTACAATGTAATGAAATAAGTTTACTTTAAGGCGCTTTCTTTAGAACATCAAGATTTCTTTCAAATAAGAATATCTTATTTTATTGATATGCATGAATCACCATGATTGCTCATGAGAAATATTCTGAAGAGATGGAGATGAAGTGAAAATTATTTTGATCAATATGTATCAATTATAATTAAATTATCATAAATAGAATGGACATAGTAGTAATTAAAGTAAAATATTTACTTATATCTAATAGAATCTGAACTTAGGATTTGACATAGCTCTTTCGCCTGAGGTAGATATTCAATTTCAAGGAAATTTGACACCATTGAGGAAAGGAGCATTTTCATTACTTGAGAAAAGTTAATTTTCTTAGGATGACATACTTAATTAATACATATACATTAATAAAGATTTATTTAATAAATGTTCCATGGTTAAACTGTATAACAGTAAGGTTTCCCTTTGCCATCTGTAAGAAAATTGGTTCTTCTTGTTTGTGTTAGCAGTAAAAGCTGTTAATTAAAGTAACTGGATAGCCAGTTATGTTTCATCTCAAATAATATAATGATCTACCTATAATATATACCTATACAGGGTGCGGCAAGCTAACTTCCTTTTTTGAATCTAAAAGCTATCTGAATTTAGAGTTTTTGACGCTGGTGGATCCATGAATTAAATGAGGCTTTCATATCAATAAACATGTCTAGAATGAATAAAGCTGGTAGCATTGATAACTCAGGATATGTCGTAAATGTCACTTGTAAATGTTTTCTTGCTCAGATCTGACAACATATTCATTTTTCAGTCATTCTAGATTTCAATCTTAATATTTAGAGCTGCTAGCTTACAATTAGTACTCATATTTTCTTTTAAATTAATTGTTTAATCTGTAAGTTCTAAGGTAAGGTCTTTTCCTATAATTTTCTTTGTACAATTTCTCAAGAATACAATTCTTGTTTTCCTTGAGCATTGATACAGGTTGAATTTGCAATATTATAGATTCTCACCCTCAGTCATTATATAAATGTACAGTTATTCATCTAATGACTCAGTTTCTTAAATAATATATATAAAAATAGATACAGTTCTATGAGTTATACATGTTATTTTCATGAAATTTGAATAATTATATTTTGCACAAATTTCTGATTTTACTGTTAAGGTCTGATGAATTGCATGTTTTATTTTTGAGATGTGCAGAGCTATTTTTTGGGCATGAGAAGGTTTAGATGTCAGTGAACCAGATACCTACCTTGAACATAAATGACCATTCTCTTGTCATTAATCTTTGAGGAATAGCTACACAAATATTTGCCTATGGAGAAACAATGAAGCTGTGGAATCTGTTATGGGAGAGAATTCAGGAATTAATTCATCTGACAATGGAATCACATGGAGAATGTATGGTAGTGTCTTTTACAATCTAGTTTATATTGCCCCTTTCCCATTTGGGATTCTTTTCATTCATAATTTCATTTTTAATGTATTAGAATGCCTGATAAACCTTACAAATTTTGTTTAACAAGGAATGAATTAATATTTTTAAGTTTTAAATTACAAACTGCAATTTATTGTAATTTTTATATCTTTATTTTGTGCATGCAGTGGTTGCTGAAGTGATCACTTGGGCAACCAACCTGAATCTCATGAAACAGCTTCCCAGTGACAAGAGTCATTTATCCAGTTATTTAGGGGATTTTTTTATGCCTTACCTGGGACGGATAGAATGAAGTCAGAAGCTGTTGTATAGAGTTTGACAGCTAGAATGATATACTGCCAATGTTTATTGATGCCTTGAAATGATTTTCTGATGAATTTGCAAGTATTAATTTATGATATTTCTATCTGACACTCCCTAGCACAATGGAATAAAACCCTTGTTATATAATGCGTCGAATCTGATTGCCCTGGAGTGATTTTATAATTTAATGTTTTTGGGGAATGAATTTATAGATCTGATTTTCATTTATGCAAAAATACATTTCATTTATCTGTAAGACTGGGATGATTTCAATAAAATCTTTCTCTCTCTCTTTCCCTAGATACTGGAAGAAAATATTGCCATGATGTGAGGATCAAAATCTGAAATGCAGGGATAGAAATTAGTAGGAAGAGATGTGTATTTATGGATAGCATGAGGAAGTGAGATGAGGACAGAAAGTGAGACTAAGGACCATAGAAAATTGCCGTAGAAAGATTTCTGCTGGATTGCAAAAAGTCTATGTGTATATTCTATTTTATAAGGACCTTTATATCATCATATTTAAGTTTTATTGTCTGTGTTAAAATTTTATGCTTTGAATAACTCTTGTCAAATGATCATTTATTACAGTAGAAGTCCGTTAAAACGAGAGCTGACAAAAATCGGAAAAGTACTCGTTATAACGCGTACTCGTTATAGCCGAGTCTAACCAAGTCCGACCTCTTGAATACAAGAGCAGCCAGTGCAGCAGAATGAAGGGAATTAAAGGGTTTTTTTATCCTTACGCTAATGCTTCATAATGCGCAAAAAAGTACGTTCGCGTCAAAAAATACCGTATTTACTCGAAAATAACGTGCACTCATTTGAGTCTATATTTTCACCTCAAACATTCATTCGTGTGCGTTAGAATCGGCGGCAAACTAGATTTGCATCTTAGGCTCACCCTAGTTCCATATAACTCGTCAAACGTTCCATCAATCCGCTATCGATGTTTGGACTGTATACAGCAGTCGAACGAGTGGAACCTCTCAAAGTGAGACTCCAAGGGGAAAGGGTATTTTTCTCACTTAGAGAGGTTTCTCACTTGTCCAGTTTCTCACTTATAGAGGTCTACGTTCAGATATTCTCACTTATCCAGTTTCTCCCTAATGGAGGTAAACCCCCAGATTTTCTCATTTATCCAGTTTCTCACTAATGGAGATAAAAGCCTAGTTTTCTCGCTTAAAAAGTTTCTTCTATAAAGAGGTCTAAACGATAGTTTCTCAGCTGACAAGCAAAATCTAAGGTTCCCTATTACTTACGTAGCTACGCTCTTTGAAAGTAGGTTATGTAAGCTCAAAAAGAAAAACAAAACAGTTTTTGAAAAATACACTTTTATCAAAATGTAAACGTAGGCGTACATTAATGTTAAAATGTCAAACGAACAAGCATAACCGAGCACAACGGGATGCCTTTTATCACATGATAACAATCATTGGTATCTTAATCATTAGCAATGGGGTGCTCTCATAAATTTAAAATATTAATTTTTTAACGTATATCGATTGATAAGTTAAAGCCATTAACGATTGCAAAACAGCACTTTATAATTTTCAATAGTCTTGCTGCTACGGAGCTTCGAAGTTCGCGAAAATTTCAAAATTCTGTTGGAATTTTTCACGACATAATTCGAAAAATTCTTCCGCTATCGTATTCGCTGAAGGTTTTTCCCGAGGCGCGAACGAGTGGTATTATATGCTTTCCGTCCGATGGCATAGCAATCTTGGCGTTAGGTGACTGACTTTTATCAACAATTTGGATCTTCTACCACTTATTCCGAAAATATGAGTTTCATTGGTCTAGTTTGAGTAAGAAAAATATTGCAGAGTATAAAACTCTGCAGATTTAGGTCATCGGTCCGCGTTTTGTTTAATTAATTAAAATTTAAACAGATTATGAGGTAAAGCATCTTATCAGCACTTGCACAAAAGTCACATTTAAAGTTCTGCAAAATATACGTCTTTGCAACTTATAAAAGTATTTAATTACGAATTTTAAAAGTATGCGGTCAAAATTACCGCCGCCGTCCTTCTAGGCAGAGCGAAACTCCCGTCCTCCTACTGTTAAAGAGATATGATCGAAAAAAGCAACGAAAAAGGAAAATGTTAGCGAAATTTCCATTTCTTTATTCTATTTTGCCTTATTTTTCGTCATTTTATCGAAATATGATCGAAAAAAGCAATGAAAACGGATAATTTTAGAGAAATTTCAATTTTTTCCCTTATTTTGCCTTTATTTTCCTCATTTTTAAAGAGACATGATCCAAAAAAGGAACGAAAACGGATAATTTTACCGAAATTTCAATTTTTTCCCTCTATTTTGCCGTAATTATCGTCATTTTATCTAGATATGATCGAAAAAAGAAACTAAAACGGATAATTTAAGTGATATTTCAATGTTTTTACTCTATTTTGCCTTAATGTTCGTCATTTTATCGAGCTATGATCGAAAAAAAAACAATAAGGGATAATTTTAGAGAAAATTAATTTTTTTTCCCCTGTTTTGACTGAATTTTCCTCATTTTGCAGAGATATGATCGAAAATAAGTAACGAAAACGGATAACTTTAGCGAAATTTCAATTTTATCCTCTGTTTTGCCTTAATTTTCGTCATTTTAAGGAGATAAGATCGAAAATAAGCAATGAAAACGGATAATTTTACCGAAATTTCAATTTTTTCCTCTATTATGCCTTAATTTTCTTCATTATTAAAAAGATATGATCAAAAATAAGCAACGAAAACGGATAATTTCAACAAAATTTATGATTTTTTTCCTCTGTTTCGTCTTAATTTTCGTCATTTTATCGAGATATGATCGGAAGAAGCAACGAAAACGAATAATTTCACCAAAATTTCTAATATTTTCCTCTGTTTCGTCTTAATATTCGTCATTTTATGGAGATATGATCGAAAAAAGCAATGAAAACGGATCATTTTACACAAATTTATATTTTTTTCCTCTATTTTGCCTTAATTTTCTTCATAATTAAAGAAATATGATCCAAAAGAGGAACGAAAACGGATAATTTTAGAGAAATTTCAATTTTTTCCTCTACTTATCCTTTATTTTCGTAATTTTTAAAGAGATAAGATCCAAAAAAGATAAGAAAACGAATAATTTTAAATCTCAATTTCTTTCCTCTATTTTGTCCTTAATATTCGTCATTTCTTCGAGATACGATCGAAAAAACAAGGATATGGGATAAGTTTAGAGAAATTTAATTTTTTCCTCTGTAGTACCTTAATTTTCCTCATTCTATCGAGATATGATCGAATAAAGCAACGAAAAGGGATAATTTAACCAAAATTTCAATTTATTTCCTCTATATTGCCATAATTTTCATTATTTTATAGAGATATGATCGATAAAAGCAACGAAAACGGATAATTCTAGCGAAATTTCATTATTTTTCCTCTATTTAGCCATAATATTGTCATTTTATCGAGATATAATCGGAAGAAGGAACGAAAACGGATAACTTTTGCGAAATATTCATAACTTTCCTCTATTTTGCCTTAGTTTTCGTCATTTTATCGGGATATGATCGAAAAAAGCTACGAAAACGGATAATTTCACGGAAATTTCAATTCTTCCCTCTATTTTGCCTTAATTTTTGTAATTTTATCGAGATATGATCGGAAGAAGCTACGAAAACGAATAATTTCACCAAAATTTCTATTTGTTTCCTCTGTTTCGTCTTAATTTTCGTCATTTTATCGAGATATGACCGAAAAAAGCAATGAAAACGGATCATTTTACAAAAATTTAAATTTTTTACCCCTATTTTGCCTTAATTTTCTTCATTTTTAAAGAGATATGATCCAAAAAAGGAACGAAAACGGATAATTTTAGAGGAATTTAAATTTTTTTCCTCTATTCTGCATTATATTCGTCATTTTATCGTGATATGATCGAAATAATTAACGAAAACGGAAAATTTATCGAAATTTCAATTTTCTTCCTCTATTTATCCCTTATTTTCGTCATTTTTAAAGAGATATGATCCAAAAAAGGAAACGAAATCGGATAATTTTAAAGAAATTTCAATTTTTTTTCCTCTAATTTGTCTCTATTTTCGTCAATTCTAAAGAGATATGATCCAAAAAAGGAACGAAAATGGATAATGTTACCGAAATGTCAATTTTTCCTCTATTTTGCCTTAATTTTCGTCATTTTACCGGGATATGCTCAAAAAAACAACGATAAGGGATAATTTTAGAGAAATTTAATTCTTTTCCTCTTTATTGCCTTATTTTTCCTCATTCTTTATTTTCGTCATTATATCGAGATATGATCGAAAAATGCAATGAAAACGGATAATTTCACAGAAATTTTAATTTCTTTCCTCTATTTTGCCCTTATTTTCCTCATTTTATCGAGATTTGAAAGAAAAATCACCGAGAACGCAAAATTTCAGCGAAATTTCCTTTTTTTCCTCTATTTTGCCGATATTTTCTCCATTTTATCGAGACTTGATCGAAAAAAGCAATGAATACGGATAATTATTAGCGAAATTTGAAGTTTTTTCCACTATTTTACCTTAATTTTCGTCATTTTATCGAGATATGATCGGAAAAAACAACGAAAACGAATAATTTCACCAAAATTTCTACTTTTTTCCTCTGTTTCGTCTTAATATTCGTCATTTTATCGTGATATGATCGAAAAAAGCAATGAAAACGGATAACTTTAGCGTGAATTAATATCTTTCCTCTATTTCGCCTTTATTTTCGTCATTTTTAAAAGATATGATCGAAAAAAGCAACGAAACCAAATAATTTAACCGAAATTTCAATTTTTGTCCAGTATTTTGTCTTATTTGACGTCATTTTATCGAGATACCTTCGATAAAAGCAACAAAAACAATTAATTTTAGCGAAATTTCAATTTTTTTCCTCAATTTTTCCTTAATTTTCGTCGTTTTTAAATAGATATGATTCAAAAAATCAACGAAAACGGAAAATTTCAACGAAATTTCAATTTTTTTCCTGTATTTTGCCTTATTTTACCTCATTTTATCGGGATAAAATCGAAAAAAGCAACGAAAAAGGAATATTTCACCGAAATTTCAATTTTTTCCCACTATTATGCATAATTTTCTTTTACATAGATTCATTCATTTTATATAGATTTGATATAAAAAGCAACGAAAAGAGAAAGTTTATGGGATGTTTCAATTTGTTTTCTCTATTTTGCCTAAAGTTTCGTCATATTATCCAGATATGATCGAGAAAAGAAACGAAAACAGATTGTTTCCCCGAAATTGTTAATTTTTTCGTCAATTTTTCCTTCACTTTCGTCACTTTTTCGAGTTTTGATAGAAAAAAGCAGCAAAAACGGAGTTTTAAGCGTAGTTTAAATTTTTTTTCTCCTTTTTGCCATTATTTTCGTCATTTTACCTTGATATGATGGAAAAAAGCAACGAAAACGGATAATTTCACCGAAATTTCAATTGTTTTCCTATGTTTTGCCTTAATTTTCCTCATATGATCGAGATTTGAAAGAAAAAAGCAACGAAAATAGAAAATTTCACGAAAAATTTTCTTTTCTTCCCTTATTTTGCCCATATTTACCCCATTTTATCGAGATATGATTGAAAAAAGCAACGAAAACGGATAATTTTAGCGAAATCTCAATTTTTTTGCTCTGTTTTGCCTTAATTTTCCTCAATTGCCCTAGATATGATCGACAAAAGCCACGAAAAACGGTTAATTCCCCGAATTTGTAAATTTTTTCCACTATTTTTCCTAAACTTTAGTCACTTTTCAAGTTTTGATAGAAAAAAGCAGCGAAAACAGAATTTTTAGCGTAATTTAAAATATTTTCTTCCATTTTGCCCATATTTTCGTCATTTTACCTTGATATGATATAAGAAAGCAACGAATACGGATAATTTCACCGAAATTTCAATTTTTTCCCTCTATTTAGCGTTAATTTTCGTCATTTTATCGAGATATGATCGAAAAAATTAACGAAAACTTCTAATTTTTAGGAAAATTTCTAATTTTTTCCTCTATTTTGCCTCAATTTTCGTCATTTTTTGAAGATATGATCGATAAAAGTAATGTAAAAGGATTGTTTCACCGAAATTTCAATTTTTTTCTCTATATTGCCCTTATTTTCGTCATTTTATCGAGACATAATCGAAAAAATCCAACGAAAACGGATGATTTCACCAAAATTTCAATTGGTTTCCTCCAGTTTGCCATAATATCCGGCATTTTATCGAGATATGATGGAAAAAAGCAACGAAAACGGATAATATTTTAGAAATTTCTATTTTTTTCCTCTATTTATTCATTTTTCGTCATTTTTAATTAGATAACATCCAAAATAGGAATGAAAACGGAAAATTTTAGAAAATTCTCAATTTTTTTCCTATATTTTGTCCTCAATCTTCGTCATTTTATCGAGATATGATCGAATAAAACAACGAAAAGGTCTAATTCTAGCATAATTTCAATATTTTTCCTCTATTTTGCCTTAATTTTGTCATTTTATCGAGATATGATAGGAAGAAGCTTTAAAAAAAGAAAAATGATAGAGAAATCTCGATTTTTTTCCCCTATTTTTTCTTAGTTTTTTGTCATTTAATCGAGATATGATCAAAAATAGCAACGAAAACGGAAGATTTCACCGAAATGTCAATTTTATTCTTGTATATTTCCTTATTTTTCCTCATTTTATCGGGATAAAATCGAAAAAAGCAACGAAAAAGGAATATTTTTTAGCTAAATTTCAATTTTTTCCTCTATTTAGCGTTAATTTTTGTCATTTTATCGAGATTTGATCGAAAAAATTAACGAAAACTTATAATTTTTAGGAAAATTTCTAATTTTTTCCTCTATTTCGCCTTAATTTTCGTAATTTTTTTGAAGATATGATCGATAGAAGCAATGAAAAAGGATTGTTTCACCGAAGTTTCAATTTTTTTCCTCTATATTGCCCTTAATTTCGTCATTTTATATAGGCATAATCGAAAAAATCCAACGAAAACGGATGATTTCACCAAAATTTCAATTTGTTTCCTCTAGTTTGCCATAATATCCGGCATTTTATCGAGATATGATGGAAAAAAGCAACGAAAACGGATAATTTTAGAGAAATTTCAATTTTGTTTCTTCTATTTTACCTTAATTTTCGCCATCATATCGAGATATGATCGAAAAAACAACGAAAAAGTTTAATTTTAGCGTAATTTCTATTTTTCCTTTATTCTTTCCTAATATTCGTCATTTTTTAAGAGATACGAACGAAAAAAGTCACGAAGACGGATAATTTCACCGAAATGTCAATTTTATTCTTGTATTTTTCCTTATTTTTCCTCATTTTATCGGGATAAAATCGAAAAAAGCAACGAAAAAGGAATATTTCAGCGAAATTTCAATTTTTTCCTTCTATTTTGCATAATTTTCTTCATTTTTTTGAGATTTGATAAAAAAAGGCAACGAAAACAGATAATTTAAGGGAAGTTTGAATTTGTTTTCTCTATTTTGTGTTAATCTTCGTCATATCTCGCCCAAATAAAGACGATTTATTATTATATTTATTATTATTATCCAGATATGATTAAGAAAAGAAACGAAAACGGATAGTTTCACGGAAATTAAATATTTTTTCCTCTATTCTGCATTAATTTAGGTCATTTTATCGAGATATGATCGAAAAAAGCAACGAAAACGGAAAACTTTAGCGAAATTTTCATATCTTTCCTCTATTTTGCCTTTACTTTCGTCATTTTTCAAAAGATATGATCGAAAAAAGCAACGAAATCAAATAATTTTACCAAAATTTCTATTTTTTTCCAGTATTTTGCCTTATGTGTCGTCATTTTATCAAGATACCTTCGATAAAAGCAACAAAAACGATTAATTTTAGCGAAATTTAATTTTTTCCTCTATTTTTCCTTAATTTTCGTCATTTTATCGAGATACAATCGAAAAAGTCCAACGAAAATGTATGATTTCACCGAAATTTCAATTTTTTCCCTCTATTTTGCATAATTTTCTTTATTTTATTGAGATTTGATAAAAAAGCAACGAAAACAGATAATTTATGGGATGTTTCAATTTGTTTTCTCTATTTTGCCTTAAGTTTCGTCATATTATCCAGATTTGATCGAGAAAAGAAACGAAAACGGATAGTTTCACCGAAATTAAAAAATATTTCCTCTATTCTGCATTAATGTTTGTCATTTTATCGAGATATGATCAAGAATAACCAACGATAGAGAATAATTTCACCGAAATTTCAATTTCTTTCCTCTATTTTGCCCTTATTTTCGTCTTTTTATCGAGTTTTGATAGAAAAAAGCAGCGAAAACGGAATTTTCAGCGTAATGTAAATATTATTCCTCCATTTTGCCCTTATTTTCTTCATTTTACCTTGATATGATGGAAGAAAGCAAAGAAAACGGATATTTTCACTGAAATTTAAATATTTTTCAGCTATTATGTTTTAATTTTCGTCATTTTACCTTGATATGATGGATAATACTATCGAAAACGGATAATTTTTGCGAAACTTCAATTTTTTTCCTCAATTTTGCTCTTGTTTTCGTCATTTTATCGAGATCTGAAAGAAAAAAGCAACGAAAACGGAAAATTTCACCGATATTTTCATTTTTTCCTCTATTTTGCCCATATTTTCCGCATTTTATCGAGATTTGATCGAAAAAAGCAACGAAAACGGATAATTTTTAGCGAAATATCAATTGTTTTACCCTATTCTGCCTTAATTTTCGTCATTCTTTGGAGATATGATGGAAAAAAGCAACGAAAACGGATAATATTGGCGAAATTTCAATTTTTTTGTGCTGTTTTGCCTTAAATTTCCTCATTTTCCCAATTTTCACAAAAACTGATAATTTTACCAGAATATTAATTTTTCCCTCTATTTTGCCTTAATTTTCGAATTTTTATCGATATATGACCGAGACCAAAAAACGAAAAAGGATAGTTTCACCGAAATTTAAATTTCTTTCTCTATTTGACCTTAATTCTCGTCATTTTATCGAGATATGATCGGAAAAGTAACGAAAACGAACAATTTCACCAAAGATTTCTATTTTTTTCTTCTGTTTCGTCTTAATATTCGTCATTTTATGGAGTTATGATCGAAAAAAGCAATGAAAACGGATCATTTTACACCAATTTTTAATTTTTTCCTCTATATTGCCTTAATTTTCTTCATTTTTAAAGAAATATGATCCAAAAAAGGAACGAAAACGGATAATTTTAGAGGAATTTCAAATTTTTCCTCTATTCTGCATTAATATTCGTCATTTTATCGAGATATAATCGAAAAAATTAACGAAAACGGAACATTTATCGAAATTTCAATATTTTTCCTTTATTTATCCTTTATTTTCGTCATTTTTAAAGAGATAAGATCCAAAAAAGGAAACGAAATCGTATACTTTTAAAGAAATTTCAATTTTTTTCCTCTAATTTGTCTCTATTTTCGTCAATTCTAAAGAGATATAATCCAAAAAAGGAACGAAAACGGATAATGTTACCGAAATGTCAATTTGTTCATCTATTTTGCCTTAATTTTCGTCATTTTTTGAAGATATGATCGATAGAAGCAATGAAAAAGGATTGTTTCACCGAAATTTCAATTTTTTTCCTCTATATTGCCCTTAATTTCGTCATTTTATATAGGCATAATCGAAAAAATCCAACGAAAACGGATGATTTCACCAAAATTTCAATTTGTTTCCTTCAGTTTGCCATAATATCCGGCATTTTATCGAGATATGATGGAAAAAAGCAACGAAAACGGATAATTTTAGAGAAATTTCAATTTTGTTTCTTCTATTTTACCTTAATTTTCGCCATCATATCGAGATATGATCGAAAAAACAACGAAAAAGTTTAATTTTAGCGTAATTTCTATTTTTCCTTTATTCTTTCCTAATATTCGTCATTTTTTAAGAGATACGAACGAAAAAAGTCACGAAGACGGATAATTTCACCGAAATGTCAATTTTATTCTTGTATTTTTCCTTATTTTTCCTCATTTTATCGGGATAAAATCGAAAAAAGCAACGAAAAAGGAATATTTCACCGAAATTTCAATTTTTTCCCTCTATTTTGCATAATTTTCTTTATTTTATTGAGATTTGAAAAAAAAGCAACGAAAACAGATAATTTATGGGATGTTTCAATTTGTTTTCTCTATTTTGCCTAAAGTTTCGTCATATTATCCAGATTCGATCGAGAAAAGAAACGAATACGGATAGTTTCACAGAAATTAAAATATTTTTCCTTCTGCATTAATTTTTGTCATTTTATCGAGTTATGATGGCAATCAGCAACCGAAACGAAAAATTTTAGCCAAATTTTAATTTCTTTATCTTATATTGCGTAAATTTTCGCCATATCATTGAGATATGTTCGAGAATAACCAACGAAAAAGAATAATTTCACGGAAATTTCAATTTTTTTCCTCTATTTTGCCCTTATTTTCGTCATTTTATCGAGATTTGAAAGAAAAATCAAACGAAAACGGATAGTTTCCCCGAAATTGTAAATTTTTTCGTCAATTCTTTCCTTAACTTACGTCACTTTTTCGAGTTTTGATAGAAAAAAGCAGCGAAAACGGAGTTTTTAGCGTAATTTAAATTTTTTTCTCCATTTTGCCATTATTTTCGTCATTTTACCTTGATATGATGGAAAAAAGCAACGAAAACGGATAATTTCACCGAAATTTCAATTGTTTTCCAATGTTTTGCCTTAATTTTCCTCATTTTATCGAGATTTGAAAGAAAAAAGCAACGAAAATAGAAAATTTCACGAAAAATTTTCTTTTCTTCCCTTATTTTGCCCATATTCACCCCATTTCATCGAGATATGATTGAAAAAAGCAACGAAAATGGATAATTTTAGCGAAATCTCAATTTTTTGCTCTGTTTTGCCTTAATTTTCCTCATTTGCCCTAGATATGATCGACAAAAGCCACGAAAAACGGTCAATTCCCTGAATTTGTAAATTTTTTCCACTATTTTTCCTAAACTTTAGTCACTTTTCAAGTTTTGATAGAAAAAAGCAGCGAATACAGATTTTTAGCGTAATTTAAATATTTTCTTCCATTTTGCCCATATTTTCGTCATTTTACCTTGATATGATATAAAAAAGCAACGAATACGGATAATTTCACCAACATTTTAAATTTTTTCCCTCTATTTAGAGTTAATTTTCGTCATTATATCGAGATATGATCGAAAAAATTAACGAAAACTTCTAATTTTTAGGAAATTTTCTAATTCTTTCCTCTATTTTGCCTTAATTTTCGTCATTTTTTGAAGATAAGATCGATAAAAGTAATGTAAAAGGATTGTTTCACCGAAATTTAAATTTTTTTCCTCTATATTGCCCTTATTTTCGTCATTTTATCGAGATTTAATCGAAAAAATCTGATGTGGCCAACACATGACTTTCTCCGTATTTATTGAAAACATAAGCCTATGCCGGTAATATATAAATAACTCTAAGACAATGAGTGTTACAGGAAAATGTTTCATACAAGCTTTGTAGTAAAAAACATTATCTTCAACTTTGGTACATAATTGTATATACCAAAATTGCATTCTGATAGATATATGTATGAAAATCTTCCTTTTCTGGGTAAACAACAACTTCCGGTTAACCATTATTGAAGAATAACTCCTAAACAATCAGTGTTACGAAAAAATGTTTCATACAAAAGTTGTACCAAAGTACATTATCTATAACTTTTGTAAATAATTTTATATACCTAAATTGCATTTTGACAGAGATATGTATGAAAAACTTCCATTTCTGGATTAACAACAACTTCCGGTTAACCATTATTGGGGAATAACTCCTAAACAATCAGTGTTACGAAAAAATGTTTTATACAAAAGTTGTAGTAAAATACATAATCTACAATTTTGGTGTGTAAATGTATATACCTATATTGCATTCTGACAGAGATATGTATGAAAAACTTCCTTTTCTGGGTAAACAACAACTTCCGGTTAACCATTATTGAAGAATAACTCCTAAACAATCAGTGTTACGAAAAAATGTTTCATACAAAAGTTGTAGTAAAAACCATTATCTACAACTTTGGTACAAAATTGTATATACCTACATTGCATTTTGACAGAGATATGTATGAAAAACTTCCATTTCTGGATTAACAACAACTTCCAGTTAACCATTATTGGGGAATAACTCCTAAACGATCAGTGTTACGAAAAAATGTTTTATACAAAAGTTGTAGTAAAATACATAATCTACAACTTTTGTATGTAATTGTATATACCTATATTGCATTCTTACAGAGATATTTAAGAAACAAAAATTTGTTCCGGATAAACCGTAACTTCCGGTTAAGCGATATTCTCCAAAAACTAATCAACTCTTGGCATTGTTAGGGAAATCCTAAATATGAATTTTGAAAATGATTGGATAATTACTTTTTAAGATAGAGCGCACACAAACTTTTTAACCACAGACAGACAGACAGACAGACAGACAGACAGACAGACAGACAGACAGACAGACAGACAGACAGACAGACAGACAGACACACAGACAGACATGTTCGGGAAAATAGCTTAAACATGCTCTATGGGCCCCAAAACATCTATTTCCGTCGAAATCTGGAGATCGAATTTTTTTGCGAATACAATACTTTCTCTATACTACGTATAGGGAGAAAGTAAAAATCCAACGAAAACGGATGATTTCACCAAAATTTCAATTTTTTTCCTCCAGTTTGCCATAATATCCAGCATTTTATCGAGATATGATGAAAAAAAGCAACGAAAACGGATAATATTTTAGAAATTTCAATTTTTTTCCTCTATTTATTCTTTTTTCGTCGTTTTTAATGAGATAAGATCCAAAAAAGGAAAGAAAACGGAAAGTTTTAGCGAAATATTCATAATTTTCCTCTATTTTGCCTTAGTTTTCGTCATTTTATCGGGATATAATCGATAAAAGCTACGTAAACGGATAATTTCACGGAAATTTCAATTTCTTCCTCTATTTTGCCTTAATTTTTTAAGTTTATCGAGATATGATTGGAAGAAGCTACGAAAACGAATAATTTCAGCAAAATTTCTATTTGTTTCCTCTGTTTCGTCTTAATTTTCGTCATTTTATCGAGATATGATCGAAAAAAGCAATAAGAACGGATAATTTTCAGGAAATTTCAATTTTTTTCCTATATTTTGCCTTAATTTTCTTCATTTTTAAAAAGATATCATTGAAAATAAGCAACGAAAACGGATAATTTAATCGAAATTTCAATATTTTTCTCTATTTTGCCTTTATAATTGTTATTATATCGAGATATGATCGATAAAAGCAACGAAAACAGATAATTTTAGAGATAATTCAATTTTTTTCCTCTATTTATCATTTATTTTCGTAATTTCTAAAGAGATATGATCCAATAAAGGAACGAAAACGGATAATGTCACCGAAATGTCAATTTCTTCCTCTATTTTGCCTTAATTTTCGTCGTTTTATCGAGATATGATCGGAAGAAGCGACGAAAACGAATAATTTCACCAAAATTTCTATTATTTTCCTCTGTTTCGTCTTAATATTCGTCATTTTATGGAGATATGATCGAAAAAAGCAATGAAAACGGATCATTTTACACAAATTTAAATTTTTTACCTCTATTTTGCCTTAATTTTCTTCATCTTTAAAGAGATATGATCAAAAAAAGGAACGAAAATGGATAATTTTAGAGGATTTTAATTTTTTTTCCTCTATTCTGCATTATATTCGTCATTTTATCGTGATATGATCGAATAAATTAACGAAAACGGAAAAATTATCGAAATATCAATTTTTTTCCTCTATTTATCGTTTATTTTCGTCATTTTTAAAGAGATATGATCCAAAAAAGGAAACGAAATCGGATACTTTTAAAGAAATTTCAATTTTTTCCTCTAATTTGTCTCTATTTTCGTCAATTCTAAGGAGATATGATCCAAAAAAGGAACGAAAATGGATAATGTTACCGAAATGTCAATCAAAAACAACGATAAGGGATAATTTTAGAGAAATTTAATTTTTTTCCTCTTTAATGCCTTAATTTTCCTCAATCTATCGAGATATGATCCAATAAAGCAACGAAAACGGATAAATTTAGCGTAATTTCTAATTTTTCCTTTATTTTGCCCTAATATTCGTCATTTTATCGAGTTAAGATAGATAAATGATACTAAAACGGATAATTTTACCGAAATTTCAATTTTTTCCACTTTTTTGCCTTATCTATCGTCAATTTATCGATATATGATCAAAATCACAAAAATTTCAAATTATTTCCCCTATATTGCCATAATTTTTGTTATTTTATAGAGATATGATCGATAAAAGCAACGAAAACGGATAATTCTAGCGAAATTTCATCTATTTCCTCTATTTAGCCATGATATTTATCCGTTTTCGTTGCTTTTTTCGATCATATCTCGATAAAATGACGAAAACTAAGACAAATTAGGGGAAAAAAATCGAGATTTCTCTATCATTTTTCTTTTTTTAATGCTTCTTCCTATCATATCTCGATATAATGACAAAATTAAGGAAAAAAAGAAGAAAAATATTGAAATTATGCTAGAATTATCTCTTTTCGTTGTTTTTTTCGATCATATCTCGATAATATGACGAAGATTAAGGACAAAATATAAGAAAAAAATTGAGAATTCGCTAAAACTTTCCGTTTTCTTTCCTTTTTTGGATCTTATCTCATTAAAAATGACGAAAAAAGAATAAATAGAGGAAAAAAATTGAAATTTCTAAAATATTATCCGTTTTCGTTGATTTTTTTAAACATATCTATTTAAAAATGACGAATATTATGGAAAACAGAGGAAAAAAATTGAAATTTCGCTAAAATTAATTGTTTTTGTTGCTTTTATCGAAGGTATCTCGATAAAATGACGACAAATAAGACAAAATACTGTACAAAAATTGAAATTTTGGTTAAATTATTTATTTTCGTTGCTTTTTTCGATCATATCTTTTAAAAATGACGAAAATAAAGGCGAAATAGAGGAAAGATATTAAATCACGCTAAAGTTATCCGTTTTCATTGCTTTTTTCGATCATATCTCGATAAAATGACGAATATTAAGACGAAACAGAGGAAAAAAGTAGACATTTTGGTGAAATTATTCGTTTTCGTTGCTTCTTCCGATCATATCTCGATAAAGTGACGAAAATTAAGGTAAAATAGAGGAAAACACTTTAAATTTCGCTAATAATTAACCGTTATCATTGCTTTTTTCGATTAAGGTATCGATAAAATGGGGAAAATATTGGCAAAATAGAGGAAAAAAAGGAAATTTAACTGAAATTTTGCGTTATCGGTGATTTTTTCTTTCAAATCTCGATAAAATGAGGAAAATAAGAGCAAAATAGAGGAAAAAAATTGAAATTTCGGTGAAATTATCCGTTTTCATTGCATTTTTCGATCATATCTCGTTATAATGACGAAAATAAAGAAGAAGGAAAAATAAGGCAATAAAGAGGAAAAGAATTAAATTTCTCTAAAATTATCCCTTATCGTTGTTTTTTCGAGCATATCTCGATAAAATGACGAAAATTAAGGCAAAATAGAGAGAAAAATTGACATTTCGGTAACATTATCCGTTTTCGTTCCTTTTTTGGATTATATCTCTTTAGAATTGACGAAAATAGAGACAAATTAGAGGAAAAAAATTGAAATTTCTTTAAAACTATCCGATTTCGTTTCCTTTTTTGGATCATATCTCTTTCAAAATGACGAAAATAATGGATAAATATAGGAAAAAAATTGAAGTATCGATAAATTTCCGTTTTCGTTAATTTTTTCGATCATATCACGATAAAATGACGAATATAATGCAGAATAGAGGAAAAAAATTTAAATTCCTCTAAAATTATCCGTTTTCGTTCCTTTTTTGGATCATATCTCTTTCAAAATGAAGAAAATTAAGGCAAAATAGAGGTAAAAATTTAAATTTGTGTTAAATGATCCGTTTTCATTGCTTTTTTCAATCATATCTCCATAAAATGACGAATATTAAGACGAAACAGAGGAAAATATTAGAAATTTTGGTGAAATTATTCGTTTTCGTTGCTTCTTCCGATCATATCTCGATAAAATGACGAAAATTAAGAAAAAATAGAGGAATAAACTGACATTTCGGTAACATTATCCGTTTTCGTTCCTTTTTTGGATTATATCTCTTTAGAATTGACGAAAATAGAGACAAATTAGAGGAAAAAAATTGAAATTTCTTTAAAAGTATACGATTTCGTTTCCTTTTTTGGATCGTATCTCTTTCAAAATGACGAAAATAAGGATAAATAGAGGAAAAAAATTGAATTATCTCGAAAATTATCTGATTTCGTTGCTTTTATCGATCATATCTCGATATAATGACGAATATTATGGCAAAATAGAGAAAAATATTGAAATTTCGATGCTATTTCCCCTTTTCGTTAATTTTTTCGATCATATCTCGGTAAAATGACGAATATTAGTGGAGAATAGAGGAAAAAAATTGAAATTCCTCTAAAATTATTCGTTTTGGTTAATTTTATGGATCATATCTCTTTAAAAATGAAGAAAATTAAGGCAAAATAGAGGAAAAAAATATAATTTTCGGTAAAATTATCCGTTTTCATTGCTTTTTCAAAACAATTTGAAACATCCCTTAAAGTATCTGTTTTCGTAGCTTTTTCTTATCAAATCTATATAAAATGAAGAAATTTATGCATAATAGTGAGAATAAATTGAAATTTCGGTGATACATTCCTTTTTCGTTGCTTTTTTCGTTGCTTTTTTCGATTTTATTCCGATAAAATGAGGTAAAATAAGGCAAAATACAGGGAAAAAATTGAAATTTAGGTGAAATTTTCCGTTTTCGATGCTTTTTTCGATCATATCTCGATAAAATGACGAAAACTAAGACAAAATAGGGGAAAAAATCGGGATTTCTCTATCATTTTTCTTTTTTTAATGCTTCTTCCTATCATATCTCGATAAAATGACAAAATTAAGGAAAAACAGAGGAAAAATATTGAAATTATGCTAGAATTATCACTTTTCGTTGTTTTTTCGATCATATCTCGATAAAATGACGAAGATTAAGGACAAAATATTGGAAAAAAATTGAGAATTCGGTAAAATTTTCCGTTTTCATTCCTTTTTTGGATCTTATCTCATTAAAAATGACGAAAAAAGAATAAATAGAGGAAAAAAATTGAAATTTCTAAAATATTATCCGTTTTCGTTGCTTTTTTCCATCATATCTCGATAAAATGCCGGATATTATGGCAAACTGGAGGAAACAAATTGAAATTTCGGTGAAACAATCCTTTTACATTGCTTTTATCGATCTTATCTTCAAAAAATGACGAAAATTAAGGTAAAATAGAGGAAAAATTAGAAATTTTCCTAAAAATTAGAGGTGTTCGTTAATTTTTTCGATCATATTTCGATAAAATTGCGAAAATTAACGCTAAATAGAAGGAAAAAATTGAAATTTTGGTGAAATTATCCGTATTCGTTGTTTTTTTATATCATATCAAGGTAAAATGACAAAAATATGGGCAAAATGGATGAAAATAATTTAAATTACGCTAAAAATTCTGTTTTCTCTGCTTTTTTCTATCAAAACTTGAAAAGTGACTAAAGTTTAGGAAAAATAGTGGAAAAAATTTACAAATTAAGGGAATTAACCGATTTTCATGGCTTTTGTCGATCAAATCTAGGGCAAATGAGGAAAATTAAGGCAAAACAGAGCACAGAAATTGAGATTTCGCTAAAATTTTCCATTTTCGTTGCTTATTTCAATCATATCTCGATAAAATGGGGTAAATATGGCAAAATAAGGGAAGAAAAGAAAATTTTTCACTCTCACTTTCACCCAATATTGCCTAAATTTTCGCCATATTATTGAGATATGTTCGAGAATAACCAACGAAAAAGAATAATTTCACGGAAATTTCAATTTTTTTCCTCTATTTTGCCCTTATTTTCGTCATTTTATCGAGATTTGAAAGAAAAATCCAACGAAAACGGATAGTTTCCCCGAAATTGTAAATTTTTTCGTCAATTTTTACTTAACTTTCGTCACTTTTTCGAGTTTTGATAGAAAAAAGCAGCGAAAAGGGAGTTTTTAGCGTAATTCGAATATTTTTCTCAATTTTGCCATTATTTTCGTCATTTTACCTTGATATGATGGGAAAAAGCAATGTAAAAGGATTGTTTCACCGAAATTTAAATTTTTTTCCTCTATATTGCCCTTATTTTCGTCATTTTATTGAGACATAATCGAAAAAATCCAACGAAAACGGATGATTTCACCAAAATTTCAATTTGCTTCCTCCAGTTTGCCATAATATCCGGATTTTATCGAGATATGATGGAAAACAAGCAACGAAAACGGATAACATTTTAGAAATTTCAATTTTTTTCCTCTATTTATTTTTTTTTCGTCATTTTTAATGAGATTAGATCCAAAAAAGGAAAGAAAACGGAAAATGTTAGCGAATTCTCAATTTTTTTCCTATATTTTGTACTTAATCTTCGTCATTTTATCGAGATATGATCGAAAAAAACAACGAAAAGTGATAATTCTAGCATAATTTCAATATTTTTCCTTAATTTTTTCATTTTATCGGGATATGATAGGAAGAAGCATTAAAAAAAGAAAAATGATAGAGAAATCTCGATTTTTTTCCCCTATTTTGTCTTAGTTTTCGTCATTTTATCGAGATATGATCGAAAAAAGCAACGAAAACGGAAAAGTTCACCGAAATTTCAATTTTTTCCCTGTATTTTGTCTTATTTTACCTCATTTTATCGGAATAAAATCGAAAAAAGCAACGAAAAAGGAATATATCACCGAAATTTCAATTTTTTCTCACTATTATGCATAATTTACTTCATTTTATATAGATTTGATAAGAAAAAGCTACGAAAACAGATACTTTAAGGTATGTTTCAATTTGTTTTGAAAAAGCAATGAAAACGGATAATTTTGCCGAAAATTAATTTTTTTCCTCTATTTTGCCTTAATTTTCTTCATTTTTAAAGAGATATGATCCAAAAAATTAACCAAAACGAATAATTTTAGAGGAATTTCAATTTTTTTTTCTCTATTCTCCATTAATATTCGTCATTTTACCGAGATATGATCGACAAAAATTAACGAAAAGAGGAAATTTTATCGAAATTTCAATTTTTTCCTCTAATTTTCCAAAATTTTCGGCATTTTATCGAAATTTCAATATTTTTCTCTATTTTGCCTTAATATTCGTCATTATATCGAGATATGATCGATAAAAGCAACGAAAACAGATAATTTTAGAGATAATTCAATTTTTTTCCTCTATTTATCATTTATTTTCGTCATTTCTTAAGAGATATGATCCAATAAAGGAACGAAAACGGATAATGGCACCGAAATGTCAATTTGTTCCTCTATTTTGCCTTAATTTTCGTCGTTTTATCGAGATATGATCGGAAGAAGCGACGAAAACGAAAAATTTCACCAAAATTTCTATTATTTTCCTCTGTTTCGTCTTAATATTCGTCATTTTATGGAGATATGATCGAAAAAAGCAATGAAAACGGATCATTTTACACAAATTTAAATTTTTTATCTCTATTTTGCCCTAATTTTCTTCATTTTTAAAGGGATATGATCCAAAAAAGGATCGAAAACGGATAACTTTAGAGGAATTTAAATTTTTTTCCTCTATTCTGCATTTTATTCGTCATTTTATCGCGATATGATCGAAAAAATAAACGAAAACGGAAAAATTATCGAAATTTCAATATTTTTCCTCTATTTATCCTTTATTTTCGTCATTTTTAAAGAGTTATGTACCAAAAAAGGAAACAAAATCGGATCCTTTTAAAGAAATTTCAATTTTTTTCCTCTAATTTGTCTCTATTTTTGTCAATTCTAAAGAGATATGATCCAAAAAAGGAACGAAAATGGATAATGTTACCGAAATGCCAATTTTTCCCTCTATTTTGCCTTAATTTTCGTCATTGTATCGAGATATGCTCGAAAAAACAACTATAAGGGATAATTTTAGAGAAATTTAATTTTTTTCCTCTGTAATCCCTTAATTTTCCTCATTCTATCTAGATATGATCCAATAAAGCAACGAAAACGGATACATTTAGCGTAATTTCTAATTTTTCCTTTATTTTGCCCTAATATTCGTCATTTTATTGAGATATGATCGAAAAAAACAATGAAAACGGATAACTTTAGCGTTATTTAATATCTTTACTCTATTTCGCCTTTATTCTCGTCATTTTTAAAAGATATGATTGAAAAAAGCAACGAAAACAAATAATTTAACCGAAATTTCAATTTTTGTCCAGTATTTTGTCTTATTTGTCGTCATTTTGTCGAGATACCTTCGATAAAAGCAACAAAAACAATTAATTTCACCGAAATTTCAATTTTTTTCCTGTATTTTGCCTTATTCTACCTCATTTTATCGGGATAAAATCGAAAAAAGCAACGAAAAAGGAATATTTCACCGAAATTTCAATCTTTCCCACTATTATGCATAATTGTCTCCATTTTATATAGATTTGATAAAAAAAGCAACGAAAACAGATAATTTATGGGATGTTTCAATTTGTTTTCTCTATTTTGCCTAAAGTTTCGTCATATTATCCAGATATGATCGAGAAAAGAAACGAAAACGGATAGTTTCACCGAAATTAAAATTTTTTCCTCTATTCTGCATTAATTTTTAACATTTTATCGAGAAATGATGGCAATCAGCAACCGAAACGAAAAATTTTAGCGAAATTTTAATTTCTTTACCTTATATTGCCTATATTTTCGCCATATTATTGAGATATGTTCGAGAATAACCAACGAAAAAGAATAATTTCACGGAAATTTCAATTTTTTTCCTCTATTTTGCCCTTATTTTCGTCATTTTATCGAGATTTGTTTGAAAAAAGCAACGAAAATGGATAATTTTAGCGAAATCTCAATTTTTTCCACTATTTTTCCTAAACTTTGGTCACTTTTCAAGTTTTGATAGAAAAAAGCAGCGAAAACAGAATTTTTAGCATAATTTAAATTATTTTCTTCCATTTTGCCCATATTTTCGTCATTTTACCTTCATATGATATAAAAAAGCAACGAATACGGATAATTATACCGAAATTTCAATTTTTTCCCTCTATTTAGCGTTAATTTTGTTTTGATTTTATTTCTATTTATTCTTTTTTCGTCATTTTTAATGAGATTAGATCCAAAAAAGGAAAGAAAACGGAAAATTTTAGCGAATTCTCAATTTTTTTCCTATATTTTGTCCTTAATCTTCGTCATTTCATCGAGATATGATCGCAAAAAACAACGAAAAGTGATAATTCTAGCATAATTTCAATATATTTTTCCTTAATTTTGTCATTTTATAGAGATATGATAGGAAGAAGCATTAAAAAAAGAAAAATGATATAGAAATCTCGATTTTTTTCCCCTAGTTTGTCTTAGTTTTCGTCATTTTATCGAGATATGATCGAAAAAAGCAACGAAAACGGAAAAATTCACCGAAATTTCAATTTTTTCCCTGTATTTTGCCTTATTTTACCTCATTTTATCGGAATAAAATCGAAAAAAGCAACGAAAAAGGAATATATCATCGAAATTTCAATTTTTTCTCACTATTATGCATAATTTTCTTCATTTTATATAGATTTGATAAGAAAAAGCGACGAAAACAGATACTTTAAGGGATGTTTCAATTTGTTTTGAAAAAGCAATGAAAACGGATAATTTTACTGAAAATTATATTTTTTTCCTCTATTTTGCCTTAAATTTCTTCATTTTGAAAGAGATATGACTAAAAAAATTAACCAAAACGAATAATTTTAGAGGAATTTCAATTTTTTTTCCTCTATTCTCCATTAATATTCGTCATTTTACCGAGATTTGATCGAAAAAATTAACGAAAACGGATAATTCTAGCGAAATTTCATTATTTTTCCTCTATTTAGCCATAATATTGTCATTTTATCGAGATATGATCGGTAGAAGGGACGAAAACGGATAACTTTAGCGAAATATTCATAATTTTCCTCTATTTTGCCTTAGTTTTCGTCATTTTATTCGGATACAATCGATAAAAGCTACGTAAACGGATAATTTCACGGAAATTTTAATTTCTTCCCTCTATTTTGTCTTAATTTTTGTGATTTTATCGAAATATGATTGGAAGAAGCTACGAAAACGAATAATTTCACCAAAATTTCTATTTGTTTCCTCTGTTTCGTCTTAGTTTTCGTCATTTTATCGAAATATGATTGAAAAAAGCAATAAAAACGGATTATTTTACCGTAATTTCAATTTTTTTTCCTATATTTTCCCTTAATTTTCTTCATTTTTAAAAAGATATGATCAAAAATAAGCAACGACAACGGATAATTTAATCGAAATTTCAATATTTTTCTCTATTTTGCCTTAATATTCGTCATTATATCGAGATAGAATCGATAAAAGCAACGAAAACAGATAATTTTTGGGGTAATTCAAATAAAGAAAGGGTTTACGTGACTTTGCACATAAGGGCGTGCACCCAGGAAAATTCCCAAGGGAAAACGGACTTGAAAAAAGTCTGACAGGACCGGGAATCGAACCCGGGATCTTCCTCTAGCCGGGAGGCTGCCTTAACCATCTATGCTACCCGACCAAATTCTTTTCCTCTATTTATCCTTTATTTTAGTCATTTCTAAAGAGATATGATCCAATAAAGGAACGAAAACGGATAATGTCACCGAAATGTCAATTTGTTCCTCTATTTTGCCTTAATTTTCGTCGTTTTATGGAGATATGATAGGAAGAAGCATTAAAAACAGAAAAATGATATAGAAATCTCGATTTTTTTCCCCTATTTTGTCTTAGTTTTCGTCATTTTATCGAGATATGATCGAAAAAAGCAACGAAAACGGAAAGTTTCACCGAAATTTCAATTTTTTCCCTGTATTTTGCCTTATTTTACCTGATTTTATCGGAATAAAATCGAAAAGAGCAACGAAAAAGGAATATATCACCGAAATTTCAATTTTTTCTCACTATTATGCATAATTTTCTTCATTTTATATAGATTTGATAAGAAAAGCTACGAAAACGTATACTTTAAGGGATGTTTCAATTTGTTTTGAAAAAGCTATGAAAACGGATAATTTTGCCGAAAATTAAATTTTTTTCCTCTATTTTGCCTTAATTTTCTTCATTTTTAAAGAGATATGATCCAAAAAATTAACCAAAACGAATAATTTCACCAAAATTTCAATTTATTTCCTCTATATTGCCATAATTTTCGTTATTTTATAGAGATATGATCGATAAAAGCAACGAAAACGGATAATTCTAGCGAAATTTCATTATTTTTCCTCTATTTAGCCATAATATTGTCATTGTATCGAGATATGATCGGAAGAAGGATATGATGGCAATCAGCAACATAAACGAAAAAGTTTAGCGAAATTTTAATTTCTCTACCTTATATTGCCTAAATTTTCGCCATATTATTGAGGTATGTTCGAGAATAACCAACGAAAAAGAATAATTTCACGGAAATTTCAATTTTTTTCCTCTAATTTGCCCTTATTTTCGTCATTTTATCGAGATTTGAAAGAAAAATCCAACGAAAACGGATAGTTTACGCGAAATTGTAAATTTTTTCGTCAATTTTTCCTAAACTTTCGTCACTTTTTCGAGTTTTGATAGAAAAAAGCAGCGAAAACGGAGTTTTTAGCGTAATTTAAATTTTTTTCTCCATTTTGCCATTATTTTCGTCATTTTACCTTGATATGATGGAAAAAAGCAACGAAAACGGATAATTTCACCGAAATTTCAATTGTTTTCCTATGTTTTGCCTTAAGTTTCCTCATTTTATCGAGATTTGAAAGAAAAAAGCAACGAAAATAGATAATTTCACGAAATATTTTCTTTTCTTCCCTTATTTTGCCTATATTTACCCCATTTTATCGAGATGATTGAAAAAAGCAACGAAAAAGAATAATTTCAGCGAAATCTCAATTTTTTTGCTCTGTTTTGCCTTAATTTTCCTCATTTGCCCTAGATATGATCGACAAAAGCCACGAAAAACAGTTAATTCCCCGAATTTGTATTTTATATTAATATTTTGCCTTAATTTTTGTAATTTTATCGAGATATGATTGGAAGAAGCTACGAAAACGAATAATTTCACCAAAATTTCTATTTGCTTCTTCTGTTTCGTCTTAATTTTCGTTATTTTATCGAGATATGATCGAAAAAAGGAATAAAAACGGATAATTTTACCGGAATTTCAAATTTTTTTCCTATATTTTGCCTAACTTTCTTCATTTTTAAAAAGATATGATCGAAAATAAGCAACGAAAACGGATAATTTAATCGAAATTTCAATATTTTTCTCTATTTTGCCTTAATATTCGTCATTATATCGAGATATGATCGATAAAAGCAACGAAAACAGATAATTTTAGAGATAATTCAATTTTTTTCCTCTATTTATCCTTTATTTTCGTCATTTCTTAAGAGATATGATCCAATAAAGGAACGAAAACGGTTAATGTCACCGAAATGTCAATTTGTTCCTCTATTTTGCCTTAAATTTCGTCGTTTTATGGAGATATGATAGGAAGAAGCATTAAAAAAAGAAAAACGATATAGAAATCTCGATTTTTTTCCCCTATTTTGTCTTAGTTTTCGTCATTTTATCGAGATATGATCGAAAAAAGCAACGAAAACGGAAAGTTTCACCGAAATTTCAATTTTTTCCCTGTATTTTGCCTTATTTTACCTCATTTTATCGGAATAAAATCGAAAAAAGCAACGAAAAAGGAATATATCATCGAAATTTCAATTTTTTCTCACTATTATGCATAATTTTCTTCATTTTATATAGATTTGATAAGAAAAAGCGACGAAAACAGATACTTTAAGGGATGTTTCAATTTGTTTTGAAAAAGCAATGAAAACGGATAATTTTAATGAAAATTATATTTTTTTCCTCTATTTTGCCTTAAATTTCTTCATTTTTAAAGAGATATGACTAAAAAAATTAACCAAAACGAATAATTTTAGAGGAATTTCAATTTTGTTTCCTCTATTCTCCATTAATATTCGTCATTTTACCGAGATATGATCGAAAAAATTAACGAAAAGGGGAAATTTTATCGAAATTTCAATTTTTTCCTGTAATTTCCCATAATGTTCGGTATTTTATCGAGTTATGATGGAAAAAAGCAACGAAAACGGATATTTTCACCAAAATTTCAATTTATTTCCTCTATATTGCCATAATTTTCGTTATTTTATAGAGATATGATCGATAAAAGCAACGAAAACGGATAATTCTAGCGAAATTTCATTATTTTTCCTCTATTTAGCCATAATATTGTCATTTTATCGAGATATGATCGGTAGAAGGGACGAAAACGGATAACTTTAGCGAAATATTCATAATTTTCCTCTATTTTGCCTTAGTTTTCGTCATCTTATTGGGATACAATCGATAAAAGCTACGTAAACGGATAATTTCACGGAAATTTTAATTTCTTCCCTCTATTTTGTCTTAATTTTTGTGATTTTATCGAAATATGATTGGAAGAAGCTACGAAAACGAATAATTTCACCAAAATTTCTATTTGTTTCCTCTGTTTCGACTTAGTTTTCGTCATTTTATCGAAATATGATTGAAAAAAGCAATAAAAACGGATTATTTTACCGTAATTTCAATTTTTTTTCCTATATTTTGCCTTAATTTTCTTCATTTTTAAAAAGATATGATCAAAAATAAGCAACGACAACGGATAATTTAATCGAAATTTCAATATTTTTCTCTATTTTGCCTTAATATTCGTCATTATATCGAGATATGATCGATAAAAGCAACGAAAACAGATAATTTTTGAGATAATTCAAATAAAGAAAGGGTTTACGTGACTTTGCACATAAGGGCGTGCACCCAGGAAAATTCCCAAGGAAAAACGGACTTGAAAAAAGTCTGACAGGACCGGGAATCGAACCCGGGATCTTCCTCTAGCCGGGAGGCTGCCTTAACCATCTATGCTACCCGACCAAATTTTTTTCCTCTATTTATCCTTTATTTTCGTCATTTCTAAAGAGATATGATCCAATAAAGGAACGAAAACGGATAATGTCACCGAAATGTCAATTTGTTCCTCTATTTTGCCTTAATTTTCGTCGTTTTATGGAGATATGATCGGAAGAAGCGACAAAAACGAATAATTTCACCAAAATTTCCATTATTTTCCTCTGTTTCGTCTTAATATTCGTCATTTTATGGAGATATGATTGAAAAAAGCAACGAAAACCGATCATTTTACACAAATTTAAATTTTTTACCTCTATTTTGCGTTAATATTCTTCATTTATAAAGAGATATAATCCAAAAAAGGAACGAAGACGGATAATTTTAGAGGAATTTTAATTTTTTTCCTCTATTCTGCATTATATTCGTCATTTTTTGTGATATGATCGAAAAAATTAACGAAAACGGAAAATTTATCGAAATTTCAATTTTTTCCTCTATTTATCCTTTATTTTCGTAATTTTTAAAGAGATATGATCCAAAAAAGGAAACGAAATCGGATAATTTTTAAGAAATTTCAATTTTTTTCCAGTATTTTGTCTTATTTGTCGTCATTTTATCGAGATACCTTCGATAAAAGCAACAAAAAACAATAAATTTTAGCGAAACTTCAATTTTTTTCCTCTATTTGGCCTTAATTTTCGTCATTTTTAAATAGATATGATTAAAAAATCAACGAAAACGGAAAATTTCACCGAATTTTCATTTTTTTTCCCGTATTTTGCCTTATTTTACCTCATTTAATCGGAATAAAATCGAAAAAAGCAACGAAAAAGGAATATATCACCGAAATTTCAATTTTTTCTCTCTATTATGCATAATTTTCTTCATTTTATATAGATTTGATAAGAAAAAGCTACGAAAACGTATACTTTAAGGGATGTTTCAATTTGTTTTGAAAAAGCAATGAAAACGGATAATTTTGCCGAAAATTAAATTTTTTTCCTCTATTTTGCCTTAATTGTCTTCATTTTTAAAGAGATATGATCCAAAAAATTAACCAAAACGAATAATTTTAGAGGACTTTCAATTTTTTTTCCTCTATTCTCCATTAATATTCGTCGTTTTACCGAGATATGATCGAAAAAAGCATCGAAAACGCATAATTTCACCAAAATTTCAATTTATTTCCTCTATATTGCCATAATTTTCGTTATTTTATAGAGATATGATCGATAAAAGCAACGAAAACGGATAATTCAAGCGAAATTTCATTATTTTTCCTCTATTTTGCCATAATATTGTCCTTGTATCGAGATATGATCGGAAGAAGGATATGATGGCAATCAGCAACCGAAACGAAAAAGTTTAGCGAAATTTTAATTTCTCTACCTTATATTGCCAAAATTTTCGCCATATTATTGAGGTATGTTCGAGAATAACCAACGAAAAAGAATAATTTCACGGAAATTTCAATTTTTTTCCTCTATTTATCCCTTATTTTCGTCATTTTATCGAGATTTGAAAGAAAAATCCAACGAAAACGGATAGTTTACCCGAAATTGTAAATTTTTTCGTCAATTTTTCCTTAACTTTTGACACTTTTTCGAGTTTTGGAAGAAAAAAGCAGCGAAAACGGAGTTTTTAGCGTAATTTAAATTTTTTTCTCCATTTTGCCATTATTTTCGTCATTTTACCTTGATATGATGGAAAAAAGCAACGAAAACGGATAATTTCACCGAAATTTCAATTTGTTCCTCTATTTTGCCTTAATTTTCGTCGTTTTATCGAGATATGATCGGAAGAAGCGACGAAAACGAATAATTTCACCAAAATTTCTATTATTTTCCTCTGTTTCGTCTTAATATTCGATATTTTATGGAGATATGATCGAAAAAAGCAATGAAAACGGATCATTTTAAACAAATTTAAATTTTTTATCTCTATTTTGCCTTAATTTTCTTCATTTTTAAAGAGATATGATCCAAAAAATGAACGAAAACGCATATTTTTAGAGGATTTTAAATTTTTTTCCTCTATTCTGCATTATATTCGTCATTTTATCGTGATATGATCGAATAAATTAACGAAAACGGAAAAATTATCGAAATTTCAATTTTTTTCCTCTATTTATCCTTTATTTTCGTCATTTTTAAAGAGATATGATATAAAGAAGGAAACGAAATCGGATACTTTTAAAGAAATTTCAATTTTTTTCCTCTAATTTGTCTCTATTTTCGTCAATTCTAAAGAGATATGATCCAAAAATGGAACGAAAATTTATAATGTTACCGAAATGTCAATTTTTCCCTCTATTTTGCCTTAATTTTCGTCATTTTATCGAGATATGCTCGAAAAAACAACGATAAGGGATAATTTTAGAGAAATTTAATTTTTTTCCTCTGTAATGCCTTAATTTCCTCATTCTTTCGAGATATGATCCAATAAAGCAACGAAAACGGATACAGTTAGCGTAATTTCTAATTTTTACTTTATTTTGCCCTAATATTCGTCATTTTATCGAGATATGATCGAAAAAAGCAATGAAAACGGATTACTTTAGCGTGATTTAATATCTTTCCTCTATTTCGCCTTTATTTTCGTCATTTTTAAAAGATATGATTGAAAAAAGCAACGAAAACAAATAATTTAACCGAAATTTCAATTTTTTTCCTGTATTTTGCCTTATTTTACCTCATTTTATCGGGATAAAATCGAAAAAAGCAACGAAAAAGGAATATTTCACCGAAATTTCAATTTTTTCCCACTATTATGCATAATTTTCTTCATTTTATATAGATTTGATAAAAAAAGCAACGAAAACAGATAATTTATGGGATGTTTCAATTTGTTTTCTCTATTTTGCCTAAAGTTTCGTCATATTATCCAGATATGATTGAGAAAAGAAACGAAAACGGATAGTTTCACCGAAATTAAAATTTTTTCCTCTATTCTGCATTAATTTTTGTCATTTTATCGAGAAATGATGGCAATCAGCAACCGAAACGAAAAATTTTAGCGAAATTTTAATTTCTTTACCTTATATTGCCTAAATTTTCGCCATATTATTGAGATATGTTCGAGAGTAACCAACGAAAAAGAATAATTTCACGGAAATTTCAATTTTTTTCCTCTATTTTGCCCTTATTTTCGTTATTTTATAGAGATATGATCGATAAAAGCAACGAAAACGGATAATTCTAGCGAAATTTCATTATTTTTCCTCTATTTAGCCATAATATTGTCATTTTATCGAGATATGATCGGTAGAAAAGACGAAAACGGATAACTTTAGCGAAATATTCATAATTTTCCTCTATTTTGCCTTAGTTTTCGTCATTATATTGGGATACAATCGATAAAAGCTACGTAAACGGATAATTTCACGGAAAGTTTAATTTCTTCCCTCTATTTTGCCTTAATATTCGTCATTATATCGAGATAGAATCGATAAAAGCAACGAAAACAGATAATTTTTGGGGTAATTCAAATAAAGAAAGGGTTTACGTGACTTTGCACATAAGGGCGTGCACCCAGGAAAATTCCCAAGGAAAAACGGACTTGAAAAAAGTCTGACAGGACCGGGAATCGAACCCGGGATCTTCCTCTAGCCGGGAGGCTGCCTTAACCATCTATGCTACCCGACCAAATTCTTTTCCTCTATTTATCCTTTATTTTAGTCATTTCTAAAGAGATATGATCCAATAAAGGAACGAAAACGGATAATGTCACCGAAATGTCAATTTGTTCCTCTATTTTGCCTTAATTTTCGACGTTTTATGGAGATATGATCGGAAGAAGCGACAAAAACGAATAATTTCACCAAAATTTCCATTATTTTCCTCTGTTTCGTCTTAATATTCGTCATTTCATGGAGATATGATTGAAAAAAGCAATGAAAACCGATCATTTTACACAAATTTAAATTTTTTACCTCTATTTTGCGTTAATATTCTTCATTTTTAAAGAGATATAACCCAAAAAAGGAACGAAGACGGATAATTTTAGAGGAATTTAAATTTTTTTCGTCTATTCTGCATTATATTCGTCATTTTTTGTGATATGATCGAAAAAATTAACGAAAACGGAAAATTTATCGAAATTTCAATTTTTTTCCTCTATTTATCCTTTATTTTCGTAATTTTTAAAGAGATATGATCCAAAAAAGGAAACGAAATCGGATAATTTTTAAGAAATTTCAATTTTTTTCCAGTATTTTGTCTTATTTGTCGTCATTTTATCGAGATACCTTCGATAAAAGGAACAAGAAACAATAAATTTTAGCGAAATTTCAATTTTTTTCCTCTATTTGGCCTTAATTTTCGTCATTTTTAAATAGATATGATTAAAAAATCAACGAAAACGGAAAATTTCACCGAAATTTCAATTTTTTTCCCGTATTTTGCCTTATTTTACCTCATTTAATCGGGATAAAATCGAAAAAAGCAACGAAAAAGGAATATATCACCAAAATTTCAATTTTTTCTCACTATTATGCATAATTTTCTTCATTTTATATAGATTTGATAAGAAAAAGCTACGAAAACAGATACTTTAAGGGATGTTTCAAATTTGTTTTGAAAAAGCAATGAAAACGGATAATTTTGCCGAAAATTAAATTTTTTTCCTCTATTTTGGCTTAATTTTCTTCATTTTTAAAGAGATATGATCCAAAAAATTAACCAAAACGAATAATTTTAGAGGACTTTCAATTTTTTTCCTCTATTCTCCAATAATATTCGTCATTTTACCGAGATATGATCGAAAAAATTAACGAAAAGGGGAAATTTTATCGAAATTTCAATTTTTTCCTCTAATTTCCCATAATTTTCGGCATTTTATCGAGTTATGATGGAAAAAAGCATCGAAAACGGATAATTTCACCAAAATTTCAATTTATTTCCTCTATATTGCCATAATTTTCGTTATTTTATAGAGATATGATCGATAAAAGCAACGAAAACGGATAATTCTAGCGAAATTTCATTATTTTTCCTCTATTTAGCCATAATATTGTCATTTTATAGAGATATGATCGGAAGAAGGAACGAAAACGGATAACTTTAGCGAAATATTAATGATTCTCCTCTATTTTGCCTTAGGTTTCGTCATTTTATCGGGATATAATCGAAAAAAGCTACGAAAACGGATAATTTCACGGAAATTTCATTTTCTTCCCTCTATTTTGCCATAATTTTCGTAATTTTATCGAGATATGATTGGAAGAAGCTACGAAAACGAATAATTTCACCAAAATTTCTATTTGTTTCCTCTGTTTCGTCTTAATTTTCGTCATTTTATCGAGATATGATCGAAAAAAGCAATAAGAACGGATAATTTTATGGAATTTTCAATTTTTTTTCCAATACTTTTGTCTTAATTTTCTTCAGTTTTAAAAAGATATTATCGAAAATAAGCTTCGAAAACGGATAATTTAATCGAAATTTCAATATTTTTTTCTATTTTGCCTTAATTTTCTTCATTTTTAAAGAGATATGATCCAAAAAAGGAACGAAAACGGATATTTTTAGAGGAATTTAAATTTTTTTCCTCTATTCTGCATTATATTCGTCATTTTATCGTGATATGATCGAATAAATTAACGAAAACGGAAAAATTATCGAAATTTCAATTTTTTTCCTCTATTTATCCTTTATTTTCGTCATTTTTAAAGAGATATGATATAATGAAGGATACGAAATCGGATACTTTTAAAGAAATTTCAATTTTTTCCTCTAATTTGTCTCTATTTTCGTCAATTCTAAAGAGATATGATCCAAAAATGGAATGAAAATTTATAATGTTACCGAAATGTCAATTTTCCCCTCTATTTTGCCTTAATATTCGTCATTTTATCGAGATATGCTCGAAAAAACAACGATAAGGGATAATTTTAGAGAAATTTAATTTTTTTCCTCTGTAATGCCTTAATTTTCCTCATTCTATCGAGAAATGTTCCAATAAAGCAACGAAAACGGATACAGTTAGCGTAATTTCTAATTTTTCCTTTATTTTGCCCTAATATTCGTCATTTTATCGAGATATGATCGAAAAAAGCAATGAAAACGGATAACTTTAGCGTGATTTAATATCTTTCCTCTATTTCGCCTTTATTTTCGTCATTTTTAAAAGATATGATTGAAAAAATCAACGAAAACAAATAATTTAACCGAAATTTCAATTTTTGTCCAGTATTTTGTCTTATTTGTCGTCATTTTGTCGAGATACCTTCGATAAAAGCAACAAAAACAATTAATTTCACCGAAATTTCAATTTTTTTCCTGTATTTTGCCATATTTTACCTCATTTTATCGGGATAAAATCGAAAAAAGCAACGAAAAAGGAATATTTCACCGAAATTTCAATTTTTTCCCACTATTATGCATAATTTTCTTCATTTTATATAGATTTCATAAAAAAAGCAACGAAAACAGATAATTTATGGGATGTTTCAATTTGTTTTCTCTATTTTGCCTAAAGTTTCGTCATATTATCCAGATATGATTGAGAAAAGAAACGAAAACGGATAGTTTCACCGAAATTAAAATTTTTTCCTCTATTCTGCATTAATTTTTGTCATTTTATCGAGAAATGATGGCAATCAGCAACCGAAACAAAAAATTTAAGCGAAATTTTAATTTCTCTACCTTATATTGCCTAAATTTTCGCCATATTATTGAGATATGTTCGAGAGTAACCAACGAAAAAGAATAATTTCACGGAAATTTCAATTTTTTTCCTCTATTTTGCCCTTATTTTCGTCATTTTATCGAGATTTGAAAGAAAAATCCAACGAAAACGGATAGTTTCCCCGAAATTGTAAATTTTTTGTCAATTTTTCCTTAACTTTCGTCACTTTTTCGAGTTTTGATAGAAAAAAGCAGCGAAAACGGAGTTTTTAGCGTAATTCAAATTTTTTCTCCATTTTGCCATTATTTTCGTCATTTTACCTTGATATGATGGGAAAAAGCAACGAAAACGGATAATTTCACCGAAATTTCAATTGTTTTCCTATGTTTTGCCTTAATTTTCCTCATTTTATCGAGATTTGAAAGAAAAAAGTAACGAAAATAGATAATTTCACGAAAAATTTTCTTTTCTTCCCTTATTTTGCCCTTATTTACCCCATTTTATCGAGATATGATTGAAAAAAGCGACGAAAACGGATAATTTTAGCGAAATCTCAATTTTTTTGCTCTGTTTTGCCTTAATTTTCCTCATTTGCCCTAGATATGATCCACTAAAGCCACGAAAAACGGTTAATTCCCCGAATTTGTAAATTTTTTCCACTATTTTTCCTAAACTTTCGTCACTTTTCAAGTTTTGATAGAAAAAAACAGAGAAAACATAATTTTTAGCGTAATTTAAATTATTTTCTTCCATTTTGCCCATATTTTCGTCATTTTACCTTGATATGATATAAAAAAGCAACGAAAAATTCTAATTTTTAGGAAAATTCTAATTTTTTCTCTATTTTGCCTTAATTTTCGTCATTTTTTGAAGATAAGATCGATAAAAGCAATGTAAAAGGATTGTTTCACCGAAATTTCAATTTTTTTCCTCTATATTGCCCTTATTTTCGTCATTTTATCGAGACATAATCGAAAAAATCCAACGATAACGGATGATTTCACCAAAATTTCAATTTGCTTCCTCCAGTTTGCCGTAATATCCGGCATTTTATCGAGATATGATGGAAAAAAAGCAACGAAAACTGATAATATTTTAGAAATTTCAATTTTTTTCCTTTATTTATTCTTTTTTCGTCATTTTTAATGAGATAAGATCCAAAAAAGGAAAGAAAACGGAAAATGTTAGCGAATTCTCAATTTTTTTCCTATATTTTGTACTTAATCTTCGTTATTTTATCGAGATATGATCGAAAAAACAACGAAAAGTGATAATTCTAGCATAATTTCAATATTTTTCCTTAATTTTGTCATTTTATCGGGATATGATAGGAAGAAGCATTAAAAAAAGGAAAATGATAGAGAAATCTCGATTTTTTTTCCCCTATTTTGTCTTAGTTTTCGTCATTTTATCGAGATATGATCGAAAAAAGCAACGAAAACGGAAAATTTCACCGAAATTTCAATTTTTTCCCTGTATTTTGCCTTAGTTTACCTCATTTTATCGGAATAAAATCGAAAAAAGCAACGAAAAAGGAATATATCACCGAAATTTCAATTTTTTCTCACTATTATGCATAATTTTCTTCATTTTATATAGATTTGATAAGAAAAAGCTACGAAAACAGATACTTTAAGGGATGTTTCAATTTGTTTTGAAACAGCAATGAAAACGGATAATTTTGCCGAAAATTAAATTTTTTTCCTCTATTTTGGCTTAATTTTCTTCATTTTTAAAGAGATATGATCCAAAAAATTAACCAAAACGAATAATTTTAGAGGACTTTCAATTTTTTTCCTCTATTCTCCAATAATATTCGTCATTTTACCGAGATATGATCGAAAAAATTAACGAAAAGGGGAAATTTTATCGAAATTTCAATTTTTTCCTCTAATTTCCCATAATTTTCGGCATTTTATCGAGTTATGATGGAAAAAAGCATCGAAAACGGATAATTTCACCAAAATTTCAATTTATTTCCTCTATATTGCCATAATTTTCGTTATTTTATAGAGATATGATCGATAAAAGCAACGAAAACGGATAATTCTAGCGAAATTTCATTATTTTTCCTCTATTTAGCCATAATATTGTCATTTTATAGAGATATGATCGGAAGAAGGAACGAAAACGGATAACTTTAGCGAAATATTAATGATTCTCCTCTATTTTGCCTTAGGTTTCGTCATTTTATCGGGATATAATCGAAAAAAGCTACGAAAACGGATAATTTCACGGAAATTTCATTTTCTTCCCTCTATTTTGCCATAATTTTCGTAATTTTATCGAGATATGATTGGAAGAAGCTACGAAAACGAATAATTTCACCAAAATTTCTATTTGTTTCCTCTGTTTCGTCTTAATTTTCGTCATTTTATCGAGATATGATCGAAAAAAGCAATAAGAACGGATAATTTTATGGAATTTTCAATTTTTTTTCCAATCCTTTTGTCTTAATTTTCTTCAGTTTTAAAAAGATATTATCGAAAATAAGCTTCGAAAACGGATAATTTAATCGAAATTTCAATATTTTTTTCTATTTTGCCTTAATTTTCTTCATTTTTAAAGAGATATGATCCAAAAAAGGAACGAAAACGGATATTTTTAGAGGAATTTAAATTTTTTTCCTCTATTCTGCATTATATTCGTCATTTTATCGTGATATGATCGAATAAATTAACGAAAACGGAAAAATTATCGAAATTTCAATTTTTTTCCTCTATTTATCCTTTATTTTCGTCATTTTTAAAGAGATATGATATAATGAAGGATACGAAATCGGATACTTTTAAAGAAATTTCAATTTTTTCCTCTAATTTGTCTCTATTTTCGTCAATTCTAAAGAGATATGATCCAAAAATGGAATGAAAATTTATAATGTTACCGAAATGTCAATTTTCCCCTCTATTTTGCCTTAATTTTCGTCATTTTATCGAGATATGCTCGAAAAAACAACGATAAGGGATAATTTTAGAGAAATTTAATTTTTTTCCTCTGTAATGCCTTAATTCTCCTCATTCTATCGAGAAATATTCCAATAAAGCAACGAAAACGGATACAGTTAGCGTAATTTCTAATTTTTCCTTTATTTTGCCCTAATATTCGTCATTTTATCGAGATATGATCGAAAAAAGCAATGAAAACGGATAACTTTAGCGTGATTTAATATCTTTCCTCTATTTCGCCTTTATTTTCGTCATTTTTAAAAGATATGATTGAAAAAATCAACGAAAACAAATAATTTAACCGAAATTTCAATTTTTGTCCAGTATTTTGTCTTATTTGTCGTCATTTTGTCGAGATACCTTCGATAGAAGCAACAAAAACAATTAATTTCACCGAAATTTCAATTTTTTTCCTGTATTTTGCCATATTTTACCTCATTTTATCGGGATAAAATCGAAAAAAGCAACGAAAAAGGAATATTTCACCGAAATTTCAATTTTTTCCCACTATTATGCATAATTTTCTTCATTTTATATAGATTTCATAAAAAAAGCAACGAAAACAGATAATTTATGGGATGTTTCAATTTGTTTTCTCTATTTTGCCTAAAGTTTCGTCATATTATCCAGATATGATTGAGAAAAGAAACGAAACGGATAGTTTCACCGAAATTAAAATTTTTTCCTCTATTCTGCATTAATTTTTGTCATTTTATCGAGAAATGATGGCAATCAGCAACCGAAACAAAAAATTTAAGCGAAATTTTAATTTCTCTACCTTATATTGCCTAAATTTTCGCCATATTATTGAGATATGTTCGAGAGTAACCAACGAAAAAGAATAATTTCACGGAAATTTCAATTTTTTTCCTCTATTTTGCCCTTATTTTCGTCATTTTATCGAGATTTGAAAGAAAAAATCCAACGAAAACGGATAGTTTCCCCGAAATTGTAAATTTTTTGTCAATTTTTCCTTAACTTTCGTCACTTTTTCGAGTTTTGATAGAAAAAAGCAGCGAAAACGGAGTTTTTAGCGTAATTCAAATTTTTTCTCCATTTTGCCATTATTTTCGTCATTTTACCTTGATATGATGGGAAAAAGCAACGAAAACGGATAATTTCACCGAAATTTCAATTGTTTTCCTATGTTTTGCCTTAATTTTCCTCATTTTATCGAGATTTGAAAGAAAAAAGTAACGAAAATAGATAATTTCACGAAAAATTTTCTTTTCTTCCCTTATTTTGCCCTTATTTACCCCATTTTATCGAGATATGATTGAAAAAAGCGACGAAAACGGATAATTTTAGCGAAATCTCAATTTTTTTGCTCTGTTTTGCCTTAATTTTCCTCATTTGCCCTAGATATGATCCACTAAAGCCACGAAAAACGGTTAATTCCCCGAATTTGTAAATTTTTTCCACTATTTTTCCTAAACTTTCGTCACTTTTCAAGTTTTGATAGAAAAAAACAGAGAAAACATAATTTTTAGCGTAATTTAAATTATTTTCTTCCATTTTGCCCATATTTTCGTCATTTTACCTTGATATGATATAAAAAAGCAACGAAAAATTCTAATTTTTAGGAAAATTTCTAATTTTTTCTCTATTTTGCCTTAATTTTCGTCATTTTTTGAAGATAAGATCGATAAAAGCAATGTAAAAGGATTGTTTCACCGAAATTTCAATTTTTTTCCTCTATATTGCCCTTATTTTCGTCATTTTATCGAGACATAATCGAAAAAATCCAACGATAACGGATGATTTCACCAAAATTTCAATTTGCTTCCTCCAGTTTGCCGTAATATCCGGCATTTTATCGAGATATGATGGAATAAAGCAACGAAAACTGATAATATTTTAGAAATTTCAATTCTTTTCCTTTATTTATTCTTTTTTCGTCATTTTTAATGAGATAAGATCCAAAAAAGGAAAGAAAACGGAAAATGTTAGCGAATTCTCAATTTTTTTCCTATATTTTGTACTTAATCTTCGTTATTTTATCGAGATATGATCGAAAAAAACAACGAAAAGTGATAATTCTAGCATAATTTCAATATTTTTCCTTAATTTTGTCATTTTATCGGGATATGATAGGAAGAAGCATTAAAAAAAGGAAAATGATAGAGAAATCTCGATTTTTTTCCCCTATTTTGTCTTAGTTTTCGTCATTTTATCGAGATATGATCGAAAAAAGCAACGAAAACGGAAAATTTCACCGAAATTTCAATTTTTTCCCTGTATTTTGCCTTAGTTTACCTCATTTTATCGGAATAAAATCGAAAAAAGCAACGAAAAAGGAATATATCACCGAAATTTCAATTTTTTCTCACTATTATGCATAATTTTCTTCATTTTATATAGATTTGATAAGAAAAAGCTACGAAAACAGATACTTTAAGGGATGTTTCAATTTGTTTTGAAAAAGCAATGAAAACGGATAATTTTGCCGAAAATTAAATTTTTTTCCTCTATTTTGGCTTAATTTTCTTCATTTTTAAAGAGATATGATCCAAAAAATTAACCAAAACGAATAATTTTAGAGGACTTTCAATTTTTTTCCTCTATTCTCCAATAATATTCGTCATTTTACCGAGATATGATCGAAAAAATTAACGAAAAGGGGAAATTTTATCGAAATTTCAATTTTTTCCTCTAATTTCCCATAATTTTCGGCATTTTATCGAGTTATGATGGAAAAAAGCATCGAAAACGCATAATTTCACCAAAATTTCAATTTATTTCCTCTATATTGCCATAATTTTCGTTATTTTATAGAGATATGATCGATAAAAGCAACGAAAACGGATAATTCTAGCGAAATTTCATTATTTTTCCTCTATTTTGCCATAATATTGTCATTGTATCGAGATATGATTGGAAGAAGGATATGATGGCAATCAGCAACCGAAACGAAAAAGTTTAGCGAAATTTTAATTTCTCTACCTTATATTGCCTAAATTTTCGCCATATTATTGAGGTATGTTCTAGAATAACCAACGAAAAAGAATAATTTCACGGAAATTTCAATTTTTTTCCTCTATTTATCCCTTATTTCGTCATTTTATCGAGATTTGATAGAAAAATCCAACGAAAACGGATAGTTTACCCGAAATTGTAAATTTTTTCGTCAATTTTTCCTTAACTTTCGTCACTTTTTCGAGTTTTGATAGAAAAAAGCAACGAAAACAGATATTTTCACCAAAATTTCAATTTATTTCCTCTATATTGCCATAATTTTCGTTATTTTATAGAGATATGATCGATAAAAGCAACGAAAACGGATAATTCTAGCGAAATTTCATTATTTTTCCTCTATTTAGCCATAATATTGTCATTTTATCGAGATATGATCGGTAGAAGGGACGAAAACGGATAACTTTAGCGAATTATTCATAATTTTCCTCTATTTTGCCTTAGTTTTCGTCATCTTATTGGGATACAATCGATAAAAGCTACGTAAACGGATAATTTCACGGAAATTTTAATTTCTTCCCTCTATTTTGTCTTAATTTTTGTGATTTTATCGAAATATGATTGGAAGAAGCTACGAAAACGAATAATTTCACAAAAATTTCTATTTGTTTCCTCTGTTTCGACTTAGTTTTCGTCATTTTATCGAAATATGATTGAAAAAAGCAATAAAAACGGATTATTTTACCGTAATTTCAATTTTTTTTCCTATATTTTGCCTTAATTTTCTTCATTTTTAAAAAGATATGATCAAAAATAAGCAACGACAACGGATAATTTAATCGAAATTTCAATATTTTTCTCTATTTTGCCTTAATATTCGTCATTATATCGAGATATGATCGATAAAAGCAACGATAAGGGATAATTTTAGAGAAATTTAATTTTTTTCCTCTTTATTGCCTTATTTTTCCTCAATCTTTATTTTCGTCATTATATCGAGATATGATCGAAAAATGCAATGAAAACGGATAATTTCACCGAAATTTCAATTTTTTTCCTCTATTTTGCTCTTATTTTCCTCATTTTATCGAGATTTGAAAGAAAAAAGCACCGGGAACGCAAAATTTCAGTTAAATTTCCTTTTTTTCCTCTATTTTGCCGATATTTTCCCCATTTTATCGAGACCTTAATCGAAAAAAGCAATGAAAACGGTTAATTATTAGCGAAATTTCAGGTGTTTTCCTCTATTTTACCTTAATTTTCGTCATTGTATCGAGATATGATTGGAAGAAGCAACGAAAACGAATAATTTCACCAAAATTTCTACTTTTTTCCTCTGTTTCGTCTTAATATTCGTCATTTTATCGTGATATGATCGAAAAAAGCAATGAAAACGGATAACTTTAGCGTGATTTAATATCTTTCCTCTATTTCGCCTTTATTTTCGTCATTTTTAATAGATATGATAGAAAAAAGCAACGAAAACAAATAATTTAACCGAAATTTCAATTTTTGTCCAGTATTTTGTCTTATTTGTCGTCATTTTAATGAGATACCTTCGATAAAAGCAACAAAAACAATTAATATTAGCGAAATTTCAATTTTTTTCCTCTATTTTTCCTTAATTTTCGTCATTTTTAAATAGATATGATTAAAAAAATCAACGAAAACGGAAAATTTCAACTTTTTTCCTGTATTTTGCCTTATTTTACCTCATTTAATCGGGATAAAATCGAAAAAAGCAACGAAAAAGGAATATTTCACCGAAATTTCAATTTTTTCCCACTATTAGCATGATTTTCTTCATTTTATATAGATTTGATAAAAAAAGCAACGAAAACAGATAATTTATGGGATGTTTCAATTTGTTTTCTCTATTATGCATAAAGTTTCGTCATATTATCCAGATATGATCGAGAAAAGAAACGAAAACGGATAGTTTCACCGAAAAAAAAATTTTTCCTCTATTCTGCATTAATTTTTGTCATTTTATCGAGAGATGATGGCAACCAGCAACCGAAACGAAAAATTTTAGCGAAATTTTAATTTCTTTACCTTATATTGCCTAAATTTTCGCCATATTATTGAGATATGTTCGAGAATAACCAACGAAAAAGAATAATTTCACGGAAATTTCAATTTTTTTCCTCTATTTTGCCATTATTTTCGTCATTTTATCGAGATTTGTTTGAAAAAAGCAACGAAAATGGATAATTTTAGCGAAATCTCAATTTTTTCCACTATTTTTCCTAAACTTTAGTCACTTTTCAAGTTTTGATAGAAAAAAGCAGCGAAAACATAATTTTTAGCATAATTTAAATTATTTTCTTCCATTTTGCCCATATTTTCGTCATTTTACCTTCATATGATATAAAAAAGCAACGAATACGGATAATTATACCGAAATTTCAATTTTTTCCCTCTATTTAGCGTTAATTTTGTTTTAATTTTATTTCTATTTATTCTTTTTTCGTCATTTTATCGAGATTTGAAAGAAAAATGCAACGAAAACTTATAGTTTCCCCGAAATTGTAAATTTTTTGTCAATTTTTCCTTAACTTTCGTCACTTTTTCGAGTTTAGATAGAAAAAAGCAGCGAAAACGGAGTTTTTAGCGTAATTTAAATTTTTTTCTCCATTTTGCCATTATTTTCGTCATTTTACCTTGATATGATTGAAAAAAGCAACGAAAACGGATAATTTCACCGAAATTTCAATTGTTTTCCTATGTTTTGCCTTAATTTTCCTCATTTTATCGAGATTTGAAAGAAAAAAGCAACGAAAATAGATAATTTCACGAAAAATTTTCTTTTCTTCCCTTATTTTGCCCATATTCACCCCATTTTATCGAGATATGATTGAAGAAAGCAACGAAAACGAATAATTTTAGCGAAATCTCAATTTTTTTGCTCTGTTTTGCCTTAATTTTCCTCATTTGCCCTAGATATGATCGACTAAAGCCACGAAAAACGGTTAATTCCCCGAATTTGTAAATTTTTTCCACTATTTTTCCTAAACTTTCGTCACTTTTCAAGTTTTGATAGAAAAAAACAGAGAAAACATAATTTTTAGCGTAATTTAAATTATTTTCTTCCATTTTGCCCATATTTTCGTCATTTTACCTTGATATGATATAAAAAAGCAACGAATACGGATAATTTCACCAAAATTTTAAATTTTTTCTCTCTATTTAGCGTTAATTTTCCTCATTCTATCTAGATATGATCCAATAAAGCAACGAAAACGGATAAATTTAGCGTAATTTCTAATTTTTCCTTTATTTTGCCCTAATATTCCTCATTTTATCGAGATATGATCGAAAAAAGCAATGAAAACGGATAACTTTAGCGTGATTTAATATCTTTCCTCAATTTCGCCTTTATTCTCGTCATTATTAAAAGATATGATTGAAAAAAGCAACGAAAACAAATAATTTAACCGAAATTTCAATTTTTGTCCAGTATTTTGTCTTATTTGTCGTCATTTTGTCGAGATACCTTCGATAAAAGCAACAAAAACAATTAATTTCACCGAAATTTCAATTTTTTTCCTGTATTTTGCCTTATTCTACCTCATTTTATCGGGATAAAATCGAAAAAAGCAACGAAAAAGGAATATTTCACCGAAATTTCAATCTTTCCCACTATTATGCATAATTGTCTTCATTTTATATAGATTTGATAAAAAAAGCAACGAAAATAGATAATTTATGGGATGTTTCAATTTGTTTTCTCTATTTTGCCTAAAGTTTCGTCATATTATCCAGATATGATCGAGAAAAGAAACGAAAACGGATAGTTTCACCGAAATTAAAATTTTTTCCTCTATTCTGCATTAATTTTTGTCATTTTATCGAGAAATGATGGCAATCAGCTACCGAAACGAAAAATTTTAGCGAAATTTTAGTTTCTTTACCTTATATTGCCTATATTTTCGCCATATTATTGAGATATGTTCGAGAATAACCAACGAAAAAGAATAATTTCACGGAAATTTCAATTTTTTCCCTCTATTTTGCCCTTATTTTCGTCATTTTATCGAGATTTGTTTGAAAAAAGCAACGAAAATGGATAATTTTAGCGAAATCTCAATTTTTTCCACTATTTTTCCTAAACTTTAGTCACTTTTCAAGTTTTGATAGAAAAAAGCAGCGAAAACATAATTTTTAGCATAATTTGAATTATTTTCTTCCATTTTGCCCATATTTTCGTCATTTTACCTTCATATGATATAAAAAAGCAACGAATACGGATAATTATACCGAAATTTCAATTTTTTCCCTCTATTTAGCGTTAATTTTGTTTTAATTTTATTTCTATTTATTCTTTTTTCGTCATTTTTAATGAGATTAGATCCAAAAAAGGAAAGAAAACGGAAAATTTTAGCGAATTCTCAATTTTTTTCCTATATTTTGTCCTTAATCTTCGTCATTTTATCGAGATATGATCGCAAAAAACAACGAAAAGTGATAATTCTAGCATAATTTCAATATTTTTCCTTAATTTTGTCATTTTATCGAGATATGATAGGAAGAAGCATTAAAAAAGGAAAAATGATATAGAAATCTCGATTTTTTTCCCCTATTTTGTCTTAGTTTTCGTCATTTTATCGAGATATGATCGAAAAAAGCAACGAAAACGGAAAATTTCACCGAAATTTCAATTTTTTCCCTGTATTTTGCCTTATTTTACCTCATTTTATCGGAATAAAATCGAAAAAAGCAACGAAAAAGGAATATATCATCGAAATTTCAATTTTTTCTCACTATTATGCATAATTTTCTTCATTTTATATAGATTTGATAAGAAAAAGCGACGAAAACAGATACTTTAAGGGATGTTTCAATTTGTTTTGAAATAGCAATGAAAACGGATAATTTTACTGAAAATTATATTTTTTTCCTCTATTTTGCCTTAAATTTCTTCATTTTTAAAGAGATATGACTAAAAAAATTAACCAAAACGAATAATTTTAGAGAAATTTCATTTTTTTTCCTCTATTCTCCATTAATATTCGTCATTTTACCGAGATATGATCGAAAAAATTAACGAAAAGGGGAAATTTTATCGAAATTTCAATTTTTTCCTGTAATTTCCCATAATGTTCGGTATTTTATCGAGTTATGTTGGAAAAAAGCAACGAAAACGGATAATTTCACCAAAATTTCAATTTATTTCCTCTATATTGCCATAATTTTCGTTATTTTATAGAGATATGATCGATAAAAGCAACGAAAACGGATAATTCTAGCGAAATTTCATTATTTTTCCTCTATTTAGCCATAATATTGTCATTTTATCGAGATATGATCGGTAGAAGGGACGAAAACGGATAACTTTAGCGAAATATTCATAATTTTCCTCTATTTTGCCTTAGTTTTCGTCATTATATTGGATACAATCGATAAAAGCTACGTAAACGGATAATTTCACTGAAATTTTAATTTCTTCCCTCTATTTTGTCTTAATTTTTGTGATTTTATCGAAATATGATTGGAAGAAGCTACGAAAACGAATAATTTCACCAAAATTTCTATTTGTTTCCTCTGTTTCGTCTTAATTTTCGTCATTTTATCGAAATATGATTGAAAAAAGCAATAAAAACGGATTATTTTACCGTAATTTCAATTTTTTTCCTATATTTTGCCTTAATTTTCTTCATTTTTAAAAAGTTATGATCAAGAATAAGCAACGACAACGGATAATTTAATCGAAATTTCAATATTTTTCTCTATTTTGCCTTAATATTCGTCATTATATCGAGATATGATCGATAAAAGCAACGAAAACAGATAATTTTTGAGATAATTCAAATAAAGAAAGGGTTTACGTGACTTTGCACATAAGGGCGTGCACCCAGGAAAATTCCCAAGGAAAAACGGACTTGAAAAAAGTCTGATAGGACCGGGAATCGAACCCGGGATCTTCCTCTAGCCGGGAGGCTGCCTTAACCATCTATGCTACCCGACCAAATTTTTTTCCTCTATTTATCCTTTATTTTCATCATTTCTAAAGAGATATGATCCAATAAAGGAACGAAAACGGATAATGTCACCGAAATGTCAATTTGTTCCTCTATTTTGCCTTAATTTTCGTCGTTTTATGGAGATATGATCGGAAGAAGCGACAAAAACGAATAATTTCACCAAAATTTCTATTATTTTCCTCTGTTTCGTCTTAATATTCGTCATTTTATGGAGATATGATTGAAAAAAAGCAATGAAAACCGATCATTTTACACAAATTTAAATTTTTTACCTCTAATTTGCGTTAATATTCTTCATTTATAAAGAGATATAATCCAAAAAAGGAACGAAGACGGATAATTTTAGAGGAATTTAAATTTTTTTCCTCTATTCTGCATTATATTCGTCATTTTTTGTGATATGATCGAAAAAATTAACGAAAACGGATAATTTATCGAAATTTCAATTTTTTTCCTCTATTTATCCTTTATTTTCGTAATTTTTAAAGAGATATGATCCAAAAAAGGAAACGAAATCGGATAATTTTTAAGAAATTTCAATTTTTTTTCCAGTATTTTGTCTTATTTGTCGTCATTTTATCGAGATACCTTCGATAAAAGCAACAAGAAACAATTAATATTAGCGAAATTTCAATTTTTTTCCTCTATTTGGCCTTAATTTTCGTCATTTTAAAATAGATATGATTAAAAAATCAACGAAACGGAAAATTTCACCGAAATTTATATTTTTTCCCGTATTTTGCCTTATTTTACCTCATTTAATCGGGATAAAATCGAAAAAAGCAACGAAAAAGGAATATATCACCGAATTTTTAATTTTTTCTTACTATTATGCATAATTTTCTTCATTTTATATAGATTTGATAAGAAAAAGCTACGAAAACAGATACTTTTAGGGATGTTTCAATTTGTTTTCTATATTTTGCCTAAAGTTTCGTCATATTATCCAGATATGATCGATAAAAGAAACAAAAACGGATAGTTTCACCGAAATTAAAATTTTTTCCTCTATTCTGCATTATTTTTTGTCATTTTATCGAGATATGATGGCAATCAGCAACCGAAACGAAAAAGTTTAGCGAAAGTTAATTTCTTTACCCTATATTGCCTAAATTTTCGCCATATTGTTGAGATATTTTCGAGAATAACCAAAGATAAGGAAAAATTTCACGGAAATTTCAATTTTTTCTCACTATTATGCATAATTTTCTTCATTTTATATAGATTTGATAAGAAAAAGCTACGAAAACAGATACTTTAAGGGATGTTTCAATTTGTTTTGAAAAAGCAATGAAAACGGATAATTTTGCCGAATTTAAATTTTTTTCCTCTATTTTGGCTTAATTTTCTTCATTGTTAAAGAGATATGATCCAAAAAATTAACCAAAACGAATAATTTTAGAGGAATTTCAATTTTTTTTCCTCTATTCTCCATTAATATTCGTCATTTTACCGAGATATGATCGAAAAAATTAACTAAAAGGGGAAATTTTATCGAAATTTCAATTTTTTCCTCTAATTTCCCATAATTTTACTCATTTTATCGAGTTATGATGGAAAAAAGCATCGAAAACGGATAATTTCACCAAAATTTCAATTTATTTCCTCTATATTGCCATAATTTTCGTTATTTTATAGAGATATGATCGATAAAAGCAACGAAAACGGATAATATTAGCGAAATTTCATTATTTTTCCTCTATTTAGCCATAATATTGTCATTTTATAGAGATATGATCGGAAGAAGGAACGAAAACGGATAACTTTAGCGAAATATTAATGATTCTCCTCTATTTTGCCTTAGGTTTCGTCATTTTATCGTGATATAATCGAAAAAAGCTACGAAAACGGATAATTTCACGGAAATTTCAATTTCTTCCCTCTATTTTGCCATAATTTTTGTAATTTTATCGAGATATGATTGGAAGAAGCTACGAAAACGAATAATTTCAGCAAAATTTCTATTTGTTTCCTCTGTTTCGTCTTAATTTTCGTCATTTTATCGAGATATGATCGAAAAAAGCAATAAGAACGGATAATTTTACCGGAGTTTCAATTTTTTTCCTATATTTTGCCTAACTTTCTTCATTTTTTAAGAGATATGATCCAAAAAAGGAACGAAAACGGATATTTTTAGAGGAATTTAAATTTTTTTCCTCTATTCTGCATTATATTCGTCATTTTATCGTGATATGATCGAATAAATTAACGAAAACGGAAAAATTACCGAAATTTCAATTTATTTCCTCTATTTATCCTTAATTTTCGTCATTTTTAAAGAGATATGATATAAAGAAGGAAACGAAATCGGATACTTTTAAAGAAATTTCAATTTTTTTCCTCTAATTTTTCTCTATTTTCGTCAATTCTAAAGAGATATGATCCAAAAAAGGAACGAAAATTTATAATGTTACCGAAATGTCAATTTTTCCCTCTATTTTGCCATAATTTTCGTCATTTTATCGAGATATGCTCGAAAAAACAACGATAAGGGATAATTTTAGAGAAATTTAATTTTTTTCCTCTGTAATGCCTTAATTTTCCTCATTCTATCGAGATATGATCCAATAAGGAACGAAAACGGATACAGTTAGCGTAATTTCTAATTTTTCCTTTATTTTGCCCTAATATTCGTCATTTTATCGAGATATGATCGAAAAAAGCAATGAAAACGGATAACTTTAGCGTGATTTAATATCTTTCCTCTATTTCGCCTTTATTTTCGTCATTTTTAAAAGATATGATTGAAAAAAGCAACGAAAACAAATAATTTAACCGAAATTTCAAATTTTTCCCACTATTATGCATAATTTTCTTCATTTTATATAGATTTGATAAAAAAAGCAACGAAAACAGATAATTTATGGGATGTTTCAATTTGTTTTCTCTATTTTGCCTAAAGTTTCGTCATATTATCCAGATATGATCGAGAAAAGAAACGAAAACGGATAGTTTCACCGAAATTAAAATTTTTTCCTCTATTCTGCATTAATTTTTGTCATTTTATCGAGAAATGATGGCAATCAGCAACCGAAACGAAAAATTTTAGCGAAATTCTAATTTCTCTACCTTATATTGCCTAAATTTTCGCCATATTATTGAGATATGTTTGAGAATAACCAACGAAAAAGAATAATTTCACGGAAATTTCAATTTTTTTCCTCTATTTTGCCCTTATTTTCGTCATTTTATCGAGATTTGAAAGATAAAAAAAACGAAAACGGATAGTTTCCCCGAAATTGTAAATTTTTTCGTCAATTTTTACTTAACTTTCGTCACTTTTTCGAGTTTTGATAGAAAAAAGCAGCGAAAAGGGAGTTTTTAGCGTAATTCAAATATTTTTCTCAATTTTGCCATTATTTTCGTCATTTTACCTTGATATGATGGGAAAAAGCAATGTAAAAGGATTGTTTCAACGAAATATAAATTTTTTTCCTCTATATTGCCCTTATTTTCGTCATTTTATTGAGACATAATCGAAAAAATCTAACGAAAACGGATGATTTCACCAAAATTTCAATTTGCTTCCTCCAGTTTGCCATAATATCCGGATTTTATCGAGATATGATGGAAAAAAGCAACGAAAACGGATAACATTTTAGAAATTTCAATTTTTTTCCTCTATTTATTTTTTTTTCGTCATTTTTAATGAGATTAGATCCAAAAAAGGAAAGAAAACGGAAAATGTTAGCGAATTCTCAATTTTTTTCCTATATTTTGTACTTAATCTTCGTCATTTTATCGAGATATGATCGAAAAAAACAACGAAAAGTGATAATTCTAGCATAATTTCAATATTTTTCCTTAATTTTGTCATTTTATCGGGATATGATAGGAAGAAGCATTAAAAAAAGAAAAATGATAGAGAAATCTCGATTTTTTTCCCCTATTTTGTCTTAGTTTTCGTCATTTTATCGAGATATGATCGAAAAAAGCAACGAAAACGGAAAATTTCACCGAAATTTCAATTTTTTCCCTGTATTTTGTCTTATTTTACCTCATTTTATCGGAATAAAATCGAAAAAAGCAACGAAAAAGGAATATATCACCGAAATTTCAATTTTTTCTCACTATTATGCATAATTTACTTCATTTTATATAGATTTCATAAGAAAAAGCTACGAAAACAGATACTTTAAGGGATGTTTCAATTTGTTTTGAAAAAGCAATGAAAACGGATAATTTTGCCGAAAATTAATTTTTTTCCTCTATTTTGCCTTAATTTTCTTCATTTTTAAAGAGATATGATCCAAAAAATTAACCAAAACGAATAATTTTAGAGGAATTTCAATTTTTTTTTCTCTATTCTCCATTATTTTCGTCATTTTACCGAGATATGATCGAAAAAATTAACGAAAAGAGGAAATTTTATCGAAATTTCAATTTTTTCCTCTAATTTTCCAAAATCTTCGGCATTTTATCGAGTTATGATGGAAAAAAGCATCGAAAACGGATAATTTCACCAAAATTTCAATTTATTTCCTCTATATGGCCATAATTTTCGTTATTTTATAGAGATATGATCGATAAAAGCAACGAAAACGGATAATTCTAGAGAAATTTTATTATTTTTCCTCTATTTTGCCATAATATTGTCATTGTATCGAGATATGATCGGAAGAAGGATATGATGGCAATCAGCAACAGAAACGAAAAAGTTTAGCGAAATTTTAATTTCTCTACCTTATATTGCCTAAATTTTCGCCATATCATTGAGGTATGTTCGAGAATAACCAACGAAAAAGAATAATTTCACGGAAATTTCAATTTTTTTCCTCTATTTTGCCCTTATTTTCGTCATTTTATCGAGATTTGAAAGAATAATCCAACGAAAACGGATAGTTTCCCCGAAATTGTAAATTTTTTCGTCAATTTTTCCTTAACTTTCGTCACTTTTTCGAGTTTTGATAGAAAAAAGCAGCGAAAATAGATAATTTCACGAAAAATTTTCTTTTCTTCCCTTATTTTGCCCATATTCACCCCATTTTATCGAGATATGATTGAAGAAAGCAACGAAAACGAATAATTTTAGCGAAATCTCAATTTGTTTGCTCTTCTTTGCCTTAATTTTCCTCATTTGCCCTAGATATGATCGACAAAAGCCACGAAAAACGGTTAATTCCCCGAATTTGTATTTTATATTAATATTTTGCCTTAATTTTTGTAATTTTATCGAGATATGATTGGAAGAAGCTACGAAAACGAATAATTTCACCAAAATTTCTATTTGTTTCCTCTGTTTCGTCTTAATTTTCGTTATTTTATCGAGATATGATCGAAAAAATCAATAAAAACGGATAATTTTACCGGAATTTCAATTTTTTTTCCTATATTTTGCCTAACTTTCTTCATTTTTAAAAAGATATGATCGAAAATAAGCAACGAAAACGGATAATTTAATCGAAATTTCAATATTTTTCTCTATTTTGCCTTAATATTCGTCATTATATCGAGATATGATCGATAAAAGCAACGAAAACAGATAATTTTGGAGATAATTCAATTTTTTTCCTCTATTTATCATTTATTTTCGTCATTTCTTAGGAGATATGATCCAATAAAGGAACGAAAACGGATAATGTCACCGAAATGTCAATTTGTTCCTCTATTTTGCCTTAATTTTCGTCGTTTTATCGAGATATGATCGGAAGAAGCGACGAAAACGAAAAATTTCACCAAAATTTCTATTATTTTCCTCTGTTTCGTCTTAATATTCGTCATTTTATGGAGATATGATCGAAAAAAGCAATGAAAACGGATCATTTTACACAAATTTAAATTTTTTATCTCTATTTTGCCCTAATTTTCTTTATTTTTAAAGGGATATGATCCAAAAAAGGATCGAAAACGGATAACTTTAGAGGAATTTAAATTTTTTTCCTCTATTCTGCATTTTATTCGTCATTTTATCGCGATATGATCGAAAAAATAAACGAAAACGGAAAAATTAACGAAATTTCAATATTTTTCCTCTATTTATCCTTTATTTTCGTCATTTTTAAAGAGTTATGTACCAAAAAAGGAAACAAAATCGGATCCTTTTAAAGAAATTTCAATTTTTTTCCTCTAATTTGTCTCTATTTTTGTCAATTCTAAAGAGATATGATCCAAAAAAGGAACGAAAATGGATAATGTTACCGAAATGCCAATTTTTCCCTCTATTTTGCCTTAATTTTCGTCATTGTATCGAGATATGCTCGAAAAAACAACGATAAGGGATAATTTTAGAGAAATTTAATTTTTTTCCTCTGTAATCCCTTAGTTTTCCTCATTCTATCTAGATATGATCCAATAAAGCAACGAAAACGGATACATTTAGCGTAATTTCTAATTTTTCCTTTATTTTGCCCTAATAATCGTCATTTTATTGAGATATGATCGAAAATAACAATGAAAACGGATAACTTTAGCGTTATTTAATATCTTTACTCTATTTCGCCTTTATTCTCGTCATTTTTAAAAGATATGATTGAAAAAAGCAACGAAAACAAATAATTTAACCGAAATTTCAATTTTTGTCCAGTATTTTGTCTTATTTGTCGTCATTTTGTCGAGATACCTTCGATAAAAGCAACAAAAACAATTAATTTCACCGAAATTTCAATTTTTTTCCTGTATTTTGCCTTATTCTACCTCATTTTATCGGGATAAAATCGAAAAAAGCAACGAAAAAGGAATATTTCACCGAAATTTCAATCTTTCCCACTATTATGCATAATTGTCTCCATTTTATATAGATTTGATAAAAAAAGCAACGAAAACAGATAATTTATGGGATGTTTCAATTTGTTTTCTCTATTTTGCCTAAAGTTTCGTCATATTATCCAGATATGATCGAGAAAAAAAAACGAAAACGGATAGTTTCACCGAAATTAAAATTTTTTCCTCTATTCTGCATTAATTTTTAACATTTTATCGAGAAATGATGGCAATCAGCAACCGAAACGAAAAATTTTAGCGAAATTTTAATTTCTTTACCTTATATTGCCTATATTTTCGCCATATTATTGAGATATGTTCGAGAATAACCAACGAAAAAGAATAATTTCACGGAAATTTCAATTTTTTTCCTCTATTTTGCCCTTATTTTCGTCATTTTATCGAGATTTGCTTGAAAAAAGCAACGAAAATGGATAATTTTAGCGAAATCTCAATTTTTTCCACTATTTTTCCTAAACTTTGGTCACTTTTCAAGTTTTGATAGAAAAAAGCAGCGAAAACAGAATTTTTAGCATAATTTAAATTATTTTCTTCCATTTTGCCCATATTTTCGTCATTTTACCTTCATATGATATAAAAAAGCAACGAATACGGATAATTATACCGAAATTTCAATTTTTTCCCTCTATTTAGCGTTAATTTTGTTTTAATTTTATTTCTATTTATTCTTTTTTCGTCATTTTTAATGAGATTAGATCCAAAAAAGGAAAGAAAACGGAAAATTTTAGCGAATTCTCAATTTTTTTCCTATATTTTGTCCTTAATCTTCGTCATTTCATCGAGATATGATCGCAAAAAACAACGAAAAGTGATAATTCTAGCATAATTTCAATATATTTTTCCTTAATTTTGTCATTTTATAGAGATATGATAGGAAGAAGCATTAAAAAAAGAAAAATGATATAGAAATCTCGATTTTTTTCCCCTAGTTTGTCTTAGTTTTCGTCATTTTATCGAGATATGATCGAAAAAAGCAACGAAAACGGAAAGTTTCACCGAAATTTCAATTTTTTCCCTGTATTTTGCCTTATTTTACCTCATTTTATCGGAATAAAATCGAAAAAAGCAACGAAAAAGGAATATATCATCGAAATTTCAATTTTTTCTCACTATTATGCATAATTTTCTTCATTTTATATAGATTTGATAAGAAAAAGCGACGAAAACAGATACTTTAAGGGATGTTTCAATTTGTTTTGAAAAAGCAATGAAAACGGATAATTTTACTGAAAATTATATTTTTTTCCTCTATTTTGCCTTAAATTTCTTCATTTTGAAAGAGATATGACTAAAAAAATTAACCAAAACGAATAATTTTAGAGGAATTTCAATTTTTTTTCCTCTATTCTCCATTAATATTCGTCATTTTACCGAGATTTGATCGAAAAAATTAACGAAAAGGGGAAATTTTATCGAAATTTCAAATTTTTCCTGTAATTTCCCATAATGTTCGGTATTTTATCGAGTTATGATGGAAAAAAGCAACGAAAACGGATAATTTCACCAAAATTTCAATTTATTTCCTCTATATTGCCATAATTTTCGTTATTTTATAGAGATACTAGCTGTACCCGTTCACACGTTGTTGTGTTTAGAGAAGTGTGATCTCTTTCTTGCCTTGCTTGCCTCTGTTCACTCGTTTCTAATGATCGTTCTTCTCTTCTCCTTTTTGCTTGATTTGTAGATAGACCAATAGCACTTCGCTTTGGCGGCATAATTGTAGGGTTAAATAAAACATATTTCCAATTATTTTCTTCAGCTGGAAATTAATAATATTTTTATTTATTCACGTATTAATAATTTATTCTCGTATTAATAATTGCAAAAGTTTTTGACTGCATTTTTGTTTTTATTAGAATTTGCTGGCGAAAAATCAAACGTCAAATGCATTAATGTTCTTTTCTGTAATTTAAATTAATTTTTTGAAATCTTAAAATAAATACAATTTATATATTTAAAATATTTTAAGTTTTAATATAATTAGTAATATTTAAACAATAATTGAAAAAATATAAATTCTGCACAAATGGGATCAATTTATGTATCGTACTTCTATTTTTCCCGTAGAAAATCCATTCGCAATTTGAATGGCAGGCAGCTATTCGCGTTGCAAGGCTATTATAATGAAATCATATATACTATCTACATTACTTTCATTCGGTATATAAGAAAATATATTATCACAGTACCTTATCAGTTCGGAGTAAGATATGCTAAATTATGTGCTACTCTACACTTTACATCTCGCAAATCTCAAAGAGAACACATATTCAACTGAAGAAGACCTAAAAATGAAATTGTCTCGTCAAAGGCATAAAATAAATTGAAATTTCGAAAATAGATGACATTTGTAATCAAAGTGGGTAACGTTATCAACTCACCAAGTTGTGCAGTACATACAATCTCTTGAATTTACCAAAATATCATTTTCATTAAATATCAAAAACCGTTTACTCCACGATAATATACGTAAATATTTACGTTGCTATAAACAAACATCATTTGAATACTGGAATAATTTCTCAATGTGTTCTTATGAGAAAATTCAACAATCGCACTCGTCGTAACTGAGAAATAGTTTGTTTATAGCCTCAAAATTCATCAAAATTATCATCTAATTATTCAAAGTCTCGTAATTTCTGATCGTAAACTATATTTCATGACCAAAATAAGAAACTTTATTCAATTTCCCTTCTTTTGGTGCTACTTTTAAATCCATACGTTGGTTATTTCTAATTTAATTTTGCAAAAGAAAGGAAGCATGCAAGTGATAAAATCGAAGTTTACAGGTATTTCTTATGGGAACAGTTTTTCCCTTCTGGAGTCAAAATGAGCACTCCGATTAAAATAAAAATTTTCAAAAACCTTCCCGGGGATATACGTAATAATTTCCCAAAATTTCACGACGATTGGATGTATGGTTTTTGAATCTATCGAGTACAGACAGACAGACAGACAGACACACATTCATTTTTATATATATAGATGATCGATAAAAGCAACGAAAACGGATAATTCTAGCGAAATTTCATTATTTTTCCTCTATTTAGCCATAATATTGTCATTTTATCGAGATATGATCGGTAGAAGGGACGAAAACGGATAACTTTAGCGAAATATTCATAATTTTCCTCTATTTTGCCTTAGTTTTCGTCATTTTATTGGGATACAATCGATAAAAGCTACGTAAACGGATAATTTCACGGAAATTTTAATTTATTCCCTCTATTTTGTCTTAATTTTTGTGAATTTATCGAAATATGATTGGAAGAAGCTACGAAAACGAATAATTTCACCAAAATTTCTATTTGTTTCCTCTGTTTCGTCTTAATTTTCGTCATTTTATCGAAATATGATTGAAAAAAGCAATAAAAACGGATTATTTTACCGTAATTTCAATTTTTTTCCTATATTTTGCCTTAATTTTCTTCATTTTTAAAAAGTTATGATCAAAAATAAGCAACGACAACGGATAATTTAATCGAAATTTCAATATTTTTCTCTATATTGCCTTAATATTCGTCATTATATCGAGATATGATCGATAAAAGCAACGAAAACAGATAATTTTTGAGATAATTCAAATAAAGAAAGGGTTTACGTGACTTTGCACATAAGGGCGTGCACCCAGGAAAATTCCCAAGGAAAAACGGACTTGAAAAAAGTCTGACAGGACCGGGAATCGAACCCGGGATCTTCCTCTAGCCGGGAGGCTGCCTTAACCATCTATGCTACCCGACCAAATCTTTTTCCTCTATTTATCCTTTATTTTCGTCATTTCTAAAGAGATATGATCCAATAAAGGAACGAAAACGGATAATGTCACCGAAATGTCAATTTGTTCCTCTATTTTGCCTTAATTTTCGTCGTTTTATGGAGATATGATCGGAAGAAGCGACAAAAACGAATAATTTCACCAAAATTTCTATTATTTTCCTCTGTTTCGTCTTAATATTCGTCATTTTATGGAGATATGATTGAAAAAAAGCAATGAAAACCGATCATTTTACACAAATTTAAATTTTTTACCTCTAATTTGCGTTAATATTCTTCATTTATAAAGAGATATAATCCAAAAAAGGAACGAAGACGGATAATTTTAGAGGAATTTAAATTTTTTTCCTCTATTCTGCATTATATTCGTCATTTTTTGTGATATGATCGAAAAAATTAACGAAAACGGAAAATTTATCGAAATTTCAATTTTTTTCCTCTATTTATCCTTTATTTTCGTAATTTTTAAAGAGATATGATCCAAAAAAGGAAACGAAATCGGATAATTTTTAAGAAATTTCAATTTTTTTTCCAGTATTTTGTCTTATTTGTCGTCATTTTATCGAGATACCTTCGATAAAAGCAACAAGAAACAATTATTTTAGCGAAATTTCAATTTTTTTCCTCTATTTGGCCTTAATTTTCGTCATTTTTAAATAGATATGATTAAAAAATCAACGAAAACGGAAAATTTCACCGAAATTTATATTTTTTTCCCGTATTTTGCCTTATTTTACCTCATTTAATCGGGATAAAATCGAAAAAAGCAACGAAAAAGGAATATATCACCGAAATTTCAATTTTTTCTCACTATTATGCATAATTTTCTTCATTTTATATAGATTTGATAAGAAAAAGCTACGAAAACAGATACTTTAAAGGATGTTTCAATTTGTTTTCTCTATTTTGCCTAAAGTTTCGTCATATTATCCAGATATGATCGATAAAAGAAACAAAAACGGATAGTTTCACCGAAATTAAAATTTTTTCCTCTATTCTGCATTATTTTTTGTCATTTTATCGAGATATGATGGCAATCAGCAACCGAAACGAAAAAGCTTAGCGAAAGTTAATTTCTTTATCCTATATTGCCTAAATTTTCGCCATATTATTGAGATATGTTCGAGAATAACCAACGAAAAAGAATAATTTCACGGAAATTTCAATTTTTTTCCCCTATTTTGCCCTTATTTTCGTCATTTTATCGAGATTTGAAAGAAAACTCCAATGAAAACGGATAGTTTCCCCGAAATTGTAAATTTTTTCGTCAATTTTTCCTTAACTTTCGTCACCTTTTCGAGTTTTGATAGAAAAAAGCAGCGAAAACGGAGTTTTTAGGGTAATTTAAATTTTTTTCTCCATTTTGCCATTATTTTCGTCATTTTACCTTGATATGATGGAAAAAAGCAACGAAAACGGATAATTTCACCGAAATTTCAATTGTTTTCCTATGTTTTGCCTTAATTTTCCTCATTTTATCGAGATTTGAAAGAAAAAAGCAACGAAAATAGATAATTTCACGAAAAATTTTCTTTTCTTCCCTTATTTTGCCCATATTTACCCCATTTTATCGAGATGATTGAAAAGCAACGAAAAAGAATAATTTCAGCGAAATCTCAATTTTTTTGCTCTGTTTTGCCTTAATTTTCCTCATCTGCCCTAGATATGGTCGACTAAAGCCACGAAAAACGGTTAATTCCCCGAAATTGTAAATTTTTTCCACTATTTTTCCTAAACTTTCGTCACTTTTCAAGTTTTGATGGAAAAAAACAGAGAAAACATAATTTTAAGCGTAATTTTAATTATTTTCTTCCATTTTGCCCATATTTTCGTCATTTTACCTTGATATGATATAAAAAAGCAACGAATACGGATAATTTCACCGAAATTTCAATTTTTTCCCTCTATTTAGCGTTAATTTTCGTCATTTTATCGAGATATGATCGAAAAAATTAACGAAAACTTCTAATTTTTAGGAAAATTTCTAATTTTTTCCTCTATTTTGCCTTAATTTTCGTCATTTTTTGAAGATAAGATCGATAAAAGCAATGTAAAAGGATTCTTTCACCGAAATTTAAATTTTTTTCCTCTATATTGCCCTTATTTTTGTCATTTTATCGAGACATAATCGAAAAAATCCAACGAAAACGGATGATTTCACCAAAATTTCAATTTGCTTCCTCCAGTTTGCCATAATATCCGGCATTTAATCGAGATATGATGGAGAAAAGCAACGAAAACGGATAATATTTTAGAAATTTCAATTTTTTTCCTTTATTTATTCTTTTTTCGTCATTTTTAATGAGATAAGATCCAAAAAAGGAAAGAAAACGGAAAATGTTAGCGAATTCTCAATTTTTTTCCTATATTTTGTCCTTAATCTTCGTCATTTTATCGAGATATGATCGCAAACAACAACGAAAAGTGATAATTCTAGCATAATTTCAATATTTTTCCTTAATTTTGTCATTTTATCGAGATATGATAGGAAGAAGCATTAAAAAAAGAAAAATGATATAGAAATCTCGATTTTTTTCCCCTATTTTGTCTTAGTTTTCGTCATTTTATCGAGATATGATCGAGAAAAGCAACGAAAACGGAAAATTTCACCGAAATTTCAATTTTTTCCCTGTATTTTGCCTTATTTTACCTCATTTTATCTGAATAAAATCGAAAAAAGCAACGAAAAAGGAATATATCACCGAAATTTCATTTTTTTCTCACTATTATGCATAATTTTCTTCATTTTATATAGATTTGAGAAGAAAAAGCTACGAAAACAGATACTTTAAGGGATGTTTCAATTTGTTTTGAAAAAGCAATGAAAACGGATAATTTTGCCGAAAATTAAATTTTTTTCCTCTATTTTGCCTTAATTTTCTTCATTTTTAAAGAGATATGATCCAAAAAATTAACCAAAACGAATAATTTTAGAGGAATTTCAATTTTTTTCCTCTATTCTCCATTAATATTCGTCATTTTACCGAGATATGACCGAAAAAATTAACGAAAAGGGGAAATTTTATCGAAATTTCAATTTTTCCTCTAATTTCCCATAATTTTCGGCATTTTATCGAGTTATGATGGAAAAAAGCATCGAAAACGGATAATTTCACCAAAATTTTAATTTATTTCCTCTATATTGCCATAATTTTCGTTATTTTATAGAGATATGATCGATAAAAGCAACGAAAACGGATAATTCTAGCGAAATTTCATTATTTTTCCTCTATTTTGCCATAATATTGTCATTGTATCGAGATATGATCGGAAGAAGGATATGATGACAATCAGCAACCGAAACGAAAAAGTTTAGCGAAATTTTAATTTCTTTACCTTATATTGCCTAAATTTTCGCCATATTATTGAGATATGTTCGAGAACAACCAACGAAAAAGAATAATTTCACGGAAATTTCAATTTTTTCCTCTATTTTGCCCTTATTTTCGTCATTTTATCGAGATTTGAAAGAAAAATCCAACGAAAACGGATAGTTTCCCCGAAATTGTAAATTTTTTCGTCAATTTTTCCTTAACTTTTGACACTTTTTTCGAGTTTTGATAGAAAAAAGCAGCGAAAACGGAGTTTTTAGCGTAATTTAAATTTTTTTCTCCATTTTGCCATTATTTTCGTCATTTTACCTTGATATAATGGAAAAAAGCAAGGAAAACGGATAATTTCACCGAAATTTCAATTGTTTTCCTATGTTTTTTCCTTAATCTTCCTCATTTTATCGAGATTTGAAAAGAAAAAGCAACGAAAATAGATAATTTCACGAAAAATTTTCTTTTCTTCCCTTATTTTGCCCATATTTACCCCATTTTATCGAGATGATTGAAAAAAGCAACGAAAAAGAATAATTTCAGCGAAATCTCAATTTTTTTGCTCTGTTTTGCCTTAATTTTCCTCATTTGCCTTAGATATGATCGACAAAAGCCACGAAAAACGGTTAATTCCCTGAATTTGTATTTTATATTAATATTTTGCCTTAATTTTTGTAATTTTATCGAGATATGATTTGAAGAAGCTACGAAAACGAATAATTTCACCAAAATTTCTATTTGTTTCCTCTGTTACGTCTTAATTTTCGTTATTTTATCGAGATATGATCGAAAAAAGCAATAAAAACGGATAATTTTACCGGAATTTCAATTTTTTTTCCGATATTTTGCCTAACCTTCTTCATTTTTAAAAAGATATGATCGAATATAAGCAACGAAAACGGATAATTTAATCGAAATTTCAATATTTTTCTCTATTTTGCCTTAATATTCGTCATTATATCGAGATGTGATCGATAAGAGCAACGAAAACGGATAATGTCACCGAAATGTCAATTTGTTCCGCTATTTTGCCTTAATTTTCGTCATTTTATCGAGATATGCTCGAGAAAACAACGATAAGGGATAATTTTAGAGAAATTTAATTTTTTTCCTCTTTATTGCCTTATTTTTCCTCAATCTTTATTTTCGTCATTATATCGAGATATGATCGAAAAATGCAATGAAAACGGATAATTTCACGGAAATTTTAATTTCTTCCCTCTATTTTGTCTTAATTTTTGTGATTTTATCGAAATATGATTGGAAGAAGCTACGAAAACGAATAATTTCACAAAAATTTCTATTTGTTTCCTCTGTTTCGACTTAGTTTTCGTCATTTTATCGAAATATGATTGAAAAAAGCAATAAAAACGGATTATTTTACCGTAATTTCAATTTTTTTTCCTATATTTTGCCTTAATTTTCTTCATTTTTAAAAAGATATGATCAAAAATAAGCAACGACAACGGATAATTTAATCGAAATTTCAATATTTTTCTCTATTTTGCCTTAATATTCGTCATTATATCGAGATATGATCGATAAAAGCAACGATAAGGGATAATTTTAGAGAAATTTAATTTTTTTCCTCTTTATTGCCTTATTTTTCCTCAATCTTTATTTTCGTCATTATATCGAGATATGATCGAAAAATGCAATGAAAACGGATAATTTCACCGAAATTTCAATTTTTTTCCTCTATTTTGCTCTTATTTTCCTCATTTTATCGAGATTTGAAAGAAAAAAGCACCGGGAACGCAAAATTTCAGTTAAATTTCCTTTTTTTCCTCTATTTTGCCGATATTTTCCCCATTTTATCGAGACCTTAATCGAAAAAAGCAATGAAAACGGTTAATTATTAGCGAAATTTCAGGTGTTTTCCTCTATTTTACCTTAATTTTCGTCATTGTATCGAGATATGATTGGAAGAAGCAACGAAAACGAATAATTTCACCAAAATTTCTACTTTTTTCCTCTGTTTCGTCTTAATATTCGTCATTTTATCGTGATATGATCGAAAAAAGCAATGAAAACGGATAACTTTAGCGTGATTTAATATCTTTCCTCTATTTCGCCTTTATTTTCGTCATTTTTAATAGATATGATAGAAAAAAGCAACGAAAACAAATAATTTAACCGAAATTTCAATTTTTGTCCAGTATTTTGTCTTATTTGTCGTCATTTTAATGAGATACCTTCGATAAAAGCAACAAAAACAATTAATATTAGCGAAATTTCAATTTTTTTCCTCTATTTTTCCTTAATTTTCGTCATTTTTAAATAGATATGATTAAAAAATCAACGAAAACGGAAAATTTCAACTTTTTTCCTGTATTTTGCCTTATTTTACCTCATTTAATCGGGATAAAATCGAAAAAAGCAACGAAAAAGGAATATTTCACCGAAATTTCAACTTTTCCCACTATTAGCATGATTTTCTTCATTTTATATAGATTTGATAAAAAAAGCAACGAAAACAGATAATTTATGGGATGTTTCAATTTGTTTTTCTCTATTATGCCTAAAGTTTCGTCATATTATCCAGATATGATCGAGAAAAGAAACGAAAACGGATAGTTTCACCGAAAATAAAATTTTTCCTCTATTCTGCATTAATTTTTGTCATTTTATCGAGATATGATGGCAACCAGCAACCGAAACGAAAAATTTTAGCGAAATTTTAATTTCTTTACCTTATATTGCCTAAATTTTCGCCATATTATTGAGATATGTTCGAGAGTAACCAAAGAAAAAGAATAATTTCACGGAAATTTCAATTTTTTTCCTCTATTTTGCCCTTATTTTCGTCATTTTATCGAGATTTGAAAGAAAAATCCAACGAAAACGGATAGTTTCCCCGAAATTGTAAATTTTTTCGTCAATATTTCCTTAACTTACGTCACTTTTTCGAGTTTAGATAGAAAAAAGCAGCGAAAACGGAGTTTTTAGCGTAATTTAAATTTTTTTCTCCATTTTGCCATTATTTTCGTCATTTTACCTTGATATGATGGAAAGAAGCAACGAAAACGGATAACTTCACCGAAATTTCAATTGTTTTCCTTTGTTTTGCCTTAATTTTCCTCATTTTATCGAGATTTGAAAGAAAAAAGCAACGAAAATAGATAATTTCACGAAAAATTTTCTTTTCTTCCCTTATTTTGCCCATATTCACCCCATTTTATCGAGATATGATTGAAGAAAGCAACGAAAACGAATAATTTTAGCGAAATCTCAATTTTTTTGCTCTGTTTTGCCTTAATTTTCCTCATTTGCCCTAGATATGATCGACTAAAGCCACGAAAAACGGTTAATTCCCCGAATTTGTAAATTTTTTCCACTATTTTTCCTAAACTTTCGTCACTTTTCAAGTTTTGATAGAAAAAAACAGAGAAAACATAATTTTTAGCGTAATTTAAATTATTTTCTTCCATTTTGCAATTATTTTCGTCATTTTACCTTGATATGATATAAAAAAGCAACGAATACGGATAATTTCACCAAAATTTTAAATTTTTTCTCTCTATTTAGCGTTAATTTTCCTCATTCTATATAGATATGATCCAATAAAGCAACGAAAACGGATAAATTTAGCGTAATTTCTAATTTTTCCTTTATTTTGCCCTAATATTCGTCATTTTATCGAGATATGATCGAAAAAAGCAATGAAAACGGATAACTTTAGCGTGATTTAATATCTTTCCTCAATTTCGCCTTTATTCTCGTCATTTTTAAAAGATATGATTGAAAAAAGCAACGAAAACAAATAATTTAACCGAAATTTCAAATTTTTCCCACTATTATGCATAATTTTCTTCATTTTATATAGATTTCATAAAAAAAGCAACGAAAACAGATAATTTATGGGATGTTTCAATTCGTTTTCTCTATTTTGCCTAAAGTTTCGTCATATTATCCAGATATGATCGAGAAAAGAAACGAAAACGGATAGTTTCACCGAAATTAAAATTTTTTCCTCTATTCTGCATTAATTTTTGTCATTTTATCGAGAAATGATGGCAATCAGCAACCGAAACGAAACATTTTAGCGAAATTCTAATTTCTCTACCTTATATTGCCTAAATTTTCGCCATATTATTGAGATATGTTCGAGAATAACCAACGAAAAAGAATAATTTCACGGAAATTTCAATTTTTTTCCTCTATTTTGCCCTTATTTTCGTCATTTTATCGAGATTTGAAAGAAAAATCCAACGAAAACGGATAGTTTCCCCGAAATTGTAAATTTTTTCGTCAATTTTTACTTAACTTTCGTCACTTTTTCGAGTTTTGATAGAAAAAAGCAGCGAAAATGGAGTTTTTAGCGTAATTCGAATATTTTTCTCAATTTTGCCATTATTTTCGTCATTTTACCTTGATATGATGGGAAAAAGCAATGTAAAAGGATTGTTTCACCGAAATTTAAATTTTTTTCCTCTATATTGCCCTTATTTTCGTCATTTTATTGAGACATAATCGAAAAAATCCAACGAAAACGGATGATTTCACCAAAATTTCAATTTGCTTCCTCCAGTTTGCCATAATATCCGGATTTTATCGAGATATGATGGAAAAAAGCAACGAAAACGGATAACATTTTAGAAATTTCAATTTTTTTCCTCTATTTATTTTTTTTTCGTCATTTTTAATGAGATTAGATCCAAAAAAGGAAAGAAAACGGAAAATGTTAGCGAATTCTCAATTTTTTTCCTATATTTTGTACTTAATCTTCGTCATTTTATCGAGATATGATCGAAAAAAACAACGAAAAGTGATAATTCTAGCATAATTTCAATATTTTTCCTTAATTTTGTCATTTTATCGGGATATGATAGGAAGAAGCATTAAAAAAAGAAAAATGATAGAGAAATCTCGATTTTTTTCCCCTATTTTGTCTTAGTTTTCGTCATTTTATCGAGATATGATCAAAAAAAGCAACGAAAACGGAAAATTTCACCGAAATTTCAATTTTTTCCCTATATTTTGTCTTATTTTACCTCATTTTATCGGAATAAAATCGAAAAATGCAACGAAAAAGGAATATATCACCGAAATTTCAATTTTTTCTCACTATTATGCATAATTTACTTCATTTTATATAGATTTGATAAGAAAAAGCTACGAAAACAGATACTTTAAGGGATGTTTCAATTTGTTTGGAAAAAGCAATGAAAAGGGATAATTTTGCCGAAAATTAATTTTTTTCCTCTATTTTGCCTTAATTTTCTTCATTTTTAAAGAGATATGATCCAAAAAATTAACCAAAACGAATAATTTTAGAGGAATTTCAATTTTTTTTTCTCTATTTTCCATTAATATTCGTCATTTTACCGAGATATGATCGAAAAAATTAACGAAAAGAGGAAATTTTATCGAAATTTCAATTTTTTCCTCTAATTTTCCAAAATTTTCGGCATTTTATCGAGTTATGATGGAAAAAAGCATCGAAAACGGATAATTTCACCAAAATTTCAATTTATTTCCTCTATATGGCCATAATTTTCGTTATTTTATAGAGATATGATCGATAAAAGCAACGAAAACGGATAATTCTAGCGAAATTTTATTATTTTTCCTCTATTTTGCCATAATATTGTCATTGTATCGAGATATGATCGGAAGAAGGATATGATGGCAATCAGCAACCGAAACGAAAAAGTTTAGCGAAATTTTAATTTCTCTACCTTATATTGCCTAAATTTTCGCCATATCATTGAGGTATGTTCGAGAATAACCAACGAAAAAGAATAATTTCACGGAAATTTCAATTTTTTTCCTCTATTTTGCCCTTATTTTCGTCATTTTATCGAGATTTGAAAGAATAATCCAACGAAAACGGATAGTTTCCCCGAAATTGTAAATTTTTTCGTCAATTTTTCCTTAACTTTCGTCACTTTTTCGAGTTTTGATAGAAAAAAGCAGCGAAAATAGATAATTTCACGAAAAATTTTCTTTTCTTCCCTTATATTGCCCATATTCACCCCATTTTATCGAGATATGATTGAAGAAAGCAACGAAAACGAATAATTTTAGCGAAATCTCAATTTGTTTGCTCTGCTTTGCCTTAATTTTCCTCATTTGCCCTAGATATGATCGACAAAAGCCACGAAAAACGGTTAATTCCCCGAATTTGTATTTTATATTAATATTTTGCCTTAATTTTTGTAATTTTATCGAGATATGATTGGAAGAAGCTACGAAAACGAATAATTTCACCAAAATTTCTATTTGTTTCCTCTGTTTCGTCTTAATTTTCGTTATTTTATCGAGATATGATCGAAAAAAGCAATAAAAACGGATAATTTTACCGGAATTTCAATTTTTTTTCCTATATTTTGCCTAACTTTCTTCATTTTTAAAAAGATATGATCGAAAATAAGCAACGAAAACGGATAATTTAATCGAAATTTCAATATTTTTCTCTATTTTGCCTTAATATTCGTCATTATATCGAGATATGATCGATAAAAGCAACGAAAACAGATAATTTTAGAGATAATTCAATTTTTTTCCTCTATTTATCATTTATTTTCGTCATTTCTTAAGAGATATGATCCAATAATGGAACGAAAACAGATAATGTCACCGAAATGTCAATTTGTTCCTCTATTTTGCCTTAATTTTCGTCGTTTTATCGAGATATGATCGGAAGAAGCGACGAAAACGAAAAATTTCACCAAAATTTCTATTATTTTCCTCTGTTTCGTCTTAATATTCGTCATTTTATGGAGATATGATCGAAAAAAGCAATGAAAACGGATCATTTTACACAAATTTAAATTTTTTATCTCTATTTTGCCCTAATTTTCTTCATTTTTAAAGGGATATGATCCAAAAAAGGATCGAAAACGGATAACTTTAGAGAAATTTAAATTTTTTTCCTCTATTCTTTATTTTATTCGTCATTTTATCGCGATATGATCGAAAAAATAAACGAAAACGGAAAAATTATCGAAATTTCAATATTTTTCCTCTATTTATCCTTTATTTTCGTCATTTTTAAAGAGTTATGTACCAAAAAAGGAAACAAAATCGGATCCTTTTAAAGAAACTTCAATTTTTTTCCTCTAATTTGTCTCTATTTTTGTCAATTCTAAAGAGATATGATCCAAAAAAGGAACGAAAATGGATAATGTTACCGAAATGCCAATTTTTCCCTCTATTTTGCCTTAATTTTCGTCATTGTATCGAGATATGCTCGAAAAAACAACGATAAGGGATAATTTTAGAGAAATTTAATTTTTTTCCTCTGTAATCCCTTAATTTTCCTCATTCTATCTAGATATGATCCAATAAAGCAACGAAAACGGATACATTTAGCGTAATTTCTAATTTTTCCTTTATTTTGCCCTAATATTCGTCATTTTATCGAGATATGATCGAAAAAAGCAATGAAAACGGATAACTTTAGCGTGATTTAATATCTTTCCTCAATTTCGCCTTTATTCTCGTCATTATTAAAAGATATGATTGAAAAAAGCAACGAAAACAAATAATTTAACCGAAATTTCAATTTTTGTCCAGTATTTTGTCTTATTTGTCGTCATTTTGTCGAGATACCTTCGATAAAAGCAACAAAAACAATTAATTTCACCGAAATTTCAATTTTTTTCCTGTATTTTGCCTTATTCTACCTCATTTTATCGGGATAAAATCGAAAAAAGCAACGAAAAAGGAATATTTCACCGAAATTTCAATCTTTCCCACTATTATGCATAATTGTCTCCATTTTATATAGATTTGATAAAAAAAGCAACGAAAACAGATAATTTATGGGATGTTTCAATTTGTTTTCTCTATTTTGCCTAAAGTTTCGTCATATTATCCAGATATGATCGAGAAAAGAAACGAAAACGGATAGTTTCACCGAAATTAAAATTTTTTCCTCTATTCTGCATTAATTTTTAACATTTTATCGAGAAATGATGGCAATCAGCAACCGAAACGAAAAATTTTAGCGAAATTTTAATTTCTTTACCTTATATTGCCTATATTTTCGCCATATTATTGAGTTATGTTCGAGAATAACCAACGAAAAAGAATAATTTCACGGAAATTTCAATTTTTTTCCTCTATTTTGCCCTTATTTTCGTCATTTTATCGAGATTTGTTTGAAAAAAGCAACGAAAATGGATAATTTTAGCGAAATCTCAATTTTTTCCACTATTTTTCCTAAACTTTGGTCACTTTTCAAGTTTTGATAGAAAAAAGCAGCGAAAACAGAATTTTTAGCATAATTTAAATTATTTTCTTCCATTTTGCCCATATTTTCGTCATTTTACCTTCATATGATATAAAAAAGCAACGAATACGGATAATTATACCGAAATTTCAATTTTTTCCCTCTATTTAGCGTTAATTTTGTTTTGATTTTATTTCTATTTATTCTTTTTTCGTCATTTTTAATGAGATTAGATCCAAAAAAGGAAAGAAAACGGAAAATTTTAGCGAATTCTCAATTTTTTTCCTATATTTTGTCCTTAATCTTCGTCATTTCATCGAGATATGATCGCAAAAAACAACGAAAAGTGATAATTCTAGCATAATTTCAATATATTTTTCCTTAATTTTGTCATTTTATAGAGATATGATAGGAAGAAGCATTAAAAAAAGAAAAATGATATAGAAATCTCGATTTTTTTCCCCTAGTTTGTCTTAGTTTTCGTCATTTTATCGAGATATGATCGAAAAAAGCAACGAAAACGGAAAGTTTCACCGAAATTTCAATTTTTTCCCTGTATTTTGCCTTATTTTACCTCATTTTATCGGAATAAAATCGAAAAAAGCAACGAAAAAGGAATATATCATCGAAATTTCAATTTTTTCTCACTATTATGCATAATTTTCTTCATTTTATATAGATTTGATAAGAAAAAGCGACGAAAACAGATACTTTAAGGGATGTTTCAATTTGTTTTGAAAAAGCAATGAAAACGGATAATTTTACTGAAAATTATATTTTTTTCCTCTATTTTGCCTTAAATTTCTTCATTTTGAAAGAGATATGACTAAAAAAATTAACCAAAACGAATAATTTTAGAGGAATTTCAATTTTTTTTCCTCTATTCTCCATTAATATTCGTCATTTTACCGAGATTTGATCGAAAAAATTAACGAAAAGGGGAAATTTTATCGAAATTTCAAATTTTTCCTGTAATTTCCCATAATGTTCGGTATTTTATCGAGTTATGATGGAAAAAAGCAACGAAAACGGATAATTTCACCAAAATTTCAATTTATTTCCTCTATATTGCCATAATTTTCGTTATTTTATAGAGATATGATCGATAAAAGCAACGAAAACGGATAATTCTAGCGAAATTTCATTATTTTTCCTCTATTTAGCCATAATATTGTCATTTTATCGAGATATGATCGGTAGAAGGGACGAAAACGGATAACTTTAGCGAAATATTCATAATTTTCCTCTATTTTGCCTTAGTTTTCGTCATTTTATTGGGATACAATCGATAAAAGCTACGTAAACGGATAATTTCACGGAAATTTTAATTTCTTCCCTCTATTTTGTCTTAATTTTTGTGATTTTATCGAAATATGATTGGAAGAAGCTACGAAAACGAATAATTTCACCAAAATTTCTATTTGTTTCCTCTGTTTCGTCTTAATTTTCGTCATTTTATCGAAATATGATTGAAAAAAGCAATAAAAACGGATTATTTTACCGTAATTTCAATTTTTTTCCTATATTTTGCCTTAATTTTCTTCATTTTTAAAAAGATATGATCAAAAATAAGCAACGACAACGGATAATTTAATCGAAATTTCAATATTTTTCTCTATTTTGCCTTAATATTCGTCATTATATCGAGATATGATCGATAAAAGCAACGAAAACAGATAATTTATGAGATAATTCAAATAAAGAAAGGGTTTACGTGACTTTGCACATAAGGGCGTGCACCCAGGAAAATTCCCAAGGAAAAACGGACTTGAAAAAAGTCTGACAGGACCGGGAATCGAACCCGGGATCTTCCTCTAGCCGGGAGGCTGCCTTAACCATCTATGCTACCCGACCAAATCTTTTTCCTCTATTTATCCTTTATTTTCGTCATTTCTAAAGAGATATGATCCAATAAAGGAACGAAAACGGATAATGTCACCGAAATGTCAATTTGTTCCTCTATTTTGCCTTAATTTTCGTCGTTTTATGGAGATATGATCGGAAGAAGCGACAAAAACGAATAATTTCACCAAAATTTCTATTATTTTCCTCTGTTTCGTCTTAATATTCGTCATTTTATGGAGATATGATTGAAAAAAAGCAATGAAAACCGATCATTTTACACAAATTTAAATTTTTTACCTCTAATTTGCGTTAATATTCTTCATTTATAATGAGATATAATCCAAAAAAGGAACGAAGACGGATAATTTTAGAGGAATTTAAATTTTTTTCCTTTATTCTGCATTATATTCGTCATTTTTTGTGATATGATAGAAAAAATTAACGAAAACGGAAAATTTATCGAAATTTCAATTTTTTTCCTCCATTTATCCTTTATTTTCGTAATTTTTAAAGAGATATGATCCAAAAAAGGAAACGAAATCGGATAATTTTTAAGAAATTTCAATTTTTTTTCCAGTATTTTGTCTTATTTGTCGTCATTTTATCGAGATACCTTCGATAAAAGCAACAAGAAACAATTAATTTTAGCGAAATTTCAATTTTTTCCTCTATTTGGCCTTAATTCTCGTCATTTTTAAATAGATATGATTAAAAAATCAACGAAAACGGAAAATTTCACCGAAATTTATATTTTTTTCCCGTATTTTGCCTTATTTTACCTCATTTAATCGGGATAAAATCGAAAAAAGCAACGAAAAAGGAATATATCACCGAAATTTCAATTTGTTCTCACTATTATGCATTATTTTCTTCATTTTATATAGATTTGATAAGAAAAAGCTACGAAAACAGATACTTTAAGGGATGTTTCAATTTGTTTTCTCTATTTTGCCTAAAGTTTCGTCATATTATCCAGATATGTTCGATAAAAGCAACAAAAACGGATAGTTTCACCGAAATTAAAATTTTTTCCTCTATTCTGCATTATTTTTTGTCATTTTATCGAGATATGATGGCAATCAGCAACCGAAACGAAAAAGCTTAGCGAAAGTTAATTTCTTTACCCTATATTGCCTAAATTTTCGCCATATTATTGAGATATGTTCGAGAATAACCAACGAAAAAGAATAATTTCACGGAAATTTCAATTTTTTTCCTCTATTTTGCCCTTATTTTCGTCATTTTATCGAGATTTGAAAGAAAACTCCAACGAAAACGGATAGTTTCCCCGAAATTTTAAATTTTTTCGTCAATTTTTCCTTAACTTTCGTCACCTTTTCGAGTTTTGATAGAAAAAAGCAGCGAAAACGGAGTTTTTAGGGTAATTTAAATTTTTTTCTCCATTTTGCCATTATTTTCGTCATTTTACCTTGATATGATGGAAAAAAGCAACGAAAACGGATAATTTCACCGAAATTTCAATTGTTTTCTTTACTCAATTTTTTTGCTCTGTATTGCCTTAATTTTCCTCATCTGCCCTAGATATGGTCGACTAAAGCCACGAAAAACGGTTAATTCCCCGAAATTGTAAATTTTTTCCACTATTTTTCCTAAACTTTCGTCACTTTTCAAGTTTTGATGGAAAAAAACAGAGAAAACATAATTTTAAGCGTAATTTTAATTATTTTCTTCCATTTTGCCCATATTTTCGTCATTTTACCTTGATATGATATAAAAAAGCAACGAATACGGATAATTTCACCGAAATTTCAATTTTTTCCCTCTATTTAGCGTTAATTTTCGTCATTTTATCGAGATATGATCGAAAAAATTAACGAAAACTTCTAATTTTTAGGAAAATTTCTAATTTTTTCCTCTATTTTGCCTTAATTTTCGTCATTTTTTGAAGATAAGATCGATAAAAGCAATGTAAAAGGATTGTTTCACCGAAATTTAAATTTTTTTCCTCAATATTGCCCTTATTTTCGTCATTTTATCGAGACATAATCGAAAAAATCTAACGAAAACGGATGATTTCACCAAAATTTCAATTTGCTTCCTCCAGTTTGCCATAATATCCGGCATTTTATCGAGATATGATGGAAAAAAGCAACCAAAACGGATAATATTTTAGAAATTTCAATTTTTTTCCTTTATTTATTCTTTTTTCGTCATTTTTAATGAGATAAGATCCAAAAAAGGAAAGAAAACGGAAAATGTTAGCGAATTCTCAATTTTTTTACTATATTTTGTACTTAATCTTCGTCATTTTATCGAGATATGATCGAAAAAAACAACGAAAAGTGATAATTCTAGCATAATTTCAATATTTTTCCTTAATTTTGTCATTTTATCGGGATATGATAGGAAGATGCATTAAAAAAAGAAAAATGATACAGAAATCTCGATTTTTTCCCCTATTTTGTCTTAGTTTTCGTCATTTTATCGAGATATGATCGAAAAAAGCAACGAAAACGGAAAATTTCACCGAAATTTCAATTTTTTCCCTGTATTTTGCCTTATTTTACCTCATTTTATCGGAATAAAATCAAAAATCCAACGAAAAAGGAATATATCACCGAAATTTCAATTTTTTCTCACTATTATGCATAATTTTCTTCATTTTATATAGAATTTGATAAGAAAAAGCTACGAAAAAAGATTCTTTAAGGGATTTTTCAATTTGTTTTGAAAAAGCAATGAAGACGGATAATTTTGCCGAAAATTAAATTTTTTTCCTCTATTTTGCCTTAATTTCTTCATTTTTAAAGAGATATGATCCAAAAAATTAACCAAAACGAATAATTTTAGAGGAATTTCAATTTTTTTTCCTCTATTCTCCATTAATATTCGTCATTTTACCGAGATATGATCGAAAAAATTAACGAAAAGGGGAAATTTTATCGAAATGTCAATTTGTTCCTCTATTTTGCCTTAATTTTAGTCGTTTTATCGAGATATGATCGGAAGAAGCGACGAAAACGAATAATTTCACCAAAATTTCTATTATTTTCCTCTGTTTCGTCTTAATATTCGATATTTTATGGAGATATGATCGAAAAAAGCAATGAAAAGGGATCATTTTAAACAAATTTAAATTTTTTTCTCTATTTTGCCTTAATTTTCTTTTTAAAGAGATATGATCCAAAAAAGGAACGAAAACGGATATTTTTAGAGGAATTTTAATTTTTTTCCTCTAATTTGTCTCTATTTTCGTCAATTCTAAAGAGATATGATCCAAAAAAGGAACGAAAATTTATAATGTTACCGAAATGTCAATTTTTCCCTCTATTTTGCCTTAATTTTCGTCATTTTATCGATATATGCTCCAAAAAACAACGATAAGGGATAATTTTAGAGAAATTTAATTTTTTTCCTCTGTAATGCCTTAATTTTCCTCATTCTATCGAGATATGATCCAATAAAGCAACGAAAACGGATACAGTTAGCGTAATTTCTAATTTTTCCTTTATTTTGCCCTCATATTCGTCATTTTATCGAGATATGATCGAAAAAAGCAATGAAAACGGATAACTTTAGCGTGATTTAATATCTTTCCTCTATTTCGCCTTTATTTTCGTCATTTTTAAAAGATATGATTGAAAAAAGCAACGAAAACAAATAATTTAACTGAAATTTCAATTTTTTCCCACTATTATGCATAATTTTCTTCATTTTATATAGATTTGATAAAAAAAGTAACGAAAACAGATAATTTATGGGATGTTTAATTTGTTTTCTCTATTTTGCCTAAAGTTTCGTCATATTATCCAGATATGATCGAGAAAAGAAACGAAAACGGATAGTTTTACCGAAATTAAAATTTTTTCCTCTATTCTGCATTAATTTTTGTCATTTTATCGAGAAATGATGGCAATCAGCAACCGAAACGAAACTTTTTAGCGAAATTTTAATTTCTTTACCTTATATTGCCTAAATTTTCGCCATATTATTGAGATATGTTCGAGAATAACCAACGAAAAAGAATAATTTCACGGAAATTTCAATTTTTTTCCTCTATTTTGCCCTTATTTTCGTCATTTTATCGAGATTTGAAAGAAAAATCCAACGAAAACGGATAGTTTCCCCGAAATTGTAAATTTTTTCGTCAATTTTTCCTTAACATTCGTCACTTTTTCGAGTTTTGATAGAAAAAAGCAGCGAAAAGGGAGTTTTTAGCGTAATTCAAATTTTTTTCTCCATTTCTCCATTATTTTCGTCATTTTACCTTGATATGATGGGAAAAAGCAACGAAAACGGATAATTTCACCGAAATTTCAATTGTTTTCCTATGTTTTGCCTTAATTTTCCTCATTTTATTGAGATTTGAAAGAAAAAAGCAACGAAAATAGATATTTTCACGAAAAATTTTCTTTTCTTCCCTTATTTTGCCCATATTCACCCAATTTTATCGAGATATGATTGAAGAAAGCAACGAAAACGAATAATTTTAGCGAAATCTCAATTTTTTTGCTCTGTTATGCCTTAATTTTCCTCATTTGCCCTAGATATGATCGACAAAAGCCACGAAAAACGGTTAATTCCCCGAATTTGTATTTTATATTAATATTTTGCCTTAATTTTTGTAATTTTATCGAGATATGATTGGAAGAAGCTACGAAAACGAATAATTTCACCAAAATTTCTATTTGTTTCCTCTGTTTCGTCTTAATTTTCGTTATTTCATCGAGATATGATCGAAAAAAGAAATAAAAACGGATAATTTTACCGGAATTTCAATTTTTTTTCCTATATTTTGCCTAACTTTCTTCATTTTTAAAAAGATATGATCGAAAATAAGCAACGAAAACGGATAATTTAATCGAAATTTCAATATTTTTCTCTATATTTTGCCTTATTTTACCTCATTTTATCGGGATAAAATCGAAAAAAGCAGCGAAAAAGGAATATTTCACCGAAATTTCAATTTTTTCCCACTATTATGCATAATTTTCTTCATTTTATATAGATTTGATAAAAAAAGCAACGAAAACAGATAATTTATGGGATGTTTCAATTTGTTTTCTCTATTTTGCCTATAGTTTCGTCATATTATCCAGATATGATCGAGAAAAAAAACGAAAACGGATAGTTTCACAGAAATTAAAATTTTTTCCTCTATTCTGCATTAATTTGTGTCATTTTATCGAGAAATGATGGCAATCAGCAACCGAAACGAAAAATTTTAGCGAAATTTTAATTTCTTTACCTTATATTGCCTAAATTTTCGCCATATTATTGCGATATGTTCGAGAATAACCAACGAAAAAGAATAATTTCAAGGAAATTTCAATTTTTTTCCTCTATTTTGCCCTTATTTTCGTCATTTCATCGAGATTTGAAAGAAAAATCCAACGAAAACGGATAGTTTCCCTGAAATTGTAAATTTTTTCGTCAATATTTCCTTAACTTTCGTCACTTTTTCGAGTTTTGATAGAAAAAAGCAGCGAAAAGGGAGTTTTTAGCGTAATTTAAATTTTTTTCTCCATTTTGCCATTATTTTCGTCATTTTACCTTGATATGATTGAAAAAAGCAACGAAAACGGATAATTTCACCGAAATTTCAATTGTTTTCCTATGTTTTGCCTTAATTTTCCTCATTTTATCGAGATTTGAAAGAAAAAAGCAACGAAAATAGATAATTTCACGAAAAATTTTCTTTTCTTCCCTTATTTTGCCCATATTTACCCCATTTTATTGAGATATGATTGAAAAAAGCGACGAAAACTGATAATTTTAGCGAAATCTCAATTTTTTTGCTCTGTTTTGCCTTAATTTTCCTCATTTGCCCTAGATATGATCGACTAAAGCCACGAAAAACGGTTAATTCCCCGAATTTGTAAATTTTTTCCACTATTTTTCCTAAACTTTCGTCACTTTTCAAGTTTTGATAGAAAAAAACAGAGAAAACATAATTTTTAGCGTAATTTAAATTATTTTCTTCCATTTTGCCCATATTTTCGTCATTTTACCTTGATATGATATAAAAAAGCAACGAATACGGATAATTTCACCAAAATTTTAAATTTTTTCTCTCTATTTAGCGTTAATTTTCGTCATTTTATCGAGATATGATCGAAAAAATTAACGAAAACTTCTAATTTTTAGGAAAATTTCTAATTTTTTCCTCTATTTTGCCTTAATTTTCGTCATTTTTTGAAGATAAGATCGATAAAAGCAATGTAAAAGGATTGTTTCACCGAAATTTAAATTTTTTTCCTCAATATTGCCCTTATTTTCGTCATTTTATCGAGACATAATCGAAAAAATCTAACGAAAACGGATAATATTTTAGAAATTTCAATTTTTTTCCTCTATTTATTCTTTTTTCGTCATTTTTAATGAGATAAGATCCAAAAAAGGAAAGAAAACGGAAAATGTTAGCGAATTCTCAATTTTATTCCTATATTTTGTACTTAATCTTCGTCATTTTATCGAGATATGATCGAAAAGAACAACGAAAAGTGATAATTCTAGCATAATTTCAATATTTTTCCTTAATTTTGTCATTTTATCGGGATATGATAGGAAGAAGCATTAAAAAAAGAAAAATGATAGAGAAATCTCGATTTTTTTCCCCTATTTTGTCTTAGTTTTCGTCATTTTATCGAGATATGATCGAAAAAAGCAACGAAAACGGAAAATTTACACCGAAATTTCAATTTTTTCCCTGTATTTTGCCTTATTTTACCTCATTTTATCGGAATAAAATCGAAAAAAGCAACGAAAAAGGAATATATCACCGAAATTTCAATTTTTTCTCACTATTATGCATAATTTTCTCCATTTTATATAGATTTGATAAGAAAAAGCTACGAAAACAGACACTTTAAGGGATGTTTCAATTTGTTTTGAAAAAGCAATGAAAACGGATAATATTGCCGAAAATTAAATTTTTTTCCTCTATTTTGCCTTAATTTTCTTCATTTTTAAAGAGATATGATCCAAAAAATTAACCAAAACGAATAATTTTAGAGGAATTTCAATTTTTTTTCCTCTAATCTCCATTAAAATTCGTCATTTTACCGAGATATGATCGAAAAAATTAACGAAAAGGGGAAATTTTATCGAAATTTCAATTTTTTCCTCTAATTTCCCATAATTTTCGGCATTTTATCGAGTTATGATGGAAAAAAGCATCGAAAACGGATAATTTCACCAAAATTTCAATTTATTTCCTCTATATTGCCATAATTTTCGTTATTTTATAGAGATATGATCGATAAAAGCAACGAAAACGGATAATTCTAGCGAAATTTCCTTATTTTTCCTCTATTTTGCCATAATATTGTCATTGTATCGAGATATGATCGGATGAAGGATATGATGGCAATCAGCAACCGAAACGAAAAAGTTTAGCGAAATTCTAATTTCTCTACCTTATATTGCCTAAATTTTCGCCATATTATTGAGGTATGTTCGAGAATAACCAACGAAAAAGAATAATTTCACGGAAAGTTCAATTTTTTTCCTCTATTTTGCCCTTATTTTCCTCATTTTATCGAGATTTGAAAGAATAATCCAACGAAAACGGATAGTTTCCCCGAAATTGTAAATTTTTTCGTCAATTTTTCCTTAACTTTCGTCACTTTTTCGAGTTTTGATAGAAAAAAGCAGCGAAAATGGAGTTTTTATCGTAATTTAAATTTTTTTCTCCATTTTGCCATTATTTTCGTCATTTTACCTTGATATGATGAAAAAAAGCAACGAAAACGGATAATTTCACCGAAATTTCAATTGTTTTCCTATGTTTTGCCTTAATTTTCCTCATTTTATCGAGATTTGAAAGAAAAAAGCAACGAAAATAGATAATTTCACGAAAAATTTTCTTTTCTTCCCTTATTTTGCCCATATTCACCCCATTTTATCGAGATATGATTGAAGAAAGCAACGAAAATGAATAATTTTAGCGAAATCTCAATTTTTTTGCTCTGTTTTGCCTTAATTTTCCTCATTTGCCCTAGATATGATCGACTAAAGCCACGAAAAACGGTTAATTCCCCGAATTTGTATTTTATATTAATATTTTGCCTTAATTTTTGTAATTTTATCGAGATATGATCGGAAGAAGCAACGAAAACGAATAATTTCACCAAAATTTCTATTATTTTCCTCTGTTTCGTCTTTATATTCGTCATTTTATGGAGATATGATCGAAAAAAGCAATGAAAACGGATCATTTTACACAAATTTAAATTTTTTACCTCTATTTTGCCTTCATTTTCTTCATTTTTAAAGAGATATGATCCATAAAAGGAACGAAAACGGATGATTTTAGAGGAATTTAAATTTTTTCCTCTAATTTGTCTTTATTAAAGGCAATTCTAAAGAGATATGGTCCAAAAAAGGAAACAAAATGGATAATGTTACCGAAATGTTAATTGTTTCCTCTATTTTGCCTTAATTTTCGTCATTTTATCGAGATATGATAGCAATCAGCAACGAAAACGGATAATTACACTGAAATTTCAATTTTTTTTTACTATTTCCCATAATCTTCGTCATTTTTTCGATATATGATCGAAATAAGCATCCGAAACGAAACATTTTAGCAAAATTTTAATTTAATAATCTTATTTTGCCTAAATTTTCGTCATAATATCAAGATATGATCAAGAATAACCAGCGAAAGGGAATAATTTCACCGAAATTTCAATTTCTTTCCTCTATTTTGCCCTTATTTTCGTCTTTTTATCGATATTTTAAAGAAAAAACCAGCAAAAACGGAAAATTTCAGCGACATTTTCCTTTTTGCCTCTATTTTGCGCAGATTTTCCCCATTTTATCGAGATTTGATCGTAAAATGCAACAAAATCGGATAGTTTCACCGAAATTGTAAATTATTTCGTCTAATTTTCCTAAAATTTCGTCATTTTTTCGAGTTTTGATAGAAAAAAGCAGCGAAAACGGAATTTTCAGCGTAATTTAAATTTTTTTCCTCCATTTTGCCCTTATTTTCGTCATTTTACCCTTATATGATGGGAAAAAGAAACGTATACGGATAATTTTTAGCGAATTATCAATTGTTTTCCCCTATTCTGCCTTAATTTTCGAAATTTTATCGATATATGACCGAGACCAAGCAACGAAAAAGGATAGTTTCACCGAAATTTCAATTTCTTTCTCTATTTGACCTTAATTTTCGTCATTTTATCGAGATATGATCGGAAGAAGTTACGAAAACGAATAATTTTACCAAAGATTTCTATTTTTTTCCTCTGTTTCGTCTTAAAATTCGTCATTTTATGGAGATATGATCGAAAAAAGCAATGAAAACGGATCATTTTACACAAATTTATATTTTTTTTCTCTATTTTGCCTTAATTTTCTTCATTGTTAAAGAAATATGATCCAAAAAAGGTACGAAAACGGATAATTTTAGAGAAATTTCAATTTTTTCCTCTATTCTGCATTAAAATTCGTCATTTTATCGAGATATGATCGAAAATATTAACGAAATCGGAAAATTTATCGAAATTTCAATTTTTTTCCTCTATTTATCCTTTATTTTCGTCATTTTTATAGAGATAAGATCCAAAAAAGATAAGAAAACGAATAATTTTAGCGAAATCTCAATTTCTTTCCTCTATTTTGTCCTTAATCTTCGTCATTTCTTCGAGATACGATCGAAAAAACAAGGATATGGAATTATTTTAGAGAAATTTAATTTTTTTCCTCTGTAGTGCCTCAATTCTCCTCATACTATCGAGATATGATCGTATAAAGCAACGAAAACGGATAAATTTAGCGTAATTTCTATTTTTTCCTCTATTTTGCCCTAATATTCGTCATTTTATCGAGTTAAAATAGATAAATGAAACTAAAACAGATAATTTTACCGGAATTTCAATTTTTTCCACTTTTTGCCTTATATATCGCCAATTTATCGATAAATGATCGAAAAAAGCAACGAAAACGGATAATTTCACCAAAATTTCAATTTATTTCCCCTATATTGCCATAATTTTCGTTATTATATAGAGATATGATCGATAGTAGCAACGAAAACGGATGATTCTAGCAAAATGTCATTATTTTTCCTCTATTTAGCCATAATATTGTCATTTTATCGAGATATGATCGGAAGAAGGATCGAAAACGCATAACTATAGCGAAATATTCGTAACTTTCCTCTATTTTGCCTTAGTTTTCGTCATTTTATCGGGATATGATCGAAAAAAGCTACGTAAACGGATAATTTCACGGAAATTCCAATTTCTTCCCTCTATTTTGCCTTAATTTTTGAAATTTTATCGAGATATGATCGGAAGAAGCTACGAAAACGAATAATTTCACCAAAATTTCTATTTGTTTCCTCTGTTTCGTCTTCATTTTCGTCATTTTATCGAGATATGATCGAAAAAAGCAATGAAAACGGATAATTTTACCGAAATTTCAATTTTTTTTGCTATATTCTGCCTTAATTTTCTTCATTTTTAAAAGATATGAGCGAAAATAAGCGACGAAAACGGATAATTTTATCGAAATTTGAATATTTTTCTCTATTTTGCCTTAATATTTGTCATTATATCGAGATATGATCGATAAAAGCAACGAAAACAGATAATTTAGAGATAATTCAATATTTTTTCCTCTATTTACCCTTTATATTCGTCATTTTTAAAGAGATATGATCCAAAAAAGGAAATGAAAACGGATAATTTTAAAGAAATTTCAATTTTTATCCTCTAATTAGCCCTTATTTTCGTCATATCTAAAGAGATATGATCCAAAAAAGGAACGAAAACGGATAATGTTACCGAAATGTCAATTTTTTCCTCTATGTAGCCTTCAATTTCGAAATTTTACCTTGATATGATGCAAGAAAGCAAAGAAAATGGGTATTTTCACTGAAATTTAAATTTTTTCCCGTATTATGTTTTAATTTTCGTCATTTTACCTTGATATAAGGGTTAAAACTATCGAAAACGGATAATTTTTGCGAAACTTCAATTTTTTTCCTCAATTTTGCTCTTTTATTCGTCATTTTATCAAGATATGAAAGAAAAAAGCTACGAAAACGGAAAATTTCACCGAAATTTTCTCTTATTCGTTTATTATGCCCATATTTTCCCTATTTTATCGAGATTTGATCGAAAAAACAACGAAAACGGATAATTTTTAGCGAAATATCAATTGTTTTCCCCTATTCTGCCTTAATTTTAGTCATTTTATGGAGATATGATGGAAAATAGCAACGAAAATGGATAATATTAGCGAAATTTCAATTTTTTTGCTCTGTTTTGCCATAAATTTCCTCATTTTCCCAATTTTTACGAAAATTGATAATTTCACCAGAATTTTAATTTTTTCCTCTATTATGCCTTAATTTTCGAAATTTTATCGATATATGATCGAGACTATGCAACGAAAAAGGATAGTTTCACCGAAATTTCAATTTCTTTCTCTATTTGACCTTAATTTTCGTCATTTTATTTAGATATGATCGGAAGAAGAACGAAAAAGAATAATGTCACCCAAAATTTCTTTTTTTTCCTCTGTTTCGTCTTAATATTCATCATTTTATCCTTATATGATCGAAAAAAGCAATGAAAATGGATAATATTACCGAAATTTATATTTTTCTCCACTCTTTTCCTTATTTTTCCTCATTTTATCGGGATACAATCGATAAAAGCAACGAAAAAGGAATATTTCACCGAAATTTCTATTTTTACCCTCTATTTTGCATTTTATCGCGATTTGATCGGAAGAAGAACGAAAAAGAATAATTTCACCAAAATAACTTTTTTTCCTCTGTTTCGTCTTAATATTCGTCATTTTATCGAGTTATGATCGAAAAGAGCAATGAAAATGGATAATTTTACCAAAATCTATATATTTTTCTCCACTGTTTTCCTTATTTTTCCTCATTTTATCGGGATAAAATCGAAAAAAGCAGCGAAAACGGATAATTTCACCGAAATTAATTTTTTTTCCTCTATCCTGCATTTTTTTCGTCATTTTATCGAGATTTGATAAAAAAAAGCTACAATAATCTAAAATTTCATCAAATTTTTTTTTCGTCTATTTTGCCCATATGTACCCCATTTAATCGAGATTTGATCGAAAAAAGCAACGAAAACGGATAAATTTTAGCGAAATTTCAAACGTTTTCCCCTACTTTGACTTAATTTTCGATATTTTATGGAGATATAGTAGAAAAAAGCAGCGAAAAAGGATAATTTTAGGGACATTTAAATTTTATTGCTCTGTTTTGCCTTAATTTTTCTCATTTACCTAAGATATGATCTACAAAAGCAACGAAAAACAGATATTACCCCGAAATTGTAAATTTTTTCCACTATTTTTTCTTAAATTTCGTCACTTTTTCGAGTTTTGAGAGAAAAAAGAAGCGAAAACAGAATTCTTAGTGTTATTTAAATTGTTTTCCTCCATTTTGCCCTTATTTTCGTCATTTTACCTTGATTTGATGGAAAAAAGCAGCGAATACGGATAATTTCACCGAAATTTCAATTTTTCCTCTATTCAGCGTTAATTTTCGTCATTTTATCGAGATTTGATCGAAAAAATTAACGAAAACTTATAATTTTTAGGAAAATTTCAATTTTGTTTCCTCTATTTTACCTTAATTTTCGCCATCATATCGAGATGTGATCGAAAAAAACGACGAAAAAGTTTAATTTTAGCGTAATTTCTATTTTTCCTCTATTCTGCCCTAATATTCGTCAATTTTTATATAGATAATTTAAGGGAAGTTTGAATTTGTTTTCTCTATTTTGTGTTAATCTTCGTCATATTATCCAGATATGATCGAGAAAAGAAACGAAAACGGATAGTTTCACGGAAATTAAATATTTTTTCCTCTATTCTGCATTAATTTAGGTCATTTTATTGAGATATGATCGAAAAAAACAACGAAAACGGATAACTTTAGCGAAATTTTCATATCTTTCCTCTATTTCGCCTTTACTTTCGTCATTTTTCAAAAGATATGATCGAAAAAAGCAACGAAATCAAATAATTTTACCGAAATTTCTATTTTTTCCAGTATTTTGCCTTATGTGTCGTCATTTTATCGAGATACCTTCGATAAAAGCAACAAAAACGATTAATTTTAGCGAAATTTCAATTTCTTCCTCTATTTTGCCTTAATTTTCGTCATTTTATCGAGATACAATCGAAAAAATCCAACGAAAATGTATGATTTCAACAAAATTTCAATTTATTTCCTTATTTTACCTTAATTTTCGTCAGTTTATCGAGATATGATCGAAAAAAGCAACAAAAAAGTAATATTTCACCGAAATTTCAATTTTTTCCCTCTATTTTGCATAATTTTCTTTATTTTATTGAGATTTAATAAAAAAGCAACGAAAACAGATAATTTAAGGGACGTTTCAATTTGTTTTCTCTATTTTGCCTTAAGTTTCGTCATAGTATCCAGATTTTATCGAGAAAAGAAACGAATACGGATAGTTTCACCGAAATTAAAATATTTTTCCTCTATTCTGCATTAATGTTTGTCATTTTATCGAGATATGATAGCAATCAGCAACAAAAAACGGATAATTACACTGAATTTTCAATTTATTCCTCCATTTCCCATAATCTTCGTCATTTTTTCGATATATGATCGAAATAAGCAACCAAAACGAAACATTTTAGCGAAATTTTAAGTTATTTATCTCATTTTGGCTAAATTTTCGTCATAATTTCGAGATATGATTAAGAATTACCAACGAAAGAGAATAACTTTACCAAAATTTCAATTTTTTTCCTCAATTTTGCCCTTATATTCGTCATTTTATCGAGATTTGAAAGAAAAAACCAGCAAAAACGGAAAATTTCAGCGACATTTTCCTTTTTTCCTCTATTTGGCCCATATTTTCCCAATTTTATCAATATATGATCGGAAAATGCAACAATATCGGATAGTTTCACTACCCTTAACCTTCGTCATTTTTTCGACTTTTGATAGAAAAAAGGAGCGAAAACGGAATTTTCAGCGTAATTTAAATTTTTTCCTCCATTTTGCCCTTATTTTCGTCATTTTACCCTGATATGATGGAAAAAAAGAAACGAATACGGATAATTTTTAGCGAAATATCTATTGTTTTCCCCTATTCTGCCTTAATTTTCGTCATTCTTTGGAGATATGATGGAAAAGAGCAACGAAAACGGATAATATAAGCGAAATTTCAATTTTTTTGCGCTGTTTTTCCTTAAATTTCCTCATTTTCCCAATTTTCACAAAAACTGATAATTTCACCAGAATTTTAATTTTTTTATCTAATTTGCCTTAATTTTCGAAATTTTATCGATATATGACCGAGACCAAGCAACGAAAAAAGATAATTTCACCGAAATTTCAATTTCATTATCTATTTGACCTTAATTTTCGTCATTTTATCGAGATATGATTGGAGGAAGCAACGAAAACGAATAATTTCACCAAACTTTCTTTTTTTTCCTCTGTTTCGTCTTAATATTCGCCATTTTATCGAGATATGATCGAAAATAAGCAAAGAAAACGGATAATTTAATTGAAATTTCAATATTTTTCTCTATTTTGCCTTACTATTCGTCATTATATCGAGATATGATCGATAAAAGCAACGAAAACAGATAATTTTAGAGGTAATTCAATTTTTTCCTCTATTTATCCTTTATTTTCGTCATTTCTAAAGTGATATGATCCAATAATGGAACGAAAACGGATAATGTCACCGAAATGTCAATTTGTTCATCTATTTTGACTTAATTTTCGTCGTTTTATCGAGTTATTATCGGAAGAAGAAACGAAAACGAATAATTTCACCAAAATTTCTATTATTTTCCTCTGTTTCGTCTTTATATTCGTCATTTTATGGAGATATGATCGAAAAAAGCAATGAAAACGGATCATTTTACACAAATTTAAATTTTTTACCTCTATTTTGCCTTCATTTTCTTCATTTTTAAAGAGATATGATCCATAAAAGGAACGAAAACGGATGATTTTAGAGGAATTTAAATTTTTTCCTCCAATTTGTCTTTATTAAAGGCAATTCTAAAGAGATATGGTCCAAAAAAGGAAACAAAATGGATAATGTTACCGAAATGTTAATTGTTTCCTCTATTTTGCCTTAATTTTCGTCATTTTATCGAGATATGATAGCAATCAGCAACGAAAACGGATAATTACACTGAAATTTCAATTTTTTTTTACTATTTCCCATAATCTTCGTCATTTTTTCGATATATGATCGAAATAAGCATCCGAAACGAAACATTTTAGCAAAATTTTAATTTAATAATCTTATTTTGCCTAAATTTTCGTCATAATATCAAGATATGATCAAGAATAACCAGCGAAAGGGAATAATTTCACCGAAATTTCAATTTCTTTCCTCTATTTTGCCCTTATTTTCGTCTTTTTATCGATATTTTAAAGAAAAAACCAGCAAAAACGGAAAATTTCAGCGACATTTTCCTTTTTGCCTCTATTTTGCGCAGATTTTCCCCATTTTATCGAGATTTGATCGTAAAATGCAACAAAATCGGATAGTTTCACCGAAATTGTAAATTATTTCGTCTAATTTTCCTAAAATTTCGTCATTTTTTCGAGTTTTGATAGAAAAAAGCAGCGAAAACGGAATTTTCAGCGTAATTTAAATTTTTTTCCTCCATTTTGCCCTTATTTTCGTCATTTTACCCTTATATGATGGGAAAAAGAAACGTATACGGATAATTTTTAGCGAATTATCAATTGTTTTCCCCTATTCTGCCTTAATTTTCGAAATTTTATCGATATATGACCGAGACCAAGCAACGAAAAAGGATAGTTTCACCGAAATTTCAATTTCTTTCTCTATTTGACCTTAATTTTCGTCATTTTATCGAGATATGATCGGAAGAAGTTACGAAAACGAATAATTTTACCAAAGATTTCTATTTTTTTCCTCTGTTTCGTCTTAAAATTCGTCATTTTATGGAGATATGATCGAAAAAAGCAATGAAAACGGATCATTTTACACAAATTTATATTTTTTTTCTCTATTTTGCCTTAATTTTCTTCATTGTTAAAGAAATATGATCCAAAAAAGGTACGAAAACGGATAATTTTAGAGAAATTTCAATTTTTTCCTCTATTCTGCATTAAAATTCGTCATTTTATCGAGATATGATCGAAAATATTAACGAAATCGGAAAATTTATCGAAATTTCAATTTTTTTCCTCTATTTATCCTTTATTTTCGTCATTTTTATAGAGATAAGATCCAAAAAAGATAAGAAAACGAATAATTTTAGCGAAATCTCAATTTCTTTCCTCTATTTTGTCCTTAATCTTCGTCATTTCTTCGAGATACGATCGAAAAAACAAGGATATGGAATTATTTTAGAGAAATTTAATTTTTTTCCTCTGTAGTGCCTCAATTCTCCTCATACTATCGAGATATGATCGTATAAAGCAACGAAAACGGATAAATTTAGCGTAATTTCTATTTTTTCCTCTATTTTGCCCTAATATTCGTCATTTTATCGAGTTAAAATAGATAAATGAAACTAAAACAGATAATTTTACCGGAATTTCAATTTTTTCCACTTTTTGCCTTATATATCGCCAATTTATCGATAAATGATCGAAAAAAGCAACGAAAACGGATAATTTCACCAAAATTTCAATTTATTTCCCCTATATTGCCATAATTTTCGTTATTATATAGAGATATGATCGATAGTAGCAACGAAAACGGATGATTCTAGCAAAATGTCATTATTTTTCCTCTATTTAGCCATAATATTGTCATTTTATCGAGATATGATCGGAAGAAGGATCGAAAACGCATAACTATAGCGAAATATTCGTAACTTTCCTCTATTTTGCCTTAGTTTTCGTCATTTTATCGGGATATGATCGAAAAAAGCTACGTAAACGGATAATTTCACGGAAATTCCAATTTCTTCCCTCTATTTTGCCTTAATTTTTGAAATTTTATCGAGATATGATCGGAAGAAGCTACGAAAACGAATAATTTCACCAAAATTTCTATTTGTTTCCTCTGTTTCGTCTTCATTTTCGTCATTTTATCGAGATATGATCGAAAAAAGCAATGAAAACGGATAATTTTACCGAAATTTCAATTTTTTTTGCTATATTCTGCCTTAATTTTCTTCATTTTTAAAAGATATGAGCGAAAATAAGCGACGAAAACGGATAATTTTATCGAAATTTGAATATTTTTCTCTATTTTGCCTTAATATTTGTCATTATATCGAGATATGATCGATAAAAGCAACGAAAACAGATAATTTAGAGATAATTCAATATTTTTTCCTCTATTTACCCTTTATATTCGTCATTTTTAAAGAGATATGATCCAAAAAAGGAAATGAAAACGGATAATTTTAAAGAAATTTCAATTTTTATCCTCTAATTAGCCCTTATTTTCGTCATATCTAAAGAGATATGATCCAAAAAAGGAACGAAAACGGATAATGTTACCGAAATGTCAATTTTTTCCTCTATGTAGCCTTCAATTTCGAAATTTTACCTTGATATGATGCAAGAAAGCAAAGAAAATGGGTATTTTCACTGAAATTTAAATTTTTTCCCGTATTATGTTTTAATTTTCGTCATTTTACCTTGATATAAGGGTTAAAACTATCGAAAACGGATAATTTTTGCGAAACTTCAATTTTTTTCCTCAATTTTGCTCTTTTATTCGTCATTTTATCAAGATATGAAAGAAAAAAGCTACGAAAACGGAAAATTTCACCGAAATTTTCTCTTATTCGTTTATTATGCCCATATTTTCCCTATTTTATCGAGATTTGATCGAAAAAACAACGAAAACGGATAATTTTTAGCGAAATATCAATTGTTTTCCCCTATTCTGCCTTAATTTTAGTCATTTTATGGAGATATGATGGAAAATAGCAACGAAAATGGATAATATTAGCGAAATTTCAATTTTTTTGCTCTGTTTTGCCATAAATTTCCTCATTTTCCCAATTTTTACGAAAATTGATAATTTCACCAGAATTTTAATTTTTTCCTCTATTATGCCTTAATTTTCGAAATTTTATCGATATATGATCGAGACTATGCAACGAAAAAGGATAGTTTCACCGAAATTTCAATTTCTTTCTCTATTTGACCTTAATTTTCGTCATTTTATTTAGATATGATCGGAAGAAGAACGAAAAAGAATAATGTCACCCAAAATTTCTTTTTTTTCCTCTGTTTCGTCTTAATATTCATCATTTTATCCTTATATGATCGAAAAAAGCAATGAAAATGGATAATATTACCGAAATTTATATTTTTCTCCACTCTTTTCCTTATTTTTCCTCATTTTATCGGGATACAATCGATAAAAGCAACGAAAAAGGAATATTTCACCGAAATTTCTATTTTTACCCTCTATTTTGCATTTTATCGCGATTTGATCGGAAGAAGAACGAAAAAGAATAATTTCACCAAAATAACTTTTTTTCCTCTGTTTCGTCTTAATATTCGTCATTTTATCGAGTTATGATCGAAAAGAGCAATGAAAATGGATAATTTTACCAAAATCTATATATTTTTCTCCACTGTTTTCCTTATTTTTCCTCATTTTATCGGGATAAAATCGAAAAAAGCAGCGAAAACGGATAATTTCACCGAAATTAATTTTTTTTCCTCTATCCTGCATTTTTTTCGTCATTTTATCGAGATTTGATAAAAAAAAGCTACAATAATCTAAAATTTCATCAAATTTTTTTTTCGTCTATTTTGCCCATATGTACCCCATTTAATCGAGATTTGATCGAAAAAAGCAACGAAAACGGATAAATTTTAGCGAAATTTCAAACGTTTTCCCCTACTTTGACTTAATTTTCGATATTTTATGGAGATATAGTAGAAAAAAGCAGCGAAAAAGGATAATTTTAGGGACATTTAAATTTTATTGCTCTGTTTTGCCTTAATTTTTCTCATTTACCTAAGATATGATCTACAAAAGCAACGAAAAACAGATATTACCCCGAAATTGTAAATTTTTTCCACTATTTTTTTCTTAAATTTCGTCACTTTTTCGAGTTTTGAGAGAAAAAAGAAGCGAAAACAGAATTCTTAGTGTTATTTAAATTGTTTTCCTCCATTTTGCCCTTATTTTCGTCATTTTACCTTGATTTGATGGAAAAAAGCAGCGAATACGGATAATTTCACCGAAATTTCAATTTTTCCTCTATTCAGCGTTAATTTTCGTCATTTTATCGAGATTTGATCGAAAAAAACAACGAAAACGGATAACTTTAGCGAAATTTTCATATCTTTCCTCTATTTCGCCTTTACTTTCGTCATTTTACAAAAGATATGATCGAAAAAAGCAACGAAATCAAATAATTTTACCGAAATTTCTATTTTTTCCAGTATTTTGCCTTATGTGTCGTCATTTTATCGAGATACCTTCGATAAAAGCAACAAAAACGATTAATTTTAGCGAAATTTCAATTTCTTCCTCTATTTTGCCTTAATTTTCGTCATTTTATCGAGATACAATCGAAAAAATCCAACGAAAATGTATGATTTCAACAAAATTTCAATTTATTTCCTTATTTTACCTTAATTTTCGTCAGTTTATCGAGATATGATCGAAAAAAGCAACAAAAAAGTAATATTTCACCGAAATTTCAATTTTTCCCTCTATTTTGCATAATTTTCTTTATTTTATTGAGATTTAATAAAAAAGCAACGAAAACAGATAATTTAAGGGACGTTTCAATTTGTTTTCTCTATTTTGCCTTAAGTTTCGTCATAGTATCCAGATTTGATCGAGAAAAGAAACGAATACGGATAGTTTCACCGAAATTAAAATATTTTTCCTCTATTCTGCATTAATGTTTGTCATTTTATCGAGATATGATAGCAATCAGCAACAAAAAAACGGATAATTACACTGAATTTTCAATTTATTCCTCCATTTCCCATAATCTTCGTCATTTTTTCGATATATGATCGAAATAAGCAACCAAAACGAAACATTTTAGCGAAATTTTAAGTTATTTAT